>CM028134.1:1013387500-1014682500 GCA_016271365.2 Neoceratodus forsteri
CACTGAGTCGAATGCCTTACTGAAGTCCAGATACAGGACATCCACTGCATGGCCCCTGTCCAGCTGCCTAGTTACCAGTCATAGAACTCGACCAGGTTGGTTTGGCAGGATCTGCCACATATGAAACCATGCTGTCTGCTGTCCTGTAGTCCTTTGGCCTCTGGGAGGCCACCACCCTCTCCTTCAGGATAGTCTCCATTAGCTTACCCACGATGGATGTGAGGCTCACTGGTCTGTAGTTTCCTGGTTCATCCTTGGGGCCACTCTTGTGGAGGGCACCACATGAGCCATCCTCCAGTCCTGAGGTACACACCCAATGTAGCGAGGCATTAAATAGGTCTGCAAGGTCCTCCAAGGACCTCTGCCAGCTCCTTCAGTACACTGGGTGGGTGCCATCTGGGCCTGCGCTTGTCCACCCTCAGTGCCTTCAAACTCTCTCGAACTCTGCTCTCCATGATTTCCCATCTGTCACCTCCCCCGCTTCTGCCATTTCTCCCACCTTGGTGTCACCCCTCTTCTCTCTAGTAAATACTGAGCAGAAGTACTCATTTAGTGCTTCCCCTATTGCACCCTGCTTCCACCCAACTCCCTCCTTCCTAATCCTTATTATGTGGTCCTTACAGCTCCTTTTCTCCTGATGTGCTAAAGAAGTCCTTCTCCCCTTCTTAATGCCTTGTGCCAGCCTGAGTTCCATAGATGCTTTGGCCCTCCTGCCCTTGTCACCTCCTTGATTCTGTCAAGTACTCCTCCCTGTCCTCCCCTCCCTGTTTTCTTGTACTTCCTAAAGGCAGCTCTTTTCCTCCTTACCTTTTCCATGACCTCCTTGCTCAACCAGATCGGTTTCTTAGCCCTAGCCTTCTTGCTCTGGGCTTGCAGCAGAGTTTGGTTGCCTCCACTATCCCCAGCTTTAAGAGCTCCCACCTCTGGTTAGTGTCCATACTAGATTGAATTCTGGCCAGGTACCCTTTACCACTTCCCCCATCCTCCCAAAGTCGGCCCTCCTGAAGTCCAGCACTCTTGTGCCAGATTCCACTCCTTCCTTGCCCATATCCAATGTGAGCCATACTGAGCAGTGGTCACTCCCTGACAGCGGTTCCTCCACTGTAAGTTCTCTTACAAAGTCCCCATTTGCCAGCACAAGGTCAAGGGTATTTCCTAACCTGGTTGGTTCACTGACCATTTGCAGCAGGAAGCTGTCCTGGAAGGCATCCAGCAGTACCTGCTCCTTTCTGTTCCTGGTTGTTGGGGTGCTCCAGTCCACTCCTGGCATGTTGAAGTCCCCCACAATCACCACACTACCCTTCTCGCAGGTCCTTGATCTGTTCCGCTTAGTTCCCTGTCTAACTCCTCTGTCTGAGATGGTGGCCTGTACACCACTCCCATTCTAAGAATCCTATTCTTGGAATCCTGGATTTGCATCCAAAGTGATTCCGTACTACCTCCTCCTTCCTCCCTTACACACTTCAGTCCTTCCTTCACATATAGTGCCACCCCCCTTTCCCAATCACCCTGTCCCTACGAAATAACCTGTACCCTGGTACAGACAGGTCCCAGTCATTGTAGTGGTGGCCCATGTTTCCTGATGACTGCAATGTCCACCCTCCCTCTGCCATGAGAACCTGTAACTCTGCAGTTTTCCTCCAAGGCTCCTAGCATTAAGGGTAACCACCTTCTACCCTCCCCCCCCATCCTGCCCTCCTTTCCTAGCATCACCAACAGTACTTGCCATTTGTCCTTTGTCACTGTTATGGGGGTAAGCTCATATGGTTTCCCAACCTGTGGTTTCTGCATATCTCTTCCCCAACTGCCACCCCCACTCCTAGTTTAAATTCCCAACTTCCTCTATGTACTCCTCCATCCTCTGTTTCAACACTTTCTTTCCTTCCTCACTCAAGTGTAGTCTGTCCTTGGCATAGACTACTGTCTCCCAGGTCCCCTCAACAGCCCATACCTTGCACAACACCAGGTTCTTAGCCATCCGTTAAATTCCTCTATTCTCAGCTTTCTTGTTGTGCTTGCCTTTGGCACGGGTAGTATCTCTGAAAAAGTTACTGATCTTCCTGCCCCCTCACATAATTGTGCTAGTTCCTCAAACCTCCTCTGGACGGTATCTATTGTCTTGTCAGCCAGGTCATTTGTCCCAAGATGTATAATTAAATGAGGCTTGTCCCTACCCCTTCTAGCATATTTCAGAACAGACTGTCCTACCCTTTCCGCTGTCATTTCCTGGCATGGCCTCCACCCAATGCGACTATGCCTACCCCACCTAACTCCTCTTAGTAGTGAGTCCCCAGCACTAAGATTCCACCGTCTTACTCCCTGCTTGCTTCCATTCATCTCCCTCTCATTTCCAGCTCCTCTTCTTCCTCTTGCACATTATTTCCCTTTACCCCTGTTGCAATTCTCCAGCAGAACTTCCCTCTCCAGTTTGGTCCAGGCATTTATCAATTACTCCTCTAATTTCATCATTTCCCTCCTCCACCTTCTTCCTCTCTAGCAGTGCACAACCATTTTCTGAAGGCCCTTCACAAATCGCACTTCCTCTCTCTTCATAGTAACCTGTTCTCTCCCTTTCCACTCCATGACTTTCACTTCTTCACCTCCCCTCACAAGTCCCCATCTCCTCCTTCCATTTGTCTTTTGTCTCCTGACCTGGTTTCCCCGGCAATTGTTCTTCCTGGCCTGGGCCCCTTTGTCTCTGCTTCCCTTCTTCTGACCCTCTCCTCGCCACTGTTGGCTTAAATCGCCCTCCCTCATCTCCGCTTCCTCTTCCCTCCAGTACTGGGCTAAACCCACCCCCAATCTGCCTTGCCTGTCTTAGTTCCTCCTGCAGACCCTCAATCTCCTTTCTAAGTTTTTCTATGTGGTTGCATACTAAACATCCTCCCACACTCCAGGCAATTTTTAGAAAGATTGGTGCACCGCAGTTGTTGCAGCCTACCACCCTACCCATTGCTGTCGTTGCCTACCAGCGACCCCCCACCCTTCCAGATGCAGGATACCAAACACTCTCCCAAGTCTCCCCCCCTCCTCTATCAGTGCAAAACATTTTCTTTATTTCCCTTACCTCCTCTGTTGCACACGCTTAGATATATTGAGCAACTGCTTTTATATTCCTATCCTTCCTATCCACACTAAAAACAGACTTTAAGTAGCCATTGCACAACCTTCTTAAACTCCTACCCTCCCCTTTCCCCAATGCAATATCAATAGAAGAAGTAATAATGAAAGCTCCTAGATTTGCATTTACTTCCCTTCCACTGAGAGAGCAGTCACCTCTTCACTTGCTGCTGTTCCTTTCCTGGATGTCTGCTTTTGCTATGACAGGTGCATATCCTTTGCCTGTTTGAGGAAGTGATGTCAGAACCCCTGGTATAAAGGAAATAATGGACCAAGGGTGGGACCAGCCAAAGTCTTCCAGAAACAATCAGGTTGCTGAGGCCTCTGGTCAGACCATTAGCACCCTTCCCCCACTCTGCACTCAAACTTTGCAGCTAGTGAAGCCAGCAACAATGAATCACAATTCTACTAAAAGCCCCCAAAATAGGTTTGCTACCCAAAGAAACAGGACTCCAATTCAAACAGCTTCACCAACAACACATCAAAATAGGCTTGGAATTAGAAGATATATGTCTCCAATTCAAAGAAACAGACCCAGCTAAATCACACCAATTATGTTTTAAAACAGACGAAATAGGCCTCTACAAATGCAGCCTGCCACACAGTGAATCAAACAAATGAGCCCACTTATAGCTACCAAAACAGGTTTCAAAATTCCAACAGCCCCAAACAATACCCTGCTAGCCCCTTAGTAGTAAGAAAGAAAAGAAATAACCTTCTACCAAGTAGAATCCACAAGAAACAATGTAAAACAACAAGAAACTACTGTACTGTAGATCTGATCTTGTCCCCCTTCTAGTTCCTTCTGAGAAGCCAAAACACTGAGTTCCAAACTCTGTGATTTCCCTTGTGCTGCTTTCAAAATCAGACAGTTCCAAACTCTGTGATTTCCCTTGTGCTGCTTTCAAACTCAGACAGTTCCAAACTCTGTGATTTCCCTTGTACTGCTTTCAAAATCAGACAGTTCCAAACTCTGTGATTTCCCTTGTGCTGCTTTCAAATACAGACAGTTCCAAACTCTGTGACTTCCCTTGTGCTGCTTTCAAAATCAGAATTCCAAACTCTGTGACTTCCCCTGTGCCGCTTTCAAAATCAGACCGTTCCAAACTCTGATTTCCCTTCCAGAAAATTGTTGAAATTAAAAAATATTTTGGTAGCCACATATGTATTTCTTTGGTTTGCAGTGGAATAAAACACAAAAAGCAGAAAAATTTACCAAGTCTTAGCTTATTCCACACAGAAATCCTTAAATGGCCTGGACAAAATTATTGGCACCTTTTAGAAGTAGTCAGAAATAATTAGATTTCAAGCAGGTGATTCTCCTTCACTTTGGAATTGAACTCACCTGTGGTGAGTTGCAGGTACATGCAATATAAAAATCACTCATTCAACCAGTTTGAATAGAGAAAAGGACTCATTCTCCTGTTTTGTGTCACTGTGTGTACCGTAATGAGCATGGAGAAAAGAAAGACAGCCAGAGAATTGTCTGAGGAGGTCAGACAGAAGATTGCAACCAAGCATGGACAATTTCAAGGCTACAAATCAATCTCCAGAGACCTTGATGTTCCTGTTTCCAGTGTACGTAATGTTATCAGGATGTTTAAGGCCCATGGCACTGTAGCCAACCTCCCTGGACGTGGCCGCAAGAGAAAACTTGATCGAAGATTGCAGCGCAGGATTGTTCGAATGGTGGAGAAAGCACCTCGACCAACTGCCAAACAGATTCAAGCTGACTTTCAGACACAAGGTACAACAGTTTCAACTCACACCATCCGTCGCCAACTCAATGAAAGGGGGTTATATGGTACGAGGCCCAGGAGGACCCCACTGCTGAGAGAGAGACATAAGAAAGCCCGACTGGGGTTTGCCAAAACACACCTGAACAAGCCAAAATCCTTCTGGGAGAATGTCCTGTGGACAGATGAGACCAAATTAGAGCTTTTTGGTAAAGCACATCATCTCTCTATGTTTACAGAAAACAAAATGAAGCCTTCAAAGAAAAGAACAACTTCCCTACAGTCAAACATGGAGCAGGTTCAGTGATGTTTTGGGGTTGCTGTGCTGCCTCTGGCACTGGGTGCCTTGAATATGTGCATGGCATCATGAAATCTGGAGATTACCAGGCCATTATGGAGCGCAATGTTGAACCCAGTGTCAGAAAGCTGGGTCTCCGTCGAAGGTCATGGGTCTTCCAGCAGGACAATAACCCCAAACACACTTCAAAAAGCACCCAGGAATGGTTCAAGACAAGACGCTGGACCGTTCTGAAGTGGCCAGCAATGAGTCCAGATCTAAATCCCATTGAAAACCTGTGGAGAGATCTGAAAACAGCAGTTGGGAGAAGGCACCCTTCAAATCTGGGAGAACTATAGCAGTTTGCACAAGAAGAGTGGGCCAAACTGCCAGTAGAGAGGTGCAGGAAGCTCATCCATGGCTATAGGAAGCAGTTGATTGCAGTTATTTTGACCAAAGGCTGTGCTACCAAATATTAAGTCTAGGGTGTCAATAATTTTGTCAATGCCATTTCTTTTCATTTTCTGATATAAAAGGATATATTAAATTCTGAATCAAAAACAAAGGTTCTGTAATATTAACAGAGAAATAAAGAATTGTGGAGACCAAATACTGTACTGTTGTTAATTTCAACTTATGTTTAGAGGAAATTGTGAGTTATTTGAAAAAGTGCAAGGGCGCCAATATTTTCGGCCACGACTGTATGTCTGGCACCAGTGCTCTACTCATCATACCATGCATGATCAAGTATACAACTTTCAATTTGGAAAAAGAAAAATACTTCAGAAATGAAAGTGACAACAGGCAACTTTTATAAAGTCTGCTCTTTTTTGGGGGAAAAAAACTAACATACTGAACAGGGAATTCAGTTCTGTTCCGCAACAGCCACACTACCATATTTCCAACTCTCACATACAGTACATCATACTGTTAAAGAAATAGCTAACTCTTCCTGGTAAAATATTTATAGTGTATGGTGAAACGTTGTTGGAAATGGAAATCCATCCCTCAAACATTGTTGTGCTGCAGCAGGTACGTCAGCTAGTTTGCTGTGCTGCACTAGCTACGTAGCTACTTCAGCACAACAACTTGGAACGTGTTCACGCATGAGCGGTACGCGAACCTCCATTATTCCTGAAACGACCGCAGCCGTGAGAGCGGACCTGGGAAGAGCGCAGCAGTGAGGAAAAAAAATGTTAACATAAGGGCAAACTCTGTTGTAGACTCGCGTCACATGTGTGTATGGACCATACACTATTAAAGACAATGAATGGTCCACTATTGGCAACAAGCGTCAGTAACTATCTCGAGATTGCCATGGCGAGCAAAACCTCTCGAGCTTCACTCTTAAGGTAGAAACGGTCACCATTGCTACCTCTTGATAGCTACACACGCTTATTGTCGATAGCTGCCCATACATTATCCTCTGTATCTACTCAGTCTTTCTGTGTGACATCATACAACACAGCACTGGCATGCCAGGGTTATATTGCACAGTAGCCCTGGTGTTGTTTCAGAGTGTTGCTTACCATGTTTAAGCTTGTCTATGAGTTCTTCATTGTCATCTAGCTTGAGTTCGTTGACTTTGTCTATCAACCCTTCAATATCACCCATACCTAGAAAGCAAAGTAATAAGTGAGGACGGATCAACAAGTTCCACACGACCACCTAATAAACTTCTGTAACAGAATTCTGACACAAGAATATATACATACATACATACATATACAGTACACACACACGGGCTATGAGATAAGCTAACGTAAAATATCATAAATATCTTCTTGAGTTGTACTTGACCTCTGACTCCACAAGTGGCAAAGCCACGAGTGAGGTTACAAGAGGTCAAGTAAAATGAGTAAGTAAATTAAATAAGTAAAATTTATTTGTTGAGCGCCCAATCCCGGAGGCTCTGGGTGCTGTACAGAGAAGGAAAGTAAACACTGTTAATATAAAACATTACAAATTATGACAAACAAAAGCAATCAACACAAAATAAAATCTGCTATAAAACTAATGCAGCAGTCAGCTAACTTAACTCACAAATAATTTTTATAAGCTTCTCTGAACAGATGAACCTTCATATCCTGCTTAAAAGCCTCCACTGACGAAACAAGATATTTCTGCTATAATACATGAACTCATCTCATATTTGATATATGCAACAGGACCTGAAAGTTTCATAAATAAAGCTGTAAACAAGTAATTGCCTTTTTCGTTCACTGTTTTTGTGCTTGTTTCTATGAATGGAATGTCTCTGAAGAATGTGTAAAGTAATTGTTGTCGAGGTAGCACTGTTATGACAAAGTGGTATGTTTAGTTGCTGCTGGTCAGTTATCAATATGTCAATTGTGATTGATCTAAATTGTGATATCTTGATATTTAAAAGGTGATATCTTGAAACTTAGCTCAAAGATATCACTAGATATCTTTATAAATGTATACTCACACCTGTTATATACAATGAAATATGAGATTAAGCATTTACACAGAAACATAGACAGTCACAGCATAAAGAGACCAAAGGTCTATCAAGTCTGCCACTTTACCATGCTATGGAAAGGATCCTTGCCACTGTCTAAACAGAACAGCTAGTACAATTCTTACATCATCTCCACCTGTGGAATGGTGCCTCAAAACTCAGAATGTTAATGTGGTTTCCTTTTTGCCATTAATCTGTTTTAGCCCCCCAGCACAGCGTAACCCTCCACCGACCCCCCCCCCTCCCCGGGCCAGTCCAGGGAAATCTGTCTCTCTCTCTCCATCTCTCTCGCTCTCTGTGTGCTGGTCTCCCACTGACAGCCTTTCCCTAATAGACCTTTTGCTGAAGAGTCCAGCTGTAGTCAGGACCCCATTTAAAATACAATGACAATATTAAAAATTACCAAATAGAAATAAGCAAAAATACAAAAAAAAGTAAGGAAATTTTAATTAAAACACATACTTTAAGTAGAAACAGGCAAAGGCTCACTGTAAAGCTCACATTGGAGTGGCTAGGTTGACACTTAACCGTAACCTATCTATAATAGTGCTAAAAAGGGGAGATAGGTAATGAAATTAAATTAGAAAAATATAACTATGTATGTAAGATGGGAAAAAGAAGTGAAACAGCTTGAACAGGGCAAAACTAGAGAGGGAAGGGGGTAAGATTAGGACAACCAGTACAGGGATTTATTTAACTCTAAAAATTGATTAGCGTTTTAATCATAAAAGTGCTGAATCTTTGTGAAAATGCTTAGCTCTTGCCTCACTGTGTTTAACAAACACAGCACTTCTAGAAAATCTATATCAATACTTTCTGTACAGTTAGCATAGTCCCAAGAAAAAAAACTGCTAATCAATTATTTAAAACCCTGCAGTAGCATGTAATGAGGTGCAAAAAGAGGAAAGGATCAGACAGTTGTAGGAAGGATAACAAAAGTCATGAAGAAGAAACTTTAGGGAGGAAGGAGAAGAGAGAGAACAAATAGAAAAGGGAAGTGAGGACCAAAGTTTAGGAAAGCGGTGAGAAAAAGCAGACTGACCAACAGTAGATTTTCTAGAAGAGAGAGAGAGAGAGAAGGAAGTAGTGTTGCGGAGAGGGTAGAAGGAAGGAGGAGATAGGAGGGATGTGAAATATGAAGGAAGAGTGCTGAACTAGAATTTGGATAAAAAAAGGAGACAGTGGGAAAGGTGCCTCGCATCCAGAGAGGGGGAACAAGGGCTGAGTAAAGAGAACAGGCGAGTAAAGCAAAATGACAAAGAACGAAAAAGGGGGTCCAGTCTGGCAAGGGAGGATTCAGCGGCACTACTATAGACTAAGTCACCATAGTCAAAGATAGAAAGGATATATGTATACACACACATATATTTTTTTTTGTAAAATCTTTTTATTAGTTGTAACACAACAGTAACAAAGTAAAGTAGTGGGGGTATACATACATTTCACATCTGTTTTTATACCGTACATATATCAGGTTAGAGAATACATTAAGTTGGAGAGTACACTAGAAAATACATTTGCTTTTACATTGTGCAATCTATGGTTTAAAAGCATCAATTATGTTGCACACACTAGATTAAGGCAATTATAATCCCTTGTATTCCAATTTCATGGAGTTTTACTGTAGTTCACTCTCCCAATATTCATAGGAGGGTTGGGATAGACCGACAACCATATTCCAGTCTAGGTCTCTATATAGGAAAATCACCACTGGCAACAGCCCTCAGGAGTGGATCCCATAAATTCACAAATTTTGCACTATCCCATTGGCTGTGAACTGGATCTTCTCTAGTTTTAAGCACAGCATCATATTATTTGCCCACTGTTGGATAGGAGGTGGGACACTGACTGATAGCCATGATTGTGCTATTGTTTTTTTGGCACTTACTAAAGCTAGAGACCATAGCCAACCGCTTGAGACACTCTGCAATGGATCAGGGTTAGCCCCAAATAGCAGTTCTAAGGGTGATTTTGACAGCCTGCAGTTCAGCACCCCACTCATTATTCTATGTACCTCTTGCCAGGATGGGGGCACCTTGGGGCATGTTAGTGCTAGGTGAACAAAGTCTGCGTCATCCCCCGCACATTTAGGGCACTGCACGAATTTAACCGGGTCCATGGCATGAAGTCTCCTTGGGATTAGGTAGGTTTATAAAGAAAGTTCAAATGCATCTGCCTGAGTTTATTGCCCCTCGAGCATGGGTTGAAGTGTTTAATGGCCAAGTTCCAGGCTACTGGGTCCAACCCCATCCCCAGATGTCATTCTCATTTGGCCTTGATGCATTCAGCAGGGTCATCACTGGACCCCTGAAGACTTTGGTAGTATGTGGTTAATGGTTTGGAGCATGGCTGAGATCTGTACAGTTCCTATTCCAAAGGCGAAGGCGCCGCCCACCCATCCTCCACTCCCCATGTTTCTCCCAGTCTCTGCCTAATCATTAGAGAGACAAAATAATCTCCTGAGGTAATGCGCCATTTAGTTTTTAGTGCAGGGAACTCCTGTATCTTCCCCCCTGTATAGCTGGACTGTGCAGGATAGACCCAGTTTTCTCCATTTCAGTAGGCTCTGACATATCTGAGCTGGACTAGTCCCCTTTTTTAATACTATCATAATTAAATCAACATACGGGGATTGGGAAGGAAAATGGCCAATTTCCTTGTGTGCTGCCATCCGGGCCTTAATTGTAGCCTGACTACATGGGTTGGATACCAGAGTGGCCTGGCTAGTCTCTAATGAGCCAGACAGAAACTGCATACAGAACGGGCCTTTCAGTTCTTCCTCTTCTAGTGTAAGCCCCACCAACTGGCTGTCCTGCACTTCACCAGGGAGATAAGCCAGCTGTGTTGCCCAGTAATAATGCTGGAAATCTGGGAGTCCCAGTCCACCCTTTGGGGTAGGCAACTGGAGTATATTCTGCTAAATTTGGGCCACTCCTCCCCTCCAGAGGAACCTGTGAATTATGGAATTCATTTATTTAAAGTGCTGCAGGGGAAGTGATATTGGCAAAGGACTGGTACAAGTATAGGTACCTAGGCAGAATCATCATCTTGATGGTAGTTACTCAACCTATCAAAGAGAAGAAAAAATTACTTACCATAGTAATGTTGTTTCTTCTAATGGAGTCTTGCTGTATTCTGACTAAATGCAGTTAGCCCCAGCACTTGAACTGCCCCAGAGTGTAAGGAGTTAACTCTATGCAGAAGTATAGAACGTTGAGCTCAAGCTCGGTTTTCAAACCTCTGTCTCTAGCACTCTGAAGTGTAACCATCAGATTATTACGAGCACTAACTAATAAAAGTAATAGGTGGAAATTATTTCAACTCTTGCAAGCCAAATGGCTGCACAAACTGTTTTAAGGGTCAAAAGACTCAAGTCGAGAACCCCAAAAAGAAAGCTAAATATAAAACCAAAGTAGGTAGCGAGCTAAAACATAACTAAAACCCATAAGATAGGGTAAGCCAAGTACACTTCTGGGGTGCAGCACTGTGCCTGCCCACTCACATTCCAAAACTACTGGGTTCTAGGAGGGGAGGCAGGAAGGGAGGTCAGAATATAGAAAGACTCCATTAGAAGAAACAACATTACAATGGTAAGTAATTTTTTCTTCAAATATCATGAAGTCTTTCTGTATTCTGACTAAATGCAGACTACCAAGTAGTACCCCCTTGGAGGAGAGAGTCACAGAACCTATTTTGGGAACAGGCTCTGCAGCACAGTTGTGCCAAACCTAGCATCACTTCTAGACTGAATGTCCAGAGAATAATGCTTGGTAAATGTGTGAACAGTTTTCCAGATGGTTGCTTTACAAATTTCAACTAAAGGGATATCCCTAGCTGCTGCGAGCGAAGCAGCTGTACCCCTGGTAGAACTGAGCCCTCAGGCCTGAGGGAGGTTCCTTCCTAAGTTTTGAATAGCAGAATTGGATACAGGAGACAATCCACCTGGCAATAGTTCTCTTGGTGGCTGGTTTGCTCTTTCCCACCTCACCATAGGTGAGAAATAACTGAGACAGTACAATTACGTAAGAACTTACCGTAAGAGTAGATCTTCGAGAGAGGCTCTTGCAGAAGATAATTACTTATAGGACCGATGCCGGTTGGCATCAGGACTCAACGGAAAAATTTCTAGCTAGCAGTCTCTGGCGGGGACCGCCCCATGTCAGGTGACTGGCGTCATGTCGATGTCAGTATAAAGGCGGTCCCCCACCGCCTTCCAGTTCTTTCCACCAAAGGCCAAAGGCAAGGCAGAGAAGCGGATATTTCCTTCCTGGAAAAGGAGCTGAAAAAGCTTAGGGGGATGGAGGCCGGGAAGGTATTACCTACTGCAAGAGCCTCTCTCGAAGATCTACTGTTACGGTAAGTTCTTACGTAACTGTACTATCTTACTTCTAGAGGGCTCTTGCAGTAGGTAATTACATATAGCACTGAGTCCCAAGCAGTCTGGAACAAAGAAAAGCAAATGGGGGGAGGAAGCTACTCAGAAGTAGACCCTCTGGTTGTGAAGGCCTTAGGAAAGGAGGCCTTGCAAAACAGCCAGCCCAAAGCCTGCTCTATGGCCAGAGGCAATGTCCAAACTGTAATGTTTCGTAAAGGTATGGACAGAAGTCCAAGTGGCGGCTGCACAAATGTCAGCCACTGACACGTTCTTGAAATAAGCCGCAGAGGCAGTGACCCCTCTGGTGGAGTGGCCTCTAACTTGACCCTGCAGGGTCTTGTTGTACTTGTCATAACAGAAAGTGATACAATGAGCCAACCATTTTGATAGGCATTGCTTAGAAACTGCATTGCCTTCTCTTTTATGGGCAAAAGAGACGAACAGTTGATCAGTCTTTCTGAGATCCTTCGTCCTGTTGGTATAGTATCTCAGAATTCGGTGAACATCCAAAGTATTCAGGAGGTACTCTCTTTAGTTGGAGTGCTGCGTAAAAAAGGCAGGCAACTCTATGGATTGATTCAGCGTCGATTCCGCTACCACCTTAGGGAGAAACTTAGGGTTGGTGCGCAGAGCCACATGTTCCTTGTGAAAAATCAAATACGGGATTTTACACATCAGGGCTTGAAGCTCGGAAATCAGTCGAGCAGAAGTAATGGCCACTAGGAAGAGAGTCTTCCAAGAAAGAAACTTTAGGTCCACTGAGGCTGCCGGCTCAAAAGGAGACAGAATAAGTTCTCTAAAATGAAATTCAGATCTCAATGAGGGGCAGGAACCCGGATGGGGGCGTAAGTGAAGGATCCCTCTCAAAAAGGACTTAGAGACCTCCAGCTGAGCAAACGTTCTGTCTGCAAAGGGGACATGATAGGCTGAAATGGCCACCATGTGAACCTTTAAGGATGAATGGCTGAGGCCCAGATCGAAGAGGTGTCGCAGGAAATCCAGAAGTCGGCCAACAGAGCATGAGAAGGGCTCGACATCATTGGAGGCAGCCCAAATAGAGAATCGCTTCCATTTCATGGCATAAGTAGATCAGGTTGAGGGTTTCCTGGCCTCCACCAGAATCTCAGCTACTTGGGGGGGAACCCCGAATTGGGCCTGAGCTACATCTGCAGGAGCCACGCGTGCAACTGAAGGGACTTGAGGCCTGGATGGACCAGGGTCCCCTGATCCTGGGTCAGCAAAAACAGCGACAGAGGAAGAGGAGGTTCCTCTGAGTACTGTTGCAGAAGAGAGACCCAAATTTGCCTGGGCCGGAAAGGAGCAATCAGAATCATTCAAGCTCCTTCCGAACAGAGTTTCTGCAAGACCCTCGTAATCAGTGGAATGAGGGGGGAAGGCAGACGAATCTGCCCTTCCAGTCTAGAGACAGAGCGTCTCTCCAAAAAATGCCATGCCCTGGAGCGAGCGAGCAGAAGACGGGAAATACAGGTTACTCACCTGTAACAGGAGTTCTGGGAATGGTATATGTTGTTCATCCACACTCATTGGCAGGTATCCTTGCCGCTTTAAATCTTGCCGGAAGGTCTTCAAGCTTGCTCCTCCCACCCACCCGGTGGTATAACTCTCGCTCCGCCCATGACGCCAGATCTGGCCCGCTGGAAGCTCAGGTTGATGGCCCGAAGCCGGGAGGTCGGTGGTAGTGTGGATGAACAACATATACCATTCCTAGAACTCCTGTTACAGGTGAGTAACCTGTATTTCTAGGGACATGGATATGTTGTTCATCCACACTCATTGGCAGACTCCTAGCAGTTCTCCGGGAGGAGGGAGGCAAGACGCACACCCCCAATACTTACTTGGGAAAGAGAGACTGGAGAACCGAGGCCCCAAAACCAGCATCCCGGCGTGACTCAAGGTCGACGTGGTAATGGGTAATGAAGGTGTTTGCTGACTTCCAGGTAGCAGCCCTGCAGATTTCCTGGATAGGGACGTCCTGGAAGCAGCCACTTGCAGCAGTATGGCGGGTAGAATGAGCTCTTATCCCTCTGGGAGCTCCATGCCCGCCAACTTATAGCAGAGATCTATGCAGGAGGTTACCCACCTGCTTATCGTCCGCTGGCTGCAGGTCTGCCAGATGCGGCTTCAGCGTAGGTGACAAACAGCTGGCGAACCTCTCCCAATTTCAGCCGTGGCCCTTATAATAAGCGAGCGCTTCTAGGGTCCAGAGTATGGAGCCATATTCAGCCTCCGAGGTGTGATTGGGGTAGAACACCGCAGAGTCAACACCTGGTTAAGGTGAAACTCCCGACCTTCGGAAGGAATTCTCGGTGGGGCGCAGGACAACCTTGTCCCTGTGGAAGACCAGGTAAGGAGACTCGAGGAAGCGCCTGGAGCCTCCCATCCTTCTGGCTGACGGATAGCCACCAAGAAGGCGGTCTTCCGACAGGTGAGAGAGACGCACACCTGTGCATAGGTTGAATGGCTTGCCCATGAGCTTTGCCAGTACCAGCAGTAGATCCCACGGAGGTGGGGTTCCCAAGACTGGAGGGAAATGTGATCAAGGCCTTTGAAAAGCGCACGACCACCTTTCCTCGCCACTGACTGCTTCCGGCCCGCGCCCGGTAAGCAGAGATGGCTGCCAGTGCACCCTTAGGGTCGTCGACCTAAGCCCTTGACTAGAAAGGGACATAAATAGTCCAAGATGCTTGCCATAGGAACAGGAGGAAGGGTCCAAGCCCTTGTCCTGACACCAAATGGAAAACCTTTTCCATTTGAAGGCATAGCATTTTCTGGTCGACTCCTTACGGGACGCCTCAACTACATTGAGGACCTCGCCGGAAGACCCAAGGCCTGGAACTCTAGCAGCCAGGAACCAGGCCGTCAGGTGCAGGGATTGAAGGTCCGGATGGAACACCTTCCCTGATTGACTGAGAGCAGGTCCGGGCGAGCTGAAGCTGCCATGAGTCCTGGAGCTGGACTGAGGAGATCTGGTACCAGAACTGGCGAGGCCAGTCTGGGGCTATCAGAATCACCTGCGCCTTGTCCCTCCTCGCCTTTAGAAGCACCTTGTGGATCAAGGGAAATGGGGAAAGGCGTAAAGATGCCCGGGTCCATTGCCTCGAGAAGGCATCCCCTGCAGCGAGCCCTGCTGAGGGGCGGCATGGAACAGACTCAACCCGCGTTCTCCCTGGAGGCAAACAGGTCCACCTGAGGTGTGCCCCAAAGGAGAACAGATGCTAGTACCTCCGCAGAAGAGACCACTCGTGGGATGCAGCCCCTATCCGGCTCAGGGCATCGGCCAGGGTGTTGGAGGCTCCTGCCACGTGAATGGCTAGGAGATCCGCCTCCAGGCTGCGCACGAGTGACCAAATGCGGAGAGCTTCCTTGCATAGAAGCATGGAGCGCGTCCCGCCCTGGCGGTTTAGATAGTACATAGTCGTGGTATTGTCCGTCTGGACTCGGACCACTTGACCCCGGAGGAACGGAGCAAAGGCGGTGAGAGCTAGGCGGACCGCTCGGAGCTCCAGCAGGTTGATGTGGCATCGGACTCCCATGGGACCAGAGGCCATGAGCCCGTGTTCCCCAGATGGGCACCCAACCCATCAGAGAGGCATCGGTCGACAGAGAGACCGTCAGGCTCGGCGGATTAACGGGATGCCCTCCTGCAAATGATCTGGAACGGTCCACCACTGGAGGCGTCTCCACATCCCCTTGTCACCGACTACAAGCTGGTCCAAGGGATCGCAGCATTAGACCACTGGCTGGCCAGTCCCACTGAAGGGGACGATATTCCAGCGGGCCCAACGGACCACGCTGGTGCAGGCCGCCATGAGACCAGGAGGCGCAGGAAGTCCCGGGAGACGCAATTGCCCAACCAGAAAAGATCGGGCAAAGGAGGAAAGAACCTCGGCCCCTGTCCGGCGAGCCGCTCTGGCTCGAGAGTCGAGCTGCGCCCGATGAATAGAATCACCTGCTTGGCTCGAGTTCCGACTTGGCCTCGTTGATAAGGAGGCCCAGTTGAGAAGCAGACCTGGAGGGCCAGATCTCTGGACCACTCCGCCTCCTTCCTGGAGGGAGCTGCTATCAGCCAGTCGCCCAGGTAAGGGTACACCGGACCCCTCGCGCCAAGAGAATGCTGTCACCACAGCCATGCATTTGGTGAAGACCCTGGGAGCTGGAGACAAGCCGAGGGGCATGGCTTGGAACTCGAAGAGGATCCTTCCGCTGAGCGAAGGAATCTCTGGTGAGGAGCGGACGGATAGGGACTGGCGAAAACGGTCCTGCAAGTCAGAAAGCAGAACCACACGCCCGCGTTCAAGGATGGTAATATCTGAGCCAAAGTGACCATCCTGAAGGTTCGAGACCTTAGGAACTTGTTTAGTGTGTGGAGTCGAGAATGGGCGCCAGCCCCCCGTCCGCTTCGGAACCAGGAAGTACCTGGACACAAACCCTGGGTCTGAAGGAGGGTCCACCACCTCTCTTACCACCTCCTTCTGGAGGAGGAGAGCGATGTCGGCTCGACGAGCCGACAGTGAGGCTGGGGATCCCGAAGCCCCCCGAGGGGCGACGGCTCTGAAGGGTGGTGCCTGCTCGAATTCCAGAGGCAGGCCTCTTCCCACCACCTCCAAGACCCACCTGTCCGTGGTAACAGCGGACCAGGCGGAACGGAAGTGCCGGAGCCGTCCCCCCACGGGGGGACCCAGGGGTAAGGTGACGGGATGGGCGACACCCTCAGCCCGTCACTGGGCAGGCTTGGAGGAGGGACCGGCCGAGGACCTCTGGCCCTTCCTCCTTGCCTCCTGTTAGAGAGCCGGTGGCTTGGGTTTGGGATGCCAAGGCCGAGCCTGCTGGCCCTGACGTTGCTGGGCCGGGCGCGCCGGGGGCACAGAAGGACGAAAGGGCTTAGGCTGTGGTTTGCGGCCTTTGTCCTTCTGAGCGGAAGAGACCGAGTCCAAGGTGGCATTGGACTTCTCGATCCTCTGCAGGTGACCTTCCACCCCAGGGCCGAAGAGGTCAGTCCCCAAAAAGGGAACATCCGCCAACTTGTGCTGGGTATCCGAAGTAAAGGTGGATATCCTCAGCCAAGCCCACCGACGCATAGCCACTGCGGCCGCCACCGATCTGGCACATGAGTCCCCTATATCCAAAGCAGTCTGGAGCTGCTGTTTGGCCAGCCCTGCCCTGGTCCCGCACCTGCTTAACCGTAGTCTGCAGATCGGCGGGAAGATGAGGGATGACCTCATCCAGGGAGCCCAACAGGGCATGAGAAAAATGTGCTATGAGGACGAGAACTGGCTGTGAGGCCGAGGAGAAGGGCATAGTAGACTTTTAAGCCGACATAGTCAATTTCTTGGACTCCTTGTCAGGAGGTTTGTCCACATCCTGGCGTTGCGTGGCAAAACGCTGTCGGTAACCAACCCTCAGCAGAGGGTGTTCAAAAACGGACAAGGAACCGGTAGGGACCGCACCTTCCTGGCCATCCTGGCGAAGGCGCAGGGCAGGAAGCAGGCGCTGCCAAAGCTCCAGTGCGGACCCACTATGGCCTCGCCACGGAAAGGCCTCCGTCGGAGAATCCCTCGGTCCAGAATCTCCGTGAGGATACCTGGCCCGTTGGAAGCAGGTTCGAGGCTCCATCCGGTAGACTCCGAGATGAGCCGAAGCAGTCCTAGGAAGGACGACGGGCTATAGTACCCATTGACTGACCTCCTGAAGACTCCAAGTCCAGTCGCTTGGAGAAAAGGAGGAATCATCTTCGAACTCGGAAGAATCCTCGAAGAGCTGCCTCTGGCCTGAGCCACCCCTTCACCTGCCGAGGTCGGTCGGGAGTGAGGGTAACTGACAGCCGATGGGGTAGACCCTTAGCGACCGAGAATCCTTGGTCGGAGCCAATTGGTGGCTGTGGAGGCGGAGGTTCCACCGAATCGGTGGAGCAGCTGGTTTGGCGAACAACCGCCTGGGTATAGGCTCCTCGGATAAGTCGAGGTTGTGCCGGCGTTCGGTGACAGCCACTTAATGGCCGGGAAGGCACGGGTCGGCTTATTCCCCGCCAGGAGGAGCTGTTGCAACATAAGGTCCTCGTACCGCTGACGATTACGCAAGCCTCCCTCATCCGAGAGTGAGGACGAGGACCCAGCGGCGACGCCGCTTACATGGTGCAGAGCGAGACCGCCTATGACGGTGGGATCGGCTGGACCACGAAGAGGTCCAGACAGAGTCCCGGAATTTCCGAGGTCGGTGCGGGAGGTGTCGGCGGAATCGGCACTCCTTCGCTGGATGGTCCATCCGAGGCTCCGGAACCGAGGCATAGGCGAGCCCACGGGATCCTCAACTCTCCCGGGGAACCCGGGAGAGGGAACTCGGCTGCTAAAGGCGACAGCCCGTCCAATGGGTCGAGAAAATATCACTTCATCGGTGGAGTCTTGGTCAACTGACCTGGACGGGACACCGCGGAGGCCAGTGGCCGGCCGAACGGTCGATCGCGAGGCCGACGGTCGACGCCTGGGAGAGGGACCTTCCCGCTCCCAAGAGCGTCCGACGGAGGGACTTCCGTCCCTCTTTTGGACGAGAATAAGGTCCAGCAGACACAGGCCCTTCTCCTTTAGTGGAGAGGGACAGACAAAGCTCCTTAAAAGAAGCCGTGTGAAGAACCCAGAGAGAGCGGGATAAATGCCGCGCCGAGGAAGATACGCCGCGCCGCCTCCTCTTGAGGCGCACCATCCGCCGAGCTGATCCGCCGAGTCACCGCCGCGACACCGCCAACCGGGCCTCCTTGACTTCACCGGAGGGAAACGCTCGGACGGCCCAGTTGCAATCGGCAGCACGGTCTTCGAGGACGAGGCCGAGAAAGATGAGCACAGGTCGCAAGCCTGCGGGTCGTGCTCAAGGCCTAAGCAGTAGACACACGTGGAGTGTGGATCCGTCCGAGACATCTTCTGCCCGCATGGGCATCTCCGAAATCCGGGAGTCGATTTGTCCATCGCAGCCGCGAGGGATAGAAGACTGAAGTCTTTTTTGCAAAATTTATTTATAAATCCGCAAACGGAGAATAGGAACCAGTCACAAACGCAGATCGTTAAGGAGGGAACCTGAGCTTCCAAGCGGTAAGGAAGATCTGGCGTCATGGGGCGGAGCCGAGAGTTATACCACCCGGGTGGGTGGGAGGAGCAAGCTTGAAGACCTTCCGGCAAGATTTAAAGCGGCAAGGATACCTGCCAATGAGTGTGGATGAACAACATATCCATGTCCCTAGAATGTATTTTTATACAGGTGATACATGTCATTTGGACATAATCCAGTTTACAAGACAGACCTGTGTAATTTCCTATCTAATAGATACAATAAAGTTCCACATTTAAAACACAAATGAATACAAACATAATATACCTAAATTACATCCATAAAATTATTGTAAAAAGAAATCATAACAGAATTCAAAGACACATCTGAAAATATTCAACACTCATAAACGTGAGTATATAACTCCTTTATAGTTTGAGTAAATAAGGAGTAACTTGTAATTTCTCTCACATCAACAGGGAGATGAAAGTGAGCAGTTGAGTTGGTTCCAGAACCGACTCTTCTAGGTTTAGAATGAAGCCCAAGGACTCCAGGAGCCTTTGGGTGACCTCTAAGGCTGACCTGACTTGGCCTGGGGACTGACCTGCTAGGAGCCAGTCATCCAGGTATGTGAACAGAAGGATACCCTGTCTCCTGAGGAATGCCACCACTACTGCCAAGCACTTGGTAAACACCCTTGGAGCTGATGTTAGGCCGAAAAGCATGGCTCTGAACGGATAATGGCCTGAAGGCAATTCGAACCTGAGGTACTTTCTGTGGGAATGTCTGAAGGGTACAGTATGTGGAAATAGGCATCCTTGAGATCCAGGAAGGCTAGTCAGTCTCCTGGTCTCAGAGAGGGAAGAATTACTCCCAGAGTCACCATCTTGAACTTTGGTTTTATCAAGTGTTTGTTGAGGTACCTTAAATCTAGGATGGGTCGCCACTCCCCTGTCTTTTTTGGGGTAAAGAAGTATCTGGAATAAAGTCCTTTTCCCTTGTGACAAAGAGGTGCATTCTCTACTGCTCGCATGAGCAGAAGAGAGGAGACTTCTGCCTCTAAGGCCTTTGTCTCCAAGGGGGAGAGGGTGGTGAAAGATCTTGCTCTCATTTTTGGGAGCCTTTTGAAGCTGAGAACAAGTCTCTGGCTCACTACTTCCAGGACCCATTTGCCCAAGGTAATGGAATCCCAGGCCTGGGAATAGTGAGCCAGCCTGTCCCCTACAGGAATCGGGGAGGCGACCCTGACTGACACCTCAGGGTGTCTGTTTGGCAGGGGGCTTGGACTGAGTGGATGCTGGGGTCCTGGTCATCCCTCGTCTGCCTCTTCCTCTGAAGAACCCCCTCTGATGGAAAGAAGAGGAAGCCTGGGCTTGGTAAAAAGGCCTGTTAAAAGGCCTGCCCCTGCCAGCCCTAAACTGCTGCTTCTGAGGAGTGGTCTGCTTTTCTTTTGCTGCAGCACTCCTATAAGTGGTCCTGTACTCATCCATCTTCTTCATGTAAGCCTGTTTGTTCGCCAGACTGAGTTACCAGCAGCAGGAAAATCCATGGCCTTAGTCTGGGTATCCTGTGATAGACTGGTACATCTGAGCCAAGCCAATCTCCTCATGGAGATAGATGTAGCCATGACCCTGGAATGCACATCATTCGAGTCAACAGCAGCGTGAAAGTGGACCTCGGATGCCTCAATACCATCTGCTGCCACCTTCTCCAGCTCCTTGACTAGCTGGGGAGGGGCATTCTTAGCCAGTTCCAGAACCATATCCCACCTCGATTTCTGGTACCTGGCTGTATATGCCATATAATTGGCTTGCCTGAGTCCCAAAGAGGATGCCAAGTATTGTTTCTTGGCCATGGCATCCACTTTCCTAGAATCCTTATCTCGGGGTTGAGATGCCAGGGGAATATTAGCCTTATCACAGGCTGCAGCCTGCACTACTCCAACATGGCTGCAATGAGTCGTAAGAAATTCTGTTCCAGGACCTGACAAGGTATACCTCCTGCCCATCTTTTTATCCACAGGAGGTATAGAAGTTGGAAACTGCAACATTTTTTGTGTCCGTTTCCCCAGGGATTTATGCAGAGGGATAGACACTCTCTTCGACTCTGGGACATCCATCATTTCCATAAAGTCAGGCTCCTCCTGATCCTGTTCAGCTTCTTCCACTGGGAGCTGAAGACTATCAGCCACTTTCTTGTAAAACAAGAAATGGGAGAGGGGGACTCAGAAAGTTTGGGAGGAGACACATTGGAAGGCCTTTCTGGGGAGATGTCAGGCTCTACAGGCTCATCTAGGCCTTCATCTTCCTCTTCACCATACTCTTCTTCCCCATCCCAATCACCCTCATAGAAAGCCTCTGGATCAATTTCAGAAGCGACTATGTCTGACCGAACCGGACCTCTATGAACTGTTGCCGGTTCGGTCGGAACAGGGCAAAGCGACTGAACAACAGAAATCACTTTAGCAATCTCCTCAGCGGAAGGACCATGGGAAATAGGATCTGAACCGGCTGTTTTTCGTTTCCTTTTGCTAGGAACCGATTCGGTAGAGGTCGACTCTCGTTCTTTCGGTGTGGTCAGGTCAGTGCACCCCTCAGGTTCGCAATTGCCGGACCGGCTGGCCATCCAGGTCAGCGGACATCTCGGCCTCCCTCTCCCTTAGCCTACTCAAAAGTTTTTCCAGAGTGGCTTTGGGAAAGTTTTTACAGATTTGGCAGTCTTCTTTGAGGTGGTCAAACCCCAGACAGTAAACACAGACGAGGTGAGGGTCGGCCTTGGCAAAGGCCTCCTTACACTCGGTACAGTGCTGAAACCTAGTGGGACCGGTTTTCTTTTTGGGTTTCTCAGACATGCCGGAACACTGAAAAGTTACCCTTACCAGCTATTACGCCAGGCAACTAGAAACCGATCGGTTCCAGCCATGTCACGGGTCGGTTAAAAAAACAAAAAACGGAAATCTGAATTTCTTTTTAGGAACCGATGAGTACCGGAAACCACAGTAATATTTAGAAACAAAACAGAAATAGAATGGGATTTGGTTCCAAACCAGACTGACAGGAGAAGAACAGAAGGCAAAAAACAATTTCCACAATAATACAATAACTACCTACTACTACCACTTACTGTTACCGAGACAGAGGTAAGAAGACCAAAATAAAGAAATGGTTAGGTAAAACCGACTGATTTCAACTGATACTGAACCGAAGTGCAGGAGGAATCTCCGGAGCGACTTCACAGTTAGGTGGAGTGAAAAATCTGACGGTTACACTTCAGAGTGCTAGAGACAGAGGTTTGAAAACCGAGCTCAAGCTCAAGGTTCTATGCTTCTGCACAGAGTTAACTCCTTACTCTCCGGGGCAGTTCAAGTGCTGGGGCTAACTGCATTTAGTAAGAATACAGCAAGACTTCATGTTGTTTGAATGGGAAATTCTGCCAACAGTCACAGTCCTCCACAACCTTTTGGGCCAAGGGGCCATAATTAATGGCATACAGAGTTCCAGTTCTGGCCAACAGTAAGATACCCAAATATTTTAAGGCGTTAACCATAACCAGGCCTCCCAGCACATGAGAAAGTCTCGGGCGGTTCTCTAAGCCAATGGGAAGGAGCTCACTTTTGGACCAGTTCACCTTGTGGCTTGAGAGGGTGCTGTATTCTTGCAGCAGGGAGTGCACTGCCGGCAGATCCCTCACCGGGTCCTGCAGGTATAAAAGCAGGTCATCGGCATAAACAAACATAGAAACACAGAATTTGACAGCAGATAAGGACCACTTGGCCCACCTAGTCTGCCCATTTTCCTACCTGATGGATAAGCTGCAGATCCTTGTTAACCCAACAGCCTACTTCCTCCTACCCCCCGCTAGAATTGCCTTATGTCTGTCCCATGCATTCTTGAATTCCCCCACAGTTCTTGACTCCACGACCTCCTCAGGAAGGCTGTTCCATGCATCCACAACCCTCTCTGTGAAAAAATACTTCTACATTACCTCTGAGCTATCCCCCCCTCTATCTTCAAATTGTGCCCCGTTGTTCTTGCACATCTCTTTTTCTGAAAGATACTACCCTCTTGGACTTCGTTGATTCCCTTGAGGTACCTGAAAGTTTCTATCATGTCCCCCTTTCCTTCTTTCCTCAAGGGTATACATATTAAGCTCCTTTAGCCTCTCTTCATGTGTCTTCTGGTGCAGACCCTGCACCACTTTGGTTGCCCTCCTCTGGACAGCCTCCACTCTGTCCATGTCTTTTCGGAGATGGCGTCTCCAGAACTGCACGCAGTACTCCAGATGGGGTCTCACCAACTGTCTGTACAGAGGCATAACAACTTCCTGTTTTCTACTCTTAATGCCTCTCCCTATGCATCCCAGTATCCCCACAGCCCTCCTTACTGCATTCTCACATTGCTTGCCCACCTTTAGGTCTTCTGATATAATTACCCCGAGGTCCCTTTCCATTTCTGTTGTTGTCAGTATCTCACCCCCACTGTGTACTCTTCCCCTGGGTTTTTGTTTCCCATGTGCATTATCTTGCATTTCTTTGCACTGAATCTAAGCTGCCATACATTTGACCATTCCTCCAACCTTGCCAAGTCCCTTCTCATCCTTTCTACTCCATCTTGTGCATCAACCCTGTTGTAGATCTTTGTGTCATCTGCAAAGAGACATACTTTTCCTTCTAGTTCCTCTGCAATGTCACTTATAAAGACATTAAAAAGGACTGGTCCCAGTACTGAACCCTGTAGTACCCCACTAGTAACCCTCCCTTCTTCATTATGGACTCCATTTACTATTACCCTTTGCATCCTGTTGTCCAGCCAATTTTTTTATCCAGGCTACCACCTTGGGACCCACTCCAAGGCTGGCTAACTTGTATATTAATCTTGTGTGGGACTGTATCAAATGCCTTGCTAAAATTTAGGTAGGCCATGTCCACAGCCCCTTGCTGGTTTACTACTTTGGTCACCCAGTCAAAGAAATCTATTAGATTCGTCTGACATGACCTTCCCGCTGTGAATCCATGCTGCCTTGGGTTCTGTGCCCCACTGGCCTCTAGGTACTCAACAATTTTTTCCTTCAGAAGTGATTCCATCATTTTCCCTACCACTGAGGTCAAACTAACTGGTCTGTGGTTTCCTGCCTCTGCCCTGCTCCCACTTTTGTGATAGAGAATCACATCCACCCTCCTCCAGTCCTCGGGCACCACCCCATCCTCCCATGATTTGTAAAAGAGAGTAGTCAGCGGTGTCACTAGTCTACCCTTAGTTCTTTTAGAATTCTTGGGTGAATCCCATCAGGCCCCATTGCTTTGTCACAACTTCAGTTTTACTAGTTCTTTCAGAACCCTTTCTTCTGTGAATGGGCTGGTAATAACCCCCCTATCCAGAGTGTTTCTCTTGTTTAGTTTAGGTACCTCCCCTCCTCTTCCTTTGTGAATACTGAGCAGAAATATTCGTTCAGTATCCCTGCCTTTTCACTGTCACCCTCTGCCCACATTCCCTCCCCTTTATTAAGCCTCAGTATCCCTCCCTTGGTCTTTCTTTGCTCCCTAATGTACCTATAAAAGTCTCATTCCCCTTCTTAACAGAGTTGGCTATCCTTGCCTCGGTTTGGGCCTTTGCTATTCTGACTGCCTTCCCTGCCTCTTTCCGCTTTAACTGATAAAGTTCTCCGTCCTGCTCCTTCTGTGTTTTCTTATATTTCCTGAATGCTATCCTTTTCTCCTTAACCTTTCCTGCCACCTCTTTTGAGAACCTTAGTGTTTTTTTCCTTCATTGTGTTTTGTTGATTTGCTTCACATAAAGGCTTGTTGCCTCCGTGATGGCGGTTTTGATTACTCCCTATTGTTCCTCCACCCCTCCTTTTTTTTTTTTTTTAGTTGTTTAACCAGGTATAGCACACTTAGCTGGAAGCTTTTTTACAGGAGCAACCTGGGAGCACAAGGAGGTTAAGTGACTTGCTCAGAGTCACACAGTATGCAAGTGGAAGCTACGGGATTCAAACCCAGGTCTGGTCTGCGGGATGTCACCAGATTTGCAGCTCAGAGCCTTAGACCACTGCGCTATACTGCCTCTTGCCTGTTTGCTGGTGCTTTTCTGAGGCACTCTCTCATTTTCCCCAAAGCCAGCCCTCCTAAAGTCCAATACTCTTGCTTTTGTATGGCTTGACTTTATGGCTGTGTTTATCGTGAACCACATAGTTTGGTGGTCTCTTGTTCCCAGATGGCTACCCACTTCTAAATCCAAGATTCTTTCTCCGTCTCCGTTTGAGAGTACCAAGTCTAAGACTGCTCCCTCCCGAGTGGGTTCCAATACTAGCTATCTGAGGCATGTGCCTTGTAGGGCATCAAGAATAACCATGTGACTCCTTCCCCCTGGTCAGGGTAAAAGGTTGTGTTAGTTACCCATTTATGACCAGCTGCGCTATAGGCAGAGTGTACAATGTCTTCACCCAGTTCAGGAGCTGCAGGCCCACCCCCAGACGTCTCAGGGTTTCGAATATGTATCCCCACTCCACACGGTTGAACACTTTCTCTGCATCCAGTGCCAGTATGGCTGCCCCGTGGTGTTGAGCAGTTTTTCCCCATCTGTGTATCACATTCAGAGTTGTAATACTGTGCTTGCCCTGTCTACCTTTAACAAATCCTGTCTGGTCTGAGTGGATCAGGGAGGGGAAGTAGGGGCTTGAGTCGGGTGGCCACCACCTTTGCTAGGATCTTATCTGCAGTTAACAGAGATACTTGGCGATATGGCGGATATGCCATTGGATCCTTACCTGGTTTAGGCAGTACTGTTATTGTGGCTGACCGCGTGGGGGGTGGGGAAGCTCACCTTTTTCCAAAATCTCACCCAGCATGTGAAGCAAAGGTTCTAGTAGCTGCGGGGTAAATTAAAAATAAAAATCTATGGGCAAGCTGTCCAGTCCCGGGGCATTCCCTCCTTTTAGTGCTTTTATTGCCTTTTGAACCTCCTCTTCTAACAACGGGGGAGTCTAGAGCTTGTGTCTCCTCAGTTGACAGTCAGTAGGGAGGGATTTGCTAAAACAACTATCCATTTGTTGGGTGGTGGGGTTTACCTCTGAAGTGTACAAGCTGGGGTTGGCCTATTCATATGGGCTTCTTCATATGCCTCTATCTTGCATCTAAGTTTTTCACACTCTTGTTAGGATGTTGTCTTTTTGTCTGCCGCAGATGCAATCACCTGCCCCCGAATATATGCTTTTAGTACTTCTCATTTCATTCCATGTGAAGTATCCCCCTTTTTATTGTGGTGCAGGAACTCCCCAATGATCTCTGACACAAATTCAGTGAATTTCCCATCCTTCAACAGCAGCGCGTCAAGGTGACATGGTCTCACTGGCAGCAACCCCCCTTCTCACATGACAGAGGCCACCAGGTATGCATGCTCCAACACCAATATTGGGGAGTATTTTGTTAGACACACCCCAGGCAGGAGGGGCAAACTAACCAGCAGCCGATCCAGTCTAGCATACGAATGGTCAGCATGTGAAAAAAAACTATAGTCATGACTGGTCGGATGCTGGTGTCGCCATACATCCACCAGATGGAAAGTATTCTCCAGCTCTCCCAACGCTTTTGCATTTCTCGACCTCTGCACCGGGGCAGGGTTAGACCTATCCAACACAGTGTCCACAACGCAGTTAAAATCCCCCCTCAGAAGCCAGGAACCCGGCAGGGATGCCACAGGAAGGATAATTTTTAATATGATTTCTCAGCAGGCAGGGAGTGGAATACTTGCTTTTTTCCTGTACAAAGCACCTAGCTTAGGGTAAAGCTTACGGTGAACTGCATCAATATGCACTGTGAAATCTAGATGCCGATCAAGGCAGATCCCGAGGTACTTAAAGGAGGAAGTATCTTTAATCTTAGCACCATTAAGGGTATTTAATAGTGGGAAAGAAGTACATTTGGCAAGCTCTGACAGGTGCCAAAAGTCATTAAGACTGTTTTTTTTTGGCATTCATTTGTTTACTAATAGGCCTTTTTTTCTAAATTTGCCTGCTAGTTTTATGGCCTCTGGGGATCTCCATGTTAGCATGGTTTATTGCACTTTTTCCTACAGTGCCTCCTGTCCCATGTGACAGTGGTGCATCTGGGACCATAGATTCAGCAAGTACTGGTTTAGGGTCAAATTTACAGCAGTAGAGCTATGATTTTAAACAACTTTCCTTATCCAGTGGGCAATGAAGGCTACATTTACAGTTCAGCAAATGGAGGGCTAACTAAGTGGGTATTCTGTCTAGAGTCTTTACTAATTATAGCACTGATGACCTCAGGTGATTTGTGCTTTTTATGTCTGAGTGTAGTCTGATGAAATGGAAAGTGTTAAAAGCAAAATGTTTACTCCTGCTGGCTAGATTGAGACACACACATGGAAAAAAATACTGAATTAAGATTTATTTAGTTGAGGCCACAACAACCTACTGTAATACAGCTAGAAAAAAAATGCAGAGTTTTGATGAGACAGAACTGAGCGGAGACATAGGCAAGTTGATTTTGCACAAAGACACATTCATACCGTTTCAATTCAACACACAAACTCAAATGATCAACTTTTTATAAGAACAGAATGACTGATTTGTAAGCTAATCAATCTAAACACAACCCAGAGACTCTGTTAGTAAAAGCCTTCAACAGCAAACTATTAACTCTACAGATTGGGAAGGGAAACAGCTCTTCAGTCAAGCAGGGACCAGCACTGCTGAAGTTACCCCAACGTGATGTGATCACTCTCCCAACGCTAACTCAGAGGGACAGAAAATGGAAATTATGTACCTACCATAATTCTTGATCTTCTCTTGCAATTTTCACCATTCATTACTGCTGGGTGTAAGCTGGAAGCGCGCACCCGCTACGGGAGTTTTTTTTTTTTTTTTTTTTGAGGAGGTGGCGCCCGTCCACAAGAGCGATGCACTGCGTGGTACGCGAGGGGTGGCCATTAGGTGCCACAGACTCCTCCTCCATCCCAGCTCTGTAAGCCGGAGAGGCGAAATAAAAAGAATCAGAAGAATAAGAGCGAGGCAAGACAGCAGAGGGATAGATAAAGGAAGGAAACAAACTGAAAAGGGAATAAGCCAAAAAGAGGTCAGGAAAGAGAAGAATCCTACCCTAAAGGACCGCAGGGCCTTCTTCCTTGGGCGGCTCTGAGGGAGGAACAGATTAGAGAAAGGAAGGAAGAAGAAAAGGGAAGAAGAGGAGGAGAGGATATTGGGAGGAGGGAAAAATTCCGAGTGAAACTGGCTTGAAACTTATCAGCTCGGATCGTAAGCAAGGATCCCTTCAGACAAAACTGGTTCGAATGGTTCAATGAACCTTCTACAAAGCCTGAAACGAGAGAGGCAGATTTCCCTACACATTCCGCTATCCTATTACCCATCACTCAAGCTGAGAGCTCACAGAATGCCAAGGCAAACTCTGTTCCAGAGAGGGAGAGCCCCCAACCAGGTAAAGGGAAAAAGACCCCACTAGCACCCAGATATGTGCTAGTACTAGAGAGGTGGGGGAGAGGGGAAGCCCTGAGAGAGGGCAACCTCTTTGTCAAGATGGACAGAGACAGAGAAGGAGCTCTTTCTGACTCCCTGGAGAAGGCAGGGGCCAAATGGACCAGACCACCAGTTCAAGATGTTAATTTTCGAATAGGGCTAGAACAGATGTTGACTAGCATTACCAGGTAAATCCAGGGACACCAGCTAGTCCGAAGACTGAGGGTTAGAGGACTGTCTCAGAGACTAACCCCTGTTGTCTGGAGATTGAGCTAATCTGGCCCAAAGGTATGTCCCCGAAGGCAACACCCTCCAGAAAATCAGAAATAGTTCCCTCAGATGAAAAGGACGAAGCTTCACCCGCTCTCCTCCTACTCAAATTCCTTGTCATGTTTTTAGAGAAGAACAGACGGTCCAGAGGAACCAGAGGATTTAGTCCCCCCCCCAGGTGGGAGGGGAGGAGGAGGGCGAGCAGGGTGGGGGAGACGCCCAAGAAATGAGGCCCATGAGGGGAAGGTGGGTGGGAATAAGTAATGAATGGTGAAGATACAAGAGAAGATCAAGAATTACGGTAGATATGTAGTTTCCATATCTTCCTTTGTCAATCTTCACCATTCATTACTTCTGGATGAGTACCAAGCCCCCCCTGGAGGGGGCCTGAAATCCAGCCCTGAGGGAACAGATTCCTCAGCATCCTACTGGTGGAAAGCAGAAGGGGGAGACCCTGACCAATAGACTGGGACAGTCTAAGGTTACTGAGGGAGAGGGGGTATCCCCCCCGAGGATGGGGGGACGGAGTATGCCCCTGAAGAATACTCCTCACCCTGCAGGAAAACAGGCGGGTCCCCCGGAAAGTGGAGGAAATCACCCTATGCCGGGCAATGGGTGACAGTCTGGACAGACGAAGCCATGCTGTCTGCCTTATGCAGATCGCTGTCCCTGCCAGTCTGGAAGCCACCTCGTTGGCATTGTAAGATGCCCTTGCTTGGTGCCTTGCAAGCTCCAGACCCTGTGCAGAGAGGGCAATGGCTTGCCTAGACTGCTCCGTATCAGGCACAGATGCCAGAACCTGTGCTAGCATCGACCACAGATGCCTGTTGTAAGCAGCGTGGTGTGCCTGATGTGAACCTATACACATCAACATACAAGCTGAAGAGATGACTCTTCGTCCCCACCTATCAAATTCAGCAGAATCTGGATCCGGAGGCCTACTGTGTGCCAGGCGCCGAGGTCTGGAAGGAGTATCTAGGGATGTAAAGCCCGAGGGCGGGTGAGGTAGGAACCAAGAGACTCATGGGGGGCAAAATACCGTCTCCTGCAGTCTGCTGGGGCTGGAGAAAGGGCTGCTGGAGACTGCCAGGTGCAGATAGATGCCTCCTGGAAGGGGATCAGCCAGGAAGGCACCACGAGGTGTCCAGTGCTGAATTCACCAAGGAATGCATGCATCTGCCGCTCAATATTGTCCCTGCGGATGAAGGAGATACGAAGCTCTGAAACCAGCCTCGAAAGGAACCGCCGATATTCAGTGAAATCAGCGTAGGAGGATAGGTGGACAGAAGGTTCCTCTTCCTCAGTAGAGGAAGCCGAGGAGGAAGTGGAGCTCGAATGTTCAGAGGACAGGCCGACGCAGTAACTCTGAAAGTCTCCCAAGTTAAGGGCCCCGTAGGACCCACATGGCCCAGGAGAGAGGGGGTGGCTGCAAAGGGATGGGCGAAGGGCACCTAAGAGCACCTGCCTGACCTCTGCCAGGGCTCTAAGATCCAAGGAGCAAAGCCACCAAGACTGGGAACCCTGAGATCATACCGGGTTGCGAGGAGGTTACTTGAGAAGGCAAACTCCGGAACAGCCCAGTAGGGGAATCTCCCCTGTGACGTGACTGAGATTGCATGTTTCCAAAAGGGCAACCCTTGGTACCACTACCACAAGGCACTCTGGAGACCTCAAGAGAAAGGTGGGGTTCGGCGCTTTGACTCCTTCCCACACCCCACAGGGCAGTGGGAATGCGCTGCCGCTCCTCACCCCAACCTCTCAACCCCTCTGACTCCAAAGCAGCCCTCTTCCTCAACACCAGTGCAGGAGCTCCTCGCTCCATGGGCCTCCGTAGGGAGGCCACAGAAGTAGGGTTCTCTGCCCCTTCCTGAGGAGCCTCAGCAGCACCAGGGATGGCAGCTGCCTGGGCCCTCTCAGAAGAGGGCATCCCCCCTCGAATCCCAGAATGATCACCCCTAGAATGTCCCAGGCCAACCCTAGCCGTGGGACCCCCATGGCAAACCTGCTCCGGGACTTGGGGAGAGGAACACTGGGCCGCCTGACACCCCGGCCTACAGACAGTTCCGAATCCAAAGACTCAGGCTGTCAGTCCGGGTCCACCTCTGAGTCATCCTCCCCTGAAGAGGAGTCGAGCAGAATGACCTCCAGAGAGGCAACCCCGGAAACATCTCCTGCGATGGCACCGGGAACAGCACCAGCGTAAGCCTAGCAGCGCCAGCGCCACCGCTCGGGTCCCGGCTCTGCGAACGGTGCGGGATCACAATGGCACCGCCAACAGCGCCAGCCGAGTCCTGGTGCCGAAACCAAACGGCACCGCCCTAGTCCCCAGCTTCCATGGATGGCGCCGAACCCAAAGTGGCGCTGGCGCGCCAGAACCCAAATGGCATCGCTAGGGCGGCATCGAGGTCCACCAGTGCCGGGCCCCACAACCAGAGGTCACGACATTGGGGAGCCACCTCCAGGAGGTGACTGCCAGGACGGCGCCAACAATGCGACCCCGGGAGGAATCGCACCGTTCCTCCGGCGCCAAAGAAGAAACCTCCTCCTCGGCAAGGCTGGAAGTGGAGGAGGTTTCCTCCTCACCAGGCCGTATAACCCTAGAGGGGACCCGGAGAAAGGGTCAAGAGATCTGGCCTGGGAGGCCCGCAGGCGATGTCGGCCTCCAAAAGTTGGCAGAGCCCTGCCGATTTTAAAAGCACGGATTTCCAACACACGGCAGTCGATGGAAAAACAGGCGTCGCAATGGTCCATGTCATGGTTGGGTCCCAGGCACTGAAGACAAACATCACGCCGATCCGTGACTGAAAACTGTCTGCCACAATGTCACCAACGCATGGGGGCACGGCCCGCCTTGGATTTACGCTTGCCCCAAATCGGACATGATGCAAAATTATTTTATAAAACAGCAAAGATCCCGGAGCCGTCGACATATAAAACTGAAACGGTCTTACCGGCTTCAACAGCGTCGGGATAGAGAACTGGGATGAAGGAGTCAAACGAACGGCGACGAAGAACGAAAGGCCTAATTACGCAGCAATAATTTCTCTCACTTGCGCAGCAGGTGCAGCCTCGACGGCGGGAGAAACAGCACTAGGATGGAGGAGGAGGAGTCTGCGGTGCCTAACGGCTGCCCCTTGTGCACCACGCAGTGCATCGCTCTCGTGGGCAGCGCCATCAACGCCGACTCCTCCCTCAAAAAAAAAAAAAAAACGTAGCGGGTGCGTACTTCCGGCTTACACCCAGCAGTAACGAATGGTGAAGACTGACAAGGGAAGATCAAACTGTCCAGTTACTGCACAGTCAGTTAACAAATGCTGATTTAAAGAAAACCTCAAAACAAAATTGCATGAATTTTTCAGGAAACACTAATTATGACACAGGGACTTGAACACAAGCTTTTATAAACAATATGTGAAAGGGTTGCCATTGATCTTTAACTTTATCAAGGTGGCCCTGGCAAGGAAACAGGAGATTTAAAAACATTAAGAATATTTACAAACTAATACATGTTTGAACAGCGTTATTGTTGGCCCCTGCTTGGGGGGGGGGGACTTGATGAACATAAGGTCCCTTCTGACCTTCAATTACTATGTTACTCAGCTTGCTTTGGGAATTAAATAAAATGGTTGAATAATTTGCTATTCTTAGATTTTTCTTGTTCTAACTGCTGAATAAGTTATTTCAATGTTTTTACCATTAACTGCTGCTTTAATGTGGTTGGTTTCCTTTATGTGGTCTGCATTGTGTGTTGATGCGTTGTGTCTGTACCCATAGAAGGATCTGACGTCAAGATATTTAGTACACTTTTTATATTATTTCATGTAATGTTTTTATACCGTTAGTGGCTTGCCTTCATTATTGGTATTCACCCTAGCTGTACTGTTCTCCTTGTGTATACTATGCCCTGTAATTTTTTTTTTTTTTTAGCTAAAAAAGAACTCCTGTGTTCCAACACAAAACCCAATCAGACTCAGTCTAATGAAAAGAAAACTCTGGACAGATGTTCAATTTGACAAACCATACCAAGAAGTTTGCTGATGAATGGCTGCGTTTTGAAGGGCTCAAAGTCATCTATATGCTCCCCAGTACCAATGAAAATGACTGGACTTTTTGTGGCGGCGACCCTGTAAAAAGAAATAATAGCTATTAAAGTTAAACAAAAGGAACAGAACTCAAACATATAAACTGGGTGCTCAAAATAGCAAGAAGTTCCTCCAAAAATCAAAACCATCCTTTAACAGGGTATACAGAATGCAGCCCATTCCATAACGGTCAGAAAATAAAATCTACGTTTCTATACTCACTACAACAAATTTATTTGCGAAGATAATTTTCAAACAGACATTAGCACAGTGTTAGAAAATATTTCCTTCATATTCCTAAAAAAATACATCTGTTGTGTTTTTTGGCCCTGCCATTTCCATCAAGCGTGCCCTAGCAGGGCGGGTGCTACTAGTGACGGCTCAGAAGCTATAACCAGATGTTGGTGGACACCAGAACCCACCCCCACCCAAAAAAAACTCATCAAACTGGGCATAGTAGTCGAGATATACTGGATGGAACCAACAGTCCAGATCAACCAGCGTACAACCAAATGGTTGAGATGGGTGCTGTACCAGAGTGATAGGAACCCTGATTACACCCCCAGAGCCAAGACCACATTTACAGATATATATCCATCAAAAACATGGGGAATAGAGTGAGCTGAACCTGAAACCACAATTACTTCCCAAGATCAACGCCACCTGTTAGTAATTACGTAAACTATAATGAACTGCGTGACAATAAGATCTGTGAACCGACTCCTGTAAAAAGCTGCCATGAATTTGACTGACTTGTATGGTACTGCAATACTATACTGACCTACTGTTATCTATGTTATTCAATAAACTTGAATTTAAAAAAGGTGTGCTTTAGCAGGACTACTAAGACAGGAGTTTGTTTTTAAGGGGATATGAAAGAAAATATTCTCTATTTTTGTCCTGCCTCTATTTGGCATTTATGTCTGTAAATAATACTTTGCAGCACAGAGTATGAGAACATAAGATCTGCCTGACCAATACTGTGAGGAGTGCATCATATGTACCCTGTAAATTGGTAGTTTCTATTTTTCAAACAACATTCTGTACATTGATAGGCAGATCTGTATGATCCATCTATCATTTTTTGTAACATTAAAAAAGATCCAATAACAGAACAGTGATACTGAACACATACAACACAAGCATATGAACATGCCAGCAGAGAAAGGTCTTATAGTCCATCTTGTCTGCTCAATTGTGCAGGTCCCCCTTTGTCTACAGTGGGACCTGCCTCCCCTAAATCCCCCTCAGTTCCCCCTACCGGCAACATTCCCCTTTATTCTGTCCCATCCTCTCTTAAAGTTATCCACCATTTTCAGGGAGATCACCTCCTTTGACTAGTCATTCTACTTGGCCACCACTCTCTCAGTGAAAAAGCCTCCTCATCTCCCTCTTGAATCTTCCTGCTATCAGCTTTAGGATATGCCCCTTAGTGGACTTGTTCCAACTAAGACTGAAGAGGCCCTCCATATTCACCCTAATAATACCTTTAAGGTATCTAAAGGTCTCAATCATATCTCCCCCCATCTGTCCTCAAGGGAGTACATGTTGAGTCCCTTGAGCCTCTCCTCTTAGGTATTGCCCTGCTTGCCCTGGATCATGTTGGTTGCCCTACTCTTGACTGTCTCTAGCAAGCTGACATCCATCTTAAGATAACCGCACCAATACTGCACACTGTACTCTAGGTGTGGTCTTACTAGTGGCACACAAACATAGAATTTGACGGCAGAAAAGAACTGCATGGCCCATCCAGTTTGACCATTTCTCCCTACCTATACTATTACCGTAGACTGTGCCCAACAACCTACAGCTGTTTCTCCTTCCCCCTTCCTTTCCACTATGATTCCCTTGTGCTTATCCAATGCATTCTTGAACACCACCCTGTTTTTACCCCCACCACATCCATTGGAAGGCTTTTACAGGAATCCATCACTCTTTCTGTGAAGAATTCCTCACAACTCTCCTGAATCTACCCCTTCCGGCTTCATAGCATGTCCTCTTGGAAGCAGCCACCAATGCAGCAGTAAGTCTGGTGGAATGAGCCCTAAACCCAATGGGAGGCACCTACCAGCCAGCCCATAGCAGAGGTTGATGCAGGATGTAATCCACCTGGCAATCGTCCACTTTGCAGCCGGTCTGCCAGGCACGGCTTCAGCGTATATCACAAACAGCTGGCGAGTGTCACCCTGAACTCAAGCCACGTACGCCTCATAATAAGAGAGCCCCCGACGCAGGTCCAAGGTATGGAGCCTGCAGTTGGCCTCCGAAGATGGGTTTGTAAAGTTTTTTCCCCCCAATTCTGTTTCTCGCTGTGCTTCTGACGGGATATTCCTCAACTCAGTGCCTCCGCACCCTACACCAGCATATCCCAGCAGCTGCCCAGAACCCAGGCCTGCAAATTGCCCCTTGCTGCAGGGCCCCCAAAGAAGAGACCAAAATCTACTAAGTTTGGTCCTGGAACTGGCTGCGGCAACATTCGTTGCTAGATCAGAGGACTACAAAATGTGCGGCTGCCCAGGGTTTTTCCTTGTTGCATCTATCCCCAAGGTGTGGACGAGCAATGATGTCAGCACGCGAGTATGCATGCTACCGTGCATGCCCCGCAGACGTCTGCCACTGTCTTCACTCTGCTGTGTGGTCCTGGCTTGGTGTATTCCTAGTCTTCACCAGGTGTCACATTCATGAACCCGGGTCACCAGCGGTAGCACTACCACTGCACCGGTGGGTTTTTAAAGTATACCAGTAAGCTGATCACCTGGTTATGGTGAAACTCCTATACAACCTTCAGGAGGAACTTCAGGTGAGGGTGAACAGGTAAGGAGACTCTAGTGAGAGTGCCTGAAACTCACCAACCTTTCGGGCAGATGGGATATTCACCAATAAGGCAGTCTTCCATTACAGGTGAGACATATCACACCTGTGCATAGGCTCAAATGGCTTGCCCATGAGCACAGCCAGCACCAGCAGTAGGTCCCGTGGTGGTGGTTCACGCACAAGAGGGGACAGGTGGTCAAGCCCCTTGAAAAAGTGCCCAACCACCATCTCCTTGGCCACCTTCGGCATACCAGCTTGCACCTGGTATGCAGAGATAGCTGTAAGGCACATCTTGAGGGTCATGACTCATCACTCCCAGCTGGGAGATGGACAAGAGTTACTCTAGGATATATAGATATTTGATTTATATAGCACCCATCTCCATGGACTCTGGGTGCTACACAATATAAACATACAAATCGTACAAAAACATTTTAAAAATACAATGACACAAATTTAAAACAACAGCAAAATACAGCTGGGAGCATAAACTTATCTATCCATCATAAAATGATATCCACTTTAAAACACCTTCAATTAAAAGCTTGATGAAATAAATATGTTTTGATGCCCTTCTTAAAGGCTTCTACCGAGGGGGCCTCTCCTAGATAAGCAGGCAGGGAGTTCCACAGGGTAGGCGCAGCTGCTGCAAATGCTCTGTCTCCTGAGTATCGCAGCCTAACCCTGGGAACTCCAAGAAGGCCACCCCCGGCAGAACGAAGGGCCCAAGCCAGATGGTAAGGCACAAGGAGCTCTTGCAGATAGACTGGACCCCTCTCGTGCAGGGTCTTATAGGTCAATAGCCCTATCTTGAAGACAACTCTCCACCGGACCAGCAGCCAGTGTAGTTCGCGGAGCGCCGGGGTGATATGTTCACATCTTTTCACCCCCATCAATAATCTTGCTGCCGTGTTCTGCACCAGCTGCAGTCTGCGGAGGTTGCCTCCAGATAACCCTAGGTACAGGGCATTGCAGTAGTCCAACCTGGAAGTGACGAAAGCATGCCCCAGTGTGGGCAGGTCTTCAGGCAGAATCAGGACTCGAATTCAGGCAATATTCCTGAGATGATAAAACCCACTTCTCACCACGGCAGACACCTGTGCGTCAAGTGTCAGACCGCCATCCAGGATTACTCTCAAATTCTTCACCTGCCTAGAGGAGGCTAAAGGCACACTCCCCAGCACAAGGTCAGGGGATAACGCCGCCCCCCCCCCCCAACCTGACAACATGGCTCCACCACCAGTACCTCTGTCTTGTCTGGGTTAAGCCTAAGCAACAGGACAGTTAAGGGGATCAAGCTCCTTGCTGTGACACCAAATGGAAAACAGTTTCCATTTAAAGGCTTAGCACTGGCAAGACGACTCCTTTTGGGAGGCCTGCAAGACATGGGGCACTTCCTCCAAAAGACCCAGGGCCTGTGGAACTCTAGCCACTCAGGAACCAGACTGTGAGGTGCAGGGACTGAAGGTCCGCGTGCTGGACAGAGAATTTACCATAACAGTAGATCTTTGATAGAATCTCCTCCATTAGGCCACACCTCTGGAACTACAGCCATCAGTGCTAGGACCACACAGAAACTTTTGTTAGCTGAGGGCTGTCCACAATGATGTGCTATGTCTACATGTATAAACATGGACATCCCCATCACACCTCAGTTCCCCATAAGAAATTAGCCTCAAAGGACCTCCAACCTTGGGGAACCAGGAGATGAGACTAGCAACAGCCATACAGGGAGAGGCATGAGGCTGGCTACAGGATGCAGGGAGTCAGATTTAGCACAGAATCTGATATAACCCTCACTGAAAGTGGGGAAAGAAGGAGGTATGGCACGGTCTCATGGTGAAGATTCTCTCAAAGATCTACCGTTACGTTAAGTTCTTACGTGACTGTTCTATCTTCTTGGAGGATATCTGCTCCACTGGGCCACACATCTGGAACAATTCCCAAGCAGTACAAAGTAAACTGGGAGAATGGTACAGTCTAATACATAATCAGGACAGAAGGCCTTGCAGTACAGCAAGCCTAAAGCCAACAGATATACGAGAGACGATGTCCAGACTGTAATGTTTAGTTAAAGTGTGGCCGATGCTCAATGTGGCTGCAGCATATATGTCAGTAGCAGGCACATTTTTAATACAGACAACAGAAGTGGCCATACCTCTTGTGGAGAGACTACGAACTGTACCAAGCAGTTTCTTACCGTACTTCCTATAACGGAACGTAATACAATGTGTCAGCCCTTTGGATAGGCACCGTTTAGACAAAGAAGCACCCTCTTTTGCAGGGATGAATGAAACAGAAAGCTGAGAAGACTTTCTGCAGTCCTAGGTGCAACTAATGCAGTACCACAATGTTCTATGTACATCCCAAGTATGGAGCATTGCCTCATCCTGGCTGGCATGCTCAGGATACTACATAGAAGGTGTAGCATTTGATTCAATGTAAACTCGGATCCCACCTTCAGCAGGAACTTGGGATTCGTACACAAAGAGAATGTCTTTTTTCTCAGGTACAAAATTCAAGTCCCAAGGCAGGACTCTATTACATATATAGTAGGAGGTTTCATATACAAAATACCACTCAGAAAAGTATGGGACACATCTAATTGGGCAACAGCATACATGGAAAGCTGATATAGTGGCCAAATGCACCTTAAGAGAGGAATACTCAGGTCAGAATCAGACAAGGAAAGCAATTATTCCAACACAGCATTTTCTGGAAATGTAAAAGGGTCCAAATTCTTGGAAGCAGCCCACAAAGCAAACCGCTTCCATTTCATGAAATAAGTATGTCTGGTACAAGGCTTTCTAGCTGCTATCAGGACATCAGCCACCTTAGGAATACTCCTGAATGTGACTTCAGGAGCTATGCAAGCAGGTGTAGGGACTTCGAGTCCAGATGGACCAGGGATCCCTTGTCTTGTGACAACATACCTCGACACAGAGGTAGAGGGACAGGAGGCTTCAATACCAGATGTCGAAGGAGTGGAAACCCTATGTGGTGAGCCCATAACAGAGCAACGAGGATGAGAGTTGCATTCTCCACCTGCAGAATGCGGGGTTGGGGGGGATGCGTACAGGATTTTCTCTTTCCAACAGAGGGACAATGCATTCCACCAAAAATCTCCTGGCCCTGGAGTAAGCAGAAATGTGGCAGTTTTCCATTGTGTGCAGAAGCAAATGGATGACTCCATCTTACAAAGATCTCGTTTACCAAAGAGGTTAGCAGTTGCCATTCATGAATCCCTGACTGGGACCTGCTTAGCCTGTCTAAGGCATTTTGGAGTTATGGGAGATACACAGCTGACAGCTGAAGGCTGTGAGACAGAGCCCAGTACCATACTTTCATTGCTTCCCTGCATAAGTGGCAGGAGTGAGTGCCCCCTTGTTTGTTGATGTGATGCACGGAATGACCAAAGTTGGCCATCATGATGGCATAGCTTGTATGACAGACAGAGACAGGAAGTGGTGCAGACCTACTTGGCCACATGTTCTTTTGACTCCTTGTCTGGGCACGTGTCCATGTCCCCTTTGTATCCAGACGTCTGGGTAGCACAGTCTGTGACCAGACCCTCGGTAGAGGGATGATTTCAGAATCAGGAAGGGGACCTAGTAGTAAGCATGTGCTTGCAGAGTATCAGGGCAGACTGGATGGGCTGTGTGGTTCTTTTCTGCCAGCAAATTTCTGTGTAATCTGTGTGTAATCATACGGGTGAAGGGTGACGTACAGGATGCTACCAAAGCTCCAGGGCCAGTCCCAATATGATCTCAGTCATGAGAAAGACAACCCCCGGGGATTCGTCCCCATCAAAGATGTCTGTGACAGGGTACGTGGACCTTTCTAACCAGGCTCCAGAGGGACAGATGTGGACTTCGAGAGGAGTCAAAGTAGACCCTGAATGACAGCTACCCATGGTTGGTAGTCAAAGTCTCCACTGATACGTGGTCAAAGGCATGCGCCCTCAACAACAGCATGGATGAGTGATCCAAACCATCATAGGACTCTTCAAAAATGACCCTCAACCATCATGGACCACTCAAGTGTCATCCAGGCAAGTCAGCTGCAGCACAGGAGTCATTTGTCAGAGCTCTCACTAAGGGCTGCAGAGTAGGTGACTCCACCCACAAGGGTGGCGAGACAGATGTTGGGGGCATCTGTCAAGGAGGGACCAGCGCTGAAACGACCTGCACCTACCAGTCGACCAAGGGTGTCAGGGGTAGAGCCCTACCTTACCCTGCAGTGGTCCACTGCTCCCAGAAGAGTTCCTCGTACCACCGCCGCATCCAGCGATGGAGCCTCTCTTATCCAAGGAGGTCGAGGAACATCAACGGCGATGTCTCCTGATCAAGTGAGTGTAGGAGCTGTGCCTCAACCAAGAGCTCGACCTTGACTGTCGACCCAAGGGCCCATGCTGAGGAGACTCCACTGGAGGATCATTACAGACACAGGCTGAGGTACGTGGGGATGCACCAGCTTTGGTGGAACAACCACCAGTGAAAGCTTTTCTCGAGTGGAGCCGGCCGGGTTTACTAACCAGTCAAGTCATCCTCAGAGAGGGCCGGGAAAACCGGGGTCTTGGAGATCATCTACTCATCAGTCTCCTCAGACAAGAAGAAGAATCTTGACTGACTGATCAGCCTGTGTCAAGGTCTACAAGCCCAATGGGGGCCTCACAGAGCTTTCAACCAGGCCCTTCACCACAGAAAACCTGACCAGAGTCGAGCGGTGGGGGGAATCCAGGAAACAGGAAGACTGCAGTCTCTCCCAGTCCCACGACCAGGGCACTTGTGTTTCTTACCGTGGTGGGCAGGGCTCTCCCCAAAGGCCTGAAGGGCCCAACACATCCCCCGGAATTCTCCAGTGAAGGACGCTATGATGTTAGCCCCAGCCAGGAGCAGCGCCAAGGCAGACAAGGTACCTGCCGTAGCAGTACCTACTGCCTCATCCGTGGCCACAAGCTGGACAGTCATTCTTTCTGGTGCGGAGGACTTCTTGCAGCCTTCTGACCATAACTTTGGGTCTCTATTAGCCAGCCGAGAAGAAGCCGGGCCATGCAATCCTAAAAAGAGGAAGGGAGCACTGTCTAGCACAAGTTACTGCCTGAAACATCATGTGCAGAGCCCAACAGTAGAAGCAAGTCACATGTGGGTCCGTCCATGACATTTTCTGGTGGCACGTGACACAGAATTTGAAGCTGGGAGCTGACTTTGCTACCGCTTGTTTCATCAGCCACTGACAAGGCTGGAACTGAACCAATCGCAAACAGAAAGGGTTGAGGAATTTCTGAAATATCACAGAAATCGCTAACGGCACACTTGGTAGCCTACAAAGCGCAGACCTGCGAAGAAAGAGACCAAACTCCTCCAGCAAAAAGGAAGCTCTAACATCACAAGACGGAACAGAGGGTATACCGCCCGGGAGGTGGGAGAAGCTTAGATTTACAACATTCGGGCGAACTAGCACTTTACAGTGAACTGCCAATCTGTGGATAGTGAACTGTATCCACGCCCCTAGAACGTTTATTATTGTAAAATTCTTCAGTCCACTGCTGTGGCGAGGATGAGGCAGTGAGTGGCGCGTGTTAGAGTGAGCGGCACTGAATACTGGTGTGGAGGTGTTGGGGGATAACAGATGAACCAGACACAGAACTTCAGGTTCAACACACAATCTCTGTGTGATGTATATTTAAACACATGGGATAACCTTAAGCAATGGCATATCCCTTCTTCAATACATCAGTTTGCAGCAACAGACTATGCATGTCTTTCCTCAGCACTTAGTCAGCACCTACTGACCAATGATGTACTAATCTCTTAGTGAAAATTATTTAATTCCCCATGTTGGTCTTGTGTGTTTGGGTGATGGGGAGCTCAAAAAAAGAAAAACTCAAAAACAGGCTAAAGACAAAGAACCTTAGTGCAGAAGCACTGAAGCAAGGGTTTAAAGCAAAGTTTAAATTTAAAGCAGAAGGAAGCAGGGAAGGCAGTCAGAATAGCAAAGGCCCAAACCGAGGAAAAGACAGCCAACTCGGTTAAGAAGGGGGATAAAACCTTTTATAGGTACATTAGGGAGCAAAGAAAGACTAAGGCAGGGATACTGAGGCTGAATAAAGAGGAAAGTGGTTGGGCAGAGAGCAACAGTGAAAAAGCAGGGATACTGAACGAATACTTCTGCTCAGTATTCACAATGGAAAAGCAGGGGAGATACCTAATCCAGTCAATAGAAGCACTCTGGATAGGGGTGATATTAGTCCTTTCACAGAAGAAAGGGTTCTGAAAGAACTCTTAAAACTGAAGGTGGATAAAGCAATGGGGCCTGATGGGATTCACCCCAGAATTCTAAAAGAACTAAGGGAAGAACTAGCAACACCACTGACTACCCTTTTTAATAAATCATGGGAGGATGGTGTGGTACCCGAGGACTGGAGGAGGATGGATGTGACTCGCCTTCACAAAAGTGGGAGCAAGACAGAGGCAGAAAACTACAGACCTGTCAGTTTGACCTCAGTGGTAGGGAAATGATGGAATCACTTCTGAAGGAAAGAACTGTTGAGTACCTAGAGGCCAGTGGGGCACAGGACCCAAGGCAGCATGGATTCACAGCAGGAAGGTCATGTCAGACAAATCTAATTGATTTCTTTGACTGGGTGACCAAAGTAGTAGACCAGGGAGGGGCTGTGGACATGGCCTACCTAGACTTTAGCAAGGCATTTGACACAGTCCCACACAAAAGATTAATAAACAAATTAGCCAACTTGGGAGTGGGTCCCAGGGTGGTAGCCTGGGTAAAACACTGGCTGGACAACAGGACACAGCGGGTAATAGTAAATGGAGTCCACAGTGAAGAAAGGGGAGATTACTAGTGGGGTACCGCAGGATTAGTACTGGGGCCGGTCCTTTTTAATATCTTTATAAGTGACATTGCAGAGGGACTAGATGGGAAAGTATGTCTCTTTGCAGATGACACAAAGATCTGCAACAGGGTTGATATGCAAGGTGGGGTGGAAAGGATGAAAAGGGACTTGGCAAGGTTGGAGGAATGGTCAAAAGTATGGCAGCTTAGATTCAATGCAAAGAAGTGCAAAGTAATGCACCTGGGAAACAAAAACCCAGGGGAAGAGTACACAATGGGGGTGAGGTACTGACAACAAAAATGGAAAGGGACCTGGGGGGTAGTCATATCAGATGACCTAAAGGTGGGCCAGCAATGTGAGACGGCAGTAAGGAGGGCTGGGGGGGATACTGGGATGCATAGGGAGAGGCATCACCAGTAGAAAACAGGAAGTTGTTGGCCCTCTGTACAGACAGTTGGTAAGACCACATCTGGAGTACTATGTACAGTTCTGGAGAACCCATCTCCACAAAGACATAGACAGGGTGGAGGCTGTTCAGAGGAGGGCAACCAAAATGGCGCAGGGTCTGCACCGGAAGACATATGAAGAAAGACTAAAGGAGCTTAAGATGTATAGCCCCGAGGAAAGGAGGGAGAGGGCGACATGATAGAAACTTTCAGATACCTCAAGGGAATCAACAAAGTCCAAGAGGGTAGCATCTTTCAGATAAAAAAAAAAGAGATGTGCAAGAACAAGGGGGCACAATTTGAAGATAGAGGGAGGACGGCTTAGAGGTAATGTGAGGAAGTATTTCTTCACAGAGAGGGTTGTAGATGCATGGAACGGCCTTCCTGAGGCAGTCATTGAGTCAAAAACTGTGGGGGAATTCAAGAATGCATGGGACAGACATACAGCAATTCTAGTGGGGGGTAGTAGGCTGTTGGTTAACTAGGATCTCCAGCTTATCCGTTAGGCAGGGACATGGGCAGACTAGGTGGACCAAGCGGTCCTTATCTGCCATCAAATTCTATGTTTAACAGTTACCCCAAAGGCACTGGCAATAAAGCCAAGTTTCAAAGAAATACAAAAATCACACATACCCCACAATGCAATGCATCGTGGGATGCATATGCAAATCACCATGAAATTTTAGGCTGGTTCAGCTTAAAGCAGGAATGCATGGTGCCAAAGGGCTCTCAAACAATCTGTTATTTGCATGCATTTTAAATAACAACAGGATTTTTCTGATATCTCTACCCTGGTAACTTAACTGTTATAATACAGTCCCCATGTAACTTTTTATCTTTATCAAAAACACCTAGTGCCATGGTATTTCCAACATTTACAGGTTTCATACACATAAGGCATATACATCAAGGTATTTTATGACATAGTGCTATTGCATGCCAAATCCAACAACGAGGAACACAGCCTGTTTTACATCAGCTCAGAGGACACCACAATAACCTCCCTGGACGAGGACCTGAGAGGGAAAAGGAAAATTAAAGAGGATACTACAGCATAGTCAAGAAAGGGAAGGGGGGTGCCCATAGGTGGCCAACCTTATGGACTAGAAACTGTAAAGGATAGATTAGGCTAAGGAATAGAAGAACTGTTACAACAGATTTAAGAAAAGGTCAGTCCTCAAGAGTGGCAAGATCTCCCCGTCGTGTGGACAAGCACAGCTACAGTTCAGGTGGCAGAATAAACATAAAAAGGGGTGGCGGGGGGAGAGAATGGTATTTTCTATTTTTTTGGGAAGCAGAGAGTGAAGAGAATGGGACCTGAGCAGGGGCCAGATGGGACTGAATGCCCTGTCTGTGGACAGCAGTGTGCTGCATATTAGTTTTGCACGGGAAGGAAAGTAGACAGTTTGTGAGCTAGCAGGAAGGAAGCAGTGCCACTGGGCAGGGGATGACACAGCAACTACTGAGATAAACTCAACTGTTTAGATAAATGCATTTACTTCACTGCTCATGTGTTTTGCAGCGAGATAAATGATTTATCTAAACCAATCGGTGTCTATCCCTACTGCATTAATACAAGTATATACAGTGTGTGTACATACATATACATTATATACTATATATATATATTTACAGCAAATCACACATACATATTTTAGCATTTTTTGTTCTAATGCCCAGGCCAGACTATTTTACTTGGAAGCCAGAATTCTCATTGTGTAGGATACTGAATTGTAAGAAATAAGCTGTTTACTGTTCTTTTTTGTAATGTCTTTGACTAATGCCTTGGGCTGTGCCTGAATGGAAGTTTATCTTAGTCCCGTGTACTTGCCTAATTATCAAATTACCTGAATCTGCAGGCAGTTTTCAGATACATTCTACAGCTATTCCAGCAGTTGGGTTAGCATTCACCTATCATATGTTGTCTGTTACATTTCCATTACAGATGTCTGCACTTTAATATAATTAAAGGCCTGGCACTTACGCACTGAGAGCTCCACCTCCTTTTGCATGACCGTCAAGTTTGGTAACAATTACAGAGGCCACATCGACTTTATCCTTGAAAGCTTTAGCTTGGGCTTCACAAGCTTGACCAATGGAGGCATCCATCACGTAAACGATGTTATCTGGTTGCTTCAATAAAACAAACGCACAGTTAAACACAACAGTTCATTATAATTCTGCCTTTCTACTGCTTTGCCCTTTCTTTTTCCCCCAAGCCAGACACTTAGACTCACCACAGCTGCACATTTCCTCCCTCAGGCAGGGAGGAGGAGTGGTTGTCTTCAAAGCTAATACTGCCCCTTGAGGTCTGTTAACAGGTGATGCGTAAATGTGTGGCCTGCTCTCTCCCTCCTCAGTAGCCAGATGCCTAACCTCCACAGTTACCTCTGTCCCCAATGTGGAATTCGGGGACTCACACAAGACCCTGGTCTCCCAGGTGACAGTGATGTGCTGCACCTCTGGGCTAGTGCCTGCCATTTTTGTTTAAAAACTATCTGATGGTATTAAACTTGCTCATTCATAATCTTTTCTAGATAATGCCAATCAAGAACATGCAACAAATTTACGGTAACAACTCTTTTTCCACTGTTTTATGCTATAAGCTCACTGGGTTTTAGGAGCAATAAAGGAGTCTACAGCCACCCATGAAGCCAGAAGCTCCTTTAAACACAAAGTAGTGCAAACATGCTGCATGCAAAAAGTACAGTTATGTGATAACTTACCATAAACAGTAGATCTGCAAAGGGATATCTTGCAGCAGGCCACACCTATGTAACTACCACTGCCAGGCACTAGGACCACTAAGAAACTTTTCTAACTAGCAGTCTACCTGGGGGCAGCCCACTCCAATGTCACCCTCTGATGTCGACCAGCTCTGTGAGAGTGGGCGGCCCTTGCTCCCTCCTTAGTTCTCCCGTCAGAGACCAGAACAAAGTGACTCCTGCTGATGAACCGAGGAGGTATCGAAGGTTCCCACAACATGGAAGCAAAGAGCAATTTGCAGACACAGAAGGGTCTACCAGAGCTAGGGGGAAGGAGGGAGGGACGGCATGGCCTGCTGCAAGAGATCCCCTCACAGATCTACTGTTACGGTAAGTTCTCACATAAATGTACTGTCCGACGTTGGTGGTATCTCCTGCAGCACACCACAGCTATGGAATGAGACCCATGTAGTTTCTGACATCAGGAAATGCAGTCTAAGCGTTAGGAAACCAAGAGCCTGAGAAAGTAGGCCCTGTAGAACAGCAAGGCCGAAACTGGCCAATACCTAGAGGCAATGTCCAGACTGTAGTGCTTGGTAAAAGTGGGACTGAACTCCAAGCAGCCACTGCACAAATCTCTGCAGCTGAGATGTTCCTGAAACAGGCAGCTGAAGCAGCCATACCCCTGGTGGAATGGCCCTTAACATCCCCACAAAGTTCCTTGCCATATGTCCTGTATCAGAATGTAATGCAGTTGGCCAACCATTTGGACAAACATTGCTTAGAAACAGGGGCACCCTCTTTTCCACGGGCAAAAGAAACAAGTTTTTGGACTTCCTGCAGTCCTTGGTATGGCGTGTACAGTAACGCAAAACTCTATACACATCCAACATTTAGAGCAGTGCTTCCCCTGGACTGGCATGCTCTGGATAATAAACAGGCAGGTGGATGGATTGATTCAGGGTAAACTCAGACACCACCTTAGGAAGAAAATGAGAATTACCTACTTACTGTAATTCTTCATCTTCCAAGACATCTTCACCATTCATTACTGGTGGGTTCAAGCTGGAGGCGAAGGGCCCAGCAGGAGTATATAGCTTTAAAATTCTTAACGAGGGGAGCGGACATCGGGGACAGTGCTGCACTTAAGCACAACGCAGAACGTGGTGCTTGCAGGTTGGCCAGTAACCAACACCAACTCCCCAGCTCTCTCAGTTCTGCTCACCGGAGAGAAAAACAGAAAAAAGAAAGGGTGGGGCAAAGGGGCCCAAGGGACAAGAAAAGGAAAGGACAGGATATAAACTAAAATCTCTAAGGCCGACCACAGGAGGGAGAGGCAAGGACTCTAGGCTGGTCTCACAGGCCAGGGGTGACCAAAACCACTGGGCAGCCCAAGGAAACGGAGAAAGAAGAGGAGGGGGAGGAAGGGAGACAGACAGACAGAGATAGAGAGAGGCAAAGTCCCTTAACCCCAATCAAGGACAAGCAGTCACAGCGGTCATCTTAGGGTAGGCTGAGAGACTCCCCTCCATGCAGAGTTTAGAACAGAAGTCAGGACTTATGCCCTACCTAGGCAGAAATCTCCAAGTAATGGCTGAAAAGCAGAGTTGTTCTAGAAGCCCCCCTTCCAGACAGAGTGCCATTAGCAAGGCATAAGATACTGAATTCAATACCTGCCAAAGAAGACACAGAACGTGTGTTCTCTATCCCCACCCCTTTTTTTTTTGTTTATGGAAGACCCAGCTGAGGACTGGGGCAAGGTATTCCAGAGAGAGTGTTTTTCGTTTCTCCCTCCCTCAAGGGGTCAGAGAACACTCCTGGAGGCAGTGTCCCCTAAGAGCGCATCCCTACAAGGTAAAGGTAACTCCACCACCACTATCTTTGAAGTGGTAGGAGGTAATCGAGAGAGTCAGAGTCCTCCAAATCACTACATATGGTACTGAGCATCTCTGAACGAGGGAGCTCCATGAGGACCCTGCCTAGATCGGTTACCTAACGTAACCAAGGTGGAGCAAAAAGGTGGAGTGGGCCTTAAAAGGTTTCCGGAAGGAGGCAAAGACATGAAGGATCAGGGCTCGTGAAGACTGAAGAGAGGAGTCTGAAAGCATACCAGAAGTGGCGTGCTTCTGAAGAGTTGCCCACGACAAGGTGTGCTTTGTAGGCTGGTGTGATGCTAGGAACAGAATACTGACCCTATATTTGAGGCGCTGGCATTTATATAGGCTCCATTAAGAAGGGTGCCTGCAGCCCTCTGAACTATGGGCAACGCGAGCCCCAGGGGCCTGCACTAGAGAAGGCAAAATGACCCTGCCTGCTTTCTCCCTTCAGAACTTAAGGTACAGGCCCTTTTCCTTGGACAAGGTCCCAGAGGATCTAGGAGGCGCCAACAGAAATGGCCTCAGAAGAGTGAAAAGGCCAACAGGGAGGTGGCGCTGCCCAGAGGTCTGGTCATGAAGGGCCAGTGGGTGGGAAGCAGTGATGAATGGTGAAGATATCTTGGAAGATCACAAATTACGGTGACTATGTCATTTTCATATGTTCCAGAGACCAATCTTCACCATCCATTACTGGTGGTTGAGTTACCAAGCACCACCTAGGTGGTGCTGGCCCTTCTCTGAGGGAAGGAACCTTCTCAGCCTCCTGTGGGGGGAAAAAAACAAGACTATGGGACCTGCACGGGTCTGGCGAGACCCGAGATTAGTCAGGGGCAGATGGAGGCTCCTGTTGCCCAGGAGAAGGAAGGTGCCCCAACAGGTCATGCCTGACCCTGTGGAAAAAGAAACTGGACCCCGGAAAGGTGAGGCAGTCAACCTACACCGAGCCAAGGGTGACAACCAGAACAGACGAAGCCATGTCATCCACCTGACACAGACTGCTGTTCCTACTAACCAGGAGGTTACTGCACTGGCGTCATAAGATGCCCTCACCTGGTGTCTCGCTAGCTCCAGGGCCAGAGTAGAGATGGCGATGGCTCATCGGGATGCCTTGCAATCAAGCATGGCCATGAGGATCTGCCGCAGCATGGCCCATGGAAGCCTTGCATAAGCTACCTGGGTGTGACTGATGAGCAGATATAGACAAGAGGAGACGCGCCGAGGAGAAAACTCCTCCCCCAGCAATCAAACTCAGCAGAGTCTGATTCTGTGGGATGGTCTCACTCGGGGTGACTATGCCCCAAGGGGGTCTCCAGCCACTCCAGACCTGAGGAGGGATGGGGCATAGTTCCTGGAGACCCAGGGGGTGCCCTGTACCTGCGCTGTCAGTCCCTTGGGGCTGGAACAGAGGAGAAGGGCAACTGCCAGACGCTATGAGACTCCTCCAAGAATGGTAGACCATGGATTGATGATCACTGTGGATTCTGAGCTGTACTCCCCAAGGAAGGACAGTGTTGCACGCACAGGACTGCAGCCTATAAAATGAAGATGAAGAAGCTCCTCCAGCATCATCAAGAGCAATTGCTGATAATTGAAATAATCAGCATCCAAAGAAATGTGTGCAGAGATGTTCTCTTCCTCGGAGGAGGATGTGGAGGAGCTCTGTTTAGAGGAAGGCGATGCACGGGGTGGAGGTACAAAGACGACTTCGTCAATGGACCTAAGATAGATGGGGAATGCAGCCGCTGTCGCCCTGTACTCTCCCATGCCATGGGTCCCAGGCGACCTGAAAGCCCTGGGAGAAGGGCCCTCCACGCCAGGATACAGGCTACAAAGATGAATGTTTTGCCTCGGTTCCTATACCTTTTTCAGTGTGTCCCATGCCTGGTATCCAAGACAGACTTACTTGTTTGGCAAAGGCAATTACTTAATTTTGTTTGGTGTGGAAGGAGGCCACGGGTTGCTCAGTGGGTCTTGTATCTCAAGACCGAGGATGGTTGGGCCTTTCCAAACCTACTGGGATATTGGATAGCAGCCCAAATGAAGTTGGCTCTGCTATGGGCTCACCCTACCTATAAAGCCCACTGGAAACAAAATTATCTCCCCCACTCTCTGCTTTAATTTTTAAGGGCAAACACAATCGTCATTCATTACAGACTCATGTCTCGGGCATAACGACCGTGCTTACCAGGTTTTTTTTTTTTTGGGGGTTACAGCTCTTTCACTATGGAAATATTCCTGCCGGATATGGGAAGAATCATTCCCTCCTGCACAAAGTAACCCATGGTTCAGGAGACAGGCCAGTCATGGCCTACATTCCCCATGGCAGCTTTTACGAAGAGCCATGGTTATTTCTTTTGACTCTGCAGTTAATAAATATGAAAGGCAACCCACAGACAGGTTTAATTTTTATCAGCTAAGGGATTATATAAAACATACGCTTCCGAGACCCCCCAAAAAAAACAACAACCAAGGAACAACCCTTTCCATTTAGTTTTTGAAATAATTTGGGTTCCCCATATGGTAAAGGAGCTATTACTATACTCTATGCTAACTGTATTGCTGACCATAAGTACACTACACAGGGTATTAAGAATAAGTGGGAGCAAGAATTCCAGTTTAATTCAGAACCCCAGAGTTGGGAGATGGCCCAGAGAACAACCTCTTCACCAGCCTGGAAAGAATTCACCTGAAAGCTGCGAATTCGCTGCTTCCTAGTTCCTCAGCTTTAGGCCAAGATTAACACAGCATTTACCTCTACTTGCTGGGGACGCTATGGAAAGCCTATAGCCTCTCAACTCATGTATTTTGGGATTGTCCGAGATTACGCGACCACTGAGCCCAAATAACGCAACACTTTACTGCCCTTTTTGACACTAGGCTGACTTGACAGACCTGTAAGCCTTTTTCAGCCGGCAATTTTGTATGTTTGTATGTATGTTCGTATCCCAACTCCTTTAGGCCCTGACAACCTAGTACTGGGTCTCCTCCCTAGATCGATTAAAGGCAGAGAGGTAAAATACCTTTGGTCCATCTCAGTGACTGCAGCCAATAAAGCAATCACCAAGAGATGGCTCCAGTAGACCACACCGACCATAAATGATTGGGTTTCAGTTCTACAGCAGATCCAGAATATGGAACGCATCACATTCACAGTTCAGCACAGATTAGCACTTTATACCAATAGATGGACGAGATGGGAACTTTATCAAGAAGAACTCCCTAATTCATCCACTTAACTTACTTGTCTTTCCTGTGCCTAATTACCTCTTGAACATATTAGAATATATATTTTACTTCTACCCTGACCCCCTGATTGGATATAATTTTTCTTTTTTTGTTATTTGTTGGTGCTCCCGGTCATACCTGAAATTAGATACCAGTGATTTATTTTTTGACTCCAGGAACTGTCTTAACTTTTTACCTTTATTTCTGTATGGGCAACCACAGTTAGTTATATAAAACTGTATTGTTTTTCACCTTTAATGTATATAAAAGGAGAATGGATGCACAATAAGCAATGACTAATTTACCAATGTAATAGGTTCATGGTTGTGACTTAAAGAGCCTCTGACACCATCAGAAAATGTGAAAAAAATGTGAGATTGAGACAGTTTAATTTATATTTCATATATTTTCTACAATTCTGTTCCTTTTCTCTTTATTACGGAGTACAGCTAGCTGTATGAAAGAGCATTACTGTCCCTTAGACTTTATCTGTTATTTCTGCTTGCTTACACCTGACATCATAATCCCCTGTTTGTGGCATCATAATTACCTCCACAGCAACGTACTGTGATATCAGGTGTAGGCAAGCAGCCAGAACAAATACGGCAGCAATCCAGTTTACATGCAAATGTTCTTACTAACAAATAAGTAAGGGTGAGAATTATAGAAAAAACATATTTCGTATAAGCTGAATTGTGTCTAAATATTTTTTTTCGAAGTTGTCACAATAGTGACAAGGGCTCTTTAAGTGCACGGTCACTGCTTCAAGCTGAATGTACTTTGATACTTGCTCAATTTTCAATAAATAAGTACAAAAAAAGAAAGTCAATGGAGAAGGGGAGGCAGAGGAGAAGAAGGGGGGAGGATTGTGAGAGACTGATGGCATCTGCCAGGGCTGCAGGAGCATGCAGGGGATCCCTCCAGAGGGAGGGGGCTGCGCTGCCTGCCCACCAGAGAACGCTTAACCTATGAGGAGCAAACAGGGTGGTGCCGGGGGCCTTGGTGAGGAGACCAGCGCCGTTCTGGTCCACAAACACGGTCTCTATCCCCACCGACTGCAGATCCCTGCCCACCAAGAGGGGAAAAAGGCCCAGGTTGGCAATCCAGCTTTATCCCGAGGCATCAGATGCCATGGGGACAGACCAGGACACTGGACGTGACCTCGACATCTCTGACCCGGCAGACAAGGACCTGCTACTCAAGAAATGCCCTCCTTTTGCAGCAGTCCTTAGGGAAGAAGGAAGACAGAATCTAGCACTGGGGTCAGCACCAGAAACCCCATCTGCACCAGACCTATCACCGACAGCCAAAACAACACCGGAGCTGGAAACAGCCGTGGCGCCAGACCCGGCACCATCCCCTGACTCAGAACCGAGGCCAATGCTGGAAGGGCCCATGGTACCGTAAATGGTGCCAGCAGACACTGGCATTGGCACCAGCCAGAGAAAGTGTAGGCTGCAGAGGACCTCAGGCTGGGTCTGGGAGGCATCTGAAGCGTCAGAGTTTGGCCGCCAGTCAGGATCATCCTCATCAGATTCAGGCGACAAGATCAGGGAGACCTCCAACGAAGCGACACTGGACACACTGCCCCTCCCGGCACCAAGAACAGTGTCAGAAGGAGAACCAGTAGCACCGAAGACAATGCCTCGCTCACTGACATAGGAGGCGGCATGGGGAGCCAAGACTGTGCTGATCAGCACCACTGAGGGAGCAGTCAGTGCTGGCTCAGTGTATAGCCGAGGCCTCGACACTGGGGGTGTCAAGTCTCCCGAGGGGGTGCTGAACTGCAGGGGGCGCTCAACCGACCCAGGAGAAGGCAGACCGTCCACCTGACCCCTCACGCAGGCCTCCGGTCCCAGGGAGACACAAAACAGTTCAGGCCTGCTCTCCCACAGTACGTATAGTACCGGGGAGAGGCCCAGGAGAAGAGCCTAGGGACCTGACCTTCAAGCATAATGTGAAGGCCAACCTCCAAAGCTGGGCCCTCCCTCCTCCCTAAATCTGCCACATGGATAACGAGTAATGCCAGTAATCCACAGAAAACAGGCATTACAACTGTCCATATGGTGGCATGGAGGTTAAACACCAATTACGACGGTCCGTTACGGACATGGGATTGCCATGGGGGCATCGACACATTGGGGCAATCCCCGCCTTATCAGACTTTTTAGGCCCTGAACTGGACATGACCCAAATGAAAAATAAAGCAAAAGTACTCTACACAGTACAGTGAGAATAAGGAAAAAAACAAACCAGGGCTGCAGAAATGGCGACAGAGACACTGATGGTGTCGAGTAAACCGCAGTGAACAGAACTGAAGAATTCCTGAAGGCTTTCTGCGAGGATCCCATGAAGTCATGCTTCCTTGATGGTGGAGAAAAACAGAACTGAGAGGGTTGGGGAGTCGGACTCCGTTACTAGCCAACCCACGAGTGCCACGTTCTACACTGCGCTCGAGGGCAGCACCATCCCCGAGGTCAGCTCCCCTCAAGAGTTTTAAAGGTGTATGCTCCCGCGGGGTCCTGCACCTCCAACTTGGACTCACCAGTAATGAATGGTGAAAACTGATCTCTGGAAGATCTTAGGGTTACTATGCAAAGACACCCTTTCTTTGTGGAAAACCAAATAAGGCTGCTCACACGCTTGAAGCTTGGAAATCCTTCAAGCAGAAGTAATGACAACTTAAAATAATGCTTTCCACGACAGAAAGTGTAGCTTGCAAGTCACGGCAGGCTTAAAAGGAGCCATAGTAAGTTTTTCCAACACAAAATTCAAGTCCAGTGGAGGGACAGAGTTGCGAAATAGGAGGCATCACATAAAGGATGCCTCTCAAAAAAGTAAATGACACTTCCAACTGTGCCACCATACGGCCATCAAAGGACACATGGAAAGCAGAGATGGCAGACATGTGCATCTTAAGGGAGGAGTACCCCAAACCAGAGTCCAAAAGGGACAGGAGGTAGTCCAAGATGTGATCCACAGGACATGTGAACGGGTCCAGCTAATGTGAAGCAGCCCATAGAGTAAAGCGCTTCCACTTCATGGAATAAGTGGCCCTGGTGAAAGGCTTTCTGGCCATCACCAGGATATCGGCCACTTTAGGTGAAACCCCAAACCAGGCCATGGCTATGTCATCAGAAGCCAGGTGTGAAAGTCTAGGAACTTGCGGTCCTGATGGACCAGAGTGTCCTGGTTCTGGGAGAGCAAGCCGGTGAACAAAGGAAGAGGCACTAGAGGTTCCACTGCTAGCTGCTGGAGTAAGGGGAACCAAATCTGATGAGGCCAAAAAAAGGGTGATTATGATCATCGTGGCCCCTTCCATCTGAAGCTTGATTAGTACCCTCTGAAGCAGTGGGAAGGGAGGGAAGGTATACAGAAACCTTCCTTGCCATGGGAGGGACAACGCGTCTCACCAGAAAACTCCTGGCCCTGGATCTAGCGAGCAAAAACACTGCAGTTTTGTGTTGAGTGGAGATGCAAAAAGGTCCAGCTCTGGACAACCCATCTGTCAGAAAGGTTTTCAACGACCGAGGTCAGGAGCTCCCACTTGTACATCTTTGACTTTGACCAGTTTAGATTGTCCACCAGGACGTTTTGGATGCCTGGGGCATGGACGGCTGACAGTTCTAAGCCGTGGTCCAGAGCCCACTAATAGACTCTCACTGCTTCCCTGCAGAGGGGATATGAGTGAGTACCTCTCTGTTGATGTAATGGACGACAGTCATATTGTTCGTCTGCACCAGCAAACGGCCCAGTGGCAGCTCAGTCTGAAAGGCCTGCAGGGCATACAGCATTGCCCACATTTCCAGGACGTTGATATGGAGAGAGGACTCCAGTCGGGATCACGTCCCTTGTGTTTGGTATGGGCCCAGATGAGCACCCCAACCCATCCCCTAGGCATCTGTGGTCAAGATCTGCTGAGGGTAGGGGATAGCAAAGGGGACCCCCTGAGAAGACTGCTGGGTTCCATCCACCAGAGAACTTTTTTCACCTGGGAGAAGACCAGGACCTCCTGCTCCAGGTCGTCCATTAGTCCTACTGGACTCTCAACGTCCACTGAGGGATCCTTATATGCAATCTGGCCAGGGGCACTGACTACAGAGACTTGGCCTTTTTTTTAGGATAAAAAACCTGCTAACACAAGAAGCTAAAGTTAGGTTAGTCCAAACAACCTTTTTACCCCTTCTGGACTATGCAGACTATCTATGGGCAAGGCCCTAGTTCCGCCCTCTCCAAACTAGACACACTTTACCATTGGTCGATCAGATTAATTACAGTGCCCCATACCGCACACACCACTGTACACTCTATACTATGATAGGCTGGTCCTCCCTTGGTTTCAGACAGCAGAGAAATGTAATCTTATGGACCTTCAGGGCGAATATCAGAAAACTGCCCCGCTATATCTCTGACTCTCTTCCTGCTTCCTCATCAAGTTGCTATAAACTCAGAAGCCTTTCCTTCTTCTCCTCCTTCCTGTCTGTACCTAAGATTTGGACGCGCACTTTGGTGCAGCCGCTATAAGATACTCACTTCTTGAACTATGGAATAAACCGCAAAAGACCCTAAAGCTTGTACTGCCTGTAAGCATGTCCCTCTAAGTCTTTGCTGCACCGCAAGATCAGTGAAAAATGTGACTGTTTTAATTAATTTCCCTCCTTCAACTCCTCCTCTGTTCCCCTTCCTTTCCTGCCAATGCCCACTTCCTGCCTCATGACCCATACACCCCCCCTCCACTTCCCCCCACTGTGTCCTACCCTTTCACTTATACTAAGGTATATGTTGATGTCTATTGTATTGCTATGTATCTCAGGGTTATCACTTGTTCTTATAGTGCAACTCATGTAATTTACGTACTGACTTGAATATTCTTCTGCCTATAGGAAAATTCTGCCGCTAACAGTATTGCCCACCTCCGTTACTGACTCATGTAATATTATGAACCTGCTCTGTATTGCCTTTTGTTGCACTGTTGTTTTTCAAATATTGGTGTATGTGACTTATTACTGATGTATTCAGGTCCACCTTGCAAATGAGCATGTCTCAATGGTGTATTTCGCCTGATAAAATAAAGATGATTGACTATGGCCACTGTTATACCCTGGAGCCGGAGAAATACTCTGGCGGAGACATAGCGGATGTGAAACAGCAGCCTGGTTTGGGCTACGAGATGGTCCGCCCTGTCTTGGGGAAGGAAGGACATACCCTGAGCCTCTGTATGGGGCTCATATCTTGACAAGCTGATATGCGCCCTGCATGTCTAGGGAGCATACTCAATCCCCTTTGTTTAGGAGGGGTAGCAGTCACTGAAGGGTTATCATCCAGAACTTTTTGCACTGGATGAGGAGATTTAACTCTCTGAGGTCCAGAATGGGCCAGAGATCACCCATGCATTTTGGAACAAGGAAGAAGTGGGAGTAGAACCTTCTGCCCTGCTGGGTTTCTGGCATAGGTTCTATTGCTCTTTTCAGAGCAGGGACTGGATCTCCTCCCAGAGAATGGAAATGTGAACTGGGGTGGGGGGATAAGAAGATGTGACTGAAGGTCTCTCAGGAGGCCATTCTATGAGTTCTCAAGCGTGGCCATGACTTATGAGCTGCCACACCCAGTTGTCACTTGTGATCTCCACCCATCTGTCTCGGTTTATGGAGAACTGTCCCCCAAAACTGCCTCCACCAGGTCTACTGTGGGGAGGGGGGGGCATGCAAGGAGTCTGGTCGAGGCACAGGCAGGAGCTGGTGCCACACCTCCTTCTCGAGAGCATGTGCTGAAAGTGGAGGAGGGGTTGGGCAGGGCTGAGGTAGTCTTACATTTGATTGGCTTGGGAGCAGGTCAGTGTTTGTGGGTGGCTCGACAAAAGGGCACCCTCTGGGCACTCTTTTGTTGAGTATGGTACAGCGAATGTACCAATCTCAGACAGCATCCAGAGGTTTGCAGTTTAGACAGGATATCCAGAACATCAGCCCTGAACTATTTATACCCCTAAAGGGTGCATTCAGGATGGACATCTGAACATCCTGCGCAAATCCCAACACCCGCAGCCAGGAGCGTCAGTGAAGGCATATGCCCACAGCTGCCGCCCAAGCTGAAGCGTCTACCACATCATAGGTCGAGCGCAGGAGGTGCCATCTGACGTCCGTCCTAGATTTGAGAGCCTGGAGAAGCTGCTGAGTGGCCGGCCCTTCAGATGACATTTGACCACCTCCATGGTTTGTTCCCACAGAACATCTTGGTACTGGATCATGTGCATCATATAATTAATAGTCCTGATGGCCAAAGTGGCAGAGACGAAAGCCCGTTTGTCAAAGACGTCCAGTCTCCGGGATTCCCTATTAAGTGTTTTGCCTTCTTAGTGCACCGCGTGAATGACTACCAAATCCACCAGCAGCTGACTGCCAAAGAAAGGCTTGCCCATGGGTGCCTTGTATAATTTATCCACTGTTTCAAGGAAAGCTGCGACTCGGCTCTGTCTAAACGGTGCTCATCACAAACAAGCAGCCAGCTCGTAACTTTAAACGAAATTCCAAAAGAGGTGTCACTCGTGTAACTCCATGTAAAAAGTAACTGATACACCACTGCAGTGTACCAAAATTTATTAACACGGAGTACCAACAACACAGGAGTCCCTCACCCAGCACTAGGCCTCAAACAAGTCTTCCTCAGGGTGTCTGAGGAGACATTTAGTCGAGATACTAGTGAATCCCTGTATCTGTAACCAGTACAGTACAATGCAGTATCAGTCCACCCCGTAATTGCAATGACCCCCCTCTTCAGAGCTAAATATATTATCCACCCTTCCTAGGCATGGCTGGTATGAGATTAGGGCGAAGCCAGGCAGCCATGGTGGCATTCTCAAATGTGTTTATCAAAGGGGGGAATCACCAGTGGGAAAGAGTCCAGCAGCTTGAGGTAGGTGGACAGCTGATGTCAGGAGGGGTCCAGCTCCTCAGTTTCGAACCCCATAGCTGACTGGATCTGACATATGACCCCAGAAAAAGATGGGTCATCTGAGGGAGACCAGGGGGTATATTTAGAGGTCTCTTTCCTGTTGGAAGACAGTGTTTGGGGGAGGGACGCCTCATCCCCGTAAATCACTGGACTCCTCAGACTCAACAGAAGGCTGGAGGTCCAGGTGGTACTCCCCTTTGTTCAGTGGGCACACAGGTGGTGTATAGGGCACCAGCCAATGTGGGGCAGAGAGTGGGTCCCTGGGAATGTCAGGCACTGGTTCTGGATGTGCAGGTCTACGTGGATTCGGGTCCTGTGGAGGATAAGCCGCACCAGCATGAAGTTCCAGAGGGACGTCAGCACAGAGTTGAAGTCCACTGTCACTGTGTGGCATCGGTAGGAGAACCAGCGCTGGCGATGAGAGTATCGGAGCCAGCGGAGGTAGAGGAGCAGGCATAGGCTGAGGGCTGGCACTGGTAGAGGGGCCAGCGCAGGTGCTGGCTGTGGTCAAAGAAAAAATTACTCAACTTAGTAATGTTGTTTCTTCTAATGGAGTCTTGCTATATTATAGACATTAGCAGTTTGTTCCAGCTCTAGAACTGCCCCGGAGTGAAATGGTTAAAACCATTCCAAAATAGAATTTTGGCACGAGAGCAGCTCTATCTGTGTCATTCAAACTTGAACTGTCAGATCTTTACGAGCCAAACTCACTAAGGTCTGTGTGGAAGCTGTAACCTACACTAGCCAAATGGCTACCTAAATAATAACAACCACTGATGGTCCCAACACCCAAGACTCAAGTCAGGGGACCAGAAATACTAACACCATTCTAATAATATGAAAATGGAACATAAGTACAATAAAACACACCACAGCGTACACATACACACCCCCAAAGTCCCAAAGGGGACAAAATGCTAACAGGACATAAGTAGTGCCCACACTAAGTTGCCCGCACCCCACCAAGTAGAGGTTCTGAGGGGGCAGGTTGGGGGGGAGGTCTATAATATAGCAAGACTCCATTAGAAGAAACAACATTACTAAGGTGAGTAATTTTTTCTTCAAACAACATGAAGTCTTGCTATATTATAGACATTAGCAGAATACACAGCAGTACCTCCATGGAGGAGGGAAGAACCTACTTAGGAATAGGCTCCAAGAACAGCTGTGCCAAACCGAGCATCTCTCTGGCCTGGACATCCAGGGAGTAATGCTTGGTAAAAGTGTGTACCGTTTTCCAAGTAGCAGCCTGGCAAATCTCTAATAAAGGGATATCTCTGGCAGCAGCTAGAGGCAGCTGTACCCTGGTAGAATGAGCCCTCAAACCCGGAGGCTCTGCCCACTTTCTGATAACAAAATTGGATACAAGAGACAATCCACCTGCACTGATCTCTTAGTGGCAGTTTTGCCTTCCCAACTTCACCATAGGTAAGGAAAAGTTGGAGGATTCGAACCTGTGACCTTTGGTACGCTCTACATAATAACTAAGAGCTCTCTTAACATCCAGGCTGTGCAACCTCCTCTCACCAAGAGGGTGATCAGTGAAAAATACTGGAAGGAGATAGATTGATTAAGATGGAAATCTGAAACCACCTTAGGCAAAAACTTCCTATTAGTCCTAAGGACTACCTTATCCCTATGGAAAGAAATAAAGTCAGTCTCCACTGACAAGGCTTGCAATTCACTTATCGTCTGGCAGAAGTGATAGCCACTAGAAAAACAGTTTTCCAAGTTAGGTACTTAAGCTCTGCAGAAAGACAGAGGTTCAAGAGGTTGCATTAACTGGGCAATACAAACATTAAGGGTCCCAAGCAGGGGCGGTTCAGAGGAGGATTAGTATGGAGTAATCCCTAAAAACTTGGAAAACACAGGATGAGAGGAAAGAGGATGACTTTCCTGCTGACACAAAAGCAGACACAGCTGCCAGATGAACTCTCAGGGTAGCTGGTCTGAGACCCAAGGAATTAAGATGTACCATGTAATCTAACAAAATGGGCAATTCAGCAGATTCTGGGAAATATTTTTCCCAGCACACCAAATGGAAAACCTTTTCCATTTAGAACTATAAGTAGCCTAGTGGAAGGCTTTCTGGAAGCCTTGGGATCTCAAGAACACCCTGAGAGAGGTGTAAATCAGCAAACTCTTAACTCCTCAAGAGCCAGGCCTTGAGGTTGAGGATTGAGGTCGGATACCAAACCCTTCCCTGGGCACAAGTCAACAGATTGTGATTCCTGGGAGGCACAGGGGAAGATGGACTGTCAGAGACAGAAGGAGTGGGTACCAGGGCTGCCTGGCCCAATCCGGGGCAATCAGAATCACCCTGCAAGGCTGAGATCTGATTTTGACTAGTACTTTGAATAGGAGAGGAAAGGGAAAGCATAGAGGAACTTCCCTCCCAATCCAGAAGAAGGGCATCCAGGGAACTGGGCCCAGCACTGGAGGCCTGCAACAGAACAGAGGAAGTTTGTGATTGTCTGGGGCTGCAAAAGATCTATCTGAGGGATGCCCACCTGGCAAAAACTATCCCCAGCACTTGAGGATCCAGGGACCATTCGTGATGGCCTGGAAATCCTACTGAGGGCATCCGCTAGGACATTGTCCTTCCCTGGAAGATGAACTGCTATGAGGAAGTGTTCAGGGAATAGGCCAGAGACCACAACTTCATTGCCTCGGTGCACAAGGCCGAAGACCGAGTGCCCCGTTTGTTGATGTACCACATTGTTGTGGTGTTGTCTGTTCTGACTTGTATCACCTTGTCGTGGACAGATGCAGAAAAAGCTTGAAGAGCTAAAAAGACAGCTCTGAGTTCCAGCAAATTGATGTGGAGCAGAGATTCCTGGGGGACCAAACTCCCTGGTGGAAAGGTCACCCATGTGGGCTCCCAACCCAGAAGGGAAGCATCTGTAGTGAGAGTCAAGTCGTGAGAAGGGAAATGAAGGACCCCCGCTCTTAAATTGCTCTGATCCTGCCACCACTGGAGAGCTAGGATCAAGGTTGAGTCACTGGGACCAACTTGGAAGGGGTCTCTTCTCTGAGACAAAAGGTTCTCAAGTGAAACTGAATGTCTCTCATCCGAAACCTGGCTCCCTGCACAACAGCTGTGGATGCAGCCATGTGCCCCAGGAGCTGCAGAAAGTGTCTTGCTGGTCGAGAGACCTGCAGAGTGAAGGAAGAGGCCAGAGCCACTAAATTCCTTACCCTTTCTGGGGAAGAAAGGCTCTGGCTAGCTTTGTCCACTTCTGCCCCTATAAAGGTGAGTACCTGGACTGGTTCCAGAACCGACTTTGTAGGTTTAGCAGAAAACCCAGGAGGTGAGAAGCTGCTGGGTGACCTGCAGGTGAGATTTTACCTGTTCTGGGGACTGGCCTACAATGAGCCAGTCGTCTAGATAGGGAAAAACAGCAATCCTCTGCCTCCTTAAGTGGGCCACTGCCACTGCTAGACACTTTGTGAATACCCTTGGAGCAGAGGTAAGGCCGAAGGGCATTGCTCTGAACTGGTAATGACCTGAGGCAGTTCGAATCTGAGGTGCTTTCGATGGGATCTTCTGATTAGGACATGGAAATAGGCATCCTTGAGGTCCAGGAGGCTAGCCAGTCCCTGGCCTTAGGAAGAGTAAAATCATTGCCAGAGTTACCATTTTGAACTTTGGTTTCAAAGATGCTTGTTCAGATATCTGAGATCTAAAATGGGCGCCATTCTCCTGTCTTTTTGGGAGTAGAAGTATCTGGAATACAGACCCCTGCCCTGATGCAGGAGAGGAACCCTTTCTACTGCTCTGAGAGCTAACAGGGATGAGACCTCTGTTTCAGAGCGAGGGTCTCTGAAGCACTTGCAGGTAGAAAAATCTGCTTCTCAACTTGGGAAACTTTTTGAAGCTGAGAACCAGACCCTGGCTACTACTTCCAGAACCCACTTGTCTGAGGTTAAAAGAAGCCCAATTCTGACTGAAGTAAGCCAGCCTGCCCCACTGGTACAGGAGAATCAGCCCTGGGCACCCCATCAGGTGCCTGTTCATGAGCTTTAGGCTGGGGGTGGGAGCAGGTCTGCCCACCCCTCATCTGCCCTGCCTCTGAAGAAGCCCCTCTGAGCATGGGCAGAGGAGGCCTGAGTCTGTGAAAGGCCTGTGAAAAGGCCTACCCCTACCCTGAGGGCATGCCTTTGAGGAGTGGCTTGCCGCTCCTTAGCCTGGGCACTCTTGTAAGTAGTCCTATATTCATCCATCTTCTTCATGTAATTCTCTGTCTGCTCTCCAAACAGAGAATTTCCCCACCAGGAAAATCCATAGCCTTAGTCTGGGTGTCCTGTGACAACCTAATACACCCTGGAGCCAGGCCAACCTACGAAAAGCTACAGATGTGGCCATGACCCTAGAGGAAACATCATTAACATCCACAGCAGCATGAAACTGAACCTTAGAGCTTCAATGCCATCAGTAGCCACCTGTTCTAGTTCACTAGCCAGCTGGCCATGGGCCTGCTTGCCAATTACATAACAGTATCCCATCTAGTTTCTGATACCTAGCTACATAAGCCATATAATTTGCTTGCCTGAGTCCCAGAGAGGCTGCCATATACTGTTTTTTCCATGGCATCAATCTTCCTGGAATCCTTGTCAGGAGGATGTGAAGCCAAGGAATATTAGCTTTATCACAGGCAGCAGCCTGAACTACTAACATGACTGCATTGCTGAGAAAGGAATTCTGTATCAGGGCCTGACAATGTATACCTTCTGTCCATCTTTTTATCTACAGGAGGCACAGAATTAGGAGCTTTAAAATTTCAATTGTTTGTTTCCTAAAAGACTTATGTAAAGGAATAGACAATCTCCTAGACTCTGGAATATCCATCATTTCTACAAAATCAGGCTCCTCTTGCTCATCCACAGCCTCTTCTAAAGGAAGCTGGAGGGTTTCAGCAACTTTTTATCAAACATAAAATGAGATGGGGACTCAGACAGCATAGGGAGATTCTAAAGTTCTGTCTGGGGAGATGTCCGGTTCAATGGGCACACCAGACCTTCCCAGCCACATTCATACTGTTCAAATCCTCCTCCCCTCCTCTGGTTCATAAAATTCCTCAATATCATAATCCTGAACCACTGGGACGGACGAACCGACCTTTTACCAGATAGTGGTGGTTCGGACGGACCCTGAACAATGACTGGACAATTTGTATGGCTTTTGCTATCTCTGCAGCAGTTAGGGAAGGAATTTTGGACTCCAGACCTGCTGATTTTCTTGTTTTCTTTACTGGAATTGGTTCCTCAGAACCAGCTTTTCTTTTGCCTGAGGAAGTCTGGCCCTGGTCAGAGGGCACTCCCTCTGGTTCGGCTGGCACCGAACCGGGCTGGCCATCCGGGTCAGCGGACTTTAGCCTCCTCGTTCCTAGCCTGCCCAATCTTTTTCCAGGGTGGCTGCAGGGAAATTCTTACATACCTGGCAGTCTGACTGGAGGTGGTCAAACCCCAGACAATAAACACATGTGGTGTGTGGGTCAGCCTTGGAAAGACTTCCCAAACAATCACAGTGTTGAAACCAGTGGGCCGGTTTTCTTTTGGGTTTCTCAGACATAATGCCAGCCTAACCAAAAACTTGCCCTTTTAACGGCGAGTGCCAGGCAAGACACCCTTATCGGTTCCTAACTGTGTCCGCGGTATTGGAAAAAATGTAATAAATCCGTTTTTTAGAACCGATAAGAACCAGAACCGCACTCTAAAATAGTAACTTTTAGTTTTAAATGAGTTTAAACCCACTGATCGGTTCAAAACCGAACCGATAACTTACAAGTTCCACACAGACAAAACCTTCATTTACTTACGGTTACCACAGATGAGGCTTAGACGAGCGGTTTGCAGTTAAATAAAACTATTCTCGGTTAAATCCAACCGAGAAAACACTTTAAACCGAGAAATGAACCGAGCAGAAGGAGAAATCTCCGGAGCGACTGTTCACTCAGGCGGAATAAAGAATCTGACAGTTCAAGTTTGAAATGACACAGATAGAGCTGCTCTCGTGCCAAAATTCTATTTTGGAATGGTTTTAACCATTTCACTCCGGGGCAGTTCTAGAGCTGGAACAAACTGCTAATGTCTATAATATAGCAAGACTTCATGTTGTTTGAACAGGCATCTGAGGAGGAAGAGGTCTTGTCCTGTCCCATCCCCTTTTGAAGCAGTCCACTGTTCTACTGCATACCACTTCTGCAGGTAACGCATTCCACCCAGCCACCACCCTCTCTGCAAAAAAGTGTCTCCTCATCTCCCTCCTGAACCTTCCTCCCTCCAGTCTCATATCATGGCCCCTGGTGGCCCTCTCCTCCCTTACTTTGTACAGCCCCTCTGTACCCATCTTGTTTATTCCTTTCATGTATTTAAAGGTTTCAATCATGTCACCCCTGTCCCTCCTCTCCTCCAGTGAGTACATGTTCAACTCCTTCAACCTCCTCTCGTATGATAAGTCCCCCAGCCCCTTGATCATCTTTGACTAAAGCTTGCTGCAGTCTCTGGAGGTCCAACGTGTGATGGTTGACAGCAGGAAAAGAACTGAGGAGGAGGAGGGGCTACCCACTCTTCTAGGGTTGGCCGATGTCAGAGGGTGACGGAGTGGGCGGCCCCCAGATAAGACTGCTAGCTAGAAAGGTTTCTGAGTGGTCCTAATGCCGAATGACGGTAGTTCCATAGGTGTGGCCTGCCATAGCCCAATGTCAGATTTTTGGATCATCAAGGGCTTGCCTTGTGGCCAGATCCATTGTTCTGCAGTTCATAAAGAACACAGCAACAAGGTTTCTGTCTTCCATCCCGAAGACAGACCATATCACCCCCTTGTTGTGAGTTCTTTGCAGACTGCCTGTTAGATGGCAAATCAACTTTAAGTTTCTTTAACTGACATTTAAAGCCCTAAAAAGACTGGGCAACCACTACTTGCACAAACCCTCAAGATCAACCTGCTCCACAGGTCACGGACTTTTGAGTGTTCCTTCTGCAATATTAAAACTGGCTACCAACTGTACTTTCACAGTCACTGCACTGAGCCTGTGGAATGAGCTGTCAAAAGAAATCCACCTTACCACTGCTCTTTAATTTTACATTTTCACCTTATTTCTTCATAGTTTATATTAATTCTTCCTTCTTATTACAGGACTATTGCATTCCAATTCCTATGTCTCTACCTTCTGCCCTCTGTAATTAACATAGTAACAAAGAAACACAGAATTTGATGGCATATAAGGACTGCCTGGCCCACCCAGTCGGCCATTTTTCCCTTCCTACTGTATCACTGCAGACCCTATTTGGTCTCCAGCTTATCCACCCCGTCTTATCACTAAGGTTCCCTTATGCCTATCCTATGCTTTATTTTGAACCCCGTTACATTTTGCCCCACCACCTCCACTGAGAGGCTGTTCCAGGCATCCACCACCCTCTCCAGTGAAAAGTACTCCTCGCATCTCCCCAAGTCTACCCCTACTCCAGTTTCACAGCATGACCCCCTTGTCCCTAAGCATCTTTTTTTTTTTTTCTGAAAGATGCTTCCCTCTCGAACCTTATTTATACCTGTGAGGTATTTGAAAGTTTCTATCATAACCCCGTTCCTCCAGTGTATACGTAAGCTATAACCCATGACAGGCCATAGGTGTACTAGGCATCAATGTATGCCCTAGGTGCACTGTGAGGCACAAGGATGCAGCCAGAGTGCCCTCCAACCAACTGGAAAGTGTATAAATGCCCAGTATACACATGAGCCTGGAGGGGACTATTGCACTTATAAAATGACACCTTTTTTATTTAGGAAAAATGCACTAAAACTTCATTAAGGTGATATAATTTGCGTTATTTTTACTGTGCACTTCTGTGTCAGAAAGTAATTCCATTGATTACAAGTGATTTACATTTTTTACTTGTAAATAAAGTACATGACTTTTTATGTACAACGGTTTTATTTTAATTTTAATAATCATACATTTAATGGCAGTTTCTTGGTTTTTTTTGTGTGGAACAAATAGTCACATGATATGTGACTTTAAAAAGAAACAGGAAGGTTTTTCTTCTGAGTAATATTGGAGCTGCAACCACAAGCGGCTGGAAGAAATAAAGCCGTGCACCGAAGAAAACAGCTGATAATTGGAAACAATATTCAAGACACTAGAAGTTATCATGACAGTTACTTTTTTTCCTAACATGAATAGTAAGGAGATAGAGAGTTTGGTACAACACTGCTGTGTAAAAGTTTTCGGCCACAACTACTGGAATAAAGTACTGTGTCAAACATAGATCTTTAAAATAATTGCTCAGTTTGTTTGGGAGAAAGCATGCAAAGCTGACAGCTGCTGCCGTTACCTCATCTCAGCCCCCAGCTATGCAGCCGTCGCTGTCACCCCTCGCCCATTCCCAGCTGTTAGTTTGGGAGAAAGTGTGCTGAGCGGAAAGCTGCTGCCACATCCTGATCTGAACTCCCGAGATTTGTGGCTTTCGTTAACTCCCCTCACTCATTCCCAGCTTCTGTCGTCTCCCAGGTGATGGTCTCTCTCTTCCTCTCTCTCGCTCTCATTTGCTGTTTCGGTTCTGCTCACTAACGGCAACAAGGTAAGGAGTGCCAGTGTGCCCTAGGATACCAGTTAATAGCCCTTTCACAGCAACTATGCGTATACTGGGGGGCTTAATGCGCAGCCACGCAAACCCAGTCCACCAATGGGGTTGCACATTTTATGCAACCCATTTTATATATATAAAAGGTTCTTCAGGCTTTCTTTAAGGACTTTTGAGGCAGACCCTGCACCGTTTTGGTTGCACTCCTCTGGACCACCTCCCACTCCAAGTCCTTCCAGAGATGAGGTCTTCAGAACTGGACACAATACTCCAGGTGAGATCTCACCAGTGATTTATACATGGTTAACACCAACACCCTCTTTCTGCTGGTGATGTCCCTCCCTATGCATCCTGCTAGCTCTCCCGGCTGCCTTGTTGCACTGCCTAGCATCTTTAGGTCATCAGATATGGTAAAGTACAGTTACGTAAGAACTTACCGTAACAGTAGATCTTTGAGAACAGCTCTTGCAGCAGGTTACACCATTAGGACTGAAGCCAGCAGGCGCCAGGACCCCACGGAAATTTTCTAGCTAGCAGTCTTCAGCGGAGACCGCCTCCGACGTCGGTCCCGCCCCCAGTATGGGCGTAGTACATAAGAGGCGGTCCCCAACAATCCTCAGTTCTCCCGCCGGAGACTCCCGGCCGCTGGATGACATCAGAAGGGGAGACCGAGGATCCGCCATCAGAAGGCCAGGACTGAAAAACAGAATATCCCATCGCGTAAGATGGATGTTTGGCTATGACCTACCTCCACAAGAAGGGGGATGGTGGGCGGGAAGGTACCTGCTGCAAGAGCTGTTCTTGAAGATCTACTGTTACAGTAAGTTCTTACGTAACTGTACTATCTTACTTCGAGATACAGCTCTTGCAGCAGAGTCCCTCGATAGGACCGATTCCCAAGCAATGGCGGCAATCTTATGCCACAGGGGAGGAAGGTAGGGATCACAACCCTACTCAAGCCTAAGACAGAAGTCCCTGAAGGGCCAGCTGGGCGAAACCTGCTCTTCGCCTCGGTACGATGTCCAGGCTGTAATGCCTAATAAAGGTATGCACCGAGCTCCAGGTGGCCGCAGCGCAAATGGCTGAGGTGGAGACATTCCTTAGCGCCGCAAAGGAAGTGGCCACTCCTCTCGTGGAGTGACCCTTGACCACACCTGGTAAGGGTTTGTTGCGCTTGTTATAACAGAAAGAGATACACTGGATGAACCAACGCGAGAGAGACTGTTTAGAGACAGGAGCTCCTTTCATTCTCTTAGCAAAGGAGACAAACAGTTGATCCGATTTTTGATACTGTTTGGTTCTGGTCAGATAATATCTGATGCACCTGTGTACATCAAGGGTGTGAAGCAATGCTTCTCCTCGGTTGGTGTACTTGGGAAAGTACACTGGTAAGTCGATATCCTGATTAAGGGTGAGAGCTGAAACCACCTTAGGCAGAAACTTTGGGTTTGTCCTCAGGGATACCCTGTCCTGATGGAAAACTAAGTAAGGCTCTTTGCACATTAGTGCAAGCAATTCGGAGATCCTTCTCACCGAAGTAACCGCAACTAAAAATAACGTTTTCCACGACAGAAAGCATTAGCTATAATCAGCGGCTGGTTCAAGGGTGGCAGCATAAGCTGCTCCAGGACAAAGGCAAGTCCCAAGGAGGATCGGATCCTTGATGGGCGGCCTAAGGTGGAGGACCCCCTTAAAAGGCACGAGTAGTGTCCAATTGGGCCACCATCTGATGGCCTATGGGGGCATGGTAAGCGGAAATTGCGCAAAGGTGCACCTTAATTGAGGAGTAAGCCAGTCCGGACTGAAAAAGAGAAAGCAGGTAATCCAGAACCAGCTTTTCGGGACAATCTAACGGCGAGAAACCGCGCGCTTGAGCCCACAAGCAAAATCTACGCCATTTCATGGTGTACGTTGCATGGGTTGCCGGTTTTCTGGCGGCAGAAAGTACATCTGCCACCTCTTGCAAGACCCCGTGTCGCATCATGGCTATGTCTCTAGGAGCCAAGCGTGCAGGTTCAATGAATGCAAGTCCAGATGGACTAATGAACCCTCCTCCTGAGACAGCAGATGGGAGCTGATTGGCAAAGGAAGTGGAGGTTCCCGGGATAATTGATGCAGAAGCGGGAACCAAATTTGTCTGGGCCAGAAGGGCGCTATCAAAATGAGTGTCACTTGCTCCCTGCGAAGTTTTAAAAGAACTTTCTGGATCAACGGGAAAGGAGGGAAGGCACAGAGGAATCTGCCCGCCCAGGAGAGGGACAACGCGTCTCGCCAGAAAACACCAGGCCCTGCATCTAGCGAGCAGAAATTGGGCAGTTTTGCATTGGATGAGGACGTGAAAAGATCCAACTCTGGAGTGCCCCATCTGTGGAACAGATCCTCTGCCACCTCGTGCAGAAGTTCCCACTTGTGGACTCTGGCCTGAGAACGACTCAGGCTGTCTGCGACGGTACTGTCCACTCCGGGGACGTGTACTGCAATAAGATTTGCGCCGTGCTGTACTACCCACTCCCACACTCTCATGGTCTCCCTGCAAAGGGGGTAGGAGTGAGTGCCTCCTTGTTTGTTGAGGTAATACATCACTGCAGTATTGTCTCTTTGCAACAGGAGAGTACCCGGTGGAATCTCCGACTGGAAGGCTTGCAGGGCGTAAAGTACCGCCCTCATCTCCAAAATGTTGATGTGGAGATGAGATTCCTGGACTGTCCATGTGCCCTGGGACCTCACCCCGTCCAGGTGTGCTCCCCACCCGAGCCCTGAGGCGTCTGTGGAGAGAGTCACAGTCAGAGACGGCACTGCAAAGGGAACCCCCGCGGAGAGGTTCCCCGGATCTAGCCACCATTGCCAATCTCGAATCGCAGCATTCGTGATTCGAACTGGCTGCTGCAGATGGTCTTGCCTCTGGTCCCACTGCACTCTTAGCATCCACTGGGTTACCCGAATGTGGAGTCTTGCCATCGGGACTGTTGCAATGGCCGCAGCCATGTGTCTGAGCAGGCAAAGGACCAGTCTGGTCGGAACGGTCCTCTTCACCGACAGGTCCCCTATGAGGGATCAAATGTGTTCCACTCTGTCCGCGGGAAGAAAAGCTTTTCCCTTGATGGTATCCAGAACTGCTCCTATAAACTGTAGTTTCTGGGACGGTACCAGGAGAAACTTCTCGTGGTTGATGAGAATACCCAGTGACTGAAAAAGGACCTGGGTATGGTGAATGGCCGTCCTCAGTGCTTCCCTGGAGGGAGCCATGAGAAGCCAGTCATCCAGGTACGGGAACACGTAGTAGCCTTGTCTCCTTAGAGATGCCGCTACAACCGCCATGCACTTCGTGAAGACGCGAGGTGCCGATGGGCCTGTAAGGAAGCGCTCAGAACTGATAATGATGGCTCAAACTCGAAGCACAGGAACCTCCTGTGCGCTTGAGCAATTGGGATGTGCAGGTAGGCATCCTGCATGTCTAACGACGCCAAAAAGGCGTCCCGCTTTAGCATGGGTATTAGACCCGGAAGGGTCACCATGCAGAAGCGTTTGTAGATGACCGATAGATTGAGGTCGCTGAGGTCCAGAATTGGACGGAGGTCCCGTCTTCTTTGGAACCAGGAAGAAATGCGAATAATAGCCTAACCCTCTCTGGTTCTCTGGAACGTGCTCCAAGGCTTCCTTCTCCAGAAGCGCAAGCACTTCCTGCTGTATAAGCAGGGCATGCTGACCCGAGTAGCAGGAAAGAAGAGGAGGCCTTGTAGGTGGGCTGCCTACGAATTCTATATAGTGGCCTTTTTCGACCAATTGCAGCACCCACCTGTCGGTGGTGATCGACCGCCACCCTGACCGGTGACGTGCGATCGACCCCGACCTTCATTTCCGTTGATCCTGAGGAGGCGGGGCCGGGAAGGAGTCATGCTGTGGCAGCGTTAGATCCCAGGTTGGGCGGCTTTGCAACTCTGTGGCCTCTGCCTGAGGATGACTTAACCTGGGCTTTTCAGGTAAAGCCCTTTGCTGTTGGCTGGAGCAGGTTGTTGCTTTGTGTTCGGTCACAAACGACTCTGGTTCCTCTGAAAGGAACTAAGTCGAGATCTGTACATAGCCTGAACAGATCTAACTGCCTTCCCTGCATCTTGAAGTCTGGTGATCACCTTCTCCGAGTCTTCACCAAACAGGACTTCACCATAGTACGGAACGTCCATGATATTCTTCTGGACGTCCGGGGTAAAACTGGAGACACGGAGCCAAGAGTGTCTCCGGAGACACATGCCTGAGGCTGCAGCTCTGGCCAAAGAGTCTGCAGAATCGTATGCGGCTCTGAGCACCTGGGTCCCCACGTCCGAACCCGTACGGAGGAGATTTAAAAGCTCCTCCTTTTGGCCACCTTCAGGCATCTTTTCAACCAGGTCCTGTCCCTGTTCACACAATGCGTTCTGGAATTGAACCATGTGGGTGAGGTAGTTTAAAGACCTGATGGCGCAAGTCACGGCCGCGTACGTGCGCCTACCCAGGACATCCAACTGCTTGGATTCCGGGTCCGGTGGCTGTGTGCTGAAGTGTTGGGGTCTCTGAGACCAGTCATGTGAGGCCGTAATGACCATGGAATCAGCCAGAGGATGGCTCGCCAGGTACTGGTCCTCCCTCGGGGCCTTGTACAGGCGGTCAGCCTTCTTCGGCACTGCCGGGGTCGAATGCGGACGCTTCCACGCAGCCTTGGTGACGTCCACGAAGGTGTCCACCAAGGGTGGGACTACCACAGGCTTTGGGTCTTTCTGCCGAAGATAGCGGGCAAGGCGTTGTCTCTCGGGGTCTAGTTCTTCAGCATCCCACCCCATGTTCTCCTGGATATGTCTCATGATCTCAGCGAACGAAGGATCATCCGGAGAGGACCTGAGAAGGTTGCGTGGGTCTGGGGAGGGGACGCTGATGGGAGAAGGAGATCTGGAGCGCCCTGAGGTGTAAGATCTGGAGTCCTCCACGGACGAGGTATACCGGCGTCGCCTGGGTCTCTTGGGGCTGGGGGACCCCGAAGTGGATCTCGAGGGAGGTCTTCTCCTATCCGATGATCTGCCCCTAGGAGGAGGTGTTGGCTCCTTGGGGGTTGGTGACTGTCCTACAGACCCCCTGGATGGGGAAGGGGGCGCAGCCGTTGAAGGAGTAGCCTGAGCGGGAGGAGGGTGTGTGGCGACTACATCCTGTCGGATGGTGTCCACCAGAAGGTGAAGAGCTCCTTCACCTCTGCCAGATTCAGGCCAGCGGCGGGGCCGGTACAGTGGCCTGTCGCCGGCGGGCAAATCTGGTCCCAAGAGATTCTCGCTCGAGGGAGGGTTTCGTGGGAGCTCAACTGTTCCAAGTCGCCCGCCTGGTCCTCGGGCTGAGTGGTATCCTCCTCCGATAATGCCTTCCGACCGTCGGCAGGCGACGGTGGTGCGGTCCTCCCCTCTGAGATAGCGGACATCGGTCCCCCGACCGATGCCCTTGGGGGCGAACGCCTGGCCTGCGACGGGTGTCTCACTGTAGCCAGCTCCTGGGAGTGCCTATGGTGTCTGGCCGACAATGGGTGGGCCGACGTCCGTTTCAAGGATGTCAGCTCCTTAGTCTTGCGCTGGACTGGGTCCGACCCACGCGTGGCTGGGACACTGACCTGGCCGAGTCCGGACGCCGGGAGGAAGACTTGTGGCGCTCCCCAGACTTGGACGAGGCCTTAGAAGGAGTGGATGAAGCCGAAGGCCTGGAAGTCTTGATAGGCTGCAGGGAGGAGGAACCGCTGGAGGATCTGACCTGAACCGGGGGAGGCTGAGACTGGGCCCTGGAGGGAGAGCGGTCTGACCTCGAGCCGGAGCTGCGGGAGTCCGAGGCCCTCGACGGGGATCTGGGCCTTTCCTTCTCCCACTGCCTATGGGTCTTCCCTGACAACTTCCCCCTGGAGGAAGGTTCCCTATCCATGGCCTTGAGTTTCTCCTCCAAGAGAAACGCCTGAAGGGCCTTCTGGCGGTGGATCCTGGTGCGACTGTTGAAGCCCTGGCAGAAGGAGCAGGCCTTGGTGTCGTGGTCTGGGCCTAGGCAACGCACACAGGCAGAGTGAGGATTCTTGAAGGGGATCTGTTTGCCACAGGCACACTTCGATGGGTGACCTTCCAGAGAGGTGTTTGGAGAGGACATCAGACGAATCCAATTTCGGTATGGAAGAAAAAGAATGTCGTAGTTACTAGTCGTCGCACGCTAGAAAGTGACCGAGAGGCCGATGCAGATTTTAGTGTCATTTTTGAAAAGGCAGATCTTTCCCCTCCAGCCCTTCTGCAGTGTCCCTAACAAAGACATTAAAGAGGACCGGGTCCCAGTAGAGATCCCGGAGGTACCCCACTGGTCACCCTTCCTTGGAGTGAACTCCATTTAACACCACTCTCTGTCTCCTATCCCTTAGCAAATTTCTTACCCAGTTTACCACCTTTGGTCCCACTCCTAGGCTATCCAGCTTGCCTCCTAATCTCCTATGTGGGACGGTGTTGAAGGCCTTGCTGAAATCTAGGTAGGCCACATTCACCGCTCCTCCATGATCCAATTCCCTGTTCACCCAGTCAAAAAAATCTGTAAGATTCATTTTAAGTCATCTTTGCATAAATACTTAAGCTCTAAATGCTCTTGTTTTAGATCATTTTAAATTGATACTTGAGGGAATGTGATGTTTGTTTTGTCTTGTCTAACTATATTTATTGTATTTTGTTTTGTACCACAGGACAATGTTGTAAATAGGAGTAAAACACCAACATTTTGTATCCTGTATAAAAATACAATTTTATCAATCATGTAAACAAGATCTCCCAACCCCCCATGAATCCATGTTGTCTTGTGTCCTTTTAGCCAATGGATTCAAGACATTCCACTATCCTTTCCATTAGTAGTGATTCGAATATTTTCCCCACCACCGAAGTCAGGCTGACTAGCCTGTAGTTGCTGGCCTAATCCCTACTTCCACTTTTGTGAAGTGGGACTACACTTGTGTAGTTTCCTTGGAGTTGTAAGGACCAAACTGTAAGGATAAAGAAGGATGGGTGGGTGGCAACATGGGCAGAACAGGCAGAAGCATTAAATGAGTACTTCTGCTCAGTATTTACTAAAGAGAAAGGGGAAGCTGCACCGGGGGGGTGACAGACGAGGAAATCCCAGTGGGCAAAGTACAAGAGGGCTTGAGGGCACTGAGGGTGGACAAGGCACCAGGGCCAGATGGCATACACCCCAGGGTGCTGAAGGAGGTGGCAGAACCCTTGACACATCTGTTCAATGCCTCCCTGGACTCGAGGAGTATACCTCAGGACTGGAGGATGGTGCACATAGTACCCCTCCACAAGAGCGGCCCCAAGGATAAGCCAAGGAACTACAGACCGGTAAGCCTCACATCCATCATGGGAAAGCTGATGGAGACAATTCTGAAGGAGAGGCTGGTTTCCCTCTTAGAGGCTAATGGGCTGCAGGACAGCAGACAGCATTGGTTTGTTTCAGGCAGATCCTGTCAGACCAACCTGGTGGAGTACTATGACTGGGTAACCAGGTAATTAGACAGGGGCCATGCAGTGGCTGTCCTGTACCTGGACTTCAGTAAGGCATTCGATTTGGTGCCGCATGGGAGGCTAGGAAGTAAGCTGGAAGGCACAGGGTTGGGGGCGAAGATGGTGGGATGGATAGTGGACTGGCTGCAAGGGAGACAGCAGAGGGTGGTGGTGGGGCTCCCATTTCCCAGGGCTGTGACGATCGGGGTGCCACAGGGCTCTGTACTGGGGCCAATGTTGTTTGGGATCTTCACAACAGACATCTCAATAGGCATTAAGAGCAAGATCAGTCTGTTTGCAGATAATACCAAGATGGGAGCAGTAGTGGATGACTTAGAAGGGTGGCAGGGGTTGCAAGATGATCTGGCAAAATTAGAGGCCTGGCCGGACACTTAGCAGCTGGGGTTCAATGCCATGAAATGCAAGGTGCTACATTTCGGTGCAAAAAAACCAAGGAGAAGCTACCAGCTTGGGGGGGGGTGGTGATTCAACGAGCCAAGACAAAAGAGGAGAAGGATCTGGGGGTGATCATTCCCAGTGACAGTCCCAGTCTATTTTTATTCCTTTTCTTTTCTGATTTCGTTGGTTTATTTTGTTTTATTTGAGTTATAAGGCTTCGTTGATATATATATATTTTGTCCCAGAGCTGTCTGGTTTGGCCTAATCAATGCTGCACTAATTAGTCAGGATGTGTTTGATGGCAGCTCTCCCCGTCAGGTGCTACTCCCCCTCTGAGCTTCAGGACCTCCACCCCTTCTCCTGCCCCCCCCCCGCAGCGGTTTATAGCCACTGTAGGGCTGCTGGAGTAGTGCGGAAGAAGCGAAGGGGTGGGGGACCGGGGAGAAGGGTGGAGCTGAGCGACCCGACTGGGGTAATGGGGAACAGAAGACACCCTGGGGCGAAATGGTGCACGGAACGAGGGCCTCCTTGTTTAGTGCCCATACCCAAGGGCTCCATGTTAAATGGGTCGGTATCTCGGACTGCTCTGGTTTCTCACCCGACCCGGACGGTGTTGTGCAATGCCAGCTCTATTAGAAACAAGTCAGCTATTATAGATGATCTTGGATCATCTGATCTGGCATGCATCACCGAGACCTGGCTGGAGGAAAATGTTGGTCCCATTCTGGATTCAGCAATTAAAGCCGGCTTCTTGGTGATGCACCGAGTGAGGTCGGGTCACAGGGACAGGGGTGTAGCAATTTGTTTTAAATCAGAGTTGGGTCTTGCTGATGTGTCAGTTGAGGGCACCAGATCCTTTGAGTGTACTGTAGTCACAGGTGTGGGGTGCAAAATTGTTCTCTCCTACCGTCCACCAGATGGCGAGAATCAGTTTTTGCAGGAAGTCGTGGACTTCACTGTCGACATGGTGTTGGAGTCCCGCAGGCTGATGGTACTGGGGGAATTCAATGTCTGGATCGAAGATGAACTCTCGCAGTTTGGACAAGACTTCCTCCAACTTATGAATTCTTTGGACTTCACACAGGTTGTTTCCTCTGCGACTCAATCATGGCGACTCACTGGACCTGGTTTTCCTCCTGGGGTTAGAGGCCTCAGATTTGGTGGTGGAACCTGTTGGATAGTCCAACCACCACACCAACAAGTTCAATTTCTTGGCTCCCCCTTATAGGCCTGCCCCTGTGTAAATGATTCGATACCGTCCTTTACGGAGTTTGACTTCTGATGACTTTTCGGCACTGTCAGACCCATCGGGAATTCAGGATACAAGCAGGGGTCCGGAGAATCTACTCCAGGCTTTTAACCAAGCCTTGGAGGAAGCTCTTAATACCCTTGCTCCCTTCTGTGTTTGCCTGCTCACTCTCCGCCCAAGGTCCCTATGGTTTGATGGGGCTTTGAGGGGGGATGAAGCGGGCAGGGGAAGGCTAGAGCGTGCTTGGCATAGATCCGGCTTAGACTGATAGAACATTATAGATTCTATCAGTTAGAAATCTCCACTAAAAAGGCAGAATTCCTGTCCACAGAGATTGCTACAGCACAGAACTGACCAGCTCAGCTATTCCAAACCGTGGACAAACTGTGCAATCCAGCCTGTCTTCGAGTTCGGAAAGCCTTGTCGCAAGTGGAATGCGACGATTTTGGTCGCTTCTTTGCTGATAAGGTTGCCATCAGGTCGGAGATTCACTTATCACACTCCATGGGGGCTACTGGTAGTCGGAGTGAGGACACAACTCTGTCATTTTGTTGGTCTAATTTTGACCGACTGGGGATCGATGATATCATGTGGCTTCTCCGGACTGTGCGCCCAACTTACTGTATATTAGATCCAGGCCCAACTCACTTCTTAACGGGGTGTATTGATGTGATCGGCCTGGTTCTAGCAGAGTTAATCTGGTGTTAATTAGAGTTGGGGGAGTTTTCCAGTTCCTTCAAAGAGGCTGTGGTTACCCCCATTCTCAAGAAACTAGCTCTTGACCCAGATTCTCCTGCAAATTACAGACCTAGCTCTAACCTTCCCTTTATAGGGAAGGTTATTGAGAAAGTTGTTGCTCAACAGCTGGAGGACCATCTTATCATCCATGCTATCTACGATCCTCTCCCAGTCTGGTTTCCGTACAAGACAAAGTACTGAGACCACTCTGGTTCGGGTACTCAATGATCTCCTGATGGCTAGAGACCAGAAGCGATGCTCCATCTTGGTCCTTCTGGATCTCTCTTCAGCTTTTGACACCGTGGACCATGGGGTACTTCTCGATCTCCTGCGGTTCATCCGTGGCCTGTCTGGTACAGTCCTCAGATGGTTCCATTCTTTCCTTATGGGCAGGTTGCAGAGGGTAGTCCCAGGGATTTTTTCTTCTGATGCCTACTCCCTGCCTTGTGGGGTCCCACAGGGTTCGGTGTTGTCTCCGGTGCACATGCTTCCACTAAGAGACATTGCAAGACGGTATGGACTAAGTTTTCACAGTTATGCAGATGACACCCAGCTGTACCTGTCTTTTGTGCCCGACCAGGATAGTGCGCTCTCAGTCTTTTCCAACTGTCTTGATGAAGTCCAAGACTGGATGAATTCCAGCTGTTTGAGCATGAACCCTGAGAAGACGAAGGTGTTAGTGGTGGATCCGGGCCGCCAGATAGGAGGGGGTCGGAGGTGGGGCGGCCATCCGGGCTTAGGCTCACGGGTTCCCAGCTCCTGACCTCTGAACGGGTGCGGAATCTGGGGGTGGTATTTGACGATGGGCTGACTTTTCGTTCACAGGTGTCAGCTGTGGTCAAGTCCTCCTTTTATCATCTTAAGAACATCACTCGGATTAAGCACCTTGTTCTGTCTGGTGACCTTTCAACCTCAGTCCATGCATTTGTGACCTCGCGCCTTGACTACTGTAACTCCCTACACCTAGGGCTTCCGGAGGCTGATATCCACAGCTTGCAGCTAGTGCAGAACGCTGCGGCCAGGTTACTGTCTGGGTCAACGCGATTCAGTCATATTTCGCCTGTGCTGCATGCTCTGTACTGGCTGCCTGTTTAATGGCGGATCACCTTTAAAGTTGGCTTGCTGACTTTTGAAGCCCTACATGGTTCGAGTCTGAGTTACCTACAAGAGCGTCTAAATCCCTACTGCCCCCCCCTCGACCAACAAGAGATTGCTAGAGATTCCCAGGGTGTGACTGAAGACCTCGGGAATGCGGGCTTTTGCCTTTGCTGCTCCCTCTCTGTGGAATTCTCTACCTCGTCGGATACCAGAGTGCAAGACAGTGAAGAGCTTTAAAATCGCTCTAAAAACACACCTGTTTTTATGTGCTTTTCTGGAGTTTTAATATGCTGAATTGCAGATTTAGTTTTTTTTCCTGTTCTGTTTTTATTTATGTATGGTTTTTGAACTGCTGTATTTGAGTAGTGTTTTTAGAAAATTGTACAGCGCCTTCATATTTATTGATATAGCACTATATAAATAAATGAATTATTATTATCATAACGGGAGCAATGAACAACTCAGCACTGTGTAGAAAGGCAACTGCAAAGGCCAACAGGATGCTGGGTTGTACTGCCAGAGGCACATCCTCCCGGGGGGGGAGGTGATCCTGCCACTATACATGTCACTGGTTAGACCACACCTGGAGTACTGCGTGCAGTTCTGGCAACCGTACCTGAAGAAAGACTTTAGGTTACAGGAGGGGGTGCAGCGCAGGGCAATAAAAATGATCCAGGGGCTAGGGGACTTACCCTACAAGAGCAGGTTGAGGGAGTTGAACATGTACTCCTTGGAGGAGAGAAGGGATGGGGGACATGACTGAAACCTTCAAGTACATGAAGGGAATAAATAAGATGGGCACGGAGGAGCTTTTCAAATTAAGGAGGGTGAGGGACACTCGAGGGCACAATCTGAGATTGGAAGGGGGAAGGTTCAGGAGGGAAATGAGGAGACACTTTTTTACGGAGAGGGTGGTGTCTGCATGGAACGCATTACCAGAGGAAGTGGTATCCTTAGAACAGTGGGCTGCTTCAAAAGGGGATGGGACAGGGTAAGGTGGAAGGGTCACTGGAGGGGCAGCTGCAATATAAGGGCTGCTAACTGCACAAATTGAGCAGACTTGATAGACCATAAGGCCTTTATCTGCTGGCAGTTTCTTATGTTCATATGTTCCTGATGCAATGAGACCTGGAAGGGTGCAACAGGAATTTGCCAGCAGAAGAAGATCAAAGGTTCATCAAGTCTACCCTTACCATACTACTTCACCCCACCAACCTACTGATCTGGGCTGTCTCTTCTCCCAGTCCCTCACCCCATAATCCTATGCTGCCTCCCTCCGGGACCATGAGTCCACTTGCCCTCTCTGAGCAGTGTTTGAACCCATTTAGGATATCTGCCCAGTCACTTCAGCCTGCAGTCTGTTCCATGGTTCCACTACCCTCTTGGTGAAGTAAAACTTCCTTACGTCTCCTGTACTTGTTCACCATCAACCTCCAGTCGTGCCCCCTACTTACTGTGGCTCTATTTCTTACAAACCTATCCCTGCTATTTGCCCTGTTTATACCCCTAAGAAACTTACACATTTCTGTAATGCCCCCTTCACGCCTGGCCTATAGCGAATACAAACGCTGGGTTACCAGCCTATCCTCATAGGCTCTGCCCTGCTAACCCAGGATCATCTTGCTGACCCTTCTCTGCACCGACGCCAGTCTCTGTCCTTCCTCAGGTAAGGACTCCAGAACTGAACACAGTATTCCAGGACAGGCCTATCCAGGGATCTGTACATAGGCACAATCACTTTGTGTCTCCTACTGTCAAAAGACCTCCCTATACACTCCAGCATCCTCGATGCCTTGCTGTATACTTCACTGCAGTGACTAGTGGGCTTGAATGAGCCACTAATAATGACCAAAGATCACACACCTCTACAGCAGTGGTCAGCATAACCCCTCCCCATCCAGTATTATGTGTGTAAGCTCTGTTGCCCTAAATGCATGGACTTGCACTTCTTGGTGATGAACTTCAACTACCAGATCTTAGACCTTCTCCCTAGTTTCTCTAGGTCCTTCTGGAGCTCCTGTACCCCTTCCCCATGATCTACCCTGCCACATAGCTCTGTGCCATCAGAAAAGGTGCACAACTTACCCCAGATACCTTCCATGTCACTTATGAACATATCAAATAGGTCAAGTCCCAGAAATGATCCTTACGACACCCCACTTGTGGCCTCCCATCCCTAGACTTGGACATGTTCTGTACGTCCCTCTGTTGCGCCGCCCCCTCCGGTCAAATTTCTTGCCACCTGACTAAATACCTCTCCACCGCCAAGCCCTCCAACTTTTCAGCAGCTACTGCGTGGTACCAAATCAAAGGCCTTGTTGAAGTCAAAGTAGAGCAAATCTACCGCCTGTCCCCTGTCTATCCCCTCAGTGACCCAATTGAAAAACAGCATCAGGCTGGTCTGGCATAACATCTCTGACAAAAACCCATGCTGCTTGTTGCCCTGCACACCACTATCCTCTAAGCAGACCACCAAGATTTCATTGATTATGGTCTCCCACCAGCCACCTACAATGGAGGTAAGGCTAATGGGCCTGTAATTGCCAGGCCCCCTCCCCCCCCCGGAGTGGTACTACACTGGCAGACCTCCAATCCGTTGGGCACCACTCCAGACTTCAGTGAGTTATTAGTCGGGTTAAGACTACTTCCGGGGGGGGGCCTACTGTTGAGCCTGAGCAAGATGGAGGCTTAGAATTTGAGTTTGTAGCATCGTATGCATAATAAATTAAATATTAACATTTCCTCTGTAGTCTTGGTGGACTAAGATTACAATAAAGAGAATTGGAGCATCTGTAGAGCAAGAATGGGAAACCCAAAGGACAGAATGCAGCAAAAGGGAGCTAAAAGTAAAAATGCTCCAGGATACCCAAACATGAGTTCTGCACATGGCCGCTCTGCTCCAGAGGACTCCACTGCAGGAGAAGAAATATTGCAAACTACTGGTGCTAAGATCAACCGCCTTATTTTCACGGTCTCGGGGCTAGTGGAGAAGTTCGACTCCCTAACCAACAGAGTCAATACTTTGGAGATGGAAGTAACATCAGTGAAAATGGAAGCCACAGAAACACGCCAACAATCAAAGGTGGCCCTGAGCACCACTGTGACAACTGTAAAAGAAAATAAATCACCTACGCTCCCGGCTCTAAGTTCTGGAGAATCAAGCTCGGCCAGCCAATCTACGAATAGGGGGCTTACAGGAACACTGTGAGGTAGATCATTTGGCTCGGTTTGTCTCAGAGTGGCTGGAACAACAACTAGGTCAAGCTTTTCTGGATTGCCAGGCGATTATTCAAAAAGCGTACCAAGTGACACAAAGAGGACATCCTACAGACCCAGAGGCTCAGAGGGCAGTTGTCACAGTTTTAGATGAAGTTTGATTGAGGGATTTTATCCTAGCAATGGCTTGCCAGGAAAAGATTTTACTACAGGACGGCACGCAGGTTAGACTACACAACCTGACAAAAGAAAAAATGTTTTGATGGAGTTCGGGCCATGCTGAGGAATGCAGAAATCCCCCACACTATGTTGTTTCCGGTATGCCTCAGAATTCTGCATGGGGGAAAGGAAAAAATTACTCACCACAGTAATGTTGTTTCTTCTAATGGAGTCTTGCTGTATTCCGACATAATGCAGTTAGCCCCAGCACTTGAACTGCCCCGGAGAGGAAAGAGTTAACTCTATGCAGAAGCACAGAATGTTGAGCTCGAGCTTGGTTTTCAAACCTCTGTCTGTGGTACTTCCCAGTGTAACCGTCAGATTCTTACGGGCTAACTAACTAATATACTATAGTATGGAAATTGTTCAAAATATAGCCAAAGGGCAAATATTTCTTTTTGGGCCCCAAAAGACTCAAGTCAAGAACCCAAGAAGGAAAGGTAGTGACAATATTTAAGTAAAACACCAGAAAATTAATAATAACATCTACCCCACCCAAGAGGGAGGGTACAAGGTACACCCCTAAGGTGCAACATTGTACCAGCCAGCCCACTTCCCAAAACCAGGTTCTGAGAGGGGAGGTGGGGGAGGTCTGAATATAGCAAGACTCCATTAGAAGAAACAACATTACTATGGTGAGTAATTTTTTCTTCAAACAACATGAAGTCTTGCTGTATTCAGACATAATGCAGACTACCACACAGTTCCCTATGGAGGAGGGAATGCAGAACCTACTTTGGGAAGAGGCTCTGCAGTACTACTGTACCAAACCTAGCATCACTCCTAGCCTGGATGTCCAGGGAGTAATGCTTGGTGAAAGTATGTACTGTTTTCCAGGTGGCTGCTTTACAGATCTCTAACAAAGGTACATCTCTGGTTGCAGCTAGAGAAGCAGCTATACCCCTAGTCGAGTGAGCCCTCAGGCCTGAAGGGGGCATCCTATCCAACTTGTCATAGCAAAACTGTATACAAGAAACAATCCACCTGGCAATAGTTCTCTTAGTGGCAGGCTTATCTTTCCCCACTTCACCATAAGTAAGAAACAACTGAAGACAGTCATTTCTATGTGCCTTAGTATGCTCAATATAGTAGCTAAGGGACCTCTTAACGTCCAGACTGTGTAACCTTCTTTCACCTGAAGAAGAATGGTCAGTGAAAAACACAGGGAGAGAGATAGACTGGTTCAGATGAAAATCTGATACTACTTTGGTCAAGAACCTCCTACTGGTTCTTAGGACCACTTTGTCCCTGTGGAAGGAGATGAAGTCAGGTCCCACTGACAGAGCCTGTAACTCGCTAATCCGCCTGGCAGAAGTAATAGCTACCAGGAACACAGTATTCCAGGTCAAGTACTTCAATTCGGCCGAAGCCAGAGATTCAAAGGGTGGCTGCATTAGCTGAGCTATGCAGACATTAAGATCCCAAGGCGGAGTGGGCTCCCTAAAGGGAGGGTAAATGTGAACCAGATCTTTGAATGCAGAGACAGCTGCTAGATGAACCTTCAGAGTGGCAGACCTAAGGCCTAAACCATTGAAATGAACTAGATAGTCTAAGGTTGTGGAAATTACTACAGAATCGGGCAGGATGCCTTTCTTAGAGCACCAAATACTGAACCTTTTCCATTTGGAGTTGTACGTTTTTCTAGTGGAAGGTTTCCTGGAGACCTTCAGAATATCCAGAACTCCCTGAGAAAGATGTAGAGCTGCATATTCTAACTCTTCAAGAGCCAGGCCTTGAGATTGAGCGACTGGAGATTGGGGTACCAGATATGTCCCTGGGAGGAGGACAGGAGATTGTATGTCCTGGGCAGAGACAGGGGACGTGACACTGACAAGGACAGCAGTAGAGGATACCAAGGCTGTCTGGCCCAATCTGGAGCCACCAGTATCACTGTGCAGGGTTGAGTCCTGATCTTGATCAGAACTCTGAACAGCAGAGGAAAGGGAGAGAAGGCATAGAGAAACCTGCCCTTCCAGTCCAAAAAGAGAGCATCCTGGGGAACCGTCCCCAGGACTGGAGGTCTGCAACAAAACAGAGGAAGTTGATGATTGTCTGGAGCTGCAAAGAGATCTATCTCTGGAGTGCCCCACCTGGAGAAGATGACCTTCAGGATGTGAGGATTCAGGGACCATTTGTGGTGTCCCTGTGAAATTCTGCTCAGAGCATCTGCTAGTACACTGTCCTTCACTGGAAGGTGAACTGCTACCAGAGAAGTCTGAAGAGAATAGGCCACAGACCACAGCTTCATGGCTTCTGTGCACAAGGCCGAGGACAGAGTGCCTCTCTGCTTGCTGATGTACCACATTGTGGCGGTGTTGTCCAGTCTGACTTGGACCACCTTGCCCTTGACTGAATCCGAGAAGCTCTGCAGGGCTAGGAAAACTGCCCTGAGTTCCAGGAGATTGATATGAAGGAGAGACTCCTGTGGAGACCAGAGCCCTTGAGCTGTCAGGGCTCCCAGGTGGGCTCCCCACCCTAGGAAAGAAGCATCCTTAGTTAGAACTACTGATGGGACTTGAGGGAGAAATGGAACCCCTTGTCTGAGGTTGTCCTGGTCCAGCCACCACTGGAGAGCTTGGACCAGAGTCTGAGTCACTGGAATCAGTTTGGTAAGTGAATCCTTCTTTTGAGACCAAAAAGACCTCAGATGAAACTGAATGTCCCTCATCTGGAACCTAGCTCCCTGCACCACTGCCATGTGGCCCAGGAGCTGGAGGAACTGTCTTGCTGGGCGGGAGACCTGAGGTCGAAAGGAGGAAGCGACATCCACCAGGGCCTTTACCCTTGCCTGGGGAAGGAAGGCTTTTACATATACAGTGTCCAACTCTATGCCTATAAAGGTGAGAAGCTGAACTGGTTCGAGTACAGACTCTGGAAGACTGAGAAGAAACCCCAGGGAGCCGAGTAGGTCCTGGGTAGTTTGAAGAGCAGACTTGACCTGTAAAGGTGACTGACCCACTAAAAGCCAGTCGTCCAGATACGGAAAGATGGTGATACCCTGTCTTCTGAGGTAAGCCACCACTACTGCAAGGCACTCTGTGAACACCCTTGGAGCTGATGTTATGTCGAATGGCATAGCTCTGAATTGGTAATGGCCTGAAGGCAACTCGAACCTGAGGTATTTTCTGTGGGAGCACCTGATAGGAATATGAAAGTAGGCATCCTTGAGGTCCAGAGATGCTAGCCAATCCCCTGGTCTTAGAGAAGGAAGGATTATTCCCAGAGTTACCATTTTGAATTTGGGCTTTGAAATGTGTTTGTTCAGATACCTTAGGTCTAGGATGGGTCACCACTCCCCTGTTTTCTTTGGGGTAAGGAAGTACTGTACCTGGAACACAATCTTTTTCCCTTGTGCTGAGTAGGAACTTTCTCTATAGCTCTGAGAGCTAGAAGAGAGGAAACCTCTGCCTCTAGGGCAAGAGTTTCTGAGACTGATGCAGGTGGAAAAGACTTGGCCCTCTTTTTTTGGAATTTTTTTGAAGCTGAGGGCCAGTCCCTGGCTTACTACTTCCAGGACCCACTTGTCTGAGGTCACAGACTTCCAGGCTTGGAAGTAGTAAGCCAGCCTGCCTCCTACTGGAAATGGGGAGTGGACCCGGGCTGACACATCAGGGTGTCTGCTTGGCAGGAGCCTTAGACTGAGAGGAGGAGGGAGCAGCCCTGCTCATCCCCCTCCCTCTGAAGTACCACCTCTGTGGGAAGGAAGAGGAGGCCTGGGCTTGGTAAAAAGGCCTTTGAAAGGGCCTGCCCCCGCCCGTAGACTGCTGCTTGTGCGGACTGGCCAGCCTTTCCTTGGCCTGTGCACTCCTGTACGTGGTCCTGTATTCATCCATTTTCTTTTTTTTTTTTATATTCTTTACTTTTTAATGTTTTTTATATAGTTATATATATGGCAGCAGAAGTTTATCTATACAGTATTGCTCTTTTGTCTTACAATACATGGAATGTTCTTCGGGATGGCAATTCATGTTTCTACAACATCATTTTGTTATATATCAAATGACACTAGATCAAAATTCATATCCTACAAAAATTGGTTACTTTCAAATAGCTCTATCAGGGAACAAATGCTTCATCCGAGGCGAGATATAGAAAACCCATGGCTTCCACTGGAGCTCAAATTGTGACATCCTTCCGCCTCTAGAAGCTACTATTCTCTCTAGATAATATATCTCAGTCATCAATGAATGCCAGTGAGAGAGGGTGGGTACTTTAGCTGTTCCCCATAGGCAAGTTATAACCTTTTTAGCTGCTGCCAGGTACAAGTATAACTTACTTCTACTTGGTGGACTTTTCCATCTTCCCCAATATAAAGCAGAATCACCTGATCGGATAATTGAATTTCTGGTCCACAATATTCTGTATGCTCTTTTCTATATCTAACCAGTATTGGGTAACTTTCGGACAGGCACAAAAAATATGTGTTATATTTGCCATTTTTTCTCCACACTCTCTCCAACAAAGGCCATGCCTCACAGATACAAATTTAGCAATTTTGTCAGGGGTATAAAAATATCTACTACGACATTTCCATATGTATTCTGACCAGTATGATGACTGTGACACTCTCCTCGAGTGAGGAATAGGTTCTAACCATTTCTCATAAGTTATCTGCTTCCCTAATTTTCTATTCCATCTCCCCAAGATATCCTCAGTGGATTCCTTCCAAAAGTCTCTTATTGCTTTATATATTTGTCCAATTAAATGAATTTGTTCCCTGCCTTCTATAGTGTCCCTTAAAAGGGACATCAACATAGGTATGACAGAGGGCAGAGTATTTAATGCTAATTCCTTCTGTATAAATGTCCGAATCTGTAAATATCTATAATGTTGTGTATGGGGGAATTGATATTTTGCCTATAGTGTGGCAAAAGGCAGTACTCCATTTACATCCAGATATTGATATAACAAAAGCAAACCTTTTTTCTGCCATTCTTGATGGACCCAAACAGCACCCATATCCAAAGATACACTTTCTGTACCGATTAGTTTAAAATAACCAAAAACTTCAGTTAATGTAGTAGATGCCCTTAGCTCATACCAAGCCTTTAACGTATAATGGGTTCCAAATGTGAAGTTTTGTAACTGTGGATAAGAATTTTGGGGGGCAAATATAATAGGGATAATGTTTACAAGATCATTTAGTATAAATTCAATAAATTTCCATGGTTTCTCTACCTGAGGGTTCAGCCATGTCATCACTATTTAACATGTTACTGCCTTATGGTAATCTCTAAGGTTTGGAAGATTACAACCCCCCTTTGCCACTGGCAACTGTAACAGAGACCATCTGACCCTTGGCTGCTGCCCAGCCCATACAAACCTCGAAAAAATTCTAGCCCAGGATGAGAAGCAGAATTGTGATGGAATAATCAGTAAAGTCTGGAAATAATATAATATCTTAGGAAACAAGGTCATCCGAATAGCTTGTAAAAGATCTGAAAAAGATAATACCTGGTGTGTCCAATTCCCAACTAAATTCTCTATCGATAGGGGCTCTTAATTAAACAGTTCCAAATGTTCCAGTTTCTGGGGAATATTTACCCCAAATATTTAATCTTATTAGTTCTCCATTTCAGAGGGATCTGGTTCTTCAGAGAGACTGAGAGGGGGTGAAATTTAAAGATAATAACTCTGTTTTTTTGTATATTTATTTTGTATCCGGCTATTTCTGAAAACTTATCTATCACTTGTAGGGTAGCAGGAATGGACTTTTCAGGTTCTAGGAGTGTTAATAATACATTATCTGCATATAATGATATGGTAAAATCCCTCCCTCCTAAAGGGACCCCCTGAATATTAGGGATGTTGCCTTATGGCTTCAGCCAATGGCTCAATGTATATGGCAAACAGTAAGGGGAAAGTGGGCAGCCCTACCTAGTTCCTCTTCCCAGCTGTAACATTGAAGATAACTGTCCATTCCCTTTAACATATGCCTTCGGAGAGGCATACATTCTCTGTATCATGCTAGAGAATTCCCAAGGAAATCCAAACTTGCGTAAAGTCTCCCATAAAAAAGGCCAACTGACGCGATCAAAAGCCTTGTCTGCGTCAAGGCTGAGCAACACTGCCTGTATCTGTCTCTGATTTAAGAGGTCCAACAAATGGATCGTTCTGCGTATATTATCTGTAGTTTCTCAGGCTTGAATGAACTCAGACTGATTTGAATTAATCAAATATGGTAACATTTCATCTAGTCTATATGCCCATATGGACATAAATAACTTGTAGTCCATGTTTAATATGGATATTGGCCTATATGAGGTAGTTAAATCTGCTGGTTTGCCTACTTTTAAGATAGGTGAAATATTAGTGTAATCCCATGATGGAGGAGGGGGGACACTCCTGTTGAATTTCTAAAAAGGTGTTTAGTAGTAAAGGAGTCAGTTGTTTACTAAAAGTCCTGTACCACTCGGACGGAAATCCGTCTGGGCCAGGGTTTTTTTAATGATTTACTTCCTCTGATAGGGGCTTTTAATCTGGTTTCCATTTCCTTAGTTAGCTTTCTTAATGTAAGGGGGTAAAAAAATTCCTCAACTTTGTTAAATTCTGGACCTTGTGGTTTCTCATATAGCTGCCTATAATATTTCTGGAACAGTTGCAGTATCTGCTGTGAGTTAAGAGCTCTTGTTTTTCTCTCCGGATCCACTAAATGTGTTATGATTGTGGCTGTCCTATGTCCCCTAAGCCTCCGGGCTAAATTTCTTGCCCCTTTTGGCCCTCCCTCATACCTATATGTTTTCAAGTAAAATAGCGCCTGTTGTGTTTTTTCATCTAAAAGTTTCTGGAGCTCAGCCTTTGTCTGATTAATCTGGGTTTGGGCCTCTGTGGTAATAGGAATAAACTTTGTTTGCATTTCCCTTAGTTTCTCATGTAGTTTACCATATCGTGTTTCCCAATATCTCTTCTTGTATGTGAATACGCAATTATCATCCATTTTCTTCATGTAAGCCTCTGTCTGCTCCCCAAACAGAGTTACCTACTACAGGAAAATCCATTGCCTTAGTCTGGGTATCCTGTGAAAGGCTAGTACATCTGAGCCAAGCATGTCTTCTGAGAGACACAGATGTAGCCAGGACTCTAGATGCCACATCACTGGAGTCCACAGCAGCATGAAATTGCATTTTGGATGCCTCAATTCCATCAGCAGCCACCACCTCCAGCTCCTTGGCTAGCTGGGGAGAGGTCTGTTTAGCCAGCTCCAGAACCGTATCCTATCTGGATTTCTGGTACCTGGCTGTGTAGGCCATATAAGTAGCCTGCCTGAGTCCCAAAGAGGATGCCAAATACTGTATTCTGGCCATGACATCCACTTTCCTGGAGTCCTTATCTGGGGGGTGTGAAGCCAAAGGAATGTTAGCCCTGTCACAGGCTGCAGCCTGCACTACCCCAACATGGCTGCAATGACTACAAGGGAACTCCGCAGCTGAGCCCGATAACGAATACCTCCTGCCCATTCTCTTATCCACAGGAGGTATTGAATTAGTGGGTTGTAAAATTTTGTGTGTCTGTTTCCCCAAGGATTTATGAAGAGGGATAGACAGCTTTTTGGGCTCTGGAATGTCCATCATTTCCACAAAATCAGACTCTTTATCCTCCTCTGCAGCTTCAACCAAGGGAAACTGCAGGGTTTGTGTCACCTTTTTGTAGAACAGAAAGTGTGAAGGGGACTCAGAGAGCCTGGGAGGAGAGACACCTGAGGGCCTGTCTGGGGAGAGTGGGATACAGGATCCGAACCGGCAGACTTGCACTTTTTCTTTGATGGAACTGACCCCTCGAGGTCAGCTCTACTTTTTCCTGAGGAGGTATGGCCTATGTCAGTAGGCACCTCCTCAGGTTCGGCTGCAACCGAACCAGGCTGGCCATCCGGATCTATGGGCTTCTCGGCCTCCCTTTCCTTCAGCCTACTCAGTCTTTTATCTAGAGTGGATTTAGGAAAGTTTTTACAGATTTGGCAGTCTGACTTGAGGTGGTCAAACCCCACACAATAAACACAGATGAGGTGGGGATCAGCCTTAGCAAAGGCCTCCCCACACTCAGTACAGTGTTGAAACCCAGTGGGACCGGTTTTCTTCTTGGGTTTCTCAGACATGGACATCCTAACAAATTACCCTACTGCAGCTTTCAAGCCAGGTAATATAGCAACTGATCGGTTACAAACCGTGTCACGGGCTTTTTAAAAGAACCAGCAGAAAGTCCAGTTCTTTTGAAACTGATCGGTACCAGACCACCACACTAATCCCAGAAAAAAAGAGAAATTAAATTTAACAAAGTTGGTTCCAAACCTGACCGACCGGGAAGAAACCAAAGAAAAAGACAATTTCCACTTTTCACCAAAATAAAACACAGTCACTACCTATCTACACACTACCTGTACTGTAGACAGAGACTGGAAATCCAAAAATAACAAAAAATATGCGGTTTAAACCAAACGTTTTACTTTTACCGAACTGAGCAGAGGAAATCTCCGGAGCGACTTCACTGTTAGGCGGAGTAAAGAATCTGACGGTTACACTGGGAAGTACCACAGACAGAGGTTTGAAAATCGAGCTCAACGTTCTATGCTTCTGCATAGAGTTAACTCTTTCCTCTCTGGGGCAGTTCAAGTGCTGGGGCTAACTGCATTATGTCTGAATAGAGCAAGACTTCATGCTGTTTGAATGTATAACTTCTCCAATCCAAATGAAGCCCTGAAATGAGCCCAGTGTCATGTAGCACCATCTAAACGGAGGGAATCAACAGACTAGTCAGACACAGAAGAGGCTGAAGAAGGGGAAACCTGATTTTGCGATTGCAGACCCGATTTACAGGTTTGCTCCATGGCTGAAGGGCCTTAAGTGAACATTTATGCTAAAATCACAGCACTATTGATTTCTAGACTGTTGAGCTAGATCAGCTCTCTACTGGAACTTTTCATTTTCACTTAGTCTGTGATCATTTCTTTTCTTCTTTTATACAACTGGGACACTGCTGTATTGAAGTGGTAACTTACTAGAATTATTAGAAGTATTACCAAAAGTTAAATAGTTTAAGAGGGTCTCCTACAGGGCATTTAAATGTGGCTGGTTGGTGTTTGCACCATATAATTAAGAAATTTAGAAAGCACAAAATGTGGGTTTTAAATATTTATCTGGAAGGTATATTTTAAGTACCTAAATTTATGGAATGCAGGATACCCTCATTTTCTTTCCAAGGAAGAAGAGATTGGTTTAGCTGTTGATCTACAATAAGGAACATAAAATCATGCAGCTCATGGGTTCCCAAGGCAGCACTGAAAGTTTTCTACTGAATGTGGTTTATTTCATCCACGGTCCCCGGGATGTATCTGATAGAACCAATATGATTTCAATTTAAACCTGCATGTATTAAGAGGGGTGGCACCCTCAGATGGAAATGTTTATTCTAAACTCTAACTCCTCCTGTACTGCCTCAGGGTGTTTTACTCTGTGTCTATTGTAAAATCAATAAACAAAGTCTTTTTTTTTTTTTTTAAAGACTACTTCCAATTCTTGGTGTTGAACCTCAAATGCCAGATCTTAGACCTCCTCTCTTGTTTCTCTAGATCCGTCTCGAGCTCCCGCTAATAAACTTATATAAGTAACACTACACTACTATTCTTGTAGGGAATGTTGTTGATCAGAATAACCAACTGAGATGCTGTATCTCATTTACACAGAATTCTGGTTTGCACCCAATTGGGTTTGGGAGCACAGGAGCTGAGCCAAGTCAGGTAACTCGCTCAAGATCACAAAGCATGCCAATGATTACAATGCGACTTGAGCCCACAAGCTTGTAACACCGTGTTGTAACCAGTGGACTATACGGGCTATTCACCTGTTATTTGGGCTATCAAACACTGAAAGAGTACAATTACGTAAGAACTTACCGTAACAGTAGATCTTCGAGAGAGGTTCTTACAGTAGGCAAAACCGTAAGGACTGAGCCGTCAGGCACTAAGACCACACGGAAAAATTAGCTAGCAGTGTCTAGCAGGGGACCGCCCACCCAGCATCATGTGTCTGACGTCAGCCCGACACTTTATAATGGGCAGTCCCCCACAACCAACTCCAGTTCTCCTGCCAGAGACATGTGAAAAGGTATGACAGGAGGAGTGGGCTCCTGGAGCCCCAAGAAAAGGCTGAATAGAAAGAAGCGGCAGAAGAGGGGAGGAGGAAGGGAAACTTTTGCCTACTGCAAGAGCCTCTCTGGAAGATCTACTGTTACGGTAAGTTCTTACATAACTGTACTATCTTACTTCGAGAGGGCTCTTCCAATAGGCAACACCATAAGGACAGACTCCCATGCAGTGTAAGTCAAGCAAAGACTAAACACAGCAGGCAGGAAAAATCTGCAGTAGACAGGGAGCTAAGAGAGAAGGCCCTGAAGGACGGGCAGTCCAAAGCCTGCCCTGCATCTAGAGGCAATGTCGAGACTGTGTGTTTAGTGAAGGTGTGGACAGAGCTCCAAGTGGCTGCCGCACAGATCTATGCAGCAGAAACATTCCTGAAACAAGCAGTAGATGCAGCCATGCCACTGGTTGAATACCTTTTGACTTCCCGTGGAAGGGGTTTGTTGTACTTCTGATAACAGTACAGAATGCAGTTTGCTAACCATTTGGATGAACACTGTTTTGAAACTGTGGCACCCTCTCTTTTGGGTGCAAAAGAAACAAAAAGCTGATCCGTTTTGCGGACCGACTTCATCCAATTAGTGTAGTAATGCAAAATTCTGTGCACATCCAGAGTGTGCAGATTTGCCTTCTCTTGATTAGAGTGCTCAGGATAATACACTGGCAAGTGCACAGTCTGATTTAAAGTAAACTCAAACAACCTTTAGCAAAAGCGTAGGATTTGTATGCAGAGCCACCCAGTCTCTGTGGAAAATCAAATAGGGCTCCTTATACATATGGGCCTGAAGCTCAGAAATCCTTTGAGCAGAAGTAATAGCAACTAAAAACAGCGCTTTCCAGGAAGCGCAGGTTGCAACTTGCAGCTGGTTCGAAGGGAGGCAGAGTGAGTTTCTCAAGGATAAAGTTCAGATTCCACAGGTGCCAAACTGGGGGTTTCTTGTTGGGAATTCCCTTCATAAAGGTACGGGAGGCCTCCAACTGAGCCAAAGTTTTGCCTTCCACCAGTGTGTGGCCGGCACATATGGCAGACAAGTGGACCTTCAGCGAGGAATAACAAAAGTCCCAGGTCGTAGAGGTGCAGGAGATACTCCAAGACCCGAGGAACAGGGCATGAAAAGGGTCACAACCCTTGAAGGCTGCCCAGATGGAGAATCTCTTCCATTTCATCACGTAGGTGGTTCTTGTAGATGGCTTTCAGGACTCTACAAGGACTTCAGCTACTCTGGAGGAGACCCCAAAGCGAGAGACAGCTATGTCTGAAGGCACCACGCATGAAGGTGAAGGTACTTGAGGTTCGCATGAACCAGCCTGCCCTGATCCAGAGTCAGAAGGTCCTGGCAGAGGGGAAGAGGAACCAGAGGCTCCCTGCTAGCTGCTGGAGCAGAGGGAACCATATTTGGCGAGGACAATATGGAGCGATGAGAATCATCTGAGCTCCCTCCACTTGCAGTTTGAGGATGACCCCCTGCAAGAGCTGGAAGGGATGGAAAGTGTACACGAACCTCCCTGTCCAGCAAAAAGGCAGGGAGTCTTGCCAAAAGACACCAGGTCAGGGAACAAGCGAGCAAAAACTGGGAAGTCTGGCATTGTATGGGGAGGTGAACAGATCGAGATCTGGATGACCCCAGAGGTCGAAGATGTCCTTGACTACCAATTGACGCAGTTCCCACTCATTAACCCTTGCCTGGGTGTGGCTGAGACTGTCTGCCAGGAAGTTCTGGACGCCCAGGAGTGTACTGTCGTTACCTGGAGCTGATGCTGAACTGCCCATTACCACACTCTCATCGATTCCCTGCACAAGGGGCATGACAGAGTGCCTACCTGTTTGTTTAGATACCAGACTACACACATGTTGTCCGACTGGATCAGGAGTGGTTCCAGGAGGAGAAGGGACTGGAATGCCTGGAGGGCATACAGCACAGCACGCATCTCAAGCACACTGATATGCAGTGAGAGCTCCCGCTGAGACCAGGATCCCTAGGTTGTGCAATCTCCAAAATGTGCTCCCAAGCCCTGACACATCCTTCATCGGGGTTTGAGCAGGTGGGGGAGGCTGGAAGGGGCCCCGGCAGAGATTTTCCAGATCTTGCCATAAAAGAAGATCCCTTCACACAGAACCCTGTGATCCAGGTTGTCCGACCTTTGATCCCACTGTACCCTGAGCATCCACTGCATGATTTGCACGTGGAGCCAGGCCAGGTGTGCCGTGGGGATAGCTGCTGCCATGAAACCCAGGAGGCAGAGGACCATTCTGGCTGTTATCCAACGGCTGGAGGCCAAAAGTCGAGCTTGACTCTATAGCATTTCTGCAATATCCAAAAGAAGGCCTGACCCTGGGTAGTATCCAGTAGTGCCCCAATAAACTGGGAGGTGCTGGGAAGGGGTAAGGTGAGATCTGGGGTAATTCACCATGACCCCCACCCTGTGGAACAGGTCCAGGGTGGCTGCCAGAGAAGCTTCTAGGCCGTCCTTCCACAGGGCTGAGAGAAGTCAGTCGTCGAGACAGAGAAACACACAGTGACCCTGATGCCGTAAAGCCACTGCCACCACCGCTACACACTTGGTGAACACCCTGGGTGCCGACGAAAGGCCAAAGGGGAGGGTCTTGAATTAGAAATGCTCTCCCTGGAATGTAAACTTGAGGAAGTGGTGGTGGGCCAGGAAGATAGGGATATACAGGTATGCATCCTGCATATCCAGGGCACAGAGCCAGTGTCCCTGAAGGAGCATTGGCAACAGTCCCAGGAGGGAGAGCATGCGAAACCTCTTGTACTTTATGAAGAGGTTGAATGTGCTGAAGTCCAGTATCAGCCAGAGGTCTCTCATCCTTTTTGGGACCAGGAAGAAGTGGGAGTAATACCCTCTTCCTACTGAACACTGAGGAACGGGTTCTATGGCGGACTTTAGCAACACAGCCCGAATCTCCTCTCTGAGTGGAATGTGATCTTGCGGGTAATGAGAGTGACATGGAGGATTTTCTGGGGGGCTCTCTATGAACTCTATTGTGTGACCTTCAGATATTAGCTGAAGAACCCAAGAGACTGTTGTGATCGCCTCCCACCCAGACAAGTGACTGGCGAATCGGACTCCAACTGGCTCCTCTGGAACTATGGATGGGGGGGGAGGCCCACGAATCAAGAGGTGTAGGGAGGGTTGGGGAGTGCCACCAGTCTGTGCGATTTCTCAGGGGGGTGGGGGCGGTGGAGGCAGAAGATGTAGCTTGACGCTTACCCTGACATTTGGCGGGCTGCTACCCTGTCTAGCTCCTTCGCTGACGGCTAAATGGCTGTCAACACTTGGGATTGGTGTGATAGAGGGATTGCACCAAACAAAGAATCCCCTCACTCCCTGCAGGACAGTCATGATGTCCTGAACGTCCCCTCCAAAGAGCACCGAGCCCATGAAGGGGGGCATCCAGGATGGACGCTTGAACATCCTGGGCGAAACCAGCTACCCACAACCAGGAGTGTCTGCAGACAGTCCGCCGTCGCTGTGCTTCTGGCGGAGACGTCAACGGCGTCATGAGCCGCTCATAGAGTGTGGCGGCAGGTGATTTCTGCCGTCTTAACCATCTGTTCAATTCTGGTCTTGGCTTTAGAGTCTGGCAAGGCCGCAAATTCAGCTTTTAGTTGACCTAGAATGGCCTTCTGGTAGCAAACCATGTGGGCTACATAATTCAGAGCCTGCAGGGCCAGAGTAGAGGATGAATAAACCCTGCAACCAAACTGAATAAGTTGCCTCGACTCCGTGTCAGGAGGGGAGGTACTCACATGTTTAGGCTCAGTTGAGCAGTCATGCACCACTCTGATAACCACCAAATCAGCTTTATGGTGGCTAACCAAATGGTCTTTCTCCTCAGGGGCATGATACAGCTGTCTGCCTTCTTGGAAATGGCTGCAACAGATGAAGGTTGCTACCATACTGTGGTGGCCAAATCGTCATGGGACCCCATCCAAGATGAGATAAAAAGGGGGGGTCAGCTGCAAGAGGTCAAGGTGCTCTGCCAACCTCCAGTGCTGAGGATCCTGTTCCTCTGTCTTCCAGCCGTTGGTCTCCTGAATTTTTCAGAGGATACCCATGAAGGAGGGGTTCTCAGTGGGAAGACTTAGGGGTCTCCTTAGGCCTGGAATCCTCTGGTGGAGGGGACTCAGAGCCAGAGGAAAAAGAGGCACAGTCCGAATCAGAGTCTTGCGAAGGGTCTTCACCAGAGGTCTTCCATCTGAGGATCTGCCTGCCCACAACCCTGGTCCTCTCCCATGGAGGCACCCAACGTGCATCCAGAAGTGGAGGGAGGTGTCTCAATAGGTGACAGGAAACGTGGAGTAGGAGGCAGCCAGACTGGTGTGGGAGGCACAGCCGTCTGACATCGGTCCAGCTCCGACACGAGCTGGTGCTTGGCTCTGTTCCACCATGAAGCAAAGAGAGCACCGTAATCTACCGGCAGCTGTGGAGGAGGAAGTGGAGGATGCTGATAGACAGGCATCAGATACATAGACGGTGGATAGCCTGGCATTAGTTACCCTCGCACTGGGTACCCAGGTGTCGGATACCCTGGCGTCAGGTAGCCCGACACTGGGAACCCTGATGTAGGGTAGCCCGGCGTAGGCAACCTGGAGAAGGACCAGATGGTGGGGCTGAGGGACCTGTCTAAGGCCCCGAAGGGATGCCAGAAGGCCTAGGCTGAGGGTCTGTGGGGGAGCTGGTGTTGGACACATTGCGGGGGAGACCCCGCGTTGGCCCGGGCAGGGCAATGGGCGTCTCCGGAGTCTGGGTTGAGGGAGGGGGGGCCCAGATGGAGGGATCACAGGTGGAGTGGCTGGAAGGCCCCCGGGAGATTACGGCGTAGGGTGGCCCAGCGCTGGCTGGCTGATTGATTGGGCCAGCAGGCAGCAGTTCCTCGGCTGCAGGTAGGGGGTAGAGTCTGCAGGCCCCACCAGAGGAGATGAAGGATTGTCCGGGGGGGGGGGATTCCCCTCAGGACGGCTGCGGCTGAAGTGGCAGCAGACACTGGTCCGGAGGACCAATGTCAGACCTCGAATTGGGGTCCAACATGAGCACTGGAGCTGTGCAGATGTTGGCGGAGCCTGTGTACAACTTACCAGCTGACTCACCCGATGTAAGCCCTGGCTGAGATTTGAAGAGACTAAGGGTGGGAGTAGCCTCCAAATCCACAGAGGTCCCTGCCAGAACCATTACCAGCTCTGGTGGGGGGGCCAAAGGCTGCTCCAAAACAGGAGGAGCAGGTTTGGCCGGAGTGGCACCTCCCATACTGGTAGAGGGCCACTCATCAGCCTCGACTTCTCAAGAGGACCATGGCTTGGAGGGAGACCGGTCCCAGTGCTCATCTTTGTCCCGCTTGTGCTTCTTCTGCTTGGAGGAGTGGGAGCCAGAAGTGCCCCCAGGAGATGAAGAAGCACTCAGCACCTGCCGCAGCTCCTTTTCCACCGAAGCCAGTTTTTGTATCAAAAGATGGGCTTCCAGGACTTTTTGACGGCATTTTCATGTGGCGTGGTTGAAGCCCTGGCAGGCCTCACAGTCCTCAGTGTTATGGTCATTCCCCATGCAAAGGAGATATGAGGTATGACCGTCTTTCTCTGGGATCTGCTTGCCGCAGGTGCACTTGTTCTTGCGGGATTTGGTAGAAGAAGAACAGATGCAATCTGATGTTGAAAATACTAATTTTTTGTAGAAAATAAGACATTTCCAAAGGCGTACTTATCGAAAAATGGCGGTTGACTGTAGCAGTGTTCTGCAATGTCAGACTTGCGCAGGTCGATGGCGGAAAAACTGGGGGTGGGCGTGGGGGACCATCCATTACATAGCGTTTGTTTGACGTTGGCCACGTGATGCCGGGTGGGCGGTCCCCGCCAGACACTGCTAGCTAATTTTTCCGTGTGGTCCTAGTGCCGGATGACTCAGTCCTTATGGCGCTGCCTACTGCAAGAGCCCTCTCGAAGTAAGATCTTTAGAACCTGATAAAAAACTGGATCACTGGAATGATGATTATAGACTCGTGTTTGAATGTTAGGGGCCCTCATCACAACACAGTTACTCTAAAAAATGTGTCTGTGAAACAAATCCTTCCAGAACAGGAATAGAACTGAAAGAACCAACTTTTTATGTATAATTTGAAGTTCTAGTGGGGCGCACCCAATCTGGACTCGTTACTGCAGATTTTTGTAAGTACCACGTCTGGGCTGTCTTTATTGTTGCCACTACCTTGTTGTTCTATATCGTTGTTGTTGAATTCTGGCAAAAACTCAATAAATTTTAATTATTGAAAAAAGGGGGGTCAGAAGGGACTTCTCGGTCTATTAATTCCCCGCCACTTCATAAGCAGAGACCAACAATGCTGTGCAAAGTTGTACTAATTTATAAAGTTATCCCAGGCACTCTTCTACCCAGGGTACCCTGTAATTCCCTTGGTCAGCAGATGTTTGTACAACCTTACCTCAAAGGGCTGTACCGTCTTCTTGTCCATTGTCTCCACTGGTACTTGTTCCATAGGTTCAGAACCCTCTGGGAGAAGAAAGGCCTCCTAATGTCATCCTCAGCCTCAGTCCTACTTGCACTTCTCCAGTTCCGGCCCAGTAACCTGGTTCTGACCCCCTGCCAATGGGCATCGCCCCCCCCCCCCCGCAGGCACTTACCATTGTCTCTGCTTCTGTCTACTCCGCTGTTCACCTCCTAATTTATATCCTTTATGTCCCAGCCTATTGTTTATGCACTGTGTCAACCTTGTCCTAGAGCCAGCCTTGAAATGCTTGTTACGTTAGGTATTTTTCTTGTCTCCTCAACTGTCCATGTGTGAACTTTTGCCAACCGTGCTCTAGAGCTAGCCTTGTCATGCCTGTTTATTTCCTATGTAGTTTTCTCGAATCCGCAACTATGTACGAATTTTCCCAACACCCTGCCTCAGAGCCACCCCTGAAATGCCTGTTTTTCCTATGCATTTCTTTCTATTCCTCAACTGTTTCTGTATGATGTTTTTACCTGTAACTCTCCTGGGTCGCACCTGAAAATAGGCACATGGTTGTCTAGTGTGCTAACCCGGTTAACAAAAGCAAATAAATAAATAAATAAATGTCACTACTAAATTCACCACCTTTGGGCTTCAAGTCATTTCCCTGCATCCTGAAGGAGCACACCAGATCAAACATTTACATCTGTTTGACCTCGTCAATATCCTTCATTATGTGGAAGTCAGAGCTCATGTACACACACACACACACACACACACACACACACCTCCTTTTCTCTAGGGCTAACATGTTAAGGGACTCCAGTCTCTCATTACAGCTTTTATCCTCCATAACCCTGATCATTTTTTGGCACTGGTCACTCGCTCTCTCTACTGCCTCAATGTCCTTTTTTGTAATGACAAGTCCAAAACTGCATACTTTACTCAAGGTGGGGCCTAACCAGGGCCTTGTAAAGTGGTAGGATTACTTCCCGTGTTCTGCTAGTCACCCCCTTTTATGTACGCCAGTATGCTTCCAGCCGTCTTGACAGCATTTACACTACTTGGACTGCTTTAGCCCTTTGTCTATTATAGGCCCAAGGTCCTTTTCCTCCTCTACAAAAAAGAATCAGGAGCCCCATAGTGTGTAGGTACAATATTACTTCTATTTCTCTTCCCTAATTGAACCACCTTGAATTTGGCTACACTGAATCAGACTCCAGGATTCCAACCACTCACCCAGCTGGTTCAGGTACTCCTGAAGTTTGTTCCCATCCTGAAGGGAGTCCACCATCCAGGCCAGCTTACTGTCATCAGCAAATTTAAGCAACCTGCTGGAGACGCCAGATTCTAGATGACTTAAGAAAGTGCTGAAAAGCAGAAGCCCCAGACACTACCGAGTACCCTTCCAACTCGCAGTAGTGCCATCAACCACAACCCTCTACTTTCTGCCCCTCTGAGCTAGTTAGCAATCCACCTTGTGTATGCATTGCATATATTGCACTGATGTAATGTGACCTGAAGCTCATCATGCACCAGTGTCCAAGGCCTTGCTGAAGTCCAGACACACACTGTCTACCTCCCTGGTCACCCCCTTAAAGATTGTGCTCAAGATGATTTGGCATGACCTACCCCTCAAAGTCATGCCGAGAGAGCGTGAGAGCCCTGTCCTCAATCAGATACTCCATTATTCAGCCCTTGATGATGGATTTTGAGACCTTGTCCAGCACTGATGTCAGGCTGACTGGGCCTACAGCTGCCTGGTACCAACCCTGACCCCTTCATGAAGATGGGGACTACACTGGCCACTTCCAGTCTTCCAGCACCACACCTGTACAGAAAGACACCTGAAAATGAATGGAAAAGGCCCCGCAAATTGCTCCCTTAGCTCCACTATGATCCTAAAGTGTATCCCTTATGCTCATTAGGATTTACTTACTTTGATCTTTGCCAGGTAGTCTGCTACCAGGACAGGTGTGATGTCTACAGGCTTCATCGTTTACCCTGGATGCCAACATGGGCCTACCAGATGAGCACTCCCTCACCACAAAAACGGTTAACATTAAAATTAAGTATCCATTCAGCATCACAGTCAACATGCCTGACTCACGCAGAGGTTTCCCCTTCCCCTTATTTTCAGCAACTCAGTCCCCTCCATTACCCTCCTCTTTCCATTTATTTGTTTTTTTAATTTTTTATTTTTCTATTTTTGGTGCCGTATCCCCGTTTCTCGGGTTCCATCTGTCCGCCGCCCCCATGCCCAGGCTTACCCCCTCCAAGGCGGGGCCACACAGGAGCTTCCCATTCCCAACTGGATATACGTGGACAAGCCCCAGATTACCCTCCTGAATCAGGGCCATGAGGCAGCCCCCGCGGCAGGTGTCAGAGGCAGTGGGTGGCGGGATGGAATGGCCTTCATGCGGGAACCAGCATTTTCTACTACTTGCTACCTGGTACGAGAGACATGCAATGACAACCAGCGCCACACCGCCCCCAACGTACTGGCACTGAGCACTGCGGTGCCCCTGCCTCTGCCACGGGTCCATCAAGAGCCAGACACTCAGCCTCTCCCTCCCCCCAGAGAAGGACAGCAGTCCCAGGGACACTCAATCCTTCTCTGCCATCCAGCCCTCCGACTCCCCGGGTACATTCCCAAACCGGGGTCGCTGGGTGTCGCAAGTAGAAATCTAATCGCCGCACCAGTGGGTCAGCTTTCCTCTTCCCATTTAAGTACTGGAAGAAGACTTTGGTGTCATTTCTAGCTCCTACTGCTATTCTGGTTCCCAGATCCTCTTTCACTTCTTTAATTGCAGTTGCTCACTGCTGCATCATACTCCTCATTTGGCTGGTGGCAATCTGTCTCTTTCATGCACTTACAGACCATCTTTATGTGTACAATCTATCATCTTGGTTCCCTGCTGAACCAGTGAGACCACCTCTTGACCCTTTTCCCTTTATTTCTTACAGCATGCAGATTTTCAGAGTTGCTGCAAGCACCCTCAAAGTATAACATGAGCGCTGCATTAATAGCCTACTGCAGCTTCTTCAGGCCCTTGGCCTCCATATCCCTCATCCTGGCAAGAAACAAATCACAGTGCAAAGCACTGAAACTAACAGTTATGTAAGAACTTACCGTAACAGTAGATCTTCGAGAGAGGTTCCTGTAGTAGGTCTTTACACACGACTGCACCCTCTGGCATCAGGACCATACGGCAAACTTCTAGCTAGCAATCCATAGCGGGGGACCATCCCCGGTGTCACATGACAGGATATCAGCGTAACACTATAAAGGGGGCGGTCCCCACACCCGCCCTCCAGTTCTTCTGCCAGAAGACCCCGGAAAGGGATATGGGAGAAAGGAGAATACTCCTAAACATACATAGAAACATAGAATTTGGCGGCAGGTAAGGACCGCTTGGCCCACCCAGTCTGCCCATTTCCCTACCTAATGGATAAGCTGCAGATCCTAGTTAACCAACAGCCTACTTCGTCCTACCCCCACCCCCTAGAACTGTCTTATGTCTGTCCCATGCATTCTTGAATTCCCCCACTATTTTTGACTCCACAACCACCTCAGGAAGGCAGTTCCATGCAGCCAGAACCCTCTCTGTGAAAAAATACTTCCTTAAATTACCTCTGAGCTGCCCCCTCTATCTTCAAATTGTGCCCTCTTGTTCTTGCACACCTCTTTTTCTGAAGGATGATACCCTCTTGTACTTTGTCGATTCCCTTGAGGTACTTGAAAGTTTCTATCATGTCCCTCGTTTCCTCGAGGGTATACATATTAAGCTCCTTCAGTCTCTCTTTATGTGTCTTCTGGTGCAGACCCTGCAACATTTTAGTTGCCCTCCTCTGAACTGCCTCCATCCCGTCCATGTCCTTGCGGAGACTGGGTCTCCAGAACTGCACGCAGTACTCCAGATGGGGTCTCACCAGCTGTCTGTACAAAGGGATAACAACTTCTTGTTTTCTACTGGTGATGCCTCTCCCTATACATCCCAGTGTCCCCCCAGCCCTCTTTACTGCCCTCTCACACTGCTTGCCCACCTTTAGGTCATCTGATATGACTACCCCAGGTCCCTTTCCATTCTTGTTGTTAGTATCTCAGCCCCCACTGTGTACTCGTCTCCTGGGTTTTTGTTTCCCAGGTGCATTACTTTGCACTTCTTAGCATTGAATCTAAGCTGCCATACAGCTAGCCATTCCTCCAACCTTACCAAGTCCCTTCTCATCCTTTCCACCCCACCTTGTATATCAACCCTGTTGCAGATCTTCGTGTCGTCTGCAAAGAAGCATACTTTTCCATCCAGTGCCTCTGTAATGTCACTTATAAAGACACTGAAGAGGACCGGTCCTAGAACATAACCCTGCAGTACCCCACTAGTAACCCCCCTTTCTTCATAGTGGACTCCATTCCAAGGCTGGCTAACCTGTATATTAATCTTTTGCATGGGACTGTGTCAAATGCCTTGCTAAAGTCTAGGTAGGCCATGTCCACAGCCCCTCCCTGATCTACTACTTTGGTCACCCAGTCAAAGAAATGTATTACATTCGTCTGACACGACCTTCCCACTGTGAATCCATGCTGCCTTGGGTCCTGTGCCCCTCTGGCCTCTAAGTACTCAAAAACTCTTTCCTTCAGAAGTGATTCCATTATTTTCCCTATCACTGAGGTCAAACTAACAGGTCTGTAGTTTCCTGCCTCTGCCTCTGCCCTGCTCCCACTTTCGTGAAGTGGAATCACATCTGCCCTCCTCCAGTCCTCAGGTACCACCCCATCCTCCCATGATTTGTTAAAGAGGGCTGTCAGTGGTGTCACTAGTTCTACCCTTAGTTCTTTTAGAATTCTGGGATGAATCCCATCAGGCCCCATTGCTTTGTCCACCTTCAGTTTTAAGAGTTCTTTCAGAACTCTTCTGTGAATGGGCTGGTATCAACCCCCCTATCCAGAGTGTTTCTGTTTGGTTAGGTTCCTCCCCTTCTTCATTTGTGAATACTGGTCAAAAATAATTGTTTAGTATCTCTGCCTTTTCACAGTCACTCTCTGCCACCCCCCCCCCCTTTATTAAGCCTCACTATCCTTCCCCTTGGTCTTCCTTCGCTCCTTGATGTACCTATAAAAGGTTTTATCCCCCTTCTTAACCGAGTTGGCTATCTTTTCCTCGGTTTGGGCCTTTGCTGTTCTCACTGTCTTCCCTTCTTCCTTCTGCTTTAACTGATACAGTTCTCTGTCCTGCTCCTTCTGTCACTCCTTGTACTTCCTGAATGCTATCTTTTTCTACCTAACCTTCCCTGCCACCTCCTTTGAGAACTAGAACCCCGAGCTCCTGAAGAAGCACCCTGGGAAAGAAAAAGAATAAGCAGAAGCTGGGGGAAGGTGGGAGGGAAAGATATGACCTACTACAGGAACCTCTCTTGAAGATCTACTGTTATAGTACGTTCTTATGTAACTGTTGCATCTTACTTCGAGAGGGTTCCTGCACTAGGTCATTACACGTAGGACTGAATTCCAAGCAGTCAAGAAGAAACAGTTGGAGTCTGAGGTCTGGGAGGTGGAACAGTCTGCAAATCAAGACCCCAGTTAGGACAATAGGCCCTGAAGGATGGCTAGTCCAAAGCCAGACCTGCACCTAGAGGTGATGTCCAGACTGTAATGCTTGGTGAAAGTATGGACAGTACTCCAGGTGCCCGTAGCACAAATGTCAGAGGTGGACACATTCCTGCCAAAGGCAGCAGAAGCAGCCATGCTGCGGGTCGAGTGCCCCTTTACTTCCCCGGAAGTGGTTTCTCATACTTTTGGTAAATGAAAGTGATGCAGTTAGCCAACCACTTAGAGAGGCATTGCTTGGAAACAGCTATGCCCTGACATTTGGGCGCAAAGGAAACAAATAACTGATCGAACTTGCACACCTCCTTGGTCCACGAAATATAACTACGCAAAATCCTGTGCCCATTAAGAGTGTGCAGAAGGTGCTCCCCCTGTTGGAGTATTCAGGGTAGTAAGCCAGCAATTGAATATCCTGCTTTAGCGTAAACTCAGATACCACTTTTGGTAGAAAAGAAGGTTAGTTTGCAGAGCCACCATGTCTCTGTAAAAAATTAAATAAGCATCCTTACAAACAAGGGCCTGAAGCTCAGAAATCCTTCGAGCTGAGGTAACTGCAACTAAAAATAGTGCTTTCCAAGACAAGTAACGCATATTGCAGCTTGCTGCCGGCTCAAAAGGGGGCAAAGTAAGCTTCTCTAAAACAAAATTCAAATCCCAGTGGGGACCTGGACTACAGACCAGAGGCTTCAAGTGGAGGATCCCCTTAAGGAAGGTTTTGGAGACCTCCAACTGGGCAAGATTCTTGCCGTCCACTGGAAGGTGACAGGCAGAGATCCGCAGAAAGATGAACCTTAAGCGAGGAATAGCTGAGGCCCAAATCAGATAAATGCAAAAGACAGTCTAAGACCTGGGGTGCCGGGCAAGAAAAGAGGTCCAAGCCCCTGGCAGTCACCCAAATAGTAAACCTCTTCCACTTCATAGCATAACTTGTTCTGGTGGAAGGTTTTTCTGGCTTCCACCAAAACTTGGGCTACTCAGGAGGAAACCCTTAAGTGTGATACAGCTATGTCCAGAGATGCCACGCATGCAAGTAGAGAGATTTGAGGCCCGGGTGAACCAGGCTGCCCTGCTCCTGTGTGAGAAGGTCATGGATGAGAGGCAGATGTACTGGAGGTTCCAACGCTAGCTACAGCAGCACAGGGAACCGAATCTGCTGAGGCCAGAGAGGAGCAATGAGGATCATGTGTGCTCTCCCTCCACTTTAAGCTTATTTATTTATTTATCAAGTCTAGGATTACAAATACCTTTGAGCCTTGGCTCTTTTACAACGGTTCCATGTCAGAGAAATACAAATTATGGGGAACATCAAGACAGACATTACAACAATGTGGACATTGCAAACAGAGTACAGATTAATACAATTCAAGGGTAGCATTGTAAGCAAGGCAGCCAGTGGCATCTGTCAGAGAAAAGAGACAACAGATAAGAAGTGCCAGAGTCATTGGGGGAGAAGGAATGTAGGAAGGGTGAGGAGAGGGTGAGAGGCTTCAGCAGGACCACCTGCAGAATGGAAAGGGAGGGAAGGCACACAGAAACCTCCCTGTCCAACAAAGTGACAGCGCATCTCGCCAAAAAACACCATGCCCAGGAATGAGTGAGCAAAAACTGGGTAGTTTTGCATTGGATGGGAAGGCAAAGAGGTCCAGTTCTGGTCAACCCCACTAATCGAAGAGGCTTTCTACCACCTCTTCTTTCAGTTCCCACTCATGAGCCCACGCAGTGGTGCGGCTGACACTGTCCGCCAGGACGTTGCGAACGCCCGGCACGTGGACTGCTGTCAAGTACAGATCATGCTGGACTGCCCAGTATCACATCTGCATCGCCTCCCTGTAATGAGGGTATGAGCAGGTGCCTCCCTATTTATGTACCAAGCTGTGGTTGTATTGTCGGTCTGGACAAGGAGAGTACTCAAGCATAAGAGGGTCTGAAAAGCCTGGAGAGCGTATAACACAGCTCTCATCTCCAGGACGTTGATGTGCAAATACACTTCCTGTGGTGACCACTTCCCCTGGGTTCGGTGGTCTCCCAGGTGGGCTCCACAACCCTGACCCGAGGAGTCCATCGTAAGGGTCATGGAGGAAGAAGAAGGGTGAAAAATGACCCAGAGGAGAGGCTGGATAACTCCTGCCACCAAAGAAGATCCCTCTTCATGCCACTGGAGAGCCTGACTCTGTGGTCCAGGTTATCCAAGCACTGATCCCACTGGAGCCCGAGTGTCCACTGGGTTACCCTCATACGCAGTCTGGCCATCGGTAAGGTGGGAATGGCAACTGCCATTAAACCCAGAAGCCGAAGAACACAGCAAGCTGTGGTCCAATGAGAGTTGGCTACAATGAAGGCTTGCTGCTTCACGGTATCTGCTCTGTCCGGAGGTAGGAAGGCCCTGCCCTGGACCATGTCCAGCATCGCTCCAATGAATTGGAGGTGCTGGGAGGGCAAAAGGTTGGACCTGTGGTAATTCACCATGATGCCAAGATGGGAAAAGAGGTCCAGGGTGTAGGAGAGAGACTCCTGCAGACTGCCCTGAGACAGCGTTGATAAAAGCTAGTCGTCCAAGTACAGGAACACATAAATCCCCCTGCGGCATAAGGCCGCTGCCGCCACCACTGCTAGGCACTTGGCAAAAACCTGAGGTGCAGAGGAAAGGCCAAAGGGGAGCGCCTCGAATTGGAAATGGTTCCCCTGGAAAGTGAACCTGAGATAGCGGCAGTGTGCCTGGAGGATAGTGATGTGCAGGTAGGCATCCTGCAGGTCCAGCGAACAAAGCCATCGATACATGAGGAGCAGGGGTAAGAGTCCCTGGAGAGTCGGCATGCGGAACCTCTTGTATTCAACAAAGATTCAGCAGGCAGAGATCCAAGATGGGTCTCAGATTGCACATCTTTTTGGGCACCAGGAAAAAATAGGAGTAATACCTCCTTCCTTCCTTCCTGTGTGGGAAGAACCAGCTCAATAGCCAGTGTCAACAGAAAAGCCTGGATTTCCTCTCTTACTAGAGGAAGATGACATGACAGGTAGTGGGACCTTTCCAGAGGATTGTCCGGAGATCTGTCCAGGAACGTTACTGAGTGTCCTCTCACAATTATCTGTAATATCCAAGTGTCTGTGGTGATCTCCTCCCACTCTCTGAGGTGGACGGCGAACCTTCCTCCAACTGGTTCCATCGGAAGATCTGGAGGAGGTGGAGGGGTCCCCAACGAGTCGAGAGGCAGAGGGCAGGGCCGCTTGATGACCTCCAGCGTCTCTCTGGGATTTGGCTGGGGGGGGGGGGTTGGCGCCCCAGAGCCTGTGGCACGATGCTTACCCAGATGTCTGGCTGGCAGCTGCTTATTCCGCTTCCGCTGTGGGCAACAAAAAGGTTACTTGGGTTTAAAACTAGAGCGGTACAGGAAGCGGATGTCCTGAAGGGACCTGCCACTATCTTGTAGCTCAGTAATAATGTCCTTTACATCGCCCCCAAACAGGACGGGCCCCTGGAAAGGGGCGTCCAGGAGGGTGGATTTGACGTCAGGCACCAGACACGCTATATGGAGCCATACAAGCCATCTTAGGCAAACACCAGAGGCAGTGCAATGGGTCACCAAGTCTACAGAGTCATAGGTGGCTCATAGGGTGTGGTGACAGGAAGACTCGGTGAGCCTCTCCTGGCAGAGAAGTCTGTCCCTGAGGTCTTGATCTGGAATCGACTGCAGCTCTGACTCAAGATCTGCCAGGGATGATTTCTGTTAAGAAATCATGTGGGCCACATAATTTAGTGACCTTAAAACGCAAGTGGAAGAGGCATAAACCTTTCGGCCGTACTGCTCCATCTGCTTGGACTCTTTGTCTGGAGGAGAGGCACTTAAGATGTTTTGGCTTGGCCGATCTGTTATGGACCGCTTTTATCACTATGGAGACAGCTTTGGGCTGCATACTGAGATAAGAAACGCCTTCCGGGGGATGATATGTCCTATCGGCCTTCTTGGAGACCGCAGGGATGGAAGATGGCTGCTGCCAAATGGTGGACGTCAGGTCCTCACGCGGTCCCGTCCACGGAGGGATGGGCAGGGGGTCCACATCTGATATGTCCAAATGCTCCATGAGCCTCTCTCTTTTAGGATCCCGCTCTTGGGTAGCCCAGTCGCATGCTAACTAGATAGACCAGAGGAGCTCAGCAAATGAGGGTTCCGGAGGAGATTTGGAGGACTCTTTTGGCTGGGGCCAGATAGGGAAATGAGAGCCCAAGCTGGCAGAAGAGCTGGAATCCGACTCTGAATCTGAGGATAAAGGCCTGCTGGGGGAAGAGGCCTTATCAGAAACATCCTCCATGGCTTTGTTCCCAGGTAGGGCCCGGGGCGACCTGGAAGAATCCCTGTCAGGCGGAGGTCAGCTGGGAGAGGCTCCAATGGACCACCCTTGAGGCCAGCGCTGGGACCAGAACCGGCTGCGAGTGACGTTGTGACTTGGAGTCATTCCACCAAGAAGGAATGGTTCCTTGACGTTCAGCCTGTGACCTATCCGGAGCCTGAGGCTGCGGAAGGGGGGCAGAGGAGGAGGTGGTGGTGGAGGCTGGAAACGTGGGTACCCAGAGTGAGGATATGCGGGGTAGTCAGTGGGCTTGTAGCCAAACTGGTAGCCCTGTAGGTTGTACCTCTGACACAAGTGACACTGCAGCGGGTACCCGAGCGCATAAGCAGGCATCGGGCAACCCGTCGACGGATACCCTGGTACTGGGTAATAAGGGTACTGAGGCGGAGGGTAGCCATGCCCGGAAGACCAGCAGGTGGAGGGGCAGATGGTCCTGAAGGAGGCGGAGCAGAGGGACCACTAGGTGCCAATGGGTGCATCGATGGGCCATGACAATCTGTGATCCCAGCTGCGACCTGGGAAGGACCTGGCAGAGGCTCAGGCATCGGAGTGTGAGGGGTAGGCAGAGCACCCAAAGAGCAGTCAGACAGTCTTGGGGGGGGGGGACCAGTACACCAGCCATCACCGGGTCAGGAAGGGAGTCAACAAGTGAGGAGCTCCTCGGAGTGGGGTTCCAAATGGGTTCCGATGCTAGGAGGTCAGGCATCAGAGGCACCAAGGAACCCGATGCCTGATCCAAAGTGCGCGAGGGAGGTCTAGGAGAAGTGGCCCCCATCGACAGGTCCACTGGAACAGTGGTGACCCGGCAGTAAACAGACCCAACATAGAGGAAGATAACCCCAACGTAACAGCACTTGCCTCCTGGAGAGAATCAAGGGAGAGTGAGGGGTCGGAGTTGGGTCAGAGGAAGTGATGAGTCCCAGGAGGGGGAACCCTCGAGGGAAGAAAGAGGGTCTGTCAGCTGGCTCAGCCCACCATCTGGAAATTCAAGAGAGTCCGACAGCAGAGCCTCAGCCGAGTGGTCGTCAGGCGAGCCGGCGACCGACTGATCGGCCGTGACTGAACGGGTGTCGGAAGGACCGACGTCAGACTTATCGATCAGGGTTGGGCGGACGGCAGATGAGCAGGAGTCCGGCTTATCAACTGGGGCCAAGCGCTCTTAGGAGGAACCGGAGAGCAACTTACCGGCCAGAAAGCTGACCACAGGCCAAGAGGAAGAATCCTCCTGCAAGGAGCGCCTCTTCCGCCCTCTTACCACGGTGGCAGGGGGAGCTGGCGAATGATCCGCCGGAGCGGACTAAGGCCGGGCAGGAGGGGTACTTACCAAGCCCCACCGGAAACCGCTTTGTCAGTCTGGCGACGCTGGACAGAAAGGGACTGGGTCCCAGTCCTGGCACTTCTCCTCCTTTTTTCTTCTTCTTCTTGCGCTCAGTGGTGGGGGAGGAGGAACGCTCCTGCAGCTCTTTTTCCATCGAAGCTAGGTGCTTCTTGAGCAGGTGGGCTTCGAGGGCTTTCTGGCGTCTATTTATTTATTTAGTTTTTGTTGACCTGGTAAGTGCACTAGACAAATTCTGCCTATTTTCAGGCATGACCCGGGGGAGGGGGATACAGATGAATGCCAACTGACTTTGAACCAGATTAAGCTGTTGGTGGTATTTTAGCGAATGACTCGTGTGGCCCTGTTGAAGGACTGGCAGACCTCACAGTCTTGGACCCGATGCTTGAGGCCTAGGCAGGACGCAGCAGGAGTGTTCATCCCCGTTCAGGATCTGGGCGCCACACTTGTTGCACTTCTTCGGACGACGCGACAGAGAAGACTTGCAATAGTACAATTACAACTGAGAAAATAAGAAAGAAGAAAATACTTAAAATGGCGGTCAACTGGTAGCAGAGTTCACCGCGAGGTACGGCTGACACAGGTCAATGGCAGGAAAGAACTGGAGGGTGGGCATAGGGACCGCCCCCTTTATGGTGTCACGCTGATGTCCCGTCTTGTGATGCCGGGGGCAGTCCCCCGCTATGGATTGCTAGCTAGAAGTCTGCTATGTGGTCCTGACGCCAGGGGGCGCAGTCCTACGTGTAACGACCTACTGCAGGAACTCTCTCAAAGTAAGATCAAGTGTTATCCAAAAGTGCACAGGCAGTAAAGCCACATTATTAGGAAGCACATTTTACATAACACCCTAATGCAAGCATCCCCATAAAAGAAGTACCCTTGTACGGTTGGCTGAGCTTGAAGCAGGACTGAAAAGTGCACTAGACCTCACAAACAATCTGTAAGGGATAACAACAATACTAATAGACATGTTTTAGTCCTGTGTAGGACTCGATGTCATGTAGCAGTTGTCTTAGATCAGCACAGGTGGTCAGCCAGGGCTAATGACCTTGGTGATCTGGAAGCAAAGGCACGCTGGGACCTTTGGGATGGCCAAACTGTTTCAGTTAATTGAACTCTGTATACTCCAGAGACACTAGAGCTCTGTGCCCAACCTTGTCCCCCACCCCCCAGTAAGCAGAGCAGTGTGCAGCTCTCTTAGACCAGTAGGTGTCAGTCACATATAGTGACAGCAAGCCCGCACTCCCTGTGGGATGAGTGCCTGATGGGAGACTGCTTCACCCTCCTGCCAACTCGTCACAGAATCTCCAGTCCAAGGAGTCCACTAGGGTTGCCTGCATAGCAAGTGGCAGCGCTAGTCTGCACTACAGAAACATAGAAATATAGACTTTGACGGCAGATAAGGACCACTTGGCCCACCCAGTCTGCCCATTTCCCTACCTACTGGATAAGCTGCAGATTCTAGTTAACCAACAGCCTACTTCCTGCAACCCCCCACTATAATTGCCTTGTGTCTGTCCCATGCATGTTTGAATTCCCCCACTGTTTTAGACCCAACAACCTCTCCAGGAAGGCGGTTCCATGTATCCACCACTCTCTCCGTGAAAAAAAAATTCCTCACATTACCCCTGAGCCATGCCCCCTCTATCTTTAAATTGTGCCCCCTTGTTCTTACACATCTCTTTTTCTGAAAGCTGCTACCCTCCTGGACTTTGTTGATTCCCTTGAGGTACTTGAACGTTTCTATCATGTCCCCTCGTCTCTCCTTTCATCAAGAGTATACATATTAAGCACTCTGTCTCTCTTCATATGGTTTCTGCTGCAGACCGTGCACCGTTTTAGTTGCCCTCCTCTGGACTGCTTCCATCCTGTCTATGTCCTTGCGTAGATGAGGCTCAAAACTGCACACAGTACTCCAGATGGGGTCTCACCAACTGTCTGTACAGAGGATAACCACTTCCCTTTTTCTACTTGTGATGCGCTTCCTAGCATTCCAGTATCCAGCCTGGCTCTCCTTACCGACTTTCTCCACCTTTAGGTCATCTGATATGACTACCCCCAGGTCCCTTTCCATTTTGTTGTTGTTAGTACCTCCTCTGCTATTGTGTACTCTTCTCCTGGGTTTTGTTTCCAGGTGCATTACTTTGCACTTCTTTGCATTGAATCTAAGTTGCCATATGTCTGACCTTTCCTCCAACCTTGCCAAGTCCCTTCTCATCTTTTCTACCCCCCTTGTGTATCAACTCTGTTACAGATCTTTGTGTCATCTGCAAAGAGGCATAACTTTCCCTCTAGACCCTCTGCAATGCAACCTATAAAGATGTTAAAAGAGGACTGGACCCAGTACTGAGCCCTGAGGTACTCCACTAGTAACCCCCCTTTCTTTGGAATGTGTTCCATTCACTATTACCTTCTGTGTCCTGCTGTGCAGCCAGCTTGCTACCCAGGCTACCACCCTGGGACCCACTCCCAGGCTGGCTAACTTGATTATTAATCTTTTGTGCGGGACTGTGTCAAATGCCTTGCTAAAGTCTAGGTAGGCCATATCCACAGCCCCTCCCTGGTCTATTACTTTGGTCACCCAGTCAAAGAAATCAATTAGATTCGTCTGACATGACCTTCCTGCTGTAAATCCACGCTGCTTTGGGTCCTGTGCCCTGCTCGCCTCTAGGTACTCAACAATTCTTTCTTTGAGAAGTCATTCCATCATTTTCCCTACCACTGAGGTCAAACTTACAGGTCTGTAGTTTCCTGCTTCTACCTTGCTCCCACTTTTGTGAAGGGGAATCACATCTGCCCTCCTCCAGTCCTCAGGTACCACCCCATCCTGCCATGATCTGTTAAAAAGCATAGTCAGTGGTGTCATTAGGTCCTCCCTTAGTTCTTTTATGATTCTGGGGTGAATCCCATCAGGCCCCATTGCTTTGTCCACCTTGAGTTTTAGGAGTTCTTTCAAGACTCTTTCTTCTGTGAATGGACTGGTGTCAATCCCCCTACCCAGAGTGCTTCTATTGTCTGGTTTAGGTAACTCCTCCTCATCTTCTTTTGTGAATACTGAGCAAAAGTATTCATTCAGTATCTCTGCCTTTTCACTGTCTCCCTCTGCCCACCTCCCCTCTCCTTTATTAATCTTCACTATCCCTCCCTTAACCTTTCTATGCTCCCTAATGTACCTATAAAAGGTTTTATCCCCCTTCTTGACTGAGTTAGCCATTTTTTCCTTGGTTTGGGCCTTTGCTAGTCTGACTGCCTTCCCCACTTCTTTCTGCTTTAACTGATACAGTTCCCTGTCGTGCTCCTTCTGTGATTCCTTATACTTTTCGAATGCAGCCTTTTTCTTATTAACCTTCCCTGCCACCTCTTTTGAGAACCATAGTGGTTTTTTACTCCGCTTTGTTTTCTTTATTTGTTTTACACAAAGGCTTGTTGCCTCTATGATGGCAGTTTTGATTTTTCTCCATTGTTCTTCCACCCCTCCTTTTTGGTCATTTGCTAGTGCATTTTTCAGGTATTCACCCATCTTGCCAAAGTCAGCCCTTCTAAAGTCCAGTATCCTTGTTTTTGTATGGCTTATCTCCATGGTTGTGCTCATTGTGAAGCACACTGTGCAGTGGCCGCTTGTTCCCAGATGTCTACTGACGTCTAAATTTGTGATCCTCTCTCCATTTGAGAGTACCAGGTCTAGTATTGCTCCCTCCCGAGTGGGTTCCAATACTAGCTGTCTAAGGCCGGCCCCCTGCAGGGCATCAAAAATGACTCTGCTCTTGGATATGGCTGCAGTACATGTTATCCAGTTAACATCTGGCATATTCAGGTCCCCCATCAACAGTATCTCCCCTTTTTCAGCCATTTTGTGAATGTCCTCTATCATTTTGTTGTCCATTTCCTCCCCTTGAGACGGGGGTCTGTATACAACTCCTGTGCGGATTGTGATGCCATTCCCTGTCTCCAAGGTGACCCAGAGTGCCTCTTGTCCTCCCCCTTTACTTTTTAGTTCTGTAGCTTTGATCCCTTCTCTTCATGTATAGAGCTACTCCACCTCCTCTTTTACCTTCCCTGTCCCTTCTGTAGATTGTGTACCCTGGTATGTTGACATCCCAGTCATGGTTCTCGATGTACCATGTTTCCGTGACTGCCACAATATCCAATTGTTCATCTTCCATCAGGGTTACTAGCTCAGGAAACTTGTTTCCCAGACTATGGGCATTGGTACTCATTGCCCTCCATTTAATGTTGGCTTTATCCTTTTTTCCCCCATCCCTGTTCTTATTGTCCTTGTCTATTTTTCCATTTACCCCTGTCCTGCCCTGTGTTGAGCTCTGTACCTCAGTGTTTACCTTACTACCTGCCATGTTTTGTGGGGGAAGGCTTGAAATGTCCAGCCTTTTATCAGCACCTCCCCCCCTTGGCTAGTTTAAAAGCTTGCCAAGGAAGCATTTAAACCTATCACCTAGGAGCTTGGTTCCCTTCATGGATAGATGCAGACCATCATGCCAGTATAGACCTTTATCTCTCCAGGTGGCCCCCCAGTCCCCAATGAAGCCAAAGCCCTGTGCTCTGCACCAGTTTTGCAACCATTCATTAAATTGGATGGTGTGCAGTACCCTAGCCTCACTCCTGCCATGGACTGGTAGCACCTCTGAGAAGGTTACCGTGCTTGCTACCCATCTGAGGCCCCTCCCCAACTCCACAAATTCATTCTGCACTGCACTGATCCCATGCCTAGCTAGGTCATTTGTCCCAAGGTGGACTATGATATCTAGTTCCCTCTCCTGTGATGCTGCTTCTGCAATCCTGAGGATTCACCTTCCTGTCCCTCCAAGCCATGGCACCAGGCAGGCACCGTACTTCCTTCTCCTCTCCCTTTCCCAGTTTTACCCCCCTAACAATAGAGTCTCCTGTCAGAAGCTGTTTCCTTTCCCTGTGGTGTCCCTTGCCACCCTTTTGTGGGTCTCCCTTGTGGATGTCCTCAGCATTCTTCTGGGTCTCCACTGAGGGTGCCATCATAGAGGAACCTTGCTCTGTCAGAATGGCATATGATTTGTGTAGCGGTACAACTAGGGGGCTTCGCCTCTGGTCCACCACCCGCACCCTCCCAGAACCCACTGTGGTCCAACTGCTATTCATACTTGGCAACCTCTGAGGCAGTGGTTGTGGCAGTGGTGCTCTTTGGAAGGGGGAGGCCTCCTTAGTCCTTGCTAGTTCAGCCTGGAGGTGGGCATCCTCCTCCCTCAGAGCCGACAGTTGCCTGCAAATAGGACAGCAACGCAACTTCCAGAATGTCTCCTGGAAAACCGCTGCCCCACAGCCAGTGCATTGCACCACTCCCCACATGTCCCTCTCCCTTATAATATACAATATGTTACATACACATATATATATATTTTTTTTTTATTATTATTATTATTTGTGGTGTGTACCTACCCTTTTTGCACTGTGCTGGTTTATTAAGGATATGACAGTTCTGCCCCAAGACCTGTTGAGGAAGTGATGTCAGAACTGTGGCTATAAAGGAAATGCCATGCCTGGGGGGCGGGTGGGGTGGGTGGGTGGGCAGTCCACAGCCACTGGTGACTGTTAGAAACAAATCAAATACACAACTGCTCCACCACCCTGGTGAGTATTGCCCTTTATAGTAATTCAACTAACACCACAATTTACTAGACCACGGCTCCTGCACAAAGCACTCTACTGAGTCCAGGGATAAAAATTAACTCACTCCTCAGCCAGCAGGACACTTTTAAAATGTTGCAAAAATATCCTTCCAAATCCTAGGTCTCAACCCCAACAATCAAGCAAATTCAGTTGTATCTCACTCCCTCTGGTTATAAAATTACTACACTTTTAATGGAATCCTGCAATTCTCTGCTTAATGCCAATAAGGAAAAAAAAGAAACTTTTTGTAGAAAGTGTAGCTCCCCTTCTTAACAAGTATTATGCCTTACCAGGTTTCCAGGTCCTAAATGGAGTTATAGTTTGTTCTTTGCAGTGTAGCAAGGTTCTCAGCTTCCAACAGACAAATCAAAGTCAATCTGACTAAGTTCAAATTAGAATGCTTACTATAACTAGTTTGATGGGCCAGTGACTGCATGCGCATTTACCACACAGGAACTCCAGGTTCAGGTCCCCAGACACTGGTTCCAGTCAGGCCATCAGGGGCAGAGTGCAGACCTCTAGAGATACACAATGCCTTCTGAAAGCGTAAGGCAGCATCTACCACTGAGCAAAACTCCCTCTACAGACCACACACTGATGCACAGCAAGGTGCCCCAATGTTGTGTGCTATGGTAGCCTATGCCCAGCCTTGAGCTGACATGTGTTGCCATAGCCACCTTCCCAGCTGCCATATTTGATCCATTCCCCGCTGCACTGGTATATGAAGTAGTGACAAGAAGTAGAGCAGGTCTTGGCTTGACCAGTGAGTGGACAGGTAAGTAACATGAAAGCCATTAGGCATGGATATAAGGTGAAAATAGGTAGAAAACAGAAAGCTAGATGGCCCGGAACAGCCACAGAATGAGCAGGCAGGCAGACACTGACGCGTGGCATGCAGGTGCACAGGTCATGCATCATGGCATCACTGCATGCTGTGCCCCGCGGGGGTGGGGGGAGAAGACGGGAAGGGGGGAGAATGGTTAACAATATGGTTTGATAACCATGGTTTACATCTCCATCTGGATCATATTTACTTACTATAGCCACGGAAACTTGAAGCATTTCTTCAAACAAGGAGTCTTCCTGTTTGTGACGACCACTAGTGTCAACAATGATGATCTCAAAGTTCTCATTTTTGAATTTTTCAACCCCATCTGTAGCAATGTTTACAGGATCCAGCTCTGTATAACTGCAGAAAAGCAAATGATGAATCACTGACAATTTACTCAGAATGCAATACATTACACTCCATTTTATACAGTGTATATCATACAAGATTAGCAAAATAAAGAATAGTTACCCACCCTAACAGTAGATCTTCAAGATAATCACCTCTAGATAGCTTCTGCCAGAGAACTGTCAGAGAACACCAGGACAAGGAGCTGCTCTTGTGACTGGACTTCTTTACTGGGACTAAAGAAGCAGAACTCTACTACTGGGACCTTCAATTTAGGGTAAAAAAAAAAAAAATGTGTTTGTCTGGGTTGGCTGATGTGAATTATCTGAGCAGTTATCTAGGAGTTAATCTCAGGTGTCTGAAGGGGATTGTTATCTGTGCAATTTAACTAAGTGTGGAAAGATCTGTTAAGTAGGGGAAGTGGCTTAGCTAGGAGGTGGCCAGGTTAAAAGCCAGATTTAAACACTGCCCTAGATAGCTTCTGCCAGAGAATTGTCCCTCCCCTCCACCCAAAGCCAGTTCTACTTTTATAGGCACAGGATTTGAGTGACAACAGGAACTTCCTGTTTGGGAGCAGGGAGTGAGTGATCACAGAACCACCAAAAACTCACCATCCTAGAAGGACAAGAGTAGCTCTCCACCACCACCACCACCCCCAGCTGCTGGAGGTCTGCCTCGGAGTAAGGAGACTACTGAGAAATATAGGATCTTGTCTCAGAACAGGAAGATCAGGTGCTTAAAGGACACATAGTAACTAAGTAGGGAGAAAATAAACAGAGGAAAAAGTAAGTATTCCAAACAACAATGAAGGGGTCAGAAATAAGACGTGATGGGAGTGGTGCAGTGCAGTGGCTGCGGAGCAGCAGTCTTCCGGGAGACATTCTGGAGGTTGCAGTGTTGTCCCATCTGCAGGCACCTCTCTGGGCTGAGGGAGGAGGTTGCTCATCTCCAGGCTGAGTTGGCCAGGATTTGTGGGACCTCCTCTCCCATCCAGGGACCACCAGGTCCACTGCCGTTGCCTCAGAGGTTGCCAAGAAAGAGGAGCGGTTGGACCATACTAGGCTCAGGGAGAGTGAGGGTAGCAGAACAGAGACGCATCCCTCCAGTTGTACCTCTCCACAATTCATATGCTGTTCTGGCAAAGTGTGGTTCCTCTATGGAGGCACCCGCAGTGGAGACCAAGGAGGATGCTGGGAACCTCCACAAAGAAGACCCACAGGAGGATGGCACAGGACCCCACAGGGGAAGGAAACAATTCCTGGTGGGGGACTCCATTGTTAGGAAGGTAAAACTGGGTGAGGAAGGGGAGAGAGAGGTAAGGTGCCTGCCTGGTGCCATGGCTTGGAGGGACAGGGATCGAATCCTCAGGATTGCCGGAGCAGCTGCACAGGGGAGGGAGCTGGATGTCACTGTCCACCTAGAGACAAATGACCTGGCTAAGAAAGGGATCAGAGCAGTGCAGGAAGAGTTGGGGAGGGGCCTTAGACAAGTAGCACGCACAGTAACCTTCTCAGAGGTGTTGCCTGTCTATGGCGCAGGTGAGGCTAGGCTGCTCCACAATGTGGGATTCAATCAAGTGGTTGAAAAACTGGTGCAGAGCTCAGGGATTTGGCTTCATTGGGGACTGAGGGTCCACCTGGAGTGATGCAGGCCTATACTGGAGTGATGGTCTGCATCTGTCCAGGAGGGGAACCAGGATCCTAGGTGATAGGTTTAAATGCTTCATTGGCAAGCATTTAAACTAGCCAAGGGTGGAGGCACTGGAAAGGAGCAGGGAAATCCTAGTCCCCCCAAAAAAGTCAGGGTAGTAAATGAGGTAAACACCAAGTTAGAGATGTCGATAGGGAGAAAGTGACAAAGGCAATAAGGACAGGGATGGGGCAAAAATGGGGTAAGGTCATCAGGAAATGGAGGGTAATGAGTACCAATGCCCATAGTCTGGGCAACAAGCTCCCTGAACTGGCAGCTTTGAAGGAAGAGGGATGCCTGGATATCGTAGCAGTCACAGAAAATTGCAGTTACGTAAGAACTTACCGTAACAGTAGATCTTCGAGAGAGGCTCCTGCAGTAGGTCTTCACATATAGGACTGTGCTCCCTGGCGTCCGGTCCGCACGGCAAACTTGTAGATAGCAATCATCAGCGGGGACTGCCCGCTCTCCAGTTCTTTTCCAATGGAGACCTACAGATAGGTAAGGAGAAAAATGGAGTGAACACTCCTCAGACCCTGCTTCCGCTCTAGTCCCGAAGGGCTAGATAGGATGGAAAATAAGGATAAAACATCCAAAAACTGGGGAAGGAGGGAGGGAAACTAGACCTACTGCAGGAACCTCTCTCGAAGATCTACTGTTACGGTAAATTCTTACGTAACTGCAATATCTTACTTCGAGAGGGTTCCTGTAGTAGGTCTTCACATACAGGACTGAATACCAAGCAGTCCCAAAGAAAAGTAAGGCACAGGTGCACCCGGAAGGGGAGAAGTCACCATGGCAAATCACGACAGAAGGCCTTGCAGGACCGCAAGACCAAAGCCAGTTCTGCGCCGAGAGGCAATGTCCAGACTGTAATGCTTAGTGAAGGTGTGAACAGACAACCAAGTGGCCGCAGCACAGATCTCTGCCATGGACACATTCCTAAAAAAGGCAGTAGAGGTCACCACACTATGGGTGGAGTGACCTTTGACTGCCCCCGGAAGGGACTTCCCATATTTCGTGTACGAAAAATGGATGCAGTTAGCAAGCCATCGGGAGATGGTCTGCTTGGAAATAGCCTTGCCCTGGCACTAAGGGGCAAAGGCTATGAACAGTTGGCTAGATTTCCTAACCTCTTTAGTCCTGTTCGTGTAGTACCTCAGGATCCGGTGCACATCAACGGTTTGCAGCAGGTGTTCCCCCCGCTGGAATACTGTGGATAGTATACCGGTAATTCCATGCTCTGGTTCAAGGTGGCTTCGGAAACTACAGTAGTGGCCAAAAATATTGGCACCCTTGCAGTTTTTTTCTAATAATGCACAATTCCTTCCAGAAAATTGTTGAAATTAAAAAATATTTTGGTATCCACATATGTATTTCTTTGGTTTGCAGTGGAATAAAACACAAAAAGCAGAAAAATTTACTAAGTCTTAGCTTATTCCACACAGAAATCCTTAAATGGCCCAGACAAAATTATTGGCACCTTTCAGAAGTAGTTAGAAATAATTAGATTTCAAGCAGGTGATTCTCCTTCACTTTGGAACTGAACTCACCTGTGGCGAGTTGCAAGTGCCTGCAATATAAAAATCACTCATTCGACCAGTTTGAATAGAGAAAAAGGACTCATTCTCCTGTTTTGTGTCACCGTGTGTACCGCAATGAGCATGGAGAAAAGAAAGACAGCCAGAGAATTGTCTGAGGAGGTCAGACAGAAGACTGTAGCCAAGCATGGACAATCTCAAGGCTACAAATCAATCTCCAGAGACCTTGATGTTCCTTTTTCCACCGTACGTAATGTTATCAGGATGTTTAAGGCCCATGGCACTGTAGCCAACCTCCCTGGACGTGGCCGCAAGAGAAAACTTGATAGAAGATCGCAGCGCAGGATTGTTCGAATGGTGGAGAAAGCACCTCGATCAACTGCCAAACAGATTCAAGCTGACTTTCAGACACAAGGTACGACAGTTTCAACTCGCACCATCCGTCACCAACTCAATGAAAGGGGGGTTATATGGTAGGAGGCCCAGGAGGACCCCACTGCTGAGAGAGAGACATAAGAAAGCCCGACTGGGGTTTGCCAAAACACACCTGAACAAGCCAAAATCCTTCTGGGAGAATGTCCTGTGGACAGATGATACCAAATTAGAGCTTTTTGGTAAAGCACATTATCTCTATGCTTACAGAAAACAAAATGAAGCCTTCAAAAAAAAGAACACCTTCCCTACAGTCAAACATGGAGGAGGTTCAGTGATGTTTTGGGGTTGCTGTGCTGCCTCTGGCACTGGGTGCCTTGAACGTGTGCATGGCATCATGAAATCTGGAGATTACCAGGCCATTTTGGAGCGCAATGTTGAACCCAGTGTCAGAAAGCTGGGTCTCCATTGAAGGTCATGGGTCTTCCAGCAGGACAATGACCCCAAACACACACTTCAAAAAGCACCCAGGAATGGTTCAAGACAAGACGCTGGACTGTTCTGAAGTGGCCAGCAATGAGTCCAGATCTAAATCCCATTGAAAACCTGTGAAGAGATCTGAAAACAGCAGCTGGGAGAAGGCACCCTTCAAATCTGGGAGAACTGGAGCAGTTTGCACAAGAAGAGTGGGCCAAACCACCAGTAGAGAGGTGCAGGAAGCTCATCCATGGCTATAGGAAGCGGTTGATTGCAGTTATTTTGACCAAAGGCTGTGCTACCAAATATTAAGTCTAGGGTGTCAATAATTTTGTCAATGCCATTTCTTTTCATTTTCTGATTTAAAAGGATATATTAAATTCTGAACAAAAACAAAGGTTCTGTAATATTAACAGAGAAATAAAGAATTGTGGAGACCAAATACTGTATTGTTGTTAATTTCAACTTATGTTTAGAAGAAATTGTGAGTTATTTGAAAAAGTGCAAGGGGTGCCAATATTTTTGGCCACGACTGTACTTTGGACAAAAAGGAAGGGTTAGTCCGAAGGACTATTCGGTCCTTATGAAAAATCAAATAAGGTTCTTTACAGACAAAGGCCTGTAATTCGGAGACCCTCCATGCTGAAGTAACAGCGACTAAAAATAAGATCTTCCAGGAAAGGAAGCGTAAGTTGCAAGAAGAAACTGGTTCAAACAGTGGTAGGGTCAGCTTCTCGAGCATGAAATTCAGGTCCCAGGGAGGACAAGGATTCCGGATCGGAGGTTTCAAATAAAGGATGCCTTTCAAAAAAGGTTTTAGCAACCTCCAGTTGAGCCAAGGTTTTGCCCTCCACTGGGAGGTGGTAGGCCGACACCGCGCAGAGAGGTGAACCTTAATGGAGGAATAGCTAAGGCACAGATGTGTGAGGTACTCTAGAACCTGGGAAGCCGAGCACGAAAATGGATCCCAGCTCCTTGCTTGGGCCCATATCGTGAATCTCTTCCACTTCATACCGTAAGTGGATCCAGTGGAGGGTTTTCTGGCATCCACTAGAATGTGCGCAACCTGCGAAGAGACCCCAGAGTGAGAAATCGCTATGTCCACAGGTGCCACGCATGAAGCTGGAGAGACTGAAGGCTCGGATGCACCAGGCAGGGTGCCCTGCTCCTGAGTCAGAAGGTCATGGGAAATGGGCAGAGGAGCTGGAGGTTCCAGTGCCAAGTGTTGTAGAAGAGGGAACCAAATTTGGAGTGGCCAAAGAGGAGCAATCAGGATTGCGTGGGCCCCCTCTTGTTGAAGTTTCACCAGGACCTTCTGAATGAGAGGAAAGGGAGGAAAGACGTACAGAAACCTCCCTGTCCACGAAAGAGATAGCGGGTCTCACCAAAAAGCACCATGCCCAGGAACGAGCGAGCAGAAGACTGGTGGTTTTGCGTTGTATGGGGAGGCAAACAGATCCATCTCTGGCCGACCCCATCGAAGAAAGAGATCTTCAACTACCTCTGACTTTAGCTCCCACTTGTGGGCCCTGGCCACTGATCGATTGAGACTGTCCACCAGGACGTTGGTGACGCCCCAAACGTGAACTGCTGTCAGATAAAGGCTGTGCTGAATCGCCCAGTACCACACCCTCATGGCTTCTCGGCAAAGAAGGTATGACCGGGTTCGTCCCTGTTTGTTTACGTACCAGACAGTGGACATGTTGTCCGTCTGTACTAAGAGAGATCCTGGAACCAGCAGTGACTGGAATGCCTGGAGCGCGTAAAGAACCGCCCTGGTGTCCAGAACACTGATGTGGAGCATCAGCTCCTGGTCGGACCAAGACCCTTGTGTCTTGTGAGACCCCAGATGAGCTCCACAGCCCAGATCTGAGGCGCCCATAGTGAGAATTTGAGTCGGAACTACAGGAAGGAAAGGAATTCCCTTCGATAAGTTCAAGAGATCCTGCCACCAGCGAAGATCTCTCTGAAGGCTGTTGCAGATCATGACTTTTTGGTTCATGTCGTCCGTCCTCTGGTCCCATTGGACTCGAAGAGACCATTGGGTGACCCTCATGTGAAGCCTGGCCATTGGGACTGTCGAAATGGCGGCCGCCATCAGTCCCAATAAACGAAGCATCGAGTGTGCTAGGATCCGTCGGGCCTGTGCCACGAGAGTGGCTTGAGAAGTTAGGGTCTCGGCCCGATCTGATGGCAGGAAAGCCATGCCCTGAACTGTGTCTAGTACAGCTCCAATGAACTGGAGCCTCTGGGAGGGCACTAGCTGGGACCTGGGAAAATTGACCGAGATGCCCAGTAAAGCAAACAAGCTCAGATTGAAAGAGAGAGACACTTTCAGGCTGATAGGAGAGGGTGCTGAGAGGAGCCAGTCGTCCAGGTACGGGAAAACATAAATGCCCTGGCGGTGCAGAAAGGCTGCCACCACCACTAGACATTTGGTAAACACTTGGGGGGCCAAATGGGAGTGCTCTGAATTGGAAATGCTTCTCCAGGAAAACAAAGCAGAGAAAGCGGCGGTGGGCCGGGAGGATAGGGATATGCAGGTAAGCATCCTGCATGTCCAGGGAGCACAGCCAAGAATTGTGGTGGAGCAGGGGGAGGAGCCCCTGAAGGGTCAACATACGAAACTTCTTGTATTCGACAAAGATGTTTAGTGTGCTGAGGTCCAGGATCGGTCTCAGGTCGCCCGTTTTCTTTGGAACCAGGAAGAAGTGGGAGTAGAATCCCCTTCCTAACTGGTTTAACGGGACAGGCTCTATGGCCTTCTTTAGAAGTGCCTGGATCTCCTGAGAGACTATGGGGACCTGATCCCAGGGATAGAAGGACCGTCCTGGTGGTTGAGGGGCTGAAATTTCGCTGAATTCTAATCGAGTGACCTCACTGGATGAGCTGAAGCACCCAATTTTCTGCGGTGACGGACCTCTAACCTTCTAGGTGGAGGCCGAACCTCCTTCTGACCGGTTCCTCCTAAGGTACTGGAGGTAGCGGAAAGAGGGGAAAGGAGTCAGGACACCGAGAGGAGGGGAGCTTTTGCCCCAGAGGCCTGTTTTTGAAATTTGGTCTGTGGGGTTTGAGCTCCAGAGCCAAGTGCGCGCTTCTTTGCCTGACGCTTAGCCTGGGATTTGTTCCACCCTCTTTGGCGGTGAAAAGGCTGCTTTTTCTGGCCCGTCTTGTATAAGGAACGGATGTCCCGTAAGGAGCGTCCGCTCTCCTGCAGCCCGGTAATGATGTCTTTAGCGATGCCGCCAAAGAGGATGGAACTCCTGAAAGGGGTGTCCAACAGAGAGGACCGCACATCCTGCGCCAGTCGTGCTATACAGAGCCAGGAGAGGCGTCGGAGGCAGATCCCCACGGCAGCCGCTCTAGCCAGTGAATCCACTGAGTCGAGCAGTCCGAAGCATGCTGGCTACGAGGATTTCCCATCCGCACTTTTCCAAGAGCTTCTTCATCAGGGTTTCATCTCGAACGCTCTGGAAGTCCCTTTCTAAATCCAAAAGGGAAGCTTTTTGAAAGGCTACCATGTGCGAGACATAATTAAGGGAACGTATAGCACAAGATGAAGAAGAGTAAATTTTGTGCCCAAATTAGTCAAGTTGACACGAGTCCTTGTCGGGAGGCGAAGAACTCAGATCTTTGGGCTGGGCTGAACGGTCGTGAGCAGCTGAGATGACCATAGAGTCAGCCTTGGGATGGGTATTCAAATGAGATATCCCTTCCGGGGAATAATAGGTGTGGTCAGCTTTGCGTGAGACCGCTGTAATGGAGGACGGTTGCTGCCAGACTGTGGTCACAAGGTCCTCATGTGGTCCCATCCACGGTGGAATGGGAATAGGGTCAGAGGTGGCCAGATCCAGGTGCTCCGCAAGAAGTTTTCTTTGTGGATCAACCTCTTTGGACAGCCAACCACCAGCCGCCTGAATAGAACGCAACAGCTCTCCGAAAGAAGGATCCTCCGGAAGTGACTTTGGGGAGTCTTTCGGAGGGACCTCTACAGGAGATCTGGGATCTGACGCATCCGAGTCGGAGTCAGTGTCAGAGGAGTCGGAGCCACTAGGAACAGAGGGGTCTGGTTCTGCAATGCCTACCGAGGTAGAGGTAGTGGCTCTAGCACAAGGAGGCGGTGGAGAGGCCACCCTGGCAGAGGGTGTCTCCCTCACCGGCTTCCTTAACTCCGACACAAGCTGCGCTCTAGCCTCCTTCCACCACAGAGGGACGGACTCATGGTCCGCTACCGGAGGACGAGGAGGTGGCTGATAATTCGGATATCCTGGGTACTGAGGATAATGCCAGGATGGATAATACGACGAGTACCCTGGGTAACCCGGTGTGGGATGCCCTGGAGTAGGATAACCCGGTGTCGGGAATGACGATGTCGGATAGCCCGGCGTCTGATAACCCGGCGTTGGGAAACCCGGCGTCAGAACACCTGCCGTCGGGCGACCCGGCGTCGGAGGAACCTGGCCCGGCGTCGGATACTGAATGACCGACGGAGGGCCGCCCACAAGCGGGAGAGAGGGTTCCTGGACTATGAACCCAGTAGAAGGCACCGCAGGGGGAGGTGCCGTGGCGCCAGAAGGTGGCACCGGGTCCGGGAGCACGCCCGAAGCACTGGTGGGTGGAGGTTCCATGCCCGGATCCTCTGTCGGCAGCGGAATAAAATCCGGCGACGGAGGAAGGCCTGGCGGGGGAGGGGACACGAGGGGCCCCTGACGGCAGGTCTCAACACGACTTTGCTAAAGCAAACAGCAAAGGATTGGGTGGAGAGTCTCTAGGGTGGAGGACCCTGGGAGACGACGGGTTGACTAGTCCCTCACTCTGTCCGACTTTGGGGGCTAAACTGGAGCCCGACGGGAGAGTGGACAGATCTTTTCGGGCGTCGGAAGAGCCAACGTCCGAAGCTACAGATCCAGCCGGGCTAGAGACGGCTTAAAGGCTGCCGCTAGTCTGATCAGTGGAGGCCATGCGCCCTTCTCCGGAGGCGAGGGGTGACTTATCGGCAGGATCAGTCGACAAAATTGCCACCTCCAAAAAGGCAACCCCTGGCTGCCCGCTCACCTCAGCAGGAGGGGGAGAGGGGGCCCGGCCGAAAGACGCGGACGGGGCGCCCAAAAAAGTACTCACGGTTGCAGGCCTCTCCGGCGGCGACGGACTCCTGTCCCGACGCTTTTCCTTACTTTTCTTCTTCTTCGGGGCCAGTGACAACGACCTTTCCCTGAGTTTTTGGAGCTCCTTTTCCATAGACACCAAGCGTCGGGTCAATAGATGGGCCTCGAGGGACCTCTTGCGCCTGGTTCTGGTCGCCTGGTTGAAGGTCTGGCAGATGGAACACTCCTGGACGTTGTGCTTCGAACCAAGGCAAAGGAGGCAGCGGGAATTGTCGTCCCCATGCGAGATTTGAGCGCCGCACTTAGAGCTCTTTTTCTTCTGTCTAGAAGACATCAAATGGAAGAAAATTTTGTGGAAATACTATGCAAGAGGCGAAGAAACTTCGACAAATATAACACGGATGTTAGATTGTTGTTCTGACACGAGCCGAACGTGACTGAGGCGACGGCGGGAAAGAACTGGTGAGCGGGCGCAGGACCGCCCCTTTTATAGTCGGGCTGACATCACTACGCCCTGACGCTAGATGGTCCCCGCTGATGATTGCTATCTGTCAAGCTGTATGACCTGACGCCAGGGGGCGCAGTCCTATATGTGAAGACCTACTGCAAGAACCCTCTCGAAGTAAGATCATGGTATACAGAGAACCATGACTGGGATGTTAACATACCAGGGTACACAACCTGTAGGAGAGACAGGGAGGGAAGAAGAGGGGGAGGAATAGCTCTCTATGTAAAGGAAGGAATAAAAGCAACTGAACAAAAGAGTAAACGGAGCAGAGGAGGCACTGTGGGTCACCTTAGAGACTGGAAATGGCACCACAATCCGCACAGGGGTTGCATACAGACCCCCATGTCAGGGGGAGGGAATGGACAAGGATATGATAGAAGGCATTCTTACGACGGCAGAGAAAGGGGAGAAACTGTTGATGGGAGACCTGAATATGCCAGATGTTAGCTGGAGCACATTTGCTGCAGCCACATCCAACAGCAGTGCCATTCTCGATGCCCTACAGGTGGCATGCCTCAGACAGCTAGTTCTGGAACCCAGTCGTGAGGGAGCAATCTTAGACCTTGTTCTCTCAAATGGGGACAGTGAGAAGATCTCAGATCTAGAAGTGGGTAGCCATCTGGTAACAAGTGGCCACCAAACAGTGTGGTTCACGATAAACTCAGCTACAGAGTCAAGCCATACAAAAATGAGGGTACTAGACTTCAGGAGGGCTGACTTTGGCAAGATGGGAGAGTGCCTTAGAAAAGCACTAGCAAATAGGCTAGAAGAAGGGGTGGAACAACAATGGGGAAACATCAAAACTGCCATCACAGAGGCAACAAGCCTTTGTGTGAAGCAAATAAATCAAAATGAAAGAAAAAGCCACTATGGTTCTCAAAAGAGGAGGTGGGGAAGGTCAGGGAGAAAAAGACAGCATTCCGGAAGTATAAGGAAACACAGAAGGAGCAGGACAGAGAGCTGTACCAGTTAAGGCAGAAGGAAGCAGGAAGGGAAGTCAGAATAGCAAAGGCCCAAACTGAGGAAAAGATAGCCAACTCGGTTACGAAGGGGGATAAAACCTTTTATAGGTACATCAGGGAAGCATAGAAAGACAAAAAGAGGGATAGTGAGGCTGAACAGAATGGACGGTGGGTGGGCAGACAGGGACAGTGAAAAAGCAGGGATACTGAACGAATATTTCTGCTCAGTACTGTATTCACAAAAGAGGAGGAGGGGGAGGTGCCTAATCCAATTAGCAGAAGCACTCTGGATAGAGGGGTCGATCCCAGTTCTTTCACAGAAGAAAGGGCTCTGAAAGAACTCCTAAAACTGAAGGTGGACAAAGCAATGGGGCCTGACGGAATTAACCCCAGAATTCTAAAAGAATTAAGAGGAGAACTAGTGAAACCACTGACTACCCTTTTTAACAAATCATGGGAGGATGGTGTGGTACCCGAGGACTGGAGGAAGGCGGATGTGATTCCCCTTCACAAAAGTGGGAACAGGACAGAGGCAGGAAACTACAGACCTGTCAGTTTGACCTCTGTGGTAGGGAAAGTGATGGAATCACTTCTGAAGGAAAGAACTGTTGAGTACCTAGAGGCCAGTGGGGCATAGGACCCAAGGCAGCATGGGTTCACAGTGGGAAGGTCATGTCAGACGAATCCAATTGATTTCTTTGACTGGGTGACAAAAGTAGTAGACCAGGGAGGGGCTGTGGACATGGCCTATCTAGACTTTAGCAAGGCATTTGACACAGTCCCTCACAAAAGATTAATAGTCAAATTAACCAGCCTGGGAGTGGGTCCCAGGGTGGTAGCCTGGGTAAAACATTGGCTGGACAACAGGACACAGAAGGTAATTATAAATGGAGTCCACGCTGAAGAAAGAGGGGTTACTAGTGGGGTACCGCAGGGTTCAGTACTGGGTCCAGTCCTTTTTAATGTCTTTATAAGTGACATTGCAGAGGGACTGGAAGGAAAAGTATGCCTGTTTGCAGATGACACAAAGATTTGCAACAGGGTTGATAAGGAGCTGTGGAAAGGATGAGAAGGGACTTGGCAAGGTTGGAGGAATGGTCAGAAGTATGGCAGCTTGGATTCAATGCAAAGAAGTGCAAAATAATGCACGTGGGAAACAAAAACCCAGGGGAAGAATACACAATGGGGGGAGGTAGTAACAACAAAAATGGAAAGGGACCTGGGGGTAATCATATCAGATGACCTTAAGGTTAGCAAGCAATGTGAGAAGACAGTAGGGAGGGCTGGGGGTATACTGAGATGTATAGGGAGAGGCATCACCAGCAGAAAACAGGAAGTTGTTATCCCTCTGTACAGACAGTTGGTGAGACCCCATCTGGAGTACTGCATCCAGTTCTGGAGACCCCATCTCCGCAAGGATATAGACAGGATAGAGGCAGTCCAGAGGAGGTAAACTAAAATGGTGCAGGGTCTGCAAGAGAAGCCATATGAGGAGAGACTAAAGGAGCTTAATATGTATACCCTTGAGGAAAGGAGGGAGAGGGGGGACATGATAGAAACTTTTAAGTACCTCAGTGGAATCACCAAAGTCCAAGAGGGTAGCATCTTTCAGAAAAAGAGATGTGCAAGAACAAGGGGACACAATTTGAAGATTGGGGGGGGGGTTTCAGGGGCAATGTGAGGAAGTATTTTTTCACAGAGATGGAGGTAGACACATGGAACAGCCTTCCTGAGGAGGCTATGGGGTCTAAAACTGTGGGACAATTCAAGAATGCATGGGACAGACATAAGGCAATTTTTGTGGGGGGTAGGAAGAAATAGGCTGTTGGTTAACTAGGATCTGCAGCTTATCCTGCAGGTAGGGAAATGGGCAGACTAGGTGGGCCAAGCATTCCTTATCTGCCATCAAAGTCTATGTCTGTGTTTCTATGTTTCTATCCAAACACACCATGCAACTGTAAGCCATCGGCATCAGGACCACCCGGAAACTTTTTGCAAGCTGGGGCTGCCCACATCAACACACCTCATCAGCGCCCATATAATGCAGGTGTCACCAGCATGCCTCAGTTCACAGTTGAAGACAAGCTCTGAGGATCATCGGACTGGCTGGAACTGAAGCAACCAGGACCAAAACCTGGCACACAGGAGAGGATATGGAAACCTGATTATGGATGCTATTATGACACTGAAGGAGAAAACAGTGTGCAACAACAGGCAGTATAGCCACCTGGCATGTGAGAAGTGGTGGGAAAGCAGGAGAAAGAGTTGCGGCTCAATGGAGGGAGATTCTCTTGAACATCTACTGTTACGGTAGGTAACTATTCTCTTTTTTGAGAATATCTCCCTCCATTGAGCTACATTATGGAACGATTCCCAAGCTCTACCAAATCACAAAGGAAGGATGGCAGGACCCAATGATCCTGAGTGAGGAGGCCTTGCAAAACATTAATGCCAAAGACAGTACGTCTACGAGAGACCATGTCTAGACTGTGATGTTCAGTGAATGTATGAACAGTACTCTAAGCGGCCACGAAACAAATGTCAGCAGTGGACACATTCTGAGAACAAGCTATTTGGGTAGCTGCCCCTCAGGTAGAATGAGCATGATAAGGACCAGGAAGTCCCTTACTGGTAACAAAACGTAATGAACTGGCCAGTCATTTGGACAGGTCTTGTTTTGAAAAATCGGTGAGTCCACCATTCTCGGGGGCAAAAGCAATAGACAGTTGAGAGGATTTTCTACAATCCTTAGTACAATCCTACAATCCTTAGTACAATCCAGGTACCAACGCAGCATCCTGCGATGTTCTACGCTATCTATGGGAGAGGGAAAATAAACAAGAAGGTCTATAGTCTGATTTAGTGTTCTCTCAGACACGGCCTCTGGAAGAAAACAAGGACTGGTATGTAACGAGACCCCATCCCTGTGGAAAATAACAAAAACGGAGGATCTGCAACCACAGCCTGCAGCTCTGAGATGTGTGTAGCAGAGATCACTGCAACTAGAAACAGAGTCTTCCACGAGAGGAAGTGCAACGCACAGGTGGCCACATGTTCAAAGGGAGGTGCAGTGAGGGTCCCCAAGCTTAAATTAAACTACCACACCAGAACCAAATCTTGGACTGGGGGATGCAAATGGAGGATGCCCTTCAGTAATCTCTGGAAAACCTTCAACTGGGCCATTATCTTACCCTCTATAATGGCAATAAAGGCTGAAACACCGGCCATCTAGACCTTCAGGGAGGAGTACCACAGACCAGAGTCTTTCAGGGTCAGTAGGTAGTCCAAAATTTTAGGAAGCAGACATATAAAAGGATTCAGGGCCGGCCCGGTGGTGCAGAGGGTTGAGGCGCTGGCGCCTCACCTCAAACCACACCGGCGACTTGGGTTCGGGAACGGACTCGAGCGCCAGAGGGTCGGCAGGGGAAGGAGAAGGACTGAGCATCCAGAGGACTGCTCTCCTCTCCTGGGGCGGGTTAGGGACAGCCATCGCTCTGTAGCGGCCCACGGTGGAGAGCAGGGGCAATGCAGATGCAACGCATGGGAACTGAAGGAGGAAAATACAGAGAAAATGGCGCCTCCAAAAACTGCTGGATGACAGCCGCCCAGACCAGTGCCTCCTCGGAACTCCGAGAAGCTGACCCGACCTCAGCAGCACCCAGGGCCAATGCCGAGGCCTCCAGGCCATTCCTCCTCGGAAGTAGAGGATCCATCCGACGAAGGGTTACGTCGGGTTACCCTGAGGTGGCTGCGATGTGGGGTCAGAGATCGGCGTCAGAGCCGTGGGGGAGAGCGTCCTTGGCAATGACCTGAAGAAGTGGTAGTTGGGGATGCAGGGGAGATAAATAACACAAAAAAAAGGATTCAGTGTGTGTTGGGTACACCACACAGTAAAATATTTCAGTTTTTGTACATATGTGTATTGTGCAAACAGCTTTCTAGCTGCCAAAAGCACATCTGCCACTTCCAGGGAACCCTGTAGTGGGAAAACACTATGTCTTCAGGAGCCAAGCATGAAGGCACAGGGACCGATGATCTGGATGCACAAGAGTACCCTACTCCTGAGTCAGCAGGCCTGCCCTCAAGGGGAGCAGGAGCAGAGGTCCCACTGCCAATTGGGGGAAGTAGAAAACAAAATCTGTCTGAGCCAGTAAAGAGCCACCAGAGTCAGGGGGGCATGCTTGGCCCACAACTTGAACAGAATCCTTTATATCAGAGGGAATGGGGGAAGCATACAGAAACAACCCTTTCCAAGAGCAGGACAACATGTCTTGCCAAAAAACTCCAGGCCCTGGAGTGAGTGAGCGAGCAGAAACGCGGCAGTTTTGCACTGTATGGGGATGCAAACAGGTATACATCTGGATGGCCCTATTTTTTTTGAAGAGGGCATCCATGACAGTGTCTTAGCATTCCCTTTTGTGGCAGAGCAAACTGGATTGACTGAGGTGATCTGCAGGTTCGTTTAGGGTCCCTGGGAGAAAAAGAGCTGACAGAAACATGTTGTGTTCCACCGCCCAGTGCCAAACTCTCATCGCTTCTCTGCAAAGAGGATATGACTGTGCTCCATCCTATCCACTGATGTAATACATCATCGACATATTGTCTGTGCAAATCAACAGCTGATTCCACAGAAGGAGGGCAGCAAAGGCCTGTAGGCCATGTAGAATAGCCCTCATCTCCAGAGTATAGCTGTGAAGCATCGTTATCCAGAGGGCCTCACTGGCCGTGCTAAGAAAGGGTCCAGATGAACCCCCCAGCCTGTCCCAGAGGCATCTGTGGTCATTACCAACTGCAGAAATGGCCGCAGGAACAGTGATCCTTACTCCAGGTTGGATCTGTCCATCCACCAGCAGAGAGAATGGCGAAGGCGAGGAGTGACCTGTATGAAGCGCTTCAATTCGTCTGAATGCTGAACCCACTGTACCCTGAGAAACCATTGTGGGATTCTCATATGAGGGCGGATCAGAAGAATGTCAAGATGGCTGCCACCATCAGACCTATCAGTCTGAAGAGACAACAGGTGAATACATAATCACAGGATATTACCAGCTGAGCTTGTGTCACCAGTGACGTAGCACGGCCCAAGGGTAGAAATGCCCAACCCAGACTTGTGTCTAAAATGGCTCCAATGTACTGGAGACAACGGCATGGGGTAAGGACAGACTTTGGCTCGCTGACCAATAAGTTCAGGTGGTCGAACAGCTGTCTGGTCCAAAAAACGTGTGTACACTACTGCGTCCCTTGACTGGGCTTTTAATAGTCAATTGTTGATACATGGGAAGACATACAGACCATCCCTGCGGAAGGCAGCTGCAACCACTGCAAATACTTTAGTAAAGACATGTTGTGCAGGGCATAAGCCAAAGCACAAAACAAGAAACTGGCACTGAGAGCCCAGAAGCATGAACTGCAGATACTTTCTGGGAGATTTCCTTATCTTAACAAGAAGGTAAGCATTCCTCATGTCTAGCGCGAACATTCAGTATCCTTACAACAGTAGGGGTAACAGGGACTGGAGGGACACAATTCTGAACTTTTGTATTCTATTTATAGGTTCAGGTCCCTTAGGTCTAGGACAGGTTTTAAATCCCCTGTCCACTTGGCAACCAGAAAGTACCAGGAGTATAAACCCTGGTTAATTCTGCTGTTGGGACCACTTCTACAGACCTTTTGTGGAGGAGGGACTGAACCTCCTCCAGGAAAAGGGCAAGGTGCCCTGGAGGGTACCAGTTTGGTAATGGGGGCAACTGGAGGAACAGCAAATTGTTCAAGGGCACGTCCTTGCTGAACAATCTCTAGAAACCAGGCATCTGATGTAATTACCCTCTACTTATCTAGAAAGAGTGAGATGTGGCCATCTATTGAAACTTCTTGAGGTAAGGAGGCCAGAGGCAAGGCTGAGGAGTCAGTAGGCACCAGAGGCAGCAGGGGCTCTGGTGATGGTCTAACCTTTGGTGAGGCAGGAATGGGCACTGGAGGCAGACAGTGGTCTGGGGCCTCTGTGATCCATGGCAGGGGCCTCTGGCATAACCTCTGCCAGGACAGGCACAGGGCCTACAAAAAGAGCCAATATCCTTGGTTTAGGGTTCGAAGTGTTTAGGGATCTCAGAGTCATTCTGGAAGTCTGCAGTTTTCTTTAGAGTTTTTTCTACATCATTACTAAATAGCTGCTTCCCTCTGACTGGGGCACTCATTACTGACTGATGCACATCAGAGGAAAAGCCAGCCACTCTAAGGCAGAAGTGGCACCTTATACAGAGAACAGAGGCAGTAGCCCTGCCAGCAGCATCTGAAGCACTATATGCTGATCTCAGCAAATGCTTAGCAGCCGCATGGCCATTAGCAGTTGTTCACTGAGCCAAAATTATGTCAGGGTCCACAGGCAATTTTTCACAGTGGCCATTGTCTTCCATAGGAAAGACAGATATTTATTAAATGTATGCCTGATAATCTGCACTCAGTAAGCCAAGGGTAGTGGAGGGAGAGGTTCTCTTACCCATGACATCAAGCATCCCCAACTCCTTGTCAGGGGGCAGGGAGCTCAAATATTTAGGCCCTTTAGAGCTATCACAGGCAGCCATAATAAATACAGTCTGTTTCAGGCTGCAATAAACAATATGGCTTTGCTGCAGGGGTAGGATATTGTTCATCTGCCTTTCTAGGAACAGCAGGCAACTGTGCAGGCCTATGCTAGGCTGCCACTGTATCACCCTCTATGGCTGAATGCACTGGAGGGTTAATAACTGTAGGAGAGGTCAAGACTTCCAAGAACTCAAAGATTCTTCTTGAAAGAATGCTCTTTATCAGCTTGAAAACCCAATTTTACCTGTACTAGTTTTAAGACCTGGAAGGAGGCATCCTCAGCAGGAGACTTAGTTGTGTTCACAACAGTCCATTCAGAGCAAGAGGATAGACTGGAACTTGATCCAACCACATCTATTATGTCCTCCTCCTCTTCCTCCATATAGTCTGGATTATATTTCAGTTCGTAGTCGATGTCCGCCACTAAAGGCTAAGGTAAACGACCAGAGGAGGAACTGAAGGAGATGCCGTTGACAGACGAGTCAATGGCAGTCCATCCGAACCCTGCTGGGAGGCAAGGACAGAAAATAAAGGCGTCAATGAAATGTATGTTCCTCTGCCCTGCTGCCCGAACAGCTGACGCTCTTCCAGTCACCTGCTCTGACTTCTCTTTACGTCACTTGCCTGGTCACATTAAAGTAATAAAAAAAAAAAGTAACCTCCTCTAACGCACCACCAAAGTACACAGTGACAGTGGTTTCCCTGTTTGGGAGGAATGATCAACGCTGTTTCCAGGTGACTGGACCCAGAAACTACAGCAGCTCCGTATGTCTGTTTTGGGGGGATGCTTCTCCAGGGGCGCGCAGCAGTCATAACAACTAGTCGTACCCTCATAAACAAGTATAAGTAACTAAAATAAACTACTGTGAGGGTAGCCATGGAAACCATGTGTGTCACTGTGAAAGCACACTACAGCTACGGTGGCCACAGAAGGACAAGCGCTCCAAGGAAAACAAAAATGCAGCACTCTGTTGTAGGCAAAGGAACTATTTTACGACAAAATACATAATTTTTAATTTTTTTTTTATAAACATTTTCTTTTTTAAATTCATGTAAATTACAGATGCCCATTTTATAAGCGCGCACTCAGAGGTGTGTGTTAGTTCAAAAGCATGGCTGGGGGTCTGGAAGCGCTTGGCCTGTGACTATGTGCCTCACTACGCCCCCTAGCCGTGCGTTAGAACTGTCTAACGCACACCTTGTCATGTCTTATGGCTTACATCTATCATCATACATAACAGGTTACAGTATAATTATATTTATCATCACTAGTAAGTGGTAAAGCCCACAATTTACAAGTGGCAAAGTCACAAGTTAGTTAAGGTCTTACCACTCAAGTGGAGATAAATGTGTTACTCGACTGCAACCCATTGAGTGAAAATAAATTTGTATACCAAGTTTGAAAAATAATGATTTGTTTACCCAATTTATTAACCACTAGTGGTATCTGTGACAACCTCTCCCTTTTGGCTGTAACTGCATTTAGAGAGTCATCTGTTTCCTTGTTTTTCAGCTGCCACCAGCCTGGTTTTCCCAGGACTTCTGTTCTCCTTGCACAAAGCTAGGTCACCACAAGTTAACTTTGGTAGTATGCTCATCTGATGATGGAAGCCAACAGGGTTTTCCCTTAACCAGAGAAAATAAATCAACTACATTACAATAAAGACACAGTCACAACTGCTACGTAAATAAAAATATTTTACTTTTTAAGAGTCAGAGTGCAACTCCAGGATATCAACAGTATAAATGAGAGGAAAACTTTTACAGGAAAAATAAACAAATAGTTTTAAAGAACAACTCTTTCAGTAACCTCTAAAGCATAAAAACATACCAGGCTCCAGTCCACTGTTGGTAAAATTTCAATTTTCTGTGCCCCATTTAGGAAGGATTGTAATTTGGCTCCATGGAGCTGAGCTACGTTGATCCACTTCCTAGTGCCACTGTAGTCTGCAGTCTTCCCCGCGCTACGTCATTTTGTGACATCACTATTTGTAGCGATCGGGGGGCGCACTCAATATACATTAACGGGGCCTTTTTTAAATTTTGGTACTTTAGATTGCCAGTAGGAACTAATCTTGGTCACCACTTAACTAATAAGGACTTGTTGGTTAAGCAGCGGCCATGATTAGTTCCTATTGACAATCTAAAGTACCAAAATGTAACTTTAAAAAAGGCCCCATTAAAAGTATATGGAGTGCCCCCCAAATGCTCTACAAAAAGTGATGTCACAAAATGACATAGTGCGGGGGCAGATCGGAGGCGGACCGCAGACTACAGTGGTACTAGGAAGTGGAAGGGATCAGTGTGGCTCGGCTCCACAGAGCCAAATTACAATCCCTTACCTCCCTAAATGGGGGCACAGAAAAACTGAAATTTTACAACCAGTGGACAGGGGTTTTTATGCTTCTGGGGGGGGGGTTACTGGAAAAGAGCGAGATAACTGCTCTTTAAATAACAGAAATCAGAAAAGAAAACACTAAGGACTGCTTAGACCTAACTTAAAAAGTCCTTGCCTTAACCAAGTTCAAAGAGAAACTGATATCTACACCTATCAGTCACTCTTACACAAACCTTAGCACGGAGGGTCCCAGGCAAAAGCACTCCTCCACAATAATTCTCAAAATTTATAGCTCACATCTGAAACTCTGTGATGGGTCATCCCTTTAAACTGACCAAACTATTTTTTTTTTTTTCAACTTTGTGTTTATTATTTTTAAAAACAAACAGAGAGTTTCAAATTCAAGCAAATACATTGCAGTACATTTATCCAACCTAATGAGGGCGCCACACCTCTTAATACACACATTCTTTTCCTTGCTTTGAAATACATCCTTGGGGGGAATCCAAAACAAATATACATTATCTTGACCAATATAACTTTTTACTGTTTTTAAGCCCATGAGCGACATGGTTAAAGTCTCAGGGATGTTCATTCAATTTACATCGAAGTCCAAACCTTCAAAGAAGGACATACCAAGATACCGTGCAAGTCCACAGCTTTGCACAAATGTGCAATGAGAAAATAACATAATGCAAACTCCCTATCCTGCTCCCAATCCTCATCAATGGCGCTGAAACAATGTAGAACGCCACATTAAGAAACCCCCGTAATAGAACTCCTAGAATGCTAATCTTTTAACATCTTGTAAACTTTTTGTAAATCAAACATAGCTGCAGGAAAAATATTTAGCCAAATGTCTGAGTTCTGGACGACAAATAAGATGAAATATCACCCTCAAGGATCCTCTTCGTCTGATGACCCCTCGTCAGAGACATTCACTCGCTTCCTGGGCTCTGCATATTTCTGTGCCCATTTCAGAGCCTCTCCTGGGTCGTTGAATAAGAAAACTCTCCCCTTGTAAGCGATGCAGAGACAGGCTGGGAAGAGGATGCCATGTGGAATTGCTGCTTCTCTAAGTAAGGCCCAAACCCCATCAAATTTCTTCCGTTTCTGACTGGTTGCAAAACTGAAGTCAGGGAAGAGTTGCACTCTTTGACCACATTGGAGCAGAGTGCCTTGGTGACGTGCCAGGGCCAAGAGAGTGTCCCGAGTAGCAGCCCCATCGGTCACCAACACTTTCGCTCTCGGTGCTTCCGGATTCTCCACTCTACCCCTCTGCATGACACGATAGGCCTTCTGAAATCTGGAGGTTTTAGATGCTGTTTCCTCCCCCAACTGTGTAAGAAACCACTCTTGCAGAAAGAGCAATAGGTGATCTCCTTCCGCCTCCTCCGGCATTCCCAGAATCCGGACATTAGGTGAACGGATTTGATTCTCCATGGTCTCCAGACGATTCCTAAAGTGTGAGCTTTCTTTGATTACATTTGTAACTGCTCCGAGAGCTGAGTTGGCACATTTCCCTGCCTCAACTGCAGTAATTTGAAGTGTTTCAGTGGTGGATTCCAAAACCGCCACCCTATTTGTAAGGCCATCAAACTTATCTGAAAGGGTTGTCACCGATGCGATCAGTCAGAAGAGCTTTACCCTGATTGTCTGCAGGGTCTCCTCACCCGATGCCACGACCATCTCTTCGGTATGGGTCCTATCGGACCTCGTGGCAGGAGCATTCGCTGAACGTTTGGGTTTTACGCCCGATCCCTGCTTTGGATCCTTACGGGGATTGCCCATGATGAAGCTGTAGCAGTCCGGCACAGTTTCCCACTATTTGATCTTCGTTTACAATGGGAAAAAAGAATGTAGCAGTACAAAGTTTGATAGCCGATCTACGGAGTTACATTAGGCAGACTCCCATCTTGCTCGGGCTCCACAGCGCCCCCCCGACAGACCATTTTAAATTCTGTAAAGTTTGAATTCCCTTGCCCCAATCAACTTAAAAACCTACAAATATCCAATAAAATTAATTTAACAACCAGTTTATATTTAAATGGTCCAATCCTTTCAAAATCTGTGTGTATGTGAGTGTGTCCACCCCCTTGGTCATTCCTGAGATTTATTACCTATTACACTGTCCAGAGGGATGACCTGCTAGTGACATAGAAGCCTAGTATTTTCCCCTTTGTTGTAAGCAAGCCCAGGAAAAACCTCTGGTGAGATTCAGAAGACCTGAAACATAGTTTCAGTAATGCCAAACAATTAACTACTTGGTTCCTAGTTCTGTCACAGTATTTATAAGGGATATGGCAGGGACCCAGTAAAATATGCCTAATACTTTTTACAAGCGGTCTGTGAGCCCAAGACATTACGAGTGGTGATGCCACAAATGATGTCAAAGGGGTCAAGGATCACAAGTAAACTATCAAGTATATTTTTTTATTGGGCCCATACCATATTTGATGTGTGCAGTGACATGGGTTTGCAAGGTAAAATGTCTGGATGTGCTGCTGTCTCAAGGAAGTTAAAGTTCTGTAAAAGAAACTAAGAACTAGTTCCAGAATGAAATGCTGGCAAGCTTCTATTCTGAAGGACCTACAGCGAGAATGGAGGGGATATGCCATGGCCCTACCAAAATATCTGTAATCCCCCAACCTCAGCGAGTGCAGTTTGATCTTATGACATCACGAGTGGCAGAACCACAAGTAATGTCAAAGGTCAAACTGCACAAGGGGAGTTTTGGTAGGACCATGGCATACTAGATTTATGCCATACACTTCATTTTCCCATCGTTTCTAATATTTTCTATGTGCTTACTTTAGTTTTTTCAGTTGTTTTAAAAAAATATGCAGCAGAAGTGTGGGTGCTGATGACTGGCCTCATGACACCAGAACACTAGGAGTCTGTGATGCACACTTGCAGCCAAGTGCTTCCATCACGTTACGCCTCAAATGTGATTTGCAGTCTGACCACCGAGTAGGAGCACCTAAACAGGAACGGGCAGTCAGGAACACAGGTGTACAGGAAAAAAGGTAGTGGCAGCGGGGAGTGCGCAGTAATGCCGGAGAGTCAAACAGAAATCCAGCTGGAGTAACACACACTTAAGGATAACTGAAGCCCTTAAGGTAGATAATGCCCCAGACCAGATGGGTTGCATCAGAGGATACTTAGGGAATTAGCAGCAGAACTGGCTAAACCACTGGCTGGGCTATTCAACAGCTCACTCAGATCTGGGGAAGTTCCTAGTACTGGAGAATGGCAGATGTTGTACCACTTCATTGGGGGGGGCTGATAGGGAGCAACCAGGGAACTACAAGCCTGTCAGTTTGACCTCCATCGTGGGAAAACTGACAGAATCACTAATCAAAGAGGACCTTGTGCACTACCTAGAGAGCAATGGGCTCCAGGATAGTAAACAACACAGTTTTGTGGCAGGAAGGTCTTGTCAGACTAACCTGATTCGTTCCTTTGGGTGACCAATGAAGCAGACGAGAGCCACAATGTGGATCTGCTGTACTCTGACTTCAGCAAGGCTTTGATTTGGTACCACACAAAAGGTTACATAAAAAGATGAAAGACATAGGTGCGGCTAAAACCGTAGTGAACTGGGTGGGTAAGTTGTCTAGAGGGTCCAGTCCTCTTCAACATGTTCATTAGTGACACTCATGAGGGAACCCAGGGCAGGCTCTGTCTCTTTGCAGATGACACAAGACTATGAGGGAGGGTGGATAGTGATAAGAGAATAAGGGATATGCAGAGGGACCTACAAAAACTAGACAGGTGATCAAAGGTCTGGCAGTTAAAATTCAATGCCAAAAAGCACACGGTAACCTATGGAAAAGGAACCCGAAGATAGAGTACTGGATGGGTGGGGTGAGACTTAGCACTACAGAAGAGGAATGGGATCTAGGAGCTATCATCAGTGACTCCCTTAAACAAACGAGTCAGTGCAACAAGGCCTATAGCAAGGCTAACAGGATGTTGGGACGTAGTGATAGCAGAAGACAAGAGGTAATACTTCCCCTATACAGATCCCTGGTGAGGCCTCACTTTGAGTACTGCATTCAGTTCAGGAGTCCCAACCTCAAAAAGGATAGGGATAGATTGGAAACCGCACAGGGCAGAGTAACAAAAATGATTCAGGGCCAGCAAGGCAGTTCCTATGAGGAGCGCCTCAGGTCACTAAATGTGTACTCACTGGAAACCAGAAGGGAGATATGATAGAGACCTTCAAGTTCCTTAAAGGAATTAACAAGGTAAACTGCAGGGAACTATTAAGCTTGAAAAGCAACTTGAAGTCACATGGTCACGAGTGGAAATTAACAGGAGGGAGGCGAGGAAGTACTTCTTTACAGAAAGGGTGGTGGAACCTTGGAACAGTGACAGCTGAGGTGGTGGGTGCAAACACAGTTCGGGGATTCAAGCAGGTATGGGACAGAATGAAGAAAATAATGGTCACCTGAGGCAACAAGACCAGGGAGGGGAATAGGAGGGTTAGTACCACAGAGGAACAACAGGTTCCAGGGATTATAGGCACACTAGATGGACCTCTGACCTTTTTCTGCCATCATGGTCTATGTTTCTATCAAGATGGGGAAAGAGATACTGAAGCTTGGGGTCCCCAAAAAAAAAAAAAAAAAAAAAAAAGGAAAATGAATGTAGAACCTGCCAGATAGATTCTCTCTCACATGCACTGCATGAATTTGCTTTGCCACCCACCTAGCGTGAGAATATCATGATATTCTCACTGTAGGTGCCAGATAAGCACAAACTTGATATCTGTTATATTTATTTCAAGTTCAAGTTCATTGCAGGAAAACTCCATTGAGCAAGCTCATTCGCAAGGAGGTCCTGTGACATAAACACTTAAAGTACAAACACAGATAGGTAATAACAGTATATACATGAAATGCACGTTACATGATAAGGCTGGATATACATAGAAGGGTACCACATAGGGTGACCGCAGGTGGTAAACATTGATATGAGACAGGGAAGCGACTTACAGGTTGCATACTGATAAATGAAACATGATGACTGGTGTGTGCAATACATATATTTTGGCAGCTAGAACAAACAACAGACTACAACTGATATGGGGGGGGGAGGAGTGATTTGATAGAGTAGCAGTGGAGCGTAAGCATAGATAAAGCCAGGAGTAGAAGGGGAAGGGAAAGCAGTTAATATTTACACTGCTACTGCATATGTACAGATATATAGGCAATATCCCCCGAGGTACCTTCAAATAGGCATAATATTTGGTTTGAAATGTAGGTGTTATTGGTACTCCTCACTTGAACGAGTGGTGCAGTCACTCGTGCACAGTGGCAATAACACTGACATTTCACACCAAATAACATACATATTTGGAGCAACTTCATGGAATATCCAATGTGTACCTTGGAAGCTAGCACTTTTTTTGCTTTCTTGTTTTGTGTCTACTGCAGGTAAAAAAAAAAAAAATGTGCTGTTATACAAATGGATTATCTTTGTTAAAGTTTTTCTCTCTTTTCCACTTTATTAATGATGTCAAGCCAAGCCTTTTATTTTCATGGTTAAAGTGACAGCACCACTGTCTAATGCGCTGCTCATAGGGAGCCAGTTCATGTGAAAAGCAATGATTATGGCTACTATGCAACTAACATAGTTATTGTGCAAATCCCATGATTCTGACTGTTATTTGCACAGTAGCTATGTCTTCACTGAAAACAACAGCTATTATCTTCCAAATGCTTTTGCACTTCCATGGTACACCCCCACACCCCCCCCCCACACCCCAGCTGTGGGTGTAAATTACAAAAGATGACGAGTGATATCTTGTAATATCTTTGAGCTAACTATTAATCTCACTTATAGCCGGCCAGTGACACTGAAGGCTGAGGCACTGGGCCTTCACTTACCCTTTGACCCAGGCTCGAGGCGCCAGAGGTTGGCGGGGAGGAGAAGGTTTTAAAGTCTGATGACAGCTCACCTTCTCCAAGGAGGGGAGGGCTGAAGGCTCCAGCAATAGTATGCCTCCCAGCAGTGGCTGGGAGGTATTGAGCCCCTACTTTTCACATACGGGATGGTGGTCCGCAGCGAATGTTGGAGTGGGGCGCACTGGAGTGTGCATGCCTCCCCTGGATGTCACGGCACATCCATGTTCATTGACGGGGGGAGACAGGGAAGTAACTATGCAGGACATGGAAAAGCCCCGGCGACTGGATAAACGACGTCATACCCAGCACCATGTAAAACGTCGGATCCTGCCTCCTGGGTGCCGATGCCTGTCGATCTTCACCTCCGCCCTCAGATAATTAAATATATGTACAGGGGCGCAGAGGAGCAGAAGGCGGACCCTCTTTGAGGAGCACAAACCAGGGGGTTGCCTGACACATACCTCTCAACTGTCACATATTACGAGGTACGTCACTCATTTTATCTCTCAGAAACCTTCTTTCCCACATTGAGAAGTTGACATTCCACTGACCACTGAGACATTTAAGCAGAAATGTATAATAATATAGCATGCTAGGTTATCAGCAAACATTATATACATTAGTGCACGTATTTCCACAGTATTCTGATCTTGCAATGTCATGTTTGATGTGTCACATTTTGGTCCAGTTGTCACACATCTTGTCACACATTTTGGTGATAAAAGGTTGAGAAGTATGGCCTGATGGTATGTCATGGGTGGGTCGGAGGTCCAGGGGTTCCCAGGCAGGGAGGATCTCAGATAGGGCGGGAACAGCTGGGAAATTGAGGGAGTTGCAGCAGCCAGTGGCCAGAAGGGAAAAAGAACTGCGGGGTGGGGGATCTCACTTGTTGGATACCAAGATATCAACTATTAGCATATCTCTCAACTGCTGTGAATCTTGCACAGCACTATGAATTTTACACTCATATTTACGTTTGCTCTGTTAAGGTTTACTGATGTTCCTCATAATGTAAGAGCTAGTTCTGGTCCTACAAAGTATTAAAACACTGAACTAACCTGACAGAAGCATTCCTTAACACTAAACAAACGGGTCCCACTATTCTTAAACATATTATTCTTTAAAGTAAGAAAGTGCTTCACATTCTGTCCATTTGCTCTGAATTCTGAAGGCCAGTACTATGCATTTTAATACCGAGTGGTTGAGAGGTATGACTGATACATCATAAATGACCTATTGATAACTGACCAACAGCAAGAGGACATACCATATTACCTCATAACAATACTACTTTGACAACCATCACTTCACACATTCTTCAGAGGCATTCCATTCATAGAAAGAAGCAAGAAAATAGTGAAGGAAAAAGACTGCTTGTTTACAGTTTTATCCAAAAAACTTTCAGGTCCTCTTGTATATATCAAACATCAGATGAGCTAATGAACAGTATCAGAAATACATTATTTCACTGTACTTGACATGTTATGATCTCACTTGTGACTTTGCCACTTGTGAGGTCAGATGTCAAGTACAACTCAAGGAAATATTTCTGATATTTCACATCTGCTCATCTCATATTCACCATGATTTTCACGGTTTTTCAAAGAAGACTGGGAAACTGAAAATACTGGTCTAGAGCCAGGAGATACAGTAAAAACTAAATTAGGAACTGTGGAGCTCGTACTGCTAGTAGGGGCCAGTCAGGAACTACAGTGAGGATATTTTTCCTCATGTGGACTTACAGTGAGAATATTTTGATATTCTCACTGTAGATCAGATGTCACAAAAATATCACAGATACATGCCGGGAAATATCCTCACGTGTGTGTGTGTGTGTCTGTATATCTATAAACACATACACATATATACATGTATACACACACACACACACACATACTATATATATATATATATATATATATATATATATACTATATACACACGCACACACGATACGCAATAGACTTGATTCAAAATAAAATTGAGGCAGGACCATAACTCACAGTGGCAGAGTTATGAAAGTCCTGTCCCTCTTCAAGTTAAGAAAGCTGCAAATTTTGAGTCAGACCAGTGCATATTCAGTTTACTGGTTGTAGCTTTTAAAAAGCTAGTAGTGGCTAAAATAGCAGGCATAACATTGTAATTATTTTTTAAAAGTACCCCCTTATTACTTTTTATTTCTGAGGTGTTTTCTCTATGTGCTCATTCGATGGTTTTCTACCCGATAGTGTTGGGTGTGATGTGAAAATCAGTGCTTTACCTGGAAGCAGACCTATCTAGTTCTGTTTGTCCCACGACATCATCGGTGTGTAACCTTGCTCATTGTTACATCACAAGTCCTGCAGCCTGACTGGCAACATGTTTCACAAGGTACCTATCAAGCAGCAGGAGACTGACTTGTCATTCACAAGTGATGTCAGTCATTAAGGTCATAATGCAGATGATGTATTGGGAGGAACAGAACATACTTCAGATATGAGAAGTGATAGTTACTTCTGAACATCACTATTAATTCAAGGCAGTACACTAGCTCTTTAAATCTGCTGCTAGTATTAAGATTTAATGGTTTCTCTTTGCTTTCAATCGCTAGCTTCATTGCGTCACATGGCTACTGTAGAGTCATAACCATCAGCATTGTGAAAGCTGCTTTCTGATTATTTCGGAATATACTGCGACATACCTGACTTTGCAAGATAATATCTTGCTATGCTGGATCAAAATAACACTTTTTACCTTCCATTATAGGAAGTGCAGTCGAGCTCGGATATCCACACACCTTGGTGTGTATGAGGCACAAGGCCGCAAACAGAGTACATTGAACCATCCAAGGCATGCATACATCAGAGCATGAATGCACACCCTGTAATGGATTATCTGTCTTATAAAATGGTCAAAAATTGTTTTGTTTTTGTTTTTTTTGGGGGGGGGTGAAAAAATAGAAAGACGTGCAAGGCATGTGGTCATTGTGGCATAATGCACTGTCATGTGGTGTGTTTTGTCCATTCAAGAGATTGCATTTCTACTGATTTTCTCACCCATATACAGGGATATATAGCGCTTTTTTTTTTTTGGTAACCAGGTGTAGCCCACTAGGTTCAAGTGCCTGTTTTTAGGGGTGACCCGTGAGCACTGGGTGTTTAAGTGACTTACTCAGTGTTACATGGTATGCACGTGGAAATTGTGAGAATCAAACCCAGGTCTGCTGGATGTACCAAGGTCATTCGCAGTTTGTTACTCTAACCTCAAGGTTATACTGCCAGCCCATATATGGGGACCTGTGTGATACATTATCTACACAACAGCAACTTAAGTCTTGGGTAACCTCATGAGTGATGTGCCCGAGGTCAAACTGCTCAAGTGTCGATAAATAATGCACACAGGTCCCCACTGCATATACTGTTTATACAATAGGTCCCTTTTTGTTTTGTTTTTTGAAGGGGGATGACTGACAGGTAGTGTTTATCCAACATACACGTGATAAATTCTGGGTTCTAAAACTTATCACGCACATGTGGAGATAATATTTTTTATGACACTGGATTTGTGTCCTCGCATATTGTAGAAATATATATGAGTGACTGTGCATGTTCTTACACCACAAAAAATGATTTACTGTGAAACACTTTTAAACTAATGCACTCACCTTCCATAGAAAGGGATTCTAGCTTTTGTTGCATTCTGTTTTAGCTGGTCAAAAGCACCTGCAATGAATTATGAAGCAGTTATTAACAAACTGCTGTCGTGCAGACTGGTAGATGCATGCCCCTTTAACATGGCTAAATGTTTTACATTAGTAAAGGACAAAATCACGTTACCTGCTCTGAATGTATCTGCACATATCAAACACGTCTTCCAGCCTTTCCTCTGATAGTAATATGCTAACTGTTGAGGAAAAAAAAAAAAAGAGAAACAAAAAAAGGTGAAGCCATACTAGTATGAAGCATCACTGAGCACATTTACAGCAGGTGTATTCTGAAAACCACATATGCAACAGTAATACAAGAGATTACAGAAATTAAAATGAAGGGCTGGTCCAGTGGCATGGCAGCAGTGCACAGGACCATAACCTGGGAGACTGGGGTTCATGTGCGACCCCCATGAAAGCCACTCTGAGTCTGACAGAGGGCATCACAGGGGTGCGGCACTTGGCTCCCAGGGAGTACAGGCACAGGCCACACTGCATTCATGCCCCCCTCCCCAAAGCTGGTCATGGAGTGGCTGTGGCTGTCACGGTAGCTACATGTCTGCCCTTACAGATGGAGGATGGGTGCAATCACTGCAGCCCAAGTGTTGGGGTGAGGGATGAGAAGAACTTGGGACACAAAAATTAAGGATGTATTTTTCCTCCACTCATATGGAGTAATGTCTGATGATGTGTTATATCCAGTTACTACTACAGGGCAAACATCCAATACCACACGGTGCTGCAGGCAGTCCCTACAACTCAGCATACAAGATAAAGGCTTTCAAGTCATACATAATTGCTAGTGATGCGTTTACTACTAAATGTTTAAATGTGCCTCATATTTTATGAGTTAACACTGTATGTATTTATTTTGGTCTTTTTTGATCCCCGATCCCAGAACGTCCTTGCAAAAAAAGTGCAAACTCAGTGGTTCCTTCATGGTAAAAAAACAAAACAAATTCTGAATCAAAAAAATAGATGCCCTGGGGTGGAGGGCATATTTGGTCTTGGAGCACTTCACAACAAAGTGTAGTACACCAAGCTCAAGAGCTGCAGCATTTCAAAAACACTAATGAAAAGCCTCTATGTAGGCAATTTTATATTCAGATGTACAAATCAGATCCAAGTCTTCTACATTTCCACAGGCCACAAACCCTCATGATAGATACATCAGTACAAGAAAAGTCAAGGTACCAATGGTACTAAAGGAGCTAAATAAGGTCTGTGAAGTGTGAAATAATTATGTAATAAAATACAATATACTGTGTGCCTGCCTGAATTCAAACCACTGATCCTTCACCTGCTAAGCAAACACATTCTGTGTGCCAGTGAGATGCAGTTCCTACGATGCAGCACTTATGTCACAACCAGCACAACAGGTGAGTGGGGATCTAACCCCAGCAGACAATTTATGTTCACAAAGAAAAAATTACTCACCTTAGTAATGTTGTTTCTTCTAATGGAGTCTTGCTATATTATGACATATGCAGTAGAACCCCAGGTAAGAACTGCTCCGGAGGTGAAAGAGTTAACTTTCCATGCAGGGCATGGAACCTTGAGCGCGAGCTCGGTTGAACACTCTGTCTGTTGTAGCTCAAACTTAAACTGTCAGATCTTTACGAGCAAAACTCACTAAGGTTCTGTGTGGAAGCCGTAAACCTAAACTAGCCCACTGGCTACTAACTAGAAAAACACATTTTTGTTCTTGATCCCAAAACAAAGACTCAAGTCAGGGGATTCAAGAAAGAAAAATAAAGTATAACACCTAAGCACCCTAAGAAAGGGTGAAAATAAAGTGGGCATCTATGAAGTGCCAACATTGCACTGCCCACCCACATCCCAAAAATAGAGGTTCTGAGAGGGGCAGGCTGGGAGGGAGGTCATAATATAGCAAGACTCCATTAGAAGAAACAACATTACTAAGGTGAGTAATTTTTTCTTCAAACAACATGAAGTCTTGCTATATTATGACATATGCAGATACACAGCAGTACCTCCATGGAGGAGGGACAGAACCTACTTGGGAAATAGGCTCTGAAGCACAGCTGTGCCAAATCGAGCATCACTCCTAGCCTGGATATCCAGGGAGTAATGCTTAGTAAAAGTGTGAACTGTTTTCCAGGTAGCTGCTTGACATATCTCTAGGATAGGGATGTCCCTGGCAGCAGCCAGAGACGTAGCTGTACCTCTGGTAGAGTGAGCCCTCAGGCCTGAGGGAGGAATCTTACCCAGTTTTTCATAGCAAATTTGGATACAAGAAACAATCCACCTGGCAATGGATCTTTTAGTGGCAGATTTCCCTTTACCAACCTCACCAGAAGTGAGGAACAATTGGAGGGATTCAAACCTGTGACCCTTGGTACGTTCTATATAGTAACTAAGGGCTCTTTTGACATCTAAACTGTGCAATCTCCTCTCGCCAGAGAAGGAATGGTCAGTGAAGTACACAGGAAGAGACATGGATTGATTAAGGTGGAAGTCTGAAACCACCTTAGGCAAAAACTTTCTGTTAGTCCTGAGGACCACCTTATCTCTGTGAAAGGAGATAAAATCAGGCTTCACTGACAATGCTTGCAGCTCACTTATGCGCCTGGCAGAGGTGATGGCTACCAGAAACACAGTTTTCCAAGTCAAGTACTTAAGCTCTGCTGAAGACAATGGCTCAAAAGAGGGGGTTGCATAAGCTGGGCAATGCAAATATTAAGATCCCAAGCAGGGGCAGGGTCCCTGAACGGAGGGTTGGTGTGAAGCAACCCTTTAAAAAACTTGGATAACACAGGGTGAGCTGAAAAAGAAGAAGGCTTACCTGCTGATAAGAAGACAGACACGGCTGCCAAGTGCATTTTTAGGGTAGCTGGTCTCAGCCCCAAAGAATTCAAATGCACCAAATAATCCAGGATAGTGGGCACATCAGCAGATTCTGGGGGAAATATGCTTACCAGCACACCATCTGGAAAATCTTTTCCATTTTGAATAATAAGTAGCCCTGGTGGAAGGCTTCCTAGAGGCCTTCAAGATATCCAGTACACCTTGGGAAAGGTGTAGGTCAGCAAACTCTAACTCTTCAAGAGCCATGCCTTGAGATTGAGAGATTTGAGGTTCGGATACCAAACTCTCCCCTGGGAACAGATTAACAGGTTGTGATTTCTGGGAAGACACAGGGGAAGGTGGACTGCTAAGGACATGAGGAGTGGGTACCAGGGCTGCCTGGCCCAATCTGGAGCAATCAGGATCATCTTGCAGGGTTGAGATCTGATTTTGACTAGCACCTTGAAGAGAAGAGGGAAGGGGGGAAAAGCATAGAGAAACTTCCCTTCCCAACTGAGTAGGAAGGCATCCAGAGGGACTGAGCCCAACACTGGGGGCCTGCAGCAAAAAAGGGGAAGTTGGTGATTGTCTGGGGCTGCAAAGAGATCTATCTGCGGGTGCCCCATCTGCAAATACTACCTCCAGTACTAGGGATCCAGTGCCCATTAAGTGATGGCCCTGGGAAATCCTGCTGAGAGCATCCACTAGGACATTGTCCTTGCCTGGGAGGTGAACTGCCGTGAGGAAGGCGTTCAGAGAATAAGCCAGAGACCACAACTTCATTGCTTCGGTGCACAAGGCCATAGACCGAGTGCCCCCTTGCTTGTTGATGTACCACATTGTAGTGGTATTGTCTGTTCTGACCTGAACAACCTTGTTCTGAACAGATGTGGAAAAAACCTGGAGTGCTAGAAAAACTGCTTTGAGTTCCAACAAATTGATGTGGAGCAGAGATTCCTGAGGGGACCACAACCCCTGGGTAGTAAGTTCGCCCATGTGAGCTCCCCACCCCAAGAGGGATGCATCTGTAGTAAGGGTCAAGGAGTGAGACTGGGGAGTGAAGGGAACCCCCTGCCTCAGATTGCTCTGGTCCTGCCACCACTGAAGGGCCTGGATCAGGGTTCGAGTCACTGGGGTCAATTTGGTTAGAGGATCTGTCCTTTGAGACCAAAAGGCTCTCAAATGGAACTGGATGTCCCTCATCTGAAATCTTGCTCCCTGCACTACTGCTGTAGAAGCAGCCATGTGCCCCAGGAGCTGTAGAAAATGCCTTGCTGGTCGAGAGACCTGCAGGGTGAAAAAAGAGGCCAGAGAGACCAAAGTCCTTGCTCTTTCCAGAGGGAGGAAGGCTCTGGCTTCTTTTGTGTTCAGTTCTGCGCCTATGAAGGTGAGAAGCTGGACAGGCTCCAGAACTGACTTTGGAAGATTGAGAAGGAAACCTAGAGATGTAAGCAGTTGCTGAGTTACTTGTAGGTGTAGTTTGACCTGGTCTGGAGACTGGCCTACAATGAGCCAGTCGTCCAGATAAGGAAAGATGGCAATCTTTTGCCTTCTTAAGTGAGCAACTGCTACTGCGGGCATTTGTGAACACCCTAGGGGGCCAAGGTGAGGCCGAAGGGCATTGCTCTGAACTGGTAATGGCCTGAGGGCAGCTCTGAATCTGAGGTACTTTGATGGGAGCTTCTGATGAGAACATGGAAGTAGGCATCCTTGAGGTCCAGGGAGGCTAGCCAGTCCCTGGCCTTAGAGAGGTAAAATAATTCCCAGAGTCACCATTTTGAACTTTGGTTTTAAAAGGTGCTTGTTTAGATACCTGAGATCCAGGATGGGCCGCCATTCTCCTGTCTTTTTGGGGTAAGGAAGTACCTGGAGTACAACCCTTGCCCTGGTGTAGGGGTGGAACCCTTTCCACAGCTCTGAGAGCCAGGAGGGAAGAAACTTCTGTTTCCAGGGCAAGTGCCTCTGATGGATTTGCAGGTGGAAAGGACCTGGCTCTCATTTTCGGAAATATTTTGAAGCTGAGAACCAGTCCCTGGCTTACTACTTCCAGGACCCACTTGTCTGATGTTAAAGACTTCCAGTCCTGGACAAAGTAAGCCAGCCTGCCCCCTACCGGTAGTGGAGAATCGGCCCTGGCCACTCCATCAGGGAGCCTGTTTCGCAGGAGCTTTGGGTTGAGGGGTAGAAGCAGGCTTACTAGAACCCCTTCTGCCTCTTCCTCTAAAGAACCCCCTCTGGGCATAAGCAGAAGAGGAGGCCTGGGCTTGGTAAAAAGGCCTATGAAAAGGCCTGCCCCTGACATGCTGCCTTTGAGGAGTGGCATGCCTTTCTTTGGCCTGTGCACTCCTATAGGTGGTCCTATACTCATCCATTTTCTTCATATAATTCTCTGTCTGCTCCCCAAACAGAGAATTGCCCACAACAGGAAAATCCATAGCCTTAGACTGAGTATCCTGTGACAGGGCAGTACACCTGAGCCAGGCCATTCTGCGAAGACACACAGATGTAGCCATGACTCTTGATGAAACATCATTAGAGTCTACTGCAGCATGAAACTGCACCTTTGATGCCTCAATATCATCCGCAGCCACCTGCTCCAGCTCCCTGGCAAGCTGGTCAGGGGCCTGTTTTGCTAGGCCAGCACAGTATCCCATCTGGATTTCTGGTACCCTAGCTGCATAAGCCATATAATTTGCCTGTCTGAGTCCTAAAGATGCTGCCATGTACTGTTTCTTATGGCATCCATCCTCCTGGAATCCTTTTCAGGAGGGTGAGAGGCTAGAAGAATATTAGCCTTGTCACAGGCTGCAGCCGCACTACCCCACATGGCTGCACTGCTGAGAGAGGAACTCCGTATCAGAGCCTGATAATGTATACCTCTTGTCCATCCTTTTATCAACAGGAAGGATAGAGTGAGGAGTTTTAGAATTTTACTGTCTGTTTCCTAAAGATTTGTGCAAGGGAATAGACAGTCTCCTAGACTCTGGAATATCCATCATTTCTACATAATCAGGCTCTTCTTGGTCATCAACAGCTTCCTCAACAGGGAGTTGGAGAGTTTCAGCAACTTTCTTATAGAACATAAAATGAGAAGGAGACTCAGATAGCCTGGGGGAGGGACCCCTGAAGGTCTGTCTGGAGAGATGTCCGGTTCAATGGGCACATCCAGACCTTAGAAACATAGAAACATAGAAGTTGACAGCAGATAAGGACCACAAGGCCCATCCAGTCTGCCCATTTCTTTTTCTACCTTATAAATGTGCCATCAGCCTTTGCTCTGTCAGCAACCTATCTATTCATAGTCCTTTGTATTGCTCCCTTATGCCTATCCCATGCCTGTTTGAAGCCCTGCACTTCTTGTGGTAAGCCATTCCATGCATCTACCACCCTTTCTGTGAAAAAGAATTTCCTCACATTCCCCCTTAATCGGCCTCCCTCCAATCTCATGCTGTGTCCTCTTGTCCTGCTATTTTTCTTATATTTAAACATGTTAGACTCTTTCACCTTGTTTATGCCCTTAAGGTGTTTAAATGTCTTGATCATATCACCTCTCTCCCTCCTTTGCTCAGGGTATACATATTGAGCTCCGTTAATCTGTCCTCATATGTCTTCTGATGCAGTCCCTGCACCATTTTGGTTGCCCTTCTCTGGACTGCCTCAATTTGGTTAATGTCCTTGTGAAGGTGTGGCCTCCAATACTGCAGCAGTACTCAGATGGGGCCTAACCAATGTCTTGTACAGAGGGATTATTACCTCCCTCTTACGACTTGTGATACCCTACTAATACACCCTAACACCCCTACCTTACCTACTGCTTTAGAGGTCTGCTTGGATGATTTTAGGTCATCAGTGATGATGATGCCCAAGTCTCTTTCTTCCTTGTGACTGCTAGCAACTCCTCCCAGCCTATAAGTGGCTTCAGGGTTTCTCTTCCCTATGTGCATGATTTTGCACTTCTTTGCATTAAATCCAGTTGCCACTCTTCTGACCATTTTGCTAGTTTATCCAGATCTCTTCTCATTCTGCCCACCCCATCTGGATCATCTACTCTGTTGCAGATCTTGGTGTCATCTGCAAACAGACAAGCCTTACCCTCTAGTCCATCTCGCGAGGTCACTAATGAAGATGTTGAATAGGACTGGCCCCAGGACTGATCCCTGAGTACCCACTTGTGACTTGCATCTCTTCTGACTGTATACCATTTACCACCACTCTCTGTTTTCTGCCAGTCAACCAGTTTGCCACCCAGTTGACCAACTTCTGACCCACCCGAGCCTACCTAGCTTATTTATCAATCTTCTATGTGGAACAGTGTCAAAAGCTTTGCTGAAGTCAAGGTAGGCGACATCAACTGCTCCCCTTGGTCCACCACTCTGGTTACCCAGTCAAAGAAATCTATGAGATTAGTTTGACAGGACCTTCCTTTGTAAACCCATGCTGTCTTGGATCCTGTGCCCTATGGATTCCAGGTGTTGCACTATCCTTTCCTTAAGGGTGCCTCCATAATCTTGCCCACTACTGAGGTAAGACTGACTGGTCTGTAGTTCCCGCCTCCTCCTGCTACCACTCTTGTGGAGGCGGGATCACATAGTCCTTCCAGTCTTCTGGGACCTCTCCTGTGCTCAGAGACTCACTAAACAATTCTGCTAATGGCTCTGCTAGTTCCTCCTTTAGCTCCTTAAGTACCCTGGGATGTATGCCATCAGGTCCCACTGCCTTATCCACCCCGAGCTTAGCAAGCTCTTGTAGGACCCTTTCTTTTGTGAAGGGAGTAGTGCTCACCTCCCTCCCCCCTGTGTCCATGATGCTGAGCTGTGGGCCCTGCCCTACCTTCTCTTCAGTAAATACTGAGCAAAAGTATCTATTTAGGATAGATGCCTTTACAGGGTCCTCCTCCTCACATGCTCCCTTTTCTCCATTAAGCTTAGCAATACCCCCTCTGGACTTTCTCCTTTCACTAATGTATCTATAGAAAGTCTTGTCACCTTCTTTTACTGTTCGTGCTAGTGTTTCCTCAGTTTGGGACTTTGCCTGCCTTACTGCCTTCCCTGCTTCCCTTAGGGCAGTTTGGTATGCCTCCCTATCTTCATCCCGCTGTGTTCCCTTATATTTCCTGAAGGCCAGCCTTTTGGCTCTGACCTTTTCTGCTACTGTATTTGAGAACCAAAGTGGTTTCCTTCTTCTTTTACTTCCTTTTCTGTCTAACACAATGGGATGTTGCTTCAAGTATTGTATCCTTAATGCTTGCCCACTTTGCCTGTACCTCCTCACCTGTGTTTCTTTTGCCAGGGCTAGCTTAACTCTGTTGGCCATCTTATCAAAGTCAGCTCCTCTGAAGTCCCATATTTTGCCTTGGAATGGGATGATTTAGATGTAGTAGCCAAATTGAACCATACCATGTGATGGTCACTGGCCCCAGGTGACCTTCTACCTGGAGATCTGTGATCCCTCTTTGTTAGTCAGTACTAGATCTAGGATAGCCCTGTCTCTTGTGGGTTGCTGTACCAGTTGTTTGAGGCCCTCCCCTGCAGGGAATCCACTATGAGTCTAGTTCTGCAGATGTTCCTGCTGTATTGACCAATCTGTATCTGGCATGTTGAAGTCTCCCATTATCAGAACCTCCCTTTAGCTGTCATGTTTTGTATATCTTCTAACAGTAATGTGTCTATGTCCTCCCTCTGGTCTGGGGCCTGTAGACAACCCCAGTTCTTATGGCTGTCCCATTTCCTGTTTCCAGGGTGACCCACAGTTCTTGGCTCCTTATGTGTATTCTGAATTTCTGTAGCTTTGATATTTTCATTAACATACAGGGCCACTCCCCCTTTTGCACCTCGGTCTCTTCTGAACAATACATAGCCAGGTACTGAAGTCTCCCAAGTGTGGTTACTGGTAAACCACGTCTCACTATTGCTACTATGTCCAGTTTAGCCTCTGACATTATTGCCTGCAGGTCTGGATCTTATTTCCCAGGCTGTGAGCATTGTGTACATGATTTTCCATTGGCCAGATTTTGGTGTGTTAGTTGTTGGGTGAAGTTTGGCATTACCCTGTGCATCGTATGGAGACAAACCTTTTTCTTACCTGGTGATGCAAATGAGCAGCAAACACGCTGAATTCCTGTTTGACCACTAGCTGAGGGGAGGGTGTTCTTCCCATTCGACATATGGGGTGCACCCTCTCCCATTTGCTAGTTTAAATATTCTGCAAAGGCGTCAAACTTCTGCCCAATGCACTGACTCCTCTTTAGTCACATGCAGTCCATCAAATTTAAGAACTTTCGCTCCCAGAACTGTTGCCAATTCCTACAAATCTGTGTCCTTTTTCCTGGCACCAGTCCTTGAGCCACGTGTTTAGCTCCCTATCTCCCTTCTCTGACCTTCCGTCCATCTGCTCCCTTCTCCCAGACTGGCAGGATCTCAGAGAGGAGATGCCAGACGAAACAGATGATAGTTTGTCACCCAGCTTAGTCAGAGGCGTTCCTTGGTCTCCACAACTGACCGGCTGGTGAGATCATTAGTCCCTATGTGTACTAGGACATCAATGTTTTCTCCTGCTTTGTGAACAATTTAGCAATGCGGTCAGTGTCTCTCCATGCTGATGTACCTGGGAGACATCTGACCATCACCCTAGCTGGAGATGGGTATCAACTCCCGAATCATGGAGTCTCCTATGATCAGAAGTTTTGGATTTCTTTGTGCTTGTTTAGTTTTGGTTCCTGATTTGGGTGAGTATTGTTGTGCTAGCTCCTGTCGCAGTGTCCAGCTCTGCAGTGTCTTCTGCCTCTTTTGATTTCAGAGATAGAGGCAGATACCTGTTGTAGTGTTTATATGGTTTTGGAGGTAATGTGTTGGAGGCAGAGTGATGGGGCACCTGATTTGCTCCTCTAACCACCTGCCAACCTCCTGGACCAACTACCCTCTCGGTCGAGGTTTTCTGTTGGATGCTGGGGAAATGGCGGGTGGTTCTTATAATGTATTTCCTCTTCAATATGAAATTTGGGCGTGCAATCTCTGCCCATGCTGCCGGAGCTGAGACCTAAGATCTCCAAGGCCCAGCATGTAGGACAGTGTCCTAAATCCTGTAAGACTATCCTTCTGAAAATTGTTCCACAGTACCTGCAGTTAATGAAATCCATTCCAAATAAGTTGCTGGGTTTGTAACCTAGTCAGAGTAATTAGAAGGAAAAAAAAAGGAAATAAATGTAAGTAATGGTTTAATTGTGCTTTGTTTAACTTGTTATAACAAGTTAAATTACTAGTGCTCCTGTGAGATCACCTTGTGGAGGCCCACTGATCCGCCCCTTCCTGCTCTGCCACAGGAAATGTCACAACTGTGGTACCCTATAAAGGAGTGTAGCGTGGGGTGGTTGGGGATGGGGGTGGTGGCTGAGCCCTTCCCTGCCTAAAAGGAGACACGAGACGAGAAAGAACAAGGAGGTAAGAGCAGAAACAATCAGTCAACAACAAATGCAGTAACCTGAAAGCTTATCCTAATGTTAGATAAAACTGTAAAACCTGTAAAGCACCACCTGTAATAATTTCAGAGAAGATATACCCTGTAAGAAACACTTTGCTCCAGAGAAAAATAAAGCAGTAACAGAAGATATACCTTGCAAAAGACAATTTGAATCAGAAGATTACAGCAGTAATCTGTTAGCACCCTTCAAAATCACATTCACTCTCCTCATACCCCTCCTCCGGTTCATAAAATTCCCCAAAATCATAATCTTGAACTGGTGGAACCGTCCGAACCGAGCACTTCCCTGATGATGTCGGTTCGGACGGAACCGGGGAAAGAGACTGGACAATTTGAATAGCTTTAGCTATTTCCTCAGCGGTTGGAGAAAGAACTTTTGGCTCCACACTAGCTGACTTTCTAGCCCTTTTAGTTGGAACCGGCTCCTCAGAGCTGGCTCTTCGTTGGCCCGAGAAAGTATCGCCCTGGTCAGAGGGCACTCCCTCCGGTTCGGTTGGAACCGGGCCGGGCTGGCCATCCAGGTCAGCGGACTTTTTGGCCTCCCTTTCCCTGAGCCTACCAACTCTCTTTTCCACGGTGGCAGCAGGAAAATTCTTACAAATCTGGCAGTCTGCATTGAGGTGGACAAACCCCAGACAATATACACAGGTGGTGTGTGGGTCAGCCTTAGCAAAGGCTTCCCCACAGAGGCCACAGTGCTGAAACCCAGTGGGTCCGGTTTTTCTTTTGGGTTTCTCAGACATAGTGCCAGCCTAACCAAAACTTGCCCGTTAGTGGCAATCCGCCAAGCAAGACTCTCTTATCGGTTCCCAACCGTGTCACGGGTCCTGGAAAAAAACGTAATAAAATCCGTTTTTTTAGAACCGATAAGAACTGGGAACCGCACTCTAAAGGACTAGAAAGTGAATTTAAAACAAATCTGATCGGTTCAAACAGAACCGAAAAAGACGTTTACAAGTTCCACACAGAAGAAAATAAACGTAAGCCTATCTATTACTTACAATACCACAGACAGAGCTTGAACTGACCGATTGCGGTTTAATTTCGGTAAATAAACCGAGAATTACACTTTTTAACCGACAAACGAACCGAGCAGCAGGAGAAATCTCCAGAGTGACTGTTCAGTGAGGCGGAGTAAAGAATCTGACAGTTTAAGTTTGAGCTACAACAGACAGAGTGCTCAACCGAGCTTGCGCTCAAGGTTCCATGCCCTGCAAGGAAAGTTAACTCTTTCACCTCGGAAGCAGTTCTAACCTGGGGTTATACTGCATATGTCATAATATAGCAAGACTTCATGTTGTTTGAATTGTTGTTTTCGCTAAATTTACTTCTCCTATAATTTACCATTCCAACACCACACCGCCATTAATCCCCACACAACTGAATTTCCATCTTACAAAAAAAAAAAAATTGAAACATATGTATAAATCACTACTAGGATTTGAGCCACTGATCCTTTACCTGCTAAGCAAACACATACGAACAAGCCAGCAGAAGGCCATTTGGTCTATCAAGTCTGCTCGTGTTGCAGGGTCCACAGCTTGAGCTAATGTCCCTGCTCTCCCTCCCCACTCCTCCCATCCTCCATACCCATGATCCTTACCTTCCTCCTATGCCTATCCCAGCCTCTCTTAAAGCTGCCCACTGTCTTCAACGAGATGACCTCTTCCAGCAGCACATTCCAAGTGTCCACCACCCTCTCTGTGAAGAAGTGCTTCCTGACCTCCCTCCTAAACCTCCCACCCTCCAGCTTAAGACTGTGCCCCCTCGTATTATGGTTGCCACTCAGCTTAAAGAGACTCTCCTTTTCAACCTTATTTATTCCTTTAGAAACACAGAAGTTGATGGCAGAAGGAGACCGCTAAGTCCATCTAGTCTGCCCATTTGTTTTAGACCTATTTTGACACTCTAGTTGCCCTTTGTAGTCAGGGCTCCTTGCGTCCTATCCATGCATTCTTGAATCCCCCGGTGCTGACCCCACAACATCTTGGGGCAGGCTGCACAAAGTGTCCACCACTCTTTCTGTGAAGAAAAACTTCCTGGTGTTGCTAGAGAACCTCCCTCCTTGCAGCCTGAGGTCATGCCCCCTGGTCCTGGAGCTCTTCTTGAGGTGTTCCTGTACCTGTACCTGTATCTTGTTAATGCCTTTTATGTACTTGAATGTTTCGATCATGTCCCCTCTTGCTCTTTTCTCTGCTCCAAGGAGTACATATTCAATTCCTCAAGCCTTTCCTCATAGGACATGTACTGCAGACCCTGAATCATTTTTGTCACCTTTCTCTGTACTGTTTCCACCTGGTCAATGTCCTTCCTGAGGTGAGGCCTCCAGAATTGGATTCTGTATTCCAGGTAAGGCCTGACCAGCTATCTATACAGTGGTAGTACCACCTCTCCTCCTGCTCAAGATTCCCCTCCCAGTGCAGCCCAGCATTCTGTTGGCCTTCAATGTTGCCTTCTCACACTGCCTACTAACCTTCAAATCATCTGAGATTATACTAACATACTATTTGCCAGCAGATTAGGCCTTACGGTCTATCGAGTCTGCTCAAACCTCAGATCCTTAGTTGGGTGCCGAGGCCCTCCCCTCCCTTGTGCTCCAGAAACCCCTATCATCCATCCCACCCCCTGGGACAGGCCATCATCTGATACATCCACTTTCTGTGTCTGTCCCACCCTCTCTTGAAGCCCTCCATTGTGGATCTCTGAACCAGCTCACCAGGCAGTGCATTCAGGGTCCACCACCCTCTCAGTGAAAAACTCTTCCTCTTTTCCCCCCTCACCCTTCCACCTTCCAACTTCAAACCATGCCCTCTGGTGATACCTCCCTGCTTTAGTCTAAAGATCCCCTCCATGTTTACCCTATTTATTCCCTTGAGGTACTGAAGATTATGATTCCCAAATCTTGTTCCTGGTTTGAGGCTGCCAGTCTTTCACCTCCTAGGTAATACTCCTTTCTTGGATTTTTCTTTCTTATGTGCATGACCTTGCACTTTCTGGCATTGAATCTCAGCTGTCACACTCCAGACCATTCTTCTAGTTTGAGGTCAGCTCCCATCTTGCTCATTCCTTCTGGGGTGTCCACCCTGCTACATATCTTGGTGTCATCTGTGAACAGACACACCTTCCCTTCCAGTCCGTCAGTGATGTCTGCTATAAAAACACTGAAGAGCACAGGCCCTAGCACCTAGCCCAGGGGCACCCCGCTGGTCACCCTGCCTTCCATCGACTGCGCTCCATTAACCTGTACCCTCTGGGTTCTGCCTTGTAACCAGTTTTGTACCCATCTGACTACTTCTGACCAACTCCTGTGTGGTCAAGCTTCTTTACCAGCCTTCTGTGTGGAACCGAGGCAAAGACCTTACTGAAGTCTAGGTAGACCAAATCCACTGTCCCACCGTCATCCACTACTCTTGTAGCGCAGTCAAAAAACTCTAGCAGATTTGTCTGGCATGACCTACCTGCTTTGAAACCGTGCTGTTTAGGGTCTTGTTGGCTAATAGTTTAGAGGAATGCTATGATCCTCTGTCTGAGTAGTGTCTCCATCAGTTTCCCTATTATAGACGTGAGGCTCACTGATCTGTAATTACTAGCTTCTTCGCAACTGACTGATTTGTGAAGTGGAACTACTATTTTCCAGTCTTCGGGTACCACACTGCTTTTCAAGGAGTTCGTGAATAGAAGTGCCAGAGGGGCTGATAATTCTGCCCCCAGTTCCTTAAGGATTCTGGGGTGCATCTCGTCTGGTCCCACGGCTTTGTTTACTTTTAGTTTATTTAGCGCCTCCCGTACTTTGGCTTCTGTAAAGGGACTCGTGTCTACCCCTGGTCCTGGGGTGTTGTGCGTTTTCAGGGCTGGGTCATCCCCTGGGTCCTCTTCGGTAAACACCAATCAAAAGTATTTGTTGAGGATTTCGGCTTTCTCTGGGTCATGTTTGGTGCATTTCATGTCTTCAGTAGCAGTCTTTACTATCCCGTTTGCCTTCCCTACTTTCCCTAATGCATCTAAAAAATTATTTGTCTCCTCTCTTTGCCCGTTCTGCTATCTTTTCCCTCTGTCTGGGCTTTTGCCTTTCTAATTTGTTTGTTCTACTGTCACATTTTTACTTTGTATGACTCCCAATCTTTCTTAGTTTTGGTTTCCTGGTATCTGCTGTATGCCTTTGTTTTTTCTTTGACTGTGGTAGCCACTTCCTTGGAAAACCATAGAGGATTTCTTTTTCTTTTTGCTTTGCTGATCCATCTGGCACATTAATCTGTGGCAGTCTTTATTGCTCTTGAGTCTCCCCCACATGACCCCCACCTCCTCAATCTCTATTTCCATTAACTGGTTATTCAATGTTGTTCCTCATTTTTTGGAACTCAGACTTTCTGAAATCTAGCACCTTTATCTTTGAGAGGCTGGTGTCCTGTGTTATGTTTACATTAAAGCTTACCACGCGATGGTCGCTGCTGCCCACATGACATCCCACTTTGATGTCCTTGGATCCTCTCTGAGTTTGTGAGGACAAGACTGAGAATGACATCTCCCCTTGTTGGGTTTTGAACAAGTTGGCACAGTCCTGTGCCTTGTAGTGACAATAAAAAGTCCCTGCTTCTTCTTGTTGCTGCCGTTAGTGTGCTGCAGTTAATATCTGGTAGGTTGACGTCCCAAACCACTATTACTTCACCTTTATCAGACATTTTGTGGATTTCCTCTATTAGGTCTGTCTCCTTTATCTCCTTGATTTGGGGACCTGTACACGACACTGATTCTGAAAGGTTTTCCCTTGCCTGTGTCTACTGTTAGCCACAGTGACTCGAAGTCCCCAGGTTGCCCTTTTACTTCTGTGGCTTTTATTTCCTCCCTTTCAAGTCTTGAAGGTCCCAATCATGTCCCCTCTCTCTCTTTCCTATCTTCCAGGGAGTACATGATCAGTGCCCTCAATCTCGTCTCATATGCCTTACCCTGCTGACCTGCTATCATCTTTGTAGCCCTCCTCTGGACCTTCTCCAGCAGGTTAATGTTCTTTTCGAGGTGTGGGCACCAGTACTGAACTCCATACTCTAGATGCGGCCTTACCAGTGACCTGTACAAGGGCAGTATATCCTCCTCTCTCCTACTACTGATCCCCCTAGATATGCATCCCAGGATCTTGTTTGCCTTTGCTGCTGCTTTCTTGTACTGCGTGGAGTGCTTCAGGTCACTAGTGATCATCACTCCCAGGTCATTCTCCTCCTCTGATGCAGATACTCCGACTCCACCCTTGTAGTACTCCTTCCTAAGATTCTTGGCTCCAATATGCATAACTTTGCATTTCTTGGCATTGAAGCCAAGCTGCCAGATCCTCTGTAGGTCCTGTATCCCTTCAGCTGTGTCCACTCTTCCACAGAGCTTGGTGTCATCAGCGAATAGGCACATTTTGCCCTTAATGCCAACTCCAATGTCACTGATGAAGACAATGAACAACACCGGCCCGAGCACCAAGCCCTGTGGGACTCCACTGGTTACCTCTCTAGTGCCACATAACTCTCCCCCACTACCACCCTCTGGGATCTCTCCCTCAGCCAGTTTTCCACCCATCTGGCCATCTTTTCCCAAACCCCAAGATCCACCAACTTCCTGATCAACCTTTTGTGGAGCACATAGTCAAAGGCCTTGCTGAAATCAAGATAAGAGGATGTCTACCGCTTGGCCCCCTGTCTACTGTCTTAGTGACACAGTCAAATAAGTCAATCAAATTTGTTTAACACGATCTCCCCCCATGAATCCATGCTGCCTCGCATCCTGAAGACCATAATCTTCTAGATATTCCAACAACCCGGCCCGTTGGCGCAGTGGCTGGATGTCCACTTGCGACACCGGCGATCCGGGTTCAGGAACGGACCCAGGTCGCTGGAGTGCCGGCCGGGAGGAGAAGGATGGAGCCTCCCGAGGATTGCTCTCCTTCTCCGGGGGGAGGGTGGGAAGTGTGTCCAGCACTCGATGGACCCCTGGCGGAGGCCAGGGGATTGCACAGTGACCGGCGCCTAGCACGTTCAGGGGTGGGGTAGATGCAGGACGTCACTGCACATCCCCGGCCCCCAGAAAACCAGGAAAAAGAGCAGCTGCCGGCCACTCTAGATGAAGCCCGCCACGGCGTCAATTAGCCCTCCAGCCCGGCTCTCCGACCTATCCCATTGTCTGGGGCGCTGGGGAAGTCCGGCGCCACAACCCCACCCTGGGGGGGTAATCCAAAGGGTATCAGAGGGTCGCGCCGTTGTGGGGGGTAGAAGCCTGTGGTCAGTGACCAGGCAGAGGTTCCGGGCAACTAGCGGCAGAAGAGTAAAGAAAGAATTAAAAAAAAAAAAAAAAAAGAGATATTCCACCAACCTTTCCTTTATTATGGTCCCCATGAGCTTGCCCATAATGGAGGTCAGACTGACTGGTCTAATTCCCTGGATCATCCTTGGGACCGCTTTGTGAAGGGGCACTACATTTGCTGTTCTCCAGTCCTGCGGTACCACTCCCAACTCTAGTGAACTATTAAATAGGTCTGCCAGAGGCCCTGCCAGCTCCTCAACCAGTTCCTTTAGTACCCTTGGATGTACTCTGTCCAGGCCTGGTGATTTGTCCAGTTTCAATGCCAGCAGCCCCTCCCTCACTCTATCCTCCTCTATCACTACATCTGTGTTCCCCTCCCCCTGCTCCTCTTTTCCCTCCTGAAGGCACTAGCCCGTCCTTCTCCTTGATGAAGATGGAAGGGGCTAGCCTTTGATAACTCCTGCGAACCTGTTACGCTCTCAGCTGGTCTCTCAACCTAATGAAGTCACAAACTCTACATTTTCCCTGCAACCTGCCTCCCTGAAACAGGCTGAAGACATTCTATGTCAACTGGACGTAAAGAAAAGTGCAGGCGCCGACTCCCTAGACCCATACTTCCGAAAGATTGCTTACCACGTACTAGCTGTACCTATAACACACCTACTTAACCTATCATTTAGCCAAGGAGTCCTTCCGTCCATCTGGAAAACAGCCCACGTTATACCTCTGCTTAAATCAGGAAACCCCAGTGACATCAACAACTAAAGGCTGATTTCCCTTCTCCCTGTCTTGTCGAAATTATTGGAAAAAATTGTAAGTACACAACTGAGATCTTATTTAAAACTATCAAATCTGCTAAATCCTGCCCAATCTGGATTCAGGGCTAACCACAGCACTATCACAGGCCTCACAAAAGTGACTAACGATTGGCAGATTGAACTGGGAAAAAAAACTGTCTGTGCAGTATTCCTGGACCTAGGCAAGGCATTCAACACTGTCGACCACAGCCTACTCCTCTCATCCTTGCAGTCTATAGGCTTGGACTCTCTTTCCCTTTGGTGGTTTACAAATTACCTTACTGACCGTTTACAGCAAGTCAAAGCAGAAGGTGAACTCTCATCTATTAAACCCCTACTAAGAGGAGTGCCCCAGGGATCTATTTTAGGTCCCATTCTGTTTGCGATTTACATCAATAACATCAGTGACAGTGTAACTAAGGCCACCGTCCACCTATTCACGGAGGATACGGTGCTTTACTTAAGCCGCCCATCACCTCAAGCTGCATGTAGCGACCTTCAATCTGAATTTAACCTACTTCAAAAACAGCTCCTAGACAAAAAGCTCTTACTTAATGCAAAGAAAACTAAAGCAATGCTCCTCTCTCCTTATATACATGCAGCTATTCCAGCAACTACAGGAACAGTACTGCAGATCTCTACAATTCTAGGGGAAAACCTAGAATTCGTTACAAAGTTCAAGTACCTAGGAGTCTGGCTAGACCATAAACTATTCTTCATTGAGCATATCAAGGATTTGCTGAAAGGACTTCGCCAGAGACTTGGTCTCTACTTCAAGATCAGTTACCTACTCACAAGCGATGCGAAGATGAGGTTGGTGCAAGCTACATTTCTCTCACTAGTAGATTATGCAGACTTTCTTTACAGCCACTGTCCTACCTCTTACCTAACAAAACTGGATACGTTCTACCAAACAGCTCTTAGATTTATTACTGGTCTCCCCTTTAGTACGCACTGTTTACTATATGCAGCCGTAAGATGGCCCTCCCTCCAGTTTAGGCGGGGAAAAAAAAGCCGCTTTATGGACCTACAGTGCTAGCTCAGAAAAACTTCCACAATACATTTCAGACTGCCTCCCGCTAAGCTTCATAAGCACTTATACCCTGAGAAGTCACTCTTACATCTTATTAAAAATTCCCAAAGTCTACTCTCGCCAAGGCAGAACAGCCATCAGCTTTACGCGGCCCTCCCTGTGGAACAATTTGCAGAAAACCGTAAAACTGAATACATCAGCATCGGTTCATTCAAGACCTTGTACTCTCTTATTAAGGAATTGTGCAAGTGCTTTTCTCGCCATTAATCGGAACCAATAACTGCAATATCACCATACTGGCTGCCTTTAACCTGTCCTCTTTTACATACATTTCCCTTAATCCTTCCTCTTCTCATGCTCTATCCTCCGTCTGCTGCTTTCCACTGTCCTCTGTTGATTTACTTATCCTATCTCCATCTAAGCTACCTATTAATAATTATGTTTTATTCTGGCCATGCCTTATGATGATACATTCCCCTACCACCTGGCTTCGTACTTCTAGATCTACCCTAGTCCCTTCCTCTACTATTACCCACCTAACCCAAATTAGCATACTGTCACTTAAATCTGAGATATCCACAATTTGCCACTTGCAGATGATACTGCTGCAACATTGTTCTATGTTATTGGCTGATGTCTTGTATGCTATGACTTTTATGTATCAAATTGTCCCATTGTCATTAGATATGTATCCCTCATCTTTTGTATTTTGTCTGAGATTTTATCATAACCAGGTCCATCTTGCAAATGAGCTCTGCTCAATGATGTTAGCCTGGATAAATAAAGATTTTGATGGATTGATTGATTAGTATCTCTGCCCCCCCGTCCCATTATCCTCCACCCCTTTCTTAAGCCTAACAATCCCTCCCTTCCTTCTTGTCTCTTTTCTCACTTATATATCGAAGGACGGCCTTCTCCCCCTTCTTAATTCCTTCAGCTATCTGCAGCTCCTTCTGTGCCTTTGCTCTCCGGACTTCCTCATTTGACTCACTGGTCAATCTTAGGCAATTTTCCCTATCCGCCTCTCTCTTGGTCTTCCTGAATTTTCCATAGGACAACCTCTTTTCCCTTACTACCCGAGCAACCCCAGAACTGAACCTGCTGGGCACTTTGGCCCTTGTGTTCTTCCCCCTGAGCCTAATGCACTCATCTGTGGCAACCAGTTTTCCTTCCTTAATGATGGACCACCTTTGGTCCACCTCCACATCTGTTCCGATGCCCGCCAGATGGCTCCTTAGCACTTCACCCATTTTCCTGAAGTCCGCCCTCCTGAAATCCAAGATTTTGGTCTTAGTCAGGATGCTTTCCCTGCCCATATCCAACTGGAACCACACAGTGCAATGGACACTTCCACCTAGAGGCTCCATGACCATTATTTCCTGTACATGCTCCCCATTTGTGAGCACCAGATCAAGAATTGCCTCAGCTCTTGTTGGTTTAGTGATGCCCTGAGTCAGTAACTCACTCTGCAGTCCTTCCAGGATCACCTGACTCCTAGCACATGTTGTGGATGGTATGCTCCAGTCCACCTTGGGCAGGTTGAAGTCCTCTACACTTACCACCTCTCCTTTCTCTGCAGCTTCCAATATTTGTGAGTTCAGTTCCCTGTCCCTCTCCTCATCCTGACTGGGTGGTCTGCAGACCATCCCCAACCTCACCTTTTCCCCTCTATCGGACCTTAACTGAACCCATAATGCCTCCACCTCCCCTTTCTCCAACTCCTCCCTCGTGCAAGTTATTCCACCCCTGATATAAACTGCCACTCCAACCCCTTCTCCCCTTCTCAACTACCCTGTCCCTCCTGTATAGTTTATATCCAGGGATCACAAGGTCCCAGTCATGGTGTGATGCTGACCAAGTCTCAGTTACTGCAGCTATATCCAACCTCCTGTCTGCTAATAGTGCCTACAGGTTGTCCATCTTGTTTCCAAGACTCTGCGCATTCAGAGACACCACGCTCCACCTAGAATCTGGCCTTCCTTCTCTTCCCTCTATTCTTCTATTCACATTCTTCCACATACCCTTGTTATGTGTTCCTCACCCCCTTCACCCTTTGCTAACTGTATTCTTGCCCCTTCCACTTCCTCCCTCCTGATCTGTTCCATCACTGTGGGGGGGGGGTGAGGTTCACTGACCTTCTCCTCTCGGAGTCTGTGGGCCTGCATGCCCGCTGCCCCCCCAGTAGTTTTAAGTGTAGTGGTTATATATTCCCCCAGTTTGTCCCAGAGTACCCTCAAACCCTCCCTACTGAGTTGTAGCCTATCTGGTGAAAAGAGTGCCTTGTTTGACCAGGTCTCCTCCCAGTCCCCAATACAGATGAACATCTCCTCCCTGCATTCACATATTCAGTGTGGCACTGAGCTGCAGGTAAATTAACTGCATTTCCTATGATGTAGAGGTTATATCAAAACCTGCAAAACAGGTGACTGGGGATCTAATCCCAGTAGGCAATTTACCTTCCCAAACGGTTGTTCTTAGCCAAATGTACTTATATAATTTACTATTCCAATTCCATACCATCATGAATCGCTACTCAACTGAGTTTCCATCTTACAAAAAATGTTTAAGTCTCTGCCAGGATTTGGCCCACTAATCCTTTGCCTGTTAAGCAAACACATTTAGTGTGCCACTGAGCGAGTTGCAGTTCATATGGTGGACAGGGTATGTCATACTATACAAAACAGGTGACAAATTGTATTCAAACCTAGACAAGCCTCAGCCAATGCTAATTTAATCGATTACAACATATTGTAGAACTGAGTTCAAGTATTTCAAAAGTCTGCTATTTAGCTCTGCTAAAACCCTTCATGACAGCAGTAATGACATCTAACAATTTCTTTCATGCAACAAAAACTGTAGTGAGAAAGAAAGAAATGTGCAATACAGGGGACTCAAACAAAGGCTTGTGTAGGTCTGAAACCCTATGCCCTGCACTAAAAGCTCTATCACTGACATCATCAATGCTACCATGCAGCCAAAATCACTCGCACTGAATGTAACCGAAAACTTGACCAAATGCCCCAAAGAGTATGCATGACCACAACAGGTGCTAACAGCTATGCTACTGGCACCTAAAAATTCTCTTTTAGCCATTCCAGTGGAAAGATGCCTGTGACAGCCCCCAGGTGGCTCAGAGTGTGTGGGAATGCAAAATGAAACTCTTTCTTGTATTCAATGTGATGGTAGAGATTGTGTAGCACTGCATAGCAGTGTTCCAACACCTCCCCTGATGCCGGCGGGCCAGGCAGGCATGCCATAGAGGCAGTAGCTACGCGGGGTCACCACAGATGGCAGGAGAGATGGGGCAAAAAATTACACACACACATATTATATATATATATATATATATATATATACACACATACATATACATATATACATATACACACACACATATATACACACACACACACACACACACACATATATATAGGATACATGATGGGCAGGAGTGGGATATGGAAAATATTCTTACTCCGCAGATGAGCCATGTATTTCACGAAGCGCACGAGTGAAAATACACAGCTCACGAGGCAGGAGTGAGAATATTTTCCATATGCCATGATCTGCCCATCATGTGTGCGATTTATACCACAGGGGTGAGAGCTGCAGGAACATTTTTTCTGAGTCTGTGTGTTTCCTGCTCATTGTGTGTGTGTGTGTGTGTGTGTTTTGCAAAGCTAACTGAGTGAGTCAGAGGCTCAGTGAAAAAGACAAACTGCTGCAGGTAGCACGGAGAAACAGAACCTGCTTTGTAAAAGACTTTCATTTAGAATTCAGGTTGTTTTGAAGCTGAGATCAGCACAGTAATGGGCTAGCAATGTTAGAAACACAATGGGACATAGGTGAGAGTCTTTTGCAAAGCTAATTGAGCAAGTTGCAGCTTCAGTGAGAAAGAGAAACTTTTCCTGAAGCAGTTTCCTTTAGAATGCAAGCTGCAGTGCATTTATCCTCACTCTGGTGACATTAGCAGAGTATGGATAAATGTCGATATCCTCACTCTGCTGATGTCATCAGGATTTATCCTCACTGCAGTGGAAATACAGTTTATCCAACTGAGAAAGCTCTCACCCCCATGGGGTGTGTGTGTGTGTGTATACATACATACACACACACACACACACACACACACGCATTATATATACACACATACACAAACTATATATAACAGTTCTCCCTCGTTATGATGAATGCCTTGGGGTCCATATTAAAAGTTTATTTTAACGAGTATTCGCAATATCACAAAAAGCAGGTAAATACAGCATTGTGATACTTGTAATGAAGGTCTGTGTGTCTTATTTGTAAATATCATAATTTATTTACACACAACCAGGAAAACACTCTAAACACTCTTAAAGGCACATGTAGAAATTTTAAAGAATAAATTAAATATACAGTACTTTATTTATTAAGAATAGCAGTCCATTGTTGTCCGAGTTAGACTGTTGTTGAGCACTTCGTTTTCACTTGACACTATGAGCTGTCTTAACTGTAGCAGTTGTAAGGAGGACACAAAGGACTGCTGCACCAGGTACCTCAAGCCTGTCTCCAGGGCTGCTATTCCCTCTGCTGAGTTCACATGGACTTCCGTGCCAGTCGCTCCTTCAGCTGCATCCTCAATGTCAGATAATGGGCGATTCCCAGATTTCACTTCAGCCACAATCTCTTCATCTGTGATCATATCAGATACAGCAAGACTGTCATCTTGAGCAAACCACTGCTGAGGCTGAGAGTGTACACTGGGACCGGTCCCTTCAATCAGCCCCAATCAAGCAGCAATGCTAACGTCCTCTCTGTCAATTTCATACTGACAGGGATAATTCATCAATAACAGGTGATACTGCGCTTGCCGGCTATATTAGTCACAATTATGATTAGAGCACTTTAATAGCCAGGAAAACATACTCATGGGGTAATTTATAAATTTAGACTTGAACACTTGCTTGTGAGCTCTTTCTACCAGTCAATATGGATAAGGGATGCTAAAGTGAATGTAAGCCAAAAAAAAGGCAGATTCAAACGAGAAGCTTAAAGTGATCACTACATTTTCAATGACTGGGTTATAGTGGGATCCATAACTTTCATTCGTTTTAAGTGGGATTCATTATAACGAGGAAGAACTACACACACACATACACATTTACATATATATATATATATATATATATATATATATATATATATATATATATATATATATATATATATACATATATACATGTACACACACACACATACACACACATACATATATATATACATATATACATAGCGTACAAATACATATAATTATATATATAGTTAAATAACCTGGAACAAATTTTGTTAATGTATCCTCTTAGGGCCGAAGCACAACACACACAAAATAGAGAAATAAACCGTAAAGTGAAGAAGTCTCTTGAGCCTTATTCAATCTGTAGCGTACTGTTCCTCACGGGTTTTAACTACACAATACAGCAGCCACAAGATTACCTGATACCAGAACACACACACACAGTAGTTCTGATGTTCCCTTTTCTCTCAGCAAAAACCCATTTATAAGTGACAACACACTGCAGGAATGTGTGGTTATACTCTGCTATACGTACACTTCAGGAGGTTTAAGTATATCAGAGTATACAACAGTTGGTTGTACTTAATTTATTTGGTTACGTGCCCCTGGAAATGCTCAGAATGCTAGCAATATATTTCAACGGTAAAAGGAGGAAGGAAAGAGCACAGTAAAAAAAGGTACTCGCCGTACAGCAGATCTTTGAAAGACTCTCCTCCATTGGGCCACACCTTTGGAACTGTAAGACGCCGGCGTCAAGACCACCTGGAAACTTTTCCCAACTGGGGCCACCCACAATGATGTACATTGTCGTTTCTAAAACGTAAGTGCCTCCACTTTGCATTCTTAGTTCCCTACTGGAGATAAGCTCGGAGGGCCACTTACCTTGAGGACCCAGGAAATCACACCACTACCAGGCACAATGACTGGAAACCTTCCACAAAGGCAGTGGAATACCCTGCCATCTTATACCTCATACAGGGGAAGGAGGGTGGGTGCACTGTGGTCCAGTGGAGTAGATTCTCTCAAAGATCTACTGTTATGTTAAGTAACTGTTCCATCTTCACCGATGATATCTCCTCCAATGGGCCACACCTCTGGAACAATTTCTAAGCAGTATAAAGTACCTAGGAAGGATGGCAAAGTCCAATGCAAAAATCAGGGCAGAAAGCCTTACAGAACAGCAAGACAAAAGCCAGCACATCTGCCTGAGACAATGTGCAGACTGCTGTGCTTAGTCAAAGTATGTATAGTGCCCCATGAGGCAGCAGCACAAATGTTGGCAGTAGACATTCTGAAAGCAGGAAGAGAGTTGGCTAGTGGCCACGCACAGTAACAGAAAGTTCCTTACCATAATTCCTATAATTCGCCATTAGTATGATCTAGGTAAAAACAAAGTGTTCTATGTATATCAGGGGTATGGAGCAATGCCGCACCCTTGTTAGCATGCTCAGGATAATACAGATAGGTTTATGGTCTGGTTCAGCGTGACATCAGAAACTATTTTTTTTTTTTGGCTCTTACTTTTTCTCTCCTCCTGATGCCGGCCATCCCTTCGAAGGGAGCCCCCAGCCCCATCCCCCATCTACCATTCGCCACTGCCTCCGCACCTCCAGGGCTTAACCCCCCCCAGCAGGATTCCCCAATCCCCACTGGAGAGCGGATTTAGTAGGGCCAGTGCCGTGGCTAGCCGGGAGCAGAGCCTGCAAGGCGCCCCTCCATCATCTCGCCATAGCATCTATTTTCCTCCTGGCATCTCCCCAGGAGATGAGGCATGCAGGACACAGCAGAGAAAATGCGACACGCCCATGACGCCCCAGCTGCCACCCCATCTCCTCCCTTTCCACAGCGACGCATCCTGTCCCAGACTCTGCTAGGGAGCAGACAGCCCGATCGCTGGCTGCCCCTTCCCGGAGAAGGAGAGCAGTCCGTCGGACACTCGATCCTTCTCCTCCCCTGCCAACCCCCGGTGGCCCGTGCTCGTTCCCGAACACAGGTCGTCGGCATAATGAGAGGTAAGGCGTCCAACACCACCAGGCCAGCACACTAACTACTTTTGGTAAAAAAAAAAAAAAAAAAAAAAAAGGATAGTATGCAAGTCCTTACAAAAGATCAGTTGAGGGGTTGGTGGGGCTCATGCATTCAGAAATCCTTTGGGCAGAAATGACAGCAACCAGAAAAAGGGCTTTCCGTGAAAGGAAGCACAGTTCACAAGTTGTAGCAGGCTCAGAGAAATCCCCAGGGAAGAATTGGTTTATGAATCAGGGGACACATGTGCAAAATATCCTCAAGAAAGGTACAGGGCACTTCCAGTCATGCCACCATGCATCTGTTAGGGGGTATGGAAGGTCGAAATGGTCACCAGGTGTGCCTTAATTGATGAGTACTGCAGGCTGGAGTCTGACAAACATGAGGTAGGCTAGAACAGCATTGATGACACGCACATGAATCCTCAGAGCAGGAAGTATACTATATGGAGAAACGCTTCATTTCAGTGAATAGGTGCGTCTTGTGGAAGGCTTTCTAGCTGCCAGCAAGACATGAGCTACCCAGGGGAAACCCTAAAAATGGGCAATGGGTACATCCACAGGAGCCATGCATGCAGGTGGCAGGATCACAGGCCCGGATGTACCAAGGACCCCTGGTCTTGAGAGAGAGTAGATGCCGGCACAGGGGTAACTAAACAGGGGGTTACACTGCTATATGCTGGAGTGGAAGCCAAATCTGGCAAGGCCAGAGGGGGCTACTAGTATCAAGGTGGCCCGTTCTGCCCACCATTTGACTAGAACTCTCTGAATGAGAGCAACTAGAGGGAACGCATATAGAAAGATCCCCCTTGAGGAGAGGGACAACACATCTCACCAAAAAAACTTCAGGCCCTGAAGCGAAAAGTGTCAGTTTTGCATTATGTGGGAATACAAAAGGTCCAACTCGGGATGACCCCATCTTGCAAAGAGGTTATACACACTGAGGTCAGCAGCTCCAATTTGTATACCCAAGACTAGGACCAGACTCGGCCCGAATGCCAAGACATTTCGGACTTCTGGGAGAAAAATGGTGGTCAACTGAAGTCCATAAGAAAGTGCCGACTGTCACACTCTCACTGCCTCCCTGCATAGAGGGTACGAGTGAGTACCTCCTTGCTTGTTGATACAGTGGTTGACGCAGACTGTCTGTTCTTATCAACAGGGGACCAGGAGTGAGGTGTTCACTGAAGGCCTCAAGACCGAGAACAACAGCACTCGTCTCCAGAACACTGATGTGGAGATCCGAATCCCAGTCTTTCCACACCTCTTGGGTCTGGAACCGTTGCAGGTAGGCACCCCAATCTAACCCAGAGGCATTCGCTGTGAGGATTTGCGCTGGTGGTGTGAAACAGAATGGGACACCCTGTAGCAAGTGCAGGGGGTTCAGCCACCACAGCAGAGATTTTTTTCAGAAGAAACTTCACAAGAACCATTTGCTCAGTCTTGTCTGTCAGTTGGCCACACTGTACCCAAAAATATCCATTGAGGAATCCTCATATGGAGGTGGGCTGGTTACAATGGCAGCTGCCATAAGCCCCAGGAGGCAGAGCATAGTCGTGGCAGACACATAATGGCTCCTGTGTATCAGATGGGCCTGAGCAACAAGGGCCTCGGCACTGTCTGTGGGAAGGAATGCAATGCCCACTGCCATGCCCAATATCGCCCCAAAATACTGGAGGCACTGGCATGAAGTGAGGACAGGTTTCACTACACAGACCATGACATTCAGGTCGAACAATGGCAGAGTTCCTTGTACTCTGTACTGGACCATTCCTGGGCAGGTCCTACAGAATTCAATCATCCAAATAAGAGAAGACAAAGTACCTTCCTTCCGGAGAGCTGCTGCCACAACTGCGGTGCAGTTGGTAAACACCCGCAGAGCTGAGGATAAGCCAAAGGGCAATACTCGGAACTGATAGTCAGTCCTCCAGAGCAAAGTGGAGGTATTGCCTGTGGCATGTTCAGAGTTGGATAAGGTAAACCAGTCCCCTTACGGCAGAAGAGGAATGAGAGCCAGGAGAGACGCCATGCAAAACATTCTGTATTTGATTAATTTGTTCAGGGTTCTGAGGATCAGAACTGGCCTCCTGTAGATTTAGGGCCTAGAAAGTATCTTGAGTAGAACCCCCTGTTCCTTTCTCTGGCAGGGATGGGTTCTATGGCCTTCTTTTGAAGCAGAGACTGTATCTTCCTTCAGCAGGGACTGGTGTCCCGGAGGATAATGAGGCAGAGGGTGTACTGGAGGTTAGGAGGGTAGTTCCAGCACATGCCCCCTTTTCCACTACTGCCAGGATCCATTCGACTGTGGATCTCCCTCCATTTCTGTAGGTGAAAGGAACTCCTTCCCCTCACTAGTTACCCTGGTCGTAACCATGCAGGGGGAGGAAGTGAGGAGTCATAAGGTGCCAAGGCAGCAGGGCCACCAGAACCTTTGGTTGCCTTGGAATGGCCACCTGGGGCAGAGGGCCCACCTCCTCCACCAGGATACTGTAAGTGTTGACCTCGGCCTCCATGGCCCGTAGGCCTCCGAAAAGCACCTCTACCATGACGTCTCAAATTTTGCAGGGTTAATGAATTCACAAACCTCAGATTCATTTTTGGATGACTGAAGGTCTTTTACATTATCATCCACATCAAGTCCAAATAACTTGGAACCTCATAAAGGTGCACCCAGTATGGCCTGTTGTATATCAGTAGCAAAGCCAGCTACTATAAGCTAGGAATATCTCCTGAGACAGATACCCAAGGCAGTAGACCCGGCAACAACATCCAATGCACCATATGCAGACCTTGGAGGTTTCCCAATATTCAGACGGGCTAAAGCAGCTGAGTTCTGCTTTTGAAAGACTATCATGCAGAGTCTGAACAGTAGTTATGGCAGACTTCCAGAGGCTATTTTGATAATTAATCGTAAGCCTGGTAATCTGCAACTGAGAAGCCCCAACGTGGAAGAGGTGCAAGTCCTCTTGCCCATGCCATCCAATTCCTTGGATTCTTTGTCCAGAAGCTAGGTGCTCATGACTCTAGGAGCTCTAGAGTGGTCATGAGCACCCTGATGATTACCACAGAATCAGCCTCAGGCATAGTAGGATTTGCAGACGGACCAGGGTACTGTTTGTCAGCCTTTCTGGGGACTGCAGGCAAAGTGCTAGGCCTGTGCCAAGCAACTAAGGTAGCATCCTCCAAAGCAGAGCAAACAGGAGGTACCACAGCAATTGGTGCTGCTGTGACTTCAAAGAACTCCAGCAGATTTCTCTTACTGGAATCTCTCTTCTCCCTCAAATCCAAATCCCATTACATAATCAAGTTGCTTGAATAAAGCTTGAAATGCGGCATCTTAAGGGGAGACCTGAGGTTATGGACCACAGTGTCTTCACTGTAAGAGGACAGAGCTGAGCTGGAAGGAAAAATCCTTTCATAGAGGTCTTCCTCCTCTCCATCTTCCAAATCCTACTCCATGTCCAGGAGATCAGGACTACATTCTACTTCATCGTCCTCCTGAAGGACGATTCATAGATTTTGTCAGCAGTTAAGGACCTCCTGGCCCACCCAGTCTGCCCATATACGACAGGAGCTGTCGGTGGAGTAGGCGACAGAGGCTGTATCGATGATGCTGTAGGTATGCCTTTATGTTCCGTCAATGATGACAGTACTGATGGGAAAGGTCCTGTTGATGAGACCGAAACCGACATGGTCAGCACTGGGAATAGGCATGTTTACATTGCAGAGAATGACACCAACATAGCCTGGGAGTCGACAATGCATGGTAGCAGGTTCACGACTGCTGTTGTCCAGACAGAAACTGGCAACGGGAGTGACAGACCATCCGTAGTAGGTACAACAGCACTAGAATCATACCCTGACCTTAGTGTCTCAATGATGGTCGAAGTGGGGCTGTAGTCAGCATTACTGGAGCGGACAATGAAGAGTTATACTCCTTCAAAGAAGACCCTGACCTCACTGGTGAAGCATGCTTTTCTCTACACTTATGGTAACTGGACAGGAAGGTTTCAACACCGATTTTTACTTTTCCTTAGATTTTTCCATTATCCTCGCTGATAATAAATCATTGACTGCCTGTTTGTTTTTTCCCCCCCATCACGGGCAGCTGTGAGGGAAAAGCTGGCTTGAAGCCTGTAGCCGTCACTTACACTTACATGGCCCTGATGGTGATGAAAGTTTCTAGATCCTTCTGGTGTCTCCACTGGCCTGATTAAATTTCTGTAACAAAAATACCTCAGTCTCAAAACGGGCAAAGGAGTAAATACCTATGGCTCAGAACAGGCAAAGGAGAGGAGAACGTCCACTGCTAAAACACTAGAACAGTGGTGTTTATTTTGATAAAAAAAAGCACAGTAAAAGCACATTGATTGTCTGGGTACACAAAGTGGTAGCACCCCCCACCAAGAAATACAGGTTACTCACCTGTAACAGGAGTTCTAGGAATGGTATATGTTGTTCATCCACACTGTCTGGCAGGTATCCTTGCCGCTTTAAATCTTGCCGGAAGGTCTTCAAGCTGGCTCCTCCCACCCACCCAGGTGGTAAAACTCTCGGCTCCGCCCCATGACGCCAGATCTGGCCCGCTGGAAGCTCAGGTTGTGCGTCGGCCGGGAGGTCCGGTGGGTCGTGTGGATGAACAACATATACCATTCCTAGAACTCCTGTTACAGGTGAGAACGTATTTCTAGGGACATGGATATGTTGTTTGTCCACACTGTCTGGCAGACTCCTAGCAGTTCTCCGGGAGGAGGGAGGCAAGGCGCACACCCCTACTTAGGAATAAAGACTGGAGAACCGAGGCCCAAAACCAGCATCCGGCGTGACTCAAGGTCGATGTGGTAATGGGTGATGAAGGTGTGCTGACTTCAGGTAGCAGCCTTGCAGATATCCTGGATAGGGGCGTCCTGAGCAGCCACCGATGCAGCAGTATGGGCGGGTAGAATGAGCTCTTTATCCCTCTGGGAGGCTCCATGCCACTTATAGCAGAGATCTATGCAGGGAGTGACCCACCTGCTTATCGTCCGCTTGGCTGCAGGTCTGCCAGATACGGCTTCAACGTAGGTGACAAACAGCTGCGAACCTCTCCCAGATTTCAGCCATGCGCTCCTTATAATGAGCGCCCTTCTAGGGTCCAAAGTATGGAGCCTGTATTGGCCTCTGAGGTATGATTGGGGTAGAACACGGCAGAGTCAACACCTGGTTAAGGTGAAACTCCGCCACCACCTTCGGAAGGGAATTGGGTGGGGGCAGGGACAACCTTGTTCCTGTGGAAGACCAGCAAGGAGACCTGATGCAGAGCACCTGGAGCTCTCCATCCTTCTGGCTGACGTGATAGCCACCAAGAAGGCGGTCTTCCACGACAGGTGAGAGAGTTCACACCTGTGCGTTGGTTGAATGGCTTGCCCATGAGCTTTGCCAGTACCAGCAGTAAATCCCAAGGAGGTGGAGGTTCTCACACCGGAGGGGAAATGTGATCAAGGCCTTTGAAAAAGCGCCAGACCACCTTCTCCTGCGCCACCGACTGCTCCCCGGCCCACGCCCGGTAAGCACAGATGGCTGCCAGGTGCACCCTTAGGGTTGTCGACCTAAGCCTCTGATGAGAAAGGGACCATAAATAGTCCAAGATGCTTGCCAAGGAACAGGAGGAAGGGTCCAAGCCCTTGCCCTGACACCAAATGGAAAACCTCTTCCATTTGAAGGCATAGCATTTCCTGGTAGACTCTTCTTTGGGGACGCCTCAACTTCATTTGAGGACTTAGTCGGAAAGACCGAGCCTGGAACTCCTAGCCGGCTCAGGAACCAGGCCGTCAGGTGCAGGGATTGAAGGTCCGGATGGAACACCTTCCCTGATTGACTGAGAGCAGGTCCGGGCGAGCTGGAAGCTGCCTCGGAGCCTGGAGCTGAGGCTAAGGAGATCTGGGTACCAGAACTGGACGGGCCAGTCTGGGGCTATCGGAATCACCTGCCTTGTCCTTCCTTGCTTTGAAGCACCTTGTGTATCAAGGAAATGGGGTATGTAGAAGGTCCGGTCCACGGTTCGAGAAGGCACCCCCTGCAGCGATCCCTGCTGAGGGGGGCGGCATGGAACAGCCCAAGCTCGAGATTCTCCCTGAGGCACACAGGTCCACCTGAGGTGCCCCAATGGGAGAACAGATCTTGTACTACCTCCGGCAGGAGAGACCACTCGTGGGATGCAGCCCCTATCCGGCTTAGGGCATCAGCCAGGGTGTTGGAGGCTCCTGCCACATGAATGGCTAGGAGATCCGCCTCCAAGCTGTGCATGAGTGACCAAATGCGGAGAGCTTCCTTGCATAGAAGCATGGAGCGCGTCCCGCCCTGGCGGTCTAGACAGTACCTGGTCGTGGTATTGTCCGTCTGGACTCTGACCACTTGACCCGCAGAGAAACGGAGCAAGGCGGTGAGAGCTAGGCGGACCGCCGAGCTCCAGCAGGTTGATGTGGCATCGGGACTCCTGCGGGGACCAGAGGCCGTGCGCCCGGTGTTCCCCCAGATGAGCACCCCAACCCATCAGAGAGGCATCGGTCGATAGAAAGACAGTCGGCTCGGGGCGGACAAACGGGATGCCCTCCTGCAGATGAACTGGAACGGTCCACCACCGGAGAGCGTTCCACATCCCCTGGGTCACCGTCATTAGCTGGTCCAATGGATCGCAGCGTGTGACCACTGGCTGGCCAGTCCCCACTGAAGAGGCGCAAGTGGCAGCGTGCCCAACGGACCACACTGGTGCAGGCTGCCATGAGACCCAGGAGGCGCAGGAAGTCCCGGCAGAGCGCGATTGCCCAACCAGAAATGATTGGGCAAGGAGGAAAGAACCTCGGCCCTGTCCGCGCGGGAACTGCTGCTTTGCTCAAGAGAGTCGAGCTCTGCCCCATGAAAGAATCACCTGCCTCGCTCGAGTTCCACTTGGCCTCGTTGATGAGAAGGCCGATTTGAGGCAAACCTGGAGGGCCAGATCTCGGACCGCCCACCTCCCTGTCTGGAGGGGCTGCTATCAGCCAATCGCCCAGGTAACGGTACACCTGGACCCTCGGCGCCCATGAGGGAAAGCTGTCACCACTGCTATGCATTTGGTGAAGACCCTGGGAGCTGGAGACAGGCCGAAGGGCATGGCCCGGAACTCGAAGGGATCCCTCCGCTCGAAGCGAAGGAATCTCTGATGTGACGGACGGATAGGGACGTGAAAAGCAAGGCGTCCTGCAGGTCCAGAGAGCAGAACCACCCCGGGTTCCAGGGATGGTATTATCTGAGCCAGAGTGACCATCCTGAAGGTTCGAGACCTTAGGAACTTGTTTAAGTCGTGTAGGGTCGAGAATGGGCGCCAGCCCCGTCGTTGGGAACCAGGAAGTACCTGGACACAAACCCGGGTCTGAGGAGGGTCCGCCACCTCCCTGATCACCTCCTTTGAGGAGGAGTGATGTCGGCTCAGGCGAGCCGACAGTGAAGCTGCGGATCCCGATGCCCCGAGGTCGCGATGGCTCTGAAGGCGGGGCCTGCTTGAAATTCCAGGGGCAGGCCTTTTCTCACCACCTTCAACACCCACCTGTCCGTGGTAATAACGGACCAGGTGGAAAGGAAGTGACGAGCTATCTCCACGGGGGAACCTGGGTGAGGTGACGGGTTGGGGCACCCCTCAACCCGGCCACTGGGCAGGCTTTGAGGAGGGACCAGCCGAGGGACCTCCTGAGCCTTTACGTCCCTGCTTCCTGTTGGAGGAAGCCCCAGGCTTGGGTTTGGGATGCCGAGCCCGAGCCTGCTGGCCCTGACGTTGCTGGGCCGGACGTGCCGCGGGCGCAGAGGACCCAGCGAAGAGCTTAGGCTGTGGTTTGCGGCCTTTGTCCTTCTGAGCGGATGAGACCGAGTCCAAGGTAGCATTGGACTTCTCGACCCTCTGCAGGTGACCTTCCACCCCAGGGCCAAGAGGTCAGTCCCAAGAGGGGACATCCGCCAACTTGTGCTGGGTATCCGAGTAAGGTGGATATCCTCAGCCAAGCCCGACGACGATAGCCACTGCGGCCGCCACAGACCTGGCACATGAGTCCCCAATGTCCAAAGCAGTCTGAAGCTGCTGTTGGCCACTGCCCTGCCTGGTCCGCACCTGCCCAACCGTGGTCTGCAGATCCGCTGGAAGATGAGGGACGACTCGTCCAGGAGCCCAACAGGGCATGAGAGAAATGTGCCATGAGGGGCCGAACTGGCCTGGCAAAGCCGAGGAGGACGCAGCGTGAACTTTTCGCCTGGCATAGTCCAATTTCTTGGACTCCTTGTCGGGAAGTTGTCCCACATCCCAAGCGTTCCGGCAGCCGAAAACGCTGTCGGTAACTAACCCTCGGCCGAGGGTGTTCAAAACCGGACAAGGAACGTAGGGACCGCGCATACTTCCTGGCCATCCTGGCCGAAGGCAGGACAGGGAAGCAGAGGCGCTGCCAGAGCTCGGCCGGGCCCACTATGGCCTCGCCACCGAAAGGCATCCTAGGGGAATCCCCTCGGTCCAGAATCTCCGTGAGGGGATACCTGGCCCGCTTAGAAAGCGAGGTTCGAGCTTCATCCGGTGGACTCTGAGATGAGCCTAAGCAATCCCAGGAAGACGAAGGCTGTTGTCCACCGACTGTCCTCCTGAGGACTCAAGTCCATTCTCTTGGAGAAAAGGGAGAATCGATCCGGGACCGGAAGAGTCCTCAAAGAGCTGCCTCGGGCCTGAGCCACCCTCCACCTGCCGAGGTCGATCGGGAGTGAGGGTGACAGACAGCCTATGGGGCAATCCTCGAGCGACCGAGAATTCCGGTCGGAGCCCCAACTAACGGCTGTGGAGGCGGAGGTTCCACGGAATCGTGGGGCAGCTGGTTTTGGCTGAACAACCCGGCCTGGGAACAGGCTCCTCCCGATAAAACGAGGGTTGTTTGGCGCTCCAGTGACAGCCTACGTAATGGCTGGGAAAGCGGCGGCGTCGGCTTGTCCCGGTCAGAAGAACTGGTACCACATGAGGTCCTCATTACAGCCGAACGAACTTACGCCGGCCTCCCTCGACCGGCAGAGAAGAGGACCAGCGGCAGCGCCACTTGCTGGCGGGTGCCGAGACCGAGACCGCCTATGATGGCGGGATCGACTGACCGCCTAAGAAGTCCGGAGACGAGAACATCGGCTTTCCCGAGGGCGGAGAAGTGTCGCGGGAACCGGCACTCCTCGGTTCGGAGGGTTTCAACCGAAAGTTCGGAACCGGAGGCACAGAATAAACAACGGGTCCTCAACTCCCCACCGGAAAGAGGAGAGGGATTCCGGCTTCTCCTGCCGACAACCGTCCAACGGGTGAGAAAAATCACCAGCGTCGGCGGAAGTCTCGGTCAACTGGCCTGGCAGGGACACCGTGGAACCAGTGGCGGCGAGCGGTCGACCGAAGGTCGGCGGCCGACAACAAGGAGAGGATCTTTCCTGCTCCCAGAGTCAGCAGTGGGACTTACCCTTTGTCTCTCTTTTTGGACGAAAGCGGTCCAGCAAGATGGTCCCTCACCTTTAGTAGAGGGTCAGACAAAGCTCCTTAAAGAAGCTGAATAAGAGGCACGAGGCGGGACAAATCCACAGCCCGAGGGAAGCGGCCCGCGCCACCTCCTCTTAAAGGCGATCATCTGCTCGAGGCTGATCCGCCAAGCCGCCGCGAAGACCGCCGACCCGGGCCTCTTGACTTCACGGAGGAAAATGCTTCTCGGGGCGCCCCAGTTGTAAACGGGCAGCACGGTCTTCGAGGACGTAGGCCGAAAAGGAAGAGTACAGGTCGCAGGCCTGTGGGTCGTGCTCCAGGCCTAGACAGTAGACGCACGTGGAGTGCGGATCCGTCCAGACATCTTCTGCCTGCAAGGGCATCTCCGGAAACGGAGTCGATTTGTCCATCGCAGCAGCGGGAGAGAAGACAAGTCTTTTAAGCAAAAACTTTTAAATTCGAAAATTAAAGAATTAGGAACCAGTCTTATCATGAAGCGTTAAGGAGGAACCTGAGCTCCAGCGGTAAGGAAGATCTGGCGTCATGGGGCGGAGCCGAGAGTTTTACCACCCGGGTGGGTGGGAGGAGCCAGCTTGAAGACCTTCCGGCAAGATTTAAAGCGGCAAGGATACCTGCCAGACAGTGTGGATGAACAGCATATCCATGTCCCTAGAATGTCAACGTTTCATGTCTCGCTGACACTTTGTCAAGACATCGTGACAAAGCATCAGTGAGATGTGAATCACTGACGTTCTTGGTGGGGGGGATGCTACCACTTTGTGTACCCAGACAATCTATGTCTTTTTACTGTGCTTTTTTTTATTAAAATAAACACCAGTGTTAGCGTTCTAGCAGCTGACGTTCCCGTCTCCTTTGCCAGTTCTGAGCCAGAGGTATTTTTGTTACATAGAAATGCTTTTTGTTCTGGCTCCAGACAGCGTGTCTTGAGCCGCCTCTTCTTGCATACCTGATTAAATCTCTGGCAGATCATACAGGCGCTCACATTGTGGGATGGGCCCAAACAGCAAACACAGTCCCAAGAAGGCACAGCGCACACAAACTTGAAACTGCCAGATGTAAGAGGTTTCTGTGCAAAATACAAAACTTTTTATTGCTGCCAAAGTAAAAACCGTTAAAAATACTGAGAATATGCAGAGAGACTGACTGCCCCTGTGCTTTGCTTCTGTAGATCTTTGTCAGGGGGCGGGCTCCTCTCTTTCTAAAGCCCCTCCTTTTATACCACCTGCTTGGCCACCGTTTGAGACCCAACCGGTCGGGCATTTACAAATTTCAAGTTGTCACAATTAGTGGCTGCCAGGAGGAAAGCAGCCCAAACACCAAAAAGGAAAAATAAAATCACCAAAAATGCAAAATAGATTCCACTGAAAAAAAATCTATATTGCTCTTTTGGTAATTTTTTTTTCCTTTATGGTGTTTGGGCTCCTTTCCCCCTGCCAGCCACTAGACGTGGCAACTTGAAATTTGTAAACCGCTGACCAACTGGGTCTCAGATGGTGGCCAAGCAGGTGGTATAAATGGAGGGGCTTTGGAGAGAGAAGCCCACCCCCTGATGACTCTATAGAAGAGAAGTGCCACGGCACAGTCTCTGTGTGTCCTCTGTATTTGTCTCAGTTTTTACTGTGAAAACAATAAAAAGCTTTCTATTTTGCATAGAAACTTCTTAAATCTGCCAATTTTCTATGTTCACTGTTTCAAGTTTGTCTCAGTGCGCCGTGTCTTTGTGGGACTTTGTTTAACTTAATGGGGTTAGCTACCCCATGGCAGCAGCCATTATCAGCACTGCTCGAGTGCGTGCCACTCTATATGGTCAGCCCAAACAGCAGCGTCACCCTTTAGAACTTGTAACTGCAGGTATAAAACCTAAATAAAGGTTCTTTCGACAGTGCCATACAGGGACGTTGACAGAAAAACTTTTAACTTAAAAAATAAATAAGAAACGACTGTTTCTCTGCAGGTCTGACAAGCGGTCATTGGCGAAAGAATGAACTAAGGAACAAAGAATCACTCACGTTTCATAGGCACCAACGCTGTACGTCATTATGGGTGGCCTCTAGCTGGCAAAAGTTTCTGAGTGATCCTGATGACGATGGCTTACAGTTCCAAAGGTGTGGCCCAATGGAGAAGATATCCTTGAAGATTTGTAAGCCTTTAGCATCAGGACCTCTCAGAAACTTCTGCTAGCCTGAGGCCACCTATGATGACATGCAGCACTGGTGACTACGTAATTGAGGGTGGCCGTATTGCTCCTCAGTTCCCTGCCAGAGATAAGCTTGGAGGACCTCTTACCTTGAGGAACTAGGAGATCAAACTAGTATCAGTCACACAAGGAGAGGCAAAAGACTGGAAATCAAGTATATATAAGACAATAATGGACACTTTCAAACAAGGCAGTGGACAAACCTGCCACCTCATACCTTAGAACGGGGAAGGAGGGTGGATGCGTCATGGCCCACTGGAGGCAATTCTCTTGAAGATCTACTGTTACGGTGAATAGCTATTCTATCTTCATCGCGGACCACCGCCTCTAGTGAACCACACCTTTGGAACGATTTCCAAGCAGTACCTAAGGCACCCTGGGAGAATGGCGAAGTCTGCTATGCCATCAGGACAGAAGGCCTTGCATCACTACAAGACCAGAGTCAGCATGTCTATGCGAGAGAATGTCTAGACTGTAGTGCTTAGTAATGGTATGCACAGTGCTCCATGTGGCAGCAACACAGAGAAACAGAATCTGATGGCAGATAAGGACCGCTTGGCCCACCCAGTCTGCCCATTTCCCAACCTAATGGATAACCTGCAGATCCCAGTTAACCAACAACCTACTTCCTTATAACTGTCCCATGCATTCTTGAATTCCACCAGTTTTTGACTCCACAACCTCCTCCGGAAGGCCATTCCATGCATCCACAACCCTCTCCGTGAAAAAATACTTCCTCACATTACCTCTGAGCCTTCCCCCCTCTATCTTCAAATTGTGCCCCCTTTTCCTGCACACCTCTTTTCCTGAACGATGCTACCCTCTTGGACTTTGTTGATTCCCTTGAGGTACTTGAAAGCTTCTATCATGTCCTCCCTCTCCCTCCTTTTCTCGAGGCTATACATATTAAGCTCCTCAAGTCTCTCTTCATGTCTTCTGGTGCAGACCCTGCACCATTTTAGTTACCTTCCTCTGGCCTGCCTCCATACTGTCTATGTCTTTGCGGACTGGGTCTCCAGAACTGCACACAGTACTCCAGATGGGGTCTCACCAGCTGTCTGTAAAGAAGGATAACAACTTCCTGTTTTATACTGGTGATGCCTCTCCCTATGCATCCCAGTATCCCCCCAGCCCTCCTTACTGCCCTCTCACATTACTTGCCCACCTTTAGGTCATCTGATATGACTACCTCCAGGTTGCTTTCCATTTTTGTTGCTGTAAGTATCTCACCCCCCATTGTGTACTCTTCCCCTGGGTTTTGGTTTCCCAGGTGCATTACTCTGCACTTCTTAGCACTGAATCTAAGCTGCCATACATTTGACCATTCCTCCAACCTTGCCAAGTCCCTTCTCATCCTTTCCACCCCACCCTGTGTATCAACTCTGTTGCAGATCTTTGTGTCGTCTGCAAAGAGACATGCTTTTCCTTCCAGTCCCCCTGCAATGTCACTTATAAAGACATTAAAGAGGACCGGTCCTAGAACTGAGCCCTGCGGTACCCCACTAGTAACCCCCCTTTCTTCAGAGTGAACTCCATTTACTATTACTCTCTGTGTCCTGTTTTCCAGCCAATTCTTTACCCAGGCTACCATCCTGGGACCCACTCCAAGGCTGGCTAACTTGTATATTAATCTTTTGTGTGAGACTCTGTCAAATGCCTTGCCAACGTCTAGGTAGGCCATGTCCACAGCCCCTCCTTGATCTACTACTTTGGTCACCCAGTCAAAGAAATCTATTAGATTCGTCTGACATGACCTTCCCACTGTGAATCCATGCTGCCTTGGGTCCTGTGCCCCTCTGGCCTCTAGGTACTCAACAATTCTTTCCTTCAGAAGTGATTCCATCATTTTCCCCATCACTGAGGTTAAACTCAGGTCTGTAGTTTCCTGCTTCTGCCCTGCTCCCACTTTTGTGAAGTGGAATAACATCTTCCCTCCTCCAGTCCTCAGGTACCACCCCATCCTCCCATGATTTGTTAAAGAGGGTAGTCAGTGGTGTCACTAGTTCTGTCCTTAGTTTTTAGAATTCTGGGATGAATCCCAACAGACCCCATTGCTCTGTCCACCTTCAGTTTTAAGAGTTCTTTCAGAACTCTTTTCTTCTGTGAATGGGCTGGTATCAACCCCCATATCCAGAATGTTTCTATTGTTTGCTTTAGGTACCTCCCCCTCTTCATTTGTGAATACTGAGCAAAAATATTTGTTTAGTATCTCTGCCTTTTCACAGTCACCCTCTGACCACCCCCCTCCCCTTTACTGAGCCTCACTATCCCTCCCTTGGTCTTCCTTCGCTCCCTGATGTATCTATAAAAGGTTTCATCCCCCTTCTTGCCCGAGTTGGCTATCTTTTCCTCGGTTTGGGCCTTTGCTGTTCTGACTGCCTTCCCTGCTTCCTTTTGCTTTAATTGATACAGTTCTCTGTCTTGCTCCTTCTGTGATTCCTTGTACTTCCTGAATGCTTTCCTTTTCTCCCTAACTTTCCCTGCCACCTCCTTTGAGAACCACAGTGGTTCCTTACATTGTTTTGTTTTATTTGCTTCACACAAAGGCTTGTTGCCTCTGTGATGGCACTTTTGATTATTCCCCATTGTTCTTCCACCCCTCCTTCCTGCCCATTTGCTAGTGCATTCCTTAGGCACTCACCCATTTTGGCAAAGTCAACCCTCCTAAAGTCAGTACCTTTGCCTTTATATGCAACTTGACTGTACTGCTGTGTTTATCGCGAACCATACTGTTTGATGGTCGCTAGTTCCCAGATGGCTACCCACTTCTAAATCTGTGATCCCCTCTCCATCTCCATTTGAGAGTACCAGGTCTAAGACTGCTCCCTCTCGAGTGGGTTCCAATACTAGTTGTCTAAGGCATGCCCCCTGTAGGGCATCCAGAATTACTCCAACTCTTGGAAGTGGCTGCTGCAAGTGCACTCCAGTTAACATCTGGCATATTCAGATCCCCCATCAACAATATCTCCCCTTTTTCTGCCATTCTAAAGATAACTTCTATCATTTCCTCCCCCTGAGATGGGGCCTGTATACAACCCCTGTGCGGATTGTGGTGTCACTGCCTGTCTCCAAATTGACCTATAGTGATTCCTCTCCTCCCCGTTTACCCTTTTGTTCTGGTGTTTTGATTACTTCCCTTATGTAGAGAGCTACTCCTCCTCTTTTACCCTCCTTGTCCCTCCTGTAGATAGTGTAACCCGGTACGTTTACACCCCAGTCATGGTTCTGTGTATACCATGTTTCTGTGACTGCCACGATATCCAGATGTTCCTATTCCATCAAGGCCACTAGTTCAGGAAGCTTGTTACCCAGACTATGGGCACTGGTACTCAATACTCTCCATTTTTTGATGGCTTTACCTCTTGTAGCACCATCTCTGTCCTCATTGACTTTGCTTTCTCCATTTACCCCTGTCCTGCTCCCTACTGACCTTTCTACCTTGGTCTTTACCTCATTTAGTACCCTGTTTTGTAGGGGGAAGACTGAGAATTCCCTGCTGCTTATCAGTGCCTCCCCCCTTGACTAGTTTAAAAGCTTGCCAATGAAGCATTTAAACCGATCGCCCAGAAGACTTGTTCCTTTCCTGAACAGATGCAGACCATCCTGCCACTATAGGCTGGTATCCCTCCAGGTGGAACCCCAGTCCCCAGTGAAGCCAAACCTCTGTGCTCCGCACCATTTTTTTTCAACCATTCATTGAATCGCATGGTGCAGAGTACCCCCCGCCTAACCCATGCCATAGACAGGCAGCACCTCTGAGAAGGATACTGTGTGTGTGTTACTTGCCTTAGGCCACTCCCCAACTCCACAAACTCCTCATGCACTGTTCTACTCTCATGTTGAGCCAAGTCATTCGTCCCTAGGTGGACAATGATGTCCCGCTCCGTCTCCTGTGCAGTTGTTCTTGTGATCCTGAGGGTGCGCTTCCTGTCCCTCCAAGCCATGGAGCCAGGCAGGCACCTTACTTCACTCTTCTTTGCTCCCCCCAGTTCTATCCCCCTAATAATTGAGTCTCCCACCAGGAGCTTCTTTCTTTCCCTGTGGTGTCCTCTGCCTCCTTCCTGTGGGCCTCCCTTGCAACAGTTGTCCGCAACCTCCTTAGTCTCCTCTGTGGGTGCATCCATAGCAGAACTATGTTCCACCAGAATGATGTATGGATTCTGGAGTGGTACAACTGACTGGCTGTGCCGCTGTTCCACCACCCTCACCCTCCCTGAGCCCACTGTGATCCAACCGCTATGCTTTCTTAGCAATCTCTGAGGCAGTGGTGGTGGCCCTGGTGCTCCCTGGGTGGGAGAGGTTCCCCTACTACTGTCCAGTGTGGCCTGAAGACTGGCAACCTCCTCCCTCAGAGCAGAGAGTTGCCTGCAAATAGGGCAGCATCTCAGCCTCCAGAAAGACTTCCCGAAGACTGCTGCTCCACAGGCAGTGCACTGCACTACTCCCCACATCTGTCTACCTTCCTGTTTATCCTGTGTAAGTTTTTTCTTTCTTTTTTTTCTGTTATTGTTTATATAAACACACACACACATATACATAGATACACATAATGTGTATGCTTATATTGTCAGTGCAGTGTGCTGGAAAGGATATGACAGTGGTATGCACCTTGTCCTCTTGAGTAAATGATGTCAGAACCCCTGGTATAAAGGAAATAGTACCAGGGGTGGGTGGGAGGGGAAGGGGGGATTTGGGCCCAAACTGTGCCCTCTCGAAACAATCAGTTAAAAGCTCTGACCCACCACTACGATAAGTGTCGACCTTCCTGTCAGCAAGACAACCTGCACAACAATTTAACAGAGAAAATACCCAGCTAAACAAACAGAGAAAAATCAAGCAGCTGAGTCAAACACAGGTAATCCTCCAGAGCCCCAATACAGCCTGGTGATTTGTGCTCTGAAAACAATCGGCCCCAAAACAAGTCAGTTGTGCACAAGGAAAGAAACAGTAAACAGTATTTCAATCCCTCTGGGTTTAAACTCCCAATCTCCAAAGAAGTACTGCAAGCCCCTTTACTGAAAAGAACAATAACAATTGTAATATGTAAAGTAAGGTACACCTCCCTCTGCTGTGAGCAAGACCGTCTTTCCTGCTGATTCCAAGTTCAGTATTTCACCTTTCCAGCTTTCAGTCAGAGGTACCTTCCACCTGAAGAATGTTAGCTTTGTAAGATGCAGAAACTTTCTGAAAGCAAGCAACAGAAGTGGCCATATTACACAACAAGTGGCCACGCATAGTTCCTTACCGTACATCCTGTAATAAAATAAAATACAGTTAGCCAGCCAATTAGAAAGGAACTATTTAGACACAGGAGTGCCCTCTTTCCCATGGGTGAAGGAAACAAAAAACAGAGAGGACTTTCTGTAGTCCTTAAGTGTGATCAAGATACCGTAGAAATATAGTGTTCAATGTACATCAAGGGTATGGAGCAATGCCTCATCCCTGTTAGCATGCTCCAGATAATACACTGGAAGGTCTACGGTCTGATTCAATGTGAAATCAGGAACAATATTTTGTAAAACTTGAGGATTGGTCCGCAAAGACATTCTGTCCTTGTGGAAAATCAAATAATGATGTTCATGCATCAAAGCCTGAAACTCAGAAATCCTAGAAGCAGAAGTCATGGCAGTCAACAACAGTGCTTTCCACGAAAGGAAATGCACCTCACATGTCACAGCAGGCTCAAGTGGAGCCAAAGTCAATTTCTACAGAATTAAATTGATGTTTCAAAGCAGAACCAGTTTATGAATACAGAGATGCATCTGCAGAATATCTTTTAGGAACATAGAGGACACCTATAGTTGTGCCACCATGCACCCAGTAATAGGGGCATGGAAAACTAAAACTATAGTCAAGTGTATAGATTACAGGACCCCTAACCCTGAGGCAGCAGATCCCAATAGAGGGGGGGTGGAACAGGATTCTCCACTAGCAGATGCTGCAGAAGTGGAAACCAAATCTGATGAGGCCAGAAAGGAACCACCAGTAACACGGTGGCATGCTCCACCTGCAGCTTGAGCAGAACCCTTTGAAAAAGAGGGATCAAAGGAAAGGCATAAAGGATCCTCCCTTTCCAGGACAGGGACAACACATCACCAATAAACCCCAGGCCCTGGAGTAAGCAAGCAGAAACGTGGCAGTATTGCGCTGTGTGGGGACAGAAAAGGTCCAACTCTGGACCACCCCATCTTGTGAACAGGTCGTTTACCACGGAGATCAGCAGTCCCCATTTGTGTAAAAGGAAACGAGACCTGCTTAGCCTGTCTGCCAGGATGCTTTGGACACCTGGTAGAAACACAGTGGACAGCAGTAGGCTGTAAGACATGGCCCAGTACTACACTCTCATCGCTTCCCTGCACTGTTGATAAGACAGAGTACCCTCTTGCTTGTTTATGTAGTGGAAGACACTGACACTGTCTGAATCAGCAATGGACCGGGGCGGAGATGCTCTTGACAAACCTGGAGATAAAGCAGAAAAGCACTCATCTCCAGAATGTTGATGTGGAGATAGGACTCCAAATCAGTTCATGACCATTGGGTCTGAAAAGATCTCAGATAGGCACCCCAACAGGAACCTAAGGCATCCACTGCGAGGGTCTGCACAACAGCCGGGGAAAAGAATGGAACCCCTTGTAACAGGTTCCAGCAGTCCATGTACAGTGAAGCCTGCTAAGATCAAGCGCAGTGTCACAGTTCCCCCACATGACAAAAGGGACTAACTCCCACTGAAACTGCATCGTTCCCTGCAGTAACTCTACTGCTGAATTCTGCAGAGTTGGGTTTGATACTGCCAAGCTTCACTGTATATGACGAGGACTATTTGTTCCAGCAAGTCCATTAACTGATCCCACTGTACCCAGAGTCCAGTGTGGAATGCGCATATGGAGATGGGCAAAGGGAACCATAACGGTGGCTGCAGCCATAAGTCCTAGTAGACGCAGCATTGTCCCAGCTGGCACATAATGATTTCTGTGTATCAGCTGGGCCTGCGTAAAAGGGCCTCTACATTGTTTCCAGGCAGGAAAGCTCAGACCACCACCTTGTCCAGCACCACACCAATATACTGGAGATACTGGCAAGGAAGGAGTACAGATTTTGGCATGTTCACCATGACACCCAGTTCCTTTACACTGTCTTGTTCTGGACAATGCCTACAGAACTGCTTCCCTGGATGGGGCCTTCGAGAGTCAGTTGTCCAGATACTGAAATACATAAAGCCCTTCCCTCCATAAGACTGCTGTTACAATGGCTAAGCATTTTGTAAATACCCATGGTGCTGAGGATAAGTCAAAGGGCAAGTCTCGGAACTGATAATGACTGCACTCCGGCATGAATCAGAGACACTGCTTGTGGCAGTTGAACATTTTGATATGCAGGTATGAGTCCATCATGTTCGGAGCACAAAGCCAGTCCCCCTTTTGCAACCATTATGTCCAGAGCACAACGCCAGTCTCCCCTTTTTGCAGCAGAGGGATGAAAGCCTGAAGATACAACATTCAAAGCTTTTTGTATTTAATGAACTGATTTCGCTCGCTCAGATCCAATACAGGACACAGATCTCCTGTTCAGCTGGGAACCAGAAAATAATAGAACCCTTTTGTTTCTTTCTTGTGGCAGGACAGGTTCGACTGCCCACTTGGTTAGAAGAGACTGAGCTTCCCCAAGCATAAGGAATAAGTGGCCCAGAAAATAACAACAAGGAGGCAGAGTACACACTGGAGAATAGACAGCAACACTAGAGCATGCCCATTTTCCATTACTTCCAGGACCTACTCGCCCACTGTGCTCTCCCTCTACTTTGCCAGATGAAGGGAGATCCAGCCTACCATTTGCACACCTGATTGCAACAGTGGTAGGGGAGGAAATGGGTAGTCAGAAGGTACTGGGGAGGTGGGGACGATGCCTTGACCTGAATCTATTGAGGCTATTCCGTTATTTAATCATGTATGCCTGGTAGTTTGAAATTCTTAGGCCCAAGGATGCAGAGACATAAGTTATTTTACTCATAACATACAGCCTCCTGGGTTCTTTGTCAAGAAGCAAGGTGCTCATGTGTCTAGAGGCTCAAGATTGGTCATAAGCAGCCATAATACCCACGGAATCTGCTTCGGGCTGGGAAGCATAATAAGGTTTAACAGACAGAGCAGGGTACTGCTTACCAGCCTTCCTAGGTACTGCAGGCATGGTATTAGGCCTATCCCAAGCAGAAAAGGTAGCATCCTGTAAGGCAAGGTATTCAGGAGGAATCACGATGGAGAGTACAGTTAGACCCTGCAAAAACACCACTAAATCTGTCTTTGTGGAGTCTTTCTCCTCAGCTTCAAATCCCATGCCATCCTAGATTTGTCTGTGCCAAGCCGGAAAGAGGGATCCTCAGCAGGAGATCTGGTGGTATACACCACATAAGTTCTCAATGCATGAGGAGGGGGTAGAGCTGGAAGGCATCCCCCCCCCAAAAAAATAGGGATCATTGTCCCTTTCATCATCCTCCAAATCCTATCAGGACTGTATTCTACCTCATCTGGAATTACAACAGAAGCAATTGATGGAGCTGATGACGGAGGTGGCGGCTGTAATGGAGGAAAGATAGGTGTGCTACTGGATCCTGTCAATGCCAATAGGGGAAGCTCAGTCAACAGGATAGCCATTATTGTTGGCGGCATTAATGCAAACAGGCACTGAAACAGTTCAGAAAATGACACCAGCACAACCTAGGAGTCAACAGCACCTTGTAAATGGCCCAGGACAACCGACGTCAAAGGGGCAGAACCAGACGAAGGGTGCTACTTACCGTCCACTGTAAGTATGGCAGCATCAGAACCAGACCCCAAACCTTGGTCTCTCATCGATGGTCGGGGGGGGGGGAGAGAAGGGGGGCTGTAGTCATCACCACCACAGCACACAATGAGGACTTTTCCTCCCTCTCAACAGAACTCGACCTCACTGGCAAAGCATAAGCTTTATCCTTGTGTTTGTGGTGATGGCTGGAAGAGGAAGACTTGGATGATTACTTATCCTGCTCTTTGTCCTGAGTCCTTGATGACCGTGGCAGTGATAGCATCACCAAACGCCAGAGAGTTTCCTTCCTGGAGGCGGATAAGCAACAGAGAAGCTGGCTTGAAGCCTGCGGCCTTGGCTTGAGCATCTATGACCTTAACGGTGATGAAGCTTTCTAGAACCTTCTTTCAGTGTTCTCCTTGTGGCCTGGTTGAATCCTAGCAGATCCTGTGGGTCCAGACACCGTGGAACAGGCCCAAACTCAAACTGTGTGAGTGACAACCTGGCGAACCTTGTAACCCCAGGTACAAAACCAAAATAAAAGTTCTTTGGATGGTGGCATAAAAGGACATCAACAGGTTAAATGAAAGTTTAAAAATAATGAAGTCAAAGAAAACAACAGATGCTGGCCCGGTGGCACTGAGGGTTGAGGCACTGGGCACGACACCTTGCGCCATGCCGGTAACCCGGTTTCGGGAAGAGGCCTGGGTCATCTGGGGTCGGTCAGGGGAAGGAGGATTAAGTGTCCCAACAGATGCTCTCCTCCTCTTCGGGGGGGGGGGAGAGAGAATACTTCGGGCAGTGATGGCACCCATAGTGCTGCTGTTGGTGAAGCATGGGCAGTAGGGGCATGGCTCTCCTGATTCGGGAAGGTGCTGGGCACTTGACTATGACGTGCGTCAGCACGTTGTCAGTGTGGATGAAAGTCCTCTGCGCTGGCGCTCTCAGGTGTGGAGACCACACAAAAAAAGGGAGAAAAAACAGAAAAACTCACAGGCATCAAGCCCTATGACGCCAGGATCCAGCCAAAAAACTGGGGGAGGTGAGAGTTACCCCTGGTGGCCAAAGCACGGGACAAGTGCAAAAAAATTTAAAAAACACACACAACAGAGCTGTTTCTCTGCAGATCCAATAAGTGTTTGATGGTGGAAGAAAGAACTGAGTAGCAATGGGGCCACCCACGATTATATAGGCGCCAACACTGCATGTCACTGTGGGTGACCCTAGGTAGAAGTTTCCAAGTGGTCCCGACACAAGACAGCCTACAGTTCCAGAGGTGTGGTCCAATGACGGAAATATCCCCAATGAAAACCAAAACAAATACAACAGCTTTCCAACACAGAAGCATGAAAGCGGCACTGAAAACGTATTTATTTTCGCTTGCCTTCTCCGATAATTAACTATTGATATGTCTGCTGTTTAACTTGGTATTTTAGATATTTAAAGATTTATAATTTTAAGGTTTTTAAACTCTGTAAAAGCGCTTTGATATTTGCTGAATTGTGCTTGTTACAAATAAAGATTATCGTTATTATTATAAACTGCTGTAGTGCAGACATCCAACCTTTTACACAACAAAATATATCCTGATATATACAACACGACAATCTGTGTCTGAATTTGTTAATTTCCTACCTATATACAGTAAATAAAATTCTGGGAAGGCCATCCTCATCACATTTTTTTCATATGCGTAAATTTCCATTTAAAGATATTAAAAGAAGATACTAAAAGGATTTATGGCGGCAGAGAGTTGCAAAGGGAAGGGCCGGGAACCACAAAAGTGGCCTCCTGCAGACTTTAGAGATGAGAGACTTGTAGTCTCCCCTGTACCGCAGATACACTGATCAGGGCAAAGATGTAGGTGGCCATAAGCTTGTTAAGGATGTAGAGGGGACCACTTCATTTAGGGCTTTAAATCTTCATAACAAAAACCTGTACTCAATTTGAAACCTAACTGGCAGTCAGCCCAGAGCATGAAGCAAAGGAGCTATATGTTGCAACCACAAAGCAGAGGTTAGAATCCCCGCTGCCAAGTTCAGAAAGCCACAGGCATCAGATCTGGCAAGCAGAAAAGCCATTAGAAAGTGCACTGCAGCACTCCAGTCTTAAAGGTTTTGGAAACAGTTTTTTTGTACCACTGGGTGTCCTACTATTTTCCTTTTAGTGTCAATTCAATATTTTGATAGGTTTTGACTTTTTTTTGTTAAAATTAACTTTATGACTTTGCAATAAACCTGAATCCCTCTCTCGTAAGAAATTGCTGCTCCCTCTTTTCATACTGCCTGAACGTACTATGACATTAGCAATACCCTTCCGGGGCCATTCAGATGAACAGAATGAAATGGTGTAATTGATGCCACGGAATGTCTCAAAAATATGAAAAGAAAGAGCAGTAACTGGTGAGGAGAAGGGAACCCTATGTAGATTTGAGGGCACCCCCAGAGCTAGATTTATCATAAATTGGTCAAAGCATATCAAAATACATACTGTAAGTAGCATGAAAAGAATACTGGGAGGGCAGTTAACTATGTAAAAATCAATTCCTGGGGGAGAGGGGCTGTGGAACACGAGCAAGATGGCCGCTAGGGCTTAAAGCACTTTGTTTCATTTCTCTTATCTTTTATAAAAACACTTTAAGTCTATTTTTACCAGCTATAATTGGAGTATTTGTTGCTGATGATCCTTGGCTCAACATGGGCAACCCTTGGAAGGATAGGTCCACGCCTGATGGAGATAAGGGCAAAACTCAGCCGGGGGCTCCCAGCGAGAGGTCCATGCAAAGCAGAACTTAGGAACATTTGGAGGGCTCTGTCGACGAAACCTTACAGACACTGGGTGTCAAACTAAATAAGCTCATTCAAACTGCATCAGGCTCATCTGATAAATTTGACTAATCGTGTGGTGACCCTGGAGACTACCATTGAATCAGTGCAGTCCGCTACTGTGGAGACCTCCAAGTGGGCAAATGCAGTCCTGGGCACAGTGGCCACCCTCACAAATGAAACTACACACTTCCAGTCTCACTTGGAGATGTTTGAGAACCAGGCTCGGGCTGTAAATGTGAGAATCCTTGGTATCCCACAGGGCAGTGAAGGAGACTCACTGCCCCTTTTCCTGACTGAATGGCTGACACAGCAATTTGGGGGTGATCTTTCTGCCCATTCCTTTTGAATCCAGAAGGCATACTGGGTCACTCCCCGAGAAAGGCCCGACAAACCAGAGGCTCCTAGGACTTTCATACTGGCAACCGAAGAAGTGGGCACCAGGGACTTTTTGTTAGCATTGGCTAGACACTAAGGCCCCTTGTTCCAGGATGGCCAACCCATTAATCTTTATCCCAATATCACCTATGCCACTAGGCAGAAAAGAAAGCAGTTTGACAGAGTTCAGGTCATGCTTTGGGAGGTGGGGTGTTGTTTCCTGCCCGCGTCCACACTGAATGCAAGGAAAAGATTTTTCTGTTTTCAGCCTCATCTGACGCTTTGAAGTGGGCACAAAAACATGCCCCCTCCTTTCGCCGCAAAGAGGACTCAGATGACCCAACTGAAGGCGACCCCTGAGGGAATCTTTGATTCACTGTTTTCTCCAAACGTTTGGTCAGTATCAGTTTGAACTATGCGGTGAGTTAGGTGGCTGGATTTTTAGAGAACCACTGGTTTCTTTTTCTTCGTTTATTCAGTAGCTGCTGCTCCATTTGTATTCTGAATCCACCCCTCCACTTTGCACCATCATTTATGGACTGCTCTACTTGGACCTGTGTTGATCCCCTATTCTCTTCTAAGTTGATGTTACTCTGATTTTATTACTTACAGCTGTATTCATGTTTCAAAGGGTTTCCTTTCACCAGTCTACCTATTAAAGTGTTAGCACCATTACTGTATTAAACGTCCATGTTGCTCCACATTCCCCACTCTATTTGTGTACCGATAGTGCAGTAGCTCTAGGTCTTGCATGGTGTAATTTTTGTATCCTTTTTAGGCAGGGCAGAAAGACGTGTCTGCAATTGGATTTCCTTATAACAGACTTCTCACCATGCCACTCATGGACTCATTAACGCAAATTGTATGGTATCAGGTATTTGTTGTTTTACTATATACTTTTCTCCCCTCAGATGTCATATCTTTATAGCGTGTGACAGCATTATTCGTTTTTATTAAGAGGAGTGGCACCTCATGGTTCTGTGATATTCCTCTAGGTACCATGCTTGTATTTTACACTGTGTTTGTTATAACTCTAATACACAGAAGTATAAAAAAAAAAATCAATTCCTATCACTTTTTTTTTTTGAGTTAATTTCTTTTGCCGCCCAGTCCTAGACGGTGTTCCTCCTAGCCTAGTCCCCCAGCCCCATCCCCCGCTCTCAGTTTACCTCTGGCTTCTTCCACAGCTTGCCACCCCCCATGGCAGGGATCCCTCAACCTGCCGCCACGGATCTGGTGCTAGGTTACTGCTTGGTCTGTGGGGCGGCACCTTGCAGGATCAGCTTTCATCCAGCTGCGCCTCAGGACACATTTTTTTCTCCTCAGGAGATGAGGCGTAATGACACTCAGAGGAAGCGCGCACACATCCATACGCGCTCCCTCCAAGCGTCTGCATCTTCTCCACCCTATTTCTGGAGCATCAGTGTGCTGCCCCCCCCAGCCACTGCTAGGGGCCAGTCAGGCACTGACTGCTGGTGACCCCCTCCCGAGAGAAGGAGAGCAGTCCAATGGACGCTCAATTCTTTTCCTCCCCTGCTGACCCATGCTCGTTCCCGAACATGGGTTGCCAGCGTGGCATGAGGCAAGGCGTCTAGCGCCTCAGCCCTCAGTGCCACCAGGCCGGACTCCTATCACCTTTAAGGAAATGAAGGCCAGCACGAGAGTGCTCAAATTCACAGAATCAAAATAGGTAACGTGCCAGCTATATTTTTCTAGTTGCAAAAACAGTCATTGGCCAAGGTCCACATCTGTGATTCCAGTGCCAGATGTCCAGTAAATATTACTCCCAGGCTGTATAGTTTCCTAACAACCCTCGGCTGAGCCCCGTCCAAGAAGGAAAGCTTTGGTCACACCCAAGTGCTGAGTATATGACAAGCAAAGAAACCCAAAAATAGTTTGGTCTTTCCCAGGTTCAGTGCCTGCCAGCTGGAGGCCAGCCAGGTTCTTTTTCATCAATAAAGTTTTTACTGAAACTTAAATCTCCTAAACCATCTCAATACAATATAATAGTCATTAACAACTATTCAATAAATACATAAACAATAAACTCTCCACAATATGCAAAAACAAGAAACACAGTTGTTAAAAACATACAATTCAGATTTGAATGAAACAACCATCTTGTAGCTAAATCCCTATCTCTAACAGAAACACTTAATGAACTATTTTGTTCTATTCCTAATACCTACCACCTCTTCTAGTCCCCCCCCAATCAGACAAGGAAACAGATATAAACCAGTTAGAGGAAAGAAAAATACTAGTATAAATTAAAAGTAACACCCAAAAAAAAAAAAAAAGAGGAGTTGAACTCGGGCCTCCAGAATACTATCCCGGTGCTCTAACCACTGAGTTATAGGCTCACATGGCTGAACCTGAGGTCCCGGACACACACTCGTTCTCTGATAGTGCATATCCTGCAACTAGGAATAATCAAGATGACAATTAGATGATATTTAGTCAAATATGTTATTATGCAAAAACAGAAAACCTCTTATGTTGGAGTAAAATGCTAAATGCTGATACAAGCAGTTGAGAGGGAACTGCCATATTAAGTATTTTCCTTTGTGAATGACAGAATAATGCAGTATAAGATACCAAATGATTTATACTACTCACCACAGATTATGCACAAAATGGCAATTAAAACGGATTAAAACTGTCCCAAATGTAGAGGTCAGAAAGACACCCAGGTTCTGATGTCTGAAAGGTACTGTCCTAACAACAGTACAGATTCCATCTCTTCAGGTGCAAAGGACAGACCCAGCCAGGTATCACTTGCGTGACAATGAATCCCCCAAGCTGTATCACCTTATGATCTCTCTCCGCAGGCACCAGGCAGAAGCGTGTACACCATGAACAGTAGGGGAGACAAATACTGTGGGAGGCTGGGAAGGGGTGTGTCCTAAGACTTCTCTAAGACTGTTACAACTTGTCCCAGTTAGCAGGGGAGGACAGCCCATTCTATATGACTGCACATGGGAACCGACACACAAAGCTCATTTACTGAATCTCATCAGAATACATTAAACACATACAAAACACACCTTTGTGCATGTGGTGGTTTTACCGCTACCTTGCAAACCAACAAACATGATGATATTTGGTTTTCCTTTGGTGGGTGTCCATGCCTTGACCCCTGGATTGACAAGCTGCAGAGGGAAGGAAAAAAAATGAACATAAAATTAGTATGCATACCCATAAGAGTAAAAATTTTGACTCACTAATGGAGACGTAAAAACTGATCTATTTAACTGTTCCACTGCATTTGTGGTTGCAACCATACAACTACCAATACCGGCACAAGCATCAGTCCTAGGTAGTGCCTGAAAAAGGACAATTTCATGTCTAGTGCACTTATATGGTCACCAAATACTAAACAGATATATCTCACAAATGCAGTCCAGTGGCTGAAGTCTAACTGGTCAGGGTATTTGTGTGTTTCATTTTTTTAAACACATCTCTGGGGTGACTCCTGCTTCAGCTTAATCTCTGCGAACAATAAAAAGCCTCCAAGTCTAGCCAGACCGTCAGCGCAATGGTACAGCTACCGCCTGCAACACTGGCCACCTGGGATCAGGAGTCATCTCAGGTCATGTGGGCTGGCTGGAGCAAGAGGAGGAGGAGGAGGATCGGGTATCCCAGAGGACGCTCTCCGAGGAGGAGGAGGGGGGGGTCGAGCACTTCACTGCCCTACTGCTACCTGGGTGACCATAGGTGGCAGTACAAGCAGAGCCACAAAGGAAGGGCAGGAACCTCCTGACTAAAACAAGCATGCTTGTGTTAACAGCAGTCCTAGAACACAAGGTGCTGGGGGGAGTACGACAAAGACAAATACTGCAGGTTGAGGCAATATGACGTGGTGTCCTCCTTGAGGACTTGAACTCCTTGCTGGACTTCTTGCCTCCCACATCCAAGCTGAACTGTCCCTGAGGCTTGGGGAACCTTGAGGCGCTCCATCATGGGGAAAACCATGGACCACAGTAAGAGGCAGGTAGGCAAGTACCAGAGACAGTGGGTGACAGGACCAGGGAGGGTGCTGCAGATGAGGGCCAGCCAGAGATGGTAGCCAAAAAAAAAAACACAGCTTCGAAGTCTCCTTGGTTGAAGGAGAAATGTGAGGCTGCCCTAATGGGTCAGCAGCAGCACACTGCACTGCCACACAGAAGACCTGGGTTAGGAAACGGACTCGGGTCACTGCGCAGGGAGGCAGGCCAGGTTGCGGTAGCTGCTGCAAAGCAGTGTGCCTTTCCAAGAAGGGCTGATGGCAGATTCTGGCATAACAGCAAGAAACATAGACTGAAAGCAGATAAGGACCGCTTGGCCCACCTAGTCTGCCCATTTCCCTACCTAAAGGATAAGCTGCAAATCCTAGTTAACCAACAGCCTATTTTTTCTTACCCCCCCACAAGAATTGCCTTATGTCTGTCCCATGCATTCTTGAATTCTCCCACAGTTTTAGACCCCACAACCTCCTCAGGAAGGCTGTTCCATGCGTCCACCACCCTCTCTGTGAAAAAATACTTCCACATTGCCCCTGAACCGCCCCCATCTTTAAATTGTGTCCCTTGTTCTTGCACATCTCTTTTCTGAAAGATGCTACACTTTGACTTTGCTGATTCCACTGAGGTACTTAAAAGTTTCTATCATGTCCCCCTCTCCCTCCTTTCCTCAAGAGTATACATATTAAGCTCCTTTAGTCTCTCCTCGATGGCTTCTCTTGAAGACCCTGCACCATTTTAGTTGCCTCCTCTGACTGCCTCTATCCTGTCTATGTCCTTAGGAGATGGGGTCTTCAGAACTGGATGCAGTACTCAGATGGGGTCTCACCAACTGTCTGTACAGAGGGATAGCAACTTCCTGTTTTCTGCTGGTGATGCCTCTCCCTATACATCCCAGTATACCCCAGCCCTCCCTACTGCCTTCTCACATTGCTTGCCAACCTTAAGGTCATCTGATATGATTACTCCAGGTCTCTTTCCGTTGTTGTTACCACTTCCATTGTGTAATCTTCCCTGGTTTTTGTTTCCCAGGTGCATCATTTTGCACTTCTTTGCACTGAATCCAAGCTGCCATACTTCTGATCATTCCTCCAACCTTTCCACGCCTCCTTGTGTATCAACCCTGTTGCAGATCTTTGTGTCATCTGCAAAGAGGCATACTTTTCCTTCCAGTCCCTCTGCAATGTCACTTATAAAGACATTAAAAAGGACTGGACCCAGTACTGAACCCTGCGGTACCCCACTAATAACCACTCTTTCTTCAGAGTGGACTCCATTTACAATGACTGGACAACAGGACACAGAAGGTAAATGTTTTACCCAGGCTACCACCCTGGGACCCACTCCAAGGCTGGTTAATTTGACTATTAATCTTTTGTGAGGGACTGTGTCAAATGCCTTGCTAAAGTCTAGGTAGGCCATATCCACAGCCCCTCCCTGGTCTACTACTTTGGACACCCAGTCAAAGAAATCAATTAGATTCATCGGACATGACCTTCCTGCTGTGAATCCATGCTGCCATGGGTCCTATGCCCCACTAGCCTCTAGGTACTCAACAATTCTTTCCTTCAGAAGTGATTCCATCACTTTCCCCTACCACAGAGGTCAAACTGACAGGTCTGTATTTTCCTGCCTCTGTCTTGGTCCCACTTTTGTGAAGAGGGATTACATCCACCTTCCTCCAGTCCTCAGGCACCACACCATCCTCCCATGATTCGTTAAAAAGGGTAGTCAGTGGTTTCACTAGTTCTCCCATTAATTCTTTTAGAATTCGGGGGTGAATTCCGTCAGGCCCCATTGCTTTGTTCACCTTCAGTTTTAGGAATTCTTTCAGAACCCTTTCTTCTATGAAAGGACTGGGATCGACCCCCCTATCAAGAGTGCTTCTGTTAATTGGATTAGGCACCTCCCCCTCCTCTTTTGTGAATATTGAGCAGAAATATTTGTTCAGTATCCCTGCTTTTTCACTGTCCCTCTCTGCCCACCCACCATCCATTCTATTCAGTTTCACTATCCCTCCCTTTGTCTTTCTACGCTCCCTGATGTACCTATAAAAGGTTTTATCCCCCTTCTTAACCGAGTTGGCTATCTTTTCCTCAGTTTGGGCCTTTGCTGTTCTGCCTTCCCTCCCTGCTTCCTTCTGCCTTAACTGGTACAGCTCTCTGTCCTGCTCCTTCTGTGTTTCCTTATACTTCCTGAATGCTATCTTTTTCTCCCTGACTTTCCCCGCCACCTCTTTTGAGAACCATAGTGGCTTTTTCTTTTGTTTTGATTTGTTTATTTGCTTGACACAAATGCCTGTTGCCTCTGTGATGGCAGTTTTGACGTTTCCCCATTGTTGCTCCACCCCTCCTTCTAGCCTGTTTGCTAGTGTTTTTCTAAGGCACTCTCCCATCTTGCCAAAGTCAGCTCTCCTGAAGTCCAGTACCCTCATTTTTGGATGGCTTGATTCTGTTGCCGAGTTTATCGTGAACCACACTGTTTGATGGTCACTTGTTCCCACATGGCAACCCACTTCTAGATCGGAGATCCTCTCACTGTCCCCATTAGAGAGTACTAGGTCTAAGATTGCTCCCTCATGAGTGGGTTGCGAAACTAGCTGTCTGAGGAATGCCACCTGTAGGGCATCGAGAATGGCCCTGCTCTTGGATGTGGCTGCAGCAAATGTGCTCCAGTTAACATCTGGCATATTCAGGTCTCTCATCAACAGTATCTCCCCTTTCTCTGCCATCCTAAGAATGCCTTCATATCCTTGTCCATTCCCTCCCCCCGACATGGGGGTCTGTATACAACCCCTGTGCAGATTGTGGTGCCATTTCCAGTCTCTAAGGTGACCCACAGTGCCTCCTCTGCTCCGTTTACTCTTTTGTTCAGTTGCTTTTATTCCTTTCTTTACATAGAGAGCTATTCCTCCCCCTCTTCTCCCCTCCCTGTCTCTCCTGCAGGTTATGTACCCTGGTATGTTAACATCCCAATCATGGTTCTCTGTGTACCATGTTTCTGTGACTGCTACGATATCCAGGCATCCCTCTTCCATCAAGGCCACCAGTTCAGGGAGATTGTTGCCCAGACTACGGGCATTGGTACTCATAACCCTCCATTTCCTGATGGTCTTACTCCTTTTTGCCTCATCCCTGTCCTTATTGCCTTTGTCATTTTCTCCATTTACCCCTGTCCTTCTCCCTATCGACATCTCTATCTTGGTGTTTACCTCACTTACTACCCTGACTTTTTTGAGAAGGCTACGATTTCCCTGCTCCTTTCCAGTGCCTCCCCCCTTGGCTAGTTTAAATGCTTGCCAATGAAGCATTTAAACCTATCACCTAGGATCCTGGTTCCCCTCCTGGACAGATGCAGCCCATCATGCCAGTATAGGCCTGCATCACTCCAGGTGGACCTCCAGTCCCCAATGAAGCTAAATCCTGAGCTCTGCACCAGTTTTTCAACCACTGATTGAATCCCCCATGGTGGAGCAGCCTAGCTCATTTGCGCTTACAGACAAGCAGCACCTCTGAGAAGGTTACCGTGCGTGCTACTTGTCTAAAGCCCCTCCAAAACTCCACAAACTCTTCCTGCACTGCTCTGATCCCTTTCTTAGCCAGGTCATTTGTCCCTAGGTGGACAATGACATCCAGCTCCCTCCCCTGTGCAGCTGCTCCGGCGATCCTGAGGATTCGCTCCCTGTCCCTCCAAGTCATGGCGCCAGGCAGGCACCTTACCGCCCTCTTCCCTTCCTCCCCAGTTCTACCTTCCTAACAATGGAGTCCACCACCAAGAGTTGTTTCCTTCCCCTGTGAGGTCCCATGCCATCCTCCTGTGGGTCTCCCTTGTGGAGGTTCCCAGCATCCTCCTTTGTCTCCACTGCGGGTGCCTCCATACAGGAACCACACTTTGCCAAAATGGCATAGGAATTGTGGAGAGGTACAACTGGAGGGATGCGCCTCTGTTCCACCACCCTCACCCTCCCCGAGCCCACTGTGGTCTAACCGCTCCTCTTTCTTGGCAACCTCTAAGGCAACGGCAGTGGCCCTGGTGGTCCCTGGATGGAAGGAGAGGTCCCACAAATCCTGGCCAACTCAGCCTGGAGATGAGCAACCTCCTCCCTCAGCTGGGCTGGGCAGCCTTCTTCACGGCAAGAGCATGCTGTGTCTGTGTGTGTGTGTGTGTGTGTGTGTGTGTGTGTGTATGTATACTGCGCGCACACACACACACACACACACCCACCTGTGAAGCCACCAAGAAGACTGCGCTCATGTCTGGGGGAAGAGGGAGAAGCAAAAAAACAGGGGAAAATCCCATGTCTGTCTCTATGATGGCATGGGACCCTGGCCCTCTCCTTGGAGCCCCTACATGGAGGGGAAGTTGGCGGGAGAGGCACACTGGCCCAAGGAGGAGGGATGGGAGATGACAGACCTGAAAAGGGTATATCCTTAGGGACCTGGGTATATCCTGAAGGACTTGGATGGTCAGGGAAAAAAAAGAAGCTCTATGGCATACAGATGGGCCTTGCCCACAGTCGACAGACCTAGAACGGGATGCCCTCCCCCAGTGGGGTAAAGCCCGGTTCCTTTACAGGATGCATCCATGGGGCAAAGATCTGACACTACAGAACTCATGGATGCTGGAAGTGGGGCAGGCGTGGAGACAGTGTCCTCATTGAATCTTACCCCCAAGCCTCATCTGGTTTTGCCCCATAGCTTATCTTACAGGGTTTCCCCGGCTAACTTAGGCCCCATGTTTTGGGGGTGGCGCAGACAGAATTTAGTACACTTAACCAATTTTGTGATGGCCAGCAGATCAAGACCTTCTCTGAAATGCAGGCCCAATATGACCTGAAGAAGTGGGATTTCTACCGATACCTGCAAATATGCCATTATATACAATGCTGGCCTGTAAACGAGAGGATCTCCACTGAACTCCTCCCCTTGCTTGCCCTGGTGGTGGCACAGGGCACTTCTCACACACCAGGCACCTCATCCCTACTTACAGGGCTATTCAGGGCATGCAGCCGTATTCCATGCAATATCTTACTGATTAATGGAGTGCAGAACACAGGCACTAAACTTTGGAAAAAGGGCTGCTATGAAGCTGGTAGAGTCACACTGTCCCATATTTGAAGGGAGTATGGGTAGCAGCACCCAGTGAGGTATTTCAGGAGCCCTGAGGTAACAGTCAACTATAAGCAGGCTTTTCATGCAGGAGTAACTGCTGGGAAGCCAGGGCAACGCGCGCACACACACACATTATGTGGGCATACCGTCTTTTGACATCCTTTTCTAGGTTCCTGGAGGCTACCATCTTGGAAGTCAGGATAACCCCGAATCCTGAGATGTGCCTCCTGTTCCAATATCCCATGCAATTTCAGGGGAGATGCATTAAATACCCACTGGGAACAATGTTGGTGGCAGCGATGAAGTGTATAACTAGGAGATCACTTACTAAACTGCCACCTACTCTCTCACACCAGTGGGAAACAGTAACTAATACACCATGGAGAGAATCACATTTAATCCTAATGACAGAACTGAGCAATTTAGCTCCAGGTGGATTAAACTGATATTATATATGATGCACCATGTTCCCTCATTTGCCCCTCTGACTCTTGTCCAATACGATGGAGTGGAAGGGACATAAGACTGCAGAATCAGGACAGATGGGTGGAGGGCAATAAGGGGTAAGGTTTAAAGATATCCGCCATGCCCTGCTCCTAACGCACCTTTTATGGCACTGGACAACGATAATTACTGAAATGCACACATGGAGCCCATGCTACACCACTGCTGAACTGGGGCAGGAGGGACTCCTGGGGCTTGAAATCTGATCTGCAAGAATGGTGCATCATCGTCTAATGCCAATGTAGTGCCATGATAAAGCCTTGATTGTACTTCTGTATGGTCATGCGTTGTATAAAAACTGAACAATTTTAATATATATTCACAAAAACACAGAAAATTAATTTTTTGGTTCAATAAAAAGTATCATATCACCTACTTTGTCAATTTGTTGGTACAAGGACCAGCATGTCAAACATTTCTCTAGTCCAGGGTTTTGTACTCATGAAAAGAACATTGTTTAACCAGGACTAGCAAAAAGCCAAAGCTTGTTTCCACATACGACCTGGGAGCACAAGGAAGTTAAGTGACTTGCTCAAGATCACACAGTATGCACCTAGGTGGCTGTGGGATTCAAACCTCGGTCTCATGAAGCATACTTATTTGCTACTTAAATAGTTTACATTTAAATGAACTATTTTTAACTCGCCTCTTTAGAAACTAAGAGATGGGGCTAGACAGCTGCATTTGCAATTTGGTTCCTCCCGCAAATTTTAAAGCATTTTTTGGGAAAACAAATTCCTATAATCACCAGGTTCATTGCAAGAAACAAGCTGCACTACAGTGAAGTCAGTAGATGTCCCTGTAAGTTATTGCGTAAGTGACTTTTTCTGCTGTAAGTGTTTTTCAACTCTGTCAAAAACAAACAAATTGCATGGGCAACTGCTTCAAATATTAGGCTAGCAGATACCAGTGCAAGAAAAGTAGGTTACTCACCAGTGACCGTAGTTATAGGAGTGATATATTAGTTCATATCCACATACTGGTAGTTTCACTGGAAGTGCAGATTCACCGAAAAGTCTTTAAGCTAAGCTCCTCCCACCACCCAGGTGGTATTATCCTCTGGATCTGGTCTGTGATGTCAGATCTTGTACAATAGAAGCAGGGATCTGTATGCCACTTGCCAGGTGAGGCTAGGTGGGTGGTGTGGATGTGAGCTACACACCACTCCAAGAAAGTACAGTTACGTAAAATCTTACCATAACAGTAGATCTTCGAGGAATGTCTCTTGCAGTAAGTCATTACCTCTGGAAGTATCCAGCAGAGGGTGCTTTCGCACAGCAGCATCTTCTAGCAGTTTTCAGCAGGGACCACCCACACATGACATCACATCCTGCTTCCTATATAAATATGGGTAGTCCCTGGTATCCTCAGTTCCATCCGCCGAATACAGCTCACGAAAGGCGAGGACTGAGGTGAAACCGAGGCACTAAGGAGCCCACTCCTACTTCTGTGGAGCATGAAAGTGCTTCTATTAGAGAAGGAGGAGGTCAGAGGGAGGGATTATACTTACTGCAAGAGACATTCCTCGAAGATCTACTGTTACAGTAAAATTTTACGTAACTGTACTATCTTCCACAGAATGGTCTCTTGCAGTAAGTCATTACTTCAGGGAGATTATCTAGCAGTTATGTCCAGAAGGGTGACAATTATGACAAGAGACCTTGCAGGACTGCACGGCCGAAGGCCGTTCTACGTCTCGAGGCCACATCCAGATTGTAATGGAGAGTGAACGTGTGGATCGTGGACCAAGTGGCCACATTACAGATTTCTGAAATGGAGGCACCCTTGAAACAGGCCGCTGTAGTGGCCATAGCTCTTGTGGAATGGGCTTGGACTGGGACAGGAACAGCCTTGTTACTTTTTGTAGCAAAATGTAATACAGTTTGCCAACCATGAGGACAGGGTTCTTTTAGCAACGGGAAGTCCTTCTCTGCCGGAGGCAAAGGTGACGTACAATTAAGATGTCTTTCTGATCTCTTTAGTACGATTAGTGTAGTATCTTAAGATACGGTGAACATCCATTAGATGCAATAGATGCTCACCCTGGTTGGAATGCTCCGGGAAGAATACCAGGAGTTCCATGGATTGATTCAGGGTCTGTTCAGACACTACTTTCAGTAGAAAGCAAGGGTTAGTATGCAGTTCCACCTGTTTTTTATGGAAAATCAAGTACGGTTCCCTACACACAAGGGCATAGAGCTCGGAAGTACGCACAGCGGAAATAATAGCTACCAGAAATAATGTTTTCCAGGAAAGGAAAGGAAACAAGTCGCAAGTGGCTGCAGGCTTAAAAGGTTCGAGTCAGCTTTTCTATGATGAAACTGAGATCCCACGGGGCCGTGGGTCTTCGAATAGGAGGCTTCAGATGAAGCATTACTCTCAAAAACATTTTGGATAAATGATGTTGATACAGTATCTTACCATCCAGAGGTTCATGAAAAGTCGAAATGGCTGCCAGATGAACTTTGACGGAAGAATAACTGAGACCTGACTCAGATAATGAGGCCAGGTAGTCTAAGACAGTCGTGAGTGGACAAGAATATGGGTCCACGTTATAAGAGGCAGACCATATGGAAAACATCTTCCATTTGGAGTTATATGTTTCTCGGGTTGCAGGCTTCCCAGAAACCAGGAGAATGTTGGCAACAGAAGAGGACACCTGGAGTCTGTTTATAAATGTGTCCTCAGGAGCCAGGCATGAAAATGTAGCATCTTGACGCTGGGATGCATAAGGGACCCCTGATTCTGGGTCAGGAGGTCCGGCCTGGATGACAACGGAATGGGATCCCTCACCGACAATTGGTGGAGGAGGGGATACCATGGTTGCCGGGGCCACAGAGGTGCTATTAGTATCTTGGTGGCCGGCTCCAGTTGAAGTTTCAACAGAGGCCTTTGAAGGAGCGGAATGTGGGGGGGAAGCATACAAGTAAAGTCCTGTCCAAGGTTGGGACAGGGCATTGACAGACTTTCCCCTGTTGTTCTGGATAATAGGGAAGTAAATGAGGAGCCTGTGATTGACTGGGGAGGCGAACAGATCCAGTTTTGGAGTCCCCCATAGCGCGAAGCTGTTGCGCAGGACATCCTTGTGAAGTGTACATTCGTGAGCAGATGACTGACGACTAAGTCTGTTCACTGATCGCACCGTCCTGGAAGATGGATGGCTGTCAGTGTTAGTCTTTGTTTGATTGATGTCTGCCAGACTGCAATGGTTTCCCTGCAGAGGGCACGTAAGTGCGTGCCCCCTTGCCTGTTTAGGTATGACACCACTGCAGTGTTGTCTGACTGAATCAGCAGCGGTCCTGGCTTGAGGTAGGGTTGGAATGCCCAAGGGGCAAGACAGACTGTCCACATTTCCAAAAGACTGATGTGAGATAGAGAGGACCATCGCCCCTAGGTCTGATAGGGACCCAAGTGGGAGCCCCATCCTTCCAAGAACGCATCTATGGTTAGCGTCTGTGTGGGAGGGAGGGAGCAGAAGGGTATTCCTTGACACAAATTACTTTTGATCGTCCACCAGGTGAGGGCCGATACTAGGTAGGGAGTGACCCGAATCCGGTCATCAAATTGTCCAGTTCTCTGGGACCACTGATTCTGTAGAGTCCATTGGACAGGTCTCATATGGAGATGGGCGAACGCCACCGTGTGAATGGTGGTGGACATGTAGCCCAGTAATTTCAACATCTGTCTGGCCGTGACAAGTGGTTGACACTGTATCTGTAAAGCCAGGGATATCAGAGTGTCCTGACAGGAGGGCGGAAGGTAAACCTTCGCCTGAACAGTGTCTAGAACAGATCCGATGTATTGCAGAATTTGAGTTGGCTCTGGAGTGGACTTTGGCCAACTGACCATTATCCCTAGATTGTGAAACAGAGCGAGGGTGGCGGTCAGAGAGGACAGCAGAGCCTCTTGGGAGTCTGCTTTTATCAAGCAATCGTCTAGATATGGGAAGACGTAGTGCCCTTTTTTCCTTAAGGCTGCCGCTACCACTGCTAGGCATTTGGTGAAGACTCTCGGGGCCGATGAGAGGCCAAATGGGAGAGCCCGAAACTGGTAGTTTTGGCCCAGGAGGTGGGAGCGCAGAAATTTATGATGAGCAGGGTGAATCGGGATATGTAGGTAAGCGTCCTTCATATCTAGGGCACACATCCAATCTCCTTGTTGTAGGAGAGGCATGACAGTTGGTAGAGTAACCATGCGGAAATGTTTGTACTGTATGTACAGATTCAGATGTCTCAGATCCAGAATGGGCTGAAACGGGAGTAATACCCTTTCTGTCGCTCCGCAGTTAGTACTGGTACAATAGCCTTCTTGACCAGTAATGCTGATAGGTCCTCTTGAAGAACTGGAACATGCTGCGGAGGGTACTGAATTAATCAAGGAGGGGAGGGGGGAGGAATAGAGATAAACTCCAGTGTATGTCCCATCTGGATTATTTGGAGTACCCATTTGTCCGAAGTTATCCTCTGCCAATCCTCTAGATGGAGAGCAAAGCGACACCCGACTGCCTCCGAGGCCTGGGTGAAGAGGCTGGCGAGGTCACTGAGTAGTGAGTGGGCTGACCGGCCCCTCTGGAGGGACGGGCACAGGAGCCACAGGTGGCTGAGGGAGTACCTCTGGAAGGTTGGTTACGACCTCTGTAGCCAGAGAGTAGGAGGAATACTGGTTATGGTAGGTATAGTGTGGAGTATGGTACATATCTTGGACCACATGAAGGGTCCTACCAGATGCTTGTAGATCATCTAAGAGGGTCTGTGTACCTGGCCCGAATAACTTTAACTCATTAAAGGGAGCACTGGTGACTTTATGCTGTACGTCAGGGGTAAACCCAGACACATGTAGCCAAGCATGACGACGTAAGGCTACTCCAGTAGCTGAAAGTCGGGCAGAGGTATCCACAGCATCGTAGCCTGACCTGAGAAGGTGGTGTGAGATGGAGTTAGTGGTAGTGATCATAGCCAATAACTGGTCTTTCTCCTGAGAGGGAGGAAGTTTATTGACAGTTTCCAGAATAGTAGTCCCCAGGGTACATTCATATTTTATCATATGACCCATGTAATTCAAAATACGAATATTCACAGTGCCTGAGGCGAAAGTCTTTTTGCCCAGGGAATCTATCTTACGAGACTCTTTATCAGGAGGTAAGGAGCTCATGTGTTAGGTTTCTTAGTACAAACATGAGCGGCAGTAATGACCACAGAATCTGCCTCTGGTGCAGTGGAAAGAAATGGGTGGTCTAAAGGAGACTGGTATAGTCTATTAGCCTTAAGAGGAACCGCTGAAATATTTGAGGGCTGCTGCTGCCAGGCAGCTAGTAAGACATTTTGATATGTAGGTATTAGTGATGGAACCACTAACACTGGTTCCTCAGGCAATTCTAAATAATCTGCCATATCCTTACGGTGTTCATCATGTTCCGTAGTGGAAAATCCCATTCACCTTTTGTATCTGAAGTAACATATCACTAAAGGTGGGATCATCTGGAGGAGAGGTAGCCATGGGAGGCAAATCTTTGTCCAGAGAGGAGATGTCCGAGAAAGGTGAACCCTGGCCCAGAAAGTCTGGGCCGGGGAACTCCTCGTTCAGATCATCAGGGAGCTCTCCATGATGCTCCCATTCATCAAAATAATTCTCCATATGTGAAGGAGAATAGGCAGGTTCAATATCAGAGAGTCATCATCATGACAACGTTTGTGAGACAAAGAGGGTCGGGGGGGCATACCGCATGTTATGCAAGACCTGCTGCACAATGTTGTGGATGTCCTGTTGTTCCTGGGAATGGGGGAGGGGTGAGGGGTAACAGAGATTGGGGAACAATGGGGATGATGGAGGGGCTAGGACGTGCAGTATATGCAGGTCTTGAGCCTGGGTGATAGTAACCAGGGTCCCTGTCTCGATCAGGTTGACCTCTATATGAGCCCACTTGCATTGGCGGAAGGGGACGTTGAAGGGAAAATGCCAATGGTTTACCTTGAGATCGTTGGGTCCTTGTAGAGGATCCCGTTGCAGCATTATCATGGAAAATTCCTGCCATCGTCGACGGGGAGAAGCTCCCATCGACAGAGCAACATTGGGTTTAGTTGCTGTAAAGACGCTTGAAAGCATCGACGACGGGTTAAAGAACATAGTTGACGGAACAGGTATTTCCTGCACCGCATTTAAGGCATTGGCAAGCATGGTTGACGATAGAATCATTGTCGACGAAGAAGCGTGCCTAAAACCAGCCATCGTCAAAAGAAGCTCCCATCAGAGAAGTATGGCAAAAGCCTGTTGTCGACGAGATAGGAGCTGTCGACAAGGAAGAATGCTTTCGACCGGCCGTCGACGAGAGACAAGCTCTTGTCGACGAGGAAGCATGTTCCAGACGTGCCATCAACAGTGTAACCTTTGAACAGGTAGCAGTCGATGGACGTCATGAGCGGGAGGATGAGGGGTGTACAGTCCTCGCCTCAGACCACCCAACATGAGAGCCTATGGCTGGGGAGCCCTTGGGACGGACCCCCCTGGTTCTCAGATAGAGACATTTTCTGCTCCTGTAAATGACGATGAATCTCAAGCACACGTCGTCAACAAGTAGCTTCACTAAATTCTAAAAAATGGTTACAAGAATTAGCATTGTGTGAGGGTCCCAAGCATCTCACACAAAGATGGTTGTCAAAATGATAAATCTTCCTGCCACAACAACAGTAACGAAATAAAGCTTGCTTGGACGAAGAATCTTTAGATATTTGTCTGGAATCCAATTTCTCGTCGATGAACTGCTGAACAGAAGTTGAACTAGCAGACCACTAAAGCAGTAGGTAAGGCTAGGGGAAATGTTAGGGTGTATTAGTAGGGGTATCACAAGTCGGAAGAGGGAGGTAGTAATCCCTCTTTACAAGACACTGGTTAGGCCCCATCTAGAGTACTGCGTGCAGTACTGGAGGCCACACCTTCACAAGGACATTAACCAAATTGAGGTAGTCCAGAGAAGGGCAACCAAAATGGTGCACAGACTGCATCAGAAAACATATGAGGACAGATTAACGGAGATCAATATGTATACCCTAGAGCAAAGGAGGAAGAGAGGTGATATGATCGAAATATTCAAAACACCTTAAGGGCATTAACAAGGTGAAAGAGTCTAACATGTTTCAATATAAGAAAAAGGACAAGAGTACACAGCATGAGATTAGAGGCCGGCCAATTAAGGAGTAATGTGAGGAAGTTCTTTTTCCCAGAAAGGGTGGTGAATGCATGGAATGGCCTACCTCAGGAAGTGGTGGATATGAATACAGTGCAGGGCTTCAAACAGGCATGGGATAGGCATAAGGGAGCAATACAGATGAGTATGAATAGAAAGACCGATGGCACATTTATAAGGTAGAAAAAGAAATGGGCAGACTGGATGGGCCTTGCAGTCCTTATCTGCTGTCAGCTTCTATGTTTCTATGTTTCTGCTGCGCGGGCTGAAGATGGCGGGAAAATGAACTGAGGATACCAGGGACCACCCACATTTATACAGGAAGCAGGATGTGATGTCATGCGTGGGTGGTCCTTGCTGAAAAGTGCTAGAAGGAGCTGCCGGGTGACAGCGCCCTCTGCTGGATACTCCCAGAAGTAATGACTTACTGCAAGAGACCATTCCCTGGAAGATCTAGAGTTACAGGTGAGTAACCTATTTTTCTAGGGACGTGGAAATAGTTCACTATCCATACACTGGCAGACTTGCAGCAGTTCTCCGAGAGGAGGGGGAAAGGTGGCCACCCCTACTTGGTGAACAAAGACTGGAGAACCAAGGTCCCAAAAATCAGCATCCTGATGATACTCTAGATTGACATTGTAATGAGAGATGAAGTTGTGTGCCGACATCCAGGTGTCAGCTCTGCAGATCTCCTGAATGTGAATGTCCCTGGAAATCAGCCACTGAGGCAGTGGCATGTCTGGTGGAATGAACTGTAATCCCTATGAGAGGCTCCCCACTAGCCAACCAACAGCAGAGGTCGATGCAGGATGTAATCCACCTGCCAATCGTCTGCTTTGCTGCCGGTCTGCCAGGTGCGTCTTCAGTGTAAGTGACAAACAGCTGGCAAGCCTCTCCCCAATCTCCAGCCATGCACACTACATAATAAGACAGCACCCTCCGCAGGTGCAGGGTACATTTGTTTACATAACCCTCTCCCATCTGTCTATATATCACTGCATTACTCCATGCTGTTAGTTCAGCACATTGTTCCTGCATTCTGCAATGCTGCCCATGTAACTGCATTTTATGTTTTGTAATTTTATTCTCTTTGTACTTCCCTTCTCCCTTCCCAGGCCGTGTCTGGAAATGAGCCCTGGGTCAGTGTGCCTTGCCCGGTAACCAATTTTTAAATAAATAAGTAAATTGGTGCCTGTGGTCGGGCTCCTAAGATGGGTTAGTAAAATATACCGGAAGGTTCATCACCTGGTTATGGTGCAACTCCAAAACAACCTTCAGGCAGAACTTTGAGTGGGGGCGAAGGACAACCCTGTCCCTGTGGAAGATCAGATAAGGAGACCCCACCAAGAGCACCTGGAACTCACCGATCCTTCTGGCTGACAAGATGGCCACCAAGAAGGCCAGCTTCTATGACAGGTGTGACCTCTCATACCTGTGCAAAGGCTTGCCCATAAGCACAGCCAGCACCAGCAGCAGCAGGTTCCGTGATGGTGGGTCACGCACTTTGGGGGGAGACAGGTGGTCCAGGCCCTTGAAAAAGTGCCAGATCACCACCTCCTGGGCTACCATCGACATACCAGTCCACATCCAGTATGCAGAGAATAGCTGCCGGGTGTATCTTGAGGGTCATCGCTCAAAGACCCAGCTAAAAGAATGAACTGAGTACTTGAGGATGCTTGCCACAAGGCAGAAAAGGGGATTAACCTCCCTGCCCTGACACCAAATGGAAAACCTTTCCCATTTAAAAGCGTAGCATCAGCAATTCGACTCTTTTCAGGAAGCCTCCACAATGTGGAGCACATTTTCCGAAAAACCCAAAGCCTGGAACTCTAGCCACTCAGGAACCAGGCTGTGAGGTGCAGGGACTTCAGGCCCGGATGCAGGACCTTCCCTATCTGTCTGGTCAGCAGGTCCAGGAAAAGAGGCAACTGCCACGGAGGCTTGCTGCTGAGGCAGAGATGATCTGGGTACTAGAACTGCTGTGGCTAGTCTGGAGCTATCAAGATCATCCATGCCTTGACCACATTTTGTGGATCAAGGGGAAGGGCGAAAAGGTGTACATGAAGACTGGGGTTCAGGACTGCGCGAAGGCATCTCCGATCAATGTCCTGAACTGTGGGGGGTGGGCACAAATCAGCCTCAGTTTTGTGTTCTCCCAGGAGGCAAACAGGTTCACCAGAGGTGTGCCCCACAGAGAAAACAGGTGGTTCGCCAACTCCTGATGCAGGGAACGCTCGTGCGACATCTCTTCCACCCAGCTGAGAGTGTTTGCCAGCTGACTGTCCACTCCGGTGATATGAATCACCAGGAGATCTGCATCCAGGCTGCGCACAAGGGTCCAGGTGCGGAGGGCCTCCAGACATATCTGCCAGGAGTGTAACAGTCAACTCTGGGTAGACAAATGAGACTCCTTCCTCCCAATGTTCTGAGATCAGTCACCACTGGACAGCATCCTACATCGACCAGGTTACTATGAACAGCTGGTCCAAGTGTCCTTGGCGCTGGAATCACTGACTAATTAACTCCCACTGCAGGTGCCACATCTGCCAGCGGGCCCATTGGACCACAGTGGTGCAGGACGCTATGCACCACAGCAACTGGAAGTCTTGAGCAGGGCGCAAGAACCCAACCTGAAATGATCGGGCAAAGGAGTTAAGATCCAGTGCCTGGCCAGCACAGAAGTGGGCCTTGGCCCGCAGGGAGTGTAATCAGCCCCAATGAGGTAAGTCATCTAAGAGGGAATCCGTTCGTACTTGGCTAGGTTGACCAAGAGATTCAAGTCTCTGCAGGTCTGGAGAGTCAGATCCCTGGACTGCTCCATGGCCTCCTTGGACAGCCCCACATTCAGCCAGTCATCCAGAGATACACCCCCAACACCCTGATGCCACAGGAAGGCTGCTACCACTGCCATGCACTTTGTGAAGACCCTGGGCACAAACTAGAGGCCGAAAGGCAGGGCTTGGAACTGATATAGAACCAAAGGTACCACCAGTGGTACAGATGGACTGGGATGTGAAGAACACATCCTGGAGGCCCAAGAAGCAAAACCTCATGCGTTGCTCTAGGGATGGTATGATCCGATTCAGGGTTACCATCCAGAACTTGCGCTTTCTCATGTACCGATTCACAGCATGCAGATCCAGTATACGGCGCCATCCCCCCTCCATCTGTTTTGAGACCAGTAAGTACCTAGATATGTACCCCTAACTTGCCAGGGCATCTGGGACACAGGCTATAGCCCCTTTCGCAAGGAGCTGAGCGACATCTTCCCTGAGGGAGCGTGGGATCAGTAAGGCAGGAGAGCTTCGAAGCCTAGAGGTAGCCCTTTGGCTACAACCTCGAGAACCTACTTGTCCATAGTAATGACAGACTAGTGTGACCAGAAGAGGTGAAGCGGACCCCAAAAAAAAAAAAAAAACAAGGAGCTGGGTCAGGGACTGAACAGGCAGGAGACAGACACTCTCCTTTACCAGTCACTGGTCGACTCTGGAGAGGGCACCTGCCGCCGGGGCTGGAGGGGCACCATTTCCCCTATCCCCACCTCTTTTGGGCCCCTGGCTGAAGAACCTGACCTTGGGGCATCAGGCTTGATACTGTCCCTGCCAGGGCTGCTGCCAAAGCTGCTATGGCTGAAAGAACCAAAACTGAGAAGGCTTCTTTATAGGTTTCTGGGCTTTTAGGTCTTTCTGGGATGAAACCACAGAGTCCTGGATGGTACTAGACTTCTCAATCCTAGTGGGACAACCTTCCAACTCTGGGCAGAAGAGGTTGGTGCCCACGGCCCTGAAACGCATCGCAACGGCCACCATCATGGCACAGATGCAGGAGTCGTCCACATCCAAGGCCGTCAGGAGCTGGTGTTTAGCAAGCACTTGACCCTGCTCTCTGACCAACTTCACCGACATCTGCATGTCAGCAAGCAGGTGAGAGAGAACATCACACACTCCCAACAGGAAGTGACCAAAGCTGGCCATCATCATGGTGTAGCTCGCCTGACGGAGACAGATATCAGGAGACAGAGACCTCCTGGCGGCACGAGCAAGCTTCTTTGCTCTTTGGGTGCTTGTCCCCATCCCAAAGGTTTTCAGATTTCCAGAAAGCCGAGTTCAAGATCAAACCAATCAGACAAGAGATGCCAGCTTGGAGGCATCATCCTGGAGACCCCCCCGTAATTTCCTCCTTCTATCTCCCCTCCTAACCCCGGGGCTCCAGAAGTTGTGTCTGCGTGCGGGTGGAGGCCCACACGAGCACCACAGCTCCAGTTGCCAGCTTCTTCCTCCCTCCCCTGGCCTTATGCCCGAGCTCTCGAGTGCGGCACTGCCACCCAGCCTCCACTGGGGGGCAGCCAAGCACTGAGAGACCCATTTCTCCCTCCCGAGGCGGAGTGCTTGCCAGCCGGCAGCAACTCGCAGTCCTCTCCCGCCGAACTGAGCTTGTTTCTGAACTCAGGTTGCCAGCGTGACATGAGGTGTGGCATCCAGCGCCTCAACCCTCAGCGCCACTGGGCCAGATAATCAGACAAGAGACTGTCTGAGAAACTGGAAAGGGACCCAGTAGGGAGCATGTACTTGCATATCATATGGGAACAGGGTGCCAGGCAGGATGCTGGATGCTGCCAAAACTCCAGGGTCGATCCCAAAATGGCCTCAGTTATGGGAAAGTCAACACCCAGGGATTCGTCCCCATCAAGGATGTCTGTAAAAGGATACTTGGCCCTTTTCTGAAAAAACTCCAGAAGGACAGACACAGACTTGGAGTAGTGCCCTGAATGACACCGGCCCATGTTCGATAACCAGTTCCTTGACTAATACTTGGTCAAAGCTGAGTCCTCGACTGCATGGAACAGCCATCAGAGTCGTCCATGGACTCCTCAAAAAAACATCCGTCGACCGTTTGTCACTGTGGAGAGAGACACACACACACACACACACACACACACACACACACACACGTGTGTCATCCGACTGGGTTATTTCCACCAACAGCTGGCCTGGCAAGCTGTAAGCAGCACGAAAGTCCTTCATGGGAGCTCCCACCTAAGGCTGCAGTGGAGGCCACTCCACCTGCAAGGGTGCTGAGACATGTACTAGAGACATCTGTCGAGGATGGACCAGCGTGAACATGACTGGCACATGCCAGTTGTCCAGAGGTGATGAAGGTACGAGCCCTACTAGCCCAGCAAGGATCTACTGCTGCAAGTGGAGTTCCTCGTAGCACCACCACATCTGGTAGCGGAGCCTCTCCTCGTCTGAGGAGCTCAAGGAACGAAGGAGATGCCTCCTGGTTGAGTGAGCGTGCAAGTGGTGCTTCAACTTACACCTCGACCACTGAACCAAGGGTTGACACCATGGAGAAGCCACCAGTGAAGCATGACAGACCACATGCATCAGATTAAATGGAGGCTGTTCCCGAATAGAGCTGATCGGGGACCCAGACTGGTCCATATCCTTCTGAGAGAGGACCGGGAGAACCGGGCTCTTGAAGATTGGTTCTTCTTCAATCTACTCTGACAACTAGTCAACGGGGTTGAGAAAAATCCCAAATGCTTGATCGGCCAATATCAAGGTAAACAAGGCTGAAAGGGGCACCGTGGAGCTTGTGACCTGTCCCTCAACCACAGAAGGCTCTACTAGACTCCAGGATGCAGGAGGACCGCAATCTCTCCTGGTCTCACGACCAACGCCGGCAGTACTGGTGTTTTGTACCATGGTGGCAGGGCTGTCCCTAAAGGCCTGGAGGGCCCGATACATCTCCCAGCATTCAACAGTAAAGGATGCTACAACAGTTGGCCTCAACCAAGCGCAACGCTGAGGTACCTGTCGCAAAAACCGCTGCTTCTTACAAGGTCACAAGCTGGGCTGCAGATCCTGCCACAGCAGAAGCCTTCTATGCCCCTCAGCAGAGGTTTCAGGTCCCGAGCGGTCAGCCAGCCAATAAGAAGCCAGGCCACGTGATCCTCCAGGAAAGAAAGGAGCATCGTCAGGCATAGGCCACAGTCCAAAATATCGTGTGCAACCCCAAAACAGTAGAGGCAGGACACGTGTGGGTCCATCTGCAACATTTTCAGGCAGCATGTGATGCAGAATGTGAAGAGAGGAGTAGGCTTTGCTTCCTCATGTTCCACCTTCCGTCAACAAAGTGGGAGCTGAAGTAAGGAATTCAAAATAAATCGAAGAAACTTTTAGGAAAGAACAGAAATCGTCTATAGCAAATTTGGTACTCTATAACACACAGAGCTGTGGAGGATACCAAACTTCTCCAGAGGAAAGGAAAACCTGACATCACATCACCCAGGTGGTGTGAGAAGCTTAGCTCTCACACATTCCGACAAATCAACACTTCCAATGGAACTGCCAATGTGTGGATACTGAATTACATCCATGCCCCTAGAAATAATGTTTACCGGCCCGGTGGCACTGAGGGTTGAGGCGATGGATGCCACACCTCGCGCCATACCGGCGACCCGTGTTCGGGAACGGACACAGGCTACCAGTGGTCGGCAGGGGAGGAGAAGGACTGAGCATCCGAAGGACTGCTCTCTTTCTCCTGGGAGGGCCAGGGAGCTGATCCCGGTGTCGCTCTCCCCCTGGCAGAGGCTGGGGAACACAGCACCGCAGCTGGAATGGGGTGGAGCTGGGGTGGGCGCTTGCCTTTACGTTAGCATCATTGCACTCCCAGCTTCAAGGGACTCCATTGAAAAAGAGAAAAAACTTTGGCCCCGTGTGTAGCCAGGCTCGGTGCCAGACTCTCCAGCCACCTTGAATTCCGCCTCGGCGGCCCATTATTCGAAGGGGGCATCCCCAGGTGAGGGTACAGGTCGCCAAGCCCAGGGTGAGCCTGCTCACGGGGCTAGGGGTGCCAGCAGGAAAAAGCATAGTATGATTAAAAAAAGAAATAATGTTTACCTTGACAAGTTCTTTAAAGACAGCATGCTGAATCATTCTCCGTTTATTAAGGCCAGAGGCCATTTCCTCCAGATCAATTGCGGACCTGCAATTAAATAGAGGGATTAGTTCCTTAAAATTTACAGAAAAGTAAAAGTGACGTCTACATGTAAATAAAAAAGAACAAAACACATCATCTGGACTGAAACCTGAACAGTAATGCGTGCTCTCAGAACTAGTGGGACTCACTTTCATACCTCTCAACTGTCCCTAATTTTCAGAGATGTCCCTGATTTTGCCTCAAAATTTTCCTCTGTCCCTCATAAAATTTGTGTTTTGTGACAGAACAGTGGGGATAAAAATCACAAAATAATGTCAAACATTAAAGTTACAGACTTGTTCTTTTTCAGAAAATGCATCTTAACACAGATCCCCTTATTCTATCAGTATTCTAAGTGAAAAGTACCAGTTTTTAAGATGCGTCCCTGATTTGGGGTCTTTGTCCCTGATTTTTTAAGCCTTGTCCCCGATTCAGGAAGCAAGAGGTTGAGAGGTATGGTCACTTTCGCCACAGAATGGCCTGCCTATGACTGGATACTCCTGCTGTGCTGCAAGCACACTAACAGTTACTGCTCTGCACAGTGTTCTGGATAAGAGGATTAAGCCTATCGTTCACACTGTGGTTAAAGAAATGTTCATGGACAGAATATCACATCACTTGGGAATGCTTGAAACCTAAAGAGCATGCTTTTGCAACACTATGAAGTTATTTATTTTGGGGAAGCAGCGTTTTTCTGGATTTAAAGTGTTATCCATGGTCCAGTGCCCCCACCTCACAGACAGCAACCTATGTGTACGTGCATGTACTAACCTTAGTGCAAGAACACTTATCGTATTAGCATAAGTGTCAGGATCTATGTTTTAATATACTGCACTTATGTTCAGCTATGATAAATACTTTTTGTGCGATTCTTATTGTATTCTTCATATGTAAGGCAACAGTGCCATTTTCAGCACTTGTGCACTACTGCAACTGACCTTGGGGAAGAGCAGCCCGTTGTGCTCTTATCTATGCAAGCTATGCAACTTTTCACACTAGTTAGGACAGTTGCTCAGACCACCTGTTTTTGTCCAATTATATTGATTTTATGTATCTTCCTTAGCCATTGCCATAGTTATCAGGGTATAAGACCCCTTGCAACACGTAGCTTCTCTGAGATGAGAGAAACTGTCTGCATTGCCCAGGTAAGGAAAACTGGTATTCTCCCAGTGTTCACGTAAGCATTAATCACCGCCAGCTGAGGGCTCTACCGGTGGATTAATGCCGCTAGAGGCTGCGTGCGCGAGGCGCAGCGCCGTTGCCCCAGCGGGCATTAATCGCAGTAGAACAAATGAAAGTGATGTCTGCGCTATACTATAGGCTCATCGCGGGGGCGGCGAGCCTATGTTACCAGCATCACCTCCGGCAGCCAGGATCGGTTCAGCGCTCACCTGCAGCGAGCTGTATGCTCGGCGGCACCTTTCCACCTAGCGGGCAGGCATCTCCTGTTGTCCGGTTTACAGAGCAGACAACAGAGGCTTTACCTGTTCACTCCTGCAGGATTGCGGTGCTCCGACCGCGGTGCTGGCTGCGGATCCGTTGACTGCCTCCCTGCAGTCTGGAATTTCATGCCTCGATCACTGCTGCCCTCTACGGGTGCTGCTACCAGCTCCATACCGCTAGTCCGTCTCTGCGCTGCTCCCGCGCGCTCCCGGCATCACCTCCGGCGGGCAGCCCGTTTCAGCAGTCGGTCCTCTGCCGTCGCACAACAGGCGGCGCTCTGCGGCGTGGGGGTTGCCACATAGTCACTGAGGGGAGGCGGTGTGTACTGCAGGCTCCGAGGACGCCCGCTGTGCATCTGGGGGGGCGGGAGGTGCTGTGATCTGCTGGGTTGTTAGAGGCGACAAGGCGTGCGGGACAGCCTCTCTGGTTAGCTGCGGGCGGGGGCGGGCAGCGCTCCCGATGGCATCTCTGGCGTGTCTCCTCCTTGCTCGGTGCTGCACCCTCTGCCTCCTGGCCACTCTGGGTACTGCCCCAGCAGGCTGCTACCCTCAGGTGCCTCCATGGCCACAGCTGGTACTGACCGAGCGGGCGTTATGTGTGGCTTAATACCCGCTCGGTTTCAGTCAGCTGTGGCCATTGGGCCAATCGTCGCGCTCCTTTCCGCCGCCCGACTGAGAGCCGTGTTACAAATTGTATTGGTAGTAAGTCTGTATTACCTATGTGTAATAAATTTCATTTATTACATAAGCATCACGTGTCTGTTGTCTCTTCCTTTTGTACCGTTCTACCAAGAACCTGACAGGGGAATTTATTACCCAATTACAGAAGCAGTTTTACTCTCCAAACATATATTTTAGTCACCCAATATCAAACAAAGAGAATAAGAAAGAAAAATTACCCACCACAGTGATGATGGTTCTTCTAGAGGGTTTATTAGTGATTCACACAAACTGCACCATCTCAGCTTGACTTGTTGCCCAAGAGACTTCAGAATGGTAAAGTTCAAACTCTGCAATATTGTCACGCTCAACACCCAAGGTTCTAATGGCAAGTTCACAGCAGAAAACAACTGTGACCACCTATCTAATCTATGCCAAGTATTTTTATCTAATGTATATAAGAATGCATAAACCAAATATGAAAACTGTAAATACTGCAAAGTTTACGTACACTATTAGGGGGAAAAGGGGCATAAAATGTATATAGAAGAAGCACCAGCCGCCAGACAAGGCTCATATCTTAAGGTTTAGAGAATATGGTATGTGTATGAGGTACACAAAAGATGAAACAGTTCCTTTATGGAATAAAGAGAATTGCCACTGCACATCCCTGACAAAGTGGCACAAGGCCATAAAATGTTGTAGTGTATTATCAGGATGGAAGCAAAAGTTGCTTATTTTGTAACTTTAGTTCTTCTACTCTAGGCTCCCATGCGATTACCACTTAAGCAGCAGACAACCTGCACATGCATGTTCTCTGCCCAGGAAGGTACAGAGTAGTTAGAGCTAGCTGAAGCACTAATCAGAAATCCCCTGAGCCTCAAATGCCAGACACTGGAGTGAACGACCAAGCACAAAGGACATGGAGGAGTCTGTCTGGAGTCAGCCTGGGTCGGCTGTTCAGCCAGCCATGCTGTACCCCAGATCAGCTTTTTCCCCAACTTAGCAGTTACTCTGCTCAGAGAGTACCCATTCTAAATGACTGTGGCCCTCCTGCCTACCGTAGCACTGTACTGTCAATCTCTCACTTCATTTGAAAGTACCTGTCTTGTATTAACCTGACATGCTCTCTGGTTAGGTTTGAGTTTATGCATGTTTGGCACTACCGGTTTCGTGTCACTGTTCACTTTTTTTTTTTTTAATTTAGTCTTTGGTAACCAGGTAAGGTCCACAAGGCACAACTGCCTGTTTTAAGGGGCGACCTGGGAGCACTGGAGAGATTAAGTGACTTCCTCGGGGTCACACAGTGCATGTGGAGGGTGTGGGACTCAAACCCAAGTCTGCTGGATGTACCCAGCTCTATCACAGCTCACTACTCTAACCTCTATGCTATAACTGCCAGCCCCCTTCACTGCTAGCCAGCTGCTCATTCCCCTACATGTAGTTTTCTGCCTCTAGTCCATTTAACCACTGTTTTGTTGACTCCTAGAAAAATGCTATCTGGGTACATCCACATTCCACATTTTGTCTCACTTGCCCTCATTAGCTATTCAACAATCTGCAGAGTACATCTGTTTTGCAGCCCTCACCTGCTTGCAACTTTCCTGCCCCTGCTCACTGTGCCCCCACCTCCCATTTTCTCCACTCTGGATGGCACACCTCTTGAAGCAGTTCAGTACTTTACGTACCTTGGAGTGTGGCTAGATAGTAAGCTTGACTTCTTGGCCCACATCAACGCCATCCATGCAAAACCCCATCCCAAGCTTGGTGCCCTGTACCGCAACAAAGACTGCTCCTCTCCACATCTCCACAGGGAGCCTGTTACCCAACTGGTGCTCCCTGTCTTCAACTACGTGGATGTGGTCTATGGCACTACTCCTACCACTGCCCTTGCCAGACGGGACACCTTCAGCAAGTCCTTTTGCCACTTTGCTTCTAACTTTCTAACTCCCCCGCCTACCATTGTTCACTGTATTCATCACTATCCATCCTCCCTCTACTTGCATGTCACCATGCTCACTGTACCTACTTCATATCCAAATACTGGTTTGGCTCTCCTTCCTCCTCTCCCAGTCTCGTTACCTCCATTCCAAGGACCACTGCACTTTTGCCACGCCTCACCCCTGCCCCTCTGTCGGGCAATCTGCCTTCTCCTACTGACTTCACTCACTCTGGAACTAACTACCCTCCTCCCTCCACCTCTCCCCAATCCCTGGCACCCCCAGTAGTTGCTTTTCTGAAATAACCCAGTCATTATTCGGTAAAGCATTTGCACCCCGAAGGGGTTGACGATTAATCCACCAATTGGACGGTACCCTAAGGTGAAAATCACTGAGAATCCTGATGGGAGATTACAGCCTGTGCCAGACTGTGATAGGAAGGCCCTATCTGATGAATGAAGAACCAACATTGTTTTTTTATTGTTTGATTCCTGCTTCTGAGTTGGTGAGGGAATGAAGATAAAAGGGACATCTAGCTACAGAGATAATGTAGCTGTCACCAAGCTGAAGAGCCGACCAATCAATCGGATGAAAAGTTAGTTATTTTATACTGTTACCATAAAATGTGATGTCATTTGTATAGAGGGGGGTTGTGCCAACTTAGAGGGTAACATTGATTTTAAGGAAAATGAAGAGAGATGCTGTAATAATCTAGATGTGGAAACATGCTATACCCTACTTTCTAAAAAAATATCATGATTTCATGTCGGATGAGTCAGCAAGTCTGTGTTGAGATTTGTAAGTCAGACAGGCCACATGGTACTGACATCATCAATAGGTAGGTATAAAAGCCTACCTCCTGAGATGCAAAACAGGTGAGTCAGTCAATAGAGACCAGACTGTCTTGGAGGAAGCAGCTCATAGTACATGCAAGTTTTCATGTCCTAGGAATCTATTCTGCTGGAACTACGCCTGGAAGTTGTGCACTGAGGAAACTGTGCACTGTTTTGAACTGAAAGACTAACCAAATATTTCCTTTCTGTACGCTGACTAGGTTCGCTGGCCAAGGCACCTAGCTTCACCTGAGCTCTTTTCTTCTAGGTTGCTTGAAAGGACAGAGCAAAGAACCTTACCAGAGCAAGGGAAAGGATTAAGGCTTCTTTTGGCTAGACAGACTTACCGTGTATTATTTTTATTTTGTACTCACAGGGATTGTTACTGTTTGTTGCTAACATTTTATTGCTTTATTTTTCTCTGATACAAATTGTTGTTGCTGGGTATACCTTCTGCTGCATTATTACAGGGTGTGCCTACATGTGTATGCTAACAGATTACTGCTGAAATCTTCTGATTCAAATGGTCTTTTGCAAGGTACATCTTCTGTTACTGCTTTATTTTTCTCTGTAGCAAAGTGTTTCTTACAGGGTATATCTTCTGTGAAATTATTACAGGTACTGCTTACAGGTTTTATAGTTTTATTTATCATTAAGATAAGCTTTCAGGGCTACTGCATTTGTTGCTGGCTGATTGTTCCTGCTCTTACCTCCTTGTATCTTTTGTCCGTGGTTGTTCTTTTTCAGCAGGGGAAGGGCCCAGCCACCCATCCCCATCTCCAACCACCCCACACTACACTCCTTTTATACGGTAGCACAGTCATGACATTAACTGTGGCAAAGCAGGAAGGGGCGGATCAGAGGGGTATCCACACAGTGACCTCATCTACAGGGTCACTAATAATTTAACTTGTTATAACAAGTTATACAAAAACAAACACAAAAATCAAATGTATGCTTTAATTTTCTTTCTTCTAATTACTCTGACCAGATTATAAACCCAGCAACTTATCTGGAATGGATATCATTAACTGCAGGTACTGCGGAACACTTTTCAGAAGGGCAGTTTTACAGGATTTAGGACACTGTCCTACATGCTCGCCACTGGAGATCTGAGGGCTCAGCCCCAGGCAGCATGGGCAGAGATTACGCACCTCAAATTACATATTCAAGAGGAAATATATTATAAGAACCACCTGCCATTTCCCCAACATCCAACAGAAACACCTCAACCGCAGAGGGTAGTTGGTCTGGTAGGTTGGCAGGTGGTTAGGAGGGGCAAATCGGGTGCCCCATCACTCGGTGCTCTCCAACATATTACCTCCACAAAGCATATAAAAATTATGAACAGGTATCTGCCTCTATCTCCAAAATCAAACAAAGGAGCAGAGGACACTGCAGAGCAGGACACTGCAGCACAGGAACTAGCACAACAAAACTCGCCCAAAACAGGAACCAACACAAAAAAAGCAAAATGGAAATCCAAAAAACTTCTGATCACAAGAGACTCCATGATTCGGGAAGTGGATACCTATCTTCAACCAGGGGTAATGGTCAGATGTCTCCCAGGAACATCAGCATGGAAAGACACTGACCACATTGCTAACATTGTTCAGGAAGCAGGAAAAAACATCGACATCCTGGTACACATAGGGACTAACGATCTCGTCAGCCGATCAGTTGTGGAGACCAAGGACACCCTGACCAGGCTGAGTGACAAACTATAATCCATTTCGTCCGGCATCTCCTCCTCCGAGATCCTGCCAGTCTGGGACAGGGAGGCAGATGGACGGAAGGTCAGAGAAGGGGAGATAGGGGAGCTAACCATGTGGCTCAAGGGCTGGTGCCAGGAAAAAGGACACAAATTTGTAAGAAACTGGAAACCGTTTTGAGAGCGAAAGTTCTTTAAATTTGATGGACTGCATCTGACTAAGGAGGGAGTCAGTGCATTGGGGCAGAAGTTTGACATCTTTGCAGAATATTTAAACTAGCAAATGGGGAGAGGGGTGCAGCACCAGATACGATGAATGGGAAGAACACCCCTCCACCCTCAGCAAGTGGTCAAACAGGAATTCAGCATGTTTGTAGTTCATTTGCATCACCAGTAAGGAAAAAGGTCTGGATCCCCATACGACGCACAGGGGAAATGCCAGACATCGCCCAACAACTAACACACTTAAATCTGGCCAATGGAAAATCATGTACACAAATGCTCGCAATCTGGGAAACAAGATCCCAGACCTGCAGGCAATAATGACAGAGGCTAAACTGGACATAGTAACAATTAGCGAGACGTGGTTTACCAGTAATCACACTTGGGAGTCTTCAGTACCTGGCTATGTACTATGTACTGGTGTCAGCGTGGCTCAGTTGGTAGCACATCCGCCTCTGGACCAGAAGGTCGTGGGTTCTCATCCCACATCGGGATTGGACTTGCACTTAAAAACCGCTGGCATCCGAGTGCAGTACTGGGGGGTGCTGTACTGCTGGGGTGTGCCGTCCTTCGGATGAGACGTTAAACCGAGGTCCCTTCTGCCCATCCTGGTGTTGTCCTGGTGGGTGTCCAGGTGGAAGTAAAAGAACCCAGGGCACTCTTTGCAAAGAGCAGGGAACATTCCCGGTGTCCTGGCCAACATTCCCCTTCCCATAAAACCGGTCCATGCAATTATCCAGGCTGTGTGTGGGTGATGATGTGTGATATGGCTGCCACCACACATTCAGTCACTTCACTACCAGTCTAGCATTGCTTGTAAAGCACTTTGGGATACTGTGTATGAAAAGTGCTATATAAATGCCGATTCTTCTTTTTCTTCTACTATTCAGAAGAGACTGAGGTGCAAACAGTGGGGGTGGAGTGGCCCTGTATGTCAATGAAAACATCAAAGATACAGAAATTCAGAATACATATAAGGAGCCAGAACAACTGAGGGTCACCCTGGCAACAGGAAATGGGATAGCCATACGAACTGGGGTTGTTTACAGGCCTCCAGACCAGGGGGACGACACAGACATATTACTGTTAGAAAATATACAAAACATGACAGCTAAAGGGGAGGTTCTGATAATGGGAGACTTGAACATGCCAGATACAGATTGGCCAATACCAGCAGGAACATCTGCCAGAAATAGACACATGGTGGATTCCCTACAGGGGTGGGCCTCAAACAACTAGCATAACAACCCACAAGAGACAGGGCTATCCTAGATCTAGTACTGACGAACAGGGAAAGGATCACAGATCTCTAGGCAGAAGGTCACCTGGGGGCCAGTGGCCATCACATGGTATGGTTCAATTTGGCCACTAGAACTAAATCATCCCAATCCAAGGCAAAAATATGTGACTTCAGAGGAGCTGACTTTGATAAGATGGTCAACAGAGTTAAGCTAGCCCTGGCAAAAAGAAATACAGGTGAGGGGGTACAGGCAAAGTGGGCAAGCATTAAGGATGCAATACTTGAAGCAACATCCCATTGTGTTAAGAGAAAAAAGGAAGTGCAAAAGAAGAAGGAAACCACTGTGGTTCTCAAAAATAGTAGCAGAAAAGGTCAGAGCCAAAAGGCTGGCCTTCAGGAACTATAAGGGAATGCAGCAGGATTAAGATAGGGAGGCATACCAAACTTCCCTAAGGGAAGCAGGTAAAGCAGTTAGGCAGGCAAACGCCCAAACCGAGGAAACACTAGCACAAACAGTAAAAGAAGGTGACAAGACTTTCTATAGATACATTTCTAAAAGGAGAAAATCCAGAGGGAGTATTGTTAAGATCAAAGGGCATAAGGGGACATGTGAGGAGGAGGACCATGTGAAAGCATCTAACCTAAATAGATACTTCTGCTCAGTATTTACTGAAGCAAAAGTAGGGCAGGGCCCACAGCTCAGCACTATGGACACAGGGGGAAGGGAGGTGTGCACTAGTCCCTTCACAAAGAAAGGGTCCTCACAAGAGCTCGACAAGCTCAGGGTGGATACAGCAATGGGACCTGATTGCATTTATCCCAGGGTACTAAAGAAGCTAAGGGTGGAACTGCAGAGCCATTATCAGAACTGTTTAGTGAGTCTCTGAGTATAGGAGAGGTCCCAGAAGACTGGAGAAGGGCTCATGTGATCCCGCGCCACAAGAGTGGTAGCAGGGAGGAGGCAGGAAACTACAGACCAGTCAGTCTTACCTCAGTAGTGGACAAGATTGTGGAGGCACTCCTTAAGGAAAGGATAGTGCAACACCTGGAATCCACAGGAGCACAGGATCCAAGACAGCATGGGTTTATAACAGGAAGGTCCTGTCAAACTAATCTAATAGATTTCTTTGACTGGGTAACCAGAGTGGTGTACCAAGGAGGGAGCAGTTGATGTCGCCCACCTTGACTTCAGCAAAGCTTTCGATACTGTTCCACATAGAAGAATGATTAATAAGCTGGGTAGGCTCGGGGTGGGTCAGAAGTTGGTCAACTGGGTAGCAAACTGGTTGACGGGCAGAAAACAGAGAGTGGAGGTAAACAGTATACAGTCAGAAGAGATGCAAGTCACAAGTGGGGTACCTCAGGGATCAGTCCTGGGGCCAGTCCTCTTCAATATCTTCATCAGTGACACTGCAGATGGACAGGAGGGTAAGGTTCGTCTGTTTGCAGATGACACCAAGATCTGCAACAGAGCAGATGATTCAGATGGGGTGGGCAGAATAAGAAGAGATCTGGATAAACTAGCAAAATGGTTGCACGAGTGGCAACTGGGGTTTAATGCAAAGAAGTGCAAGATCATGCACACAGGAAAGAGAAACCCTGAAGCCACCTATAGGCTGGGAGGGGAGTTGCTGGCAGTCACAAGGCAATAAAGAGACTTGGGCATCATTATCACCAGTGACCTGAAATCATCCAAGCAGACCACTAAAGCAGTAGGTAAGGCTAGGGGGATGTTGGGATGTATTAGTAGGGGTATCACAAGTCGGAACAGGGAGGCAATCCCTCTTTATAAGACACTGGTTAGGCTCCATCTGGAGTACTGCGTGCAGTACTGGAGGCCACACCTTCAAAAGGACATTAACCAAATTGAGGCAGTCCAGAGAAGGGTACCAAAATGATGCAGGGACTGCATCACAAAACATATAAGGGGCGGCCCAGTGGCACTCGGGTTGAGGCGCTGCATGCCACACCTTGCACCACATGGGCGACCCAGGTTGAGAGCAGAGCCGGGGCACGGGTCGGCGGGAGGAAGAATAGAAGCACAGCGCTGCTCTTCTTCTCAGGGGTTCACTCACTGCATGCTCCCTTTGCTATACCACCATCTAGGGAAGCCCGGTTGGTAGGTGCGGTAGCTGGAGCAGCAGCAGCATGGGCATTGGGCAGACATCGGCAGGGGGCGGAGCCTTCCAGCTCATTGGCCCCCAATGCACACTGACGTCTAGGGAGAACTAGGGAAAAAACCCTCGGTCTCTCCTAGGAGACGACACCTCCCTGCTCGTCTCGGGCCCACGACGGCAGACCCCGCTGTACAGGATCCGCATCTCAGTATGTTGGCCTTGGGGAGGTAAGAGCACGTGGGGAGTGCTCTCCTCACTCCTGCCCGGGGGGTTATCCAGGTGCCTTGGTTAATGGATCCGTGGTACTCTGGGGCAGACCGCTGCGAGACCAGAGAGAGCAGTTCAGAGGATGTCAGAGAGGGGAGAGACGAGGTAGTTAGGAGCACAAATACTAAGTAAAAAAAAAAAAAAAAAGAAAACATACGACAGATTAACAGAGCTCAATATGTATACCCTAGAGCAAAGAAGGGAGAGAGGTGATGTGATCAAAACATTCAAACACCTTAAGGGCATTAACAAGGTGAAAGTGTCTAACATGTTTCAATGTAAGAAATATAGCAGGACGAGAGGACATAGCATGAGATTAGAGGGAAGTCGAGTAAAGGGTAATGTGAGGAAGATCTTTTTCACAGAAAAGGTGGTGGATGCATGGAACAGCCTACCTCAGGAAGTGGTGGATATGAATATAGTGCAGGGCTTCAAACAGGCATGGGATAGGCATAAGGGAGCAATACAGAGGAGTATGAATTGATAGGCCATTAACAGAGCAAAGGTAGATGGCACGTTCATAAGGTGGAAAAAGAAATGGGCAGACTGGATGGGCCTTGCGGTCATTATCTGCCGTCAACTTCTATGTTTATTTTAGGAAAATAAATACTGCAAAGTGCATTCTATACCGGTTACCTGTGTTTGTTGCATGTCTACCCACTAACCTTCACATAGACCCGTGTCTGAAAAGTGGTTCGGGGGGGCAGCAGAACCAGAGACTTTTACCTGTGTCTTGCCTTTATCTATAGACTTATCTCGAAAGAACAGCAGGACTAAGCTAAAGAGGCTCACCTCTTCTCCTTGTCTGCGTGGCAGTGCATGTCCACCGACAAAGCAGACTAATTCTTCTTCTTAGTTGAATCAGCGGCAGATGCTATTGACCGCAAGGAATGATGGGGTCGATGGCAAACCCAGGAGAGAGGGAGACGACAACAGAGAAGCCACCTCCTACATGCGCTGTTTCTCCTCCAGTCTTTTTTTTGTTTGTTTGTTTTGTTTTTCTGTTTTTTTTTTTTTTTTTTTGTTTGTTTTTTAAGTTCTAAGACCTGGTTAAAGTCCTAGCAAATTCTGCAGGCCTTCACGTTGTGAGCTAGGCACCAGCAGTGACAACACCGAGTGGTCATTGTCTTCATAGATATTTACCACAATGCCAATAACTGAACAACAGTTCCTCTCCCCACCCAACGGTGACATAAAATTTCATTTTAAAATAAACAAGGAAGCAGCAGCATTGGTGATACTTGAAAAGCTCAATGGCATTCTTCAGCAGTGGTAGCCTGATGAGCAGTTGATGGCAGGAGACAGAAATGAGGCATGATAGGCCCACTCACATTATTCATGTAATAATGAGGCATGTTGAGGAGGGTGGGCCTAGATAGCAATATCTTCCAGGTGGTCCTGACACCAATGGCTTACAGTTCCACGATGTGGCTCAATGGAGGGTGGTATCCTCAAAGATCACTAATTACCCTTTACTAGCAAAATGTACCTACTCCACAACAACTCAGCTGCTGCCTAAGCTAACCCAAGACAGTACAGTGGGCATGAAATCCCTGTAAACTGGTTTGGGTTTACACAGCACTCTGTTTTTTTTTTTGTTTGTTTTTTATTCCTGCTTCTGAAACGGACAATGGACATGATGGATTTAGAGTCAGACCTGAAATTACTATGTTACTACATCTCTGTCCCCAGGACCTTCTTGAATAACCGGTGTTTCACCTAAGCGAGGGGATCCAGCGTGTGACAACTGAAATAGGCAAATGGAAAGAAAAATTTCATTTATTTAAGAGACACCCATCCCAGAGGCTCTGGGCGCCGAACATATTAAAACTACATATAACAAATCATAATAAACACAAAACAACATACCAGTAAACATTAATATACAATATTCCAGCAATTAAAACAAGATTTAATATAAATACTACCCTCAACAGCAGCAACTAAACTCAAAATAGCCAAAGGCTAACTTAAGCATGAGATTCTAAAAAAACAGGTAGGGACTATAAAACACAATCTGGGAAGGCCCGATTATACAAGAAGGCCTTGAGGCGGGCTTTAAATACCTCCACAGAAGGGGCCTCCCTGACAGCTGAAGAAAGCGAATTCCACAGGACGGGGTGGCGACACTAAATGCTCTGTCGCCAGCAGTTTTTAACCTCGTCCTGGGAATCGCAAGGAGGCTCCTAGAGGATGAGCGGAGGGAGCGGGCAGAGACAGCAGGTGTAAGAAGGTCCTTCAGGTAACCAGGGCCCAGGCCGTGTAGGGGCCCCGGTTAAAATGTTGGAGAAATCACACAAACAAACAGACACACACTCACAAAGTTATTTTATCACAGCTTGGTTATACTGGATGAATAAATTCTAAGAAAAAATATAGCCAGGTTTCCTTAGGTTGGTTAGGTCAGTTTGTGAACAGGGGTAAATGGGGGCAGCATCACCTTTGGACATTATCCAGCATTTTGTCATCTTGCTGGTACGACAGCATTACTGCTGTGTCTTATGGACCAGCTAGAAAAATAAAACTAAAACATTAATGCCGTTGGAAAGACTAATGAGAGTAACCTCTTTGGTAAGATGGTTCTGCTCCAACCTGTCCAACCAAATGCAACTGGTCCTAGTAGGTGATTCCCTCCCTGACTCGGGTGTCTCCTGCCCCCCCCTCCCCTAAATCTCAGTCCTGCGTCACATCCTGTTTTCAGCCTCCCTTAACAATCTCAAAGGCTTTATCTATTCACACATGCAAGTGATACAGTGCTGTTTAATCATACTAACATACTAAAAAGCCAGCAGAATAGGCCAAATGGTCTGTCTTGTCTGCTTGAAACCAGCAACCTAATGTCTGCCCTGATCGGCAGTATCTTGGACCCTTATCTCAGAGCGAAACTTCAGCATCACTGACAGCATCCAACACCTGCTCCGTGCTAACCGACTCACCTTTAGCAGCAGACAGATGTTTGCCAGGATCCACATCATGTAAGCAATAAGGCATGATGGAGTGCGCATAGAACACATTTTACCGCACGGCCAGGGGTGTAATAAAGCATAAGGCCAAAGGCCGAGTGACTTTAGCTGCTAGCTGTGCGGTAAAATGTGTTCCATGCACATCCCGGAGTGCCTTATTGAGCTTATAAAATGGGCTCCTTTTCAAAAACCTTTTTATAGTTGGGAAAAGCATGTTTATATGTAGAAACAATAGATTTACTTGTGTGTATTTATGATAAAATAGTCCTTCCGCCCACTGCAAATGATGTAATTGTATTATTGCCAACTTTCTTCTTCCTGTTTCTTCTTTTCTCTGTTTTTCCCCACATTCAAGACATGGAATGTTTACCGTGGAATACATGGATTCAAAATTCTGCTCAGTTCCACTGGTAGAATGTTACTCTCCTAACATTATGTACAAGCACAACAAATGCCTCTGTTACAGCCACAGACTCAATTATCTTACTGTCAGGGAAAGTGACAGCTGCAATGAGCAGGGGAGGAGATAAACAGAGTGCACAGGAGTCTGCACTATTTCCTACATTCTGTCTGACTCGGGCTTGTTCTTTCAACTTTACAGCATTTAAACTTCAATTGGAACAGTACGTGCCTCTAGAGAGAGGTTTGTGTTTGGGCTCAGGTTGTCTTGGAAACAAGTGAGACAGTCTGTCTCAAAAGGTGCTTAGCTGCTTGCCCAAAGGCAGTGTGGGAAGGTGGAGGACCTAGCTACATCCCAGTTACAGCTCCTTCATTGCTAGTTGGCTTTTTTGCAGGGGAAGTACAGAAACAGCATATTAAGACCACCACATGAGGTGGCAACTGTGCTGGACAACTGTTTTGAACTTTAAAACATTCTGTGTTGGGGTGAGAGGTCGGCAGGAAGTGACACACTACTTCCTGCTGACCCCAATCCTTATAAGGCACAGCTCCAGCGAGCGTGAGTGGAGCGAGTGTACATATTCGCGCACAGAGAGACGCACGTCTCAGCGCGTCTGCTGTGTCAGCTGCGTTGGCAGGGAGGTAGGTCAGACAAATTACAACTGTGTATATATCTTTCACAACAATAGCAAATACTACAGATGCCAGGAAGGGCCTGAGGTAGACCACGAGTATATTAAGTGAAAAGTGTGTGGCCAAACATAACATAAAATGGGGACCCACGAAAATCTGTGTGGTAGTTGTCAAATGTATGCCATTGGGCCACAAATTGAGAATTGTGTATGTGATAGATGTCTGTTGCTCAAGGTATTATAGGACGAAGTAAACATTCTGCACACTAAAAGCCCCTCTGACGCAGACTTACACTCATTAGAGTCATACACTGACGAAATGGCATCTCTTTACTATTCCTGTAGTGGCACTAATACAGTACTAGAACCAACAAATTCAGTAGCCACTTCGGTATAAGCACCTGTACCCAACCCAGAGGATGAAACATGGTCACAGGTCCCCAAAGGTAAAACAAAGCACAGGGGTGGCCAATTGTTTAATAGTGCCCCAGTGGTGCAGACACAACAAGTTTGAGGTCCTAACACCAGACGATGATACTCTGGACCCAGACTCATTAGGTACCCCCACTTCTTATGACCACCAGCAAAAAATATCTCTACCTCTGTACCTACACTCACTCAGATGGAGGTGAAATCCAACAACAAAAGCCCAGTCCCCCTAGAGTCGACTACACCTAACCTTGGAACAACAGCAACTAGCAAGGTGAATTCTCCCAGGCAGGTATTTGTATTAGGGGACTCCATTATTAAGCACATTGACAGGAGGTGTGTAATCCAGATAAAAGTAAGCATGTACCTGCTCCAGCTTCAGGAGCAGGTATATCAATATAAGCTTGATGGCTCCAAGCATACTGAAACATTCTGGTGCAAACCCCTGGTAATAATACGCGCTGGTACAAATGATATCAATAGATGCCACCTAAACCAAATGAAGTTAAATACCATCTGCCTTAACAACATCCTGACCGAAATGGGTTGTGAAATACGTTTTTCGGAGGTTTTGCCAGTACCAAGAGCTACTGAATAGTTACTAACAGAATTAAATCCTACAATGAGTGGCTGAGGAAATGGTGTTTGTCACAGGAAATAAAATGCCTTACACACTGGGAAAATTTTGTAGACAACCCTTCTCTCTTCTGTTGGGATGGGCTCCACTTGAGCAGGAGAGGTAGTTCCATCTTAGGCAGGAGAATTCTCTCACGCATTAGCAGCTGTTTAAACTGACATCAAGGGGGGAGTCTGGGGTGACGCCCAAGACTCTAGCAAATAAGCCTCCAACATCTAAGGTTTGAAAAATATCATCTCTTAATGCAAGGTCCTTGAACTTGTTAAAAGTTCCAAAGATAATCACAAATCCCTATTTTCTTATCTCAATAGTAAAATAGGCAGTAACAGACAAATTAGGACATAAACCAATGGCACAAACACCATTACATCTGATAAAGAGACAGCCGACACATTTAACACCTATTTTGCATCAGTATTCTCAAATCATACAGTCATAATTGATACAAATACTATCATATCAAGTTCTACTGAAAATAAGCACACCATAACTAGTTCTGAAGTAGCTTCCTTGTTAAAAAATGTAAAACCAAATACTAGCTGTGGACCAGACTTAATTAATCCTAGATTTTTGGTTGAAACAGCTGAAAATATTGCCATACCACTTTCCATTATTTTTAATAAATCATTAGCGGAAAGATCCGTTCCAGCTGATTGGATAACTGCTACAGTTGTGGCTATACTTAAAAAAGGGTAACCGTTCCATAGTGAGTAATTACTGCCCCATCAGCCTTACTTCCATTCCATGTAAAGGAACGGAAAAAATTATTAAAGGCATATTAGAGGCAGAAATGCAAACTCTAAGCATTATCGACCACTCACAACATGAGTTCAAGCAAGGCTTTGCTTGCACTACCAATTTAAAAGCCTTTTATAATACTGTCAACCAAGAACTAGACAATAAGATTCCCATGGATGTCATCCTCCTAGATTATAGCAAAGCATTTGATAAGGTTACTCACAATATTCTCCTAGCTAAGCTATCAGACCTAGGTTTTTCTTGTAACATAACAAAATGGATCAATTGCTGGTTAACCAACAGCACCCAACATGTTAGGATCAGTGGTGCCTATTACAGTAATATGGGTGTGACCAGTGGTGTGCTGCAGGGATTAGTTCTGGGCCCAGTGCTATTCAATATTTTCATCTCAGACATGCAGATTAGCTCCAGGAACATACTTTCGAAATTTGCAGACGATACAAAATTAGGTGGTAGGGTGGATTCTGACCATAATATGGACTTATTAGTAAACAACCTCTCAGTATTAGAGCACTGGGCACAGAAAAACAAAATGACATTCAATACAGACAAATGTTCTGTTCTCCACTTAGATTACAATAATCCCAAACAAATGTATACACTATATAATATTATCATTAAATCTTTAATATGTGAAAGAGACTTGGGCATCCTGATAGATGACAAATTATCCTCCTCCAATCACTGTAATCATGTAGCTAAAACCGCTAATTCACTACTTAGGTGCATTATCCGTACGTTTATATCTAAGACAGAAGAATGTATAATCCCATTGTTTGAAGCATACATCAGACCATATACAGATTATGGGTCACCAGTATGGAGTCCATACATGGTCAGGGACATTCAAGTGATTGAAAGAGTTCAGAGAAGGGCAACAAAAATGGTGCCCCATTTAGCATCACTACCATTTCCACAGAGGCTTCAAAAAACAGGCCGACATTCACTGGAGTTTAGGCGCTCCAGAAGTGATCCTCTGTTCTTATATAAAATTCTCAAATCACCCTCTCTGATGGACAAATGTGGTATTGTTAAAACACAAAGAAAAATAGCACCTAGACTTCACAATCAACAACTAATGGTGTGTAAAGCAAAAACAAACAGGAGGCTTCATTTCTTCTCGGTAAGAACACCAAGGCTCTGGAACCAGCTACCACAAGAGCTAGTAGACTGTAATACTTTTGAATCCTTTAAAAAGGGTGTAGATCATTGGCTCTCCAAAGACTACAACAAAGTGTAATTTCCCACAAATGTGGGGGACAATCAAGATAGGCTTCATAGCTTCCTTTTGTCCTCACTTACCTAGTAAACGCAGTAAAGGAGAAGAGATTTCCCTGATGAGCAAGTAAAGACAGAAGGGGGATTTTTCATTGTCAACAAATAAACAGTTGCAATGAAAACCATAAACAATACTTAATGTTTCTAATTTGTTTATATGTGTAAGGAAAGTGTGATGATCAGGGAAACAATAATTAATCTGTTTTATTTTGTATTTAAGAGAGTTTTATTTTTAAGGTCCAGTGCAAGTAAATATGATGCTTACAGTTACAGGGCAAAAAACAATGGCTGCCAGTTGAATTCTTAACATTCTATTAGCGTAATGATTCCAGTGGTGATCAGTGCATATTTGGCAGCACTTTTTATTTTCCATTCGAGGAACATAATTGCTATATGAACAGCCACCAATCAGATTCCAGGATTTTCCCTTACCATTTTATAACTATCTTTAAGATCCCGGATGACTCCCTTTTGGAAGGGCATGCCCTCTTTCAAATACCTTTGGAAGCTGACTGGGTCAACACTGTCCAGACACAGACGACACCCATTTGAAACTCTTCACCTCTCCTGTAAAGGAACAAGCCTAGTATCGCACCCACCCCCCAGCCACGAGATTGTGCTCAAACCGACTTCCAGTGGTTTGCCTTTCAGCTACATCTTTGGAATCTCACCCTCCCTCGCTCCTCTACCCCTCACTCTCTCCCCTTACTGAAAGTCAAGCTCAGAAAGCTCATGACTCACTCCTGCACTTCGTGCCCTCCTTTCTCTGCTGCCACTGCCTATGCACCTCCATCTCTTGGCCGTCTCTCAGCAGCCTGCCTACGGACCTCCATCTGACTGCACCAGGCGCATGCCTCCCGGTTTGCAGTTTTTCTGCATGACTGGATGTCTGCTAATTATTACAGTAACACTCCTGTCTTTTTGGATTGCAGATTGGTTGTATTTATTGATTACTATGTGCACATCAGTGAATTGGTGCACATCCCACAATGCAATGCTTCATTCACTGTATTACTGGACTTCAATTGCATTTGAATCCCCTGTTTTCCCTCCCCCATGGTGTACCTGAAAATGAGTTCCTGCTCAGACTGCTTTCCTGGTCATATTTCTACATCAATTTCTAAATAAACAAAAAAAGAAAGGGAACCATGTCTATCAAAAATTACCAAATCTGTTTTGGTAATGGTTAAAATCCATCCCCCTTACCCACCCCCAATTTATATTTGTTCCTGTTGAGAAGTGTACACTTATGGCAAAAAGGCCAACCTGTGAACAAAAATTGCTACTTTTCAACTAATTGGTGAGTCTGTAGAAAACCGGTAGAAAAAGCAATTTCCTCAATTGACTATTTTTTTGCAATCCCAAAAATTCGAGGCAATAAAAATAGTATGAAAAGGCTACAGTGAAAAACAATTTTGATATCTAGATACTGTATAAATTTGTACAGAACATATTTGCTACTTACTTGACATTTTCTCTTAGTTGCTTCACCAACTTTATGTTCACATCTGCTTCTAATAGTGCTTTACACACTTCTTTAAGCATAGCATTTAAAACCTGCAAACAAAACAAAACATTATACTCCATCTTAATAAAACACTTTTTGATATCTTCTTAAAATCACCACACACGCACACACAATATTTCAGGTTCAGGTACAGTCAGAAAGTGCATGTTCCCTTAAAGTAGAAGTACTACCAAAAAAAAAAAAAAATTAAGCTTTTTTGACAGTTTATTTCCTGTGCCTTGCTAATCATATGCCTGGTACTCTTTCTCACCGGCATTGTACTATCGCCGAGTAATTTGCTCAGTTATTCTCTGCCTTTGTTTACATTTCTGCCACTAAGCATGTTGCACTGGTACCGCCTCTGCTGCCAACTGCACATGTGTATGATTTGCAGGGACATTGGGAATGGTCAGCAGAGGTTCCCACTGCTGTTGTCAAAAGACGTGATGTGACCGGTAGAAAAAGCGCAGCTGAAAATTAGTTTCCGCCATATTTGTTGTAGCGCTACAACAATTCAAATAAATAGCAAATATCTAAAAAACAAAAGATGACTGAAAAAAACATTTACAGGTATAGAAACTGGAACTTTGGCCGCATGCTTACAGCCGAAAAACAGAATTTTGATAGTATACTTCCTGATTTCGTAGTACTGCTGCTTTAAACTGTAGCCCTTCCCAAATTCTAGGAAAAATCCTGAGTCATGTATCAGCAGTTTAAAGCCTGCTCACTTCTGTAGGACCAATGATTTTTCCGTTTTCAATGCAATACCCGAGGGAAAGCGGGCAGAATTTTTTCATTTTTAAACTAGCAACTGGTAGTCAATATTTCATGAGAAAAAACTCTATCTGCAGCACTTTACGATATGAACAATCCACTTTGCACCAACAGTTTGTGCAACCCCTGCCAAATCTTGCATGAAATTTGTCCAAAACATGCTGATTTGCCCTCAAAAAAATGGATTTAAGATTTTGGCAAAAATGGATTTAAGATTTGGCAAAAATGGATTTAAGATTTTGGCAAACAGAACTAGCCATTTTCAAGAAACCAAAAATCACTGTCCCTACTTCTGTCATTTAGATTCCTGTACGCCACTCATATAAAGTACCCTTTCCCATTATATTTTGATGGATTTTAGTGTTTGAGAAAAATTAATAAAACTGATTAGGAAAAAAGCCAAAGAACAACTGGTGGAGAGCCAGTTAGACATGTGATATCATCCCAGCACAGCCCCACAGGTGAAACTAGTGCTCACAATACAGCCTACTTATGACCATAAACAGATCTATTTTATAATCCCATTAAGACACTTCAGGGCATGCATCACTGGGCTAAAGTCACTTTTCATTGTGACCTCTCACCTCACAATGCACCGGAGGTGTCACTTTACCCAGCATGACCACCACCCTGGTGCGCCTTATTGCTTACTTAAGGAACACATGGCAAGGGACTGAAGCCATGATCCACTGACCAGCTTGAGTGAGGGTGGGTGCAAGACAGGTCTCCACTTGAGCTGTGCAGAAAAAAAACGTCCACTGGAATTTCCACGAAAGTTCAAAAATCAAATTAGCAACTTTCACAGAAATTCCAACATAGAACGACGGAATAAATGTATGAATTGCGGATTATTGTATTAAACTGCGGAAAAAAAATTTCGCAGAACTGATCACTGTGAGAGCAGACACCGATCAGGACTTACCCTAATTCAGCAGTGACTTCAACCTCTGTTTTTGCTTATGGTGGCTGGAAAAGGAGAAGAGTCTTGATGACGAGTTTTCTTTTTTTTTTTTTGGATTTATCAGCCATCCTTACAGATCTTGGCAGTGATGCAGTCGACAACCACCGGGGCGCTTCCTTGGCCAGGCCAGGCGGTCAAGAGGCAGAAGCCAGTTTGGATACAGCAGCCTTTGCCAGAGCTTCCATGGCCTTAATGGCGATAAAAGTATCCAAAGCCTTCCTTTGGCATCTCCTTGTGGCCTGGTTAAATCCCTGGCAGATCCCAAAGGGGTCCGCACATTGTGGGACAAGCCCAAACAGACAAAACACGGTGTAAGCAAAGTCCTTGTAGATTCTGTAACCACAGGTACAAAAACTAAACAAAGGTTCTTTTGACAGAGGCATACAGGGACAACATTGACAGAAATTAATCTAAGCTAGAAATTAAACAGTAGTTCAACAAAGATGGCACAGTTTCGCAGCAGGTCTGATGAGTGTGTTGACAGCGAAAGAATGAACTAGGGAGTGAGGAGGCCACCCATGTTTTATAGATGCTATCACTGCACGTCATCATGGGAGGCCTCCATCTGGGCAAAAGTTTCCAGAAGGTCCTGATGCTGCCAGCTTCCAGTTCCAGAGGTGTGACCCAATAGAGGAGATATCCTCGATGAAGAGACTGGGCAGCCAGACTGGGACTGGAAGTAGCACTGCATACGGCAGAGTGTCCCAGCCAGGGAGAGGGAGGCAGCACATTCCGATGTGGCAGGGGCTCCTGCTGGTGGGTCAGAGAGCATGATGCATGCTGCTGAAGCATGACCACTCTGATATACACTAGCGTGCCACATGATGTTGTGGGACAAATAAGGTGGAAAATAAAGCAGACTACAGCAGGATGACGGCAGCCCCTGTGCCAATTCGGACATCCAGAGGGTACATCCCGAAGGCTGTGGGGTGGGGGAGGGCAAGACATGAGAGATGGAAGATGAGGTTAAGTACCGGGGAGCAATGCGGCTGGGGCCAAGAACGGAGAACAACACACACAAAATAAATAACTTAAAAAAAAAAGGGGGTAGCCACTGTCCCTCATAGATCCAAGTCACTCAAGAGTCTGTGCGATGTCACTGGAGCAAAAGGAAATCCCATCTGAACGGCATCTCCGGGATCCTCAGAGTTGCATTTCCCTTTCCAATCCCACTCCCCTAGTCTCGCCATGTTAAATTACAAAAAAAAAAAAATTGCTGGTGGCTTAGTGGTAAAGACAACTCTGACATTATTGACACACCGACTCACCAGTTCACAAACCTGCATCTTACTTGCCAGAATGCATCATCTACTCTCAAGGAGATCCCAAATGAAATGAAAAGTGATTCACGACCCACCAGGGGCCACACTACAACTTTCTATTTTGCAGAGATATGTCAGGACTAAGTGCTGAAACTGTTGAAAGTACTGGACACTACCAAAAGCGCTAGCCCCAATGGTACTGAACCCTTCACCCTAAAAACTGCAGCTGTAATCCTTGCATTAAGGTACTAGCCTTCTAAACCTGGTTTACTGGGAGGAAAGAAAATTGAGGCAACTAAAAACATAGGGATATTTAAGAATAACAGAGCAGCTGACATCTTCAAAGTAGACAACTCATGGCAAAGAGCTACCTGACACAGTACTAAATTAGCCAGAATTCAAAATTGTCTGCATAGGTGTTATTCAGTTACGTCCTTTTTTTTTTTTTTTTAATACATCAGATTTCATTTATGTTTTACACTAAGACAATACCTTCCAAGAAAAAAACAGCAGAACTATTTCAACATGGTCAGTAGAGAATACATACAGACCAGCCTGATATACTAGCAGTTGTGGAAACCTGGCTTAACCCAAGGATTGCTGACTCGGTCATTCAGTTACCAAGCTACACATCGGTCAGACTAGATAGGGTTGGCAAACGCGAGGGTGGCTGTGTTCTCTACTTAAAGAAAGGCACTTGTGCCTAGTGGGCCTTACCCAGTTACCACAGACTAAAATAAAAAAATTAAAAAATTAAAAATGTTACCCCCCATAGCTACCAGGAGCAGAAACACCCAACTCCTAGTAATAAAAGTTCTGCTAGGCACAAATGATAAAACATTAACCACTGTCTCCGTGGTGTGTGTGTGTGCGTGCGTGTATATATATATATATTTATTTCCATCCCCACACCCCCCCAAGGACCAAGCTAGCGGCTTTAAAATTATCCACGACTTTCTATTGGACCAGCATCATAACGTGGAACTAATAATGACGGGTGTTTTTAACATCAAGTGGACATCCCCTGATGCAAGACCATTTAAAGATGCTTTATCCACTCTCAACATGGATCAATTAGTGAACTCCCCCACTCTGATGAACTACCGCACTGGAACTTGCTCGCTAATTGACTGGCTCATAACTAACCGGCCAGAGCGTATATCTAGCACAATAGTCCACCCAGATTCCCTAAGTGACCATTCACCTAACTTCCGTTGCTGGTCAAACAAGTCCCCCAAGGGGGACATTGTGGAGCATTCAACAGGACAGACTGTCTTTTCAAAGCTCCGTTATTGACCAAATTAAATCTAATATTCTGAGCTAGTCAACCGACTAAAAACGAGATCTAACCATATATATTGGCAAGTGGAACTGTCGGAGAGAATACTGAGCCCAAAAAAACAATACCAGCATGTCTCTTTGGGGCTCAATTCTTACTTTCAGGGTCTGGGGACCAGCGCTTCTACTAAACCAAGAGGCCCAGCTTTTTCCACGTTGGCGGACCTTGTGCAGCTTCTCCTGCTCCTAACAAAACTACAGGAGACGGGTGATGAAACGAACAAACGTCTAGTGACAGGGGATGAAATAACCATCTGTCTGCCTGTCCCAGTCGTCCAGTTTTCACAGGGAGAGCTAGTTCCATTTCTCTGCCTTTCCCTGGGACAGGCACCAAGTGAAAAAAGCATTAGCGGGTATCGGGATCCAGGAGATGCTGCCACCTGAAATGCTAGACTATGGATGTCCTAGCATCACGGTCTGAGATGCTGAGACTGAGATATCCATTCAAAACAATGTCCCACAATAGACTTTTCTGTATGTTTGGCAGTTTCGTCAAAAAGCAGAAATGAAAACAGTGTCTTGGTAGGAATAGATTATGCACATGTTTCGTGTCATCATGCATGTGCAGGTGCCTGGTTTATTTTGCTTTCTGCACAGCAAACCTCATTTCTCTGTGTGCTGCTCTTGCAGTAGCAGCCCAAAACTAGCCCTTGTTGACAGGCAGCAGAGTTTTGGAGAAACAAATTAAAAACCCCTTTTCAGGGCTGTGTATTAACAAAGCGGAGCCTGGGTAAAGGTAATTAAAAGCCACTGTAAGGGCTAGACAACTGTATTTGAAAACCCCTTTCATGGCAGACCATCAAAGTTTAAATAAGGGGAGTCTCAGTATTTAGAGATTAGGAGAAGAACCTAAAGGGCTGAGATGACCACTTAAAACATCCTGTCAGGACAGCCAAAGGCTTCAGAGAGGCTGGTTAAAAGCCCTCGTCTGGGTTACTAAGCAGAGGGGAGACTTTCAGTGTCTGCATTCTACATAGCAGCAGAAGCTGATCTGTTTGTCAATGCAGAACAGAAGGGAGTTAATTAAGGCTCCATAGCCCCTACCAGGGTCATGAACTGGGGGCACACTTGTCAAGTCCTTTTCAGGGCCATGTACCAGCCAATGGCCAATATTTAGTACCCCGTTTTAGGCACCTCACCTTATGCAGTATTAGTAATTAAGCCCCTTTCAGGGCACTGCACCAGCCAAGGGGCACAACTAGTTATCATTAGCTCATATTTGAAAATAGAAATGTGAATTTCATAAACAAACATTAAACAGGACAGGTATAAATTCTGTGGGACAGTCAGAATGAATACTGTACCTGTCCACTGGACAGCCATCCACAAAAAATTATTTCTAGCCCTGTCTAGTGACATTGGAACAAAAGTTTGCTGATACTGACAATAAAATAGAGGGCAACACTATAGCGATCGCTGAATTTAAAACAACCTCGGAGCAGTAGTCCGAGGTTAGCACAGGCCTGATCCACGATATCAATTTTCTTAGAGCAAAGGTGGAATTGCTCGAGAATGGCTTAAGGCAGATGAATGTGAGAATCGTTCGATTCCCCCCCTCGATATGCCAGCTGTGCTAAACTTGAGTCAATACTGGAACGCTTGATTTTCAAAGATCTGGAATTGCTGCACAGAGATATGGGCATCATGAATGCACATGCATTCACTATCCCGGTACGTCCTGGTCCTAAAGGGGTTTCCACCACATGACCACTTACAGTAATTATGACCCTATCCACCCCTCGAAGCTAGAATTCCTGTATTGCAAGTGGCGAGGAAGAAAGGGGACATTGTATGGGAGGGAAATCATGTGGGGTTCTTCCCAGATACTGTATATCCTCCCAAACTAAAGACCAGAAGAAACTAGAGACTGTTAAAAAATCTCTTTTGGCGAAGGGAGTGAAGGCCCAAATGCTGTACCCAGCACACCTACAAATTTACCACCAGCAAAAATCACATGTTTTTACAGAACCCAAGCTGCCTCCAATTTTCAGAAAAGTTGCTCTCCCAACAGGACTCTAGTGCTTCGAACTGAGATTCTGAGGGGAAGCCAGAGTGACTATAGTGGGTCTGTGGTCACTTTTCTTGCCCCACATTGCCTTTGGGGTCCCTTGGGCATAACAACATGGACTGCCAAATGAATGCTCGTTACTGGACATAGTGAGTAGGCTAGTCAGTTTGTTTACTAGTTTAAAGCCGGTTTTTACTGATGGTTATTTGACTAGCTTACAAGTTACTGCTTTTTTGCAAATGGCCAGAGTTCTAATTGGGGTACTGAGGTACTCCGCTCAGTTTGTGGACTTTAAATGTATCCATAAAATTCTTCTGACTCTCACACGGTCCCAAATAAAGGACCCAGGAGTGCGGGGCTTTAAATTAACTTAACCAAGCTCAGACAATCCAATATGCTGTATAGTGCCTTTTTGCTTATGTTTTCTCCCCACAATACTATAAGAGTCTGCGAGTGAGGGGGAAGCTCGGAGTAATGACTCTAAACTGTACGGGATCCTATGTGCTTACTCTCTCTCTAATCCTGTTGAAGTTAAAGGGGTAGGGATCCAGGTCTGTGAAATATCTAGTTTTTAATAATGATCTGTATGACTTAACAGTACAGAAACTGTGACCCTTCTGCCTTGTATGGGAATATGTATGCTCCAACGAGTACATACTACTATTTGTATGATGATAAATGTCGGGCTATCCTGAGACTACAACATGGTTTAAGAGCAACCTGGAAAACCGCTCTCAAAGAGTGAAAATAGCCGGTGTCCTCTCTGATGCAAGACCAGTGCGCTCTGGAGTGTCATAAGGGTCTCTTCTCAGGCCTCTTCTCTTCAGCCTCTTCCTCAATCCTGTCCTGAGCAGCTCCTTCTATACACTAACGATGCAGTCATCCACTCCACCCACAAGCACCCCCACCTTCTGCAAAGCAAACTACAGCATGGCTTCACCTTAGTTGAAAACTGGGTCAGTAAACACAAACTGGTCCTCAAGTATAAAAAAAAACAAAGTCTATGATTTTCTGCAGCTCGTACAACAAGCACCAGGATCACCCCTCACTATTGCAAACTGCCTAGGTGCAATCCTAGAACAAGTGCAATCCTTCAAATACTTGAGAGTCATACTCGACAGTAACCTATCCTATGGGTCCCATAATGACAATGTTGCCAAAGTGGCTAACACACACACTGGCCTTCTCTACAGCATAGGCAATGCCCAACTCCGGAAGCCCTAAGGATCGCAGTCCTGAGCTTGGTGGTCTCAACAATCGACTATGGTCTTCATCATCTACGATTCCGCTTCCATCACCGCCCTGAAGCGCATATCTTTGGCCTTGAACAAAGCTTGCCAACTCATCACCGGATCCCATCATCTCACCCACACGTGTGATCTATACGCCCAAACTGGGTGGCTTCAACTCTCAAGCCACATCAAGTACCAAACATGCATAATGGCTAAAAAAAAAAAAAAACATTGATGGGCTTCCCCCCAACCCGGAGTTCAAGCTCTGCTACAAACCGCATAGAATCCCCACCTCACCAGGGGCTCTGAATCTCAATTACTAATCCCCAGATGCCGGACCTGCAGGGACAAAGATCCTTGCTTACAGAGCTCCCTATTGGTTAATTGGTCTCACCAGGGACATCTCCTCCCTACCTAAGCTTGGCACATTCAAATCTAACCTCTGCCTCTTCCTCGCTGCCTCTAGCACTTGTGACTGTCTCTCTAACCTGCTATTTCCATCTGGCACTTGTCCCTCTCATCACCCCCTACTATCCCCCCACCTACCCCCACCCCACCCCCATGCTTGCACTTTCTACTTGCTTTTCCTGTGTGTTTGACCATCGCCTCTGGCTGCATCTTCAACCTATGTCTCACCCAAGTTCTCGTTAACAATGTGATCCCTCTTCAAGCTCCTAGTACCACCTAATTGTACGTAGTCATGTGATGGTGTATTCTTCACTCACAAAGATCCTGCAACTCTTCAACACAACCTTCAACTTGGTTTCAGTTCTGTAGAGACATGGTTTCTTAATCATAAACTGGTCCCCAATGACAAGAAAACCAAATCTATGCTCTTCTGCAGCTCTCATAACCCACACAAGCTACACCTTCGGCTATCTCCACCACCCAGGGGAACACTCTAGATTAGGTGGGGTCCTTCAAATACTTAGGGATACAGCTTGACCCTAATCTCTCCTATGGACTTCATGTAGATAATGTAGCTAGAGCTGCTAATACACGGCTTGGTCTCCTCTACAAACACAGACCACACCTCACACCAGAAGCTTTGAAGGTTGCAGTCCTGAACTCTGTGATCTCTGTAATAGACTATGGTCTCATCATTTATGGCTCGGCCACAACCACAACCCTTAGATGCCTCTCAACTGCCTTAAATAAAACATGTTGGCTCATCACTGGTGCTCACCGTCTCACCCACACAACTGACCTGTACACTCAGACCGGCTGGCTCCAACTATCAAATCGCATAAAGTTTCTCACCTGCTCCATGGTGAAAAAAATCTACCTTGGCCTTGCACCTTCTGGGGTCTCAACTCTGTTACAACACCGAATTAACAAATGGTGCCTTAGGAGATCCACGCTACAGCTACTGAAAGTCCCCCACTGTCACACTTCACAGGGACAACGCTCTTTTGTTTATCGAGCGCCACTCTGGTTCAATGGCCTCAGCCCAACCATCTCCTCTGCCCCAACTCTTGGTATGTTTAAAACTAGGCTCCGGGACTATCTCACTACCAACAGCTCCTGTGACTGCCCAACTTAACCTTGTTTCTCCACTTCCCTTTCTGCTCTAGTTGTCCCCCCCCCCTCCTCACTGGATTCTACCCTCACATCTTGGTATACCCAATGCTGCACCTCTTCACTCTCTCTACCTTCCTACATTCCTTCTCCCCCTCCCTCTTCCCTCTCCCTATGACTCTGGCACTTCTTATCTGTTGTCTATTTTCTCTGACAAATGCCGCTGGCTGCCTTGTTACAATGCTACCCTTGAACTGTATTAATCTGTACTCTGTTTGCAATGTCCACATTGTTGTAATGTCTGTCTTGATGTTCCCCATAATTTGTATTTCTCTGACGTGGAACCTTTGTAAAAGAGCCATGGCTCAAAGGTATTTGTAATCCTAGACTTGATAAAAAAAAAAAAAAATGGTAAAAAAATTGTAACCTGTTATCCTGTAATTAAGTAATATCCTGCTTTGTAACTCATTCTGACATGGAACCTTTGTAAAAGAGCCTTTGCTCAAAGGTAACTGTAATCCTAGACTCTAATAAATAAAATAAAAAAAATCCAGAAATCAAGTTTAAAAAAAACAAAAAAAGTCCCCCAAGATTCCGACTAAAACTGTCATTAGTAGACTGCTGAACAAAAGGGAAATGGGAGGCCTTTAAAGCCCGCCTAAGACTCTAAGACTGGAGTTTCTTAGACACTGCAGAAGACGGGAACTCTGCACTTGAAGAATTCATACACAGATTTAAAAAGTCCTGTGATATATTTGCCCCCTTCACTAAATGTAAGATTCAGGACTTCAGTAACTCCTGGATCTCCCCTCAGCTCTTACAACTGATACAACACAGAGACGAACTGTGGGTAAAAGCAAAAAGTACAGGCTCTCCAGCTAATTTACAGAGATATAAAGCAGCCAGGAACAACTGTACGTGGGCGATTCGGAAGGCCAAAAACCAACATTTCCAAACTGAATTGACAAACTCCTGGGGCACTGCCATAGGTTCTGGGGATAACGTTAAACTGCTATCAGGTAACCCAAATAAGATCTCTCCCACTGTACTAAATGTGGATGGTACTCCCACCCAGGACCCCAAAGTTATCACCAATACATTTAATAAGGTATTCGCTGACCTCAGCGGCATTCTGCCTTCCTACAACCCTCAAATGTCAGCAGTCACACGCAAGGCCGTGTCCTTCTCTAGCTCTCCACCATCTTTCTACCTAAACGTAATCACATCAGCAAAAGCCAAAAAGTACCTTTTTAAAGTGCTTGGCAAGTCCAGATCCAGTAGCAATTTGCTTGACCTCAAGCTTATTGAGCTCACCGTTGATATTATCCTCGTTCCCCTTACCAAAATTATAGAAACATAGAATTTGATGGCAGATAAGGACGGCTTGGCCCACCTAGTCTGCTCATTTTCCTACCTAACAGATAAGCTGCAGATCCTAGTTAACCAACAGCTTACTTCCTCCTACCCCCCACTAGGACTGCCTTATGTCTGTCCCATGCATTTTTGAAGTCCCCCACTGTTCTTGACTCCACAACCTCCTCAGGGAGGCTGTTCCGTGCATCCATAACCCTCTCTGTGAAAAAATACTTACTCAAATTACCTCTGAGCCGTCCCCCCCTCTATCTTCAAATTGTGCCCCTTGTTCTTGCACATCTTTTTTCTGAAAGATGCTACCCTCTTGGACTTTGTTGATTCCCTTGAGGTACTTGAAAGTTTCTGTCATGTCCCTTCTCTCCCTTCTTTCCTCAAGGGTATACATATTAAGCTCCTTTAGTCTTTCTTCGTATGTCTTCTGATGCAGACCCTGCACCATTTTGGTTGCCCTCCTCTGGACAGCCTCCATTCTGTCTATGTCTTTGCAGAGATGGGGTCTCCAGAACTGCCCACAGTACTCCAGATGGGGCCTCACCAACTGTCTGTACAGAGGAATAACAACTTCCTGTTTTCTACTATTGATGCCTCTCCCTATGCATCCCAGTATCCTCCCAGCCTTCCTTACTGCTTTCTCACATTGCTTGCCCACTTTTAGGTCATCTGATATAATTACCCCCAGGTCCCTTTCCATTTTTACTGTTGCCAGTATCTCCGCCCCCATTGTGTACTCTTCCCCTGGTTTTTTGTTTCCCAGGTGCATTACCTTGCACTTCTTTGCACTGAATCTGAGCTGCCATACATTTGACCATTCCTCCAGCCTTGCCAAGTCCCTTCTCATCCTTTCCATTCCATCTTGTGTATCAACCCTGTTGCACATCTTTGTGTTGTCTGCAAAGAGACATACTTTTCCTTCCAGCTCCTCTGCGATGTCACTTATAAAGACATTAAAAAGGACCGATCCCAGTACTGAACCCTGCGGTAACCTGCTAGTAACCCTCCTTTCTTCACTGTGGACTCTGTTTACTACTATTCTTTGCGTTCTGTTGTCTAGCCAATTTTTTATCCAGACTACCACCTAGGGACCCACTCCAAGGCTGGCTAACTCGTGTATTAATCCTTTGTGTGGGACTGTAGCAAATGCCTTGCTAAAATCTAGGTAGACCATGTCCACAGCCCCTCCCTAGTCTACTACTTTGATCACCCAGTCAAAGAAATCTATTAGATTCGTCTGACACGACCTTCCCATCAAGAATCCATGCTGCCTTGGGTCCTGTGCCCCACTGGCCTCTAGGTACTCAACAATTCTTTCCTTCAGAAGTGATTTCATCATTTTCCCTACCACTGAGATCAAACTAACTGGTCCGTAGTTTCCTGCCTTTGTCCTTCTCCCACTTTTGTGAAGAGGAATCACATCCGCCCTCCTCCAGTCCTCAGGTACCACCCCATCCTCCCATGATTTGTTAAAGAGAGTAGTCAGCGGTGTCACTAGTTCTACCCTTAGTTCTTTTAGAATTCTTGGGTGAATCCTAGTGGGCCCCATTGCTTTGTCCACCTTCAATTTTATTAGTTCTTTCAGAACCCTTTCTTTTGTAAATGGACTGGTATCAACCCCCGTCTTCAGAGTGTTTCTCTTGTTTGGTTTAGGTACCTCCCCCTCCTCTTCCTCTGACTACTGAACAGAAATATTCGTTCAGTATCCCTGCTTTTTCACTGTCACCCTCTGCCCACATCCCCTCCCCTTTATTAAGCCTCAGTATTCCTCCTTTGGTCTTTCTTCGCTCCCTAATGTACCTATAAAAAGGTCTTATCCCCCTTCTTAACAGAGTTGGCTATCCTTCCTCTGTTCAGGCCTTTGCTATTCTGACTGCCTCTTTCTACTTTAACTGATAAAGTTCTCTGTCCTGCTCCTTCTGTGTTTCCTTATATTTCCTGAATGCTGTCCTTTTCTCTTTAACCTTCCCTGCCACCTCTTTTGAGAACCATAGCATTTTTTTTCCTTCACTGTGTTTTGCTGATTTGCTTTACACAAAGGCTTGTTGCCTCTGTGATTGCTGTTTTGATTACTCCCCATTGTTCCTCCACCCCTCCTTTTTGCCCATTTGCTAGTGCTTTTCTGAAGCACACACTCATTTTCCCAAAGTCAGCCCTCCCAAAGTCCAATACTCTTGCTTTTGTATGGCTTGATTGCGTGGCTGTGTTTATTGTGAACCACACTGTTTGGTGGTCGTTTGTTCCCAGATACTACCCACTTCTAAATCTGAGATTCTTTCTCCGTCCCCATTTGAGAGTACCAGGTCTAAGACTGCTCCCTCCCGAGTGGGTTCCAAAACTAGCTGTCTGAGGCATGCCCCTTCTAGGGCATCAAGAATGACCCTGCTCTTGGATGTGCCTGCAGCAAAGGTGCTCCAGTTAACATCTGGCATATTCAGGTCCCCCATCAACAATATCTCCCCTTTTTCTGCCATTCTAAGGATGCCTTCTATCATGTCCTGGCCAAATTTCTCTCATTCACTAAAAATACCACTAACAGGTTAATCTGGTTCATGGTCAGTTCGCATTCATCTGTATCCCCTTCCCCCGGGTCGTGCCTGAAAATAGGCAGGATTTGTCTAGTGCACTTACCCAGTCAACAAAAACTAAATAAATAAAAATAAATTTCCTTGTCCATTCCTTCCCCTCCCCGAGATGGGGGTCTGTATATAACCCCGATGCAGATTGTGGTGCCATTTCCTGTCTCAAGGCTGACCCAGAGTGCCTCATCTGCTCCCAGTTTACTCTTTAGTTCTGTTGCTTTGATCCCTTCCTTTACACAGAGAGCTACTCCTCCTCCTCTTTTACCCTCCCTGTCCCTCCTGTAGATTGTGTATCCTGGTATGTTGACATCCCAGTCATGGTTCTCTGTGTACCATGTTTCTGTGACTGCCACAATATCCAGGAAACCCTCTTCCATCAAGGCCACTAGTTCAGGGAGCTTGTTACACAGACTGCGGGCATTGGTACTCATCACCCTCCACTTTTTGATGGCCTTACCCCTTTTAGCCCCATCCCAGTCCTTACTGCCTTTGCCTTTTTTTTTACATTTACCTCTGTCCTGCTCCCTAATGACTTCTCTACCTTGGTGTTTACCTCACTAATTACTGTGTTTTGTGGGGGAAGGCGGGGATTTCCCTTCTCCTTTTCTCTGCTTCCCCCCTTGGCTAGTTTAAATGCTTGCCAATGAAGCATTTAAACATCTCACCTAGGATCCTGGTTCCCTCCCGGACAGATGAAGACCATCGCGCCAGTATAGGTCTGCATCCCTCCAGGTGGCTCCCCAGTCCCCAATGAAGCCAAAACCCTGAGCTCCACACCAGTTTTTCAACCATTCTTTGAATTCCCTGATGAGGAGTACCCTAGCATCACTCTTGTCAAAGACAGACAGCACCTCCGAGAAGGTTACCGTATGCGCTACTTGTCCAAGGCCCTCCCCAACTCTACAAACTCCTCTTGCACTGCTCTGATCCCATTTCTAGCCAGGTCATTTGTCCCTAGGTGGACAATGACATCCAGCTCCCTCCCTCATGCAGCTGTTCCCACAATCCTGAGATTTTGCTTCCTGTCCCTCCAAGCCGTGGCGCCAGGCAGGCACCTTATCTCCCTCTCCCCTTCCTCCCCCACTTCTACCCCCCTAATGATCGAGTACCCCACCAGGAGTTGTTTCCTTCCCCTGTGGGGTCCCATGCCACCCTCCTGTGGGTCTCCTTTGTGAAGGTTCCCAGCATCCTCCTTGGTCTCCACTGCAGGTGCCTCCACCCTAAAAAAACGTATCTCTCGCCTCGGGTAAATTTCCATGACTCTGGAAAGCAGCAGTGATGACACCTGTGTACAAAAACGGTGACAGAACCACCCACTCAAACTACAGGCCAATATCAATACTTCCCCCTCTCTCTAAAGCGCTTGAACGCATTGCTGCTGATCAATTGATGGACCACCTGGACAAATACCAGCTGCAATACCAACAGCAGCAATTTCCGGAAGCAGCATAGCACCACTACAGCTTAATGCAGTCTAATTTCTCTGCAGTTAAACAATGGTTCCTCAACTCCAAATCACTATTAAATTACAAAAAAATGAAAACTATGATATTTGCCTCTGCCCGTAACAGACACAAGCATTTCCAACTACAAGTATGTAAATCTAAATTCCCCTCTTGAAATGGTACAAAGTTTTAAATATCTTGGGAGTAACTTTAGACAGCACACTGTTGTATTCTCAACATATTGATCTGGTGGCCAAGACCGCAAATGCTAAACTTGGCCTGCTATACAGAAACAAACAGTGCCTAACAATGAATCCTTAAAAACTGTGGTTTGAAGCTCTGTGTTGTCGATCACTGATTACGGCCTTATAGTATACGGAGCCGCAACGCTCACAGCCCTCAAACAGATCAAAACTACTCTAAACAAGGCCTGCAGGCTTGTTCTGGGTGCAGACCAGTTGACCCACTCATGCGCATTATACGCACAGTCTGGCTGGCTAACCTTGGACAGTAGAATTCAATATTAAGACTGCCTTCTGGCTAAGAAATCTACCCTTGGACTTACCCCTCCCCAGGGAGTTCAGAATCTACTAATCCGCCCCAACTCTACCGGAAGTATTCAGGGCATGAACAACCTCTCTCTAAAAGTCCCTTTCAGCCGCACCTCGTAAGGCCAGTAGTCCTTTGAATACCAGGTGCCTTCCTGGCTAAACCCCCTTGGGGAAGATGTACAGAAGGAGATTAGGCTTGGACAGTTTAAACTTTGTGTGCTTGCATCTACCAGTGGCTGTGATTGTGGGACCCAATATCTTCCATTACCACCACCTCTTCTGGCTTACTCCAACACCGCATATCACGTGGTTGTAGTCACTCCCTATCCTTTCCCTACCCTTAAAGGTACACTGTCAACCTCCTTAGGCCTCATAGTGTCCCAAGTTTAAAAAAAAAAAAAAAAAAAACACATTTTGTGATTGCCAACGTTCTGTAAAGATTGCTGACGCAGCTTATAGTTTGAGTAAGGTTCTTTTTTTCTTCTAAAAAATGAAAAACAAACTGCCCACCCTACTGGTGTTACCACACCAAAACACGTTTCTTTACATTCCTTGATCAGCTCCCACTGCATCTTTCCTGTACTTGCGAAAATCCCCAACACAGTTTAGCCACTCATGCTGCAGTGGGAGTTGAGGAGGCTATTGCAGCATAAGTGACTGCACTGTGTTGAGGTGTTTCTAATGTTCAAGAGGTATTGAGTAAGATAAGTTACAGAATTTGAAACAAAACAAAGTTGTTTATAAATATACATTACCATACATTTCAGTTCTACTAAACAAGCAGACAGACAAAACAAACAAACAACAACATCAATGAATTTTGGAGAACGTAAGCAATCATAAAATGTGGGATTTTAACTAGAAATAATATGATGCAAAACAGGTTAACAGTGTCCCTTTAACTCATGTTGGTTGCCTCCACCCCTCCCTCCCTCCCCTCCTTACTTACCAAATCACTTTTCCATTATACCCAGGTCTTCCTTCTGAATCACTAGAATTATTTTTCCCTTCTCTCCCCCAACCCCCATTTCCACTGCTCCACCTCTCGCCCCTAGCTCTGTGGTTTCTCTCCCTGAAAACTCTCCACAGGTTGTCCCCTATTCCCAAGTCACCACATCATCCTCCACTTTTATGCACTTTCTCGCTGTAACAAGGCGAACATGATGCCTTATTCTGCTGTGTATTTAGAGAAAAAACAGTTTTTAATTAAAAACAAGTCTGGCTATGTTCTACTCACCTATAACCGGCACCTTAGAAACTACTGTACGTTACTCACGGTATAGTGAGTGCTTATGCTATCTCCATTGAAACCTCTGTTTGGTACTCACTGTACGTTTTGTGCTAATGTTTTCGCCTCCAATGTTTCAGGGTGGGACAAATCAGTTAGTGAGCTGGTGGTCAATTTGACCACTAGCTTTCAAAATATGAAAGCCAACCCAATATTTATAGTGGCCATCCTTAAGGGCTCAGAAATCACTTTGTAGGCAGGTAGCCAAGTTGGCCATTAACGTTCAAAACTTGATAGCCAGCCGGCCCGGTGGCGCTGAGGGTTGAGGTGCTGGATGCCACACCTTGTGCTACGCCGGCAACCCGGGTTCGAGAGCGAACTCGGGTGGCCGGTCGGCCAAGGGAGAGGATAGAGCGCCCCAAAGGATGCTCTCCTCTCTCAGGGTGGGAACCAAGAACGATTCATGTTTACATCCCCTTCGCAGCGGTGGGAGGCACAGACAACTGAAGGATGGAGGCGCCCGCCTGCCGGAGCCGGAGGGGCGATGGCGATGAGGGTCTGGCATGCGCCAGCACACCTTCTTCTCGGGACGTACGTCCTAGCGCTGGACGTCCCAGGGGGTAGGGGATTAAGGGGGGGGGAGGAAAAACGGAAAAAGACACCTCTCGGCAGCCCTAGATGAAATCCGCTCCGGATCCATCCAAGACCACCAAGAAGGGACAGACCCCACTGTGCAGGAGGTAAGGGAAGGATGCACTCTAGGGGCAGATCCCAGGAAGGTGGAGTGGGGTGGAAAGGAGTAGGATGGAAGGAGTGGGCACCAGAGAGGAGGGAGGAAAAAATAGAAAGTAAAAAAAAAAAAAAAAAAACTTTATAGCCAAATCAAATTTTTAAGTAGCCACTAGCTACCTGATTTGTCTCCCCCTGCTCTGTTTGTATCTGTCCTACACTGTATTGTAGATCTGATGTGGAACCTCTGTAAAAGAGCCTCTGGCTCAAAGATATTTTCCAAAAACTAATAAAACACATTTCTTCGCCAACCCGTGACACAGAGGACTGAGGCACAGGCACCTTAACTCGCGCCATGCGGTGACCAGGGTTTGGGAACAGACCTCGGGGGAGGGTCGGCAAGGGAGGAGAGGCTTGAGCATCCGGAGGACTGTTCTCCTCTCCTGGGTTGGGCTAGGGAGATTGCTTCACTCTGTAGTGGCCACTGGTGGAGACCGGGAGCACCACAGATGCAACGCAATGCTTGGGTTGCCAGGAAAACTACGAAAAAATGATGTGTTGATTGACCGGATGACAGCCGCCCAGACCCTTGCATCCACGGAGACCCCGGACAGCCAGGGATGACCTCAGCAGCTCCCAGGGCCAAGCAGGGTATGCTGGAAAGGCACTTTCACCCCGGGAGGAGAGAACCCATTCGACGAAGGAATACGTCGGGTTACCCTGGGCCGGCTGCAATATGAGGCCAGCAGTGATGACGGGAGGTTCAGAGGGGATGTGGGGGCTTCCTCAGCACAGCCTGAAGCAGTGGCTAGTCGGCAATAAACAGATAATGTAATAAACAAAAATTTATTTCTTCTATGTAAAAAGAAATCCGTTGTACAAGCAAAAGCTTCAGAACCAATAGATGGTCTTAAGAACATTTTTCAAAAATGAAATACCTGTCCCCACATAGTATCTGGGATATTCATATGGCCTCACCTGGCCTTCTTGCCAAGCCTGCAATTATGGAGCAAACCAAGGGTTTACTGCTAGCAAATAACACACCCCCAGGCCCAGCGGTTTGTAACCCTGTTCTGGTGTTGTCTGAGGGAAAATATAAGCATTTCTAAATCATAGATACCTCTAACTAATTGGTGCCACTACGCTAGGGTAGGAAGGTCTTTGGGTAACCATAGTTCAGTAATGCATTTCTTTTGGCTGTCACCAAGAGTAAGTCCAGTAGATATCTTTTCGATCTGTCTTTCTCTCGAGTACATTAAAAGGAGAATAAGAGGTAAGTGAGCTGCAAACTGGGAAAGAATATAAAAACAGAGCTCTTGGTGGAACAGAAGCAACACCAGGCAGGCCCACATTATATGATAATCAGTCGAGCATAGTTCACCACATTTATGCCAACAAGCGGGTGTACGAGCAATTCCGATGGACTTACGAAACTGGTGTTAAAAAAAAGAAACTAATAACATGCTTCCAATTATACTCCCACCAGGTCTATGAGCTGGCGCTCTATAAGTGAGGATGCAGATTCTACTCCATTGGTTCCTAGTTAGGGGACTAGCCAGTTCGTTATTCCAACTGTCCAGCACCCATATAGTTGCAGGAAGGACCTCGATCTGTAGGAACTGGTTGAGCTGGGTAATGAGGTGCTGTCCACGGTACCCTCTTAAAGATTCTGTAACAAGCAGTAAGATCAAAACGTTAGCAGTAGGTAGGAAAACCCTTTGCCGCAACCACTCCAAGTAAGTCCACATCTAAAAGCACCGACATTGATCAGCATTTTGAAGACCCAGACAAATCTGAAGAGTCTGAAAAGTCACCACTCCCGGTTCCTGCCAACACAGCAGAGAATACAGGAGACCTCTATCATACCATCATTTATAGCCAGCATCCTGCCAGGCCGGCAAAATAAATCCATGTGGACATGGAGAGGTAACAACCAAATGAACTTCCCCTCAAGACAGTAGTGTCTTAGCATGGTATGCCATACCTGGAAGGTGGCCTGTACAAAAACAGGCAAGTAACATGTATGGGACCTCCACATCCCTGCAGAAAGAGAGCCGAATGTGGCCATTCCAGACCAACCCATTGTTGGTGGGCAAGTTCTGGATCCAATAAAGCACCACCTGCAGTTGGGTTGCTAGGAATACCTCATTAATTGATGGGAACCTAATCCTCTCCACTGTCTAGGCCTTGAGAGAGTAAATAATTGTACTCTCAGAGGCTTGCCATTCCAAAGGTATCGCGACAGACAGTGATTCCATTTGGCCCAGGTAGCCTTATCCATCCTCAGAGAGAGTAACTGAAACAGATATAAACATTTCGGTAAAATCGTCATTCTAACTATAGCGATACGGCATATGATGGAGAGTGAAAGAAGATTCCCTTTGTCTAAATCTTGCTGTACCCGATTCCCTTTGTCTAAATCTTGCTGTACCTGCCGCTGCAGAAGAAGAAAATTAGCGCCAAAAAAGCAGGAGACTACATACAGTTTGCTCCAAGATAGCACACAAATGTCAAGTAACCCCCTCTTCCCATCCTCGGCCCCATCCTCTTCTCCCTATTCATAAACGACCTCCCCTCCACCTGCTTCTCTGCTAACGTGTATCTGTATGCCGACGATGTGTTCATTTATGCCTCGGGCCCCTGCCACAACACTGTCCTCCCAGATCTTCAAAATGACTTCAACAGAGTCCAATCCTTGTTCCTGAAAAAACAGCTCAGACTTAATGCAAAATAATCACCACCATGGTCTTGGATCTAGAGAAAGCTGCCTCCCTACCTGCCCCCAACCCCCAGTAAACCCCACCTTGGACAGCTCTCCTTAAGCTGGTCCCTACCTTAAATACCTGGGAGTCTGGCTAGATAGCCACCTCAATTTCTCCACCCATGTAGAGGCCGTCTGCTCCAAACTCCGGCCCAAACTTGCCATCCTCTATCGCCACAAAGCCAGCCTTCCCCTTCCCACCCTCAGCGAACTCGTATGTAAAATAATCTTGCCAGTAGTGGACTACGCGGACATCATCCCTCTCCAAACTTGACATCCTACTCGACTCATTGTCATTTTGCCACTGCCACCCCTCCACTTACCCATAATTACATCCTCTACTCTACTCTCTCCCTGGCCCTGCTCCCCCACAGGAGAACTGTCCATAGCACCTCCCTCACAGCTAAATACTGGTTAGGCTCCCTTCCCCCCTACCTCACCTCCCGTCTTACACCAGCCAACTCCCTAGGCTACTCCCTCCCGCATTTTCAACCTCCCTCGCCCTCACACTGCTTCCGGTCAAGCTGCCTTTTCATACCGTCTCCCCCTCCTATGGAACAACCTCCCACCCAACCTTCGCCAGGCCTCCTCCCTCTCAGCAGTTAAACAACTCCTCAGGCTCCTCCCTTCCCCTCTTTGCCAAAGATGCTCCATAGGACCCACCCCGACACGGGCCTAATCCCACACTAGGAGACCTCAGACGGTCAATACTGTATACGCTAACCTCAAACTATACTAAATTCCTGCATCTCTACTGTACAATTCCTTTGCTTGTTTATACCATACTGCAGAGATAAAAATTTGTACTGTAGCTCTAGATGTTGTACATACGGTCTGTAAGCAAGAATTATTGTACTTTTTTCTGCATACCTCTGTGTAGACCTTGTACACGGGTCGTACCTGGACATGAGCCTCGGCTCAGTGTGCCTTCCCCGGTCACCAATTTTAAATAAATAAATACAGTACCAGCGAAAAAAGAATCATTGTCAAAGTGAGACAGAGGTGGTGTCATTTTTAACTAAGACCTCCATTTTATGTTCATTCAACTTATAGCCCGAAAGGTCCCCAAACTCCACCAACAGGGACCATACTGCTGGGAGTCCAGCCTCTGGATTAAATAACTATAATCTGCATATAGAGTGACATGACGTTCAGTGTCATCCACTGCCCTGCATCCAGCTATATCAGGGTGCAATCATATAGCTTGAGCCAGAAGCTCGATATACAGTAACAGGGGCAAGAGGGGGCAACGTTCTCTAGTGCCTTTCCTTGGGGGGGGGGGAAGAAGACAGATGACCATTTGCTCGTGCTTAGGGGTTAGCATTTATAGAAAACAGAAGTTTTATAAAAGCAGGAGGAAAGACAAAGAGAAGGACAGTGGCATAGAAGAATGTCCAAGAGACATGATCAGATGCTTTCTCTGTGTCAAGACTCAAGGTAAGGTAAGGAGAACATAAGCCGAACCAGGAGCATTAACCCATAGGCTGCCAACGGGATTAGAACACACAGGAATTCTGGACTGATAGATCAGTCCATGGCACGGCAAGGGTTAACACGTTACGCTCAATTAGGTAAAACAGTTTTATTTAACAAAATAAAAAGGTGATTGTGTATATCTCCGTCTGGTTGCTGCACTTTTTCTGCAAGTCTGTGTTTTTTTTTTTTTTTTTTTTTTTTTAAATAGGTCCAACGTGGTGACATCAAAATACCATAACATAGCTCCACCTGGAAAAACAAATACATCGCCCCCCCAAAACACATTCTGAAAGCCGTCCCAGTGGCGTAGAGGGCTGAAGCGCTGGATGCTACATCTCGACTCACGCCGGCAAATCGGGTTCGGGAACAGACTCGGGACACCGAGGGCTGGCAGAGGAAGGAGAGGATCAAGCGTCCAGAGGACTGCTCTCCTCTCCTGGGGTGGGTTTGGAGGGAAGCCCCACTACCAGTAGTGACACAGGAGGGACAACCAGGAAAAATGAGAAAAACGCTCCGAATGGCCGGATGACAGCATCCGGACCATTGCACGCCCGTAGACTTCCTGCAAGTTGACCCCCGCCCCAGCAGCGTCCGAGGCCAAAGAAAAATATAGTGTGCTGGGATATCCCCACTGGTGCCTTCCCCCTCACAGGAGAGGGACCCACTCAGCAAAGGGTAACACCGAGCTACCTCGAGGTAGGCTGCAGACATGGGATGAGGGGTACTCGAGGGGGTTTAAAGAGGTGTAGGGGACCATGGATACCCAAAGGAGTGGCGAATTCGGAGCCCGGAGGGGAGGAAAAAAAAACAGATCACAAAAAAAAAAAAAAAACACTTTCAGAGATAATATCAGCAGTTGGAAAAAAAATCGGAGCACCGGGGAGTGTTGGGGGTGTAGCACCCCCACAGAAAGCAACACTGCAATAAATTTTTTAACAAAGTCAAACTCATTATTACACTTTCTGTGAGGGCACTCCTCCCCCCACACACCCCGGGTGCACAGATGAAGCTGTAACTCAAAGTCAGTATTACAGAACTTCACTGGAGCACCCAAGGGGTGTGGGGGGCGGAGCACCTCCACAGAAAGAAAGAATATCACTGATCTAAAAACAGGTTTACTTCGAGTGACAGTAACATGGTTTGTGATATTTTTCTTTCTGTTGGGGCGTTTCGCCTCCTCACACCCCCAGATGCTACCATGAAGTTGTGTAATACTGACTTACAGTTACAGCTTCAGCTGTGCACCTGGGGAGGGCGCCCCCCCCTACAGAAAGCGTGATATCAAAGATTAAAATCTTTACCCGTAGCTAGCGGTAGCTCTGATAAGCTTCTTTTTCCTCAAGCAGAGCAGCCCAGAGCACGTCTCAGCACACAGTTATGCACCTATTAGGTGCAACACGGCCTGGGATCTACACAATCGCCAACAAAAACACACACAATACACTGGGTGTATCCAAAAGACTTCATATATGCAATTTCCAAAAACATTTTAAAAAAAATTGCTTGGAAAAAAAAAAAGTTTATGTCCACTCAAAATTAGCTATAAAGTGCCTTTAGGAACCTGTTTTACAAGGTGCATTAGAAATTAAATGTCGTTGGCCTGAAGGACCTCTGAGAAGCTATCACCAGTTGGCGGTGCAAATGAGAGTTTTCTAACCTTATTAACAAAGTTTTGACAAACTTGGCAGTTGGATTTCTAATTAAATGTTGAGAAACAGTACTGAAAGTTATTTATTTGTTAAACAGAAGAGCAGTACCAACACACAAAACCACATGAAGCCAATTACTGGACAACATTTCACCTCAACCTACAGTAATAAAAACAGCACATTGTTGTAAACTGTATTCTTCATTTTTCTGCCTCTTGGGTCTCACTCACTCAGCCCATGACCATCTCCCAAGCCATCCGTCTGCCCTGCCAAGAAGCTCTGCCCTTGCAACTTGTCCCTCATGGCAGGGACTTCAGAGCACTCTAAAACCTTCAGAAGACTAATCTGGTGCTCCATCTGCAGTGGCTGGCAGGGCACAGTCCAGAAGTACCACTCAATTCAGCCAGGAGCAGGAGTTTTTCCATTTTGTGTGCTTCCCCACCCCAGGATGGCAACAGCTGGTGCTCCAGTGCACGAATGTGAACACAGATGCATCCCAGAGTTCAGAGTCAACCAATATCCAACATCCCCAGTCACTCATACCCATGGTGGGACTAATCAGGTAGCCGGGAGGCCAATGGCCACTAAAAAAAAAAAAAAAAAATATAATAATTTGGTTTGGCTACCCATATGTCTCCCCACAAAGCAATTTGTGGCCATTAAAAATTATGTCCACTAACAAAATATGGATTTGGCTACCACATTTTTAAAGCTAGGGGACAAACTGACCACCAGCTCACTAACTGATCTGTCCCACCCGGCTCATAACTGCACTACAGCACTAGAAGGACAGGCCTAAGCAAGTACAGCAGACCAGCCAGCAATGCAGGAAGTGGTGGCTGAGGAGTGACGTGCATCGCTGATTGTAGCGGACTGAGCCATAATCTCTTGATGAAATTCAAGAATTCTGCAAATACCGCACCTGGAACATCCACAACTGCAAAACCAGTCAACAGTGACAGGACCAGTTAACTGAATCAATGGGCCCACTCCTGTCGACAGCGTTCACAAAAAGAGTGCTCGACAAAGCAGCTCCAGAGGTGTCAGTGGGAGGCTGCAGTACTCTGGATATCTGATCCGAGCCTTTAGCAGGTCGGGCTCTGGCCTTGCAGGAGTTAAACCTGCCTGCATCATCAGCATACTGGATGAATCTTCTGTCTTACCAATCCTTTTAGAGAGTGGGGATTTACACGGTTGTCAGGTAGGGGAGCGACATCCACTTAATAAGCAACCTGACTCCTGTCTGCCTCAGGATGCTTTATGCAGATGTCAGTGTCAGAGGATACACATTCGTGTCCCAGCACAGGAGTAGGACAGGTTTAAGAATGGCATCTTAGGTGTCAGCAGGAGGGGAAGCTCCAGTCAGGTGGAGGTGAGCATCATGGCGTCAGAGTTTGAATGCCAAGAGGGCTAATGCTGAGTCAGTCTCCCCACAAAAAAACGCATAAAATGTCACTTTAAAGTGCTTAAAGAAAATACTGATGATTGGCTAGTTCACATATGCTGCATACTTACGAGAATCTTTCATGGAAAAAAGTAGTCAGAAACATGTTGGCGTCTGGAATCATGTCCGAAAATCGCAAGCCAAAACAATCCTCCATCTTGGCAAGGCGTGTAAGAATTAGTAAAAACTTTTCAGCCGTTACTCGTAAGGCACTGATGGCGGACGTTAAAAACAAAAACGGATGGAGTATCAAAGTCGGATTTTCCACTTGCAGAGAAAACGGGTGCAGCACAGTCAGCTCGTTTATTCCCACTGTTCCAGACACCAGAACCGAAACCTCAGGTGGAGCCTGTGGGAAATTAAAATCAAGCGGAGAGTTTTGCAGAAGGGGTCCAGCATTCAACGCTTGGAAAGAGTACTGATGTAACCCAGTTGAATACCCAAACCATCTCGAGAAAGAAGATCAGCAAATTTACCCTAAGGAAAGACATCCAGACTCTTCAGGATTCACCCCAGCCTCACAATCCAAAGCTGAAGAAAAAAAAAACTAAATTCGTTTGTTAGATGGAAAATGTGTAACATCATCAAGAGGGAGTGGAAAGGATGGTAAGCATTTCAGTCAACTATGATGATTGTAATACTGATAAAATCCCGCTACAGATAAATGTGAAAAATGGTATAAGATCAAAAGTTACAAATGGCACAAACGTTCAGACACTAGCCCCCCACCCCTTAGAAAACACAACCTGTTCCCAATGGGCTAACAGCGCGAATAAATATGAAAACAACCAATCTAAAGTAAACGAGCCAATGGAAAATAACCCCGCAACAAATCAGAATGCTGACACTAATTCTACATGTTGCTCAGAATATGATGCTGAAGACTTAGAGGAAGGAGATGCAGAAGAACAAGAACCACCATTATGGGCTTGTGCACTTTTATTAAAAATTAACTCGATCTCAGACAATATGGAGAGACTGTTAGCCACCCAAGAGAAATTAGAACAGTACTTTGTTATCACACAAACTTTGATAAAAAAAAAATGCTGCACTAAAACAAGAACTGTCAGAGATTAAAACTTCAATCAACATTTCAGGAGGAAATATCTAGGATCCCAGATAAAATGAAAACACTACAAAAAAAATCTATTAGATATGCAGGAGAAAATTACTGATTTTGAAATGCGCTCCAGAAGAAAGAACGTTAGACTGACTGGAATACCAGAAAGTTGGGATAATTCTAAAACTTTGAAGGAAACTTTTAATGAGATTGTAGCTCAGTATTTGGGCACAACCCCTGACAATATCAGTATGGAAACAGACCATATACATAGAGGCCTGACACGACGTCCAGATGATTCAGCCCCCAGGCCTATTATATTGAAATTTCTTCTTTCAGCTGATAAAGATCGTGTGATGGCAGCAGTGTATAAAAAAGAAGCGTATTCAGCTTGCTGGAGCACAGATTGCAATATAGCACGATCTACCACAAGAATTTTGGTGCAGAGAAGGAAGTTTGATGGATTAAGATCAACATTGTGGTCCAAGGGCTACAGAGTCTCCATGATTATGCCTGCAAAACTGTGTGTTGTGACAGACAATGAACAATTTATTTTCAATAGTCTGGAAAAAGCCAATAAGGAATAAAAAAAATTATTCCTGAAATGTTTGTTTAAATGAGAAATTAGTATATTAATATACCAGTCTTTTGACACTTATGTATCATAAGATGTGTGTTAGAGGGGAGGAAGGGATCTTAGGTATGACACATAATAGGGCTTACTTCACTGAACCTGAAGATTCATTTTACCACCAGGGAAAAGAGCTACAAGTCACAATTAGCTTTAAGTTACTATACATTATATATGACACACACATCTACATTTACATATGTGTGTGTGTATATATATATATATATATATATATATATATATATATATATATATATATATATATATATTATAAATGGTGGAAATTGTTGTGCTCCATTGGATCCTGAGCATCACATGACCGTGCATATATCACAGCTGACCGCACACCTGCACTACCCCCAAAAAACAATTTTGACATTTTATAAGACAGATATACCACTTTGAGGTGTGCGGTCGCACTCTGATATCACCATTAGTTGACGACTGTCACAAGCACACCAAGGCGCATGATATCAGAGCGCCACGCACACCCAGAGTGGTATATCTATTACACACACACACATATATATATATATATATATATATATACATACACACACACACACACACACACACACGTACATTTATATATATGTCACACACACACACACACACACACACACACACACACATATACACACACACACACACACACACACACACACACACGTCATGTAGTCATGTGAAGTATGCTTATCGGAGGAATCAATTAGATACAGTTCTCTGGTGGTTTTGTTTTATGGTATTAATAGCTATGAGACTTTTTTGTATTTTTTGAGAGGAAGGGGAGATTTGTTAACAAATTACAACATATACAGCATACAGTCTATGTAATTTTATGAAATGTCTTTCTTAGAGGGAAGGGGGGGGTGTAAACCAACCACACTATTTGGGCACTAAAGTTAAGACAGAGGTACAACAATGAGAGATCTGTTTGAATATGCATATCAGTACCACCTGTTACTAGTTACCTGGAGTTTTTCACCCAATTAGAATTACTATATACCATGCAATTAAACAGTATTAAAGCAGCCTTATTAAATGCTAATGGATTAAATACCCTGATAAAAAGGAACAGAGTTCTATTATATCTTAAAAAGTCTCAGGCACAAATAATATTTTTATAAGAACACATCTGGATGAAAAAAAACAGCTAAAGATAAATTGGGGTGCAGTTACATTTTGTTCCTAGTGTTGGTACAAGAAAAAGTAGTAGTAGTAGTAATATTAATTTAAAAAGGGTTAGATATCAAAATAAGACACTTTTGAAAACGGAGAAGGTAGACTACGTTTAGTTAAGGTCGAATTAAACTCACAATATCACATTGGGTTCAGTATATGCTCCTTTTTCGCATTATAACAATTCTTTGGCAAACATTTCAGAAGGTCTTCATTCCTTACAGGCAGAGGATATTATTATAGGTGGAGATATAAATGATGTACTCATTCCTTAGACAAATCATCAAAACCCACCACTGGTAATATTAATATAGCAAAAAAAGTTTTACACTTTTTACAAAAGGAGTTTTTGGTGGATGTATGGCAAAATGCTAACCCTAACAGTAAAGACGTTACTCATTTTGATAAAAAACAAACAAACAAACAAAAAAAAAAAACACTAGTACATTCTCTAGAATTGATTATATATTTATTTTGAATAGTTTAACCATGTTATGAAAACTGGAATTAATTCTGTATGTGTCTCTGATCATGCCCTAGTAGATATAATCATAGTAAAGGTAAACAGGAAAAAAGATTACCAGTGGAAACTTAATAATTTATTAAAAGACCCTCAATTTATAAACTTAAAAAAATCCAGGAATACTGGGAATTTAAATGAAACAACCAATTATTCGACTGTGGGACGCCTTTAAAGCCACCATTAGAGGAGAAATAATTTTTCAGAGTAAACAAAAAAGGATAAAAGAGAATCACTAGAAATAAATAATAGATTAAAACAACTGGACAGGCTAGTAATTGAAAACTATAATACCTATGGCCTAGAATGGTAACAGCTAAGATGTAAAAAATCAGCAAATAACATATCAAGAAACCTCAAGTCTCTCTAAAGCCATAAGGAAAACTAAATACTTTCACACAGACAAATCAAGTAAAATATTGGCATCATTACCACGGCAAGAGAAACAGAAAAATATTATTTGCAGTATAAAAGATAAGGATGGACAAGCAGTCCCCTCAGATGTACAAATTTCTATTATTATAAAACAATCTATCAAAATAATTCTAGAAACAAATTTAAGCATGATAAGGAAATATATAATGATGCAGGGATAAAACTATTTCATTTCAACTTCTCTCAATTTTCTCAGAACAAAGTTATAGGAATTATAAATTCCCTACCTAGAAATAAAACCCCAGGCCTGGATGGTCTTTCTAATGAATTTTACATAACCTCTGACACCTTGGATAGAAAAATGCCTTTCTATGGTTTTATCAAATGAAATTCCCAGAATCTATGAAACAAGCTAAGATAATCTTAATATTAAAACAAGATAACCCCCTTGAAAATCCAGATAGCTATAGTCCCATAGCAATTCTGAACTCAGATTATTAACTGCAAAATTAATAAATAATAGAATCCAGGAATTCCTCCAAAATTATATTCACTTTAATCAATATAGGGTTATCTCCTACAGGAAAATCACACAGACAAACTTCAAGCTATAATCCAATTAATAAATTCAGATGAACAGTATAAAAAAAATACATTTTATACAGCTGCAATCGACGCCACAAAAGTGTTTGACTTAGACATTTTATTTGTGAGGTTCTACAGGCTTGGGATATCCCAAAATAGTTGCTTCCCCTTATTAAGAAACTATATTATAATACGAAGGTTAAAATCCAAATAAGTAGTTCATTGTCTGAAGAACTGGGGATGATGAATGGGGTACGTCAGGGCTGCCCCCCTCCCCAACTCTTTTCATACTCCTCACTAGAACCACTTCTCAATTCCATATGATTGAATTCTCATATTGAGGGAGTACAGATACATAAAGAACAAGGAAAAATCTGCGTATTCGCTGATGACATTTTATTAATAAAAAATATTACTATCTTTGGAAGCGTTCTTACTTGAGGTCAAAAATTACTCTCAAGTTTCTGGTTATGAAATAAATAAAATCCATAAATATGAAAATTTCAAATCACAGATCAGAATTTATAGGACCCTCATTAGAAAACGTTAAAGTTCAAAATTATGTGAAATACTTGGGTATATATTTGATCTCGAAACAGGAAGATAATATCAAAATTAACTTAATTTTTTTTCTTTTGCTTTATTAATTTTTTACTAAATAGTTGGAAAAACCTATCCCTGTCTTTATGGGGATAGGTAGACTCCATTAAAATGATGACTATGCCACATTTAATCTTTATTATTCAACATACATTAGGAGCTTTGAATGAAAAATGGTTTCAGGAAATGAAGAGAGTATTTAGGAAGTTTATCTGGAGAGGTGGCAGCCCTTGAATAGCATGGAAGGCTTTAATAATTCCAAGAAAATTGGGTAGAATTGGATGCCCTGCCCCATATAACCATGCAGTGGCACAAACTCTGTCTATCATGCATCAATGTTCATTTGTTTCTGGTTCTGATCAAAATCTTTTTAAGAAAATTATGCTGAATAAAGCCACTGATGAGGAAGAGACAGAATTGGAAGCTCTATGGCTGAATCTCAAAGTTTATAAAGGCCAAATAAGTTTTTTACCAAACTGGTTTCAACCTATACACAAATGAATCAAAAATCCTACCTTTCTAGAAATACCATGGTTGTACTTCAAATTAACACAGGGGAAGCGGGTATGGGGGAAATGTAAAGTACAGAATGACTTTAAAATTCTATTTAAAAAAAAAATAATATAAGGTGCTGGAAATATATTCTGGTGGGCAATGAATTCCCCTCATATCCGCAACTCTTGAACTTTACATATTCTAAGTTGGAATTTGCTGCATTATTATACCCTCCGCAAAAAATTTCAAAAACTTCAGAAGATATTTGGAGACCCTAGAAACTCGATAAGTTTGGCAGTTAAAGATCAATTAACTTGAATTTCACGAATATTGAAAAAACTGCTGGTCTTTTTTCTATGTTAAAATTACAGCACGAACAGGTCAGATAATTACAACACCACTAATAAAAAATGGAATTCTGAGGCCTCTATCTCCCTGACTCAATGACAGTGTGACCAGAGAAGGATAAATATGAATAAAATATATGCCTCGGCAAAAAATAAATCAATTCAAAGAAATATAATACAGCATACTATATGCTAGTACAGATCCATAAAATTAACACACAATATTCAGACCAGTGCTGACATGCAAGCAACTACCGAGGTGACCTTACCCACTGTGTGTGGTTATGTCCCAAAATGCAACAATGGTGGCGGAAAACTAATGCAATAATATCCAATTAGTTTCAAATGGAAATTCCATGTACATTGTAAACATACTGGGCTGGATATTCAAAAGGGTTGCGCCATGCACAATAGGGTAGCGACTGCGCAAGTCCGAAATTGCGCCATTCTGCGATATTCAGCAGGAGGCAGTTGCGCCCTCTAAGTCATGCTGAGCAACAGTGCAATGCTAATGAAGGCATGCTCAACCGGAGGGGGAGGAACCATGCATAAACTCCACAGCCCGATATTCAGCCAGGCTGTGCAGAGTTGTGCAGGCACAACCCCCAACCTGCGCCTGCACAACTTTGAGCCAAAAAAAAAAAAAGGAGTAAGTCGAGGGCCACCCACAGGTGAGCTGCCGCATCGCATGGCGCAACACAGCAGCTGCCACCTGTGGGTGGCCCTCCACTTGTTCCCTGTGTTCTCAAGCAGCCCGAGAGCGGCAGATCTCACTCTTCGTACTTGGCCCGATCTCGAATCCGAACTCTCGACTGGCCCGACAGGCATAACAGAAATGACCTAGCTCGATCAATGAAGCAGAACGGAGTTCAATCCTTCTAAAGATTATCATGTCTGGTGGTTCAGTGGACGCGCAAAAGCCCAATCACAGGCATTAGAGTCAACCCCCTCACAAGGTTCAAGTTCCCTGGTGATCTAGTGTTTCGCTTCACGGAGTCTTTGCTCACCTCGCTTTCCTTCTCTGCCGCTTCAACTGATCAGCCAGTAGGCTGCACGCCTACCGACTCCAGAGCAAGAGCCAGGCGCAGTAGTTTGATATCAGTTAGTGGCTGTCCAGATATGTAATGAATGAATTATATCTGATCAAGTTTTGTAGTTAGAGCATGCACGCCATTGGCTCTTGCTCTGGAACCAATGGACGGCAGCCCTACTAGTCGGGCGGACGGCAGGCAGGTGGGTGCGCCGCCGCCGCTGACGGGAGCGGATGGTGGGGCCCGTGGGGCACCAGATCACCAGGGAAATTGGACCCGGGCTGACTAATGCCCGCAATCGGGCTTCGCGTCCACTGGACCACCAGGGATATTGGTCTTTGGGGTTGAACTCGCTCTGCCCACGATCGGGCTAGTGGGGGTCATTTCTGTTATGCCCACGATCGGGCCAGTCGGAGGGGGTTCAGTTCCATTTTGCCCGCCCGATCGGGCCAGCGGGGTTAATATTGTTATGCCTGTGATCGGCCAGTGGGGATTTACTTCATGCCCGCGATCGGCTGCAGGGCGCCGGTCCCTCAACGCTACTGCCTGGCAGCATTGCCAGGCGCAAGTTTTCGGGATCGGCACACCTGCATGCTAATGGCATGCAAATGGGTCCGAGTAGATGCAAATGCCCCCGCACCTTGCATAACTTATGGCCCCATTTGCATATCACCTTTGAATATCGGAATTTATATGGAGAATGGAACTCTGGCGCCACCGCATCTTGAATGCTCCACTTGACCATTTACGGTGGCGCAAGTTCCATTGCGCCATGCACAGTGGTTGAGCCGGGGCCAGACCAAAGGAGTTGCTCAATAGCGCAACTCTGTTGAATATCGCCCCGGGCACACCACTGCGCAACTTTTTTGATCAGCGCAAGGGCTTGCGCCACAGAATGGCACAGTTTGAATACCCAGCCCACTGTATACGCTGAACTATTACCAGGTTATTACATTAACTCCAGTCCAACAAAAAATAATTGCATTAGCATCAATGGCTTTAAAACGAATGATTTTGGCCAACTGAAAAGAAAAATCACTTAAAAATATCTTTCAGAAGGACCGACCAGTGACGCTGAGGGTTGAGGCGCTGGATGCCACACCTCATGCCACGACGGTGACCCGGTTCAGGAACTGGTGGGGAGGCAAGGATTGAGCATCACAGCCTCCTTCCTCAGGGGTGGGGGTCTGTGCTGAGTAATGCCACAGCTAGAAGGGCTTGCCCATGACCAGGGTGCTTGGCTGTTTCCACGGAGGTGGAGACAGCGCTGCACTCATTGTACGGTGCGCAGGGCACAAAGGGTGAAAAAAAAAAAAAAAAACAGGAGGAAAAATCTCCAGCGTAGGATGATTTCCGACTTCGCAGGCACCGGCTCCTGGGGCAGGCATAAGCCGCTAATTCCGGGACGGTTGGGGCCGGGCAGAAGGGGACTGTCGGGTGGGGAGGCATAGAAACAGCAGCTGTGATAAAAAAAAAAAAAAAAAAAACTTTCATTAGGAGAATGGTGGTATATATTGCATGACACTCTTTTGTTTGAAAAATTAATTTATGAAAATAGTGTAGACTATGACGACATTTTGGGAACCAGATGGAGAGAAATTGAATCAAATATTGCCCCGCTGTTTAGACTGGATATAATAAAATATTGTCAAGATGTGTAATATATGGAATTCTATGACAGGTTAGGATATTAGTTATGACTACATGACTAGAGCGGGAAGAGGGTGGAGGGAGGTGGGGTAGGTAAATTTAGCACATCGTGTAAAATAGATTATAATGTACATAGGAATATTATTACTGAATTATATATGATGTACCAATGGAAAATATAATAAAACTATTTAAATAAATAAAGGTGTCAGGGCAGATTTGGGTACTTGGTAGGCACTGCAGAAGTCTTGTCTTTTTTTCTCTAAAGCACTCCAAAACGTTTTGCCTGATCTGCATGTAGGCTGGTTGAAACCCTGGCTAACTTTGCATTTTTTCACACTGAAGGACAGGGCTAAACAGCACATTTATTAATTTAAATTTTGGTAACCATGTATGCCCACTGAGACCCTGACGGTCCCCTTTTCAGGGGCAACCCAGGGTTAGTTACATGTACCTAGGGAAAAAGAAAATCAATGCTTTGATATATACAGTACAGTAAATAAATAGTACATAGTTTATAGGCATATATATCAGCAATATAGAGTATATTACAATATTTACAACATAGTGTACACATTTTTATTTGGAAGGAACATTCACATTAATCAAATCACATAGATAAGTACAAGAACTGGCACTTAATTTTCAATCTTGTTGTCCCTACACATATACACACACACACACACACACACACCTCATGGATGTCCCCATAATAAACTGGATTTCCAAAGAAAAGGTGCCTTACTCTGTGATGGCATACATAGGAGATAGACAATTCCTGAAACAATAGCTACCAGAGAAAAATTAATTCAATCAGTGAAAATAGAACAACGAAACAAAGAGCTTCTGCTGGTCTGGTGTTCACACTCTTGGCAGAGGGAGAAAAAGAACTGAAGTGGTTGGAGCCTGCCCACATTTTATAGAAGAAACTCTGTGCTACTGATATGCACACAGGCACCTCGAAGTGAGCATCTCAGTCATGCAAAAGCTTCCCACAAGGTCCTGATGCCAACGGCTTACTGTCCAAATATATTATGGGTCTATTAACATACTCTCGAAGATGAGCGGTAATTTTTGTTTAATATATCATTCATTCTTCTTGGACCCCACTCACTAAGCCCATGACCACTTCCCAAACCCATCACTCGGCCCTGTCAAGAAGCTTTGTCCCTGAAACCTACCCCTCACGGCAGGACCTCTGAAGCACCTCAAACCCCTAAGAAGACTAAAACGGTGCTCCATTTCTAGTGGCTAGCAGTGCAAGGTCCAAGAGTACCTTGCAACTCATCCAGAACTAGAGAGTTTTTCCACTGTATAGGCTTCCCTACCCCAGAACAGCAGCGGCTGATGCTCTAGTGCATGAACGTAAACACATATGCATCCCAGATCCCAAAGTCAACGGACGTCTTCCATCCCCAGCCACCCCTACCTGCACTACCTACCCAAATGGCCAAGGGGCAGCAGAGTCAGCTGCCTACCCTCACCAGTGGGCATTCTCTGGGGCACTTAATGCCTCCCATTGGCCCTCACACTAGCCAGCCCATTGCCAAATCCAGGATTCCAGTACTGCAAGCAGTAGTGCCAGGCTGGAAAACAAAACAACACTACGGTTTTGATTCAGGAAGTATGATCTTACTTAAAGCTCTTACCGACTGCCATGTGTTCCTTTACCCTTGGGTGTTTCACTGACAAAATCCTACACTTCCTTCTCCTTTGCTATGCTATGCTTCCCATTAAACCTTCCTGCCTGTACCCCTCTGATCCTGACTGGCCAGTGTCCAAGTGCAATACCAAAAAGGGATAACTAAAGTTTTCCTAATTTACCCCTAAACACTGCCACTCACTTCCACTTGGTATCGGTAGCACCACAAATTCTTCAGCTCTTCTAACCAGAGCTAAAAGAAATACCTACATGTGAAACATGTCTGCACCTGTACCAAAATAAAACTACAGCTGTGTTTCCTTGAGTCTTAAGTTATTATGTATGACCTACCAGTTCTCTGAGGTAGCTCCAGAGGACTAAAGGAGGGCCAATGTGGTCCCTCTGCACATGAGCAGTAGCAGGAAAGAGGCCAATTAATCTCACATCAGTGATGGGAAAATTAACAGAGACCCTGCTGAAGGTGAGACTGATAGAGTACCTGGAGGCAAATGGGCTACAGGACCACCAGCAACACAGTTTCACAGGGAGTAGATACTGTCAAACAAATCTCATGGATTTCTTTTGATTGGGTGACTAGGGAGGTGGAGCAGGGGAAGGCAGTGAATGTGGCCTATCTGAACTTCAGTAAGGCCTTTGACACTCTGGCACTCAGTTAGCTAATTAAGAAACTAAACAGCATGGGGGTTGGGTAAAAGGTGGTAAGCTGGGTATCAAACAGGTTGATGAACAGGAGGCGGAGGATGGTGGTAAACAATAGTCACTCAAGAGACAGGAGAGTGACTAGTGGCGTGCCAGAGATCGGTACTGGGTCCAGTCCTCTTCAATGTCTTTGTAAGTGGGATTACTGAGGAACTGAAGGGGAAGGTGCATCTCTGCAGATGACATAAAAACTTGGGTGGACAAGCCGGCCCGGAGGCGCTGAGGGTTGAGGTGCTGGACGCCTCACCTCAGGCCGGTGACCTGGTTCCGGGAACGGACTCAGGTCGCTCAGGGGTCGGCCGGGGGAGGAAGGACTGAGCGTCCGGAGGAATGCCCTCCTTCCTCGGGGTGGGGGAATTTGCACTGCATGCTATCGGCCAGCACCCAGCGGTGGCTGGGGGTCAGCACAGTCGCGCAGCCATGCAAGGAGTTGGCCCACATCCAGGGTGATCGGCTGCCTCTACGGAGGTGGAGACGGCCTGCCCACCCATTGCACGGATGTGGGCGCGGGAGAAGATGGAAAAATTTCAGGTTCCGGCAGGACCAATGTTAGCCGAAGAAAGGCCAGAGGATGTACCCCTCTGAGGGAGGGGTCATAACCTCCTGTCGGGTCCGCGGCGGTGGAGAAAGTACACATGGAAAATAAAAATTGGAGTGGACACCCAGGAAGGGGTGGAGAGAATGCAAAGGGATCTGGGGAAACTAAAGGAGTAGTCTAAGTTGTGACAGCTGGGTTTCAATGGTAAAAAGTGCACAGTCATGCACCTGGTATAAGGAAACCCAGCAGCTATGTATAAGACAGAGGAGGATACTTACAGGTACAAAGCAAGAGACGGACCTTACAGTAATCATTATCTATGATCTCAAGGTGGCAGGGCGTTGCCACAAGGCTAGCCAGATGCTGGGGTGCATAGGGAAGGGGATTTCTAGCAGGAGATGTGGGTGGAGGGTGCCACTGTATCGCTCTCTAGTGAGATCGCACCTAGAGTACTGTGTCCAGTTCTGAAGGCCGCACATCTGCAAGGACACGGACAAAATGGTGGGAGGGTTACACAAGAAACCATATGAGGAGAGGCTGCGGGAGCTCAAAATGTACTCACTGGAAAAGAAGAGAGCAAGAGGGGACATGATTAAGACCTAGAAGTATCTCAGTGGGTGAACATGGCACAGGAGGGGAGTCTCTTTCAGAGGAGGAAGAGCACCAGAACAAGGGGCATGCAGTGAGATGAGGAGGGGGAATTTAGAAGGGATGTGAGAAAATACTTCTTCACAGAATGGGTGATGGACACATGGAACAGCCTGCCAGAAGAGGTGGTGGAATTGAGAATTGTAGGGAGCTTCACGCATGCATGGTATGGGTACACGGGTGTAATAAGCAAAGGAAAGGAAGGAGGGAGGGACATTTGAAACCAAATAGGGTCCAGGGTGCAGTATTAGGCAAGGAAAATAGTGCAGACTAAATGGGCGTAACAGTCCTTTTCTGACAACAAGTGCTATGTCTTTATGTTTCCTACGGTCTATGCAACTCAGGAACATTGCCTTTTTTTTTTTTAACTATTTAGTATGCTTCACCAACCAGGCCCCATCAGTCCTTACCCCTCACCCAGCCCCATTACCCGCCTTGTCCAGGACTTGACTCCTAAGGCACCATGGCTTGCTCCCCAGGGCGGGGCAGCCGGAGGTAGGACCAGGGCCCTGACTGAGAGTGGGTAGGTACAGTGGGAGCAAGTGCTGCGGTGAGCAGTGTGCAGCTTGCAGTGAGGGGCAGACCTCCTTCTACGATGGCTGGGAATGGTTCTCTCTGTTCTTGTTGTTCCCTCTTCCCTTAGGGTGCTGAACCCCCAATGCAAGGCACACAAGGCATGCTGGTGTACTGGCACACATCAGCATCCTCTCTCCCTCCCTATACTTCAGCTCCACCTGCACCACCAGCTATAGTCACCCAGCAGGCAGTACTGCAGCAAAGTCCTGAATCCCTCCCCGAGGAAGAGAGCATCCTCCGGGACATTCGTCTGCCCCCCCAGCCACCCTTCTAATGACTTGGGTTTGTTCCTGAACCAGAGTTGTCAGCAATGTTAACAGTAGCGCTACCACTGTGCCGGCAGGCCGACCTGCATTGCAACTTTGTTTACTATTGTATATTTTACATTTGTGGAGCTGAATTATACCCTTCATCTAGTCTATCACTACATTTCGTGCAACACTGTGTCCTTTTGGTTCATGTCCGCCTTGGCAATTCTGTCTAATGCACCTACCCAGTCAAAAAAAGCTGAACAAATAAATTACTAAATAAAAGAACATGGATGAGAAGCAACAGTCCTGTGTTCTCAACAGCTAAGAACAATTGTACAAGTTTTCCAATACCACTCCACGTTTCCCCCAAATTAGTGTTTTGTGAATTTGTATTGGTGAAACCTGGTGCTGCCCTGTTCTCCAAAAAGGGAATACTGGTCGCACCGCTCAGCCACTTGCTGCCAAGAAGTTCAGCAAACACCTGATGTTGCTACAAGTGGTGGGTAATCATTAACTAAAAAGCTTACTGAAAAATCCCTGTGCAGACCTTTCTGATGCATTTGTTCCAATGGATTAAACGGTGACGATCAGCATGGAAGGGGAACAGTCAACACCACACCCAAGTGTGGGACTGCTCCTGAGTTGCTTTTTGTGTGTAACAAACTTTTTTTTTTTTGTACATACATTCTACTACACTGCAGTAAACAGTAACAGACTGATTCTGCGGACTTCCAAGCTGGTATTACCTTTAACTAAATATCCCAGAATCCCCCGCAGTGGACATCGGCGCAGGGCTGGAGCAGTGGAAGATTCAATATCCTGCAGTGAGTGCATGGTAACAGATTTTATAAGCTCAGCTAGTTGACGATTCTGCTGTTCTCCCACAGCCAAGTACAGTCCGCTGTGACTGCACTTAGGCAAGGCAAATTTTATTTTTAAGGTGCCCAATCCCGGAGGCTCTGGGCATTGTACACAATACAACAAAATACATACAGGTACTCTTAAAAGCAGAAGGTAAAAATCAGTACTCGGTAATTAAAATTTACTACAACAAAAACAGGGTTGGAGTATAAGAAAATGGCCAGCAGAAGGAGATCTCTCGGTTTATCGGGTCTGCTGGTAATAATAAGGGTTGTTTCCGACTTTCCATTTACATCTATGAGTATGTTATTCAGTAAATGCCTGGCTGAACAGGTGGGCCTTAAGCCTCTGCTTAAAAACACCAGTCGAAGGGGCCTCCCTGACTGCAGGTGGAAGCACATTCCACAGGGTCGGCCCAGAGACATTGAAAGCTCGATCACCAGAAGTCCTGAGTCAATCCCTGGGAACATCCAGGAGCCTCTTCAAGGAGGAGCGGAGGGAGTGAACAGAGGTTGCAGGTGTCAGGAGCTCCAACAGGTAGCCAGGACCAAGGCCATATAGGGCCTTATAGGTGAGCAAGCCCACATTGAAAAGGACTTCCCCACCTGACCAGCAACCAATGCAGAACACGCAGGACCGGGGTCACAGGACTTGGGTAGACCCATCAGTAACCGGGCCACCACATTCTGCACCAGCTGCAGCCTGCAGAGTGTCCCTCCCATGACCCCGAAGCAAAGGCCCAGGAGGACAGTGGGACCAGCAAACAACAGATCAGAGCTTATAAAAACCCTAACACACTGCAGGTTATTGGATCTACCACTGCTGCAGCCCTGCTCCGATGTCTGCTATAGTAGATTCTGGGATATCTAGTTACAGCTAATGTCAGCTTGGAAGTCAGCAGAATAAGTCTGATACAATATTCTACACTGCAGCAAACAGTAGGTTAAAAAAGTTTTTTTTATTTTTTTTTAATTAAACACACTTGGGTGTGGGGCACTTAGTGCCAACTGTTTCCCTTTTAGAACCCTAAAGAGAGCAGTGAATTGCTCCCAAAGATCCAGATCAACAACACACTAGAGAACCTCCTCCCTAATGTTACAACTGTCCTATCACAGGGCTACACCTTTCAATTAGAAAGAATACACAGTTTGTAAGAAAGTAACGGTTAGGTCTCTTCATAACCTTTAGCCTGATTCTGAAGCCGACCTAAATACTGCTTGGGATCTTATCAGATAAAATGGGTTTCCCCAAGCTAGTAGTCAATGCACAGATCTTTTCTGTGCAATATATGCTCTCAAACAGACCATCACAAAAAATCAAGTTTGAAGTAGTCAAATTTAATCTTCAGAAGAAGTGTGCATCCAAAAATCCTGGCTCTCTTTCCTGTTGGTGGTGTTCATTCAGGCTTTTGCCCATGTGGAACACTGACCCCACTAGGTATAAAAAGTATGGGTCAAATGTAAAAATTAAGGATTATAAGTGGGCCTTACCTGGTTAACAAAGAAAAAAAAAAATTTGTAATGAAAAAAAAAAAAGTTGGGACAATGAGCCAGACTGTCCCTCAGGGAGAACAGGTCGGCAGTATCTATACATGTGGGTAAAAACTGAAAACCGTGTGGCATTTGTCCCAACCCCCACTCTAAAATGAACACTGCGTTAGCAATATAAAAGAGCTGCCTAAATGCCCAGCAGCTGGAGGGTGATGCATGTTCCGGTGGGGTGGGGGAGACAGAGCCTGGCAAGTCTCTTTAACAACAATACTATTTGAGACAATCATAAGAAAGATAACTGTAGAACATGTACAGATGAATAATTTGGAAACGGTAGCACAAGATGGATTCTGTAACAGGAAGCTAAACCAGACCAAGCTAATTGCATATTTTTTTTTATTTGCCTAATAAGAGAAAATCTGTAGTAGTTGTGCATCTGGACTTGATAAAAGCATTAAAAACTGCACCACACAGGAAACCAAGTCATAAAATGGCAAACATAGATACAACCGATCCTGCAAAGCAACAGGGTAAATGGTCTGTGGACAGCACCAAGAGGACAAGTAGACAGTTACATCTCGGCAGAAAGTGAATAGAATGCAGAGGGAACAGGACAGACTTGGGAAGAAGGCAGACAACTGGCAGGTGAACTTCAACCTTGAAAATTTCAAATACAGCTTGTTGCATCCACGAAGCTGGGTTTCATTATCTGCAGTACCATGGCTACAGGAGAAGGAAGACTAAGCCCAGACTTAAGGCAGGCTAGGTGGGCAAAAAACAGTAGTCCTTATCTGCCCACAACTTCTAGATTTCTGAAGGAACATGAAAGAGCACAAACAGAAAAGAGCACAGAATTGATGAGGTGAGTACCACTGGCCAGATGGCAAAGCATTTTGGCAACGACCAGGAAACTAAAAAGATTGCCTCAAAATCAAAAATATTACATCAGAACCCATGGTTTCACACACTCACATGTAAACGGCCATTAAAACATCCATCAGTCTGTCACCAATCTATCATCTACTACTATCATAAAATACGTTACTTTCATACCTCTTCATTGATGATGGTTGCGTTGCTCAAAGAACGCAAAGCCGAGGTTATTTTTCTTCCAAGATCTGCCAAAACCATTTTGACTACTTCTGTGTAAAACCAAGCTCTGAAACACAGAATAACAACCCGTTACAACTGAACTACAATTACAAACTGTTTTACCGTCTAAGACAGATTTTTTTAGCCTTACCAGAAATTAAAAGGATATCAACGGTTCCTCCTCTCTACAACTCAACGTTTCGATCCGTGATGACACTAGCATTTGAATTTCCTTCACCAGCCAACTTCAGTGCAGAATGTAAAATTCCCACGGTATGGCACCCAGTGCTGAAGTGCCAACGCTGTACGGCTATGGGGCCCGGTGACAATGCCTACACAGCACACAAAGTAGACACCCACCAACACAGCGAGGCTTCTGTCAGTCGTTACCGCCGCTCCCAGCAGTAAACAGTTTCAGCGCCACCGAAAACCGACAACACAACCACCGGCTCCCAGTATCCGACGACACAGCGCAAGCCCGGAGTGAAAACTAGGCGAGAAGTAAACCTATCACAATCGTCACCATTCCGGGTGACCTACCTACACGACTCTTCCACTTCCGGGTCAACGCACGCTCGCTCCCGCTCTGTTTCTCGGGGTTGCTCTGGTGGACGGCGGCGGCGCCTTGCGCGGGCACAGTAGCCGCTCCAATGCAGACGCCGCGCGGGCACGTTGCTTTCTGCAGCAGCTGTCATGACCTGACAGGCTTCCCAGCTGTCGTGCGTTGCCCGCCTTACTGCCAGGGTTCGGTGTACAGTGCTCGGGGAGACGGGAACGAACAAGCAGACTACTGCAGGGAAGAATAACAAGGCAACAGCTCAAAGCATTTAGAACATGGATTGTAACACCGCGAAAAAACTCATCCTTGACTTGCTTCCTAAATTAATCCCTGGAGAACTGCCGAAACTAATTGGCTGGATGAAGACATCTAGTAAGAACTGATTTTCTGTTGTCATCCAAATGTTAGGCTAATATCTATTTTAATGATAATTGATAACTTATGTTCTTTAATTGAGTTATCTTAAAGACCGCTGTTCATTGTCGATGATGTGAGCTAGTGTCATAATCATAATTATACAATGGCAAGGAAATTTCCTGGACTCTGATTGGTCAGTGTGTCCCTGAGACAGTGATGTTATTTAAGCAATAAGGCATGACCAAGGGTTATGTTAATGGACTGTTAATCACCTTCTAGGGGTGTACTGTGGCACGAGGTGTAGCCAAGAGCCACATGCCCCTAGAGGGTGATTAACTGACCATTAACATAATCCCTGGAAGTGCCTTATTGCTATTATAATAAAACATGTTTTTAAACAGTGTTAACCCTTGTTTAGCATATGGCTAAGCTCTACATGTATGTTAATAAAAGATTAACATAAGGCTGTTAGAATGTTTGCAGCCAATCAGAAAGCTCCATTTCTCAAACACTTTCTATAATACACAATAACATCACTGTATGGATATCCTCCAGCATGCTGATTATTTTTTTCAGGAACAAAGATGTATTGCCACACTAAAAATCTACTAAAACCTTTTTTATAAATATTTTTTTTGTTTTGTATAACATCGAGCCATTGTATAATTGCAATAAGGCACTCCAAGGTGTGTGTTATCGTGTAATCACGTTATTACATGATAACACACACCTTGTCGTACCTTATTGCTTAATCATACCACTCAACTGTCCCTGGTTACGAGAGACGCCCCTTATTTTACCCCTTAAAATTGCTGTGTCCCTCATGGAAAAGGTGCTGCCCACACTGAAAATGTGCTGGAAATTCAGATTTTAAAGCAGAAATTCTTAATATTCTAAGATGCTAGATCAAAAATAAACTTTGTATAAGTAAACATAGTGGTTTCCACAGTGTTGTGATCTTGTATCTCCATGTTTCAGTATACTGAATGTCCCTCATTATGAGGGTCAGTATCCCTCATTTTGAGTATCTGTGGCTCTTGTTTCAGTGACAAACGGTTGAGAGGTATAATCTTACTGTTGTATTGTGGTCCTTAAAATATTTTGCTCACCCAGACAGGTTCCAGACTGGAGCTTGGTTCCACAGAGATAGTCTGTGTTATATAATTTCATTTTCGTGGGTTCTCTGTTGACTGCAGCATGGAGGCATTTGCAGTTACATCATTTGCCAACAGGCAGAACAAAAAAGGGACTAATAACTATTCAGAAAACAGTAAAGGTATACATATAATGCGTCCTGTGCAATAAGATGCGGATTACCTATGCACCGCGGATGCCAATCCTAAGAGTCAATGGCGTGTACTGGTGGGTCCCGCAGATCCCTGCCTGCATGCATGAAAGGGATGCGTGTCCCTTCTGCACTAGATCCCGTGGGCTACTCGGATAACAACATGCACAGATGATCCAGGGATGCGGCCACACTCAGCACCATTCACGAAGGTGGGGAATGCCAGTCAAGGGGGCGCTGGATATGGCAATGGCAACCCTGCCATATCTCTTATGTGCTCCCCATGACACCCACTGGCTGTGGCAGGACAGGAAACCCTCCACCATGCTACACCAGCCCACCAGGCTGACAGGGAGGGCTGGAGGCACTAATTCAGGCACTCGCCCGTACTTTAAAAAAAAGGGGGGGGTTTAGTGAATTCCCAGAATCCCTTGCTTGCGCAGAGCAGGAGATTCACTTTGGGACCCAGGACAGGCCTTCAGTTGGATGCCTGCCTGTGTCCTTCAAATTGCCACCCCTCGAGGAGCTCTGTGCCAGGGGCAGGGGCCACAGACAGTCACCTGTCCGCAACTGTGTAGCTACAATGGCCAGAGTACTCACAAATCATGTGTATCCGGATCGCCTTCATGCACAGCATCAAATATGAATACAGGGGGCACCGATATGGGTCAGAGAGATATAAGACCAGGGTGTGGACAAATCCTATTGATTGGTGCTCAAAACCGACCCTTTTTAGTTATTGTGTAATAAAATAAAATCATTATTGGAGTGCAAGAGTACAGAGCCCTTACGCTGGGCACGCGGGTCAAATGTAAATTCTCCAGTAGTCAGGAAATCTTTATAAAATATAATGGTCAACTTTATTTTATAAAATTAACTTTTATCATATAATCAGTTTTCTGTATTTATCTGCCCTAATAAGGGGATTTGTATGAAAACAGGATCTTTAATGTCTTAAGCTGAATTATGCCTAAATGTCATGTTTTTTAAAGTTTTCTCAGAGACCACAGAATCACTTTAAGGTCACTGGGGCATGCCTTTTCTTATCTCATTGTATGTGTTATTCATTGTATGTCTGTTTGTAATTGTAGCCCCGCAACAACATGTTTCTTCTACTGTGTAAATAATTAAACAAATCAATGAATTTCCTCCCGAACGCATCCAGAAAATGAGGTGTTACAGCTCATTGTGTCTTTCCTGATAACATTTTTTAAATCATTTAAATCAACACTGCATTGGGGCAGCTATACATTACTACCAAGGCACACATGGGCACAAAATATTTTTTTTTCCTAGGGTTCATGCCTTATAGGAGAGTGCATCACTGCCCTGGGTTCAATCCCTTTTAGCCCTGTATAGAGAGAGTTCTGTTTTCCTGAAGCATAACTGTAAGGGCTGGTTTCCAGAACTCCAGCGTACTAGCCCTACATGCCTCCTGAGGGTAAGGACTGTTAGTATTGCCTGTACTTAACCTTGGAAGTTGCAATGCAGGACCAGCAACCACATTCTGGAGTATTATAAAGATCCAGGATTGGATCACTCATGGTAGGGCTAAAACAACCATAGCATGATAAAACCGAGTGCAGGGAAAATGCTGACAGTAAGAACACTGACATCCAGTTCTGCTGCTACACAAACAGAGCGAATACCCTCCCAATCAAGCCTCTGTGCAGAAACACATCAAATACTATGCACATCAGTGAACACCGCAACAAGTCTGTCATCCAAACTTGCTCTTTTCACCCTGTTTTGATGGGGGGGGGGGCTTTGCATGCTCTCCCTCACTTAAATGTATATAATCACCTCCACCAGCCCCCTATGGGGGAGGAATAGAACAATACAGTAACGACCCCAAACAGGAAAAAATAAGCAGAAAGCAAGAACACCAGCAATTTTAGGAGCTAAGTCCCAAGTTTATTACAGAGCGACAGGAAGGCATGCTCACAGTACAACACGCTGGCAAATCCCTCACACTTCTATTACTCACACACTCTTGATAGTGCTCAAAGCATGGAGCCCTATTTTCGGTGCTCTATTGACGGTATACCTCCAGGATGCATGTTTTTCAATTGAATCTCTAATAACTGATCCCCATTGTTGATCTCTGTTGCTGATGTTACTGGTCTGCCACATAAGTAGCTTTTCTTTGTATTATGGTGGAGAAGAGAATCATAGGAACTCTACAGGATTGTTATGAATGCAGGCCCCATGACTTTGAAGCACCAGCAGTCCATCAGCATACGCATAACTGGCAGATCTAGACATGTCATGGATTGGTTTCTATGCATTTTTAATGGGGTCAAGAAAGAGAAAGCCTCTAATTTTGTAGATATGGGGATGAAAAGGGGATTTCTAACCCCTTAACGCCCCCTCTGGATCTGCCACTGCTTATCCATCAAAGTGAAGTGCCCCTGACCCCAGGACACACTATTTTTTTCTCAGGTCACACAAATCGCTTCCTGGTGCCCACCCACACTGTTGTGAGATATGGCAAAGCAATTCCAAAGAGGAACACTGCCGGACTTCCAGAATTTTGGTCCAGGACCCCCAATTTTTAATTTTAAGATCAGATGGAAGACATGGAAAATCGGGGCAGGTGGAACAGTCTCTGCCTGGTCTGCTTCTCCAAAGGTTGCAAGCATAGTAACTTCACTGCTTTTGAAATATGACCCTGCTTGACCTACCTTGGTTGCAGTAGTAAGGCGGTTGCTGTGACTATCTTGAAGGCTGCCCGTGGCCCTTGAGGTCCACCCCTGCTTCCTCCAACTCTGAAGGGGATGGCCTGGATTCTTTTAGTACAGGACACAAACAGGATAATATGGTAGTAATTTGGTGTCTCTACTGGGGACAGTAGTGAAAACAACCCCCAGGAATTGCCACTATAACCCCCCCCACACACACACAGGTAGATAGCCCCCAAACAATAACAGTACTAAACAGCAATATATACATACTATAGCTTTCCCAAGGACTATTCCTACTCAGTATGCGGGTTATCGGAACTTTGGATTTAGGCGGTGCCTCACCCTGGGCAGGGCAGTGGACTAGCAAAAAGCTAGCTGAGTAAAATTAGAATGTGGGTTCCCCCTGCCGTTGAAGGGAAAACACTGCAATATGTATGTTCCATTCTATAAATCTTTTATATTCTGATGCTACATAACCTTATATTGCAAATAATAGTCTATAATAGAATGGTAATAATAATAAATAACTTTATTTCACATAAGCACCTTTCAAACTATCAAGTCGCTTTACAAAAAGATAAAACAACAATAGTAAAATCAACAGACACAGTAATAATAATAATAATAACAGTCTAAATGTAAAACCATCATCTTCTCAGTTTCTTGTTGGAACTGCACTAAAGTGAAGAAACGACAGACAAGTGGTGTCCAGTACAAAAAGTAATTTATTTCTGGTATATAAAGCAGGCTTACAACCAAACAGTGTGATCACCGGGGGGATACCTCCAATCTTTCTTACCTACAGGTAGCAGTACGTCTCTTCTCAGAGAACAGGTGCTATGCAAAGGGTCTTATACCCCTGATAATCATCATAGCAAGAGCTATAAAGTTATATGAAAACATAATTGCTCAGTGGCAAATAGCCTGACTCCTCACTAGCCTGGGAAAGCATGCTGAGCTAGCAAAAGTAACAGATAGCTAAGACAATAGATCTTGTATATCGTGAAGGACGCTTGCAGTTACATATGCAGTTACAATTCTGCACCAACACTAAAGATAGCAGTATTGCCTAACTAATCATTATACAGGGGTGTAAACAGAAGTATCTCCCAAGTGTAACAACCAGAATAATAGCCAAAGCATTATGATTCTCAGTAAAAATATATAGGCTCCTTCGCCTATAGGGCTTCTCTATGGATGGATGGTCTCAGCCACACCATCTCCTCTGCCTCAACACTAGGTCTGTTCAAAACCAGGCTCCGGGCCCATCTCATTGCCTCTATTTCCTGTGACTGCCTCCCCTAGATGATGACCTACACAGCTTTAATCCTAACTTATGTACTGCTTAACCCCAGGCCCCCCAGTCCTCCTCCCCCCAGCTCCTGAGGCGCCACTTCAAATCGCAGGTCTTCATATCACCTCATTAGTCTCTCCTTATCCCATTACAGCACTTATTCCCCCACCCTGCCCCCTTTTTCTCTTCTATCACTCCTTCCCATTTATTTTTCGACAAATGCCTCCAGCTGCATCTTCATCCTCCCCCTCTCCTCTCATCCCTGTTTCTCTGCCACCCCCAGGCACCTGACCCTACCCATTCCTTGTGGGCAGATGCATCCTAGCTGTGTTCACCATCTTACTATAGCTGCCTCCGTTAACTACCTACATTTCTCCTCCTCCTCCTCTACACCTTACTCTTCCTATAATTGACCCCTTTCAATAGCACTGTTGTACATGATTTGTTTACTGTTATTTCACTGTTGCTTCCTTGTTGTTTGTTATTTTTGACGTGGAACCTTTGTAAAAGAGCCTTGGCTCAAAGATACTTGTAATCCTAGAATAAATAAATAAAAAATAAAAGTACAGTAGAACTCAGATCCTGACACGTATGCTCATACGATGTGTCTATGCCCTAAGTTTAGTACATATACATGTATGTAGTACTGTCTGTGAGGTAGGGAGGCCAATCAGGGGTGCTGGTCCATGGACAACATCCCCCCCTTGTTGCCTGAGAAGGGGCAACAATCCCAAGTTGGCTGGTAGGGATGGAGCTAAAAAGGCGTTTACAAGCCCGACGCACAAGCCTTGTAAAGGAATTCGAGTTGTTCTCGATGTTGTCTGAGGGTGCTTTGCAGACAGCACAGAGTGGATACGAAAAAGACAATCAAAAGTGCTTGAATCACAACAAAAACTTTAGAAGTGAGTTCTAGCCAAGTGTTGCCTACAGCAAGACCCAAATCACCATCATGGATGAAGTCATCAAGTGCATTAGTAGCTTTGGTAATATTATTACTAATATAAATCAAATGGGCATCTTTCCTTGCTAAAAGAGACTTTAAAGAGAGTGTCAAAGGATCAATCTGTACATTAAAAATAGGCACATGTTGAGACAGGGCAAACAGGTATTGGGGATCAGTATCAATAACGTCTGGTTCAGGGAGAGGGACAGGCGTGATCACAGTGTGACCAATAACAGTTTGTTGCTGTGGAGTCAAACAAAAGTTAGGTTTAGTAACTTGACAAGTCTTAGCACCATATGAAAAACTGGGATAGTTTGTAATGATGCAGTATTGTCCATCAGAAGTATAGGTAATTCTCAGGAAGGGCATCCACCATCAATGTAGACATACTGGACAGGAAAAGGACTGGTTGGTGAGCGGTGTAGTGAAGCGATGTACCTCTTCAAGGTAGCTTCGAGGTGGAGCTGTTTCGGCATCTTGCACTGAAGATGCAGCAGGAGGGATGTCATCATCTAAATCAACATCAGTAAGATTGGACGGCAATTCTTCACCCACCATCAGTGCCCACTCAAGGTGTTCAGGAGCGTATCCACATACAGGTTTGACAATATCGAAAATGTCACATCGGCAGAAGAAGTAGTAGCCTTTCTTTGCACAACAGTTTGTATGAGGTGCCACCCAAGCCTGGAGGAATTGATGATAAACCAGCATTGAGGGTAATTCAGTTCTTTCATGAAAAATGTCATTTTCAAGATGGCCTATGGAATGAATGCTGGCTAATTTGTCAAAGACAGCTGTAGCAGGATCAAAACTTGCTAAAGACACAGTGAAGGTAATAATCATGTTTTCTTTGATAGAACAGGATTTAGTAAAATAACAAGGTGCTTGATTAGGGAAACTAGAAACATAACCAATATTTCTAACAGTAGCCATAGAGATGTTTAGAGTATTCTTTAAACACATAGATATGCAACCAGTGGTCTTGCAGTGTGGGCAATACCGTTTACCCAATCTGAGATCATGTATGATATCCGGAATTGTGCCTGATTCCAAATCCCTGAAGAGAGCATTAACAGTGGATATAACATAGGAACCATAAGCAGAACATAAAATTTCACACCCAATATATTGTTTGTCCGTCTCATGGTTATTTTAAAAAATGAGACCATTAAGTTTATGCTTGGTATCATTGAAGCCTTGAGCAATCTCTTGCATGTTGTACACGGTAGAACGTCTTCATTACTGAGAGAATTTACACCTTGTAAAATAGGGGACATTACATCATTATTAATAGTCTGTTGAAATTTAAGGGTCTGAGCTTTAATGGAAGCAATATCTGCTCTATTCCCAATGGACATACCTGAGCCAAAAAGGCCAGTTATGGTACCGGCTGCTCCAGTTATGCCAGAGACAGATCCGGCAGCACCAGCTACGTCAGTTGCATCCCACTTGGTGCGTGTACGTGATTTGGGTTTAATATAGTCTTTAGGGGCAGGTCTAATGACTCCAATATGTTCAGTAGTGGTGAGGTCCACCTATGGGATCATTTGTGCGTGTTTGAGAAGCAGCCACACTATCAGTAAGCATCATACTGTAAAGTTTGGAGGTATTGGTTGTGTTACAGAAACCAAATTCAGCCGTATTCCAATATGTGAGATTGAAAATAACTATGACATGCGTGAATTGCACATTATTAATCAGGGCTCCGGGTAGTGAGCTGGCGGTCAAACCACTAGGAGGGCCGTCCTCTAGAAGAGGGCAGGCAGTCAGTTCTTCCTGACTTGGTGGGACTACAAAAAGATGAAGTGCTTCAGAAGCTGCATAGTTTTGAAGACAGCACGTGCCTCCTCTGGACTGAGGTGGTCACAATAGGCAGGATCTATTAGAGCAGTGAGTTTGTACTGACCAGTATGTCTAGGAGTGGTCTGTCTGATTGAAAGAGTACCATTTTTAGAAATGTGAGTATTAGGCCAGCCATGGAATGTACCCTTGGACAGGTGAGCTACAGGGATTGTGTAACCCATAGCCAGGGCCCCTGGTGTTCTGCGGCAGAATTTTCTGATTTCTGCGGCAGGGCTCCTTGACTTCTGCGGCAGCATTTTCTGATTTCTGCGGCATGATTTATTCATTTCTCTGGCAGAATGCAGTCCTGTCATTGGCTAAATATGATGTGATGTCATCGATGACATCATATACTGAACATAGAGGAGGGCTTCATGATAAGCGAGGTGGGAAAGAAAGCCTGACACTATGGAAAAACAGTATATTTATATGAAAATTCACCCAAAACAATGAATTCTACGGCACTATATATATTCTGCGGCATGATACAAATTCTAAGTGAAAATTCGCAACTGCCAGAACCAAGAGAATTCCAGGGGCCTTGCCCATAGCATTCGTTTGCCATTGTATGGAGAGTGAAGATTTATCTGGGGCACCTACTCCGGCATCAAGAAAGGTATCTGAGCCTTAAGTAAGTTTAATTATTTTTTTGGGAACATTAATCTGTACACCAATAGGGGCTGAATGTTCAAGTTTACCCAGGAAGTTTTGCAAACGTTTCTTATGAGTCTGTGGGGCTTTATGTGGAGGTTCAGGCACAGTCAGTAGTCCCACCAGTAGGAGAAAGGTGTGCAAGATAGCCATCTTGCCGATACCTATAAGAAAACTAAAACGATTGGTTGAGTGTGGGTACTATTCCACCCAAAAAGGGGTTAGGAAGAGTAAATTTAGTCATTTTTATACAATTTAAGTTGGTTAGCATGGAACCACTTGTCAGCAGTCTTTTTCTGCTGTTGTACTCTGACCTGATACACAGCAGGGCTGTTTGTTGGCAATGGGATAGGGTCCTTACCATTTACTGGCAAAGGAATGAGTTGGTTGTCTGTATTGGAAAAGCATAACTTGGTCTCCAACTTGCCAGTCAACTTCTTTCACATGCTTGTCAAAATTAGCTTTAACTTGTTGTTGAGCTTTGCCCATGTGCTTGGCAGCGAACAGATGTGTTTTCATGATGTCATCATAAAGCTTTTCTACATACTTGTCTAGAGATACTCTCTCTGCAATGGGGGTGTGGAGATCAATCAACAGGTGTTCAGGTAGTCTCATAGCTCTACCAGTCATAACCTTATAGGGTGTGCACTGAGTAATGGCTGCAGGTGTATCCCTAATTGCCATTAGTAGCAGTGGCAAGAGGGAATCCCTGTCCTTGGGATTATCATCAGTGAATTTGCATAGCATCTGTTTTATGCGTCTGTTAGCTCTTTCTACCTGGCCTGAGGATTGAGGGTGGTAAGGGATGTGAAATTTTTGATCAGCTCCAAGAAGTTGAAGTGTCTGTTGCATCAGCTCGGCTATAAAGCTAGTTCCCTGGTCTGAGTCTACCTTTAAAGGTAGACCCTACCTGGAGAACAATTGATCCACCAGGATCTTGGCAGTTGTTTCTGCTGTGTTGTTTTAGTGGGGAATGCTTCCACCCACTTGGAGAACAAATCTGTGACAACAAGTGCATACTTGTTCTTACTGGAGTTGGTAAGAGGGCCAATGAAATCGATCTGTATCGCATTCCATGGTCCCGATTGCCTTTGGGGTGGCAATTTGGCATTTCTTTTCACCGAAATTGGATTGTTCTGAGCACCCACTATGCAGTTGTCCACATAGGCCCAGATATTCAAACTGTGCCACAAAAGTGTGCAACAGCAGGAGCAAGTGCAAGTCCACTGCGCCCATGCGCAACACGCGCGATATTTAAACACTGCGCAGGTCAAGATGCGCCTGAGGCACATGACTGAATATTGCGCCCACTGCACCATAGCGCAACCAGGGATGTGCAGTGGCGCAGGTCAGATGCGCAATAGCAAAACCAGGGACGCCTGGTGGAGCAGGGCAGCAGTGCAACAGCACAGCCAGGGATAGGATGCAGGAGCCCACCACCCATGGTAGGGATGGGCAGAGGAGCACACAGCAGAACAGACATCACCCCCCCACACCCCATGCACCGCACAACCGGAGGAGAGCAGCAAGAACCACTGGCCCGGGGACACCAGCAAGAAACCCACCGCCATGGCATGGCGCACCAGCACACCCCCTTGCAAGCTGGGACCGTCACACATGGATGCCCATCGACCCCATGCCACACCATCCCACCAATGCAGAGCACACCCTGCACCACGATCCCCATACACCCTGCCCAGGAGTAGCGTCCAACAGTGCAGGACACCCCAAGCATGCTACCACCCCGACTGTGACAATACAACCCTGTGCACCACAGAACCATGCAAGGCAGCCCCACCACGAGCATCCAACAGCGGGCAGCAGCAGACAGCGAAGCAACGTCTGCAGACATAGTGCCGCCATGCACGTCCCCCCCAGGTACAGCTGTGAGGCCGACCACGCACAAGGTACCACACACGTGACAGGGCATGCCCTGGACCCCACCACCAGCGTCACAGCACCCTGCATACCCTCCCAAGGACACACCCCGTCCCAGCACTGGCCACAACAGCCAGGGCAGACACCCACAGTGTTGCATGGAAGCATGCGCCACACAGGATGCAACACAGTGCACAGACAAACAACCACTCAAACCCAAGGGCACACCAACACAGGGACATAGTAGCGGGTCAACCAAGCCCCTGGCATGTGGCCACGGCAGCTATGTACACACGGCCAGAACCCCTCCATGGCACAGGTGTGCCAGCAACCCTGTGCAGTCACCACGACGCTGTACGCCACCAGCATGCAGCTGGAGCACAAGTGACAGACAGTGGAGCACATCCCCTGCAACAGGCACAAGTGACAGCATCGAGGTGGGACAACAACAGCGGAGGCAACAGTGCCACCCGAGGCAGACGTGCACCACACCAGTGACAGGAGGCAATCCGGCATCGTGCTGGGTACAGTGGCAGTCCAGCATGGGAAGCCACCACTGACATTCCAGTGGACTGTGCAGGTCACAGACATGCAAGGGTGGCAGCTGCACAGGCCATGGACGGTCTGACAGGTGCGCCATGGACACAGCGCATGCGCCACGTACCACTGCACACTGTCATCCATTGCACAGGGAACAACACACAAACCACAGACAGTGACTGAGAGCTACGCCCACACCACACTTGCCTCCCCTACGGACACACACACACCCATGATAGCACCACTCCCGACACCATGCACACCACTGCAGCTGAGCACCATTAGCTCGCTGCAAATCAGAGGCCCCAACAGTAGGCACAACTAAACAAATGTATTAGAAAAGTATTAACAAAACTATGTACAAATATATACAGTTGAAAGGGGTGAGGGCCACAAACTGGGTGGAGGTGGGTAAGGGGTAGGGGTGAACAAATGGGAGAGGGAAGGAGGGGTGTGAGGGTGGGTCCAGGGGGGTTGTCGAGGTCCATGTGCGGTCTGTCTTCAGCGGGAGCCCTGCTCCCTGCTTCTATGGCACCTCTTGCCATGTCGACGCCGCATGCCATGCCGATCCATCCTCTCTAGGATGGCCAGAGAGGCCCTGGCCACCTGTATCAGCTCCTGCAGCACCCGCTCTGCATGGACCATTCTCCATCCACCTAGGACAAGGGAGCAGAGTCAATAGGCGTGAATGCACAGCCCCCTGCAGCCCACCCATTGTGCATGGCATACAGCCATGGGACACGCCCGTGTGATGGTGTGCGACCACCCACAGTGATCGTGTCCACAAGACATGCCCACCCAGGCGCACACAGCCATGTGGACTGCTGCACACACCCACCGCCCAAGTCCCGAACAGCACCACCGTGGCTGTACAGTGACATGGCTTTGCGGTGCGAAGGCAGTGGCACAGCCATGTACCCAGTGCATGCATGAACCACCAGTGATGCACTCCCAGACATGCAGTGCCACTGGACAGTGCTGACTGTACTATGTGGCGTGCATGGCAGTGGTGTCAATGGATGGTGGCCATGCCCCGCTGCCCGCCCTGCTACACAGCATGCACAGACTATCCTGGATGTAAGGCACTCACCATCATCAGGCTGGTCCTGGCGCTGGGCCGGTATGGGTCCTTCAGCATCAGGACGTGCCTCACGCCACTACCTCTCCTCCCTGGCACGGCGGCGCTCCTCAGGATCTAGAGTGCAAACATGGAGAGAGGAACATCAGTACAATCCAGTAGCTAAGGCCCCCAACCCCCGGGTGTGTGTGATCCCACACAGCCAAACCCTTCTGCCCCCCCACCCCATACCACCACCACTGCCCATACTGGACGGACCACCCCCCATGTGGTGGACACATGCCCACCGCGATACCCATACAGACGTAACCAGTGTATCGATGGGGCACCTACCTGGCTGTGGAACCGCACCCCTCCTGGCATGTGCCCGCAGGCAGGCAAGCCTGTCCGGGTCCCTCTGCTGGAGGTCCCCATACCGGTGCCTGCACTGCTGAGCCCTGTCGCCTCCTCCAGGGCCACCACCACCTCCTCCCACACGGCACTCCTGGCCCTGTCCAGGGGTGCCTCACCAAAGAGAGCTCCAGCATGGGGCTCAACTAAGGACACAAGGGTAGCCAGTTCAACCTGGCTCCAGATAAGTGCCCGTCTCGTGCCATGTTTCACAGGTGAGAATCAAAATGCCGCTCCTAGCGCCGTCCGCCACGTGCGGATGCTGAACGGTACTGCGCTGCCATTCCCCATCGCGCTGTCACTGAACAGCACAATAGAGGTGCACCCATGCGGACGCATTGCGCCTAGGGCGCAAAGGTCGGCACAGGGGCAGGAGTCCCTCGCGCACAGACTGCCACAGTGATTGGTACTCACCGCATGTAGCGCGGTAGGGTGCCTGTGTGGCACTTCCTGTAGTGGTCTACCGCGCTATGGCACCACGGCGCCTATGGCGCCCCAGGGCAAGAGCGCTATACATGTGAACAGCACACTAGCGCCACTGGCACAGTGGTGGACGTGCCCTGCACTGCCTCCCGCACTCAGCACATCAGCAGCACGGCAGGTATTCCGCCGGCATATGCAAATCAGCTCATCAGCAATTCAATGGCGCAGCTATTGCATTAGCATCCACTTAAAATTGAGCCTCGCCTCATTTGCATGCGTTGCGCTATATAAATGCGACATGGGGCTGCAGAGGCCATAGTCTGGTATTGCAGTCTATTGTGGTGAGTTGCATGCTGTTTTGCCAGTGTGGACTGTGGTGTGTGGGAGATGCATGGTACTGCACATTCAGAGGTACCACCTGTCATTCCCACAGGATCAATGATGACTGAACGTGAGGTGGAGGAGGAGGAGGAGGAACAGAGATGTGGGAGACGGAGGAGGCCCAACTTCACCCGGGCAGAATCAGATGCCCTGTTTGAGGCCTACCTTGACCAGGAACCACTGCTCAGCGGACAGCGGGGAACACCACAGACCCGTGTTGTGGCATGGGGTGAGGTGGCACGTGCCGTCAACCAGCATGGCAGCCACCAGCGGTCCGTGCAGGAGTGCAAGAAGAAGGTGGGCATGGACAGGAGGAGGATAAAAGATAAGGTGGCTGCCATCAGGGCAGCACGGGCTGCGACTGGTGGTGGACAGCTGGCCATGCCACGCCTGACGCCACAAGACGAGTGGGTTGCTGGCAGCATGTGGCGTTGTGCCCTAGAGGGTGTTCCAGGTGGTGGCTTCCAGATAGGTGGTAGCCCGTCACTGCATGGTAGGTCCTGATCTGTCACTGTGTGGGGGATGGGGGGAATGCCACAGGGTAGGGCAGAGACATTAATGCTACTGTGTTCCCTTACAGCTCCTGAGTGTCTACATGGGTCAGCGGTGGTGGATTTGTCCACTGAGGGTGATACCCTGGACACAGAGGAGCGCCCATCCACCTCTACAGGTGTCCGAGGGTCAGGACGACAGTGTGCCCGCCTGGCTGTAAGGACTGAATTTGGTGGAGCTGGTGCAGAGGAGGCCCTGCCCGTGTCCCAGCGTGACAGCATCCATGGATTCCAGCATGCTGAGACTCTGACTGGTGCCAGATCCGTCACCGATGATGATGGAGCTCACATCATGGACAGTGATACGTGTGGGCCGCAGGATGGCCCCACAGCAGGTAACAGCACGGGCATAGCCGTGGGTGGTGCTGCCATGGAGGCCTGCTTGACATCACAGTCCCAGCCTGTGCCTGTCTGCACTAGTGGGGCAGCACTGGTGTGCGTCCAGGACAGTGGGGCTGTTGCGGCCACTGCATCAGCACCACTGAGCCCTGCTGAGCGGCGGCCGGAGGGGCAGTGTCAGCAGTCGGCCAGTGGCGACAGGGGGACAGTGCACCGCCTGTGGACATGCCCAGGCATGGCCCTGGTGTGCAGTGCCCAACCTCAAGGGCTGCTGCCCAGCACGGCCGCAAACACCATGAGGGACAGCATGCCGATCAGGCAGATGACCTCTTAGATGAGTACACCCGCATACTCCATGATTCAGTGGATCAGCAGTTGCGGCTTGTGATGGCGGTGGATGCACTCAGTGCGGTCCTACGCCAGGCAGAGGAGCGGCACAGCAGGGACACTGGTCTGCTCCTGGCAGGGATGGACCGGCTGCTTGAGGATGTGACCACCGCTATTGACAGACAGACACAGGCATTCACAGCTGTCATGGCCACAGTGGGCACACAGTTATTTGCCCATGCACCGCAGACACCACGCAGTGACATGTCCACCCCGCTCCCAGCGTCGTGCGACACCCTCCATGTTGACACCGGGTTCAGCTGTGGTCATCCCGAGCACGCCTGGCACAGGCATGTTCGGTGAGCTGCAGACCCCTGCTCGAGCACGGTCGCGTTCCCGCAGCGGCACCCTGGGACCGGCCAGCACCCACGAGGCCACCTGGTTGGCCTGTCACGGCTGGCAGCGGCAGGCCACCCACGCATCCGCGGGTGGCCGCGGGCACTGTGCCGGTGACTGACCTGTCTCCCACCATGGCTACTGTCTGACGCTGCCCTGTGTGCAGTGTGTTGTTCAACATGCAATGCACGGGTGGGGTACCCGGCCCTGCACACACACACACACACATGGTCCATGTGCACACCCTTCCGGCTGCTGGCCGCTGTGGCGTGTACATGATGATGCCTGCATTGCGCTGTCCGCCACTGTGCAATGGTGCCCAGCGTCTGAGACTTGCACAATGATGGGCACTGAGCGTGGTGGTCTGTGGACGTGTGTGTGTGGCTAGGGGTGGTGGTCGGGGTCTGTGTGCTTTCTACCCTTTGTGCATGTCTTGTGGGGGTGTGTGTGCATGACTGCGTGCCGTGTTAGGCCTTGCCCATCCCTGACGGCATGTGCGGTTCCACGCTCAGCCAATTCCCTTTCCGCCATGCACCCCTGGGGTTTGTCCATGCGAGTTTGTGGGTTGTGCCCTTGCCATTGGTGGTTGCACATGGCCCCATGACTTACCTGGGTTGGTTGAAGTGCTCCTCTGTGATGGTGTCCCGGTGAAGCTGCAACATCCGGATCAGTCGGGGGTCCCTTCGCCCAAGGGGGGGCTGCCCATCACCATCTGCACCGGCGTCCTCATCGTCCCCATCGCTGTCCCCCTCTTCGATCTCTACAGCTATCCCACAGTCGTTGGCCATGTTGTGCAGGATGCAACACCCAGGAATAGCCCACAGGCCTTCGAGGGGCTGTACTGTAGGGCACCGCCAGATGTGTCCAGGCAATGGAAATGTGCCTTCAGCATCCTGAACACCTGCTCTATGACATGGCATGTCGTGGCATGTGCCCCATTGTACCGTTGCTGCGATGGGGTCGTGGGCCACTGGTATGGTGTGTGCAGCCAGGAACGGAGTGGATAGCCACTGTCACCTGTGTGTAGAGGGTGGACATTAGTTTGGTGATCAGCGTCGCCCTGCCATGGGCTGTCTAGGCCAGTACCCATGGCATCTCTGACTATGCCCCCTCTAAGATCCATGTCATCCTGCGTGATTTGCATACTCACCCACTAGGTGGCCAGTGGGGATGTCCCCACTCTCGAACCTGTGGCACAGTGCAGACTGGTGCCAGATGAAGGCATCATGTGCTCCCCCAGGGTGCATGGCACAGACATTGGTTATGCGCCCCCTAGCATCGCACACCACCTGGCAGTTGATGCTGGCATAGCCCTTCCGGTTGATGTACACAGCACCTTCCGGGCCAGGTGGCATGCGGATGGCCACATGGGTGCAGTCAATGGCCCCGAGCACACCAGGCATATGTGCTATCCTGTGGAACTCTTGTATGTGTGCTGTGCACTCCGCCGGTGTGCTGGGGAAACGGATGTACTCCGCAGCATGTGGCAGCAGTGCGCTGAGGAATTGTGTGAGTAGGCGTGACGCAGCTGACTGGGTTATGCCTGTTGTGTCCCCTGTTGGTCTCTGGAAGGTGCCCGTGGCGAGCAGGCACATGGCAGCTGTTACCTTTTGTCTCCACTGACAGAGCATGGCTCCATCATGTGGGTGCCTGCATCTCATCACTATACAGCTCACAGAGCCGCCTCAGGATCGCTCGATTCAGGCCGTACCGGCCCACAATCTCGGTGTCACTGTAGTGCTCGAAGCTGGTGCGGGCTCGGTACCGCCTGTTGGGGGCATACTGCTGACGGGCTCTTCCACGGCCGCGCCCCCCTGCTGCCTGCCTTCTCACACCCCTCATTACCGCCTCCATCTGAATGGTGGCACTGGCCTTGTCCCTGGCTCGTGTATCCCCCCGGCAGCTGTAGTCCCGTTCACCCCGCTGTCCTTTGTGATACTCCCCCTGCACCGGCAATACCTCCGAACTTTGCCTGTCCTGCCCACTGCCACTGCCCTCAGTCCACTGTGGCACAGGCTCCCCACTCCTGTCCTGTTGCCCTATGTTCCCAGGTGTGCCCTGTCCTGCTCCTTTCCAGTCCCACTCACTGTTTCCCTCTCTTCTGTGGCTGTCACCTTGCTACCACCTCTGGCTTCCCTATAGTGTTCTTGTGCCTCTCTCTTGTTCCTTTTTATTTTGGATCATTTCCGCTATAGCGCAACTTCCGCTTACTCCCCTGTTGCGCATGGCGCATGCTGTTGAATATCACACTGCGCCATTTATTCATGGTTCCTCCCCCTTCAGTTGCACATGCATTCATTACCATTGTGCTCTTGCGCATTGCAATTTGGGGGTCGCAGCTGCCTCCCGCTGAATATCGCAGAATGGCACATTTTCGGACTTGCACTGGCGCATCTCTGTTGCACATGGCGCAACTCTTTTGAATATCTGGGCCATAGTGTTCTACATCTTTGGCCATACCAAGCCACCAGGCAACTGTTTTGATACATAGATACATAGATACATAGACAGTGTCGGCAGATAAGGGCCTATGGCCCACCCAGTCTGCCCATTTGAGCTTGTAAGTTCAGTTTGTTTTCCTAGAAGTCTGTTGCCCCTTATCCCTGACCTCCAGAATTCCTTTATGTCTATCCCATGCATTCTTAAATCCCGTGATTGTTTCAGCCCCCACCACTTCCTCTGGCAGGGTGTTCCACTTGTCCACCACCCGTTCTGTGAAGAAATTTTTCTCATGTTTCCTCTGACTGTCCTCCCTCCAACTTCATCCCATGCCCTCTAGTCCTGGAACATCTTTTTCACTTAAAAATAGTGTTTTCCTGCACCCTGTTCCTCCTGTAAGATACTTGTATGTCTCTATCATATCCCTCTCTCCCTCTCTCCTCCAGGGAGTACATGTTCAGTTCCTTCAACCTGTCTTCATAGGACTTGTGATGCAATCCATGCACCATCTTTGTTGCCCTCCTCTGAACCTTCTCTACCCTGTCTATGTCCTCACGTGAGGTATGGTCTCCAGAACTGTACACTGTACTCCAGGTGGGGCCTCACTAGTGTCTTGTATAGCGGAATTATGACCTCCTTTTCCTGCTGGTGATGCCCCTGCCTATACATCCCAGCATCCTATTTGCTTTACCTGCTGCCCTTGTCACACTGTTTCCCTACCTTGAGGTCATCAGAGATGATAACCCCAAGATCCATTTCCTGCTTGGTGCATGCTGTATCCCCACCCCCCAACTGATATACTGTGCCAGGGCTTTTGTGCCCCATTTGCATTATCTTGCACTTCTTTGCATTGAATTTCAACTGCCAAACCCCTGACCATTCTTCAAGTTTCTGCAGGTCCCTTCTCATTCTGTCTACACCTCTGGTGTGTCTACTCTGTTACAGAGCTTTGTGTCATCAGCGAACAGTGAAATTCTGCCTTCTAGGTCCTGCGTAATGTCACTGATGAAGATGTTGAATAGGACCGGTCCCAGCACTGATCCCTGTGGTACCCCACTGGTCACTCTTCCTCTGTGGAGTGACAGCCATTTACCACCACCCTCTGTGTCCTGCCACCCAGCCAGTTACCTACCCACCACACTACTGTCCTGCCCACACCCATATTCCTCAGTTTGTGTAATAGTCTTCTATGTGGCACAGTGTCAAAGGCCTTGCTGAAGTCCAGATAGGCCATGTCCACTGCCCTCCCTGATCCACCTCCCTAGTCACCCAGTCAAAAAATTCAACGAGGTTGGTCTGACATGACCTCCCCCTGGTGAAACCATGCTGCCTTGGGTCCTGTAGTCCATTGACAACCAGATGTTCCACCAATCTCTCCTTCAGTAGTGCTTCCATGATCTTCCCCACTACCGAGGTGAGGCTGACTGGTCTGTAATTCCCTGCTTCCTCTTTGTTCCCACTTTTGTATAAGGGGACTACATCTGCTGTCCTCCAGTCTTTGGGTACCTCCCCTGTTTCCAGTGATCGGCTAAACAGGATAGCCAGAGGTTCAGCCACCACCTCTCTTAGTTCTTTAAGGACCCTGGGGTGCACCCCATCTGGCCCCATTGCTTTATCAACTCTTGTTACTTCCAGTTCCTTCAGGACCCTTTCTCGTGTAAAGGGACTTGGGTCCATTTCTGCACCATTCTCACCCCTTGTACTCCCTTCAGACCCATTACCCTCCTCTTCCTCAGTAAAGACTGAGCAGAAATACCTATTCAAAATGTCAGCTTTACTGTTGTCATCCTCCGTGCCCCCATCCTCCCCTTCAGTCTCACTATCCTCCTTTGTCTTTCTTTTTCACTTATGTACCTGTAAAAGGTTTTGTCCCCTCTACCCACTGATTTTGCAGTGTGTTCGTCTGTCTGAGCTTTGGCTTCCCTTACTGACCTCCCTGCCTCCCTTTGCTTCTCCTGGTACTTCTCCCTATCCCCTTCTGCCTGTGTCTTTTTGTATTGCCTGAATGCAATGCTTTGAGTCTCTGAAGGGTGTTTTCTGTCCCCTGGTGTCCACCAGTGGGAATGTCATGAACCGTATAAATAAATTTGTTCTGCAGAGATTGTGGTGCAACTCATAATTCATCACTTGTATCTTGTTTGTGATACCAGATGAGTTTCTGATCACCAGACAAGTGTATATTGTCTGAGTGTCTCTTATATGGACTGCCAACAGGCAGTGGTTGTTCAGTCCCTTTGTCTAGGAATTTGAACACATCTCTTATTTTGGGGTCTGCTTTTTGTGCAGCAGAGAGGTCCAGTGGAGGTTCTGGTACCAGTTTCCTGCTGGCAGCTAAAATAGATGCCACAATAGCTGGTACACCTTGTGGGTGAGTCATTGTCCATATCCCCCCCCCAAGCGCCTGCTTTGGCAAGCGAGTCTGCTTGGTCATTGAACTTATTGTAAGGGTCAGAGTTACAATGAGCCCTTACCTTGTGAATGTACAGATTATGAGTAAACATCTGTATCAGGGTGTGTGTATATACACAAACAATTCCCTGTATTTGACAGGGTTACCATCAGAGGATGTAAAATTGTTCTGTCAAAATGGAAAGAACTCTGTGAGCGATGAGCAAACCCAGTTGGAGTCTGCAAAAATGATGACATCTCTGTCACCATGGGGCATGATCTCTAATGCATAGGCCACAGCCGCCAGTTTGGCATACTGTGAGGAGATGACGGTGCATTTCTTAGCAATGTACCTGAAATCACTTTCCTGATCCCGAATGAACACTCCAAATCCCGCTACCTGCTCCCCATCCACATAGGAGGCAGAGCCATCTGTAAAGATGTGAAACATGGTAGTATCTTCCAGGATCTCAGGTGTGGCTGGCAAAAATGGTCCTGGGTCAGGTGGTTGGAGGACACAGTTGTGAGGCATACCTGTGTAGAATAGGCCATGGGCCAGACTTGAGGGCATTTTAGCAGGCAGTACCTTGATGTCCCTGTCCTGCAAGAGCAAAGACCAGTGGGTCAGCCTGGTGTTAGAGACTGATCCATCTTTTACTTTGTCTGAAAGCAAAATGTTAGTTGGGGTATGGCAGGTATGCAAGATAATAGAGGCATACCCGGTGATGCACAGAAAGTGCTTGACAACCCAAAAGGTCGCCAAGAGTGTCCTTTCACAGAGACTATACTTTCTCTCTACGGGGGATAGCATCTGGGATGCATAGGCAATGGGTCTGTGATACCCACTGTACTTTTGTGTCAGCACTGCAGACATGACCACATCAGAGGTGGTAGTTTCCAAATGGAAAGGTAATCTTGGGTTAGGATTTATCAGTGCTGGGGCTGAGGGCGGCCAAGGCCTGTTTAAGCAGTGCCACAGCTTCAATGTGTGTGTGGGGCACCATGCCCATGGGGGCATCGTTTTTCAGTGTTTCATACAGGGGGCAGCCTTCAAGGCAAAGTCAGGGATGAAGTTCTTGGAGTAGTTTACCATTCCTAAAAAGCATCTGAGTGTTGCCACGCTTGTAGGAAGTGGCAGATCTTGCAAGCCCTGGATCTTCTTGACAATTGGGTTTCTCCCTTGGTCTATGATATGTAGGCCAAGGAAATGACCTCTTTTTTGCACTGTTGCACTTTGGAGGGATTGCACTTGAGGCCTGCTTTCCTGAGGAGAGTCAGTAATTCGTTTAGAAGGACCAAATGTTCTTCTCTTGCGGCAGTTGCTAAAAGAAAGTCATCCACGTACTGCAGGAGACACTGGGGAGTAGAGAATCCCTGCAGGGCATCCATTATGTGGAGATGGAAGAGGGAAGGACTGTTTATGGAAGCCCTGGGGCAGTCAGGTCCAGGTATACTGGCGCCCATCAAAGGTAAAGGCAAATATGTATTGGCTTTCATGTGCTAATGGGAGTGACCAAAACCCATTAAAGATGTCAAGAGCTAAGAACCATTTTTTGTCGGGTGTCAGCAAATTAAGCACATCAGTAAGTAAGTAAAAATTTATTTTTTTCAAGCGCCCTTCCCAAGCTCAGGGCACTTTTACAGGAATTCAAAACCACTTGAAAACACACTACACAACCAATAAATACAGCATTCATAAATAACACCCACTTATTACGTCCCAGCAAATGCTTGGGTAAAAATGAAAGTCTTTAGCTGTTCTTTAAAACTTTCAGGCAATGTGATTGGGGCACAGCTGGGGGTAACTTGATTAAATTTCCTGTAGTCAGTTGTGAGTCTCCAAGCTCCATTTGGCTTTTTCACAGGCCAAATGGGTGAACTGACAGTTGAGACACAAGTGCTAATCACTCCTTGTTGTAGCAGTGACTGGCTGGTCTCCCTCAATGAGGGTAAGGCTTCAGCAGAAAATGGGTACTGCTTCTGCCTTGCAGGGTTAGGCCCTGGAATCTCAATGGTGGTGTGCATCCTACCACAATCATGCTTGTTGGTAGCAAACACATCAAGGTGCTCCTGTAACAAAGCTGAAAGTTCAGAAAACAAGTCATGATTTTGGAACAGAGTCATGACCTCATACTCCTTGTTGTTATGGGAAATGGCTGCCACCGTGTGTGAGTCTGGTATGGTGACAGCAGGACATTGTCCCTTGATCTGTCGCAATAACCTGTTAGCTAGGTCCACAACACAGCCATGCTGTGCAAGGAAATCAATTCCCAGTGTTCTGAGACGATGATGTAATACCATGAGGTCAAATACAAAATCAGTCTTGAGATGGCCTCCCTGCACAGGCAGAGACACAGATCGACAGGTGTGTAGCTGAGTACCATGTACACCATGTGCGCCAATCTTCCAGCTGGTAGACCAGGCAGACGTAGCTGGGTTCTCATCATGGAGAACAGACATGGCTGCTCCTCTCTAGAAGCATGTCTAGTTGGCGACCCCCGACCATGGCCCTTGCACCAGGCCATCCATTTGTGTCGACAAGCAAGTCACTCACAATCCAGACTGGGGCCTGTAATTGTCAATCTGTGCAGTTCTCGGAATCTTCTTCATTATCCTGTCCCTGCGACCTATGGCCTACGGGAGCTCATTGGGCTTCCTCTCGGCACTTCACAGGACATGAATACCATACCATACCTATGACGTCAAAGCCGCAATCTCAAACTGTTCAATGCATGGTTCCCTGATCACCACATCAGCCTGGTCAGTGCCTGATGCTGTGAAAGGGTTCTTTCCTTGGCTGCTTGATTGTTCAGTAGCCAAAGGCCAGAAAGGGTTGGTGTTATGAGCTGGTACCAGGGCAGCCACAGAACGTGTGGACGCAGCCTTTTTCTCAGTGCGGGCCTCCTCCAGTTGTTTCTGGAGGGTCTCGTTCTCATCCTTTAAGTCCCGATAGCTAGGCCCATTATGGTACTTGCCATTGGGATTTGAATTTTTCCAATTCCTGTTGTTGTTGTTGTTGTTGTTATAGGTCTGATTATTTTTATAATTCCAGTCCCCCCCTTGTGTGACTGCTTGTTGTCAGAAGGGGCTTCCTGCATACCATTGTTACCTTCCACTATATAGCGGGTGGGGGTAGGGTTCACCGTGGTGACTTGGGCTGGGGCTCCCTGGGCTGTCGGAGTTTGAATGGCAGCAGCCTTGTTAGTGTTTTTCCTGGAAGCTAAGTTATGGAAGTAAACCTGTAAAGCACACTCCATCTCGGTGAGGATCTCATCTAAGGTATCGGTCTGCGGGTAAATGTTGAGTTCAGCCTTTTCCTGGAGAGCCGGAGTCATGTTCCAGATGTAAAAATCCTTGTACTCAATTTGATTTTTGTTGGCGTTGTCACCTGCTAGGCCCTTGCTGGCCTCGTACATGAGACACAACCATTGATGATAAGTCGCTGGGCTTTCCTTCACATTTTGCTTAAACTTGTAGGCCAAGCAGGCTCCGACGATACCTGGGGCATTGGCAGTAAAGAGTGCCTGGGAGATGTCATTGTAATCGAGCGTCTCGCACTTGCGGACGGCCTCTGGGAGTTTGGCCCAGAGTATAGGCTCGATGGTCTGTCTCAGGACTTGAACTTGGTATTTGGATTGGAGAGAAAGCTGCTTGTCACAAAGAGAGTGCACCTTCTCCAAGTGACAACTGAGGTTGTTGGTCGGGCCCATCTGTCCGATGTCTTGAGCAATTTATTGAACAGAGTGAGCGACCTGTAGGGGATTGGACTTGGGCATACGGGGTGTGGTGGTCAGTTCTGCATGACCCAGAGCACCGTGAAGGGCAGCTTCCACCACCGCATCTGCGAATGCTTTGAACGCATGTTCCTGGGTGACAGCATCTTCAAACATGCGTTCAATATGCTGTTGCATGGATGACTGTCCATCCATTGTTCCTAGTCTGGTTAAGACATCCTGTACAATGCCGCTCACCTACGTATTGTCATCCCTGGAGAGGGTGCCAATGGAAGCAGGCTCCTACCCGGAGGTGGTCGGCCTCCCGTATCATGGGGGCCGCCATGCTTGTGTTGACGTGGCAGTGTAGAAGGCGTGCCTACATGACAAGGGGCAGGCTGACGTGGCTGGCAAAGGCCACCACCCTGTGGGGCGGGGGTTTGGACGTGACGAGGCGGCCTATGTCCTCGTAATCAGAATCGTCATCGCCCGATGACGTAATGTCTATGGGTGTCTATGGGTGTGTACTGAAAAACATTCATGGCTTTAACATGGCCAGTGAGAACCTCTCACTGATGGTGCTTTCTCACCATCTTTTCTCTACATTTCTTATAACAAACTTTTGCAGTGCCCTGCTCAATACCCTTCTCAACCTCACGCTGCAGTACTCAGTACGTGGCACCCAATTCAACATTCTCCCTGAGCTCCTTGTCTAGTTTATGCATCAATCTTACATTCTCTTTTCTTCAGTTTAACATTATCCTCTCTCAGACTTTCATTTGTGTCAATTAAAATGTCATTCAAATAAGATAGCTGTTTCTTATCACATTTCAGCTTTTCATTGTCATCTCTCAACATACACAATTCACGCCCAGAGGATTGAGCAGTACTGTGCAACATTCTGTTATTGTGATCACAGAGTGACTGTGTCTCTTCCGCGAGTTTCTGTTCCCTTTTCAGTAACTCTGATGCCTGCAAGCCCATTTCTTTGCAGCTCAAGGGAGGCACATCATGCTAGTAAACTTTCTGCGGCTGTATGTAAAGCCATAACCAAGAGACCTTTGGTGTGGTATTTTTTGGCATTTTGCATAGACTTTAGATATTGATCAGCGATCGTAAGCAAGGGGTCTTCTGCCAATTTTTGCATCCAGCCTGAAATCAGTCCAACCTCCATGGGAGGTAAGATAGTTTGAGACATCAAGTCTCAGTTCTGTGCACAATTCAGGCATGCCAAACAAAGGGATAAACACACAAACAAAGAAAGCAGTCAAAAGACTGGACTCAAATCCTTGGCACCATTACCCAACAGCTTTCCGTTCCCCCGTGGGCAAACAGTGGAGCCAAGGTGGTACACTGCTACTTGCAGAGGGAGTATACCAGTGGTCCAGTGTGGGTCTCCCATGCCCAAAACCGAGACAGAACAAGTCCATAAAAGAACAACCACTGTATGTACAAGTAGGTCCAAGTAGGAACAAATGCACTACACTATTCAACATTCAGTTCAAGGAACTCGAATGGAATCCTCACTTTGTACATTCCAACCTGCACACGGTCGCCAAATGCAATGGCATGGTAAAACCATCACCTTCTCAGGTTCTTGTTAGAACTGCACTAAAGTGAAGAAACGAAAGACAAGTGGTGTCCAGCACAAAAAGTGATTTATTTCTGGTATATAAAGCAGGCTTACAACCAAACAGTATGATCACCAGGAGAATACCACCAATCTTTCTTACCTATAGGTAGCAGTATGTCTCTTTTCAGAGTACAGGTGCTATGCAAAGGGTCTTATACCCCGATAATTGTCATAGCAACAGCTAAAAAGATATATGAAAACATAATTGCTCAGTGGCAAATAGTCTGACTCCTCACTAGCCTGGGAAAGCATGCTGAGCTAGCAAAAGTAACAGGTAGCTAAGACAATAGGTCTTGTATATCGTGAAGGACATTTGCGGTTACATATGCAGTTACAATTCTGCACTAACACTAAAGTTGGCAGTATTGCCTAACTAATCATTATACAGTGGTGTAAATAGAAGTATCTCCCAAGTGTAACAACCAGAATAATAGCAAAAGCATTATGATTCTCAGTAAAAATATATAAGAGTACAGTAGAACTCCGATCCTGACACTTATGCTTACATGATAAGCGTCTGTGCCCTAAGGTTAGTACATATACATGTATGTAGTACTGTCTGTGAGGTAGGGAGGCCAGTCAGGGGTGCTGGTCCATGGATAACAAGTCTAACACCGTTATGTACTCATCATTCTTGTACCTACTCAAAACTGTATTTCACTGCATGTATAAATTGCTGTGCCTGTGGTTAATTTGAATTTTTTAGATTGCTTAATAAAATATGTTAAAAAATAGCAATACCCAGCACAGCAGGAGTAAAATGCATAAACAACTGTTTATTTAAAAGGAAGGGGGAGAATAGAACAGGGGGGCATGAAGGGGATGGGTTTGTGTGCAAGAGGAAAAAAAGAGACATATTGAACAAGTCCTTTTGTTCAGTATTTATGGAGGAAGGGGTAGGTGATCGGCCACAAATAAAGGACAAGGGCATTAAAGGAAGGGAAGTGGGCACTAGTCCTTTTACAGAGGCGAGTATCCTCAAGGAACTAGCACAGCTAAAAGTGTACAAGGCAGTGGGGCCTAATGAGGTACGTCCTAGGATACTGAGGGAGCTAAAGGAGGTGCTGGCTGCTCCTCTGACAGCACTGTTCAAACTACCACTAGATAAGGCGAAAGTTCCAGGGGACTGGAGGAGGGCAGATGTGGTCCCACTTCACAGAAGTGGTAATAGGGATGAGGCAGGAAATTACAAACCAGTCAGCCTGACTTTGGTGGTGGGTAAAGTAATGGAATCACTACTGAAAGAACAGATTGAGAATTACCTCGTGACCAGTGGATTACAGTTTGTTGTTTGTTTGTTTAAAATTTTATTCAAATTTCATGAAGTTGGATAGTTGTTACATACTCCATTGAGCAAATGCTCATTTCAGAGGAGGTCCATTATTATACAGGATCCAAGGTAGCATGGTTTCACAGGAGGAGGTCTTGGCCAGACAAACCTGATCGAGTTCTTTGACTGGGTGACCAGGGAAGTGGATCAGGCAGAGCGGTGGATGAGGCTTACAGTACCTGGATTTCAGTAAGGCCTTTGACACTATTCCACTCAGAAGACTGGTGAGCAAGCTGGGCAGCCTAGGAGAAAGTCCAAAAGTAGTAAATGGATAAGAAGTTGGCTAAGCAACAGGAGTCCGAGGGTGGTGGTAAATGGTGTTCATTCTGAAGAAGGGAAGGTGACCAGTGGGTGGTGCAGTGGTCATTACTCGGCCTGGTCCTCTTCAGTGTGTTTATTAGTGACATTGCAGGAGGGCTGGTAGGGAAAGTATGCCTGTTCATGGATGACACAAACATCTACAACAGAGTGGACACACCGGGGGAGGAGGGGTGGATGATCTGAAAAAGCTGGAAGACTGGTCAAGGATTTGGCGACTGCCTTTTAATGCAAAAAACTGCTAAATCATGCACTTGGTGCACAGAAACCCAGGGGCAATGTATCAACTGGATGGAGAGGTACTGACAGCCACAAAACAGGAAAAGGACCTGGGGGTAATCATTTCTAATGACCTGAAGGTAGAAAAGCAGTGTGATAAGACAGTGGGAAAGATAGCAGGATGATCGGGTGCATAGGGATGGGCATCACAAGTAGAAAGAGGGAGGTAGTGTTACCCCATATAGATCGATGGTGCAGCCCCACCTCGAATACTATGTCCAGTTCTGGAGGCTCCATCTCAGAAAGGACATAGGGTGGCGGTGGTACAGAAGAGGGAAACCAAAATAGCGCAGGGCCTGCATTAGAAGCCCTAAGAGGAAAGACTCAAAGAATGAAATATGTACTATCTAGTGGAAAGGATGGAAAGGGGGGACATGATGGAATGTTCAAATACCTCACAGGATTAATAAGGTATATGAAGGCGGCATTTTACATATAAAAAGATGCTCAAGGACAAGGGGTCACACTATGAAACTGGAGGGGAGGAAGACTCAGAGGAGATGTGAGGAAATACTTCTTCACTGAAAGGGTGGTAGACACCTGGAACAGCCTCCCAGCGGAGGTATTGGGTGCTAAAACAGTAACAGGATTCAGCATGCATGGGACAGACACAAGGGGGACATTAGAAATAAGACAATGGGGGGGCGCTGCTGAGCAGCTCAACAGGAGGCAGCATGTTTGGAGAGCTCCTTAGAAAGTTTAATTTTACTTCCATAAAATGTGCTCTTTTTGGACTTCTGTGCTGGTTTCTATATCCCTACTGGGTTTAATACCCTACCAGTAGGACTCATGGGGAAAACCAAAGGCAACGTGGCTGCTTCTGCCAAGTTTTTTACACCGAAGGGTCAGCGAGATGTTGGGCCTACTGGAAATGGTGCAGCAGGGACCTATGCCACGATGCCTGCAGGAGAGGTTACGCTCACCACAGTGAACACCACCCTTTTGAAACTGGTCTCCACAGTGCAAGACCTAGACAAGAAATTCGATCTTTTTGACACCATGTTTGGCTGCCCTGGAGACCAAAGCGGATATTACTGACCAAAAACTGTCTAAAATGGATGCTATGCTGAATAAAAATACTGATGTTTCCACTAAGCTGATGAAAGATAACGTGTGGCTGTGGCAATGGTTAGAAATGGTGGAGAACCAGGTCCGCGGGCGGAATTTACAGATCCTAGGATTACCTGAGGCCACCGAAGGAGATGACTCTTTGGACATTGTGCGCATCTTCCTGCCGGGAATATTGGGACTGGGAGAGGAGGATCTGCCGCTTTCATTTGAGAGGGCCTTCCGGATCAATCCACGCAGAGTATCGGCAAACCAGTCTGCACCCGTACTTTTGTGGTGATATGCTCCGGGATTTGGGACTGTGACAGGATATTAACGGCAGCCAGGAGGAAACACCGTCTGAAATATGGTGAGGAAGACATATCTGTATTCCCGGATTTGTCTTTTGGAGCCAGGCAATGCCGCAAGGTTTACGATGGAGTGAGGAGTCAACTTTGTAGCCTGGGGGTCAAGCATCAGCTCATCTTTCCTGCTCATTTAAGGCTTTTCTGGCAGGACAAGGTTTATATGTTCGGCACACCGGAGGAGGCAAAAAAAATTCTCCCAATTTGTAGAGCAGGGGATACTCAAAAGCTAGGACAATGGGGACTGAATGGCTCTGTTCCTTACAACTGTAATATGCTGAATATGTTTTTACTACCCTAGTGCTAAGCCTCTAGTTCTTTTCTATGTGATGGATGTTTATCTTGTTGGGCTGGGGGTGTAGTACTATCATCTTAGTATTCAGTTGTCTTATTGCAGTGAGGACTATACAAGAGAGCTAATTTGTGGACTGACCTACGGGACACATGGCCTTGGCCAATGGATGGGATACCAATGTTACATATTTAAAGTCCTCAGTTTCTTTGACTTACAAGGGTGGGATGAAAGACACTGCCTATTGAGTACTGATGCCTATACTTTTGTGTTACAAGTGCGGGACACAGACTTAGTATTAGAAACCTGATATCTGATATTTCCTGTTTTCTTCTCGAGCATAGTGGCTATAATAGTCATTTTACTTTATTCTGTAGAGCTATTAATACAAATATGGATAAATATCCTCGGGGGTGGCTCGTCAGCGCAGCGGTTGGATTTCCACTTGCGATGCCAGAGACCTGGGTTCAGGAACGGACCCGGGTCACTGGAGGGCCAGCTGGTAGAGAAGGATGGAGCGTCATGGACAGCTCTCCTGCTCTGGGGAGGGTGGTATCTTGTCCAGCGCTCGGCAGACCCGTGGCGGAGGCCGGAAGCGCCGCAGCAACCGGCGAACAACAGAACTAAGGGTTGTCTGGATACTATGACAGTCACAGAAACATGGTACACAGAGAACCATGACTGGGATGTCAACATACCAGTTTACACAATCTACAGGAGGGACAGTGAGGGAAGAAGAGGAGGAGGAGGAGCTCTCTATGTAAGGGAAGGGATAAAAGCAACAGAACTATAGGGTAAATAGCGAGGAGAGGAGGCACTGTGGGTCACCCTGGAGACTGGATATGGCTCCACAATCCACACGGGGTTGTATACAGACCCCCGTCTCAGGGGGAGGAAATAAGTTCATAAGTTGTAACAAAGCATAGGAGATGTATTTGGTCCATACAGCTTGCCATAAATTAATTAGTATCCCAAAACACTGTTTTTTAACAGATATTCATCTAATTTTGTTTTGAAATCCTGCAAAGTACTACTGGATACTACTTCCTTGGGCAGTTTGTTCCACATTGGTACCACTCTAACACTGAACCAATGCTTTCTTCTTGTGGTTCTAAACTTTTCCATTTTCAATTGTAGAGGATGTACTCTAGTCTGATATAATTTTTCTCTTAAATTTAACCCAAGGATTCCCTTAGACTAATATCAGAAAGTGCTTTATAAACCAAACACATGTCTCCTCACAACCTCCTATACTCCAAAGTGTACAGTTCATACTTTTGTAGACGAGTTGGATAGTCACAACCTTCATTCCCTTTAATCAGTCGTGTGGCCCTTTTTTGGATCCTTTCCAATGCTACAATTTGAAATGGACAAGGAAATGATAGAAGGCATCCTTGGGATGGCAGAGAAAGGGGAGACATTGCTGATGGGGGACCTAAATATGACAAATGTTAACTGGAGCACCTTTGCTGCAGTCACATCCAAGAGCAGGGCCATTCTCGATGCCCTACAGGGGGCATGCCTCAGACAGCTAGTTTTGGAACCCACTCGGGAGAGAGCAATCTTAGACCTGGTACTCACAAATTGGGATTGAGAGAGGATCTCTGATCTTGAAGTGGGTAGCCATCTGGAAACAAGTGACCACCAAACAGTGTGGTTCACAATAAACTTAGCTGTAGAGTCAAGCCACACAAAAGTGAAGGTACTGGACTTCAGGAGGGCAGATTTGTCAAAATGGGAGTGCCTCAGAAAAGCACTAGCAAACAGGCAAGAAGGTGGGTGGAGCAACAATGGGAAATGTCAAAACTGCCATCACAGAGGCAATAAGCCTTTGTGTAAACAAATAAACAAATCAAAACGAAGAAAAAAACACTATGGTTCTCAAAAGAAGTGGCAGGAAGGTAAGGAAAAAAGATAGCATTCAGGAAATATAAGGAAACACAGAAGGAGCAGGACAGAGAACCGTACCAGTTAAAGCAGAAGTAAGCGGGTATGGCAGTCAGAATAGCAAAGGCCCAAACCGAGGAAAAGATAGCCAACTCGGTTAAGAAGGGGGATAAAACCTTTTATAGGTGGATTAGGGAGCAAAGACTAAGGCAGAGATACTGAGGCTGAACAAAGAGGAAGATGGTTGGGCAGAGAGCGACAGTGAAAAAGCAGGGATATGGAATGAATACTTCTGCTCAGTATTCACAATGGAAAAGCAGGGGAAAATACCTAATCCGGTCAATAGAAGCACTCTGGATAGGGGGGTTGATATTAGTCCTTTCACAGATGAAAGGGTTCTGAAAGAACTCTTAAAACTGAAGGTGGATAAAGTAATGGGGCCTGATGGGATTCACCAGAATTTTAAAACAACTAAGGAAGAACTAGTAACACCACTGACTACCCTTTTTAATAAATCATGGAAGGATGGTGTGGTACCTAAGGACTGGAGGAGGGCGGATGAGATTCCTCTTCACAAAAGTGGGAGCAAGACAGAGGCAGGAAACTACAGACCTGTCAGTTTGACCTCAGTGGTAGGGAAAATGATGGAATCACTTCTGAAGGAAAGAATTGTTGAGTACCTAGAGGCCAGTGGGGCACAGGACCCAAGGCAGCATGAATTCACAGTGGGAAGGTCATGTCAGACAAATCTAATTGAGTTCTTTGACTGGGTGACCAAAGCAGTAGACCAGGGAGGGGCTGTGGACATGGCCTACCTAGACTTTAGCAAGGCATTTGACACAGTCCCGCACAAAAGATTAATAAACAAATTAGCCAGCCTGGGAGTGGGTCCTAGGGGTAGCCCGGTAAAACACTGGTTGGACAACAGGACACAGTGGGTAATAGTAAATGGGTCCACAGTGAAGAAAGGAGGGTTACTAGGGGCACCGCAGGGTTCAATACTGAGGTCGGTCCTTTAAATGTCTTTATAAGTGACATTGTAGAGGGACTGAAGGAAAAGATGTCTCTTTTGCAGATGACACAAGATCTGCAACAGGGTCGATACACAAGGTGGGGTGGAAAGGATGAAAATGGACTTGGCAAGGTTGGAGGAATGGTCAAATGTATGGTAGCTTAGATTCAATGCAAAGAAGTGCAAAGTAATGCACCTGGGAAACAAAAACCCAGGGGAAGAGTACACAATGGGGGGTGAGATACTGACAACAGTAAAAATAGAAAGGGACCCGGGGGTAGTCATATCAGATTACCTAAAGGTGGGCCAGCAATGTGAGAAGGCAGTAAGGAGGGCTGGGGGATACTGGGATGCATTGGGAGAGGTATCACCAGAAGAAAAACAGGAAGTTGTTGGTCCTCTGTACAGACAGTTGATAAGACCACATCTGGAGTACTGTGTACAGTTCTGGAGACCCCATCTCCGCAAAGACATAGACAGGGTGGAGGCTGTCCAGAGGAGGGCAACCAAAATGATGCAGGGTCTGCATCAGAAGACATATGAAGAAAGACTAAAGGAACTAAGGATGTATAGCCTCGAGGAAAGGAGGGAGAGGGGGGACATAATAGAAACTTTCAAATACCTCAAGGGAATCAACAAAGTCCAAGAGGGTAGCATCTTTCAGAAAAAGAGATGTGCAAAATCAATGGGGCACAATTTGAAGATAGAGGGGCGACATCTCAGAGGTAATGTGAGGAAGTATTTCTTCACAGAGAGGGTTGTGGATACATGGAACAGCCTTCCTGAGGAGGTCGTAGAGTCAAAAACAGTGGGGGAATTCAAGAATGCATGGGACAGACATAATGCAATTCTAGCGGGGGGTAGGAGGAAGTAGGCTGTTGGTTATCTAGGATCTGCAGCTTATCTGTTAGGTAGGGAAATGGGCAGACTAGGTGGGCAAAGCGGTCCTTATCTGCCATCAAATTATATGTTTCTAAGGGGCAGGGCGGACACAGGATGTCATTGCATGTCCCCGCCCTCTGTGAAAATTGGGGAGAAAACTCCCTCTGTCTGCCACCTCCATGAAGCCTGCCTTTGGCTTCAATTAGCCTCCCAACTGGCTCTCCCCAGATAGTTACAAGGATCGCGGCTCCTGGCAAGTGCCGCGAACCCACCCTCCAAAGGGTAAGTCGGGGGTTTTGAGCACAGTGGGTAGGTGGAAGCCCATTGAAGGTGTCGTGACTAGGCAGATGATCGGTGGCAAGACAGAGGGGCAGAAAGAATAAAACTGAAAAAAAATATATATATATCCTGAGGGAACAGTGGGTCCTTGGACCTGCTCACCGGTTGGCTTGGATTGTTAGCGGGGTAGGTAACTCCTCTGGGTTACTCCTTGAGCTGTATGCCCATGACATGGTCCAAGAAAAGTTTTTTATTTTTTTATTTTTTTTATGCTTTGTACTCCCCAATGTGGTGAGTGAATCTCGGGGTGTTTCCTTATTCCATTCTGTGGCATGTGATATTCTGTTTACAGCATCAATTATTGTATGGATTCACCTGTGCATCTATGCTTTATGTGAGCTGGATTCTTGCAACAAAGCTTAATAAAAATATTATAAGAAAAAAACAGTAATAAGGCAATGGGGGGAGACCAAAGATTGAGCAGGGTTTGTGGTGGCACAGTAGGTAGGGAAAATAAGGCAGACTAGGTGCGCTAAGCGGTCCTTCTCCATCATCAACTTCTGTGTTTCTATGTAAAGAAAATTGGATGTGGTGGAGGAAGTTTTTATACTGTATGCAATATTTGAACAGTCCTGCAATCCCACAGCAGTCCTAGTACAAAATCGAGACAGATTCTTACACCCTCTTCCTTTTTATTTACAATCACCATTGGTGATGACTAAGCACTTCTCAATCCTTCTGTGATACCCACCTCTTTCATTTTTTTGTATTTCCTTAACTGTATTTGCTCTTAACTAATTTGGTACTCTGTATTTCTTTTTGTCTGATAGGGCAAACTTTCCGTGTCACTATTATGTACTCGACCCCTTCTGCTTGACCTCGTGCTGTGGTAAAAGTACTTTGAAATGTCTTTACCAGGCCGGTGGCACTGAGGGTGGGCGTGGATGTACACCTCACACCATGCCAGGCGACCCATGTTCGGGGCGAGCACGGGCCACCGGTGGTTGGCAGGGAGGGGAGAGGACTGTGCATCCAGAGGACACACCTCTCTCCCGGGAGGAGGACTGGCTTCCTGTCTAACCGACTGCCCCCAGATAGAGGCCAGAGGGCAGTATGGGTCTGAGGGCAGTGGAAAGGAGGGTGCTGCGGGACTTCCGCAGATGGTGGTGTGCCTCCACACACGCCATTGGGCTGTGTGCACCCCAGCAGGGGAATGGGAAAAAAAACAGTATTAAAACCCCTCCAGCTGCAGGATGACAACCCGACCCTTCGCAGGCTCTGCACCTGGACTGGGCAGGAAGGTAAGACACGATGATTCCGGGGTAATGGGGCTGGGAGGGTCAGTCAGAAGGGGGCAGCCGGAGATGTAAGGAGAATTAAATGTTTATATATAAAAAAAATGTCTTTACAAAGTTATGTATTTCTGCGGGTTGTTGTGTGCATTAAGGAAACATTCATCTTTACCGCACCAGAAGTTATAGTTTGTTCCAGTCTGTCGTAAGCTACGTCAACGTCTTCTTCAGCAGTTTCATGTAATACTTGTAATAATGATGGACGGAGGCTGGTAAGTCTCTTGCTCAGCTCAGTACAGTTCAGCACGGCTTATCTTAGTTAACCAAGAATGATACTGGCAGGTTATTGCCCACCAAACTCATATATTTATATGGCAAGTACACACAGAATGACATAATGCACATGCCATTCATATCCTGACAACTCGCCCTGTAAGCTATTTGCAAACCCCAAACAAAAAATGTGTAGATATATATCCTACTTTATAAGTTGCAATGTCCTTGTTCCAAGTGTCAGTCCCATTCTTGCCGGTATCTGACAGGCTTTTGGATCTTTCGTCCACAAACCTGGCTCACCACCATGTGGTTTTCATTTGGTGCAGACTTTTTTGTTTTTTTGGCCCGGCCTTCCCCTTTCTCCATTCCAGGATGAGGTTCAGCCCCTGCCCATCATGCTGTCCCACCATGCCCAGGCTAACTGCTCTGGGCGGGGCTGCTAGGCCAGCACCCATTTGCTTTAGACTTGCTACGCATTCTCGATGGGCTCTGCGAGGCAGCCTACATCATCAGTGGTGGGTCCTCTGACTGCTGTGCCACCATAGCTGTGTCTTCCTCCTAAGGTGTGTCATCCCGCACCTTGTCAGACTCCCCCCCATGGATGGGTGTGACAGGGAGATCCTGCCACTCTTGAGGACTGACCTTTTCTTAAATCTGTTGCAACAGTTCTTCTATTTCTTAGCCTAATTTATTCTTTATAATTTCTAGTCCATAAGTCTGGTCACCTCTGGGCGCCCCCTCCCCTTTCTTGACTATGTATAGCGTCCTCTTTAATTTTTACTTTTCCTTCTCAGGTCCTCATACAAAGAAGTTATTCTGGTGACCTCTGAGCTGATGTAAAACAACAGGTTATGTTCCTCGTTGTTGGATTTAGTATGCAATAGCACTATGTCATAAAATACCTTAATATATATGCCTTATGCATATGAGACCTGTAAATATTGAAAATACCACAGCACTAGGTGTTTTTGATGAAGGTAAAAAGTTACTAGGGGACTGTTTAGTATAAAAAATTAAGTTACTGGGGTAGATATATCAGAAACCCTCCGTTGTGTTATTTAAATGCATGCAAATTATAGATTGTTTGAGAGACCCTTTGGCACCATGCATTCCTGATGCAGCCTAATATTTCATGGTGATTTGCATGTACATACCATGATGCTTTGCATTATGGTGATATGCGTGATGTTGTGTTTCTTTGAAACTTGGCTTTATTGCCAGTGCCCTTTGGGGTAACCCTTACTTCAGTGATTCTACATTGAGGTTCTTTGTCTTTAGCTTGTTTTGTTTTGTTTTCCTTTTTCATTTTTGAACTCCCCATCACCTAAGTACACAAGACCAACATAGGGAATAAAATAATTTTCACTAAAGAGATAGATCAGTGGGTGCTGACTAAATGCAGATGAAGGCCATGTATAGTCTGTTACTGCAAACCGATGTATTGAAGGGATATGCCATTGCCTAAGGTCATCCTCTGTATTTTAAATTCAGTAAACATCACACAGAGATTGTGTGCTGTACCTGAAGTTCTGTGTCTGATCCATCTTTAATCAAATCAAATTAAGATTTATTCATAAAAAGGTGCCTTTCCATAGTTCAAGGCACCTGTACGTACAAACATATCACATCAACAATAAAGTTCATAAAATTATGACAATATATAAAACCACAAAGTCAGCAAAATCAACGATTACTAAAATGACGGCAATATTATATTTCATCACAGAAGGCTAGGCCAAAGAGGTACGTCTTCAGATCAGCTTAAAAACTTTGGAAAGTCAGGCATTCTTTTATCCGATCAGGTAGAGAATTCCACAGGGTAGGGGCCAGAAATGCAAATGAACAGGCCACAGATGTTTGTAAACACACCCTGGGAATCTCTAGCAATCTTTTGTCAGAGGATCAGAGAGGCCAGGAGGGGGCAGTAGGGAGAAAGGAGATCTTGCAAGTAGCAGGGTTCCTGGTCATGTAGGGCTTTATAGATCAGCAAACTGACCTTGAAGCTGATACGCCACCGCACTGGCAGCCAGTGCAGTCCCCAAAGCACAGGCATAATATGACTGGTCCTAGAAGTACCAGTCAGAAGCCTGGCAGCCACATTCTGCACCAGCTGCAGGTGGCAGATATCAACTCCCGATAACCCTATGTACAGGGCATTGCAGTAGTCAAGATGAGTGTTCATGAAAGCATGGACTGGTGTTGGAAGATCCTTGGGAGGGACCAGGTGTTTCACCCAGGTGATATTCCTCAGATGGAAAAAAGAGGTCTTGACAGTGGCTGACACATATGCTTTCAGGGTCAGACTAATGTTAAAAATAACACTCAGGTTCCGCACCCAATCTGAGGTTGTAAGCTGGACACCCCTGAGCCAAAGGCCCGAGGGTTGTCAGGCCAACACATCCCACGCCAACTATCCGGGTCCACCACCAACACCTTGGTTTTGTCCAGATTCAACCTTAGTCAATTAGCACTCATCCAATCCTGAATCTCGGGTAGGCAGTTGCTAAACACCAAGAGAATATCTCCCTGTTCAGGCACAAAGGACATGTAAAGTTGAGTATTATCTGCACAGCAGTGAAAACTCAAACCATACCACCTAATAATGTCTCCCAATGGCAGCATGTACACAGCGAACAACATGGGCGCCAAAGTGGAGCCCTGCGGCACCCCGCAGGCTAGGGGAGAGGGTTGGAGAAATAAATTCCTGAGACCATTCTCTGTGTCCTACCCTCAAAGAATGATTGAAACCCTCTGAGAACAGTACCAGACAGTCCACAGATGAACCGCAGGCGCTCCAGTAGCACACCATGATCCACTGTGTCAAATGCCACTGAGATATCAAGGAGGACCAAGATGGAATGAGTCCTCCAATCTCTTGCTGTTAGGAGATCATTAAGTACCCGAACAAGGGTCGTCTCAGTGCTATGCCTCTTCCCAAAACTGGACTGGAGAGTGTCATAGACATCATGGGTGGATAAATGATCATCCAGCTACACTGCAACCACCTTCTCAATAACCTTCCCAACAAAGAGAAGGTAAGAGACAGGTCTGTAGTTGGCAAGACAGTCCAGGTCAAGGGAGTTTTTTTTTTCAGGAGCGGTTGTACAGCTGCCACCTTCAGGGGATCAGGAAAGACCCCTCTCTTCAATGACCTCCAGACTATCTCAGCCAGGACACGGTTGATTTCCTCAATGCACCACACAAGAAGGCACATTGGGCCCGGTTCCAAACTACAGCTGGTTGGCCTCAAAACCTGGACAATCTTCATGATGTTTATGATGTCTGGCCGGCCAAAGTCGTACCAGACAAACCAGGTGCTTGCAACCTCCCACCGACCCCCATAATCCCCCGTAGGAGGGACTGGGTGGATACCAGACCTGATGGTGACAATCTTTTTTTTTTATCTTTCTTTCTCATTCCAACCTCCTGAACTCTTTCAGGAGTAGTCACAGCGGGTACCAGTCCTTGTTCCCGCACGTCTGAAGCCCCCTTCTCGCCCCTTCCATCTTCTCCGCTACCACCCAGACCCCCAGTTCTGAGTCCCCCGAGGCAGGACCACCAGATACTCCTCCTGGCGCTGTATCTAACAATCCAGTCTGGTGGGGTGAGGCGGTGGAGAGCACACAGGGGCAGGAGGATGGCCCGACTCTGAGCATGGTGGACTTCACCTGCCATCACCTATCAGGAGGTGGAGAGTTTTCTGGTTCTTTTTCCTCATTGCCCCACCCCCACAGGCAGAGTCCCGACATGCAGTGATGCCAGGGAACATCTTGCCATGCTCCTTAGCCCTCTAGTTAAGCCCTGTAGCGTTACGGTACCTCTGGTCTCCACCAGAGGTCACCGTGGTGCTGGGCATAATCCCTGGAAGGAGAGCTGTCCTCCTTACGCTCAATCCTTGCTCTCCCCTGCCGACCCCCGGCGTCCCAGGCTCGCTCCCAAACCCAGGTCGCCAGCGTGGCATGAGGTGTGGCGTCCAGGTCCAGCTGATGGTGACAATCTTATCCGCGAAGAATTGAGCAAACTCATCACATCTTTCTTGTGACAAAGGCTCCACCTGACTGCAGACAGATTGGATTGCACAATCTGTCAACAGTTCAGAAGAGCTGAGCTGGTCGATTTTGTGTGGCAGTAGTCTCCCTGGACAGGAATTCCGCCTTCTTATGAGTGATTGTTGATTTATAGACAGTGTAATGATCTATCAATCTAAGCCTGTCGACATCCAGGCCTGACTTCCACCAGGCCCTCTCTAACCTTTGACCCACTCTCTTCAACTCCTTCAAGGTCCCATCAAACCAAGGGACCTTGGGCAAAGAGTAAGTGGTCAAACACGAACAAGATCAATGCAATCCAGGGCATCTGACACTGCCTTATTATAGGCAAGTACAAGATCACCTGGACCCATGCTTTCACTCACCAGGCTTGATAGGTCTAGTACTGCCATTAGGCCCTCTGAGGTCTGTAGTAGTGAGTTGGATGAGTAAAGCACTGACACAAGGAGTAGATGCAGAAGTCACACAGAAGTGTGTATTTATTTATAAAAAAAAAATTAATAAAATAATAACTTTCAGAAAAAAAATAATCAAACAAGCATTACACAGTCTGGACCTGGCATTAGTCCACCCTCTGTGTTATCTCAACCTATTCCAAGGTTGAACTGATCAGAATTGACTGAGAAAGGGATTTCTATTTTAATTCAACTCTACAACAATATAAACCGAGAGAAAGGAGTGAGGAAAACAGCTCTTTCTCTCACTATTCTGCAGGAGGGATTCTTTCTTTATTTTCAGGCATCCCAAGGATCGGGAAGGTAAATCAGCCTAAACACCTAATTCTGGACTTCCTTACAGCCTACACAGGCAGATGACACCAATACAATCATAAAAATAAAGGGGGGGGGTATCTTAGAGCTATTTCTAGCTACAGAAGCTGCGTTAATAATTTTGGCAACTGCACGGCACTGCGATCCTGCGTGTGTTCGTGCAGGAACGCAAGCAAGCACTGGAACATAACAAAAACGGCTCAACAGATGGGCTCTGATTCTAGTGCTCTTAAACAGCATTTTTATCTGCTTTTAATCATTTTAGTTTACTGGCATAACAGCCAGTCAAGCAGGCAAACCAGGTGGTGGTAGGCAGTGCTCTTGCAAGGCAAAGGGAGAGAGAGAGACAGAAAGGGAAAGAAGAAGGGAATTTTGTAGGTGGCCAGCCTACAGGATAACAGAGGATAGGAAAGACAAGGTGCTGTTGTGCAACAGACTTAAAGGGGGATATAAAGAAGATAGCACAGAGTCTCTTCCCTCAAGTGGGGGGGGGGCACAGCGCTACCACAGGGTCATGCCCCTCAAAAGGTGGTACCGGACCATCTCCGTAGGGGCAAGCCCATTGGGGGAGCACCCCTGCCCCTGTGATCCATCCTCGGGTGGTGTATCACCGAGTACCGTCCGGAACTGCAGACACCAATATTGGGCCTGCATTCTCATCCAGCCAGGTCTCAGTGATGCACGCCAGGTCAGAGGAACCAACAAGATCGGCAATTATAACAGTCTTGTTTTTAATAGATCTAGTGATGCACAACACCACTTGAGTCGGATGAACCAACGAGGAAGACTGCACCACCTGTCTGTGAAAAACAGATCCCTTGGGTATGGGAACCAGATAGGGGAAACCCCTAACCTGGTCCCATTTCACCCCAGGGCGTCTCCTTGTCCCCACCACCTCAATCTGGCTTCCCCTTTCCATACCCCCACCAGGCTCGAGACCCCCCTCCTCTTACACCTCCTGGCTATCCCCAAACTGCAGCATCTAAAATATGTCGCAGATGGCAAAGGGGGGCAGTCAAAAGGGCGGAGATCCCGAAGCCTGGAGGAGGAATATTGTCTGACCATCTTTTTACCCTCCCAACACATCACAACACACAGCAGCAGTCAGTCCAAACAAACCAAACACAATATCCACTCATTCAGATAACCACATTCAACCCAGACACTCGCACCTAACAATCCAGACAACCCCAACCTCAACTAATACAGTAAACAATAACAATTCTTATGGCAGGATATCGGAGTGATTATTATAAAAGACAGAAATCACACATATAAGACTCAAAAATGGATATTAGTTAGACTCCGAAGAGCTCCCACCTCTCCGGTAGAGAAAAGCTGCCTCCTTGGCACTATCTCCCACATAGGCCAGGACACAGTCAGCAGTTTATACGGCAACACAGTTTAAATAGGGCCCTCTCACTGCCCACCAAATCCAAATGGTGTACAGAGAAAGAAAGAGTCTGGTCATCCATATAATAGGGAAACAGGGTCGAGAAGTAAATCCTCCACCAATTTAGAAGGGCTTCCACCAGAAATTACCACACCTTAGTCAATCAGAGGAAACTTCCTACCATGAGAAAAACTCGGGTGATTCAGCCATTCCCCAAGAGATCACCGCCCTAAGGCCTCAGGCCACTGTTGGTCTTGGTGGAGAACAAGCAATCCAGCCCCCCCCCCCAAGAATCCAAAGAGCTCCAAGCACTACAGTGCTCACTCTCCAGCAGCACTGGGCCTGGGCTCCCATACAGCCGTTAACCCCAGCGATTCTTCCCCCAGGTTCAGGCCGAACCAAACCCCAGTCCCATTGGGAAATTAATAGGAATATAGTGGGCCCCAGATCCGGAAGACCCACAGAATCCTTCATCCATCAGCTGAACCAGACCAGCAAGGAAATTCCGATCCTAGTCCCACAGTCTAGTGCCGCTGCCACAAGCAGAACCTCTGCTCCACCGTTCCAGCAGGGATCCTTGGGCACATCGATGACTCCAGGCTAGACTCCAACATCCAAAAACAACACTGCACTCCTCAGAGCTCTCAAACTGGACAAATCGACTCTCCTTCCTCTTTCCTAACTGGGCCAGAAAACAACCAGCCAGGTAAGAGAACACATATAGCTTTCACAACCACAATAGTAGTCAGGATGAGAAATAAACATCCCAGCGATAAGCCACAAACCACTGGGAAAACAGAATGAATGCTTGTAAATTACTGCGACTTGCTTGTAAACGGGATCCGTACGATCGCCCAACCGACTGACTGACTGTTACTTTCCCGAATCCAACTGCCCGTATCTCTCGTCTGCCCACAGTCCGTCTAGCCGATCGACGTTTTCTCGACTTAGTGATTAGTGGTCACAACTCTTATGCTCTACACGATGAAAACTATTATGCTATGCAATGCTCTGCTCGCCCCAGACACCATGGAAACGCTCGTCTCAGTGCTCTAAGCTGTCTGCATTCCAGCCTCCTGTGCACAGCCGCTGCTGATGTCAACCTCTACCGGGCAACTGTCATTGCGCATCCTATCAATTATAAATTATGTCAGCTGCTGTTACTGGTAGTAGCCGCTAGAATACCTGCGTCTTTGTCTACAGTCAGTAATGGCAGCTTCTATGGTGCAGCTCTGCAAAATTGTTCCCTTTCAAAGGGGCCACGACATGCTGTGCATTAATGGCTACATGTACGTGAAAGAGAGGAACCGGGGTGATCTTTATTACTGGTGCTGCCAAAAACGCAATCTTTGCTGCCATGGCAGGGCAAGCACAGTCAAGACTGGGGGAGAGCACCACCTGAGAAGCAAGAAGGAGCATACACATTCTCCTGGTGCTAATGAAGGGCCAGTTGCAGAGGCAGTTGCTGCTGTAAAACAGCATGCAGTGACAAACGATTGTCCTGCTCAGATTATTCAAATGTGACCCCTAGGTGGCGCTATCCCAAGGGCTACTACCCCTGCCTGCTTGACTAGTAGCAGGTTAAGGAGGCTGAGTTCTGAAACGGGTGCCTCCACCCAGAGATCAGGGTTGGTAGTGGTCAAGCTAACCTGGGCACAGCCCTCCGGGACACTGTAACCCCCCTCTTTCCTTACTAGTGGCCGGAACAATACACAATAATCACTTTGACAATACCCCGATACACTACACAAGTACCCACACTGTTTGCACTTACCACCAGGGTATTCCTCTGGCCTGACCCTGGGAACCCCCTGTAAAACAAGGTTATACACAGCAAATAACAGCAGGACAGTACTCTTGCACAACTGGAACCACAGTCAGGATAAATGCAAAAAAGAGATCTGATTTATTTAAAGGGCTTGAACAAGGAAGGGGTGTAATCAGGTTAATTTGCTTACAGGCTCTATCAATCAGTTATGCATGCACTTCAGGGTCCATAAACAGTCACACACTCTGGGTACCCAGATGGAGAATATTGGGCTAGCCAGGAACGTTGCAGCTGGTTGGGGCCCTGTGATGGGAGAAAACAACATGCACAACACACACTATTTGTAATCCAGAGCTGGAGGGCTCAGTTTGTGAAAAGAAAACAAGATAATCAGATGACACACTTTTAAATTAGGCTGTTGTTGCAGGGAGCTACCCTGATGATTACTCATGATACCCAAGACTAGACACAGGCTGGACGAAAACCGAGACAGCAAGTGGTTAATCTGGAGTGCCAGGAGAAGCAGGGTCCACACGATTCACCGAGGAGTTGTTCCTGTTCAGGCATGGAGCAGGGGGCTGATCCCCAGGCAGGTCTCTCGTCGGTGGCTTTCTCTGTGTAGTGGGGTAGTCTGGCAGGGCCAGTGTGGCATGGCCCAGTCCGAATGGAGATGAATGTGGATTCAGTCCGATTAGGCTGGATAAAGCTTCCAGCAAGCAGAACACAGTTCACACAGTGGGGAACAAAATCATGACCCGCTTTCAATACACAGCACATTTACATTTAAAGGATTTTACGGTACCAGCAAGCAGAACACAGTTCACACAGTGGGGAACCAAATCATGACCCACTTCCAATACACAGCACATTTACATGTGAGAAAATTCTACAAACTGCTCTCTGGTCACATTCACAAAGTCTCTGCACAAACCGGGGATTCAAAAGCAGTTGGAAATCCTGACAGGCCGATCGCATTCAGCAAATCTTCGGTCTTTTTCAGGTTAAAGCCTGGTCACAGTCCAGTGGCTTAAATAGTCCTCACGACTCGGATTCAGTATGAATAAACTCTATTTTCCCCTCTCAGGGACAGCAGGCAGACAGGCAGCCAAAACTCAGCCCTTTCACAGTTCTCCCATACAAAACTACACAGAACTGCTGTTCAAAATCACTTGACAGTCTCAAGCGCGTTGCTTCTTCAGCTCCCAACCTAGATCTGACTCAAACTACAGCAAGCCTGGGAATTTCCCCAGAATCCAAAAGGTTTGGTTGGCTGATCTGTCTGTCAGTCAGTCACAACAAAGGCTCCCCCCTCAGGTGCAAAAAGCTATAAACTACAATTCCTACAGATTTTGACTCCAGACAGCTTCTGTAGTCCGGCTCCATTTTAGGTCCCACCAGAACTGATTGGTCCAATTCAGCAGTGCAGGACCAAGATAGTGGAGATAAACAAAACAGTCCTTGCTGCAAAGAAGGCAGGTTAGACAAACTACATTATCATTGTCACTCAAAATAATTTTCAGCAAGTAGTTACATCTTTCAACAGAGCTCCCTCTCAGATTACTTATGACTGCAATCCAGGCAGCTCTTAAAGAGACAGTACACAGAGGCTATACAGGCGTTCTCTGGCAATCACATTTAAACTGCTAAAATGCAGGACAATAGCCTGGCAGTGAGCATTTAGGCAAGCTCGAGGAAGACTTTTCGGGAACCCCCATTTGTAGGGGGTTGCACAAACAGAATGCACAAATGTCTCCAGCGAGGTACGACACAATACGTCATCCTGCCATGCTCAGCAGCAGCAATCAAGCAAGCCAGGAGAGAATGGTTTGAAAAAAATTATGTTCTTGGTCACGTGAGGAGGTGGTTGTGGAATGACACCACCATCGGTAGCCCTCCTCTGAACTGTGGTCTGTTCACGACCAAACTGTTTTTGGATTGCCAAGAACGCAAAATAATGTGGAGGCTTGGCACAGGTGGCTCGCAATATTAATAGGAGCATCCCATGTTGCACTGCAAGATTTGTGCGGGAGCTAAGTAATGAACAAGAAAACACTGAGGCCCAGATATTCAAACTGCGCCATTTTGTGGCGCAAGCCCTAGCACCGCTCAAAATAGTTGCGCAGGGGTGTGACCAGGGCGATGTTCAATGGATTGCGCTATGGCGCAACTTTTGAATTTCACTTCAATACACTCCACTGTGCATGGCGCAGTTTCACTGCGCCAGCGCAAGTGGTCAGAGTGGAGCAATGAGATGCGGTGGCGCAAGTTCCATTGCACCATGCACAGCACCTGTGATATTCAAAGGGTGACATGCAAATGGTGACATAATTTATGCAAGGCACACAAGGGGGCCATTTGCATCTGATTATGGCCCATTTGCATACCATTAGCATGGAGGTGCGCCGATCCCCGGCGACTTGTGCCTGGCGCCCTGCCAGGCAGCAGCCATCGGGGACTGACGCCCCCTGCAGCCCGATTGCAGGCAGAACAGTAGTGTTCCCCCTAAGCAGCCCGATCGCGGGCAGAACAGTATTCCTCCCCCCAGCAGCCAGATCCACGGGCATAGCGAGGCGTCCCCACCCCGAGTAGCGATCACGGGCATAATAGTATTCTTCCCCCACCCCCGAGTAGCCCAATCACGGGCATAGCGGTATTCTCCCCATTAGCCCGATCCACGGGCATTACGAATGTCCCCGCCGCGAGTAGCCCGATCGCGGGCATCAGACCTCCCCTCAAAGTCAATATCCTGGTAGTCCAGTGGACTGTGGTAGCCGGTCATGACGGCATCCTCAATCCCCATTCAAAATCCTGGTGATCTGGTGGCCCCCCACCCCACCCGCCCGCGCCCGCGATCGGGGCAGGGGGGTGCCTCAGGTGCGGTGGGAACAAGTCCAGGGCCACCCACAGGTGGCAGCTGCTGTGTTGCACTCTGCAATGTGGCAGCTTACCTGTGGGTGGCTCTCGACTTGTTCCTTTTTTTTCAGCGTAGCTTTGTGCAGGCGCAGGTAGGAGTTGCGCCTGCATAACTCTGCACAGCCCGGGCTGAATATCGGGCTGTGCAGTTTATGCATGGGCACACCCCCCCCCACCTGTGCCTGCATACATTACTGATGCGCCCCGGCACATCGGGATTTGTGCAGGCGCACTTTTCCCTTTTGAATATCGCACCGGGTCGCATCAGTGGGTTGTGCATGGTGTAACACTGTTGCGCCATGTGCAACCCTTTTGAATATCTGGGCCACAATGCACAATTGAGAAAATTGAGTGTGGTCTCCCCTGATCCCCTCTTAAGAAATATGCTGTGCATGAAGAGAAAATTGGCAATATTATACATGATAAAGATAATCGTTCAGCAAAGGACTTTGTCCGTGGCATTGTCCACAACATGGTTTTATAATTGTTATTAGTACTTTGGAAGTTTTAGCTATTAAACAATAAAGTTAGTTTTTATTGCCGGTGGAACACAGTGGACCACAGTACCTAGGAGTCCGAAATATGCTTCTGTGTTAAAGCTGTTAGCCTTTGATCACAGGTACCTACTTGCTCACCCCCCACAGCTAGCAGTGGAACCAGTGAACCAGAGGAGTGGCTATCTCTGCAAAGCAGTGTGCAAAAGATGGAGATTAGTGCCCAAGAGGTGGATAAGCAGAAAAGGGGCAAAATTCAGCAGAAGGGCAGACAGCAAGGAGAACCAGGGTTAAATGATAACCAAGGAAGGGGCTGGAGTAGAATAGTGAAACAGTCTAGGGAGGTCAAATCATGGAAAGCCATGTGTGCAAATGCCAGGAGCCTTAGCAACAAGATAGAAGATCTGGAGGCTGTCATGGTACAGTCAGACCTGGACATTGTGGCCATCACTGAAACCTGGTGTAATGATAACCACGACTGGGAGATGGCCATACCTGGCTACAACATATTCAGAAGAGACAGAGCAGGCAGGAAGGGAGGAGGAGTGGCACTGTATGTGAAAAATGACATTAGGGCCACAGAGATCCAGGAGGAACAAAATGGGGGAGAGATACTGTGGGTTAAGCTGGAAAGGAAAATGGGGACAGCCATCCGCACAGGTGTGGTCTATAGACCACCAGCCCAGGAGGAAGAAACAGATAGGAGTTGATGTTAGCCATCCAAAGGATGGCAGACAAGGGTGAGGTAGTACTGGTTGGAGACTTCAATATTCCAGACGTGGACTGGAGCATCCCAGCAGTAGCATCAACTAGAACAGATTTATCCTGGACTCCCTTCAGGGTGCCTTCCTCAAGCAACTGGTCATGGAACCAACTCGGCAGAAGGCAATACTGGACCTTGTGCTCTACAAACATGGACAGTGTGATGGGGGTAACAGTGGGGAGCACCTGGGAAACAGTGACCACCAGTCATTGTGGTTTGAAATCACAGAAAGAGCAGAACCAAACCACACAAAACACGTATCCTGGATTTTAGGGGCAGACTTTGGGAAATGGGGAGATACTTGAAAGAGGCATTAAGGGAATGGGACAGGAATCAGGGGTTGAGGAACAGTGGCAGTATTTAAAATGGGGATTACAAGAACAACAGAATTATGCATTAAGCAGGTTAGCAAGGAAAGGAAGAGGAGACCATTATGGTTTTCCAAAGAGGTAGCAAAGAAAGTGAAAGCCAAAAAGATTGCATTCAGGCAATACAAAAGACACAGGCAAAGGGGATAGGAGAAGTACCAGGAGAAGCAAGGGAGGCAGGAGGTCAGTAAGGAAGCCAAAGCTCAGACAGAAGAACACATTGCAAAATCAGTGGGTAGAGGACAAAACCTTTACAGGTACATAAGTGAAAAAAGAAAGACAAAGGAGGGATAGTGAGACTGAAGGGGAGATGGGGGCACGTGGAGGATGACAACAGTAAAGCTGACATATTGAACGATGTTTCTGCTCCAGTCTTTACTGAGGAAGAGGAGGAGGGTAATGGGTCTGAAGGAGTACAAGGGGTGAGAATGGTGCAGAAATGGACACAAGTCCCTTTCACGAGAAAGGGTCTTGAAGGAACTGGAAGTAATAAGGGTTGATAAAGCAATGGGGCCAGATGGGGTGCACCCCAGGGTCCTTAAAGAACTAAGAGGTGGTGGCTGAACCTCTGGCTATCCTGTTTAGCCGATCACTGGAAACAGGTGAGGTACCCAAAGACTGGAGGACAGCAGATGTAGTCCCCTTATACAAAAGTGGGAACAAAGAGGAAGCAGGGAACTACAGACCAATCAGCCTCACCTGAGTAGTGGGGAAGATCATGGAAGCACTACTGAAGGAGATTGGTGGAACATCTAGTTGTCAATGGACTACAGGACCCAAAGCAGCATGGTTTCACCAGGGAGAGTGTCAGACCACACCGTTGAATTTTTGACTGGGTGACTGGGAGGTGGATCGGGAGGGCAGTGGACATGGCCTATCTGGACTTCAGCAAGGCCTTTGACACTGTGCCACATAGAAGACTATTACACAAACTGGGAATATGGGTGGGCAGGACAGTAGTGTGGTGGTTAGGTAACTGGCTGGGTGGCAGGACACAGAGGGTGGTGGTAAATGGCTGTCACTCCACAGAGGAAGAGTGACCAGTGGGGTACCACAGGGATCTGTGCTGGGACCGGTCCTATTCAACATCTTCATCAGTGACATTACAGGACCTAGAGGCAGAATTTCACTGTTCGCTGATGACACAAAAGCTCTGTAACAGAGTAGACACACCAGAGGGGTGTAGACAGAATGAGACGCGACCTGCAGAAACATGAAGAATGGTCAGGGGTTTGGCAGTTGAAATTCAATGCAAAGAAGTGCAGATAGTACATATGGGGCACAAAACCCTGGCACAATATATCAGTTGGGGGGTGAGGATATAGCATGCACCAAGCAGGAAAGGGATCTTGGGTTGTCATCTCTGATGACCTCAAGGTGGGGAAACAATGTGACAAGGCAGCAGGTAAAGCAAATAGGATGCTGGGATGTATGGGCAGGGGCATCACCAGCAGGAAAAGGGAGGTCATAATTCCACTATACAAGACACTAGTGAGGCCCCACCTGGAGTACAGTGTACAGTTCTGGAGACCATACCTATGTAAGGACATAGACAGGATAGAGAGGGTTCAGAGGAGGGCAACAAAGATGGTGCATGGATTGTATCACAAGTCCTACAGGAAGACAGGTTGAAGGAACTGAACATGTACTCCCTGGAGGAAGGAGGAGAGAGGGGATATGATAGAGACATACAAGTATCTTACAGGGAGGAACAGGGTGCAGGAAAACACTATTTTTAAGTGAAAAAGATGTTCCAGGACTAGAGGGCATGGGATGAAGTTGGAGGAGGACAATTCAGAGGAACATGAGAAAAGATTTCTTCACAGAGCCGGTGGTGGACAAGTGGAACACCTGCCAGAGGAAGTGGTGGGGCTGAAACAATCACGGGATTTAAGAATGCATGGGATAGACATAAAGGAATTCTGGAGGTCAGGGGTAAGGGGCAACAGACTTCTAGGAAAACAAACTGAACTTACAAGCTCAAATGGGCAGACTGGGTGGGCCATAGGCCCTTATCTGCCGACACTGTCTATGTATCTATGTATCTATGTATCTATGCTTTAAAGCAGCGGTATAAGACAGGGCATGCTAATTTCTTCAGCCTCTTTTTGATCGACTACTAAGACTGATACTGAACCCAAAGTAACAAGCTGTTGCACTTTAAAAATGGTGAGTTACAAATTTACTTTTTACTGCAACAGTTTATTTTTTTTTAGTAGAAGTAGTAGCTGCAACATCTTGTGTGCTGTTTCAAATTGTAGAACTGTTGCTTGGGCTGTGATATTGTAACTTTTGAGGCTTGGGAACACTTGTTTGGCAGTGATAATTAGAGTGTAATTTAAATGTGATGTTTGCCTGGTGTTAGGGGGAGGGGAAATTAGCAGAAATCACCTTGTCTTTCATTGTTCACTTGGGAACATAGGAGGCTAGTAAGGACAGAGGTCTGGGGTTATATTCTGTTTTAACTGAAATATTTGAATAGTTTTGTGCGTGAAATTAGTTCTATGTGTTAAAAATTACTACTTTGAGTTAGAACTGTTGCTTGGGCTGTTATATTATAATTTTTGAGGCTTGGGAACACTTGTTTGGCAGTGATAATTAGAGTGTAATTTAAATGTGATGTTTGCCTGGTGTTAGTAAGAGCCCTCCCACCCAACCTGTTTTGTATGCTTTCTTAAATACTGAAAAGCCACTGGGGTGGGATTGAAGGGCTGTGTATTTCTGTTTGGGACTGAAATTGAGCAACAGGAACTGGTGGGCCTGTGACATCATACGGTACCTGATGTCTGCATACACACACTGTTAGTGGAATGGACACCACTGGACTGTATGTGTTTGTGAGACTTGGGAACTTTATTGGTGGGGTTGAAATTGGGTTTGTAAATAACTGCAGTCAGTATAGAAGAAACTGTATTCCAGGGGAAGGACTGAGAAAAGGGGCTGTGCCATTATAAACAGAGGGGACAAACAGGGTGGCCATATTCCACCATGGCAGGCATCTTCGGAAGGGTTGTAGGCTGCACATACTGTGGGATGGCAATAATTCTCAATTGGGCCTGGAGAGAGGGAGGCTGCCCACTCTGTAGACAGCTATCTTGTATCAGGAGTGAGGTACATTGGTTAAGGAGTAAGCTGGAGGAGCTGGGGGGGTCAAAGGATGAGGGGTGTAGATATGGGCAGCAGAAGGGTGGGTCTGAGGGGAGGCTGGGGCAGCGCTCTGAAATTATGGGACGTTATGTTACAGCAAGCAGGAGGGGGGATATTAGGGACAGAGGACCCCTAGATAGGGATGTTGATGCTAAGGGGAAAGCATACGGGGTGAACATTCCAAATAGAAAGTGTAGGGGAAAGAGTCAGGAGGGGCTATTGTGGGGAAGCCTAGTAGAGCAGACATTGAGAAGGGAGGGGCTGTTTTGGGGAAGCCTAAAACAGCAGACTGTGGGAACGGAGCTCCTAAGGAGAACAGAGCAAGAGGGGAAGAAGAGGGGCAGTTTAGAGGTGCAGTCAGGGGAAACTTGGGTTGCTTGATGGAGGCTGACATAGAGTGTCACAATAAATTTGAGCTACTAAACAACCTAGAGGGGGAGGAAGGGGTTGGTGGAAATGAGGAAACTGATACAGAAGCCGGGGGGAGGGAGTCGGGTACCCAAGGGCACCACAGGCCGGCAATGGAAAGGATAGAAATAGTCCCAGAGGGAGAGGAAACATAAATGTTAAGCAGATGGGGGAGATGCAACATATTGCAGACATGAGGGAGGAGCATGACTGGAGAGAAACTGGAGACAAGGAGGTGGGAGAGGCCCCTTCAGCAGGGGTCAGTACCAAGGATGGGGCCCTAGCTAAAGGAACCACAGAGAGCCTCTGGAGGCAGGGTACTATTACAAGGGGGAGGATGGCGGTGTGGAAGGTGAAACCATCAGGGCAGGATAAATGGTTCGAATAAGAGAGGGTTAAAGGGGAGACCTATACAGAGGGGGTCTGAGTTAAGTGGGCAAAATAACGAGGGAGGCAGAAAGGGGAGGGTGACAAGAGGGTTTCTAATAAGGCAGGAAGACTCCCATGGAATTGAGATCACGAATAAATGGGGGACGGAGGGCTGAGAGGGCATAGTGGAGGTAACCATAAGGCTGATGGCGGTGTTAAGGTTCTGTTATTGGGAGACTGGAATGATTAGGGGTATCAGTGGGAGGGGCGGGCTGGATGCCATAGCCAGATGAAGGTAGTGAGTATCTCTGGGCTGACAGTGCACAGAGCAAAGTTCATGGTGTATGAACTGGTTAGGGATTGTGGAGGGAAATCGGATTTCCTGGTGTATTTGGGAACTAACGATCTAGAGGGAAATAGCATTTTGGAAATCCAAGCAAGGTTCCAAGAACTTGCCAGAGTCTGTCGGGATAATGGATGCAACATTTCCTTTTCGGAGATATTGCCAGCACCAAAGGCCTCCGTGGAGAAAAAAATTAAGATCACAGAGGTTAATGACTGGCTCAGGAAGTGGGGTGAAGAGAGTGAGTTGGGGGTGTTAGGGAACTGGAAAGGAGTTTGGGAGGATAGGAACTGTATGCCAAGGACAGGCTTCATCTTGCCCCATTAGGAAGGAAGTCATACAACAGGGATGGCTGACTACATTCAAGAAGATGGGGTTTAAACTTGTGAGGGGAAGGGATAAGGGAGGGCTGACCAGAAGCCCTCTCCTCCAGAAGAGAAGTAACCTTCAAACCCAGGGGGAGGAAACAGACTGGGAGTGGAGGTTTCAGGAGGAGCAGAGGAGGATGGAAGTATAAGTAACCTGGGTGGGGTTACAAAGGGATCAGGGATAAGGGGTGGGGTTGGTGTTAGTAAATGCCAGGAGCTTGGGAAACAAGTTGCCAGAGTTCAGCCATGCTGTTCGGAGGTGGATGTGGCGGTCACGGAGACGTGAGCCAACAAAAACCATGACTGGGACCTAAGCGTGGAGGGGTACACTATGCTTAGGAAGGATAGAGCGGAGGGCAGAGGGGTGGAGTGGCTGTGTTCATTAGAGATGACATAGAAATTGCTAGGGTAGAGGCAGAGGTAAACGTGGAGGCCTTATGGGTCACCTTACGATCCCCAGCAGGAGATAAGGTCAAGCTGGGTGTAGTATATAGGCCGCCCTGGGATGAGTGATGTTCTAGAGGATGGTTTGCTGGACAACATCATTGCCCAGTGTGGACCAAAAGAGGAAGGAGTGGTGTTGATGGGGGACCTTAATATGCCAGGTACTAACTGGGGAACCATGTCCTCTAAGGTGGCCAAGGAGCAGAGGCTGCTGAACGACTTCCAGGATGTGTTCTTAACACAGCATGTGATGGAGCCCACAAGGGAGGGGCATGTCCTGGATGTGGTTCTGGCAGATGGGGATCTGGTAAGGGACCTGGTTGTAGAGGACCCCCTGACTGGGAGCGACCACAATACTGTCTGGTTTCAAAAAAGGATGGGGGGAAGGGGGGTGAGATCTAGGACACTGGCAGTGGACTTCAGGGGGGCAGACTTTGTGGGCATGGGAAATATTCTCAAGGATCACTTGAAGGGGATTACATCAATGACAAGTGTGGAAGGGAGATGGAAGGTCATAAAACGGGGACTTCATGAGGCAGTCAGGATCTGCGCTAAGTTGAAACGTAAGGGAGCAAGGTCACATAAACCATGCTGGTGGTCCAGTGAGGTACAGGTAGCAGTCAGAGAAAGAAGTGACTACAAAAAATATAAAACAACAAGAGGGATAGGGATAAGGAAATGTACCATCTTGCATCTAGAAAAGTCACCCGGATGGTGAGGGAGCAAAGTCCAGTAAAGAACAGCGGCTGGCACAGGGGATACATGGAGGGAAAAGAGTTCTTCCAGTACATTGGGAGAGGAGAAATCTAAGGGCCATCTCAGCAGATTGAGATCAGAAGGAGGTGGGTGGAAAAGGCGAGGACCAGGCAGAAGTATTTAACGAGTACTTTGCCTCTGTGTTCTACTAGGGAGGGGATGGGATATCTACAAAGCAAGGCACGATGGGGATAGAAGCGGCAGTGAGTGGGATCAGGGAGCAACAGAAATGGAGCAAGAGGAGGGAGAGGTACCCCAGGGTGTCACATCTGGACAAGGATAAAAAGGCCAGTAAGGTGGAGGAACAGATGATGCTATCTCCGCAAAAGGGTGTGATTAGCCCTCAAGGCCAAAGAAAGACAAATCTCCTGAGCCGGATGGCATTCAACGAGTACTATGGGAATTGGTGGACATACTGGCTGCACCCCTGGCGGAGCTCTTCAACAGGTCACTTGAGACAGGGAGGGTACCTAGGGATTGGCGAGAGGCACATGTGGTGCCAATCCATAAAGGGGGGTTGAGGGAAGTACCAGGTAACTATAGACCCATCAGTTTGCCCTTGGTGGTGGGAAAATTAATGGAGAGTATAATAAAGGAACGATTGGGGGTGTACTTGGAGGAGGTAGGAGGTCTGGATAGTCGGCAACATGGGTTTGTGCCAGGTAGATCATGTCAAACCAATCTTGTGGAGTTATACGAATGGGTAACATCAGAACTGGACAGGGGAAAGCCTGTGGGTGTATTATTCTTGGACTTCAGCAAGGTGTTTGACTCTGTCCCCACAATGGTCTGGTTGAGAAACTGATGGGGTTAGGAGTAGGCCCTTTGATGGTCAGATGGATTGATAACTGGTTAGCTGGATGCACCCAGAGAATAGTGGTCTGTGGGGAGCTCTCGAACCCTAGAGAGGTTGGTAGTGGGGTACCGCAGGGCTCGGTCCTGGGTCCGATCCTGTTTAATGCATACATGTCTGACATCAGGGAGAGTATAGGGTGTGAAATGAGTCTCTTCGCTGATGACTCCAAGATGGAAGCAGTAGTTGAGGGAGAAGAGGGGAGGTTGGCCCTGCAGGGGACCTGGACACCCTGGAAAGCTGGGCTCACACATGGAAATTAAATTTCAATATCACCAAGTGCAAGGTGTTGCATCTTGGGAGGGGAAACCCTAAACACAGGTACACCCTGGGAGGGGAGGCACTGGAGGCCTCAATAGGGGAAAAAGACCTAGGGGTCATGGTGGATGTATATATGAATAACTCTGAGCAGTGCAGGAGAGCGGCTAGCAAGGCAAACAGGATGTTGGGATGCATCGTGAGGGGGATCACCTCTAGGAGCAAGGAAGTGATTTTGCTGCTATACAATGGACTGGTTAGACCACACCTTGAGTACTGTGTGCAGTACTGGAGACCACACTTGAAGAGGGACATACAGCTCCTGGAGAGGGTACAGAGGAGGGCAACTAAGATGATACGAGGGCTAGGGGATTTGATGTATGAGGACAGACTTGAGCTCTGCCTGTTTTCATTGGAGGAGAGGAGAGACAGGGGGGACAAGATTGAGGTCTTCAAGTACCTCAAGGGAATAAATAGGGTAAACATGGAGGGGATCTTTAGACTAAAGCAGGGAGGTATTACCAGAGGGCATGGTTTGAAGTTGGAAGGAGGAAGGATGAGGGGAAAAGAGGAGGAGGTTTTTCACTGAGAGGATGGTGGACCCTTGGAATGCACTGCCTGGCGAGCTGGTTCAGAGATCCACAGTGGAGGGCTTCAAGAGAGGGTGGGACAGACACAGAAAGTGGATGTATCAGATGATGGCCTGTCCCAGGGGAGTGGGGATGGATGATAGGGGTTTCTGGAACACAAGGGAGGGGAGGGCCTCGGCACCCAACTAGGGATCTGAGGTTCGAGCAGATTTGATAGACTGTAAGGCCTAATCTGCTGGCAAATAGTATGTTAGTAGCTGCACCAGCTTGTGTGCTGTTTCAAATTGCTGTCCATGTGTTTATTTTTGCTCTGAAATAGCTGTACTATTCAGGTCGGGAAACTGATCATGCGGTCACATGAACATCGGGAGACAGTGCTGGTAGGGAACTTGAAAACGGGGAAATGAATGTCGGTAAATGGGGAGTCGGGAGATCGTACCAGACCCCTTGTAAGCTGTTGCAACTTAAACAAACTTCAACCCCGTTACACTCCCTCAAACTAACTAAATCACTTCTTCACCCCTATCTAACTGCCACTAGCTCAACAAAAATAAATAAAATAATCATAACACAAAAATAACAAATTAACAAATAGATAAAACTAAAAATTAAACAAAATCCTACACTAACGCTACTGCATCTAGTGGCTAGCCCAGTGTGGCTGCCATTTTCACAATAGCTAATGTGGGTTAATCCCACAACCCATCCACAGACTTGGTTTTAGAAGTAGGATAACTTGCTGGAAACATTTGGACTGAGCTAGAGGGACATTTTCCGGTGGATATTGCCCAGATATCCCAGGTGCTCCGATGCACCAGAAGTTGCCAGAGGAGAACCTAGAGAAGAAAGTCCGTAGAGTTCTGACCAGAACCATGTCCGACAGACTGGGAGAGAAACTGCTACTTGGACTGCACCTGGGAACTTGGAGGAATGCAAGCCTGAAGACAATGAAGAGATGCAAGAGGATGAGGAAGAATCGAGGGAACTGCCTCCTATTAAAGACGCTCTGTTGAAAGTGACCAGTAGCAAAAAGTTTATACAAATGTACTAACCACATTTATATGTAGTTGGCTAACCAAAAGGTTGAGAACATAGAAAAGGTATAAAAAGGCTTACAGGGGCTGCAGGTGGCTAGTGAATAACTAAATGATACCACCATGCAAATTAATGTGAGTGGCTAATGGAGGGCTGAAGCAGCTAGTGGATAACTACATGATACCACAATGTAAATTAAAATGCATTGTAAGTGCACGGGTGTTTAAAAGGTAATTGTTGAAACCATGCAAATGATAATAATACCACCATGTGAATTAATATGTATGTGGGTGCACAGGTTCAAAAGGCATTGAGGCCCTGTAGATGATACTTTTAGAAAAATAGGGAAAGGAAAATTAGTTTTACTCTGCTTAGCAAAAATACTTTGTATAAAACATGTCTTTCTGTAACCTAAAAGGTCATGGTTAAGATACAATGCAGTTGCTTCAAGTAATTGCCATTTAGCCTTGGCTAACACAGTTCCTCATATCATGATTACTTGTGTTTGGAAAATGTATAACAAAGAGCTGATAAAAAATAATTATGTCCTTGCTTTGGCCACTGTCTACTAAAAGGCTCTTTTTGCAGTGCTACACAATTTATTTAAAACAGAGTAAAAGCTTTATTTTTGTTTCCTGTCTCCTAAAGCATGTTATTTTTAATAATGTAACATCTCCTGAACATCCAAGGACAATGATAAACAAAACTCCCCTGTCTCAACAAAGTGTCCAATGTATCTTATGACTGAGGTATTTTTTGGCCAATGTAGTTTCGAGCCTTTGTCTCATGACTTTATTAAATGACATAGTGTCTAGGCTAAAATTTGCTGTAGTAGGTTTGGAAATTTCCACTATGCATTTTTGATGTAAACAATTTGGGTATCAGTACAGGATCTGGATGTATTGTCCAGTGTCTCTTCGAGAGGAAAGAAGTTTGTGATCTGAGTATCCATAGCACTCGAAGGATCCAGAGAGAAGGGAATTTTGTTTCATTTTCTCTGAAAACCTGTAGCCCTGTAATACAAATATTACTAGCTGTTTAGAGTGCATGTTAGAATCACCCCAATGGGACTGCTCCATTGGCTGTTTAGAATTAAATTGTAATAGGTACACTCAGGTAGTAGCAGGCTATCTGGTGCCTAGAAATAATGTTAGCATGTAGTCCTGTTTGTAAATTAGGATTATTAATTAAGACATGATTCATTCTTATTGTTAAAATAGGATTTTTCTGGTTTCTCATTATATATTGGGTAAATAACAGTTACTTTGGCCCTAAGCTTAACTGTTTCTAATGTTTACAAATTATGCTAGAATGCACCTCTTTCTGTGAATTAGGAATATTCATCCTGTCAGGGTGCATCTTTATCGTTACAATAGGATTTTTCTGACTAGTCTTGTTGATACTATACTAATAAATTACAACTAATTTGGCAAAGAATACAGTGTGGTGGCTTTATTGAATTACTGATAATTACCAACCAGGAACCTGTATTGTGTGTAGCCTCACTGTCTCAGTGAGGCATATTTGGGTTTATTTACAAAATTGGCGATGCCTTGCCAGGAGCTGGTTTGGTGTTAATTCTGGTAATTTGGTGAAGCATTTTTTGTAATCTAAGCAGAGTCCGCACAGATAAGGGTCATAACCTAACTGCAGGGCTGGGAAAAAGAGTTGAACAAACTCTGAGTGTTCAAGTAGACTTGAACCTACAGGTGAAGATCTATGGAGAAGCTAAAGAAAAAGCTTAATAAGTGTAAATGTGTTCATGAGTTAATTAAGTATATGAAAGGGTCTGAAGACCCATGGAAACAAGCACAAGGGCATTTAGAAAAATGTTTAAAGTAAAAGAGTCTGTGACACAAAGGGGGTACAAATGCCGTTGTGTTTGGTGCCTGCTGGATAGCAGGTCAATGGAAAGAGGAAGTGCAGGTTCTTATAGCTGCAAAAGAAAAATTATGGGAGTAAATTAGAAAATTAACTGGGAAAAACCAATTGCTAACTTTTATGGCTCAGACTGCCTCTGCTAAAGAGGCAATTGCAGCTCAAGCAATGTTAGACAACCAATTCTTAGAGGAAGAGAGGAAATTGTTAAAATATTTGGAGGAGGCACTAGGGGCTATAAGATGCCTCTTACAAGTCAAAACCTCCTCTTAGCCCAATATAGATCACCAAGAATGCCAACGGCGCATTAAAGAGTTAGAAGCCCAGTTAGGAAGACATCAAGCAGTGGTGGCTGCTTATAGTGGTGTCCCCTTAAGGGATGGAAATAATAAGGATGATGGTAATAATGTAAATTGGAAATAGACGATGCAGATTGGAGAGAGCATTGTCAAAAATACCCTGATAACTGTGTAAATTCTAGGCAAAGGCAGCTTGACCAACTGCAAAAAGGAATCATTGGTTTACTCAGAGGGTTGTTACTGAATGGGATAAACTACTTAGTTATATAATTGAAAGTGGTGATATGGAGATATTTAAAAAAAGATTGGATGAGTTTATGGAAGATAAGCATTTTTATTACCACCATTGAAATATTAATGGTGGTAAGTTCTACAAAGGACCTTGGTCTATTTGAACTTGTAATGATTCTACGATTCTATGACCCAATGTACTTGCCACCCCCGCCTGAATATGCACCCCTCCTCCATCAGCTCCAATGATGCCTGTGCCACCACCTAGGAAGCGGCCACCTATGGCACCAGTGCTCACAACTGTGCAGACCCATCAAGACCCCGCTCCACCTCAGCCAGCAGATGCACCCGCAGGTGATCCTGATCCTGTGCCACCACCACCAGTGGTTACCACTGTCACAGAAGAGTGGCGGCTAAGCCCCAAGGATGTAGCAGCGTTAGGCAAGGAGTTGGGACAGATAAATGCAGGAGATGATTTGTCAGAGTTAAATGTCAAAATCCAAACCTTTCTAAGGACACATGAGGAACTAAGACCACTAGATACAAGAGATGTTATATTGTACTGTTTGCATCCCTCGCTTAGACAGGCACTGCCAGATACAGCAGTAGGAGGGCAAAATTGGGTGTTTTCAAACTTATTACATGAGGTAATATCTTTGGTAACAGGAGGAACAGTAGATTTCCATCAGGCATTCACCCTGGCTGCTCAGAAAAAGGGGTAGCCAAGTGTTGCTTGCGAAGAAAGACTATTCTGTGTATACGGGTTGGCTTTCCCAGCCCGTCAGGCAGGTGATGTTGGTGGGGAATTTAAACCCTGATATGAAGATGTCATGTTCAAAAAGCGATTCCTAAGTGGAATGCTTCCAGAACTGTGGTCGCTCCTAGGGGCCACAGTAGATGAAACAACCACCTACCCTAGACTCATAACCATGATCAAACAAGCAGAAACAATGCCTAAGACCACTTCTCCCACCAAAAAGGGTCCAGTAGCAGCTGTGAAAGGACCCCCTCAAACCAAGCCTAACCCACAGCAGGCAATCATCTGCTATAACTGCAGACAGCCTGGGCACATAAAACCCAGATGCCCCTACTTGCAACCTCCAACCCAACAACCCATGCCACAATATCCCCCCAAATGTACCATGCCCCTCCAGGTGCATTAGCACCAGCTTTTGCTCAGCCATCCCAGTCTGAGCCTCAGTCACTGGGGGGAGTCACACCCACCAATGCCGAAGTTCTTAAGAAATTAAATGAAATGACCCAAATGATGCAAAAGTTCTCTGCTGTGCAAGCAGTAAGTGAGATTACTAATTCCTCATAGGGATGTCTGGCCTCCCTTCAGCCATTAGTAAAATTTCGGCGGGATGACTGGAACAGACCTATCATTAAAGCTGCCGTAACAGGAGGCCTGCAGCAAACAATGTGTATTGATACGGGAGCTTCCACATCCATCATACATACCTCACAACCTGAAACTCACCCGCTTGCAACTAATGAGGTTATTTTGCTATCTGCTTTTCAAGGATCTGATGCTACAGCAATTAAGGCTAAGCCAGCTAAGATAACTATAAATAGATGTACCTTTGATTTAGATGCACATTTAATGAGTTTGGCTGATCAAAATGGTATTTTGGGGTCAGACGTTTTAAGGTCCACAGCAGCTGTAATTGATTATACAAACAATCGCCTTTGGTTGCACATAGGTTGCAAGACAGATAATGAAATTGTTGTTGTCTCAGATGTGCATGCTATTTCTGCTCTTAAAAATCCAGATGTTTTGACCCTCCCCAAGCATAATTCTCCTCTTGTAAGCCAGATAATGAATCAGAATGCAGAGGTTTTTGCTAAAAAGAAACATGATTGTGGTCTTTTAGAACAAGAAGTTATAGCTGGAAAAGCTCACGCAGCACAAAAACTGCACAAGATTCCAAATAAGTGTGTAACCCCCAGGGGGCGCTACCCTTAGGGCTACTACCCCTGCCTGCCTCCACTGAGACAGGGTGAGGGGCTCAGATCCGTAGACAGGTGCCTCCACCCAGAGGTCGGGGTTAGTACTGTCAAGATTGCCTCAGTCACAGCCCCCTGGGTTGCTGCAACCCCTCTTTCATCCCTTTAATGACTCACACGAGGTGCTGGCAATACTTTTCCCCAGTACACTTACCCCCAGGCTAGTATCTCTCAGCTCACTCTGGGAATCCCCTGTAAAGTAAGGTACAGTTATATCACAGTCACTTTGCAGTAGTTCCCCTGAAATGCACAAACTAGCCAAGGTGTAGTTGCAAATAAACAATCTGATTTATTTAAGGGGAGGAATAACAAGGACAGGGGAGAATCAAGTTGATTGGCTTATGCTATACTTATCTACCTAGGGCTCTGTGCACAGGCCTGCACCTAATATTTACTGTCCCTGGGTACCCAAGCCCTAATGGCTAGTCCACCATGGCAGCTAGTTGGGGCCCTGACACAGATAGCCTTTACAATCCTGCGCGGGTCAGAAGGGGAATAAAATTCAATTAGGAAATCAGCAGTATAACAAACAACTTGAGGCCGCTTTGGCACACTTGCAGGAGCTACCCTGATTCAGTACTCACGACTCCAGCAAGTAACGATTCCTTCAACACTAGCAGGGCTGAGCCTGACTTACCAGACTCTCACACATTTGTATGGTAAACTACAGAGGGTACCACACCAGGCAGCAGCTTCCAAGGCTCAGACACAGCCTGCTAAGGTGCTGCAATGCTTACAGCTTCAACTTTCCCAGGGACCGGTAGCGATTCAGCAGATTCTCCTGTCCTCCAATCAGGTTAAGCCTGGTGGGTAGCTGTGCCGAGCACAGCCTCCTCTGCCGGCCCACTGACAGATTCAGTCCGATACAAACTCTGATTGAGCCAACGGCCGCCTCAGGCCTTTCACGCACTTCGCGCGCGAGCACTCAATGCCGCCGAAGCTCAGGGCTCCTCTCCCCTTCTCAGTCACAACGAATCTGCCCTCAGCAGCAGGGGACCCTTCTTACAGTTCGGTGCTACCCGATCCCATTGGCTGTCATCACCTGCCAGTCATTCCCTCCTGCTTTTCAGTGGTGCAAAAAGGCACCATAACCCATAATGCCTCTCACAGATGGCCAGCAGTTCTCCCATTGGTGGCTGCGAGACACTGATTGGTCCAATTTCGGCAGTTCGGGACCAAAATGGAGGGGGATAGCCAGACAGTCTTTTGCTGCAAAGGAAGCAGGTTAGAACAATCCACATTATCATTATTACCCTATGTTATTTTCAGCAACAATTTCCTTTTCCCACTGAGCTCCCTCTGCCTGCTTAGCGATGGCAGAAAGGAGCGCTTACTCTGCAGCCCAGGCGGGACTCGAGCATAGTGACACTCGAACCCCCACACAGACTAATTATAAGGCAGCCCTTAAAGAGACAGTATACGGAGGCCTCAAAGGCGCTCACTGGCTACATTGTGAAATGGCCTAAACGCCGAACACCAGCCAGGCATGGAGCATTTAAATGACCTCCGGGGAAGCTTTCAGGAACCCCCATTTGCAAGGGGGTTACACCCTCCCTGGCCTGGAAGAACTTGGCATCCGCGCTAATTACCCTTAATTCACTTGAAGGCACACAACCTAATTGACACTACATCACACTTTGCATTACATACATAAATATTCACAGTGTACTATGGGTTATACAACGTTGCACACACATAACCCTTTGTTCCTCTTCTTCCCAATCAGATCAATATTTCCTGCTCATGGCCCCGGGACTGGGGGAACCCCTCCATTTCAGTTACTGGCGGGTCATCTGAAGCAGGGGCACCACACCCAAAGGGTAATACCAACAAACTAGAGTTATCCCCCAAAGCTAGCTTAGGCAAGGAGCTCGGGGACACATACACCCCTCTGTGGACCACATGTAAGGGCAGGTCCACTAGCTAACCCAGAGACTCATAACTCAACTTTATTACAGGCCGTACTTCTCGGCTGGAGCATCTAGGGGTCTCGGGGAACCCTGAAACAGGCCCTGATTCCAACTCAGCCTCACTGACGTTAGGGACGGGAACCTCCACAGGGGAACAGGGCCCAGTGCTCTTAGTATTATTGGTGTCCTGACCCTCTACCCCAGGACCCACTCCACTGGGCTCAGCTGAGGGCTGTGTAGCTACTAGTGAGGAACCATCAGGGCATTCAAAATATTCTTCCGGTTCTGGCATATTACTGGCTTGTCTCCCCACCTCACTCTCTTCATCCGAGAAGTCAGATAATTCAGCCAGGCCAGACAGTTCAACCAGGCTTAAGGACCCCACCCCTTGGGCTTTTCTGCTACCCAGCTCATCTTCTGGAGATATTGGCTCCGGAGACAAAGCATGGGGCTCAAACAGTCCAGACGGGCCAATCTCATTTCCAGAGTTAACAAGGGATTGCCCGAAACAACTAGCTCAGTTAGCAAGAGGATAGTATTCAATATCATCTTCATTGTCTTCCGACACGATTGTTGATCATCTCCTTCTGCAGGGTTTGGACAAGGCTCTCTTGGTTGGCTTGCTGAAGAATCCACGGGTTTGGTTCTTTCCTTAGCAGCAGATCTAGTCACCGGCCGGGAGGGGGCGGCAGTTGAAGGTTCGACTTCAATTAGGATTTGCCCGATTGGCAGCAGATGATTTCGGTGAATAGTTTTCACATCTTTGGAATTGTTTTCAGGTTGCACTTTATATACAGGCAAATCAGCCAGTTGTCCCACAACAATGTGAGGGAGGTGATGCCATCGGTCAGCAATCTTATGTTTTCCATGCAGCCCCAGATTTTGCAGCAACACTCTATCCCCCTCTCTTAGCTCCAATGTCTTCACTTTCTTGTCATACCTCTCCTTATTGGCTGAGTTTCTTTTAGCAGCCATGGTCTGGGCCAACTGATAAGCAGGGTTTAACTGGGCCTTCAGCTTCTGTATGTATTGTAGATGATTTTCTGCTTGCACCCCATCAGGGGAAACTCCAAAGCACATATCCATGGGCAATCTAGCCTCTCTCCCAAACATCAGTCTGTACGGGGAAAATCCCGTGGCATCACTCTTGGTGCAGTTATAAGCGTGAACCAGGGTGCTAATCTGCTGGCTCCATCTCGGTTTGTCTTTGGGTTGTAATGTGCCCAACATGTCAAGCAATGTGCGGTTAAACCTTTCAGGCTGGGGATCTCCCTGAGGATGGTAAGGGGTGGTTCTTGACTGCACTCTACAAAGACAGCATCTCTTTAATCAAGCGTGCTCGGTCCCTTCCTGGTCTGAATGGATCCGCTTGGGGGGCCCCGTAGTGGACAAAAGTTTTCAACAAGTATCTTAGCCACCGTGGTTGCTTTCTGATCCATAGTAGGAATACCTATGCGTACTGGGTGAAATGATCGGTAACCACCAATATATTACTGATATTTTCAGGTCTGGTTCTAGACTCAAGAAATCAATGCAGACTCGTTCCATAGGGGCGCTAGTGGTAATGTTGACCATGGGAGCAGCTCTCTGGGGCAAGGCTTTCCTTTGCAAACACTGACTACAGGTCTTGACATACTGCTCTACATCTGTACTCATTTTTGGCCAGTAAAACTGGGCTCGTATCAAATCAAGTGTTCGTTCGACGCCAAGATGCCCCATCTGATTATGCAAGAACCTTAAGACCAGTTTCTTTAATTCTGAAGGCAGCACCAGCTGCTGTTTGATGATCTGGTCCTCTTTATTTACAGTCTCTCGGTATAGTAGTTGGTTAATCAGCCTTAATTTGGGCCCTTCTTTGTATAACAAGGTGGCTCTTAAGTCGGTGGAGCTCAATTTGGACACATCTCGCCCCGCCTGCAAGGCTTCCACAACCAGTTTTATCAGAGAATCTCAGGATTGAGCCTGTTGAAGACTAGTATTGTCAAACTGGGGCAGTGAACTAGTGTCCAGTGTGGAAAAATGACAGTAGGCAGCAGGTATGCAGTTCTCAGAGGGCCCCAAGCAATCCACCATACAGTTCACAGCATCCAGGGACACCTGTTCTTCCTTGTCGAACTTCTAGCAAAGGGCTCTTATGTCAGGCTCAGACAACCTGATCCAATCAGTTTGGGACATAGGCCTCCGAGAGAGGGCATCTGCATCTATATGGTTTAAACTGGCCCTGTATTCAACAGCATAGTCATAGGTGGCCAAGGCAGAAAGCCACCTGTGGCCAGTGGCATCCAACTTGGCTGAGGTTTGTACATAGGTCAGAGGATTGTTATCAGTCTTCACCAATATCTTGGCACCGTACAAATAGTCATGAAACTGATCAACAATGGCCCACTTCAGAGCCAGGAACTCTAGCTTATGCACGGGATAGTTTTTTTCTGAAGGAGTCAGACTTCTGCTGGCAAAAGCTACAGGTCTCAGGCCATTTGAGTGCTCCTGATATAACACAGCCCACAATCCTTGAAGACTAGCATCGGTATGGAGAACGTAGGACTTGGTCGGGTTAGCATAGGCCAACACGGGGGCATGTGTAAGCTGATATATGATGTCATAGAAAGCGTCCTCACACTCAACAGTCCAACGATCCCCAAACAGTTCATTCGGCTGGAAATACCTCTTCTCTGTCTCGGATCACACAACTTTCTTATACTTTTTGTGTGTAGGAGGGTACCCCTGAGTGAGGTTGAGGAGGGGACGAATCATTCGAGAATAGTCCTTGACAAATCGCCTATAATATCTGCAAAACCCCAGAAACCGTTGCAACTCTTTCAAGTTCCTGGGCTGGAGCCAAGTAGTCAAAGCCTCCACTTTGCTAGGGTCAGTCTCTATGCCCTCAGTAGACACTATGTGGCCCACATATTTTACAGAAGTCTGGAAGAATTGACACTTATCTATAGACAGCTTGAGGTCAAACTCTTCCAACCGATCCAAGATCTTAAATAATCGCTGCTCGTGTTCTTCCAACAAATGTCCAAACACTATGACGTCATCTAGATAGACCAGACACTCAAGCAAATTCATATCCCCCATGGCCCTCTCCATCAGGTGCTGAAAGGTGGCTGGGGCGCCTGAAATCCCCTGAGGCATCCGAATGAACTCATAGAAACCTAGGGGGCAAATGAATGCAGTCTTCTCTTGGTCCCCTGGGGCCATCGGGATCTGGTAGTACCCACTGCGGAGGTCCAACACAGAGAACCACTTACGCCATTTAAACAATCCAAGGTGTTCTCTATGTGTGGCATGGCATACTGGTGAGGGATGGCGCCAGATTCAAAGTGCGATAGTCTACACATATCGGAACCATCCCATTCTTCTTCCTTACCACTACAATGGGGGAGGCATAGGGGCTTGTGGACTCTTGTATCACACCAGCAGCCAACATCTCTTGCAGATGTCGCCACACATCATCTATGTCAGCTGGGGCCAGGCGCCGGGATCTCTCTCGGAAAAGCCTTTCATCATGCAGCCGAATGTGATGCTCAGCCCCTTGCACACATCCCACATCCCACTCTTTTAGGGAGAAAACCTGGTCCTTTTGGCAAGCCTCTCACTGATCTTCCTTTCCATTCAGCTGGCAGCTTGAGGAGTCACCGAAATCAAACAACTCAGGAGTAACTAAATTCGTCTCTGTCCCGGGACCCTTGCTACTTGGCAATACTGCAGTATCAGCATAATGGACACACTGCCAGGGTGCACCTCTTTCTTATTCGAATCTCTTTATCGGACACATTATGCATGAACCATCAACCTCTTGACATAAAGCATGAGCTCTGTGACAAGATACTGGGCTTCCAACAGTCCCTGGGCAAATCTTCCCTCCCGACATCAACATCAACAACTTATTTTTGACATCAAGTCCTTAATCGTACTTCTCCCATGCAGGACACACATTGGGCATTTGGTAGTATCACTGGGGCGGATCAACCACACCACCCACTCTGGACCTGCGAGTTCCTCTGGCACAACCTTCTTCTGGGTGGCAACTGCCTTTCTGGAGCATGGCCAGGTATTTTTAGGGCAAAGCCTAGTTTTGAATCGCCTTTTCTGAGCACAACTGGGCCAATCATCCAAACATATGAGCATTAGTCCCAATCAACAAGGCACCCCATCATACAGTCCAGTGGGTGGGCAAACTAAAACTAAAGTTTCCCAACTGCCCATCCATTCCAGCCACGATGTAGAGAATGATAACCAAACTCTGATATACCCTAAACACGGATATGTCTTGTCACTCAACCCCCACATATGTAACTATTCAAAGGTTGCAGAGGCACCTCAGGTAAATGTGCCTGATACCAGTCCTGAAACATGATGGTTACCTCTGAGCCACTAGTCTACACAGTTTGGTGGAAATCATTTACTACTTTTGCGGGGTCTCCATTGAAGGCCCGACCACATCAGACCAGTCGGGGTCACAGCATTGAGAGTCGGCTGAGCCTGGGCAGTCACAAAACTTTCCTAGAAGTCGAGACTGGGTCCGGGCGACAAGTGATCAGTCTATTGTTAACTTTCCTTAAGTTCTCCGCCTCAGACACTCAGGTTGAAAATGCCATCTTCTCACAATGGTAACAGAACTTGGGGTCCCGGGGATCACTGTTTGGCGGGTGGACACCGGTGTTGAGGGGGGCCCTGAGGAGAGGTGAGGGGGCTCCCTTGGGCCAGGGGTCTGGTTTCTGTTTGTCTCAGGGGCCCCGGACCTAACAGGGTACATAGTAGGTTGCTTTAAGTCCCTCACTAGTTCCCGTAAATTCCTGACCTCGGCCCTCAACTCACTCTCTGTGTGGGGGTCGGAGAAAATAACTCACATTCCCACAGCACCAGGAATATCTGGGGATCCCTCAGTCCCTCCGGACAGGCTGATCTCCTCAGGGGTGCTAGGCTCAGGAGACCCACTAGAGTTTACCGCCCCCACACATGGCTCCCACACCTCTTCATCAGTCTCCATCTCTCTAATTTCCCTCATTAATTGACAATATTCAGGCAGGGTGGCCTGTCGATCATGTAACTTAAGTTTCAACAGTATTATACTAGAGAATCTAGCAGATTTTAAAACATGTTCTAACCTGACCTGATTCAGGGCTGTGGCAGTGATTCACTCCTTTCTATAGGCCTTCTGCAAGGCCCGGCTCCACCCTAGTAGCGAAAGTGGACAGGTTCTCATTCCACCACTGGCAGCAGACTTGAATTTCCTTAATAATCTTCACCAAGTCTCTCAACTCCAAAGGCCCCTTCTAAAGCAGAGAGATCCTGCAGCGAAGCTTAGGACTGGTGGCTCGAAAACCTAATGGCTTCTAAAGCGGGACCTCACAAGCTCTCCATCAGTTTCTTCCTTTCCCCCTCAGAGCATTGCCATTCTCTGGACTAAGGGGTGATAGGTCCATCAAGCTTCCAGGTCATCTCCCTGGAGCACTGGCACGTGAAAGAAAAATGTTTTAGCTTGGTAGGAATCGAGCTGTATGGAGACTACTAGAGGCAGTGAAGCCAAAATAGAACTCTTGAGGACAGGGGGGAGGTGGGGAACCTGAGGTGAGCATCACTAGACAGAATCAATGCTTGCCTTAGTTCTGGGTAGTTCTCCCCTCCACAGCCAGCAACTTAAGCAGTTTATCTTTAAAATTATTCATTTGGGGGGAACCCCCAGGAGTGTCTGACCCACTTCGAATATGAATTAGCCTCCATCCCTGTGAGGCACCCTCCGGGTAAATCATTGGAGGTACCTTCTCTGGGTCGATGGCCACACTACACAGGAGTAGCACCTGCAACGTCTGATCGAGCAGGTCAGCCATACACCCTTTCACCTCCACTTTGCCTAAACGTTTTACTTGCTCTGCTGCGGAAATTATATCAACCGCTGGAGTTCCAAAAGACACATCTAACAGTAACACAATTTTCCGGGAGTCCAGCTTCTCGGCTTCACCCCACCCCATCAGTCGGTGTACCATTGTCTTAGTAGGCCTCAACTTAATTTTCCCCCAACATATCCCCTTCCAGTTTTTCCATTTCTTATGTACTTCCTCACTTGGCCACTAGGGGATGCTGATCCCAGTGGTGCCTCCAACTTTTAACCCCCAGGGGGCGCTACCTTAGGACTACTACCCTGCCTGCCTCCACTGGAGACAGGGTGAGGGGCCCAGATCCAGAGATGGGTGCCTCCACCCAGAGGTCGTGGGTTATACTCAATAAGATTGCCTCGGTCACAGCCCCCTGGGTACTGAAACCCCCTTTCATCCTCTAATCGACTCAACGAGGTGCCAGCAGTACTTTTCCCAGTACACTTACCCCAGGCTAGTATCTCTCTCAGCTCACCAGGGAACCCCTGTAAAGTAAGGTACAGTTATATTACAGTCACTATGCAGTAGTTCACACGAAATGCAAACCAGCCAGGGTGTGGTTGCAAACAAACAATCTGATTTATTTAAGGAAATAACAAAGACAGGGAGAATCAAGTTGATTAACTTATGCTATACTTATCTACCTAGGGCTCTGTGCACAGGCCTGAACCTAATATTTACTGTCCCTGGAGTACCCAAGCCCTAATGGCTAGTCCACCGTGGCAAGCTAGTTGAGGCCCCAACACAGATAGCCTTTACAATCCTACATGGTCAGAAGGAATAAAATTCAATTAGGAAATCAACAGTATAACAAACAACTTGAGGCAGCTGTCGGCACACTCTGGCAGGGAGCCACCCTGATTCAGTACTCACGACTCCAGCAAGTAACCCATTCCTTCAACACTAGCAGGGCTGGAGCCAACTTTACCAGACTTCTTACACATTTATATGGTAAACTACAGAGGTACCACACCAGGCAGCAGCTTACAAGGCTCACACAAACTCACAGCCTGCTAAGGTGCTGCAACGGCAGCTTCAACTTTCCCAGGGACCGAGCACGATTCAGCAGATTCTCCCGTCCTCCAATCAGGTTAAGCCTGGTGGGTAGCTGTGCTGAGCACAGCCTCCTCAGCCACCCGACCGACGGATTCAGTCCGATACAAACACTGAGCCAACGCCGCCTTTGCCTTTTACGCGCTTCCATGCGAAAGCACTCAATGCCGTAGCTCAAAGCCTCTTCCCTTCTCAGTCACAATGAATCTACCCCCAGCAGCAGGGGACCCTTCTTACAGTTCGGGCACTACCCGATCCCATTGGCTGTCGTCACCTGCCAGTCATTCCCTCCTGCTTTTCAGTGGTGCAAGAAGGCGCCATAACCCATAATGCCTCTCTCAGATGGCCAGCAGTTCTCCCATTGGTGAGATACTGATTGGTCCAATTCGGCAGTTCGGGACCAAAATGGAGGGGGATAGCCAGACAGTCTTTTGCTGCAACGGAAGCAGGTTAGAACAATCCACATTATCATTATTACCCTACGTTATTTTCAGCAACAATTTCCTTTTCCCACTGAGCTCCCTCTGCCTGCTTAGCGATGGCAGAAAGGAGCGCTTACTCTGCAGCCCAGGCGGGACTCGAGCATAGTGACACTCGAACCCCCACCCAGACTAATTATAAGGCAGCTCTTAAAGAGACAGTATACGGAGGCCTCAAAGGTGCTTACTGGCTACATTGTGAAACGGTCTAAACGCCGAACACCAGTCAGGCATGGAGCATTTAAACGAGCTCCGGGGAAGCTTTCAGAAACCCCCATTTGCAAGGGGGTTAGAAGCGCAAGGCTGATGTAGATGTTATTATACAGTCATTACTGCAGCAAGGGGTTCTGAGAGAGTGTGAGTCCACTACTAATTCCCCTGTTTGGCACGTGATTAAACCAGGTGGTACTTATCGCCTTACTATTGATTACAGAAGGCTAAATGCCATTACCCCAGCATGTACCCCTATAGTACGAGAGACTTCATCACTACTGTCCCAAATCCCTCCCTCAACCAAGGTTTTCAGCACACTGGACATTGCAAATGGTTTTTGGAGTGTGCCTGTACATAAGACTTTTCAATACAAGTTTGCCTTCACCTGGGGCAATAGACAATTGAGGACCTGCTTGCCCCAAGGATTTTGCAATTCCCTCACTGTGTTCCACAAAAGAATGGCTGCTATTTTAACCCATTTTCCACGCCCGAAGCTGTTTTACAATATGTTGATTTGTTGCTGGCCACCGAAACAGAAGAGGAACATCTCAAGTTACTAAGTGAACTGTTGCAGCTGCTGCAGAGGGCGGGACTCAAAGTCAATCCTAAGAAGTGTCAGCTAGTAAAGGAGGCGGTGACTTTCCTTGGCATCCCCATCACTCCCAGTGGAAAGCAACCAGATTCTGAGATGGTAAAGACAATTCAGAGACTTGATCTGCCTGTTACAAAAACAGCATTGCAGTCCCTTCTTGGTTTAGCTAGCTACCACAGAGACTTTATTCCCCTTCATGCTGAACTGACAAGACCACTCTACAGCCTGCTCAAATCCTCAGTGTATGATGACATCAAACCACTCTGGAAGGAAGAACATACTACAGCTGTAAAACAACTCAAAGAAGCTGTAGCAGCAGTAACTCTCTTTGTACAGCCTGATCTAGCCTTACCTTTCCATCTAGAAGTGTCCGCATCACCACTGCCATAGCTGCTGTTTTGTGTCAAGAACAACAGAACAAACTCAGACCACTTGCCTACACTTCAAGAGTGTGACTGAAGTCGAAAAAGAAGTTTTCAGCTTGTGAAAAGCATCTGCTAGCAACTTTTTGGGCGGTTAAGCATTTTATTTATATCACTGGACTGCAAAAGACTATTATGCACACCCCACTCAATTACTTGTCAAAACCAGGAGAAACTGCTGTTTCTTCACAGAGACTGTCACAGTGGACCTTGATGTTGTTGCAAAGAGACTTGGATATTACCCACACAAGAAGACAACCCTGTTACCTGCCAGTCTCTTCTACATTGGAGAATCCCGTGAGTGCCCACTGACTTTCAGCCTCCCTCATCCTCTTGAACGCACCGCCCTGATACCCCTTGCAGAAAATTGGTATACTGATGGGTCATCATATCATGTGAACTGTAAGCCAAATACTGGATTTGCAGTGGTCAAACCACAGCAGACCCATTCCCACACTTGTACTCCACACTCTTCTCAGTATGCTGAGCTAGCAGGTGTTGCTCGTGCTTTAGAAAATATTAAGGATTGCTCAGTTAATGTGTATACAGACAGTGCCTATTTAGTAAATACTGTTGCCATGGTTCCATTATATATTGCAAACAAGTTTTTAGCTTCAAATGGAAAGCCTTTGTCTTATGTGTTTTTGTTACAGTATATAGTGCAGCTGCTTAAAACCTTGTCCCACCCAGCGGCTATCCTTAAGGTTAAGGGACATTCCACTGGTACCCCACAAGCAGAAGGAAATCAAGCAGCCCACAGTGCAGCTCAAGCTGCAGCACAAAAAGGTGGTCCCTGGTGCCCTCCCCCTTCATTTATACCTTCACCAATTATGGCATTAAACCCTGTAACCCCCTCAGATCTCAAATCCTTACAGTTTACCCTATGACCCTTACCAGATAGTGGTTAATTGGCATCTGCAGCAATGTCCCTTGCCTGCCCCAACTCCTTGGGCAAGCAAGACTTTATTAGGTGGGGCTGACCCCTAATTCAGTTCTAATGTATCAAGAAAATGAACAGTCTTTTCCTGTTGCTTGTGTTTCCCCTGAACTAGCAGATGAGGTATTCACCTCAATCATGCCCATCCCACAGGAGGCGTTACTCACTAGATACTACTTTAGAAAAGGTTAAGGCAGTTATGTGGTGGCGACCCTGCAACAGACCTTAAAGATAAATGGCACCGCTGTCACTTGTTTACAAAACCAATCCTCCTCATATACCCAGCAGAGTACTATTGCAGTCAACAAAAGCACCTGATGGTCCCTGGGACCATATACAAGTTGATTTTATCACCGGATTGCCTAGAACACCAGGTAACTACACTCATTGTTTGGTTGTTATTGATGTTTTCTCAAAATGGATAGAAGCATTTCCTACGAAAAACAAAGAAGCCTACACAGCAGCTCGTGTATTGTTATATGAGTTATTCGGATGAGACGTTAAACCGAGGTCCCATCTGCCTGGATTGGTGGTAGTTCAGGTGGATGTTAAAGATCCCATGGCACTTATCGAAAAGAGTAGGGGAAGTTTTTATTGAGAAAAAACATAACATCACAAAGAAAAAGAGCAAAATAAAAGATACCAATACAAAAAGAAAAAACAATGTGTTACTATACAATCTTGAAAGAAAATTAAGTCACAACATAGGAAAGTGTTTCCATACAAGCTGTCATTTTGTCATTAGAATAATGCTTTCTATCAGTAGCACATATAAACAAGCAAATCATTATGAACAGACTCAATTATAACTGAATAAGAAATCATGTTGCTGTTGTAACACAAATTTACATCAGGCTTGCCATAAAAAATATTGTAGTAAAAGCAAAGAAACATTTAAGGTACTTTTATGATAAGTTTTCCAATCCGTATAATCACCCAGAATGAGAATATGGTATGTTAATAAGGTTAGATATCATTTAATAATGTGCTGCTTGTGACCAAAAACTTACTATCTACACAATCTATAAAGAAATGCTGTTGACTTTCTTCCATATTAATGCATTGTGGTCTTAAACAATATCTGTCATCTAGAGGTTTGTATTTTATACTTCCTCTGGACGCCTAATCTTCCATGAGCTGACATCCAAATGACATCCCAAGTTTTGACTGGATTCTATAGTCCGTTAATTTATGGAATGCTAAGATCATTTTAGTAGAGTACACTGAGGAAATAGCAGTGTAATTTTCTGACTTCATAACAACATGTGCATAAAAAGTTTTCGAGACAAAATAAGTAATTTTGTAGCGAATCTTCCACTGATATAATTTCTTAAGTGTGGCAAGTCCATACTTAGGTAAAGAATCAGATAAAATAATTTTGGGGAAATAATGACCATTAAAAAATATTTATGCAGATTGACTGGACCCAGAACTGCCAAGGTAACGAGTTGAGTCCAAATAAATGAAAAGAAGAAAATAAAAGTTAGAATGGAAAAAACAACAGGGTTAATCATATTGAGACCGCCATCTTTCTTGGGAAGGTATGTATAGTCTCTCTGATAGGGTTAAAGTCTGTTTCCCACAGCATCTGGAAAAAATACTATAACCTAGTTTCTATGGAGACAGGGGGAGGAAAAACAACATGACTTATGTATGTAAACAGGGCAACAAAATTGTTTAATAATAGCTACTCTTTTTGTTTACTAAAGGTCCAGCTTTTCCAAAGGTTTACCTTTGATTCTCCTATCTCAATTGTTTTTCCCAATTATATAGGGCCATGTCCTCAACTCTGAACCAAATCCCTAGTATTTTTGAGGAATGCATGATACAGGTATATTAAAAATAGTTAGAGACCAATGAAAGAATATTTTGTAAGGGTAGTGAGAGCGTTTTTCCCATGTTTAAGGATGCTCCTGAGAACTCTCCAAAAAAAGTAAAATCTTCTAATGCTCAAGCAATGACAAGACATGTCTAATAACAAGGTAAATCATCTGCAAAGGCTGTAATTTACTTTGTCTAACCAAGGGAGGGGAAAGTCCTATAATCTGATGGTCAGAAACAATACTTCTAATGACTGGGTCCAAAATAAAAGTATACAGCAAAGAGCTTAAAGAGCAACCTTGCCGACACCTCTCTTAATTTTAATTTCAGAACCCATTAATCCGCTTACAAATGGTACAGTGACTGCCTGACTATACAGTTTAATTATCCATTGAACAAATATTTCCGGAATACCATACTGAGTTAAAACAAAATACAAATAGGAGTGACAGACCGTATCGAAGCTTTGGCTTGAGCAAGGCCACTATAATCCCTGAATCTAGAGAGTTTTGTGACAAAGTAGAAAAATATCTTTACTAAATACAGGTTTTGTTTGAATAGTCCTAGGGTATAGAACAAGTTTGTGTTGGATGGATCAAAATTTCTGCAGCTTTTATTAAGCAATTATGCAAAATCTTAGTTAAAATCTTATAGTCTGTGTTCAATAAACTAATCGGTCTCCAGTTAGATACTAAACTCTTGTCACCTTTTTTGTATAAAAAGGTCATAAGCGAGGTGGACAGGGTTTTATCAGTTGAGATCGAATTTAAAACTGAATTAAAAACTGGAGGCAAAAAGAATTCCATGTATTTAGAACAAGTTTTATAAAACTCGTGTGGTATGCCATCCAGACCTGGAGCAGTTCCAGTCTTCAAATTTTTAATGACCTCCTACAACTTCATATGAAGTAATAGGAAGTACCAATGATTGTAAGATGTTATCTGGAAGCTTAGGTAAGTGGGGAAGTCTGTTAGCGGAAATGCTTCTATAGGTAATATGGTTGAGGACCGAAATATTCTTGTATATAATGCTGGACAATAGATAATATCCCTATCTCAGTGGTAACCAACTCCCCAGATTAACAAGTCCTGTCATTAAAGTGTTAGTAAGACGGGTTTACAGGCCTGGAAAAGGATCAGACATAGGACTATGTTTAATCCCATATTCGAATTCTAAATCTAGAGATTTAGCCCTATCATATTGAAAATCTTTCATTAATTTTTTTATTGTTATGTAATTTGGGAATGAATTAAGCAACGTTCTTTAGGCGCAAGGACATTAATTTGTATAACTGATTTCTATGTAATAAATATTGGAGATATTCTGAATTTACTTTAAGTTTACCCTACTTAATAAACAAAGATTTAATTTCACCTTTCAATTGTACCCACCAATCATAAGAATTGTCAAAGAAACCCATAGTAGAGAATTTAGCAGAAAAAAAAGTTTCTAATTTAGAAAAAAAGTGTGCGTCCTGTAAAAAAGAAGTATTCAATCTCCATCGACAATGTATAGAGGGGAAAGTAGGGGGAATATGTGTCAATGAAAGATTACTAAATAAAATATGATGATCCGAAAATTCAGTAGGTGAAACTGAACAATGTTTTGGAAAGAGATATCGAGAAACAAAAAGCATATCAATGCGAGTTGCAAAAGTGTGTCTAAAATATGTTTCTCCGCCCTGCGGGTGTAGACTTCTAAAAGCATCTTAAGGCCTGAATCTTTAATGAGCTTATGAAGAAAATGGAATCACAATATATCTTTTCCCTAGCTGTTTGTTCACATTACTGTCTAGAGAGCAGTTAAAGTCTCCTCCCCAAATGATATGCTTTCTAGTTAGCAAAAAGGGTTTAACATCTTCGAAAATCTCTATCCGAGATAATTTCGTCTGAGGTGCATACAAAGTAATCAGGCTGAAAGGAATATCCCAAGGAAAAAGTCTAAAATTAACAACCTGCCAGGTCTAAGGTCTATTCTAGAGATATTTTAAATGATGTATTCCCAAATACCCCAAGCCCATCTGCAACATACTCTGGAGCCAAAGGTCCAAAAGGAAGGTCCCCAAATCCACTTCCTTTGCAATTGTTTTGTTTCAAGAGAGATGTCACCCTGGTCTCTTGTAAAAGAATTGTATCTAATTCAAGGACCCCAAATACATCAAAATGGATAAATTGTCTTTGAAAAGTTTTTATACTACATACATTGTATGAGGCTAGTTTCAATATGGTCATAAGGAGCTAAAATGTCAAGGACTATGTTTCTGGCTAACCTTCCTTTTCTTCCTTTTTTTCCTTTCTTTTCTTTCGCTAGCTCCGTTGTTTTACTTTCGTCATCTTCGGTAATTAGTTCTGATACATGAGAAGTATCACATTCAAGATCTGACTCCTGGGGTCATCTTGAAGAGGGAAAAGAAATTATCTGTAAGTAAAGGGGTTATAGGGTATTGTTTTATAGAGGCCCTAGTAAGTCAGCTCACTCTTGACTGTTTCAAAAGGAGGCATAGAAAGTCCAGCAGTTTGTTTACTGGAGGCGAGAGGTTTGGGAGCAGTGTGGCTGTCTACAGAATTATGGGGTTCCTTAAAAACAGTCCCTGTTGTTTTAGGGGTCACCAAATGAGCTGCAGCTGGAGGGGTTGGAGACATAGAAGCAGTTTTGTCAATAGGTCCATGTTTTTTTTCATGAGCTTTCTTTAGTAACTCATCCTGATCCCAACCTTCAGTGCAATTTCTGCGAGCCCAGGGGCACTGGTGAAAGGCGTGGCCCTTTTCGTCATGGAGGTTGCACTGAAAAATGTTAGTACACATATCTAAAGAGTGGCCAAAACCTCCACATAAGGGGCATTTCAGCACGTCACAGACACTACTTATATGGGTTTTGGCTCCGCACTTGTAGCAGGCTCTGGGTTGACCACCATAAAGCAAACTCCCTATCTTTACCCAAAAGAAACTGTTGGGAAGATGTACTACCTCAGAATTGACTATAAAAAGTTTCACTTTGAACTTCCAATCCCCAGTCCATATGCCTTCAGAATCCAGTAAGGCCTCATGGGCTCAAAATGTCGATTTAGACTGTAACCAATGATAAATATCACTTATATTTACCCCTTCATTACGTGAACATAATTGTAATGTAACAAATTTGTGGCCTAGTAAGTGGGATAACAAAGAAAGGGGTCCAAACTAGAGTAGTCTTGAGGGTAGTGTATTTATCCCAAAATTTGTCTAAAAGGGTATGAGACTGGAAACTAATATCAAATGAGTCCTCGCCTGAAATGTGGATTAAAGCATATATGTCTGAAGCAGAAAAACCGATAGAAATTTTTAGAAGCTCTTTAAATACATAATACCTATCTGGATGCTGCGGGAGACCACCTTTATAGCGAATCCGAACAGCATTACACCTCGGGGCCTGCTCTAATTTGTTTTTAAATAACTCCGACATAGGAGGCCTGGTTCGGGAGTCTGTACCCCCTTCCTGTGATGACATTTCAATACTATCCCTAGCAAACCCAGCAGAATTAGAAAAGGAGGTAGTTGGTTTCAAAGAAGCCAAAGTACTCTCCCCACCCTCAGTGAATACAGTGCTTTTAGATGTAATGTCTAAAATACCTGGGCCCAGTGAAACTGAATCGGTGGCATGCTTTGAGACCGAAGAGTCCGACGAGAAGGTAGTCCAAGCCGAATCAGGAATCCAACGACCGGAGTCAATTTTATGCCATCCTGCTCCTGTAAGGGCCAAATCTTCGACCAGCCCACAGAGAAGTCCTGTGGGCCTCTTCTGGCAGTCCAAAGCGCTGGCCGCATAGTCTGTACGCTCGCTGTCCGCTTGTGGAAACAGTCCTGTAGCATCATTTCCTCAAAATCGTTCTGGCAGCCGGTTCTAAAGCACTTCCGGGTATCTGAGAAGAACACGCTCGAACCGACACCGATGCTACTGGCTCCAAAAATCTTTCACCAGGCGAACTCCACTTGCTGGAATATCCCAGCCACCTCCAAAATACTCGTTCTTTCTTCCGGTGCCGTTTCAAGAGGAGATATTCGCGGGTAAACTAGGTGGAGTCCTGTAAAGTTGTGCATAACGAAGTCTCCGGTACCTTGCTTGTATCGACATCCATCTCAAAGACAGTTGCTGAGGTGCTGCCATCATGCAGCGTGGCGGTTCGTGAAGCACCTACTGACGGCAACTAGGCAGCCAGTAGGGGAATTTCCCCGGTGTCCTGGCCAAATTTCCCTCATTCACTAAAAATACCACCAACAGCTTAATCTGGTTCAAGGTCAGTTAGCATTCATTTGTATCCCCCTCCCCCGGGTCGTGCCTGAAAATAGGCAGGATTTGTCTAGTGCACTTCGGTCAACAAAAGCTAAATAAATAAAATAAAATAAATTTTCCAGGTGGGGACTGCCACGGGTAATTTCCTCAGATAGAGGACCTGAATTTACAGGAAAAATGCTTAAGCAGCTGCAAACAATGTTAGACATTAAGCAGGAACTACATGTGGAATTCCATCCACAGTCATCAGGAGCAGTAGAGAGAGGAAACAGAACCTTAAAAACAATGTTAACTCAATTTTGTGCTGATAAGCCCACACAATGGACTAAAATGTTGCCCTTATGTTTAATGGCAATTCGATCTATACCTAATAGAACTACTGGTGTTAGCCCATATCAGGCTATGACTGGGAGGTTAATGAAAACCCCTGGACACCTACTGCTACCAATGGCGACCCCTCTCCTACAAGGAGTTGTAACTGAAAGTTGGGTAAAACAAATGCAAGATTATATTGTAGAAGTAAATACAGTTGTTGCTGTTAATATTGGCAAAACAAAGAAGCAAATGAAAAAGTATTTTAATAAAAAGGTACATCCAATTGAATATCAAATTGGGGATGTAATTATGGTAAAGGACTATGCTAAAAAGGAACACTGCTTTGTACCCACATGGAATGGGCCTTTTCCTGTGGTAGACAAGGCAAGCCCTGCCATATATCTAATTCAGCTGGCAGGCAAGAAAAAGCAGTCTGTGTTAAAATGGTATCATATTAACCAGTTGAAAAATGTTCAGTAAATAGGAGCAGGTACTAATCCTGATCTTCTTTTGTAAAACAGATTAAAACAACGTACCACGATCCAGACATGATGAGGGTAGTTAAAGGTTACCTGCCTTCCCCCATCACTGCCATTATCCAGACATTTGTTTTTTGTCAGTGTGTAAGCCTGCTCCACAGACAGAACAGTTTGGTTCCAGGGCCATGAAATAGGGGCAAACGATGCAAGTAAAATCGAAAGAATGCAAAAGGTTGGAAGTAACTGGTATGATGACTACATATATAAGGTGTGGTTCAAGCCAGAGCGATACGGACCCATTCCAATTGGAGGACAATTCACTATATCAATTAAGGACACTAGAGGCAATTTAAAAGCATGTACTATATATTGCTGTCCACCTAAGTGTGCTCATCATGGCAAGGCTGTTAATTCTGTGTGGGGAGCAGCAGGAGAGTGTAACTATGATGCTGTGGGACCATATCATCAAAAAAGAGTGTCAGTTGAGTACAGATTGTGATCATACCTATGGTGGGTAAAAGTAGAAGATGTACAAAAAGATGATTAATGGTTTATGGTGGTGTAGATACAAGGTGGCCTTACCTGGGTGGCAAGGAACAGATGAATATGTGGTGCAAGTGGAAATAATGCCCAAAGATCCATTGGGAATCCCAGCACAACCTCCTATGCCCCGGGTTCAAGTAACCAATAAAACACAGGTTACCCCCAGCCCCACTGAAGACATATTTCCAACTACAACTCAGCGCTCCTCTAATGATACATCCTCAGAGTGTCCCCAGTTAACACCAGGGCCCCCTAGCGGATTAATTGCTACCTCAATACCTAAAACCGTTATAAATAATGTACAATTTATGCATATACCTGTTGTCTTAAATATCTCCCATTGGAATATGGCTGAGTTTGGACACTGCACTCAAACTAATGTGTCCTTATTTTATGCCTCCCTGGTAATAGATGTAATAGGAGCCCATCATCAGAGGTCACAAGGTAGAATAGCAGGGCAAGAAACTCTAAAAACATTTAGGTCCAGATGACTTCATGGCTTAGGTTTAGGAGCTCTAGGAGGAATGGTGGGAACAGCTACAGGTCTGTTTGGGTCAGGCATGTCCATCTGGAATGGCGTAGATGTGGACAGAATTAAAAATCATATGAGGTATTTTGAAACCAACCAGGCCCATGTGATAGATAAGGCTGAGCTGCATGGAATTGAAGGTTTGTCACAAGAACAGCAACTTACAGTCTTTAATATGCATAACATATCAAGATTATTTGAGGAAACTAAGAAAAAAATAAATGCGCTAGTTGAGGTTAATAGTGAAGATGGGCAGGAAAAGTGAATAGGAAGAGAAATCATTTGCACTGCATATGGTGGGTATGTGCTTATCACCATAACCAAATTATTAGAAGACCTGGAGAGTGGACACCTCCCAGATCTTATTAAGGATGGGCATTTGGCCCAATGGTATTGTCCCCAGTGTGTCCAAAGCAGGAAAGGTAAACTGGCGATGTGTGCAAGGGTGCAGTTCTCTCTCCCCTGGCACCATTCGTAATTTAGGTTATGTGACTCACACCCCAGTAAATGACAGTGTTATGCAAAAGGATCCTGCACTGTGAGAGATGTTATGTATGTCTCTTTTACAGTGTCCCTTCCCTTGTTTGACCCACAAACTGCAGTATTTGATAAAATAGCAGCTGTTCATTCAGTAGGTTATTTAGAAGAAGATGTGTATAAAGAATGGTTAGATCCCCCCTCCCTGCAGGTATATCTCCCTAACTTGCAAACTTGGGTTGCACCCCATTTATCATGCTGTGTTATGAAGGGATATCGATATCTATACAGGTGTGATGTGTTTGACATCACCACCCCTGTATATGGATATGAGAATGAACAACCAGATAATTACTATAATCCAAATGCCACTGTCACCTGCCCAGTTAAATTAACTAAATGGCGTAGACCCATGGCTAAGGCAAGCTATAATGGACATGGTCAATACTGTGTCGCTACTAATCGAAAAACTTTCTCACATGGGGCCCTGTCATGTCAGATCAATATATCAAATTTTTACTTTACCCCCACCCAGCACAGTGTCATTGGTCAAACCATTTTAAAACCTATTGCTGTTTTTAAGGAAGAAACCATCCAAAGTGACCCTGATCACCAGGAAATAGAGGAATATCTGCCCTACTTTAATGTGCTTATTGAAACCCTTACCTTAAACCTCAAGATCCTACTGGTCAGAAAAGATGCCCACTTGGTTGAGGTTGGTATTCAGATGTATAATACAGAGCAGGTTATGAAGGGCATGATTCACCAGGAATATTTAAATGTAATGCTTACTGGCAACAGGTTAGAGTCAGCTATTAAGACTTTTGTTGTAATCCAAGCAATTCTTATTGTGGTACTAATTATTGTGTCATGTTGTTTTAGAAGTACTATTAAGAGTCATAACAAACACCTGTGTGATTTGAGAATGGCCCCAATTATTCCCATGGCCCAACTATCCAAGCTCTGAGAAAATATTTGCATCATTAACTATCAGTAGACCAAAATTATGAAGCCCAGTAATCTAACACCTGATTATCTTGTATGGTAGTATAATGTGTGTTAATATAGTAACTTTAGGTTTATACTTACATGATAACATATATGCACGTTATATTATTATGATAAAACAAATTGAACACATACTTATCATGTGTATATCTACTAATATTGGCTAATATTTTCAAAAAAGGATTTATTTAATTTTTATTTAATAATTAACATTTATATTTTTATGTTTAATTTTGTGAAGATTTGGGGTCCCTCAGAGGTTCCCCTTACCTTCAAGGTGGGGAACTGTTGCAAGTGACCAGCAGCAAAAAGTTTATACAAATGTACTTACAACAACATTTATATGTAGTTGGCTAACCAAAAGGTTGAGAACATAAGAAAAGTTGTAAAAAGGCTTGCAGGGGCTGCAAGTGGCTAGTGACTAACTAAATGATACCACCATGTAAATTAATGGCTAGTGGAGGGCTGAAGCAGCTAGTGGATAACTACATGATACCACAATGTAAATTAAAATGCATTGTAAATGCACAGGTGTTTAAAAGGTTATTGTTGAAACCATGCAAATGATAATGATACCACCATGTGAAGTAATATGTATGTGGGTGCACAGGTTCAAAATGTGTGTAGAGGCCCTGTAGATTATACTTTTAGAAAAATAGGGAAAAGAAAATTAGTTTTACTCTGTTTAGCAAAAATACTTTGTACAAAACATGTCTTTCTGTAACCTAAAAGGTCATGGTTAAAATAAAAGGCAGCTGCTTCAAGTAACTGCCGTTTAGCCTTGACTAACACAGTTCTTCATTTCATGATTACTTATGTTTAAAAAATGTATAACAAAGAGCTGATAAAAAATTATTATATCCTTGCTTTGGCCACTATCTACTAAAAGGCTCTTTGTACTAAAAGGCTCTTTTTGCAGTTCTAAGCAATTTATTTTAAATAGAGTAAAAGCCTTCGTTTTGTTTCCTGTCTCCTAAAGCATGTTATTTTTAATAATGTTAAATCCCCTGACCATCCAAGGACAATGATAAAGATAAACAAAACTCCTGTCTCAACAAAGTGTCAAATGTATCTTATGACCGAGGTATTTTTTGGCCAATGTATGTTCGAACCTTTGTCTCATGATTTTATTAAATGACATAGCAACAGATATTCAAAACATTCTCCCGGGGCTAAATTAACACTGCCCGGCGGGCAAACTTAGCCCGGAGCACAAAGCAAGCTATATTCAAAAGGAATAGCCCGGGGCAAACAGCTTCTGAATATAGCATGGGAATGAGGCCAAGCAAACTGGGCTGGGAGTGCAGGGCAAACCTAACCCTGGAATAAGACAGCTCTGAATATAGCAACCAGGAAGTGCAGACCACAACAGCAACACAGTGCAGAGCGACGTGAAGGTAGGTAGAGGTGAACTATGTGGCCAATGTGTGTGCCAGCAAATGTGTGGACCCAGTACAGCTGCAGGCAGCTACGCATGTGAGAGTGCAGTGTTCAAAACTGTATAATATTCCCCGAACTGTTTGTGCAGCACTAACTGCGTTTACTTGTGAGTTTAACACAGAGGCTAAACCGTTAGCCAGTGCGAACATGTTTGCCGGCGCTAAACTTTGCCATATTCAAAATGACATACAAATGAGCCTACTTAGGTAGTCTGTGGGCAAACATCCAGATTAGCATCTCATTATGCCCTGATTTGCATGCAGTTTGCCCAGCGTTACTGCAGGGTCCCATAGCTCCATCTGTAGGTCAGTCTGGAAGTACAGGGGCTGGCCAGGTCCGACCGCAGCTCCACCTGTAGGTCAGTCAGGCAGTGCATGATGATAGCCGTAGGCTACATGTAAGCAGTACATTATAGCATAGAATATTGTACCCCAGGGGACAACATAGCATAGGCACAGATGGTGGTGGTGCTGCATGCAACTGTCACACTGTAGGTCATGCTACAGTACACAGCAGGCACTACAGTAGCAAGGGGACCAGTAGTGTGTGGACACAGCACTGCCTGTGATGTGTAGGGCAGTGCTGATGACTGCACTATACACAGTGACAGGCCCAACATGCAGGTGTTTACTAAAAGTGGACATTACAGTTATGCTGTTGTGTGACCTACAGATGCTGCATCTCTGCCACGGGATGTTCACAGTGACATATACATGTCCAGCTTTGTGTGCTGTGGCAGTTGTACAGCTGTGTGGTATGTGGCCGGGGGGGGCATATATTATCAGAAAGGCACACTGGTGTTGGGGTATTCCCAATACTGGCCCATGTGCACTGTGTGATGTGTCCCAGCCTTGTGGCCACACCTGGTCTGCGGCACAGCCTGGCCCCCTGTACACTCTCCCCTCAACGTCCTCCATGCCCACAGTGCTGCATGTGTGTACTGGCATCTGTTGGCATCCACAGAAGTGTGGTCCACAGGTGTGTGCTGTATGGCCACACTGCCATGCTGTCCACTGGCAGCAGGGTCACCACTTACTGCCTGGCATGGCTGGGACTGGTGGCAGATGATGGCATCATTGTGATGCCATCAGTGAGCAGCATGTTCCTTCTATGTCTGGCTTTGTCTATGTGTCATATTTATTTGTTAGGGTTGTGCAAAGCCACGCAAAAGCTGTGCAAACACCGCGCAAAGCTAAACTGTCATGCAAAGTTGATTGCCCAGGGTTAAGACTACCTTCTTCTGGGCGGTAATGTGCACTGCGCTAAGTGTTGTGCTAAGTCGTGCAAACCACTTTGCGTGGCACTAATCACTGAATATAGCATTGCACCTGTATTCATGTACACACACCCTCATTTTGCCCTTTGCATACATTGTGCTTTTGTCTAGCGCTAATGCAGTTTGCATGAGCTATTTGGCCTTTTGAATATAGCAAACCCGCACTAATACCGCGTTAAACCTGCGTAAACAGTTTTTGCCTGGTGCAAAGCTTTGAATATCTGGCCCATAGTGTCTAGGCTAAAATTTGCTGTAGTAGTTTTGGAAATTTCCACTATGCATTTTTGATGTAAACAATTTAGGTACAAGTACAGGACCTGGATGTATTGTCCAGTGTCTCTTCGAGAGGAAAGAAGTTTGTGATCTGAGTATCCATAGCGCTCGAAGGATCCAGAGAGAAGGGAAGTTTGTTTCATTTTCTCTGAAAACCTGTAGCCCTGTAATACAAATATTACTAGCTGTTTAGATTGCATGTTACAAACACCCCAATGGGACTGCCCCATTGGCTGTTTAGAATTAAATTGTAATAGGTACACCCAGGTAGTAGCAGGTTATCTGATGCCTAGAAATAATGTTAGCATGTATTCCTTTTTGTAAATTAGGATTATTAATTATGACAGGATTCATTCTTATTGTTAAAATAGGATTTTTCTGGTTTGTTTTTATATATTGGGTAAATAACAGTTCCTTTGGCCCTAAGCCTTTAACTGTTTCTAATGTTTACAAATTATGCTATAATGCACCTCTTTCTGTGAATTAGGAATATTCATCCTGTCAGGGTGCAGCTTTATTGTTACAGTAGGATGTTTCTGGCTAGTCTTGTTGATACTATGCTAATAAATTACAACTAATTTGGCAAAGAATACAGTGCGGTGGCTTTATTGAATTACTGAGAATTACCAACCAGGAACCTGTATTGTGTGTAGCCTCACTGTCTCAGTGAGGCATATTTGGGTTAATTTACAGCTCCACCAGAGGACATAGGGGAGTCGTTGAAATGGCTCTGCATAAAACAGGTGCAGATGGAAAGACATAGAGACATTGAGCAGAGAAGACAAGATGCCAAATGAGTGGATACCATGAGGGTCTTGCATGCCATCGATGTAGGACAAACTGAAAGAACCAGTAGCCCAAGATACATTAAACTGTCCAAACTGTCAGACAGTGATGACATTGAAGTGTACCTTACAACTTTTGAGAGGATTGCTCGAACATGCGCATGGCCAAAGGAACAGTGGGTTGTTCAACTGGCACCGCACCTGACAGGCAGTGCCCAATTGGTTTATAGCCACATGGATTCCTGAGAAGCAGAGGACTATGACCGTGTGAGGCAGGAGATCCTCAGGCGCTATGACATAAACATTGAAACCTATCACCAGAGGTTTAGGTTTCTTAAAATGCAGTCACTGGATGCCTGTCTCAAGGAGCTCTGCTACAAATGGTTGCAGCCAGATAACAAGAGCAAGGACCAACTTCTGGAGATGGTAATTATTGAACAGTTTATCAAAGTTTTACCCCAGGATGTACAACTTTGGGTTTGGGAGCATAAGCTTGATCCTGCTGATAAAACCATCACGTTAGCAGAAGACTTCCTGGCAGCCAGACCATCCAGACCCAGAGAGTTCCAAATGATATCAGCAGCTGCAACCACAAGCAATCCAGTAAGGAATCCTTTTTACTTATAAACTGTCAAGTCGAGCCCCAGTGAAACAAGACTGCAGAGCCGAGACAGGGGAGTGAATTCCTGTAGCAGATTGTATGTCTTGGGTGCCAAAACAAGGGACATTATGTAACAAACTGTCCTAATATAAAGAAAGAGACAGCTCACCTAGTCTTAGCGAGCTGGGGTCACATTAGGGCTACTTTGCAGATTGGATCACGGCAGATGATGAGACTGATTGATTCAGGGAGCCACCAGACTGTTGTGCAAGCAGATCTGGTGACTAGGAATAATAAAGGGCTGGATATAGCAGTCATCTATGTGCACAGTGATACCCATTGCTACCTTACAGCCACCATACAAATGACTGTTCAAGAAAAGACACATGGGGTAGAAGTGGGGTTGGTACCTCGCCTACCCGTGCCAGTTGTTATTGGGCATGACCACCCAGACTTTGCTTCATTCATACATTGTCATGCCGTCCACGACTCTGCTGTAGTTGCCGTAACCACCAGAGCTCAAGTGAAGCAGGGACATTTACCATCTGTGTTCCCATTTGATGATGGTGTTTTTGAGGATCCTGGCAAGGACCATAAAACTACGGTGGAGAAGAGGAAGCTAAAGAAGGACTGGATTGATACTCATGCTGGTGTACTGCCAGACTTGGGACATATTTTTAAATGTGATATCTAGCATGAGACCTAGGAGTAATTATATCAGATGACCTAAAGGTGGGCAAGCAATGTGAGAAGGCAGTAAGGAGGGCTGGGGGGATACTGGGATGCATAGGGAGAGGCATCAACAGTAGAAAACAGGAAGTTGTTATCCCTCTCTACAGACAGTTAGTGAGACCCCATCTGGAGTACTGCATGCAATTCTGGAGACCCCATCTCTGCAAAGACATAAAGTGGAGGCTGTTCAGAGGAGGGCAACCAAAATGGTGCAGGGTCTGCACCAGAAGACATACGAGGAGAGACTAAAGCAGCTTAATATGTATACCCTTGAGGAAAGGAGGAGGGGACATGAGAAACTTTCAAGTATCTCAAGGGAATTAACAAAGTACAAGAGGGTAGTATCTTTCAGAAGAAGAGATGTGCAAGAAAAGAGGCACAATTTGAAGATAGAAATGGCTCAAAATGTTAGAAAATATTTTTTTCAGAGAGAGGGTTGTGGATGCATGGAACAGCCTTCCTGAGGAGGTTGTGGAGTCAGGAACAGTGGAGAATTCAAGAATGCATGGGACAGGCATAAGGCAATGCTAGTGGGGGGTAGGAGGAAGTAAGCTGTTGATTAACTAGAATCTGCAGCTTATCCATCCGGTAGGGAAATGGGCAGACTAGGTGGACCAAGCAGTCCTTATCTGCTGTCAAATTCTATGTTTCTATGAGCAAAAAGCAGACTCTTCACTTAACCCTTTTTTTCCATATGTGGAAAAGGGAGTGGAAAAAGGTGCCCCTCAGTGGTTGTAAAACAGGGAATACTGTACAGAGAATGCACAAACCCCAGAAGTGGAGAGGCAGTAGACCAACTAATGGTTCCAGAAAAATTCCACTCCCAAATCATGTATCTGGTGCATGTCATCCCTTTGGCAGGCCATGCAAGCAGAGCTAGTACCCTGAATAGGATATCACCCAGTTTTTTTTATTTTATTAATTTTTTTATTATCTAGGAAAGTACCTGTGAGCCAAAGGCTCTTTCACAGAGGTTCCACATCACAGCAACCACGTATGTACAAATTCAAAATACAGAGGTTACATATGCACAATCATCAAATGTTCAGTTTACAGTAGGGCAATGTTACAACCAGTAAAAGTATCGGACGAGGAGTACAAAATACTGAGCAGAAAATGCTGGAACAGGTTCAGTTGGTAAAGTTATGCACTTTTACAGATACAGACAGTTGCTTTGGGGTCAGGGTATCACACAGTAGTATAACCAGGACAAGGTCACTTGGCCCAGTTAAGAAACTAAGGCAGTCAGCAATATAGGACGTTTCAGGAAACACGGTGTGCATCAGGACTAAAATTAGGTAAGCTATGAAAACACTTATTTAGGTTGCCAGAACATGTTAAATCATCAGTTATATTGTCTGAGGTGCTAATAACAATAGTCAGCAGGGAGGCCCATGTCACCTGGGTGAGAAGTGACAAGGCAGAGACCCTGAAGCCTATGGGGGGGAGTGACTTACCAGGGTGGGAGGGGGAGGTGAACAAAAGTAAATGAAGAGATGGTGAACAAAAAGAAAATGAGGAGATGGGGTAGCCAGAAACAAGAAAATGGGGAGGGAGGGAGCGGAGAGAAGGGCAAGGATAACCATGGGTAGAGAGGGGTGGGAGGATGGGAGGCATGGGAATGCATGGGGCAGAGAGGGAGGCAGGGGTGGGAGTAAGGGGAACAAGGGAAGGAAACAGGGAGGAGGTACACAGGAAGAGGAGGAGAGGATGAGGGAATAGGAGTGCCACGGGGCGCGGGACAGTGGGGGTGAAGGGAAGAAAGGGGGAAATGAGAGGGAAAGGAGGAGGAGGAGAGCCAGGGGGGTAGAACAGAAAGTAGGGAGGGGAGAGGAGCAAAATTAGAGGGTATGTAGGAAGGTGGAAGGCTGATAAGAGGAGAGTAGATGGGAGGGGGATCAGGTCCCACAGTCGCAGTTGCTGTTTGAGGCTAGGGCGGCGCCTGGTACTCATAGGACCATTGGTCTTGCATGGTTCAGCAGCAGGGGATGCTTAGGGTTGAATTGTTTACCTCCTGATGCATCTGGTGCTGTTAGGACAGTTAAGGAGGCTTTGCAGTCCCAGAGTGGTAAGTCCAAGGGTAGACTTCTTGGTAAGAAGGCAAACTTGATACTGAATGCGGCAATCAAGGTTGAGCCGCCCCGTCTGAGAGTATAGCTCACAGGTGTGGGTGAGGCGAGGTATGCCTAGGACTAGATGACATGCTTTGTTAAGTGCTGTTCTAATACATTTTAGTGAGGATTAGTAGGCAGCCCCATAGACTGCTAGCCCATAGCCGATCACTGAGAGCACTGAGCTGTTTACTGCAGTTTTCAGTGCTTCAGCAGTAAGACATTGACGATGTCTATACAGTAGCCCCAGTTTTGCATTGGACAACTTTGCAACTGAGTCAATATGTTGGCTGAATGATATGGTGCTGTCTAGTGTCACTCCCAGGTATTTAAAAGTTTGGACCATTTCAAGGGGGCAGTTCTGACTGTTAAGAATGTGAAATTGGTGAGTACGGTGTTTGTTACGTGACAACGCGAATAACATGGTCTTGTTTTTTTTGTAATTAAGGAGTAATTTGGATTGAAGGAACCAATGTTTACAGAGGAGAAACTGACCTGCATTTCCTTTTCAAGCATAGTGGGGTTGGCATTGCATGAATATAGGACCGCATTATCTGTGTAAAGCAGAACATGGTCATTTACAGATTGTGAGAGGTTGTTTAGAAAGAAACTGAACAGTAGGGTGCCAAGGATAGAGCCTTGGGGAACCCCAGCGGTGACATTATGGTTTTCGGAGAAGGTGTCTTATATTTTCACTTTTTGGATCCTCCCTCTGAGGTAGCTCCTGAACCAGTCTACAGATTCAGAGGAGAGGCCAGTAAGGAAGAGTTGACCCAGGGCAGATTATGGTTTACGGTGTCAAGGACCTTGGTGAGCTCAATGTTCATAGCCCCCACCAAGAACCTTCTGTCCAGGGCATTGTGAATAAAGCTGTTATACTCAACTAGAGCAGTTGTAGTACTGTGTTGTTTGCGAAAGCCGTGTTGTTGTCGGCATTGCAGTTTGCATTTGTCTAGATATTCTGTCAGTTGGTTGGAAACAATGTGCTCTAATGCCTTTGAGAGGGAAGGGTAAGATTGATATTGGGCAGTAGTTTGCAAAGTGGCTCTGTCTCCATTTCCGAAGACAGGGGTGACCACCGCTGCCTTCCAGATCCATGGGAATTTGCCAGATATCAGGGAAAGATTTTGGTGAGGGAAGTGAGAATTATGTCCAGGGTGAGTCTAACTAGTTTGAGGTCAAGCTGATCACTATTAGTCCTGGAATTTCTGAGAGCTTTTATGAGGTATTTTTCAGCCTTGTGAGGGTTGATAACTCTAAGGTGGAAAAGCGGGTGGGAGTTTGATTGGGTCCCTGGGTTTTGTGTGAGGTATATGTCAGTTGGGGGTTGGTTTTATTGGCCATCTATCCACGAGAACATATCTGAATATTTTAAAGCATGTGCAGAGTGTCAGAAGGTAGCTCAGGCAGGAAAAAAGGATAGAGTACCACTACAACCCATCCCCATTGTGACTAATCTCTTTGACAGGATAGCCATGGATGTAGTGAGCCCCCTGGAAAAGAGCTCAAAGGGTAACAGATTTGTACTGGTCATATGTGATTACGCTACCCCCTACCTAGAAGCAATCCCCATGAGAACTGTCACCACCCCAAGGATAGCGGAGGAGCTAGCAAAGGTGTTTAGCTGCATGGGAATCCCCCAGGAAATACTGATCAGGGAGTAATTTTACTGCACACCTGTTAAAAGAACTGTGCCATCTGCTGAGTGTGGTAGCAGTGCGTACTTCCCCATACCACCCATAGACTGACAACTTCGTAGAGAGGTTTAATCAAACATTAGAGAGAATGTTGAGGAAATATGTAAACAAAGAGGCTAGAGATTGGGATAGGTACCTCCCCTGTTTACGTTACGCTTACTGAGAAATCCTTCAAGCATCCACTGGTTTCTTTCCTTTTTCATTATTGTATGGGAGGAACTCGAGGGGGCCACTGGATGTGGTTAAAGAACACTGGGAAGAAGGGAAGAGGTGGGACATCTTAATGTCATAGAATACATAACTCGGATACGAAAACGCCTGGTGAGGTATATCAACTTGGCACACCAGAGCTTAGAACAGAAGCAAGACTTGCAGAAAGAAAGATACGACCAGGGTTTGAAGACTATAACATTTCAGTTAGGGGACAAAGTGCTGTTACTTCTTCCCTCCACAAAGAACAAACTACTCATGAAATGGCAGGGCCCCTTCACCATTTTGAGCAAACAGGAGCAGTGAATTATGAGCTTAGTATGCCTGGAAAGAACCCCCCCCCAGAAAAGTTACTATGTGAACCTCCTTAGGAAATGGTGTGAGAAGCTTAACTCCTCCCTTTATAGCCATCCTGAAGTTAGGGAGTCAGAGCTGGAGGCTGCCTATAAAAAGCTAGAGCAATCAGGACAGTTGGGGGAGATCCAGATAAACCCTAAATTGGAGCCTCAGCAACAGAAAGATTTGCCAGAGGTATTACAAGAATTTGAGCCCACATTCACAAATATTCCAGGGAGGGCCAAAGGAATTATGCACACCATAACTGCCACGCAAAACAAGCCCATACACCAAGAGCCCTACAGATTGCCCATGAAGGTGAGGGATGAGGTGATTCAGGAAGTCAAGGCATAGGTATAATTGTGCCCTCAAGGAATGCATGGTCTTCACCAATGGTCAGACTGGACAAGAAAGAGGGTGGGATATGTCTATGCCTAGATTTCTGGAAGTTTAACAACACCTTACTATTCAATGGTCATCCAATGCCCCGAATAGATGACATCATTTACAGGCTAGGCAATGCACAGTATATCTCCACCCTTGACCTTACCAAGGGATACTGGCAAATCCCCTTGTCACATGATTCACAAGACAAACTGCATTTAGCATCCCAATTGGTTTGTACCAGTTTGTCACAATGCCATTCGGACTACATGGGGCACCAGTCACTTGTCAGCATTTTATGGACCACATACTAAGACCTCATTCTGACTACTGTGCGGCTTATTTATATGACGTGGTCATATTCAGCCCTGACTGGGAAACCCATGTTAGACACTTGTCACAGGTATTGCAAGCAATAAAGGAGGCAGGATTGACCATTAACCCTGCTAATTGTGCCCTAACAAAGACCGAGACAAGATACCTAGGGTTCATTTTAGGCAATGGACAAGTGAAGCTCGAGGTAGAGATGGTTATCGCAGTAGCAAACAGCCCAATACCTACCACAGAAAAGCACATGAGATCTTTCCTAGGCCTGGCTGGTTATTACCGGAGATTTATTCCTAATTTCTCAGCAATTGCCTGTCCTTTGACTGATCTTATTAAAAAGAGGGGCCCGAATAAGGTTCGGTGGACCCCTATTTGTGATAAGGCTTTTAGGAATATCAAGGCCATTTTATGTACAGCTCCTGTATTGAAAAGCCCTGACTTCAGCCAAGTGTTTGAGGTTCAAACTGATGCATCAGAGAATGGTATTGGGGCAGTCTTATCTCAGAAAATAGACGGGGAAGAACATCCGATCAGGTATATCAGCAGGAAGCTACATGAATGGGAGAGAAGATATCCTACCATAGAGAAAGAATGCTTAGCTCTGAAGTGGGCTATTGAGTTTCTGAAATATTACTTATGGGGGGCTGAATTTAAGGTTGTAACTGATCATAACCCCGTTTGCTGGTTGCACCAAATGAGAGAAAAAAAATCCTTGTATAATGCGATGGTACTTAGCTCTTCAGCCCAATCTATTTACTGTGTCCCACAGGGCAGGGACAAAATATGTAAATGCTGATTTCTTGTCTAGATATGGTGCAGGAATTTATTTCAATGAAATATGACGGACTTTCCCTAAAAGAAGATAGTTCAGGGAAGGTACCATTAGTCTTTGTTGAGAAGTGTGTTAATGCCTCAGGGTAAAGAATGATGATATGCATCATGTCTATGATGGAATGTTTATCGTTAATTAGGGACCCTGAGATGGAGCTTCTGAAGATGGATGGGTGGATGCTCCATCCCTTCCTAAGACTGGAAGGTTGTAAGCAGTCTGAAATAACTGCTTCCCTCTTAAGGTGGGGGATATGTGACAGGGAGCTCCTGTCACTTTTGAGGACCGACCTTTTCTTAAATCTGCTGCAACAGTTCTTTTATTTCTTAGCCTAATTTATCCTATACAATTTCTAGTTCATTAAAGTTGGCCACCTATGGGCGCCCCTTCCCTTTTTTGACTATGCTGTAGTGTCCTTTTTAATATTTCCTTATCCCTCGCAGGTCCTCATACAAGGAAGTTATTGTGGTGACCTCCAAGTTGATGTAAAACAACAGGCTGCATTTCTCGTTGTTGGATTTAGTATGCAATAGCACTATGTCTTAAAATACCTTGATGTATATGCCTTACATGTATGAAACCTGTAAATATTGAAAATACTACAGCACCAGGTGTTTTTGATAAATGTAAAAAGTTACTAATGGGGGTGGCCCATCGGCACAGTGGTTGGATTTCCACTTACGACTGTGACAGGTTGGGAATGGATCTGGGTCACTGGAGGAACTGGCCGGAGGAAAAACGGCGTTTGCTGATGGTTCACCTTCTCCCTGGGGAGGGTGGCCCAGTGATTGCTGACTCCTGGCAGAGGCTAGGGGCTCAGCAGCACATTGGGCCCCACTGAATGGGTGGCGTGGCAGATGTCGGTATTCCCCTTGATGTCAGTGTCACCCCACACCCCCAGGGAGAAAATGGAAAATTGCTCCCTGGCTGGGCGGATGACAGTTGCCGGCCCCCACTGCCACCGAGCCCCAGACAGCTCCAGACCCCCTCAGCAGCACCCTGGCCAATTGAGGAGTGCACTGGCCACCCACTGGTGCCTTCCACTTGAAGGAGAGGAACCCATCCCGTGAAGGGTTATGCCAGGTTACCCAGGGGGCTGCTACCTGAGGTGGTGAATGGCAGTGGGGCAGGGATGCCAGGCAGGGTCCCAGGCAACCTGAAGGAGTGGCCGGCCAGGGGGCCCGGGGAGTATAAAAAAAAAGTTACATCAGGATTAAAGTGACCAGGGTAGATTTATCAGAAGACTCCCATTGGGTTATTTAAATGCATGCAAATTACAGATTATTTGAGAGGCCCTTTGGTACCATGCATTCCTGCTTTAAACTGAACCAGCCTAAAATGTCATGGTGATTTGCATAAACATCCCATGATGCTTTGCAGTATAGGGGATGTGTGATGTTGTGTTTCTTCGACACTTGGCTTTATTGCCAATGCCCTTTGGGGTAACCCTTACTTCAGTGCTTCTGAACCAAGGTTCTTTGTCTTTAGCTTGTTTTAGGGTTTTCCTTTTTAGAGCTCCCAATCACTCAAACACACAAGACCAACATAGGGAATTAAAGCATTGTCACTAAAGAGATAAATCAGTAGATCAGTGGGTGCTGACTAATTGCAGAGGAAGGACATGTATGTTGCTGCAAACTGATGTATTGAAGAAGGGATATGCCATTGCTTAAGGTTATCCCCTGTGTTTTAAAGAGCACCTTTCACAATGGTTCGAAAAGGTATAGCTTGTAGTCATTATAGGCAGTACTTGGCCTGAAATGGTGTATGCATTTGTTATTTTTGGCCAAGGTTTACTCTGCTTTCCATATTTTGCATTGTACTTGAGCCCTACTTTAGATCTGTTGCACTAGCCTTTGCTGTTCAACTACTAGGCTGCTGGCTTCCACTGACATCACTATATGGCAGAAGAATGACTTACACTGTGCAGTACAGTGCAGTTGCATCAGTTTTACAAGGGGAAACTACACTAGGTGCACATACTGTGTCCTCCCTTCCCCAAGGCACGCTGTTAGCAATGCATTATGCCAAAATCCAAACGCCTAATCAGTATGTTTTTTTGTAAAACTGACTTCTGCCTCTGTAACAAAGCATTGGGAGTGAGACAAGAGTTACTGTCACCACCTTTCCCAGTCCTTTTGACTTGCGTGCATAAATTACCCCTTCTTGCATTGATTCTGGAATTGCATTTCATTACTGTCCTCTGTAGTTAGTTTTTGAGTTATGAGCTGCTAAAAACTGCAGGGTGTACCAGAACGTCTGTAGCAAGCCTGGTGTTGCTGTGGACCCAGGGCTATACTACTGACCTCACTATATGGCAGAGGTGTGGCTCACACTGCAGTACAATGACGTTGTAGCAGTTTTGCAAGGGAAAACTACGTAACTAGGTGTACATACTGTGGTCTCTCTTCACCAAGACACCCTGTTAGCAATACATTATGCCAAAATCCAAATGCCTCGTCAGTATGTTTTTCTTTTAAACTGACTTACTTCTTTTTCAGTAACAAAGCATGGGGAGTGAGAGAAGATCGAGTTGCTGTCAACCAAGACAGCTGTCAATTTATGCATCAGTGTGATTAGTGTACACCTTTATCATTTGAAAGCAGTAATGCCTCCTTACCCATGCCACAATGGTGCCTTCCTTGTCTTTCTGTAGTAAAGCGCCTGGCAGTCACTCCAATTGAAAATCTGTTACTATTCCTCCATCCCAGGCCTTCTCGACATCAGCATGGCACCAAGGAACCCCGAAGACTAATTTTTGGTACCATATAATACTGCCAATCTGCGCATGCACGGAATCCCAATTTCACTTTTCAAACAAGAATTTCTCTGGAAATAGCCCTCAGTTTTTAAAACCATGCAACATATGTGCATACAGCACATCTAAACCCATTGTTTGTATTATATGGTACCACAATTAGTCTTCAGTGCTCCACGGTGACATACTGATGTCAGGGAGGCATGGGACAGAGGAGCAGTAAGGGATTGACACCAACTGTCATAGAGGTATAGGTCAGGAAGCATATGCAAACCAGGATAAGTTATAAAATTTGCAAGTAGTGTTTTATTAACAACAATGAAAGAAAAAACATACAAGATAACTCTTTATACAGGCAGCACAAACATAAAAGTCCTACATCTAAAAAAAATTGTTTTTAAAACCTCAATCTCCCTCTCAGGGAGGGAGGGGTTGTGGCACAGGACTTGCTGACTCCTGGCAGAGGCCAGGAGAACAGCAATGCGCCAGGCCTCATTGCCTAGGGGAGCGTGATGGACATCAGCGAATGCCTTGATGTAAGTGGCACATCATGTCCCCTGCAGAAGGAAAAACAGGTGGAAAATGGTGCATCGGCTGTTCGGATGATGGCCGCCCAAACCCTCGCCACCAGGAGCTCCCGGACCACCGATGGCCACCCTAGCAGCACCCAGGGCCAATAAAGCAGGCCAGTAAAGCTCATTTCCTCCGTAGGGAGGGAACCAATCAGATGAAGGGATACATTGGGTTACCCTGAGGGTAGGCTGCGATGTGTGGCATGGGTGGATGGGGGATGGCCTGGGGTGAGTGCAAGTCCTTGGTGACCCAAAGGAGAGATCGGCCAATGCGAAGGAGGTGGAGCAAAAAAAAAAAGTTCTGAAAAACACCATTAGTTAAAATATGCATCTTATTGTTGGGAAAGAAAAAACAATCATATAATCTTTGAGGAAGCACAAATAACTCCATGCGTTCCTGTGACAGGGTTGAATACGGCCCTGTCCCAGTTGTTATGGAGAAGAGTTTAAATGCAAGGACCTATTCTATTCTCTCCTTTTCTGTCTCTTCTCTGTCTGGTTGTGCAACCAGATTTCATCGTGAAACCTAGGACTTGATCACCCCGCTGGTCTTGCAATTCTCTAACTCTCGCTGTCTCTCTACCTTCACTTGCTGTTCTGTCTTTTCTCCCCCCTTGCATATCTGCTGGTATAAAAATATATGTGACTCATTTTGTGGAAATGTAATTGATACTGGGATCCCTTTGTTTAAAACTGTATATAGTTATAATGTCGAAATGATTGCAGAAGGATATTTGGAACTTAAGGGGTTAAACTGAGACTGGTGTGCAGACTCTGAGAAGCTATAAACAAGAGCTCAGTTCTGGCTCATTATGTTCTTTTTGCTCTACATGCATGAAATTGATAGGACATTTTAGAAAAAAAGGATGTCTGTTAACAAGTGGGGGCTGTAAAGACTTATACAAAAATGCTGCAATTTCTTGCAAGAGAGACACAGAGACTGAGATTGGAAATTGAGAAGAAACCCAGATTGACTTTCTCTGTTTGTAGTGCCTTTCTAAATAGTTGTACTGAACAACTGTATTTTTTTATTTTACTGTTATTAATAATAAATAACTTGTGAATTTTACAACTGCTCCTGGTTTTCCTATGCTTCCTGACCTGTGGATTTACACTGTGCATACTCTAAGCCAGGAGTTTTGTGTGTGGGTACTAGACCTGGTACCAGGGAAGCATAGAAGAAAGGTATGGATTCTGCAGCAGCAAGCCCAGGAGTGGTTACCAGGAGAATGGCAGCCAAACTAGCGCAGACAGAAGTCCAAGCTGAGACTGTACAGCCAGCAACAGTTATGGAAAAAGATAAGGCAGTGGCAGAATCTGAAAGCCTGACTGCCTTTTTCAAATGGTGGGCTATACAATAAAAAGAGATGGGGAAACAGAGAAAAGAAGAAATGCAACAACTCAAGAAGGAGAGAAAAGGAGAGATGCAGCGACAAGAGCAGCAAGGAATAGAAGAGATGCAGCAACGTGTGTGCCTTGCAAGTTATCAAAACTGGAGGATCTGGCACTGGTCCAGCAGAGCAACAAGACACAAACAACTTAAAATACATTAAATGTACAAAGTTGTATCCCTTGGATGATATGGAAGCATACCTGATAACTTTTGAAAGGGTTGCTGCAGGCTGCCAGTGGCCAGAGCAACAATGGGCGATCAGACTGGTACCTTATCTGACAGGGAAAGCCCAACTTACCTATAACAATGTGGACACTGCACAGTCAGAAAGCTATGACCTGCCAAAAAGCGAAATCCTGAAAGGCATGACATCTCAGGAGAGACCTACAGGTAGAGATTTCTGTCTCCGAAGTACAACTCAGTCGACGGTCCTCAAGAAGCCTTCACCCAGCTCTAAGAACTCCTGATAAAATGGCTCCAACCAGTGGCCAAAACAGTCCCACAGATCATCGACACATTTGCAATGGAGCAATTCATCAACATCCTGCCTAGAGATGTGCAGCTTTGGGTAAAAGAACACTGACCAAAAAGTGGCGAAAAGGCTGTTTCTTTTGCAGAAGACTACCAATTGGCCAAACAGATGCCACAGCAGCGAGGTAACAGCCAAGCACTGGCAAGACACTTTTTTCCCATTTAAACTCCAAGTCTGATAAGAACTCTGGTGGGTGTAACAATTCTGCATCCAAAGACTTTATTTGCTATAACTGTAATAAGCCAGGTCATATTGCAAGAAATTTTCATAGTAAGAAGAGTGACACTGGAGCAGATTTGTATTTAGAAAATTGGGGCAAGTACTTAACATCTGAAGGTGGGAGATAAGACTGTGAAGGGACTTATAGATTTGGGTAGCAGACAGACCCTAGTACATATTGAAGTGCTAGGAAAACAGTGTCCAAAAGGACCAGGTACTGGTGTCATCTGCATCCACAGGGACACTCGATGCTATCCCACCAGCCAAGTGACTCTGACTATTAATGGGGTGTTGCACCAAATGAAAGTGGGGGTAGTACCTAAGTTACCTGTATCTGTGATTATTGGAAATGACTTTCCAGGATTTACTGAGTTAGTCAAAGAGAGAGTAAATCCTTATGTTTCAGCAGCTATGGTGACAAAAACTGAGGCAAAGAAAATCTCAGATGGTGGGGACTCTTTTCCTTTCACTGATTTTGATTCGGACTTGTTTGAGCACAGCTCCAAGATCTGGAAGTCCAGGAAAGAAAGATGGCACCTGAAGAAACAGTAGCAACAAAAGACTGATGGACATAAGGGGTTAACATATGAAAATGCTGAAACTAAGCTGATCACTGATTTGGATTTTCTTTCAGAACAAGCTAACAATGTTTCTCTCCAGGGTTATTTTAAGCAGCTAGGGGTGAAACCAAAACAAGGTGAACCTATGTTTAAAAAATGTAATGGGCTACTGTATAGAGTCTGGATTAAACCTTAGACACAGGACCATATAGAACAATTGGTTATACCACAAAAGTATAGATCCAAGAGATAGCACATGATAGTCCTATGGCTGGTCACTCAGGGAGGGATCACACCCTTGCCAGATTGCTGTACAGATTTTACTGGCCTGGAATTCATGAAGATGTTGCTACCTATTGCAGTTCCTGTGCAGAGTGTCAGAAAGTAGCCCCAGTAACTGAAAAAAACAAGGTGCCCCTGGTGCCCCTACCCTTGATAGATGTGCCTTTTGAGAGACAAAAGTAAAAAGGATAATCGATTCATTTTGGTAGTATGTGACTATGCTGCTCGATACCCAGAGGCAGTTCCAATGCGTACTGTCACAACCCCAAAAGTGGCAGCAGAGCTTGCCAAAATTTTCAGCAGTATGGGCATGCCTAAAGAGATTATTACTGATCAGGGTAGTAATTTTGGTGCTGAATTACTAAAGGAGCTGTACCAACTCCTAAGCATAACTGCCATAAGAACCTCCCCTTATTACCCTCAGACAGACGGTCTTGTTGAGCGTTTTAATCAAACCCTAAAACACATGTTAAAAAGGTTTGTAAAAGGGGAAGGGAAAGACTGGGACCAATACTTACTTTACCTGCTTTTTGTTTACAAGGAAGTGCCACAGGCATGAACAGGTTTTTAGGTAGACAACCTAGAGGGCCACTAGATGTAATAAAAGGAACACGAGAAGATAACCTCCATCAGAAACACTCTATTACATCTTATATGTATGTCCTGAGAAAGAAGCTGGCAAAATATGTTGAAATTGTTCATAGTGATCAGGGAGAGGCCCAAAACCAGCAGAAGATATAGTATGACCATGGGGTAAAATAAATTATACAATGGTGCTTCAAAATCAACAGATCTGATTGGTTGTCTGGCACCTTTACAGCACTGTAAAATTCAGCATTACCAACGCAAAAGGTGCCAGCCAGCCGCATCTCAGTAACTCTACCAAAAACTTTAAAAATCATTCCTAGCCGCCACCCTATTTTCCTCGCTAAATGTTGCTGTACCAATTCAGCCTCTACTTGTCCAAGCAAAACAAAAAAAATTTGAGCAGTGTGTGCCCACAATTAACACTGCAGAGTAGCGACCCTGACTGCCAACTGAAAAATCGAGACGGAAGAGACTGAATTCCCGCCACCGGCACCATTGTCACACCACCACTGTATCTCCCAAACTGCTCAAACCCTCCCTGAAGACCAGCAGCAGGTACGCGACAACTCTGAACCAGTGTTTTCTCTGTTTACCAACTTTAATAACTGTGTCTGCTTCAGTGACATTTGCCTCATAGTCATGGCACCCATTTCTAACTGCACTCTGTGGCGACGGGTGTTTTGTTCTCGCCGTCCTACCATGTTCTAGATACTTATACAAATAAATTATGCCCTGTGAGAAAAATATGCTTTAGTGATTTGGCTTACTGAGATGAGATGCTGAGACAAAGCATATGAAAAACAAGTTTAACACACTCGGAATAACAAGAAATGTGGCGATTATATTATAATATTACAACACACCATGGAAGTAAATCATGTTTTTGTTATTGTACCATGTTTTGATAATACATCCTTTCTAATTGGACCATGGCTCCACTAAACTACACTTTTTTTAACCCAAATACACTGGACTATTTTTTGTAGCGTAAGAACAAATTAAATATAAACCTATAAAAAATAATTATTTTTCTGTTCATTTTTTTAAACAAAAAATTAAGGGACACATTGTATAATCACAGCAAACCACTCCAGGGTGTGGGTGATGCTGGGATTTACCCATGCCTGGATGGTTTGGTCACTCGGCCTGCGGCCTCATGACAGAATCACACCAGGCATGGGTAAACCCAGCATCACCCACACTCTGTTGTGGTTTATTGCTTAAACATTTTTGATCCAGGTGAAAAGGTCTTGCTACTGTTACCAACTACAGAAAATAATATGTTAATGAAGTGGCAAGGGCCTTATAAAGTGCTTAGACGTACTGGCACAGTTAACTATGAGATTGAGACCCCTGTTAGGAAAAATCCTGCTAAGATATGCCATGCTAACCTCCTCAAGAAATGGGTTGAAACAACACCAAAAGCTGTTTTGCTAGTTTTACCAGAAACTGATAAAGAAGATATTGATGTAGCTTATGATAGACTGGAGCAAACTGCTACTGCTGATGCTGTAAAGGTGAATGTTTCCTTACCCTTCGAACAAACCACAGAAATTTGTAATGTGCTAAAGACATTTAACAGTACTTTTACCACAGTACCAGGCTGAGCAAAAGGGGTCAAGCATGTAATAGTGACAAGGAATACTAGCCCCATAGCTGTCACAGTCCCCTTACATTTTGGAACAATCAGGGAGGAGAATTAAAAGTGCAACTCATGCCCTCCTTTTTTCAAGTTGAGGGAGTAATTGCCCATAGTGTAAATGTCTATCCTGGCTGCTGGAGATGAGTATGTCGATTTTAGTTAAGTGATAATTTTTGTTTACTCATAAGAATTTTTTTAACTTTTGACCACTGAAACAAGAAAGTTATCTATCATTCCAGCTTCTTTAGCGGTGAAAGGGTGTAATAATATGAACATTACATCATAATTAAGATTGGCATACCTAGTTAAGGTGACTCTTAAGTATTTATTCCTTGTATCTGTATATAAGGGACATTGAAGTATCACATGAGAAATTGTTTCAATAAATTCAAAATTGCAAGAACAGTTGAGCTCCAAAGTTAACAATTCTGAGTTTGTATTTTTATTAAAGCAAGATTGCTTTGAGTTTTTATTCCAAACCTCACCCAGGTTATGAGCTTTCTGTGATTTGGAGAGAGAGAGGAAGTAAAAAATAATCCTCTATGTTATGAGACATTTTATTTGTTTTATACCAGGGAGTGCATTTTTGTTCCCTTATGACCTCCATATCTTTTTTTGCTGTGCTGCTTGATAGAGTTTTCTTTTGAGGGCCGTTCTATATTGAATAGAAATATTGATTTTTCTCTGAGGCTCAATCCAGAGATGGTAGAGTTTTATGTTCTTTAAGATGGACGTTAACGAAGTAAGCCATTTAGATTTTAAATTTTTCTGTGATCACTTTATTTTTTCTTTAAGAACATGTAAGGAAGTAGATATTGTTTGTTATTTATAATCTTTAACCAATAAATAGAGACTGAGTTCAGCATTTGCTTTGATAGAGATTCTGCCCAACTCTGCTCTTACCATTTCAGTTGATGTGGATAGTGGGACTTTAAGAAGAGATTTGTAAAAGAATAATTGGGGAGTTTTGAGCAGGGTCGAGTAGTCTGTACCCCCATATTTCAGCGCCATATAATAAAATAGGATTGATCTTCATTTCACTCGCACGGAGGGCAGCTCCTATAGTATTCCCTCCAGAACTATTGTTAAATCTGAGAAGTGCTTTAGATAATTGTTTAGCTTTTGAAGTCTGAAGTTTAATATGTTGAGTCCATTTAGTATTAGAAGCAACAATAATCTCCAAATAAGTGTATTCTTTTACTGTTTCTATTTTTTCTTTATCAAGGAGAAAGGAAATATTGGTGCGATTAGAGCCAAAGATCATAGTTTTTTTTTTTTATTTATCTTTAATTCTACTTCTTCACACTTTTTTTTTAAATGTATTTACTTTCTTTAGTAACCCTTTTCTAGATAGTGAAAATAGGACTAATGTTATGTCATTTGTGTAGGCTAACAGTTGACAAGGGGGTCCTGTTTATTTTAGATGGATCACATTGGCATATATCTTCAAAGTCTAAGGTGCCGTTAATGTAGATGTTAAATAACAGAGGGGCTAATAAGCATCCCTGTTTAACTTTATTTATTTATTCATTTATTTATTGAAAAGTTTCACCAGGTAAGGTACACTGAACAACAAGTTGCTCGTCTCGCAGTACGACCTGGGGGAAAGGGTGGTGGGAGTTACATAGTAGCAATGAGCATGCATAATTTACACAATAGCATAGAGTACAGAGATGAACAACACATAGCAAGCAGCACAAGTAAGACATAGGTAAAAATCCAGTAGCTAATCCCTCATTTAGTGGCAATCACACTAGTAACCTAACAGCAAGAGGGACCAAAGGACTGGCCCACTGCACATTCATAGTAACACAGAGCAGACAAGTGATGGTGGGATAAAATGGTGGTAGAGGAGCGAGACTGCGCCTAGGGCTTGTAAAGCAGAACTATAGAGAGAAAGAAAGAAAGAGAGAGAGAGAGGGAGAGATGATAAGAAGCAAGCATGCAGGATGGGAGCCAGGGTTGGCTCCGAGACTGTAAGCTCATAGATTAGTCGGTGAACGCAACCAGAGCAACAGGCAGAGTGAGAGATGGAACTAGGGGCAAGTGCAATTTACAGAGAGGAGTTGTGTAGAGCTTGATTTAATGAGCCAGGCGAGGAGGAGGATCGGATCTGGGTAGGAAGAGAGATCCACAGTTGAGGAATTGTGACTAATCACCATCATAACGTTTCACCCCTCTGCTTACCTCCCCCCTTCCTTCCTCCCCACTCCTTTCTCTCTACCCCCTACGTGACAAAGCCTCTTGGGGGCTGCCCCCTACCCCTGCTCTTCCCCACACCCCAATATCCTTTTACTGTAACAAAGCCCCCTCAGGCTGCTCCCACCTTGCTATGTGGCATTTTGAAGGAATGCCAATGTAATCCATCTTGTTGTTCAGTGTACCTTACCTGGTGAAAAAAATATAATCTTTGGCTCTAATCGCACCAACTCCCCAGTTTGTAGTGAAAGGATCTGAAAGATTGCCATTTATTTTAAATCTGACTCTTGAATTTGTTCCAGAATATTTATTTATTTATTTAAAATTTGGTGACTGGGAAAGTCACACTGCGCGGAAGTTAATTTCCAGGTGCAACCCAGGGACAGGGTACAAATACAACAAAGGGATAACAAAAGACAGATACAGTATAATACAAAAGTGTGTTTTATTTATTTATTTATTTCAATTGCAGATTAATACCTTTGAGCCAGGAAGGCTCTTTTTCAAAGGTTCCATATCAAGTGGACGAGAGACGAAATTTACATAAACAGGTTACAGAACATTCAGAGTACACAATTAGTTACAGGCTGTACAGGTAGCAAGTAAATATGCCAATAACAGTGTCAGAAGTGTTACAAGGCGTTGGAGTGTAATTTGACATTCTAAACTGGTCACATTAAAAAACAGGAAAAGGAGTCAATCAGATAAGAACCACATAGCAAGGTGGGAGCAGCCTGAGGGGGCTTTGTTACAGTGTAAAGATATTGGGGGTGAGGGGAAGAGCAGGGGTAGGGGGCAGCCCCCAAGAGGCTTTGTCAGGTATGGGGTGGAGAGAAAGGAGTGGAGAGGAAGGAAGGGGGAGAGGTAAGCAGAGAGGTGAAATGTTATGATGGTGATTGGTCACAGGTATTTATTAATTGCATTCACATAGGTTCTTTTGGGCCAGAAGGGTTAGCAGTTCTCTTTTAGAAGGTCCAATTTTTGTGTGTTCCAGGGTGGTAGGAGGGAGTTCATTAAACCAGGTGGGCCCATGGTAGGAGAGAGAACGCTGTGCAAGGCTGGTTCTTTGAAAGGTACATGGCGCACGCCCTTAGCCGAGCTCTTGGTGACTTTTGAGGAGTTGGAGCACTGGAACAGAGCTTTGGTGGAGTAGGGAGTGAGTCCAAGGAGGGCTTTTTTGCCTATTAGGCAAGCCTGATACTTCCCTCTTAGGTGTAAGGGGAGCCAACCAGTAGAGGAGTAGAGGGCACAGGTATGGGTTTGGTGTTTAGCCCCCAGGACCAGGTGGCAAGCCTTGTTGAGTAGTACTTTTACTCAATTTAGGACTGAGTCTGTGGCAGCACTGTAGATGACGAAGGCATAGTCAATGACCAACAGAATGGAGCTTCGAGTGACTAGGCTTAGAGCCTCAGGGGTCATGGCTTGCTTGTGCCTATAGAGGATTCCTAACTTAATATTAGCAAATTTGACTACATGGTCTATATGGTGCACGAAGGAGAGGGTGTCATCAATATGTACCCTGAGATATTTAAAGGTGGAGACTTGTTCAATGCCATCCCCTTTTGGCTATAGATAGTCAAGTGTTCAGCATTCCTTTTGGTGTATGGCAATGTTAAGGTGCATAAGTTTTGTTTTTTTTATAGTTTAGAAGGAGTCTGTTTTGGGTGAACCAGTTCTCAAGCATAACAAAGCAATGCTGTAGGTTTTGTGCTATTTCTGATGTGTGGCTGCCAGGCACTGAGATAACTGCATCTTCTGCATACAGCAGCATTTTAGTGGGACAGGCTTTGGGAAGGGAGTTAATAAAGAGGCCAAAGAGAAGTGGCCCTAAGATCAAGCCTTGGGGAACCCCAAGGGCTACCTTTTTAGGTTTTGAGGTTACACCCCCTATCCTCACACACTGTGTCCTGTGTGAAAGGTAGCTGTTAAGCCAGGAGATGGAATCTACTGACAGTCCCAGGGTCCTCAGGTGTCTGAGAAGGATTTGGTGGTTGACTGTGTCAAAGGCTTTGGTGAGATCTATAAATATAGACCCCACCGTTTATAACATAAACAGTATAATACAAAATAAATTCTTCATTATACTGTAATGAAAATAAATTCTTCATTACAGTATAATACAATGAGCAACTAAATTTTCATTATAGGCTTACATTACAGGGTATTGCACAGGAGAATCGATTAGCAGGGTGAGACAACTAAAACAAAAATATGTGGTCACTAATTAATACAGAAAATGGAAGAGAGGGAGGAGGACAGTAGTATGGTTGTGGATTAGGGCACTTGACAGCCATAAGATGTAGCAGGGGATGGCCTGAGGAGGTGCTTACATGCAGGAAAGGAAGGTGTGAGGCGGGTTTGAGAGGAGAGGTTATTCCAGAGGGAAGGAAGTCTATAAGAGAGTGCTAGTTTCCCAGCTGAGGTTCGTGCTTGTGGAAGGGTGAAGGAGCGAAGGCAATTCGTGTATGAATTGTACAGGGAGGGATTGGCAGGATTTAAAAGAGAGGAGAGGTAGGAAGGAAGAGTTCCAAACCAAAATTTGGAGATGAAAGTGGAGCAGTGGGACATGTTTGTTTGTTTGTTTAAAACTTTATTTTTATACAGGAACATTTGATTAGCGCCAGAAACACTGTTTACAATCAGGTGCTGTAAAATAGTTCCACAAATAAACATTCAAGTCTCTGCGATAGGGATTGGAGGGATAGGGAGGAGCAGAGGTCACGTTGATGTGTCAGGTGGAATTTGAGGCAAAAAAACAGAAGGCATTGAAGAGGACATCAAGTTTCGTGAGGAAGGTGGCAGGAGCTACACTGAAGACAACATCAGTGTAGTCGAAAACTGGGAGTATCCATATAACTAGCAGGTCACGTCTGACTGGGATGGAAAGACTACCCTCATGGCCTAATTTTAGGTTGTATTGATATCATCGGTCCAGTTTTGGCACAAATAGTCTGGTGTTCCCTGGAGTCAGGTGAGTTTCCTAGCTCCCTGAAGGAGGTGGTGGTGACACCTCTCTTGAAGAAATCTTCCTTAGACCCAGACTGTTTTTCTAGCTACAGACCTATCTCTAACCTTCCCTTTATTGGGAAGGTTATTGAAAAGGTTGTAGCTACTCAATTGGATGACCATTTAACCATCCATAGTATCTACAAGTCCTTCCAGTCTGGTTTCCGTAAAAGACATAGTACCGAGACTACGCTGGTTCGGGTGCTAAATGATCTTCTGAGGGTGAGGGATCAAAAGAGACGTTCCATTCTGGTTCTCCTTGATCTCTCCTCAGCATCTGACACTGTGGATCACGTGGTGTTGTTGGCACGCCTGAGGCAAATTTGTGGAATGTCGGGAACCGTTCTGCAATGGTTCACGTCATTCCTTACCGGGAGATCACAAAGGGTTGTGTCGGGGATTTTTTCCTCTGACCCAGTCTCTTTGTTGTGTGGAGTGCCTCAGGGTTCTGTGCTGTCACCCATGTTGTTTGCAGTGTATATGCTACCCCTCGGAACCATTATAAGATGGTATGGGCTGAGGTTTCACTGCTATGCAGATGATACCCAGCTATACCTGTCTTTTGCACCCGACCAGGATGGAGCTTTCTCGATGTTCAACAACTGTCTGGGGAAATCCAAGACTGGATGGATTCTAGTTGGTTAAATTGAACTCGGAGAAGACTGAGGTGTTGGTGGTGGATCCGGGTGGTCAGATTGAGGAGTCGTGTATTGGCGCGCCTTCTGGAATTTTTCTTGGTGGCGTGTCACTGCCGGGCCTCTGAATGGTGCGAATCGGGGTGATTTTTGACGACAAGCTGACTTTACAATCTCAGGTGTCAGTTGTCATCAGTACTTCCTTTTACCACCTTAGGAATATTGCCAGGGTTAGGCACCTCGTTCCGTCTGACTCTTTGCCAACGTTGGTCCACGCTTTTGTGTCCTCGCGCTTGGACTACTGCAACGCCCTTTACTTTGGGCTTTCTAGGGTTGAAATCCGCCGCCTGCAGCTGGTGCAGAACGCTGCTGCCCAGGTTTTGACTGGGACAGGTAGGTCCTGTCATATTACCCCGGTGCTGCGCGAACTGCATTGGTTGCCTGTTCGGTGGCGGATCACCTTTAAAGTCATTTTATTGACTTTCAAAGCCCTTCACGATCAGGGTCCATCCTATCTGAAACACCTTCTGGTTCACTATTGCCCAGGCCGATCGCTCCACTCGGCCGACATGGGGTTGCTGGAGATTCCAAGAGTGAGTGTAAAAACCTCTGGCAGCAGAGCTTTTTCTTATGCTGCCCCCACTCTTTGGAATTCTCTACCATGCCGGTTACGGGAGTGCACCTCTGTGGAGATTTTTAAGAAAGAATTTAAAACTTTTTTTTATGGAAAAAGGCCTTTGTGGAGGATTAAAGTGTCAGTATCTGACTGGATTTTATTGTAATTTATTAAGTCTTTTGATGTATTTATGATGCGCTTTTATAAGTCTATGTGTGAATGGCTATGTGTATTTTTGTTATTAACTTGTTCAGCGCCTTGATAATTTGAAAGGCACTATACAAATAAAATTGTTATTATTATTATTATTATGGCAGTAGAGTAGACCCAGTTTGGGATGTAGTTTGGAGTGAAGGGCCTTAAAGTGGAAGGAGAAGTCTAGCAAGGGATCAAGCCACACTCCTAGTTATTTGTAGGCCAGGACATCATCAAGAGGAGTGTTGGCTGGGGTAGAGAAGGCAGGGAGGGCGCAGAGCTTGGCAAATTTCTGTTTGGAACCAAAAGTCATAGCTACAGTCTTTTTGGTATTCATTTTTTAGGCAGCTGTCACTGAAACAGTTAGATACTGTGGCATTGAACCAGTTAAAAACTGTGGTAAAGTAAAGTTGTAGTGGAGTTTGGAAGCTGGGGCAGAGGTACTGGATAGGAATATGACAAGTGTCATCTGCATACATATGGATCTTGGCGTGGGTATATACAGAAGGGAGATAATAAATAGGGAAAAGAGAACAAGTCCAAGGATCAAGCCCTGGGGTACACCTGCAAGGATGGGGAGGAAGGGAGACAGGACATTACTGACTTTAACTGACTGGTACCAGCCAGTTAAGTAGGAGCTAAACCAGGAGACAGAAGCTGGGAAAAGGCCTGTGGCACTTTGCTTATTTAGAAGTAGAAGGTGAAAGATGGAGTCGAAGGCCTTTGCAAGGTCAATGGAAACAGCCAAGGTGATCTGCCATTGATCCATTGCAGAGTAAATGGCGTCTGTAAAGCGAAGCAGGGAGGAGGTGGTTGAGTAGAATTTCCAAAAACCTGATTGATCCGGAGAGAGTGTTGGAAGCAGAAAGGAAGTAATTTAACCTTGAGGTGACAAGAGATTCTCGGACCTAGGCAAGTGAGGGGAGAAGAGATATGGGGCAGTAGTTACCAGGGACAGTGGGATCACTCCCTTTGTGAAGGGGTATGACCATAGCTGACTTCCAGGCTGAAGGGATGATAGAGGAGGAGAAAGGTAGATTGAGGAGATAAGTTAAAGGGTGCAGAGATTTTGAGGAGTCTAGGGTGTAGGCTGTCAGGGCTCGATTTAGTGGAATTTAGGGAGCCCAGAGTTCTAAGGACTTCTGCTGTGGACACCAGAGGAAGCTGAAAGCCAGAGGGCCTCACTGGGAGGGGGAGGGGCGGGGGTCTTGTGGGAGTGCACAGGTCATAAAGAACTTATTTAGGGCATCTGTGACAGAGGTAGTGTCCAAAACTAAGGAACCTGCCACGCAGAGAGTAGCTGGGGGGTTCTGAGGAGGGGTGCAGGAGCGAACAGAGATTGTTCCAGAAGGAGGATGGAGATTTGTTGGAGGTGTGCAGTCGGGTTTAGAAATATTCATATTTTGCCTGCCGAATATGCTTGGTACAGCAATTTCGAGGGTTTGGTAGTTCTGCAGGCTAGTGGGGTCACATGTGGTTTTGAAGCGTTGCCAAGCGAGGTCACAGGTTTTTCACGTGGATAGGATTTCCAGGAAGATAAAGGGATTATGATGACATTTCACCCTGACTGATTTCAGTTGAGCATGGACATCCCAGAATTTTAAGAAGGTTGTTGTGAAATGGATGAGAGCAGCATCACCAGAGGGAGTGGAGAGGACCGGTGACCAGTTAGCCATGGCCAGGTCAAGGAGTAATTTATCTGAGTCGAGCATTTTGAGGGGCCGATACTGGATATATTTGGGGGGGTTGTAGGAGGGTGTATCTTTCTGGTGCAAAAGGTGGGCAGTGATCACTGAGCACATCAGGAAGTACACCTGCAGAGCTGATGCGGTGTGGGTGGGTTGATAGTACCCAGTCAAGCAAGGTATGGGACTGTGAGCGAAGGTTGAGGCGAGTTGGCTCATTGATCAACTGGTCAGGTTTAGTACTGCAATCTGGAGGCACGCGTTTTGCGATGTGGGGGAGAGCCAGTCCAGATTGAAGTCATCAAGAAGGATCAATTCATGAATATACTGTAGTTGATAAATAGGACTGAGAAGTGAGAAATCCAGTCCTTTCTTTATTACAGTTTCCCAAAGTAAGTTATAATTGATAGGATCAAAAGCTGAAGAAAAATCTACAAGTAAAACATTAAGTTTCATCTTTTTGTTATGAACATATTTTTCTATTACGTGCATGAAGCAGAAAATATTGTCTACAATGGAAAATCTCGGCCTAAATCCTGCTTGAAATTGGGGGCGTTATTGTTAACCCAAGATGTTATTCTGCTCAATAATTAGATACTATATTAAGTAAACTAATTGGACAATAGTTCTGGGGATCATTTACTGAGCCCTTCTTGTGTAGGGGAATAATTATATTAGTCTTCCATGAAAAGGGAATGAAAGATTTGTTTAAACAAATGTTGAAATAATTTGTAGTACACAAAATCCAGAAACTGATATTTTCTCTATAGATTTGCCCTGGGATAGAATGTGGCCCTGGTGCTTTATTTATTGCCAAATTGAGAATTGCTTCCTCCACTTCGGGGGGGGGGTGTAATTTTTAAGGGATCCAAGTTGGGCTGGGAAAGCCATTGTGGGATAGAGTCCATCTGAGTGTTTTTATTCAAGGTATGAAATAAGGAGTGGTAATAAGAGACCCATTTATCTTTTGGGATATTCATCTATAATATAGTCTGAACGGGACTTGTGCCTTTTGAGACCAAGTTCCAAAAGACTTTCTCATTATTGTGTTTAATGATATGAAACATTGTCAGCCATTGATTTTTCAAAATTTCTACTTTCTTCGTTTTTGGAAAATCTTTATATGCTTTCCTTGCCTTATTAAAGCATTAAAATGTGCTCTACAGTGATGCTTCTTAGTCTGTCTTAATATTTTCATCAGGTTCTTCTTAGCTAAGAAACATTAATTACTGAACCAAGTTTTATTAACATTATTATTTTTGTCATTTGTTTTGTATATATTAGACCTTATTAATGTAAATAGTGATTGTAAGGTGTTCTCTATTTCTGTGGGGGACATTGTTTCATTAATATTATCTATTAAGCCTCTAACTACAGAAACATTTAATAAGTTATTAATATTTCCAATACTGGAGCAGAAATTTGAAGTTTTAGCTTACCTGAGATAAAGGCATTGTCTAACGGATCTGTTCCATTACCCACAAGAAGTAAGCTAGTTCCTTGAGAAATAAATTTTAAAGTGAAGGGGGCATGATCACGTTCTCGTCTCATATTAATCCATAGATATTCTAGGGCCTGTATACTATGCAGGCTACAAATAATATAATGTATGGTGCTTTGGCCATTAGGGTCAAAGTATCTTGTATTTTCTTGTTTGTCTCCTTTTAATCTGCCATGTAAAATAAGTATTGAATTAGTAATAAAATTCTGTAAATTTGTGGCATTTTCATTGGTAATTTTGTGTTTGTTTACGCGTTTCCCCATATCCCCTATTTCCATAAACATTTCCCATAAATCAGCATTATCAAAATCAGCTATTCTTGTGTTGAACTCACCAGCAACAAAAAGGAAAGTAGATGGTAGATTATGTGAGATAATGTCCACATCCATTTTAAGGCTGCTAAAGATTGAAGCTTGAGCATTAATTTTAGGACTATACTCATTATCAACAATATCAAGACAACCATTCCAGTTAAGTGCAGTTATAATATGTTTTTTATGAACTCTACAAATTTGGGTAATCTTTATCCTGTTAGTAATTTTAACACAAATAACCAAACCTCCCATACTTCTTCTGTTTTTTTTTTTTTATTTTGGTTGCTGGTGAGCTCAAAGCCTCAAAACCATTTAAATTCACAGGTTCCCGCATCCATGTTTCCTGGAATAGGACTACTCTATGTCATATGACAAATGCAAGCCACTTCCTATCAGAAAGTTTATTAGATGACCCTGCCACATGCCAGGATAAAAAGTTTGCATTATCCCCCCAAGTTGTAAAGATAGGATTCGTAACATTACTCTCATCCTGAATTTTTTCTAGTTAAGTAAGCAGTTGCAAGGCTTCCATTTTGTTATCCCAATTATTCAAGTTTACTATAACAATATTGTTCGGCTTCATTCCATTCGCCTTGAGCATTATGTGAGATGCCAGGGCAGGAGATATAACATGAACATCAATCTGGTCTCCCATACCCATTTTGAGAGCTCTCTTGATTTTATAAAAAAATATTTTTAGTAGTATTGATATCCAGGATTACAGACAAAAGTGAAACTATAAATGTAGTCAAAATTTCATAATTTTCATCGGAAGTCTTTCAACTCCAAAATTTGATAGTACTTCTTGAATCTTATGTTGTATCTCCTGTACTGTTCTCCTTTGTGCAAGGTCCCAATTATAATTCTGGACGGTAGATGAAAGTATCTCAAACTTCAGTTCTCTCCTTAGTTGTTTAGTGCCCAAAATGGTTTAGTCTATTCTCCACAATATAACAGGCAGTGCGAGTTCTAACCCTAGAAATGTTAATCTTCTTTGTTTGTCACAGATTTGTTTCGCAAAACCCATGCATACAGCCAGGTGTTGTCGTAAGTAATATTTCAGGTATCAAGACCCCCGTGGAAGCAATAAAATGAGTATATTAAGCTACCACCACTGCTGCTAGAATAACAACAGTGGTGTTATCCATATCACAAAATGGGTGGCGTACCCATGACAGTTTGCACTGGCTCAGTCGGGACCTGCGTGGAACTTCCGCATTTGGCCCTAAGTTTTGGCAGGTTTTTGAAATATCAATATTGTTCTGAAAATAAAAATCATAGCAGCCCCTGGCTCCTGCAGCAGCACAGAAAGGTATGTGGGGACAGGAGCAGGCTGCGGGGGTTCTTTACATGTCACCTTTAAGACAGTCTCGTCCTCTGATAATAGCAAAGCTGTGCCCTGCTCTGAGGTTACTTTGAGTGGGCTTTAAGAACCCTGTTCTCTTATATTTTCTAGGTTTGATGAAATAATGTTTGGGTTTTTTACCATAACATATATCTCTTGAGTTTTGATCTTTTCTTGTTGAGCCTTACTTAACACTCTTCTTTCTTTTAGTTCCGTTTATTTGTTTGGTTGTTAGTTAAATCTAATTGTGTGTTTGTAAAACTATTACTTTCTCCAATATTTTCAGTATCTGATGTTGTAATTTTATTTTTTGACTGGCTGTTCTGTGTTTGCTTGTTTAGATCCCGTTGATTATTTTTATTCTTCATTTTTTTATTCATTTTTATTTCCTTTTCGCCATCCTGTTTGTGTTTTTATTGTGTTTGACCGGTGTGTTGGGAATTATTATAGGGGTGAAAGATCATTTTTGTCTATGCAGTTGAGATTCAATTTTATCAATTGTACTCATTAATTCACCAATTTGTTTTTGTACTCTATTGTGACAATTATCCAATCTATTCCTTGTGTTGTTTAGTGACTCAAGGAGAACAATGTTAGCCATTAGAGTGTGAGCTAAGGCATTTAATTTATAGCCTGTGATACAGTATGTGTTGAGCATTGGTGAATTATGTCTGTATCAATTTGGATTTACTCAACTTCCTTATCCAGCTGTGCAAACACAGTGTTGGGAGAACCAGAAAGAGTAATGAGATGCGTGTATTCAGAGGTTCCAAATATAGGAGATCTGATTGTTGAATTACGTGAGTCTAAGGTTACATCTAGTAGGCTAAATAATTCTAATTTGGTTTCCTGAAAGCCAACAGAACCTTGAGTGGCAATATTTGTGACTTCACTAGCTAATTTTTCTAGGTTGGGAGCACTGTCCTGTTTTTCCTCCATTTCCTCTATTTTTTCTGCCAGTACCATGTTAGATGATTTATTTACTAGTATGGGTAAAAATCAGTAATCATTTTGTTTTGTTTAGGTGCTATGTCTATTTGTTTTTGTCTTTTGTTCCTGTTTTTACCCTTCTTTCTATCTGTCCCAGGCTCCATAGTATTATCTGAGTGTTGCCTACACTGTTCTTGAACCTTCTATCATAGAATCCTCAGCTCTTGGCTTCCCTTTAACATTGTTATGTACGCTTGCCAGTAACTCAGGAGAGGTGTTTACAATAGCCTTAGATGTAGTTGTACATTCATTTTTTAAGGACTTCTGCATATGTCACCCTTTTTTGATTGGCTCTACGATGCCAGTTCGACAACTAAGTTGTCGATCGCTATCATAGTGACGATGATTTATGTCTGACTGCAACTTGATGTGTCGACATAAATCCAACTTGAGATCCCAGCTGTTTTTCATCGGAGGGTTTCTGCTCCTCGATCTCTAGGATTCAAAGTCGGAGTTGGATCGGGGAAGGGGTGCAGGACCAGGAGAGAGAGTGCTGGGGTCTCGGGTGGTCTATTATAGCGAAAATGTCGATGGTATTGACGTTTTTGCTGTAGTAGTGTCACTGTCCTGGGCGCATACCTTTTTTATTCAACAGGAGTTGAAGTAGAGAGGGTAAGATCTCACAAATAGATACTTACTTTCTCTGTTTTCCTTGCCCCTTATTCAAGACTTTCCAGCTTCTAGTATTCATTGTAGAAACAAACAAGAAAACTGAATGATGCTTAAATAAGCCTTGAAACCTAGAAAGATAATCTTAGGACTACAGGCTAGTGAGTTTAGCTAAAACAAAGGTATCAAACTATGAATACGGGCTGTAAATACCAGAAGTAACCCAAAGAAAAAGCAGAGAAAAAAAAAAGTTCAAGGTAACCTTATGCATAATGGTTAATAAATTGTCCACTTTCTTAGCAAAATAGTCTCACAAAAAAAGTCAGATGAATTAGCGACTGCTGATTTTCTGGGTTTTGCTAGTAGAAGAAGTAAGTTCCTTAACATGAAATAAACGCTTGATAAGTTCTGACATTGCAGTTTGCTTTGATATGCGTTTTTGAAGTAAATTGAATAAGTCTTGCATTTTTAGACACTTCAAGTTACCTCTAGGGCTCAGCTTCGGTGCAGTGGCTTATCACAGTATGATGCTTTAATAATCAATAAGCTTCTATTTAAGGAATTCTGGGATCCTTCATGCATCGGTGTGCCATTCTCTCGAACAATTGTGAGAATTCTGGAGTTCTCATTTCATTATAAAGCAGTGGCAATTACTATAATCCTTGGGGAAAGTTCAAAGCAAATGCTCATAATGCCCAAAGAGGCAGAATGTGTGTGTGTGTGTGTGTGTGTGTGTGTGTGTGTGTGTGTGTGTGTGTGTGTCGAAGTCAGCAATGCGTTTGTGTATGACAGAACTCAGGTTGCCAAAAAATTGCTGACCAGCAATTATACAAAATAAAAGAAGGGGAATTGTGTGAAAAACTTGAATTTAATGTACACCCTCAGTGTGGGTTGTTTTAATAAACCCCACCGGGCTTCACCCTCAGGGTTTATGTAGCATCCCACACCTCAGGTGTACATTAAATTCTCGTATCACACACTTCCCCATCCTCTAGTCTCTATATTTTTTGCTGACAGGTTTTTGTTTTGGGCTCAAATGTGTTGCAGTCTCCTTCTCACATTGAAGGAGCTAATTGCTTTACTCCCACAGCTCTTCCAGGGGATTAGGAGTGTAACTGGGGGTGGAGCTGAAAAAAATCTTAGTAACTTCCAACGGAGCGAAGAGTTAAAAGGTCAGATTAGTTGGTATTTTTGAGGTGGAAGACTGGAATTGCTGGCAAAGGCACCTAGCTTCATCTGAGCTCTATTCTTCTAGGTTTGCATGTAAGGACAGAGCAAGGAACAACATTATCAGAGTAAGGAAAAAAAATAAGGCTTCTTTTGGCTAGGCAGATTTACTGTGTGTTATTATTTTCTTTTGTGCTTACAGGTTTTCTTACTGTTTTTTGCTTACATTTTACTGCTTTATTGTTCTCTGATTCAAATTGCTGTTGCAGGGTATACTTTCTGCTGCAATGTTACAGGGTGTGCCTGCAGGTTTGTTACTGTTTTGTGCTTACAGATTACTGCTGTAATTTTCTCTGATTCAAATTGTTTTTTGTAAGGTATATCTTCTGTTAAAGTGTTCTGCAGGTTGTGCTTACAGGTTTTGTTACTTTTTTACTGCTTTGTTTGTCTCTGTAGCAAAGTGTTTTTTGCAGGGTATGTTTTCTGTGAAATTCTTACAGGTGGTGCTTACAGGTTTTACAGCTTTATCTATCATTAGGCTAAGCTTTCACTGCTAATTACAGGAGCACATACGAAATACAGACTGAGGGATAACGACTGCATTTGTTGCTGGTTGATTGTTTCTGCTCTTACTTACTTGTTTCTTTCATCTGTGGTTCTTCTTTTTCGAGAGGGGAATGGCCCAACCACCCACCCCATCTCCAACCACCCCATGCTACACTCCCTGTGTAGAGCAGCACAGTCGTGACATTTCCTGTAGCAAAGCAGGAAGGGGAGGATCAGAGGGGTCTCCACACAGTGACCTCACTTACAGGGGCACAAGTAATTTACCTTGTTATAAAAAGTTATATAAAAACAAACAAAAAAAATATCAAACTTTTGCTTTCATTTTCCTTCCAGTTACTCAGACCAGGTTATAAACTTGGCAGCTCAGCTGGAATGGATATTATGAACTGCAGGTACAGCAGAACACTTTTCAAAAGGGCAGTTATACTGGATTTAGGGTGCTGTCCTACATGCTGGACCATCAGAAATCTAAGGTCTCAGCTCTGGGCAGCATGGGCAGAGATTGCGCGCCCCAAATTGCATATTCAGGAGGAAATATATTACAAGAACCATCTGCCATTTCCCCAACATCCAACTAAAGCACCTCGACCGCAGAGGGTAGGTGGTCCGGGAGGTTGGCAGATGGTTAGGAGGGGCAAATTGGGTGCTCCATCACTCAATGTTCACCAATGTATCACCTCCACAGACCATATAAAAACTGCAAACAGGTATCTGCCTCTATCTCCGAAATCAAACAAAGGGGCAGAGGATACTGCAGAGCAGGATACTGCAGCACAGGAGCTAGCACAACAAAACTCACCCAAAACAGGGATCAAAACAAAAAAAGCAAAAAGCAAATCCAAAACACTTCTAATCATAGGAGACTCCATGATTCAGGAAGTTAATACCTACTTCCAGCCAGGGGTAATGGTCAGATGTCTCCTAGGTACATCAGTGTGGAGAGACACTGACCGCATTGCTAAAATTGTGCAGGAAGCAGGAGAAAACATCAATGTCCTGGTATACATAGGGACTAACAATCTCACCAGCCAGTCAGTCATGGAGACCAAGGAACACCTAACCAGGCTGGGAGACAAACTGTCATCTTTTTCGTCCGGCATCTCCTTCTCTGAGATCCTGCCGGTCTGGGAAAGGGGGACAGACGAATGGAAGGTCAGAGAAGGGGAGCTAAATATGTGGCTGAAGGGCTTGTGCCAGGAAAAAGGACACACATTTGTAGGTAACTGGCAACAGTTTTGATAGCAAAAGTTCTTTAAATTCGATGGACTACATCTGACTAAGGAGGGGGTTAGTGCAGTCAAGCAGAAGTCTGATGTCTTTGCAGAATATTTAAACTAGCAAATGGGGAGAGGGGTGCAGCACCCAATACATCGAACTAGAAGAACACCCTTCCGCCCTCAGTTAGTGATCAAACAGGAGTTCAGCATGTCTGTAGTTCATTTGTATCACCAGGTAAGAAAAAAGGTCTGGCTCCCCATACGACACGTGGGGGAAAGCCAGACCTTGCCCCACAACTAACGCACCAAAATCTGGCCAATGGAAAATCATGTACACAAATGCCCGCAGTCCGGAAAACAAGATCCCAGACCTGGAGTCCACAATGACAGAGGCTAAACTGGACATACTAGCCATTAGCGAGACATGGTTCACCAGTAACCACACTTGGGAGACTTTAGTACCCAGCTATGTACCGTTCAGAAGGTGCAAAAAGGGAGGTGGGGAGTAGCCCTTTATGTCAATGAAAATATCAAAGTACAGAAATTCAGAATACATATAAGGAGCCAGAAGAACTGTGAGTCACCCCGGAAACAGGAAATGGGACAGCCATATGAACTGGGGTTTGTCTGTAGGCCTCCAGACCAGGGGGAGGACATAGACCTTTTACTATTAGAAGAGGCGCTACAATGCCGGTTCAACAACAATTTCGTTGACTGGCATCACAGCAACAGAATTTATGTCGACTGCAAGTTGCGGTCAACATAAATCTCGATGGACTCCTGGTCCATTTTTCTATAGGGAGGCTTTGCCCACGAACCCCCCCATGTGGGGGGCTCTGCACCCTGCACCCTTGTTCTAAATATAATCAATTCTGAGTCAGAGTTGATTCAGGGACGGGGTGCAGGACTGGGAGACAGTCTGCCTCTGTCTCTGGTGCACCAGTACAGCGACCTGTCGATGAACTGTCAATTTTGTCGGCAGCGATGTAGGTTGCTGTATTGGTGTCGCTGTTGGGGGGGGCATACCGTTGGAAGACATACAAAATATGACAGCTAAAGTGGAGGCTTTGATAATGGGAGACTTCAACATGCCAGATACAGATTGCTCAATACCAGCAGGAACATCCGCCAGAACTAGACACATAGTGGATTCCCTGTAGGGGGAGGGCCTCAAACAATTGGTACGACAACCCACAAGAGACAGGGCTATCCAAGATCTAGTTCTGACTAACGGGGAAAAGATCACAGCTCTCCAGTTAGAAGGTCACCTGGAGGCCAGTGACCATCACATGGTATGGTTCAATTTGACCACTAGAAATTAATCATCCCATTTCAAGGCAAACATATGGGACTTTAGAGGAGCTGACTTTGATAAGCTGGCCAACAGAGTTAAGCTAGCCCTGGTAAGAAGAAGTACAGGTGAGGGGGTACAGGCAAAGTGGGCAAGCATTAAGGATGCAATACTTGAAGCAGCATCCCATTGTGTTAGGGAGAAAAGCAAGAGCAAAAGAAGGCAGAAACCACTTTGGTTCTCAAAAACAGTAGCAGAAAAGGTCAGAGCCAAAAGATTGGCCTTCATGAACTATAAGGGAACGCAGTGGGACGAAGATAGGGAGGCATACCAAAGTTCCCTAAGGGAAGCAGGGAAGGCAGTAAGGCAGACAAAGGCCCAAATCGTGGAAACACTAGCACGAACAGTAAAAGAAGGGGACAAGACTTTCTATAGATACATTAGTGAAAGGAAAATATCCAGAGGGGGTATTGCTAAGATCAAGGGGGATAAGGGGGATTGTGTGTAGGAGGACCAAGGAAAAGCATCTTTCTTAAATAGATACTTTTGCTCAGTATTTACTGTGGAGAAGGCAGGGCAGGGCCCACAGCTCAGCGCCATGGACACAAAGGTTAGGGAGGTGTGCACAAATCCTTTCACAAAAGAAAGAGTCCTACAAGAGCTCGCTAAGCTCAGGGTGGACAAGGCAGTAGGATCTGATGGCATACATCACAGAGTATTAAAGAAGCTAAGGATGGAACTAGCAGAGCCATTAGGAGAACTGTTTGGTGAGTCTCTGAGCACGGGAGAGGTCCCAGAAGACTGGAGAAGTGCTCATGTGATCCTGCTCCACAAGAGTGGCAGCAGGAAGGAGGCAGGGAACTACAGACCAGTCAATCTTACCTCAGTAGTGGGCAAGATTATGGAGGCACTCCTTAAGGAAAGGATAGTGCTACACCTGGAATCCATAGGAGCACAGGATCCAAGACAGCATGGGTTTACAACAGGAAGGTCCTGTCACACTAATCTCATAGATTTCTTTGACTGGGTAACCAGAATGGTGGACCAAGGGGGTGCAAAGCAAAGCTTTTGATACTGTTTCACATAGAAGATTGATTAATAAGCTGGGTAGGTTTGGGGTGGGTCAGAAGTCTGTCAACTGGGTGGTAAACTGGTTGATGGGCAGAAAAAAGAGTATGGTGGTAAACGGTGTATATAGTCCAAAGAAATGCAGGTTACAAAGTGGGGTACCTTAGGGATCAGTCCTGGGGCCAGTCTTCTTCAATATCGTCATCAGTGACATTGCAGATGGACTGGAGGGTAAGGTTTGCCTGTCTGCAGATCACACCAAGATCTGCAACAGAGTAGATGATCCAGATGGGGTGGGCAGAATGAGAAGAGATCTGGAAAAACTGGAAAAATGGTCTGAAGGGTGGCAATTGGGGTTTAACGCAAAGAAGTGCAAGATCATGCACATAGGGAAGAGAGACCCTGAAGCTACCTATAGGTTGGGAGGGGAGTTGCTGGCAATCACAAGGGAAGAAAGAGAGTTGGGCATCATCATCATCACAGATGTCCTGAAATCATCCAAGCAGACCACTAAAGCGGTAGATAAGGCTAGAGGGATGTTGGGGTGTATTAGTAGGGGTATCACAATTCATAAGAGGGAGGTAATAATCCCTCTTTACAAGACACTGGTTAGGCCCCATCTGGAGTACTGCATGCAGTACTGGAGGCCGTACCTGCACATGGACATTAACAAAATGGAGGCAGTCCAGAGAAGAGCAACCAAAATGCTGCAGGGACTGTATCAGAAAACATATGAGGACAGATTAACGGAGCTCAATATGTATACCCTAGAGCAAAGGAGGGAGAGAGGTGGTATGATCGAAACATTCAAACATCTTAAGGGCATTAACAAAGTGAAAGAGTCTAACATTTTTCAATATAAGAAAAATAGCAGGACAAGAGGACACAGCATGAGATTAGAGGGAGGCCGATTAAGGGGTAATGTGAGGAAGTTCTTTTCACAGAAAGGGTGGTGGATGCATGGAATGGCCTACCTCAGGAAGTGGTGGATATGAATATAGTGCAGGGCTCCAAACAGGCATGGAATATGCATAAGGGAGCAATACAGATGAGTATGTGTAAATAGGCCATTGACAGAGTAAAGGCCTGTGGCACATTCATAAAGTAGAAAAAATGTGCAGACTGGGTGGGCCTTGCAGTCCTCATCTGCGATCAACTTCTGTGTTTCTATGTATAGATTTCTACACAATCTGTAGCATTGCATTACAAACTTCCACTGTGGTCAGCACCCTAGTGACTCTTCCCTCAGAGGGGTTAAAATGGCAAAGTTCTACTTTTCCAGTTTTGGCCATGCCTAGCAGAACACTAACAAGAAGTGTGTATTCAGTGCTGGAAATGGAAAGGTTTCACTGTGGGAATCCATCACCTGTGATCTAGTAGGCAAGGCAATTTTTATTTCTAAGGTGCCCAATCCCTGAGTGCTCTGGGCACCGTACAGTAAAACAACAGTTCAAAGAAATACAAAATCACAAATATAGTACATTTATAAAACAGTCTTAAAAACTAAATAAAATTTTCTATAAACAGGTCAGCTGTTCCAAATACAACAACCAGTAGTAGCAAATAAATTTGACAGAGCAGGGTCTGGGGATTTGTTTCTTCATTACACGTGTCATTTTTACACTTTAGTCAGTCAAATTTATACGTGAAGGACCCACATGAAAAGGACATCAGAGTCTGCCCACTGGCATCAGCCCAACAAAGCTGCTGGCAGCAGGACATTCTGCAGCTCAACAAGCCTGCAGGGGAACAATGAAGGAGTAAGACGGGAGGAAGCAGGACATCAGGTTGGTTTACCCTACACCAGAGGTAAGCTTCCTGTTTAAACTCCTGTAACTGATATTATGTGCTGCAGCACTGAAGGCCCTTACGAAATTAGGGCTACAAAAGGATAGCCCCAAGGTGAGTGAATGGGTCAAAATCATCACCTCAGTGCAGGAGATGGAGAGAATCACATTCACATTACAACATAGGCAAGCCCAATATATCAATAGATGGACCAGATCGGAAATGTACATCCCAAGCTTAGGGGCAAAGTAATGTGGGCCTTCTTCCTGGTCACTTTTTCGCTCTGTCTAATCACTTTTACATCCTGGCCTGTTGGACGAATGATTGGCGGGGGGGGGGTAAAAGAAAGAAAATGGCATGGCCCACAACAGCGTGAACTTAACTTGGGTTAACGCGAGGTAGGGCAGACAAGTACAGTCCCTGCTAAACAGTGGTGAAGAAATCATTAATAATAGGCCTGGATGTACATACTGCGAAGGGAAGGTGGAAGACAAATTAAATTTGAGTAGTTTGTAAAAATACATAGTATTTAGGCAGGTGGCAGCAGGGGACAGCAGCTCTTAGTTTTATGCTCTCGTTTGTCTTTAAAAAAAATTTTGGTTTAGTTTTCTCCTCTTTTTTTCTTAAGAAAATTTTTTAACATTGTACTTAAACCTAAAATCTTACAGAGGATTGGTCTTTCACTCAGATGTAATAATCCAGAAACTTGTGCAGAACATATATGTATGTAATGTGATTCCCGATCCTTTGTACTAATAAAATAAAGTTTAAAAAAAAAAACTCCTGTTACTGCACACACATTGCAAGGGAGCGAGAAGGGTCAGGGACATGCAATAAGAAGGATATAGGTAGGAGTAAGAGAAAAAAAAGGGTATTGGCAAGTTAGGATCTAGCAGTAGTTTGGGTATAGGTGAAACACCCTATCTAGGGTAGGAGTAAGGGTGTAAAGAGAGCTAAACAAAAACAGGCAGGGTAGAGGAGAGGAGAGTTAGGGTCAAGCAATAGTTTGGGTGGGGGTAAAAAAGGGTCTTGAGACAAAACAGAAAAACAGGCAAGGTAGGACATAGTTATGCTGAGATTGGTGCAGTGCAGTGGCTGTGGGGTGGTAATCTTCAGGGTTGACTTTCTGGAGACAGCAGCGCTGCCCCATCTGCATGCATCTCTCTAGGATGAGGAGGGAAGGTTGCTAGACTGCAGGCTGAGTTGGCTTCGGGTACGAGGTGCCTCCATCCCCACCCAGGGACCACCAGGGTCTGCCACCGTGGCCTCAAAGGATGCCAAGAACAAGGTGCAGCTGGACTACAGTATGCACGGTGAGGGTGGTGGGTCAGAGACACATCCCCCCCATGGTACCACTACAAAATTCCTATGGCACTCTGGCAGGGTGAGACTCTCCCATGGAGGAACCCACAGTAGTGACCAAGGAGGATGTGGGGGTCTTCCATAGTGGAAACCCCAAGGTGGGTGATAGAGGACCCCAGAAGAGGAGGAAGCAACTCCTGGTGGGGACTCAGTTGTTAGGGATAAATTTCGGAACAGGCAGGGAGGGGTGGAGAGGGAAGTTAAGTGTCTACCAGCTGCCACTGCTCGGAGGGGTGGGGAGCAGATACTAAGGATCACTGGTGGAACCCGTCGGATGGTCTTATCACCACACTATTGGGTTCGGCTTCGCAGACCCCGCCAAATATACCTGCCCCTACGGAGATGGTCCGGTATCGCCCTTTACGGGGAGTAACCCCAGATGGTCTGATGGCAGTTCTGGACCTATCGGGCAGTGCGAGTGTTAGCAGGGATCCAGAGAGTCTGCTACGAGCCTATAAGGCAGTTTGAGAAACATAGAAACATAGACTTTGACGGCAGATAAGGACCGCTTGGCCCACCTAGTCTGCCCATTTCCCTACCTATTGAATAAGCTGAAGATCCTAGTTAACCGACAGCCTACTTCTTCCTACCCCACCACCAGAATTGCCTTAAGTCTGTCCCATGCATTCTTGAATTCCCACACTGTTTTTGACCCACTGACTGCCTCACGAAGGCCGTTCCATGTGTCCATCACCCTCTCTGTGAAAAAAATACTTCCTCACATTGCCCCTGAGCCGTCTCCCCTCTATCTTCAAATTGTGTCCCCTTGTTCTTGCACATCTCGTTTTCTGAAAGATGCTACCCTTATGGACTTTGTTGATTCCCTTGAGTTACTTGAAAGTTTCTATCATGTACCCCCTCTCCCTCCGTTCCTCAAGGGTATACATATTAAGCTCCTTTAGTCTCTCTTCTTATGACTTCTGTTGCAGACCCTGCACCATTTTAGTTGCCCTCCTCTGGACTGCCTCCATCCTATGTCTTTGCAGAGATGGGGTCTCCAGAACTGCACGCAGTACTCCAGATAGGGTCTCTCCAACTGTCTGTACAAAGGGATAACAACTTCCTGTTTTCTACTGGTGATGCCTCTCCCTATACATCCCAATATCCCCCAGCCCTCCTCACTGCCTTCTCACGTTTTGCTTTTTTTTTTTTAGTTGGTACTTTTTCTCCTTGGAGTCCTCTGCTGGTACCCCTTTGACATCCACCCCCCCATGCCAAGCACCGGGATATCGGACCCCATCCCCTTCAACCCCCATGACTTACCCTTCATTGGCAGGAGGTGGAGAGACCCTCGACCCACCAGACCAGATCCAGTTTTGAGGAGGCACCTTCGGGGCGGTGCTGCGGGAAGGGGGCAGGCAATTGTCATCCTTGCGGCAGAGGACTCCCTTGGTTTTCCCATTTTTCTTCCATCAAGGGATGTAGCATGCAGTGACGCCAGTGGCGGCAGTGCAAACGCTCCCACGAGCGCTCCTCCAGGCGTCTGCTGCATCCCCCGCCCACATCTTCAGCATCAGCAAGCTGTCCCCCAAACTCCGCTAGGGGGCAAGCATTCACCGCAAGCTGGGATCCCCCCTTCCCGGAGAAGGAGAGCAGTCCTTGGAATGCTCAATCCTTGTGCGCCCCGCCGATCTCCGGCGACCCATGCTCGTTCCCGACTACGGGTCACTGGCGTGGTGCGAGGTGTGGCGTCCAGCACATCAACCCTCAGTGCCACCGGGCTGGCTTGCTTGCTTACCTTTAGGTCATCTGATATGACTACCCCAAGGTCCCTTTCCATTTTTGATGTTGTTAATACCTTCCCCCCATTGTGTACTCTTCCCCTGGGTTTTTTCCCCAGGTGCATTACTTTGCACCTCTTTGCATCGAGTCTAAGCTGCCATACTTTTGACCATTCCTCCAAACTTGCCAAGTCTCTTCTCATCCTTTCCACTCATTCTTGTGTATCAACCCTGTTGCAGATCTTTGTGTTGTCTGCACAGAAGCCCTGGATGCCATTGCTCCAGTCCGTGTTCGCCCACTTCCTTCTGCCCTCGGTCCCCGTGGTTTGATGGGTCCTTGAGGGAGCTGAGGAAAGTGGGTAGAAGGTTGGAGCATTGCTGGTGAAAATTGGGCCTGAATGAGGACAAACTTAGATTGATATCCCATTTTATACAATGGCAAGAAAATTTCCTGGACTCTGATTGGTCAATGTGTGCCTGAGACAGTGATGTTATTATACAATAACATCACTGTATTGCTTTTCTATGGACCCTCACCTCCATTATCATGACCATTTGGATCCCTTAAAATCATTTTTTTATTTTGTATAACAACAGGCCATTGTATAACAGCAATAAGGCACTCCAGGGATGTGTGTTATCGTGTAAGAACGTCACTCCTGGGGTGGTGGAAGCACTCGGCTTCACCTCGTGCTTCAACCCACCCCAGCAGTGACGTTATTACACGATAACACACACCCTGTCATGCCTTATTGCTTAAATAAGGTATATCAATCTGCGGTCTCCGCTAAGGAGGCAGAATTCCTGTCCGGGGCGATTGCAGCTGCGTGAAATCGACCGGCCCAGCCTGTCTCCAGAACCAGAGAGTCTTTTCACAGGAGAGGTGTGAAGAGTTCACTCAGTTTTTAGCGGATAAGATTGTGACCATCAGATCGGAGATCCGTGCAGCTCATTCAAGTGGGCAGAGTGGAGATTGGTGCAAGACCACTAGTACCCAATTTGTCTGGTCAGACTTTGCTCAGTTGGCGATCGATGATGTCATGAAGATGGTCCAGGGTTTGCGACCAACTTACTGTAGTTTGGATCCAGGTCCAACGTGCCTCCTAGTGGGATGCATGGAGGCAAGAGGATGAATCTTTGCTGAGATAGTTAGGTGTTCATTAGAGACTGGGGTGTTTCCGGACACCCTGAAGGAGGCAGTGGTTCACCCCCTCCTGAAAAAATATTCTCTGGACCCTGATTGTCTCACAAACTACAGGCCTGTCTCTTACCTGTTTTCTAGGTAAGGTTATTGAGAAGGCAGTCGCTTTGCAGCTCGAGGGTCATCTGACCACCCATGACATCTATGATCCTCTCCAGTCCAGTTTCAGGAAGAAACCTAGTACTGAGACAGGGCTGGTCCATGTACGTAATGATCTCCTGATAGCGAGGGATCGGAGAAGCCGTTCCATCTTGGTCCTCCTTGATCTCTCTGCAGCATTTGACACCGTGGACCATGGGATGTTGCTAGAGCACCTGTGACTTTTCTGTGGGCTGAGTGGCACAGTCCTCAGATGGTTCCATTCATTCCTCAGTGGCAGGACACAGAGAGTGGAGTCCGGGGTGTTTTCCTCGGCCCTCTCTCCTTGCCATGTGCTGTGCCGCAGGGCTCTGTGCTTTCCCCCATGTTGTTCGCGGTGTGTATGCTGCCATTGGGAGACATTATTGGGTGGTACGGGTTGAGTTTTCACTGTTATGCAGATCATACTCAACTGTACCTGTCCTTTGTGCCCGGACAATGTGATGCTGTTACAGTATTTAACAACTGTCTCTCTGAGATTCAGGATTGGATGAGTGCCAGCTGGCTTAGGCTGACTCTGGGTAAGACTGAGGTGTTGATTGTGGACCTAGGTCATCGAGTGGAGGGATTATTGGCTGGACAGCCATCCGGGATTTGGCTGGGGGGGCAACCAGCTGATGACCTCTGACCGGGTGAAAAATCTGGGAGCCATGCTGGATAGCAGACTGACACTTAAGACTCCAGTGTCAGCCATTGTCAAGTCCTCATTTTATTATCTGAGGAATGTCATCCGGATAAAGCACCTGGTACCAGCTGATGACCTGCTGACATTGATCCATGCCTTGGTGACCTTCTGCCTTGATTACTGCAATGCCCTATACCTAGGGCTACTGGAGGTGGACCTCCACCACCCGCAGTTGATGCAGAGTGCAGCTGCCAGGTTGTTGATAGTTTTACGTAGATCTGACCATTTCACACCTGTGCTCCATGCTCTGCAGTGGCTGTCGGTGCAGAGGAGGATCACCTTCAAAGTTGGATTACTGACCTATAAGGCCCTGCATGGACAGGGACCACAGTATCTGCAAGAGCTCCTTTGCCCCTACCACCCCCTTCGCCCTCTCCGCTTCGTCAACGAGGGATTGCTGGAGATTCCCAGAGTCTCTTTGACAACATCGGGAGCCTGGTCATTTGCTTATGCTGCTCCAACCCTGTGGAATTCTCTGCCTCGTCGGGTAAGGGAATGCCCGTCCATTGAGGCCTTCAAATCTGCCTTGCAAACATATTTATTTGAGTTAACGTATATTGATATTTAAACTCCTGCTATGTTTTTAGAAATGTGGTTTTGTTTTTAAATTGTTTATATTAAGTAAAACGCTATGATCTTCAGTGAAATAGTGTTTTAGAAATAAAGTTTGGATTGATTGGACTGGAAGCAGGATGGGAGGGAGAGCTGGATGTCATGATCTACCTCAGGACCAATGGCCTGGCTAGGGACAAGGCTAGGATAGTACAGGAAGAGTTCAGGGAATTGGGGAGGGGTCCTAGGCTGTGGCATGCTCAGTGACCTTTCCTGAAGTGCTGCCTGTCTATGATAGGGGAAAGGCTAGAATACTGCATACCTGGAGCTTCAACACATAGTTGACAGAATGGTGCAGAGAGGAGGGGTTCAACTACATTCAGGATTGGGGTCCCACCTGGCGGGATAGAGACCTATACAGGGGAGATGGCCTGCATCCATCCAGGAGGTGAGCCACAGTCCTCAATGAATGGTTTGAATGTAATATTGGCGGGCATTTAAACTAGCCGAGAGTTGTGTTGGAAGGAAATGGGGAGACATAAACTGTACCCCCTCAAATTGAAACAGACAGTAGGGAGAGACCTAAGGGAAAGAAATCCCCAAGGGTACCCAACAAGAAAGGAAACAAAGTGGCAGAAGTGAAGAAAGATGGGACTGAGAGCAGAGGGGGTAAGGAGAGGAGGCAAAAAGGGACAGGGGATGATGACAAACAGGATGGTAGCAGATTCTGGATGGCCACATGTCCGCACACTCAGAATCTGGGAAACAAAATCCCGGACCTAGAGGCCATCATGGCTGAGGCTTACCTGGACATTATCACCATTACTGAGTCATGGTGCACTGAGAACCATGACTGGGATATAGTCAGACCAGGTTACACTCTGTTCAGAAAAGACAGGGTGGGAAAGAAAGGGAGATGAGTGGCTCTTTATGTGAGGGATAGCATAAAGGCTACTGAGATACAGGGAAATGAGGAAGGGGTGGAGGTACTGTGGGTCATCCTAGAAACAGGAGAGGGAGCCGCTATTTGCACTGGCATGATCTACAGACCTCCAGCACAGGAGGAGGAGTTAAATAAAGTTCTAGTGGAAGCCATCTAAAAGATGGCAAACAAAGGAGAGGTGCTGCTGGTGGGGGGACTTCAGTCTGCCAGATGTAAACTGGAGCATCCCAGTTGCAGCTTCAGCTGGGAGCAGGGACATCCTGGACTCCCTGCAGTAGGCACTCCTCGTGCAACTAGTAAAAGAGCTTGCTCGTGAGGGGGCAGTACAAGACCTTGTACTCAACAACAGGAATGATTTTGCAGATGTCATAGTGGGTGGCCACCTGGGGACCAGTGATCACTGTACAGTGTGGTTTAATATAAGTACTGCGGCAGAATCGAACCACTCAAATGCCGAGTGTCCTGGACTTCAGGAGAGCAGATTTTAAAAAGATGGGGGAATGACTTGGGGATGCCCTGGCAAGGGGTGTGGACTTGGGAGAAGTGGAAGAACAGTGGGCACATCTAAAAGGAGGGATAGAGAAGGCAACAAACCTCTGTACCAGACAAGTGAGCGAGAGCAGGAGGAGAAAGAGACCATTATGGTTCTCAAAAGAGGTGGCTGGGAAGATAAGGGCAAAAAAGTTAGCATTCAGAAGGTATAAGGAGACACACATAGAGGAAGATAGAGAGGTATATGAGGAGAAATAGAGGAAGGCAGGGAAAGCAATTCGGAGCGCAAAGGCACAGATGAAGGAGAAAATAGCCCAGCCAGTGCAGAAAGGGGATGCAGTATTCTTCAGTTATGTAGGCGAAAAGAGAAAGACCAGGGGAAGAATTGTAATGCTCAGAAAGGAAGGAGGGGAGTGTGTGGCAAGAAACCAGGAAAATCGGACATTTTAAACAAGTACTTTTGTTCACTGTTCACAGAGGAAGGGGAAGGAGGAGGAGGAGAGGAACCAAAGATAAGGGCTAGGAGCATCTGAGAAAGGGAGGTAGACAATAGTCCATTTACAGAGGAGAGGGTTCTGATGGGAAGTGGACAAGGCAATGCAGACAGACGGGGTGTATCCTAGGATACTGAGGGAGCTCAGGGAGGTGCTGGCTGCACCTCTGACAGCCCTGTTCTACCACTCACTAGAGACAAGAGTGGTTCCAGAGGAATATAGGAGGGCAGATGTTGTCCCACTTCACAAAAGTGGAAGCAGGGAGGAGGCTGGCAACTGCAGGCCAGTCAGCCTGACTTCGGTGGAGGGGAATAGAATCACTACTGAAGAAGAGGACTGTGGTACAGTATATCTGGAATCCAGTTCATTTATTTTAATTTCATTTAATTTTTATTATTTATACTGGAAGGCATGTGAGCATGTCTGCCCATTTTCACAAGTGTCCAGTCATGATAGCAAAGGGTAGAAATTAATATACAAAGAGGCAGGCACACAAGAGAGCAAATAAAATATACATGGCAGAAGGAAAAAGCAATCAAAATATTTACATGGTTATGACAGCAACTGTAGAACACATTGAAAGTAGGAAAGCCTGTCTGGCCCAGTGGCGTGGAGGGCTGAGGCATCACTGCCTTACCTCCTGCCACACCAGCGACCTGTGTTTGCAGTGTGAGCGGGTCGCCGGGGGTTGGCCGAGGAGAGAGAGGATTGAGCATCCAAAGGACAGCTCTCCTTTCCCAGGGAGGGGTAGGACAAGAGACTGGTGCATGCCTGGCTCCTAGCAATGGCTTCAGGCTGGCACACCGGCTCAAAGAGAGAGAGGGGGCGGAGACAGAGCAGACACCAGGCATGCCGCATGCGCATCTCGGCCATTGGCATCATTGCATGCCTACGGCTTCACACTCAGGGGCGGGAACAAACTGGAGGCTGAAAATTCTTCGACCAGCAGGATGATACCGGCCCCTTGCAGGCGCCGCACTCGGCCAGCTGGCACCTCATGACATCTAGGAGAGAAGTACCAGTGGACGCCAGGGTGATGGGGCTGGGGAGGCCGGTGGAAGGGGGCCAGTCGGAGGCAGCAAGAAAGATAATAAGAGAAAAAAAAGAAGAAAGTAGGAAAGCCTGGGAACTTATATACATAGTAGTGGAGGAGATGCATTCAGTCAGTACACATGGTTTACAAAGCAGCTGTAAAATTCATGAAGAATAAAAGTGAAGGGGATGAAAATGAATTGGTGAGGAGGGCATTGTTATGAGCAGGTACAGACACTTAGCCAAGAGGTGAAGCTTTAGGGTCCGAGTCAGCATGGATTCACTGGGGGGAGATCATGTCAAACAAATCTGATAGATTTCTTTGACTGGGTGACCAGAGAATTGGCACAGGGTGGAGCGGTAGATGTAGATTTCAGTAAAGCATTCAACACCTTTCCACATAATAGACTCGTAAACAAACTGGGAAGCCTAGGAGTGGGTCCTAAGGTAGTAAACTGGGTGAGAAATTGTTTCCTTTATTGTACTTGTATACCTATGTAACTAATTCCAGGTCGCCCCTGAAAAAGGGACCTCCGGGGCTCAGTGGACCTACCCGGTTACCAAAATTGAATGAATGAATGAATGAATGAGAAATTGGTTGGGGGACAAGAGACAGGGTGGTAGTAAACTGAATTCACTCCGAGGAAGGGAGGGTGACAAGCGGGGTGTCACAGGGATCAGTACTGGGACTTTATTAGTGACTTTACAGAGGGGCAAGAAGGAAGGTATGCCTCTTTGCAAATGACATTAAAATCTGTGATAAGGTAGACACTCCGGGGGGTGGCTGGAAAAAATTAATAGTGATCTAGAAAAGTTAGAGGAGTGGTTAAGGGTGTAGCAGCTAGGTTTTAATGCAAAGAAGTGCAAAATCATGCACTTGGGGCAGAGAAACCCAGGGGTGGAGTACAGAATGGGGCGGGTAGTAATAAATGCCACCAAAACAGAAAGGGACCTGGCAGTAATAATATCTGATGACCTTAAGGTGGCCAAACAGTGTGACAAGGCAGTGGGGAGAGCTAGTGGGATGCTAGGGTGCATAGGGAGGGGTATCACCAGCAGAAAGAGAGCAGTGGTGTTACTGATGTATAGATCACTGGTGAGACCTCAGCTAGAGTACTATGTCCAGTCCTGGAGACCACATTTCTGGAAGGGCATAGCCAGGGTAGAGGCAGTCCAGAGGAGGGCAACCAGAATGGTGCAGGGTCTGCATCACAAACCCTATGAGAAGAGACTGAAAGACCTTAATATGTACACCCTGGAGGAAAGGGGGGAGAGTGGGTATATGATAGAAACAGTCAAATACCTCATAGGTAGAAATAAAGTTTAGAAGGGAAGCATTTTTCAGAAAAAAAGATGCTCAAGAACAAGAGGACATGCCATGAAGCTGGGGGGAGCCTCAGGGGAGGTGTGAGGAAGTACTTCTTCACAGAAAGAGTGGTGGATGCCTGGAACAGCCACCCAGTGGAGTGGTGGGGGACAAAAATGGTAACAGGCTTCAGGAATGCATAGGCTAAACATAAGGGAACCTTAGAGGTAGGGAAGGGGGGGGGTAAAGCCGGAGATCAGGTAGGGTCTGTGGTGTTGTTAATAGGTAGGGAAAATGGGCAGATTAGGTGGGCCAAGCGCTCTTTATTTGCCGTTGATTTCTATGTTTCTATAGGAATGCGTATTTTACATAGAAGCAATCCTTACTCATTTTACGCCTGGAACTGACTCAGACTCTTACTTTCTTTCCCAGAACTGAGTTCCACTACCCCCACCCCCAGGTTCCCTTCTATTTCTGCTGCTGTCTGCTTTAAGCTTCACTAAGCAGCCTTATAAATGTGACAGAGGGATGGTATTGGGGTCTAGTGGTTGGATCACAGGCTTGGGAACCAGCAAATGTGGATTCAAATCCCGCCAAAGCCACTTACTGTTATCCTAAGCAAGCTGCAGTAGCTAAGTGCAAGAGCAAGGTTCAGCATTTTGGGAATTAGTATGGCGTTTTGCAACAGGTTAAGCTTGGGTTTGCTCTGCTTCTATTAAGAAGCAGGTGCTGAAGTGCATTTTTGCAACAAAACTATCTTTTTTTATCCTTTCTTCGCCCCACCCCAGCCGCCACTGATTTCTGCACAACATTGTGCATAACAGTGTGGATCTAGATTAGTCTATCACCAGCATTTAAGCAAGGCTCCTACCGACCAGACTTGAAAAATACTTACAGGCCTAATACAGTCTGCATAAGTGGGTTTTGCAAAAGGTCAGTTTGAGTTGTATGATCACCTCCATGCCTTGATTAATACATGTATACGGCTAAAAAACTCCCCCTCCCTGGCAGCAGCAATTGGCTTAGAGAAAACCTTTGATTCTGTGGAATGGGGATACCTATTCCAAACGATAACTTCCATGGGGTAGGTACATGGGTTTGTACACCCTATAGTTCCCCTTTAGCTAAAATTCCTACCAATGGTATGTTATCTCAGGCTTTCCCTCTCCAAAAAGGGACTAGAAAAGGCTGCCCCCTCTCGCCTCTCCTCTTTGTAATGGCCATCGAGCCTCTGTCGATAGCCATTAGGAAAATTGTCTCTCAAAATGATTGCAAGAGTTCTGTGGCAGAGAAACAACCCAGGACTGTTTTATTGTCTCTAGTGAATGATCCAGCAGCCAGATCCTTGGAGTAAGTAAGTAGTAAGTAAGCTTTATTTATAAAAGCGTCTTTCAAATGCCAAAGCGTTGTACAATACAACAATAGAGCCACACAGTCAAGTGAATAAATAAATAAACATAAATATAACAAGTAAAAATACAACACATAAATAAATTATAAATCTTAGATTCCTAAAAGGAACAACTGATAGCTGTCAAAGAAAAGCTTGTTGAAAAATATAGGTCTTTTAGTTAATTTTAAAACTTTCGATGGTCAGGCATTCTCTTAACTGACGAGGTAGAGAATTCCACAGGGTAGACGCTGCATATGAAAAGGCTCAGGTGCCAGAGGTTTTCAGACGCACCCTGGGAATCTCTAGCAATCCCGCATCAGCGGATTGGAGGGGGCAGATGGGGCAGTAGGGAGTTAGAAGATCTTTCAGTTAGTCGGGTCCCTGTTTGTGTAGTTCTTTAAAGGTTAGCATGCCAACTTTAAAGGTAATTCACCACTGAACAGGCAGCCAGTGCAGTTCACACATCACAGGCGTAATATGACTGGCCCTAGATGTGTCAGTCAAAAGCCTGGCCTAGCCTGGAGTCTGTGGTGCAACTGTCAAACGCTTTTTCAGCTCAGTTAACAGATGGCAGGAGGTGCCCAAATGATCACTTTCAAAAGTTCATCCATTAAATACACTGAGCATTGCATAGATGGTTCACCATCACCCTCCCTGGTATCCTGCTGGTTGACTTTCTAGAGCTTGCAATAGCTGGGCCTCAAAGTCCCTCATAAACAACACCCTTGGATGTATACTGCCCAACACCATTTCCTGTTGGGCAGTAAAAAGGTGTACATTACAGAGGTTGTGCAGAAACAGTTTAAAACTGTACAATGACAGATATACCATATCTGTTCATTAGCATACACTTGTTATGCTTTGCTAATGAAACTACTGTAATTGTACTGCAGGCTATATTCTTAGAGAGAAGTCTGCTTGAAATGTTATGTGACATATCTGAGGAACTACAAAAAATTCTACAACACGTAGCCCCATAGCTTGGAAGATAACTTAGTAAAACATGTTACACGTGCCACCATAGTAACCTAAAAAGGAAAATTTAGAATTTAGGAACAAAAAATGTCTCAAAGTGGCCCATTTTAAAGGGACACATTCATGTACAGTGGCAGACATAGTTTGAAAGCCCATGAAAAGTTCTTTTAATTGAGGTATTGGGCATACCTATAGCTGGAAGCAGTCCAGAGATATAGATGACTGAGGCTGTGCAATATAAATACTACATTAGAGCCATTCTTAGAACCTTGTTATGTCAGTGACGATCGAGAAGTGCCTAACTGCATTGAGTTAAGCACTTCTTGACCATCACTGACATCACACGGTTCAAAGAATGGCTCTAAATCTAGTATTAATACTGCACAGACTCAGTCATCCATATCTCTAGACTGCTTCCAGCTATAGGTATGCCCTATACCTCAATTAAAAGAACTTTTCATGGGCTTTCAAACTATGTCTGCCACTGTACACGAATGTGTCCTTTTAAGTCATGAACTTGTCTAGCTCATATTGGAAAGTCAGCTCCAATCCCACCTGTACCTCAGAATCTGGAGTCAGTTTGTATTCCTCCAGTGGGACAAAATGGCAACCTTTAAAGGAGAAGGGAAGCATCGTTGCATCATTCTCAAGTCATACAAGCTTAAACCCTGTTCTATATCTGTATACAGCATGTCTCTGCCTTTTTGTTTTCTGCCTTCCCGGTCGTTGAAACCAGCTCTGTAGGTAGTCACCCAGTTGCATTCTTATAGGTGCTGCAACCAGTGATATTACTGGGTACAGTCAGTTACTGACTTCTGATTCTGATACCGCTGCATGGCATCGGCTGTTACATTGATGAAAATGAAGCAGCACCTCAAGTGTTCAGTTTCAATGCAGTTGGCTATGCCCATAGGGAGTGAAAGCATTTTTTATTAAAATTAATAACAGCACAGAAAAAGAATGCACAAACTCACCATACGGTAAACATAACAAAGGGGTTAGATTAAACTCTCGCTAAAAAAAAAAGAAAATTGGAAGACAGTGGCCTGATATAGAAAGGTTAGTGCATGTGCTCCCGTCCGGCCCACATTTAGAAGCCTTGAGAGCGTCCCACAAACCCGGCAGTGCCAAACCTCAAACATACTGCTGCTCCTATACAAATGAGGGGGGCCCCTCATGCATACCTGTGTAGCAGTACATTCAAAGGTTTGCAGTGATGGTAAACAGCCCCCAGAATGGCACTGTTTGCCACTGCTGCAAACCACCTCTTAACTGGGTGCTAAGCCTGTGTTCCCCTCCCCCCCGAAGGCAGGCTGGCTATATTGCAGCTGCCTGCCCCGAGCACCCATTTTAATGGTTAACATCAATCCCTGGTGGTCCAGTGGTAACCCCCCCAGGCACTCACTGTAATGTAAGAAGTTATTCCCTAGTGTCTAGTGTATTCTGACCCCCAATCACCCCTTCTAGCACAAGAAATGTGCCCTCATGTCCAGTGCTTCCCTCTGCCCACTAGCCAATTGCCTGTCTACGTGCAGTAAATATGCCCCGCTGTCTGGTGGTTCCCCCTGCTCCCCAGTTGCCCATTTACACACTTGCAAGGAAGCGGTGGTGGTCCAGTGCCCCGCCCCATCCAACCCACCTGCTCATATCACACCTACCCACATCCCACTTACCCATGTGGCCAATAATCCTCCTACCATGATATGGCATCCAGTATAGCCATCCTCTCACCTCCTCAGCTGCCCACCGTATGAGCTGTCAGTGGGCACTGTATACTGTAAGTACTATATGCATGCTCAGTGACAGCTCATGGCTAGTGGTTCTAAGCGGTTGCTGTGCCCCATGCAAATTAACCCATAATGGGCATGCAGGTGGCCGCTTAGCACCTTGCATGCCCAATGGGCTAATTTGCAGGTTGTGGCTGAATGTAGCCCACAGGGGTCTGGGCACGATCCCATTTCAGGCAGCACTATTCCCTGTGGGTTATATGCTGCCCAGGTCCATGTCAGGACAGCGCAGTTGCACTTAGTGTTGCACCGCCATGGCCCGATATTCAATCAGATAGGGCCGCTAGCTATCCGACTGAATATAGCAGAAGCCAGATTGAGTGCAAGTGGAGCACAAATATTTTCACTGTGCTTGTACTTTTATTTGAGTATCTGACCTAATGTGTTTATTCTTAGAACAACCACTAGTATCTTCCAATAATTTTCAAACATAACTTTTTGTGATAGTTTATAATGCTTGAAATTAGATTTTGAAAGCTGTAACATTTGAATTGTTAGGCTCAGATGCTTAAGTTTTTGTTTTAAATTAATGGAGTCCGATCAACATGTATAGATACTAACAATATAGTTGTCATGTGTCTCTACATATTAGAACATGTCGATATAATATGTTATTAAAACTAGGACTTAAAACATTTAGTGAACCATTTTATGTTTCTATATATTCTTTGCAAAAAAATGCGTTAATGCAACATTTAGGATTCAGGCTACAGCGACAAAAGTAGGGAAATGTGGCTTTAGGGTTTCAAACCCCAAAACCTCAACGCCATCCCTAAAACAAATCAGGGGAGAAGTCTTCCTAGGGGTTGTCAACCCTAAAGCTCATCCCATTAGGTGTGTATGTTTCTGGAGTGTATAGCATGGGGTGAGCTTTAGGGTTGACAACCCCTAGGAAGACTCTGCTCCAGATTTGCTTTAGGTGTGGTGTTGGGGTTTTGGGGTTGAAAACTCTAAAACCACACTTCCCTACTTTTGTCGCTGTAGCCTGAACTCTAAATGTTGCATTAACACAGTTTTTTGCAAAGAATTTCCTTACTTTTTGAGACAATATAGCGGTATCTTTATTTTCCTGTTGGCGTTCTGCTCTCCCATGCATCCGTACTTTTTGAGATATCGTATTCATATCCTTATTTGTGTGACAGAGCGTAGGGCCTGCCATAGATGCATATATGTATGTTTATGGGGAAGCACAGGGCCCTCCTGGTCTTGCGCTTTCATTTGTAGGACAACAGCAACCAAATTGTCAACATAGCCTTCTTATTACCCCACATCATCAACCCGGTAGTAAAAATTGTCAAATCCCCACCAAAACATCATTCCATGCCACGCAGCATAATTTTGCAGCACGGGAACGAAAAGACATTTTGGGCAAGATGTGAAAAATGACAGCTGTCACATTCATGAGGTGGTATAAAGAAATTGCTATGTTGATAATTTGGGGTTAAAATATGGAAAATTAAGAAAGTACGAGCGAGCATAGTGTAATGTCTACAGATGTGCACAACTTTGCCATTTTAGCATACTTTGACTCCAGATTTTCCATATACCCTTCTTATGATCCCACCTCATGAACAAGTACAAAGAAAATTGTGAAATCCCTCCCGAAAGGTGATTTCATCAACCAACCGCGAACTTGCCTTTCGGGCAGGAATTGCGAAATGACAGTGGGGTATCAAAAAGGGTATGTTGAAAATTTGGTGTCAAAATCTTGAAAAATGACAAAGTAATGCACCAAAGTTGAAACCCCCATTGAAATACATTGATTCCCCAGGCGAAAAAAGATATTTTTTCGTGAGGCATCATACAAAACAAGAATCCTGTTTCATATCACGAGTCACAAAACAAATTTTATAGTCTTAAAAAAACAACATTTTAAGGGCATTTCTGCAACAGTTAAGTGCAGAATCCAGCTAAATGGGTCATGATAAGCAAGCTACAGTGTATATGTTGGTTGCTGTCAGGAATGTCATTTTTGTGGGTTTTCAAATGTGAATTTTTATGGTAAAAAAACAAGATGGTAGCAGATGAAACAGTGATATTCCCCCATGAAAAAAGATTGGCCTCATATGAAAAAAGATTCTGTTTTCATTTCATACAGCTATTTTTCAGTGCTTACTGAGCATGCTCAGAACCAATTATTCAAAATTTCAAAATGAAATAACTTTGGAACAGACTAATATTTTTTCACCAAACAAGCAAAAGTCACATCTGTGGGCCAGACTTGTTCTACCCAGAAAATGTCATGCCAAAATTCAAAACCATGTGGGCGCTAGCCAAGTTGACAGAAAACCCATTCAAAGCAATGGGAAAAAATTCTGAAAAATTAACTTTTTGCATCTGTATCTCGGAATCTGCACATCTGACCAGAACGAAACTTGGTATGTTAAGAGATCTGCCCCCATGAGACTGCGCATGCAAAATTTCATGCAAATCCGTTGAATGGGTGCAAAGTTATTAAAGTGCAAATTTTGGGGTTTAACATTGACGTGCCCCTATAAGTGATATATATGGTAGCTGTAGCATATCATATACAGTATTACTATAACAGGTTAGCTGACAACAAGATTTCATCTAGAAAAACAATTGTTTCTTGCCCTGATGATTCCATACTTACCTCCATTTTAAAGAAATTATCTTTTGAAAGGTCTAACTTTGCAACTGTTGGGGCTAGAAATCAACCTAAACCCCCGGTCGCATTATCCTAACCTCAAACCCCTTCCCCTGTCAGCCACCTCCTTACACCACCTGCCTTTATCATAATATATATGTTTTGGAAACTACCAATGTATTTATTACCTTTCTTCTGCAGCACTCCCCATAGCCTCTTCTACTTTTGTCTAAAACATGCCTTTTCCTCTTCATGCATACTACCCATGTATATATTACTTGAATTCAGTATTATTCATTATTTGATAGATATGTGAGGCAGGTTCTCCTGCACTGTTGTATACTTTCATTTTCTGTTATATTAATTGTATATAATTTGTATTGTTATTAGACCTTTTGTAATGCAGGTCCACCTTGCAAATGAGTTTGCTCAATGGTGTCCGCCTGGATAAATAAAGATTTTGATTGGTTGATTGACTGATTGATAGAAATATTTTTGTGAAACCCTCTGAAGAGAATAAAGTTGGAATTGACATTTTGACCATAGGTGGTCTTAAGTTATCTGCAAAGTAAGCTTAGTTACGGTAGCTTCTGATAGTCGCCCACTATTTCAAACTAAAAATAGTTTTTCAAGGCTTACTATTAATATATATTTTAATTAGTGTGATAACAAACTAAAAATAGTTCTGCTACAGGGTTTTATATTAACAAGCATTTTTTTAGCATGATATAAAGAATGCAAAGGAAAACTGTTTGCAGTAGTGTGATACTGCTGGAGCACATAGAGGGGGGAATTGTATGCGGATATCCAAATAATGAGTTAACACGTTCATGTCACAGCTGGCAAATATGGAACAAGACTTTACTTTAATTCTTAGTCCTTGTACTTTGTGTCAGCACAGGCCATCCCTGCATGTGAATGTTCAGCAGACATGGGGAAGGACCTTGTCGTGGTTCTGTTGCTCACAATCTTTCTGATTGTGCTAACGCTTTCCCATTGTGTGTGTGTGTGTGTCTTTATTTAATCTAATTGGTTGAAATAATCACAAAAAAGGAGTGCTCAGACTGAGTTTCAGCCATTCTGTTAGTGGCTCAAAATGGAAGATTAATGGCCCAAAGAATTAGACTAGGTCACCACAGTAACCTATAACGTGCAAAAAAACCCCTACCATATTTGATTTTGCAGTATTTTAGAAACATATTTTTTGTGAAGCAAACGTAATAAATTTAGTGGTCAGATGTTATTTTTTTGTTTGTTTTGAGTTTAATTTCTGATCATTTGGAGAGATTCTTATAAACACAAAAAAAAAATACATATTTCAGCTGAGTTTTCATCTCTCCTTTCTGGTGACATCATATACTATTCCAGCTTCACTCTTATGGTTTATGATGTCACAACCCCTTGACAGAATTACAGCTGGTGTACTGTATTATTACACTATTATTACTTATATTTTAGTGCAGGACATGAATGCAAAGGGCAAAGAGAGAGACCAAGTGGAATGAGAACATTTTGTAAGTTGACTCAATTTTTAAAGCAAGGCAAAAGTGTTAAAAGGTGGGCTGGGACAAAGAAAGGAATGAAAGGTGGGAATGGGGGAAGGAGGAGACAGTAACATGCCAATTTTTCTGATATACAGTATAAGGATCAGAGAACATGGGGCACTTAATGTATTTGAAATGAGGAAGATTCAAGGGAAATGCTATGAAGAACTACTTCAGAGAACAAGTGACGGATACTTGGAATACACTTCAAGAACAAACGCTGTCAAGTCACCAGTGTTTCTACCTTCTAGTTTAAAATAGGCAAATATTTTTTTTTCCACGGGGCTCAGATCTGATACCATTACAGCTTAATGAGTTATTGGATATCCCAGATCCCTGCACAGTGAGGAACATATATCTCAAACCCCTCAGTTAATGAACTGGTGTAGAACATCATAACCCCCATACATCCTTTCCTCGCTCTACTTCTGTTAGATTCTAGCACATACATACATTTGCCTATACTGAACAAGCATTTGTCAGTGCTGAATGTTCACTTGCCGCACCGTGGCTATTTTAGAAGCCATGGAGGGGAGGGATTTCAGAGGAGTGAGGACTGTGGACAGAGAGTGCGGTGGGCGGCAGGAGCCACCAATAGGTAAAGCTGCACGACAGCTCATGTAGAAGCCTGTGGGGGGGGCCAGAGGAGCGAGGAGCGGAGAGAGAGCATGCAGCAGGCGACAGGAGCCACCAATAAGGAAATCCACGCCGCAGCTAATGTAGAAGCCTGGGGGGGGGTTACAGGAGCAAGGACATGGAACAGAGAGTGCAGTGGGAGGAGCTGCCAATAAGGAAAGCCACATTGTGGCTAATATAGAAGCCGGGGGGGGGGCACAGGAGCGAGGACTGGGGAGATAGAGTGCGGCGGGCAGCAGGAGCCACTAATAAGTAAATCCACACCGTGGCTAACGTAGAAGCCGGGAGGGGGTTTAGAGGAGCAAGGACATGGAACAGAGAGTGCAGTGGGAGGAGCCGCCAATAAGGAAAGTCACATTGTGGCTAATGTAGAAGCCTGGGGGGGGGCACAGGAGCGAGGCCTGGGGAGATAGAGTGCGGCGAGCAGCAGGAGCCACCAATAAGGAAAGCCACACGTCGGCTAATATAAAAGCCTGAGGGGGAGTTAAAGAGCAAGGACCGGGGAGAGAGAGAGAGAGAGTATGGTGGGCAGCAGGAGAAAGCTGTAGCCGTAGTTCCGGCCATATGCATTAGTGTCAACTGTAATGCGCATGGCAGGAGTTTTGGCTACAGAAAGAAATGAAGCACTCTGTCATTGGAGCTGTTCATTTCTTTCAATGACAAAACATGCTACATCAGCAAGCAGAACTATTGTCATGACCGGAGTGCCTAGTTATTGGTGTACACTGCTAAGCCCATTGCAGTTCCAGCTGTAATTGACTCGACAGTGACACATCTGTAAAATGACATTAGTGTCAAGATTGTCCTTGGGCAAGTGCAAGTGAACGTAAGTAGTGACTAGAAGGAGAGGGAAACCACTGAGGGAAATCAAAGCAGGAATAAAGGAACAAAAAAGTGGTTGAAGGACTCCAATCAGGACCAGAGGGTGGGGAATTGGTGATCATATTATGGACAGCTACCCGTTATTAATAAAATACAACGATCACAACATTGCAACAAAAAAGGAAAAAACAGTAAAAAAAAAAAAAAAACAGTGAGGCAGTCATCTGCTATCTGCAGATTACAACCCCCCCCTTGTTTTTTCAGATGTGGATGCATACCTCAGTGCCTGCAGATGTGCCACCACTGGGTTGTTGCAACTGTGGGAGAGCTGTCCTGGTCCAAAAGCTGGAGGTCGCCAGTTCTAGTAATATCAAGCCAAAGCTGAATTGATCCACAATAAAAGTAGCAGCAGTTGGGTTTCTCTGATGAGACTAAGACTTTTATATTGAGTGGGACTGAAAAGGTTTTCACAGTTATTATTATTATTATTTTGCTGTTATTATTTGTATTAGTCTGTGATCTTGGCTTAAGATTTTTTTTAATTCTGCTGGAAATCAGGATGCTTTCTGATGATTTACAGTTTTTAATGGTGGAGCTCAAAGTACAGTAAGTTAAACCGTCTACAGTGGTAGATCTAAACAGCTGCTTGTTCAGTTTCTGATTTTATAAGGCATGCCTTGTCAAAATAGAAGAAACACAGAGTTCACCCAGCCAGGAAAATCGACTCACTCCAGTAACAGTGGGCGAGTTCCCTCCATCTTCCTGTCCTGAAGAAAGATTTACAAATGCAGTGTGAAAGCAGCCACTGCCACCCCATCTTTCTGTAAAGAGGCCATTGCCCTGATCTCCTCTGTTGGAGGAAGATGTTCAGGTTTTGAAGGACTGTAGCCAGGGGACAATGCCTCTTGCCCACCCCTGGTGCAGTGCCGCGTGGCCAGCCGGGGAATCCAGTGTGCCAGTGGTGAATGCTGCCAGTGGTCCGCAGGTCCCCGCTGTGTAGCATTCACGTGTAGGATTGCCTACACACCCCAGTTATTTGGCGCATAGGCATTCAAACCCATTAGTTCAAAGGGCCCTTAAAAAGCAACTCTGCAATGCTGCACGTGATTTCACAAATAAGATGTTTCAGCTGTTAACAATTCACTATAAAATACACTTTTTCATTTTCAATGTTCCCTTCCAAGATTTACAGCACATCTTGGTAGTCCATCTAAAACGTCTCTATAAAATAATTTGCCTCTCCCCTGTTAACCTGTTTATGACATCATGGTGCTCACAGTGACAATAGACTGTGATGTCACAAACAGCATTCATGTGGTTATCAGGGGAGAGTCAGGTACATTTTGAAAGACTCAGTGAAATAATTGCTGCATTACCTACTGTATTTAGTAGACCATCAGCAGGGGAAAGTAAAACAAAATAACAAATTGCTGTAAAACAATTATGTGAAAACAAAATTGGTGTAAATCTAGTTTCTTTAGCTTTTTATTATAATAGAGAGTTGCTCTTTATGGATGAAATGGCTGAGTGGTTTGATAGCAAACCTGGAGACCTGGGTTTGAATCCCATCAACCCCACTTGCATACTGTATGACCCCGAGCAAGTGACTTAAAGGAAAGCTGTGGTTTACAGGGGCTCCCACCCTGCAACGACACTCTCAGTTAAAGTTTTTCAGAAAGGGCATTTTTTAAAAAGCAAAGTCCGCCATCTGAGTATGCAGGATTATCAGGCGCACTATTAGTCGTAATGGTGCGGCATTCACAGCCCGCGCCCAAATGCATGTGTATTGAAGCGCAGGGTGCGATGCCACACCATTACAGTTAATGGTGCCGCCCGATAGTCCGCTATAGTTTCTTCAGAAGAGGTCTAACCAGTGCCTCCTTCAAGTCATCTGGGAAGACCCCCTCTGAGACAGAGCATCGGACAATCAAGGCAAACACTGAGCAAACGGTGTCAACACATCCCATCAAGAAACGAGTTGGCACCGGGTCCAGTTCACAGTATGTGTGCTTCAGCTTAAGGGCAACCTCAATGACCTCGGCCACCTCCACTGGTTTAAACTCCTCCCAACTAGGCGGAGTGCTCTCTGGACACCAAAGGTGGCCACTGTCGGCCACGTTGAGGCTCACTGGTGGAACACCCTGCCAGGTGGTGGATACCCTGTCCGAGAAGAATCAAGCAAACTCTTTGCATAACACATCAGAAAAGGCTTTTCTCAGTTGTAGACAGGCTGGGTTTAGCAGTCTGTCCACAGTTCAAAAGAGCACTGTTGGGTCCACAGTTCAAAAGAGCACTGTTGGTCAATTCTTCCCAGCAGCAATCTCCCTGGACAGGAACTCTGTCTTCTTATGGGTGATTGCCCCCTGATACTCCAGCCTCCGACCCATGATCTTCATTGCCTTGTGCTCCCCGTCAAATCATGGGGACCTCAAGTGAAAGGAGTTAGGTCGTACACGGACCAGTGTGAGGGAGTCGAGTGCAGCCGACATCACCCGATTATAGGCAACGACAGCCTCGCCCATGCCCCATATGCATGCACTACCCACACTAGATAGATCAGCCACCACCAGAAATCCCTCCGGGGTCAAGCCCTCAAAGGGCGGTAGCTGACCATCTCTACAGGGGGAGGGCTTTGGGGCACCAGAACGAGAACGCCAATGTGCAATGGTCGGACCAAACAACCCAATCAGTCCTGAGGTTGCTAACCTCAAGCCCCAGCGAGAAAACCAGGTCCAACATATGGCCGCCCTGGTGGGTAACGGAAGAAACTTCTTGCGATAGGCCCAGAGATGACATAGTCTAGAGGAGGATGTAACCTAGCCTGGAGAATTCGTTGTCATCCCAAACACTTATGTCCCCCAGAACTAAACATCTAGGGGACTCCAACGTTTCACCAAAGATGAAATCGGCTACTTCCTGCAGGAATTCACTCACTGCCACAGGGGAGTGGTAAACCAGGAGAGTCCTGCAACCTGCGCCCGAACCCCCATGCATGGCCACACATTCAAAGCAACCCGGCCTTCCCACTGGGTGCACAGTGAAAGCCAAGTTCAGATCTAAAACAGATGGCCACTCCTCCACCCCTGTGCTTCACTCTGGGGCAGTGCACTGCTGAGTACCCAAGGGGGGATGGTGACCTCTGAAACCAGGCCGGCATCATCACCCACCCAGGTCTCGGTCATGCAAGCCAGATCGACCGAAGAAACCGGAAGCCTAGTCCGCTATAACTGCGGTCTTGTTCCTGATCGATCTGGCATTGCAAAGCACTGCCTCTGGGGCTTGGTGGATAGTGCAGCCCTACTGATAACTTGCCCACTCAGTCTGGTGGGAAACCTGGGGATGAAAACTAGGCATGTCTAGCCTCTCTCAAGGACCTGTCGACATCCAGGGTGCCTTCCACACCCGACCATCTCAATCTTACCCCCCCGAGGTGCACAAGGTGCCCCTCCAAAATCGATCAATGCGGCCCTCTTAATTTCGACTTCCCAACAGCGACGAGCTATAGTGATGGAGACTTGAAGGTGGGATTGTAAGGTTAAAAAGAGAAGGGGGGGGCAATGAAAGGGGACCTGTAAAAAGCAGACATTCTGAATAAATACATTTGTTCAGTGTTCACAGAGGAAAGAGAAGGGGAGGGGCCACAAAAAAGTAACAGAAGCTTTGAAGGGATGGGGTGTACACTAGTACTTTTTTGAGGTGAGAAGCTTGAAGGGATTTGCTAATCTGAAGGTGGACAAAGTAATAGGGCCAAATGGGGTGCATTCAAGGGTGATGAGGGAGCTCAGGGAATTACTGACTACGTCTCTGAAAGTTCTATTTAACAGCTCACTGGAAGCAGGCGTGGTTCTGGAGGAGGGCGGATGTAGTCCCACTACACAAAAGTGGTAGCAGGGATGAGGCTGGCAATTATAGGCCAGTCAGCCTGACATCAGTAGTGGGAAAGTTAATGGACTCATTGCTGAAAGGATTGTGGAATTTCTTGAATCCAGTAGGTTACAAGACCCAAGGCAGCATGGGTTCAGGTATGCTGATAGCACGGCGAAATTTACATCAGCAGCAATGTGGGTGTTGCAGCCCAATCTGCAGTCATTCCAGCGATTGGGATTTTGCAGTGCCCACCACTGTTGCTGACCCAAGGCGTTCTGCTCTTTCATCCCTACACCTCCAACCTGGAGGTGATTATTTTATTTTCTGGGGGTACAGGGGTCAAAGTCCCCTGCAAACAGCCAGGATGTGCCCTGGTGCTTTGGCAACAATGGCGGCCAGGTGGCACAATTGCCAGGTGACATAGTTGCCGTTGGCATTTTCGTGTCACTGTACTGTCAGTCCACGAGATGGATGTCGAACCAACATGGTGGAACCATGAGTTCACAGGGGAGGTCATGTCAAACAAATCTGGTTTCTTTGACTGGTGACAAAGGATTTAGATCAGGATGAAGTGGTGGACATCGTCTACCTAGATTTCAGTAAGGCTTTTGACACTGTTCCACAAAGGAGACTAGTAAGCAAGCTGGGTAGCTTAGGAGTGGGTCCAAAGGTGGCAAACTGGATGAGAAATTGTTTAGGAGATAGGTGACAGAGGGTTGTGGTAAACAGAGCTCACTCTGAGGAAGGGAGGGTGACCAGTGGGGTACCTCAGGGATCATTGGTGGGACTGGTCCTCTTTAATGTCTTTATAAGTGGCATTGCAGAGGGTCTGGAAGGGAAGGTCTGCCTCTTTGTGGATAATGCCAAAATCTGCTATACGGTGGACACTCTAGGGGTTGGGGAAAGGATGAGCAGAGATCTGAAAAGACTAGAGGAGTGGTCAAGAGTATGGCAGCTGGGTTTCAATGCAGAAAAGTGCAAAATAATTCACTTAGGGCAGAGAAACCAAGGGGCGGAGCACAGAATGGGTGGAGCGGTATTGATGACCACCAGGCAGAAAAGAAACCTGAAGGTAATCATAGCAGATGACCTAAAAGTGGCCAGGCAGTTCGACAAGGCAGTTGGGAGGGAGGGCTAGTTGGATGCTGCGGTGCCTAGGGAGGGGTATGACCAGCAGAAAGAGGAAGGTGGTGTTGCCTCTCTATAGATCGCTGGTAAGACCTCACCTAGGGTACTTTATCAAGTTCTGGAGACATGGTGCCCAATTTACAGAGGGGTTACAGCCGCCACAAGGGACGTGTGGCCGAGAGTATGTCGCAAGTGGCAACTTACAGCAGACCTCTGCTGCAGTGCAGTTTTTGGAAAAGCATGCCACAACCTTTCTGCTGCAAGTCCCTTGTGGCGATGCACCACAGTTCTGCCAGCTCCTCCCTGGCGTAACATTGCACCCATTGGGGGGGGCGGTTTATGGGGCTTGCACCACAGCTTTGGCGCAAGCTGCCGTAAATTGAGGGCACTGTCACAACCTGCATCCCGGATTCGAAAATCGGGTGCAAGTCGCGTCTTAACCCCTTGGATGCTGGTGCGGCACATTTTGCGGGGACGCAGGCTGGGTCACAAGCCCTGCGTCCCCGTTTGAAAATCAGGCCTCACATCTCCAGAAGGACATAGACACAGTGGAGGTGGTTCAGAGGAGGGCAACCAAAATGGTGTAGAATCTACATCAAAATCCCTAATAGGAGAGTCTAAAAAGGGCCTCAATATATACACCCTGGAACAGAGGCGGGAGAGGGAGGATAGGATAGAAACCTTTAAATACCTCACAGGGGTAAATAAGGTACAGGACGGAAGTATTTTTCAGATGAAAAGTTGCTTAAGAACAAGGGGATATGCTGTGAAGCTGAAGGGGGTAGATTAGGGAGAGAGATGTGAGGACGTACTTCTTCACAGAATGAGTGGTGAATTCCTAGAACAGCCTTCCAGCAGAGATGGTGGGGGTGAAAACAGTGGGGATGTTTAAGAACGCATGGGATAAGCCAAGGGAATCATAGTGGCAAGGAAGGGGGGAGGGAGAAAGAGCCGTTGATTGGCTACGGTCTACGGTAATAGTGTAGATAGGGAGAAATGGGCAGACTAGATGGGCCAAGTGCTCCTTATCTGTCATCAAATTCTATGTCATTATGTCCTCTCCTTCCCTTGATAAACCCGTCTGGTCATCCCCCATCAGAGTTGGCAGAATGTTTTCTAGTCTCAAGGCTGGATCTTTGAGCCGTATACATGAATTACTATGTGCCGCATATGTGTGGCACATAGGTATGCCCACATCTAAATGCCACACAGCAGGGTCCAGCGGACCCCCGTGGTATTCACGATAGGCATGCTAGCGCCTTGTGCACCAGAGTCCACAGCCGGTAATGCAGCTATGTGCCATAGGTGGTCAGGGGGCGTGCCCGCACTCCACGCAGTGCAAGTTACACAACAGTGGACAAGCCATAATTATTATGCACCCCCCCAGTGGACACCTGCTGGTGGCGTTGGCACAGAGACCCATGCCACATTGCTGCCCCAGCCCGCCAGGCTGCCGGGGAGGGCTGGGACAGTCATTCGGTCAGTCACCCATTGGTCCCTAATTCCTGGGGTCCATGCCTTCCCAGAATTTCCTGCATGCACGCAGCAGGAAATCCATTATGGGACCCAGGCTGGGCATCCCATTGGATGCCTTCCTATGCCCCATGATACACCACCCCACTCAGCTGTGATCCACTCCCACGCAGCTGTGCACCAGAGGGGGGGAGACAGGGTTTCAGACAGGTGCCGTATGGGTGCTCGTGGTCATGAATAACCTGCACCCTGCACCTGTATGGGGCTGCGTAGCTGCACGGGGCATTATACGGCATTAATCTGTGTTGAGCAGTGATATCGGGCAATATGAAGTGCATAATGTCCAGTCTTTACCTTTTTTGAGATGAACAGAAGGAGAGTTTCATCAAAGGAAGGAGGAAGTTGACCTTAAAATGTATTCAACAATTTTAGCAATCTAGGTAATACTGCTTTGCTACACACTTTATGAAAGTCTATATGTATCCCATCAAGTCCAGAGGATTTGCCAGGTTTTAACAATCAGATTGCTGTTTCAGTTACGCTGTATTCTGTCTTGCTATCCAGAGAGACTTGTTCTTTTTCTAACTTAGATATGTTAAGATATTTAGTTTTTGTATCTATTTTGCCTTGAGAACTGTATAATGTCCTGTAATGTTTTACAAATTCAAAATTTATGTCTTTTTCAGGGGTCTTCGACTGAGTGGCATCGCTTAAAGACTATTACCACAATGTTCCTAGCAGCTTTTTCCTTTTGCAATAAATATGCTAAGAGGTTCCCACTTCTGTCTACATGGGCACAGTTTTTTGATTGAGCAAATAGAATCGTATGTTCTACCTTTTCATTTTGGATCTGGTTACATTCATGTTTTCTTTGTTCCATTTTATTTAGATGAAATATTTAAATTAGTCTGGCTGGGTAGTCCTTGGGCATTTGCAATTTCTTTTTCCAATTGCTTTAATTTGTTGTCTTGTTTCTTTTGCCTAGTCGCTGCAGTGGAGATGCAGATGCCCTTTGCATATGCCTTGTAGGCATCCCAGACTATGTTGTTGCATGAATCCTTTATATCGTTGCTAAAGAAATAGAAATCTGTTTTTTCTGTTATTTTGTCCAAGAATTCAGAGTCCTTTAATAATAGCAGATCCAACCTCCATGACCTCTGTTTGGTGGTGCCCCTGGATGCAAACGTCAAACCTACTGGGGCCTGATCAAATAGTACAATAGGTTTATACTCTTTATTAAGAATGTCATGATACAGAAGTCTTGAACCAGGAACCTACGGTTCCAGTATGAGACCGTGAACAACTCATGCTGAGATCTCCCTTGTATCTAACTTAATTAGAAACATAGAAACATAGAATTTGACGGCAGATAAGGACCGCTTGGCCCACCCAGTCTGCCCATTTCCCTACCTGATGGATAAGCTGCAGATCCTAGTTAACCAGCAGCCTACTTCTTCCTACCCCAACCCCCTAGAATTACCTTATGACTGTCCCATGCATGCTTGAATTCCACCACTGTTTTGACTCCACAACCTCCTCTGGAAGGCCGTCCATACATCCACAACCTCTCTGTAAAATACTTCCTTAAATTACCTCTGAGCCCCTTCTATCTTCAAATTGTGCCCCTTGTTCTTGCACACCTCTTTTTTTGAAAGATGCTACCCTCTTGGACTTTGTTGATTCCCTTGAGGTACTTGAAAGTTTCTATCATGTCCCCCCTCTCCCTCCTTTCCTCGAGGCTATGCATATTAAGCTCCTTAAGTCTCTCTTCATATGTCTTCTGGTGCAGACCCTGCACCATTTTAGATGCCCTCCTCTGGACAGCTTCCATCCTGTCTATGTCTTTCTTGATTGGGTCTCCAGAACTGCCATGAGTACTCAGATGGGGTCTCACCTGCTGTCTGTACAGAGGATAATAACTTCTTGTTTTCTACTGGTGATGCCTCCCTATGCATCCCAGTATCCCAAGCCGTCCTTGCTGCCCTCTCACATTGCTTGCCCACTTTTAGGTCATCTGATATGACTACCCCAGGTCCCTTTCCATTTTGTTGTTGTTAGTATCTCACCCCCCACTGTGTACTCTTCCCCTGGGTTTTTGTTTCCCAGGTGCATTACCTTGCACTTCTTAGCATTGAATCTAAGCTGCCATATATTTGACCATTCCTCTAACCTTGCCAAGTCCCTTCTCATCCTTTCCACCCCACCTTGTGCATCAACTCTGTTGCAGATCTTTGTGTCATCTGCAAAGAGACATACTTTTCCTTCCAGTCCCTCTGCAATGTCGCTTATAAAGACATTGAAGAGGACCGTTCCTAATACTGAACCCTGCGGTACCCCACTACTAACCCCCCTTTTTTCAGAGTGGACTCCATTTACTATTACTCTCTGTGTCCTATTCTCCAGCCAATTCTTTACCCAGGCTGTCATCTTGGGACCCACTCCCAGGCTGGCTAACTTGTATATTAATCTTTGTGTGGTACTGTGTCAAATGCCTTGCTAAAGTCTAGGTAGGCCACGTCCACAGCCCCTCCCTGATCAACTACTTTGGTCACCCAGTCAAAGAAATCTATCAGATTTGTCTGGCATGACCTTCCTGCTGTGAATCCATGCTGCCTTGGGTCCTGTGCCCCTCTGGCCTCTAGATACTCAACAAGTCTTTCCTTCAGAAGTGATTCCATCATTTTCCCTACCACTGAGGTTAAACTAACAGGTCTGTAGTTTCCTGCTTCTGCCCTGCTCCCACTTTTGTGAAGGGGAATCACATCTGCCAACAAACGAACTGTGCACAAGGATTTAGCGGTGCATCTAGCCAAATGAACAAACTTGTTTAAAACAAGCTAAAGCACACGCTCACCCACTAAAATTCAGACACGGAGCAACTTTTAAAATCCATTTATTGAACACCAAGATGCGCTTGACGCGTTTCGGACAAAATCATTTCTCAAAAGCTGCATCCTAGAAAACACACAGAACTTAGATACAAAAGCCAAATGACATCACAATTACTAAAACAATTCCATTGGTGAACCAATAAAATAGAAAAATAGAAAAATTAACCCTTTTTAAACATGCAGTGCTACAAAACACATATAAAAACTTTCATTATAAATATCACATTATTATTGCACTACAAAATATTTATCTATATTCCAAATAAGGTTTTAATTCCAAATGAGCATTTAAACCTGGTTTCTGATATGCTTTAACCTTAAAATCCATTCATTTTCCTTTTTAAAATTTTATTACGAAAATTACCACCTCTAGGTCCATTATATATTTTCTCTATGCCCAAAAACTTAAACTCATGGTTCTCCTCATCATTTCTATTTTCATTAATATGTACCGAAGTTGCATATGTTAAATCATTTTTATTTATTGCTCTTATGTGTTCTAACACCCTTATCTTAAAAGCTCTCTCCGTTTTACCTATATAGAAAGCCCCACAGTTACATATAGCTATGTATATCACACCTTGCGTATTGCAAGTGATAAGATGTCTAATTTCAAACTTCTTATCACATCTGTTAACAACACTAAATTCTTTACTTTTCTTTATGTGTTGACAAGCATTACAATTTTTGCATTGGTTACAGCCAACAGGTTCTCTTAGCCAATTGTTGGTGTGTCTCACTGGAGTAGTAAAATGGCTGTGAACCAACGAATCCTTTAAAGTTGGGGCATGTCTATAGGTCATAATAGGTGGTTTTTCATTACATCCTGCAGGCCTATCTCACATGATAATACATGCCAATGTTTCTTAATAATTCTACTAACTTCATAACTTTGGGCACTGTAAGTAGTAACAAAATAAAACCATTCTCTTTATTATTGACCTCATTTTATCAGCCATTAAATCACCTCTGTCCATATTGGCAGCAAATTGATAACCTTCCTCTATTACTTTTTCAGAGTAACCCTATTTTCTAAACGATTTTAATGCCATAGCCTTTTTAAATTCTTCTACTTTTACTGCAGTTACGTTTAATTCTGCAAAATTGACCCTTAGGGATATTGGCTATTATATGTGAGGGATGACAGCTCTGGGCTAATAACAATGTATTGCCATCAGTATCTTTCTAAATAATTAGTGCTGATCTCACCCCCCCCCAGTTGACCTGTAAGTCTAAATAATTCACAGACTCACGGTTAGCATTAAATGTAAATCTAAGATTTTGATTTGTCCCATGTAACCATTTAACGAATTCTTGCAGCATGACATTATCTCCCTTCCAAATTAATAACACATCGTCAATAAATCTTTTCCACAATAAAATATTATAGAAAAACGGGTTCCTGTCCATATTAAATACTGTTTCATTTTCCCATTGTCCAACATACAAACTAGCCGCTGTAGGTGCACATGTAGCCCCCATAGCAATCCCTACCTTCTGTCATAAGAATTTGGAAAATCCACCTGGACGCCCAATAGTAAGTGGGTTGGGTAGTTTAATAGAACCTTTGTCTCGTTTTGTAGATTCCACCTTGTGTAACTACGTCAAGAAATTGAAATCATATATTCGTGACACAAAGGGTGTTCTGAGAATTTTGGATGGTTTAACAGTAGGAGAAAATTGTTTGTTAGTGACATTAGATATTGAGTCTTCTATACCAACGCTCCCCATGAAGGAGCGTGGATGCAGCTGCTGAATTTTTGAATAGTAATGGGAAAGAAATGATGAAGAGACTGCTGTAATTTTAAAGTTATTGGAGCATGTTTTGGGGAAAATATATTCCTTTTGATGGTGACATTTATAGACAGAAGGTAGGGATTGCTATGGGGCTACTATGTGCACCTACAGTGGCTAGTTTGTATGTTGGACAATGGAAAATGAAACAGTATTTAATATGGACAGGAACCCGTTTTTCTATAATATTTTATTGTGGAAAAGATTTATTGATATGTGTTATTAATTTGGAAGGAGATAATGTCATGCTGCAAGAATTAGCTAAATGGTTACATGGGACAAATCAAAATCTTAGATTTACATTTAATGCTAACCGTGAGTCTGTGAATTATTTAGACTTACAGGTCAACGGGGGTGAGATCAGCACTAATTTATTTAGAAAAGATACTGATGGCAATACATTGTTATTAGCCCAGAGCTGTCATCCCCCACATATAATAGCCAATATCCCTAAGGGTCAATTTTGCAGAATTAAACGTAACTGCAGTAAAGTAGAAGAATTTAAAAAAGGGGCTATGGCATTAAAAATCGTTTAGAAAATAGGGTTACTCTGAAAAGTAATAGAGGAAGGTTATCAATTTGCTGCCAATATGGACAGAGGTGATTTAATGGCTGATAAAAATGAGGTCAATAATAAAGAGAATGGTTTTTATTTTGTTACTACTTACAGTGCCCAAAGTTATGAAGTTAGTAGAATTATTAAGAAACATTGGCATGTATTATCATGTGAGATAGGCCTGCAGGATGTAATGAAAAAACCACCTATTATGACCTATAGACATGCCCCAACTTTAAAGGATTCGTTGGTTCACAGCCATTTTACTACTCCAGTGAGACACACCAACAATTGGCTAGGAGAACCTGTTGGCTGTAACCAATGCAAAAATTGTAATGCTTGTCAACACATAAAGAAAAGTAAAGAATTTAGTGTTGTTAACAGATGTGATAAGAAGTTTGAAATTAGACATCTTATCACTTGCAATACGCAAGGTGTGATATACTTAGCTATATGTAACTGTGGGGCTTTCTATATAGGTAAAACGGAGAGAGCTTTTAAGATAAGGGTGTTAGAACACATAAGAGCAATAAATAAAAATGATTTAACATATGCAACTTCGGTACATATTAATGAAAATAGAAATGATGAGGAGAACCATGAGTTTAAGTTTTTGGGCATAGAGAAAATATATAATGGACCTAGAGGTGGTAATTTTCGTAATAAAATTTTAAAAAAGGAAAATGAATGGATTTTAAGGTTAAAAGCATATCAGAAACCAGGTTTAAATGCTCATTTGGAATTAAAACCTTATTTGGAATATAGATAAATATTTTGTAGTGCAATAATAATGTGATATTTATAATGAAAGTTTTATATGTGTTTTGTAGCACTGCATGTTTAAAAAGGGTTAATTTTTCTATTTTTCTATTTTATTGGTTCACCAATGGAATTGTTTTAGTAATTGTGATGTCATTTGGCTTTTGTATCTAAGTTCTGTGTGTTTTCTAGGATGCAGCTTTTGAGAAAGGTTTTTGTCCGAAACGCGTCAAGCGCATCTTGGTGTTCAATAAATGGATTTTAAAAGTTGCTCCGTGTCTGAATTTTAGTGGGTGAGCGTGTGCTTTAGCTTGTTTTAAACAAGAATCACATCTGCCCTCCTCCAGTCCTCGGGTACCACCCCATCCTCCCATGATTTGTTAAAGAGGGTAGTCAGTGGTGTCACTAGTTCTACCCTTAGTTCTTTTAGAATTCTGGGATGAATCCCATCAGGCCCCATTGCTTTGTCCACCTTCAGTTTTAAGAGCTCTTTCAGAACCCTTTCTTCTGTAAATGGGCTGGTATCAACTTCTGTATCCAGAGTGTTTCTACTGTTTGTTTTAGGTACCTCCTCTTCCTTTGTAAATACTGTGCAAAGATATTTGTTTAGTATCTCTACCTTTCACAGTCACCTCTGCCCACCCTCCCTCCCTTTATTAAGCCTCCCTATCCCTCCCTTGGTCTTCCTTCGCTCCCTGATGTACCTATAAAAGGTTTTATCCCCCTTCTTAACTGAGTTGGCTATCTTTTCCTCGGTTTGGGCCTTTGCTGTTCTGACTGCCTTCCCAGCTTCCTTTTGCTTTAACCGATACAGTTCTCTGTCCTGTTCCTTCTGTGATTCCTTGTACTTCCTGAATGCTTTCTTTTTCTCTTGAACCTTCACTGTCACTTCCTTTGAGAACCATAGTGGTTTCTTACCTCGTTTTGTTTTGTTTATTTGCTTTACACAAAGGCTTGTTACCTCTGTGATGGCAGTTTTTATTATTCCCCATTGTTCTTCCACCCCTCCTTCCTGCCCATTTGCTAGTGCATTCCTTAATTATCGGGTCAAAATCCTTAAATGACCCTCTTTTTCAGCAAACGGAGCAGTTAATAATCCTGCCTGACCCACATCAGCGCTGCATGGCAAGAGCACTATGAAACAAATACCAACTTCTGGCTGATTTAGACGACTGCGACGATGGTGAAGACTTGGGATCGGGATCGGAGGAACCTACCAGGCCGTCGGCCTCCTGCAGACAGAACAGAATGCAGTCGGGGGCAAAAAATACAAAGCAAAAAAAAAGATAAATCATCTGACCCCAACTCTAGTGATTCAGTCCTACAAGCAATAACAGACTTTCGTAACGCGATGCAGGATTCCTTAAAAGAAATAAGAGCTGACATGCACTCCATGCAAACCCACATGTCGGAAATAGACCAAGAGATAACGGACCATTCATCACAACTGGATGCCTTGGAAGAGACAATAAAAACTATAGTCTCCGAACAACTGCATATGTCAATCCAGCAGGGAGATGCAGAAAATAGGGGAAGGCACAAGAACATTCAAATATTTGGGCTTCTGGAGTGTGAGGAGGGAAATGATCCCCAGGCCTCTGCTGACTACCTAGTAAGACTGGTACTAGAGTTTGAACCCAATTACCCACTGGACTTTGAAAGAGTTCATTGGGCCCAAACCTTCTTGTCCAGATGCCAGGCCCCGCTCTATGGTAATGCATTTTTTAAGTTACCAAACAAAAGAATATCTTCTTTAAAGGTCCTGGCAGAAGGGTCGTGTTATGCTGGGGCAAAGTCGCCTAATTTTTAATAATGATTATGCGCCGACCCCGCAGCGCCACCGTAGAGAATATGCCGCCCTGTTTGCAATGCTCCGTGCTCAGAATATCAGGTTTAGGATGCTCTACCCGGCCAAACCAACAGTTCTCCTCCCAACGGGTACCCAGACCTACTCAGCATCAGAAGCTCTGCAAGATCTTGCTGCCAGGGGAATCATTGCAGGAAAATCCCAGGAGGTGGTGAAGGCTTGACTGGACCAGTTTTGGTGCCAAACGCAAGAAAGACAGCCACAGACACAGTCCGTGAACAGCCGGAAATGCTCACAAAGTTACGTGGGCTCTGAAACCCCACAGTACCCACCTGAAGAAATGGGTTAAGACTATTCTGTGGCTTTTCATTTACTTTTGGGTGTTGTTGGGTCTCCCTGCTTGTCCCCGATATGGCCTGGCTGGGCCGGAGTGGGGGGGGGGGACGGCTTCTCGGGCGTGGGGGTCTGAGGGTGTCTCACTTATACGCCAGGCAGCTGTTCTAATAGTAACTAAGAGGCAAGGAAATAACTTTAGCAATGCTGCCATTCTGGAGCCTCTTAGATCTTTCAATGGTGGGTTTTGACCTGGCTGAGAGATCTTTTCTGCATTATAACAGATGGAGACCATCGCCCGCTCTCCCTGTGGACCCAGGGATCTTCCTCTCTTTCTTCTCTTCCCACTGGCACGGTAGGGCTGGGGGAGATCGGGAGTGAAATAGCGCCTATCCACAATTGGAAGCCGATTCACCTTTCGTAAAAATATTTAAGAAGGATGAAGGACATTATGGAGGGAGACCATGAATAAGAGAACTGTCTTGGTTTGGAGTTGCGCTGAACTGGGATATCCCGAAGCCTCCTCAGTTTATCAGTAGTCAGACTGAAAGACCTAACTTGAACAAAATGTCTTTTGTTATTTTTTTGGCTGAGGAATAAGGCTACATAAAAGTTGTAAGTTACAAGTAAGGTTTGGAATTGATCAGTCGGGGGGGCACCTTTAATAGACTTCCTGGAGATCTAAAAACCATGGCTCTACAAGAGTTCTTTCCATGGCTACAGATAATAAATAGGTGGGTGCGGGGGAGCAAGGGATGGGATGAGAGTCAGCATTATGCTGGAACCATCTAGGGGTGGTCACTTGTCAGACCATTCCTTTGGGGCCTTTGTATCCTGTTCTGGGTAATTTCTTCTCAGGATGGGACTGAAGCTCCATACTCCACTTCCTTTCTCTTTTGAGAGGGTCTATGGAGTATCTGGAGGTGTGTTGTGATAAGCACCTCCCTATTGGGACTCGAATTGTATATCGTTCATAGGGAAAACGCTGCACTAAAGAATGTTTTAGAGATCCAATACCCTATGTTAAGGGTATTTAAGTTAGATCAGAGGGGAAGGGAGGAGGTAAAGACAGGGTTTGGTCAAGTTACAATTAAGAGGAACAGTGGGGTTTTACTGGGTGTTGTTTTGTATATAGTTTTATTAAAAAGTGTGATATTCACTAATGTTTTGGTAAACCAATACCCCAAGTTTTGGGTATTCTGTTGGGGAGGGAGGGTGGGAATTATATACTGGGGTGGAGAATAATGGGTGGTTTGAAAAAAAAACACACAGGCACAAAAATAGTACAAGACAACATATTTTTATTGTTGCAGGAATAGTGCAGAGATACGACAATGACCCCCTTGCCCTTGGGTTTGTTGCTTCATGGGCGAAAGGTCCGAATGGATAGAAGTAACGGTTCTTCCCCTAGAAAAAAGACAAAAATAATGTTAGTTGATTCATCATGTCTACTTACCCAGTGAAAATATTTTCCCAGAATATCAACGGGTTGCATAACCCAATAAACGCTCCCACTTTATTCAGTATCTTAAAAAACAAAATGCTGATGTCTACCTAATTCAAGAAACTCATCTGTCTGAGGAGGAACATGAGAAATTAAGCTGGGGGGGGGATATAAAGTTTATACCTTCTCCCACCCCAGTGGCCGCCAGAGGGGTGCAGCCATTCTGGTACCTGCCACAATACCACTTGAGGTTGCTCATTCCTACATAGATGGCCAGGGCAGGTTTGTCATTCTGCAAGGAAAATTGTACTCTCAGGATGTTACCCTGGTGAGAGTATATCTCCCTCCTCTGTCAAAAACCTTGGTAGCCCAGCACCTGCTGTTGAAGGTGATGGACCTCCTCCGGGGACAGTTGATCCTGGGTGGAGACCTGAATATCACTATGTCCTCTCAGTTAGACAGTTCCAATTCTTGTCTGAGATGCCAGATGGGAATGGTAAAATATCTTAAGCATACTATAGAGCATTTGGGTCTGGTAGACATTTGGCACAGATTGTTCCCTTCATCTCCGGGATATACTTTTTTCCAATAGATTCCATACCTACTCCAGATTGTACTACTTCCTTACAACCTGTGAGCACCTTGGCCTGGCTCAAGACATTTCCATAGGTACTATGGTCCTATCAGACCACATCCTCTCATCCTTAAACTGGAACTGGGTAAAACGAGAAAATAAACTTTGTGGCGATTTAACCCAATCCTTTTAAAAGATAATATTTGGAATATATCAAAAAAAGAATCCCCCTTTTTTCTTGGAAAATTATTCCCCGGATATTTCGGAGGCCTTGGTCTGGGACACCCTGAAAGCTACTCTTCGAGGTAAAACCATAGCTTATGCCTCAAGGAGGAAACAGGAGACAGAAGCCAAGTACAATACAGTTACAGAACACATACATACCTATCAATTACTGTATACTATAGGGGACAGGGAGGTTCAACAAAAGATATGAGAGACAAAGGCCGAAATACAAAAGATAATGGACATTAAGATCCAGCAGTCCCTCTATTTAAAACAGGCTTGATATGAGGGAGGAGCTAGGGGTGTCCGTAGACTTGCCCAGCATCTTAGAGGCCAGAAACTTACGTCCACTGTTCTCAAGATTAGAGACCCGGTCTCTGGTCAGCTATCACACAGGGAGGAGGACATTACCTGCTCCTTTGTTGGCTATTGCCAGAAATTGTATAAGAGGGATGAGATGTCTACCCACAAGGGGAGACAGTCCGTCCTGGGAGATGTCCCCTTCCCCCAACTTACTGTGACACAGAATAGTTCCCTGGAGACTCCCATTTCTACTTATGAGGTGTACATCTGCATCAAATTTCTCTCTTCTCATCGCTGCCTGGGACCTGATGGTCTCCCGGCCGAATGGTACAAAATATTTCGGGACGTGTTATCTTCTAAATTAACCTTTGTGTTTCAGGAGATAGGGGAAGGCAACCCCCCCAGGCCTATGCCACCCTGCCAGCTATACTAAAACAAAACAACGACCCCACCAACCCCTCTTCTTACCGTCCAATTTCTATCCTTAATACTGACTATACAATTTTCACTGCCATATGGGCATCAAGACTACAGAAAATCTTACCCTATCTAATCCACCATGACCAATCAGGCTTTATAAGGAGTAGAAATACTACAGATAATATTCGTAGAACCCTTACATTGATTGGACATATTCAAAGTTGGAGAATTCCAGTGGTCATGTTGAGTTTGGACCCGGAGAAGGCCTTCGACAGGGTGTCCTGGAGCTTCCTGTGGGATGCCCTTGAAAGGTTTCTTTTTCCAGTGTCTTTCCTTAAGTGGATAAGAAGTCTCTATAATGCTCCCCATGCCTACGTGAGGATTAATGGAGGTATTTCTTCTCCTTTCCCTTCATAGCGAGGGACTCGTCAAGGCTGCCCCCTCTCCCCTCTTCTTTTCTCCCTTTACATGGAACCTCTGGCAATAGCTCTGAGGAGGTCCCCTGGAATTGAGGGGTCCCATTGGGCCAACAGGAATATAAAGTCAGTATGTTTGCTGACGACATCCTTCTAACACTTCTCTCTCATGATAAATCCATCCCAGCTGTCTGGAATATCCTCAGAGATTATGAGGTGGTAGCAGGATTTAAACTAAATATAATGAAGAGGGAGGCCCTTCTCTTCAATTTTTCTCCAACAAATTCCCTTCATAAACTCCTACCATTGAAGTGGAGATCCACAAAAATAAAATATATGGGGATTCACATCCCCCTTAATCTAGGAGTCCAGGAAATTGTCAGTTATGAGCCACTCACCATAACCATACAAAGGGATCTAGACAAATGGGCATCCTTCCGACTATCTTTCTTTCAATGGCTCAAACCCATCTGGATGAATGTTCTCCCGTGACTCTTGTACCTTTTTCAAAATATTCCTTTCTTTCCTTCTGCTTACTAAAAATAATCTCTAAATTCATATGGGGGAAACAGCATCCCAGAATTCGCCTGTCCGTTCTCAAATTATCCCTAGCCCAGGGAGGAACAAACTTACCAAACCTTAAATTATATGCCCAGGCAGCCTTTTTTCACACCCTCTTGCTCTGGTTGTCAAAAAATTACACGGCTCCGTGGAAGTCTCTGAAATTTGTTTTAAATGACATGCATAACATTTCAGCCCTCCTCTTCTCCTCAGTAAGCAATACCCTCCCCCCTTGTGACACTTCATTCAGATAACATCTAGTACCCTCCAAGTTTGGTATAAGTTATGAAACAGGCCTGAATTTAAACCAATATATGACTATTGTAAAATAATTTCTAAAGATGATCTCTCCACCCTTCCCATACAGACCTAGCTTTGTCGCAGTGGCGGTTGTCTGGCTTATTACATCTGTTCCAGTTTTTGGATGAGAGGGGGTCCTCCCTTTTGAATGGCTCAGAGAACTATATGGCCTCTAAAATACAGACTTCTTTAGATATCTCCAAGTGAGAAACTACATTCTCTGCCATAGGATGTTAACCACCAAAATCTCTACTCCTAGTCCACTTCTTTTAAAAATCTTCATAGACTCCACCCGGGGTAATCCCTGTGGTCATTTAATTGGGAACATACACAGAGCATTGAGGGACATGACAGGGGATTCAACACAGTCAATATTAGATAAATGAAACAAAGATTTGGCTTTGGAGGTGCCGCTCCCTTGTTGGCTGGCTGCGGCCCTTCTGGCAGCCAGGGTGACTTCTTCCCCTTTTTGGAGGGAGTTTTCTTGGAAGACTCGAAGCAGATGCTTTCGTTCCCCAACAACCTTGATCAAGTTTCTTCCTGAGCAATATTGGCACTGCTGGAGAAAGTGCGGCTGTACTCTGGTGGATTTGAGCCACATTTTCTGGCAATGCCCCTTTCTAATGACGCTTTGGTGTTCCCTTCAGATAGAACTAGCTCACTGTTTGGGGGAACCGATAGAATTAACAGGGGAAATTCTCCTATTATCTGTTTATCCAGACCATTCTCCCCAATGGACCAAGTCACTGCTACCGATATATCTTATGGCAGCTAAAAATGCCCTTACAAGAAAGTGGATGTCACAACAGGTACCTACTATTGAGGACTGGAGAACCATAATGGTAGAAATATACCAAAAGGAGAGCCTTACGGCAGTAATACAGCATCATCAGCAGGGGTTCCGGATCAAATGGCAAAGATGGGTACTATACCAATCAGGGGTGGATCCTGATTTTGTTCCCCGACCCAACCAGATGTTTAGACTCGGGATAGATGAAACATTAATCAACAAGGGAGGGGACCTGATTTTACTCAAGAATTGATGTTCTGGGGAAATGATTATGTATTTTTAAACATAAGTACAAAACAATGATCTATAAGAAATAGGGGAGAAAAGCTACCAAACTACCATATAAGAATCTCTGTTTACTTTTAAACAATATGTGTAACTACATGTATCTTGCAGCATTTCCATATCAGATGTAAGAATGTGCTGGTGTGTAAAAATGCCTTAATAAACATAAATTTTTAAAAAAAGAAGCCTTGAACCAATTATCATATCTATCCTTGAATATGTTTTAAACCTAGGAGAACAATATGAGAATTCCCTACTTGTAAGAACATTAACCCTCCAAAAATCTATTAATGCAAGGTCTTCCATCCTATTGAGAAGGTAGCCTGCATCTTTAATGTTATATTCCCTATTTTTTAGCAGTGGTATCCCACTTATTAAAAATGGATTAAAGGGGGGTCACGTGACCAATTCATGGCATAGGGATGTGTCTCTGCAGAGCTCCGCTCCCTGATTCATTTAATTAACAATCCATGGAATCCGCTTGCTAACAGTGCTAAAAACCCCTACTACAATGGTAGACTATGATGGACGAGAACGTGGTCCTGGTTGCTGGTAAATCGCAACACGCAGGCTCCAAAAATCCAAAGAAACAGCCCCCAGCCTCTCAGATCAGCATGTCAGGACCTACATCCATTTCAGCCACTGAAATGGCTGCAATAGGGTGAGAACTGAAAGATCAGCTTGTTGAGGCTTTACCCCCAAACTGGAGCGCTTAGAGGAGAAGATAGACCGGCGCCTGAATGCCCTAGATGCCCAAGTATCACAGCAACAAGAAAGGCTTGAGGAGGCGGAGGGCCACATCTCAACTGCAGAAGATGCCTTGGTCCCCCTCCCGAAGCATACTGCTGCACTGGAGAAGGAGATGTTAGTCCTTAGGGAGGCCCTGGACTACCAGGAAAACTACCATCAGAGATCTAGTCTACACCTCCAGGGCCGCCCTGAGGGGAAAGAGGGCTCTAATATCCTGGAGTTCTGTGCAGTGAAACTCCCTGCTTTGCTGGGCCTGTCTCCGAAGGGGGGCCACTACAAGCTTGAACGCACACATCGGACTGTTCAACCAAGACCACCGGAGGGCCAGCCACCGCGCCAAATTATTTTCTGAGTCCACAATTTCCAGGATAGACAGGAAATGTGGATGGCGTATAGAAATGCACTGGATCTCCAGTATGAAGGGTCCCGACTGTGAATCTCTCAAGATCACTCACTGCACATTGAAAGAAGAGGAGGGCCTTCAATGAGGTGATCTCTAAATGTCAGCGGCTTAAGATCAAATGGTTCATGCTCTATCCAGCCATATTAAGAATCTGCCACGAGGGAGCCTTCTATAGCTTTTGGGAAGCTGACAAGGCGGCAACCTTTATCGCCGAACTGAAAAAGAAATAAGATGAAGCTGTTTTTGGAATATTTGTGAACTACCATGTTTGGGGGGGGGTTCTACTTTTTCTCCCCACAGATATCTGGCCAAGCAAGGACTGAAGGGGGGAAGGATTAAGGCCCAGCGGTCTCGCACTGAATTCCTGTGACCCTACTGCGTCTGCCTGCCTGATGGAGCTATTTGGTGGCCTTGCTGCCTTTCCCCCCTGTGGATCTCCCTCCACACGAGAGGGAAGACCACTGCTGGACCGTGTGCACATCCCTGCATGGCCAAAACAATGTGGGGCAAATTGACTTTTATGCCTCTGGACTTTGGCAAGCAGTGTGGATCCTTGGGGCTGAGGACTGGCTTGGGGATCAGCTCTAATGGTACTTTTCACCCTCCGGCACCATCTACAACGCAACGTGAGGACCCGTCTGGCCAAAGACCTTGAGGCTATATGACTGTGTGTATGGAGGGCCTGCCCATTGAATTTGATTCACGCGGCCTGCCTTGCATGCACCAAGGTAATGAGCTTAAACATAGAAACATAGAATTTGACAACAGGTAAGGAACGCTTGGCCCACCTAGTCTGCCCATTTTCCTACCTAACAGATAAGCTGCAGAGCCTAGTTAATCAACAGCTTACTTCCTCCTACCCCCCACTAGGACTGCCTTATGTGTGTCGCATGCATTCTTGAATTCCCCCACTGTTCTTGACTCCACGATCTCCTCAGGGAGGCTGTTTCATGCATCCACAACCTACTCCGTGAAAAAATACTTCCTCACATTACCTCTGAGCCGTCCCCCCTCTAGCTTCTTGGGGAAAGTAAGCCGTAATTTGAGGTTTGGGGGCCGGGGAGGGGGAGGCAGCGAAGGCAGTTGGGACATGCTATAACGAGAGAATCTGAGGAGGGGAAGGATTGGAGGGGGGTCTGACTGGGTCTGGGAGGGATGTAAAGGTAATTAAGGTACATTGAAAGGTAGAGTCCAAGGTAATTATACAGCTATGGATGAGAGGTGTCCTCCTGTCTTGTGCCTCACTACCAATAGCTTATTCATTTGGAGAGGTCAGACCGAGGGAGAGTTTGATGACTTAGCGAGCGGTCTACAGGCATAAATGATGCAGTGCTTGCTGAGATGATGGGGGTGGGGTGCGGGGCTGGACATACGCGATACGAATCAGCACATACATTTCTTTTTAAGGGGTAGTACATACCAGTTCCTATAGAGAATGTTGTAAGGGTACTGGGGAAGTTAAGAGTGGGAAGGGGGGAGATGTAAATAGTTCTTGTATAACAGTTCTGCCTTTGTTCTGTGTTTTATCTGTTTACTGATAAATGTAGGGTCCATTGTACTGCATAAGACAAAATGTATAAACATGAGGTTTCTGCTTGTTGAAGTGGCGGGGCTATATCAAGGGGGGGTCCCGGACACAAGTGTACCCATAAACAGCAATGGTTAACAAAGAAAGAATATTATATTGTAGAATGTGAGTGGTTTTTCCTCCCCAGTTAAGAGGTCATGTGTTCTGACAGCTCTACGGAGGTCGCAGGCCCAGGTGGCCCTTCTTCATGAGACACACCTGACTCCCCCCCCCCGAGCACCAGAAGTTGGTCCAAAACTGGATGGGGACGTGCTATGCTGCTTCCTACTCTTCGCATAAGCGAGGGGTGGCTGTACTGCTGCACAAATATCTGCCCTTTAAATTATCCAGGGTCGTACAGGACATTAAGAAAGGGAGGTATGTCTTTGTGGAGGGGATGTTGCAAGGAGCGCCCGTCACCTTTGGGAGTGTCTATGCTCCTGCTGTCTTCAACCCAGCATTCTATCAGGGCATATTAGACTTACTAGTCAGGGAATGGTTTAAAGGCCTGGTGATGGGGGATTTTAACTGCAAACCGGACCCATCTCTGGATCATTTGGAGGGCAAGAGCAGGGGAGGGAAATGCATGAGAAAGTGGCGAGAGGGAGTCCTTGATCTTGACCTCCTGGATGCCTGGAGATTGGCCAACCCCTCACTCAGAACATATACCTTCTTCTCCAACCCTCATAGGATGTGGTCCAGATTAGACCACATTTACATAGACGGAGGATGGTATTCAAAACTGGCTGTGATTAAACATGGCCCTATTTATATATTGGACTATGCTATGGTGGTAGCCACAGTACAATTAGATAGGGAACAGTCAAAAAGCACGTCTTGGTGCTTCCCTACATACTTACTGGGTTCCCAGGGATTCAGAACATACCTTAAGGACCAATTGTCACTATATACTGATCGTAAAGACACGGCCTCCTCTAAATGGGTATTCTGGGACACAGGAAAAGCCTACCTAAGGGGGCCATTATTAATTACGTGGCAAGGTACAAAAAAGAAAAGCTGAAACAGCAGGAGGAGCTCCATCCGCAGATTAAGGAACTAGAGCGCAGGGCTGTAAGAGGCGAGGGAGGAGAGGTGCTCCATTTACTGGTGGCCTCCAGGGAAGTTCTTAATAATATGTTAACGGAGGAGGCCCACAGGCAATACTTTTTCCTTAAACACAGGCTCTACGAGTGGGGGCCAATAAACCAGGACCCTTACTGGTAAACCTGATAAAGGGCAGGAAGGGAATAGCATGGCTACTTGAGGTGAAGGACAGCAAGGGGCTCCTGCTTAAAGACCCTAAAGCTGTAAGGGACAGATTTAGCCAGTTCTACCATGCCTTAATTAATTTAGAGTGTGGGGAAAACCTAGACAAGGCAGAGGAGTTCCTGGACAGTGTCAAAATCCCCAGGCTTTCTCCTTCCCAGAGGACAGCAATGGGTAAAGAGATCTCTAACGTGGAGATTAGGACAGCAACAAGGGTGTAGACAGGCATACTCACTGTACACATTTGTGTACAGTTTTGTTGAGAGCCTGTCGCAAACCATAAGCCACTCTGGTAATATTATCATTCTAATCTGTAGTATTTGGGTTAGTGTAGGCCACTGAGGCGTGTCCAATACATGTATAACCTCTTTAGAGAGTAGAGAAATCATCTGACAACAATCTGACTTGTTTGGAAGGGGGTGCCATTTGGAAAGGATGTGTACATTTTTAATGGGGGGAGGGTGTAACTATTGGAGACCGTGTACAAAATGGAAATTTCTGGCTACACTCCTGGACAGCAATACAGCATATGAAGGCTGGTATGGTGAGTGGCCCGGACGGCTTGTCTGCAGAGTTCTACAAGGTGTCAGGAGCTGAGGTGGTGGACCACCTGTGGGAGATCTTCCATGAGGTTAGAGAGGGGAATCCAATGCCCACAACTATGGGGTAAGTGACCATTTGTGTGATACCGAAGCCTGAGAGGGACCCCTGAGACTGTGCCTCATTTCATCCAATCTCACTGCGGTTCTATGTTAAAATCGCGAGTTTATAATTGTGACTTCAATATAGGCGACTACATTTTGGCGACCACAGAAAACGTGACAGTGCATAACAGCAAGTGTTAAAACAGCGCAATCCTGTATGCTGTACCACAACAAGGATCACTGAACACATACAACTACCGAAAATCCCGAACATCATGTCAAAACAGCTAATATGAAATAAAAATGCAGCAGCAAGGCTGGACTACAGAAGTTGAGGGTGCTATCCACAATTGCTTAAGTAATAAACTGCCGCTATTCCTTAACTTCGCTATTATTGCAAGAGTAGTCACTATTACAGTCTAGTCGCTCTTATTGCACTGTCGCTATAGTTTTTTTTTCGCTTTCATTCGGTCGCGATTTTTGAGTCGCTATAATTGAGTTGTTATTATCACGGGATACTCTCACTGCTCAACTCTGATGCCAAGAGATAAGCAAAAATTCTGGCGTTCCGCCTGGATGGAATCCTTCTGACCCTTATACACCTGGACCAAACCAGCTTTATTCAAGGAAGACACTCTTATCATAATGTCAGGAAGGTCCTCAATGTGATACGATGCTCTTCTCAGCGCCTTGGACTAACAGCAGTGCTGTCCTTGGATGCCGAGAAGGCATTTGATCAGATTGAATGGAGATACCTCTTAGAGGTGTTGGGTAGATTTGGGGTGGGGGAGGAGTTCTTGGGGATGGTAGTTGCTCTGTATGCTTCCCTCCAGGCTTCAGTGTTTTTTTTTTTGTTTTTTTTTTATTTGTAGTATTTTAATGTACAGGTATACATCATACTCTTTTCCTGAACAAGTATATAGGCAGCATTGAGACATTACATTACATAGGATAGAGACTATCTGTTCGATTGGTACATCATTTGGGAGCTACATCATCAATAATATTTTCAAGGTCCATAAAATAAAAATAGAAACATAGAGGTTGATGGCAGATAAGGACCGCAAGGCCCATCCAGTGTGCCCATTTCTTTTTCTACCTTATAAATGTGCCATCGGCCTTTGCTCTGTCAGTGGCCTATCTATTCATAGTCATTTGTATTGCTCCCTTATGCCTATCCCATGCCTGTTTGAAGCCCTGCACTGTATTCATAGCCACCACTTCTTGTGGTAAGCCATTCCATGCGTCCACGACCCTTTCTGTGAAAAAGAATTTCCTCACATTTCCTCTTAATCGGCCCCCCTCTAATCTCATGCTGTGTCCTCTTGTCCTGCTATTTTTCTTATATTTAAACATGTTAGACTCTTTCACCTTGTTAATGCCCTTAAGGTGTTTGAATGCCTTGATCATATCACCTCTCTCCCTCCTTTGCTCAAGGGTATACATATTGAGCTCTGTTAATCTGCCCTCATATGTCTTCTGATACAGTCCCTGCACCATTTTGGTTGCTCTTCTCTGGACTGCCTCAATTTGGTTAATGTCCTTGTGAAGGTGTGGCCTCCAATACTGCACGCAGTACTCCAGATGGGGCCTAACCAGTGTCTTGTAAAGAGGGATTATTACTCTCTTACAACTTGTGATACCTCTACTAATACACCCAACACCCCTAGCCTTTACCTACTGCTTTAGAGGTCTGCTTTGATGATTTCAGGTCATCAGTGATGATGATGCCCAAGTCTCTTTCTTCCTTTGTGACTGCTAGCAACCCTCCAGCCTATAGGTGGCTTCAGGGTTTCTCTTCCTTATGTGCATGATTTTGCACTTCTTTGCATTAAATCCCAGTTGCCACTCTTCTGACCATTTTGCTGGTTTATCCAGATCTCTTCTCATTCTGCCCACCCCATCTGGATCATCTACTCTGTTGCAGATCTTGGTGTCATCTGCAAACAGACAAGCCTTACCCTCCAGTCCATCTGCAAGGTCACTAATGAAGATGTTGAAGAGGACTGGCCCCAGGACTGATCCCTGAGGTACCCCACTTGTGACTTGCATCTCTTCTGTCTGTATACCATTTACCACCACTCTCTGTTTTCTGCCCGTCAACCAGTTTGCCACCCAGTTGACCAACTTCTGACCCACCCTGAGCCTACCCAACTTATTTATCAATCTTCTATGTGGAACAGTGTCAAAAGCTTTGCTGAAGTCAAAGTAGGCGACATCAACTGCTCCCCCTTGGTCCACCACTCTGGTTACCCAGTCAAAGAAATCCATGAGATTAGTTTGACAGGACCTTCCTTTTGTAAACCCATGCTGTCTTGGATCCTGTGCCCCTATGGATTCCAGGTGTTGCACTATCCTTTCCTTAAGGAGAGCCTCCATAATCTTGCCCACTACTGAGGTAAGACTGACTGGTCTGTAGTTCCCCGCCTCCTCCCTGCTCTTGTGGAGCGGGATCACATGAGCCCTTCTCCAGTCTTCTGGGACCTCGCCTGTGCTCAGAGACTCACTAAACAATTCTGCTAATGGCTCTGCTAGTTCCACCTTTAGCTCCTTAAGTACCCCGGGATGTATGCCATCAGGTACCATTGTCTTATCCACTCTGAGCTTAGCAAGCTCTTGTAGGACCCTTTCTTTTGTGAAGGGAGTATGCTCACCTCCCTCCCCTGTGTCCATGATGCTGAGCTGTGGGCCTGCCCTACCTTCTCTTCAGTAAATACTGAGCAAAAGTATCTATTTAGGATAGATGCCTTTACAGGGTCCTCCTCCTCACATGCTCCCTTTTCTCCATTAAGCTTAGCAATACCCCCTCTGGACTTTCTACTTTCAGTAATGTATCTATAGAAAGTCTTGTCACCTTCTTTTACTGTTCGTGCTAGTTTTCCTCAGTTTGGGACTTTGCCTGCCTTACTGCCTTCCCTGCTTCCCTTAGGGCAGTTTGGTATGCCTCCTATCTTCATCCCGCTGTGTTCCCTTATATTTCCTGAAGGCCAGCCTTTTGGTTCTGACCTTTCTGCTACTGTATTTGAGAACCAAAGTAGTTTCCTTCTTCTTTTGCACTTCCTTTCTGTCTAAGACAATGGGATGTTGCTTCAAGTATTGCATCCTTAATGCTTGCCCACTTTGCCTGTACCCCTCACCTGTGTTTCTTTTTGCCAGAGCTAGCTTAACTCTGTTGGCCATCTTATCAAAGTCAGCTCCTCTGAAGTCCCATATTTTTGCCTTGGAATGGGATGATTTAGATGTAGTAGCCAAATTGAACCATACCATGTGATGGTCACTGGCCCCCAGGTGACCTTCTACCTGGAGATTTGTGATCCCTTCCTTGTTAGTCACTACTAGATCTAGGATAGCCCTGTCTCTCGTGGGCTGCTATACCAGTTGTTTGAGGCCCTCCCCCTGCAGGGAATCCACTATGTGTCTAGTTCTGGCAGATGTTCCTGCTGGTATTGACCAATCTGTATCTGGCATGTTGAAGTCTCCCATTATCAGAACCTCCCCTTTAGCTGTCATGTTTTGTATATCTTCTAACAGTAATGTGTCTATGTCCTCCCCTGGTCTGGGGCCTGTAGACAACCCCAGTTCTTATGGCTGTCCCATTTCCTGTTTCCAGGGTGACCCACAGTTCTTCTGGCTCCTTATGTGTATTCTAAATTTCTGTAGCTTTGATATTTTCATTGACATACAGGGCCACCCTCCTTTTGCACCTCGGTCTCTTCTGGAACAATACATAGCCAGGTACTGAAGTCTCCCAAGTGTGGTTACTGGTAAACCACGTCTCACTAATTGCTACTATGTCCAGTTTAGCCTCTGACATTATTGCTTGCAGGTCTGGGATCTTATTCAGGAGCTATACATGCAGCCAATGCCCAATTTGGTTTTAAGTAATTTATAACATCATATTTAACCGACCAAAAGTCTAAATAATGATTGTAACATCTTTCAAATAAAGAGAAGGTCTCCATTCTGGACCATCCCCTTGCAGGTCTAGGAGCATGTTAGTGCTATCTGCAGCCGAATGGGATTTGCCCTCCTTTTTATAATGAGACGGAATATACTTTCCGTTGAAGCCGTGCCCCTGTACTTACACCGACTCGTGTACAGAATAAACACTAAACATGCCTCTTATTACATTAAAACAAATTACACAGGCTCCCAAACACAGCTGCTCTACTAATTGTGTCGGAATGAAGGCATAAAGCACCCCTACATGTGCTGAACACAAATTATATTGTGTTAATAAAACACGCAAGCTATGCAGCCATATTACTACATCGTAAGGAAAGAAAGTAAACCTTAAGAGTCCAGACCCTCTAAACATAGAAACATAGAATTTGACGGCAGATAAGGACCACTTGGCCCACCCAGTCTGCCCATTTCCCTACCTACTGGATAAGCTGCAGATCCTAGTTAACCAGCAGCCTACTTCTTTCTACCCCAACCCCCCAGAATTGCCTTATGACTATCCCATGCATGCTTGAATTCCACCACTGATTTTGACTCCACAACCTCCTCCGGAAGGCCATTCCATGCATCCACAACCCACTCCATGAAAAAATACTTCCTTAAATTACCTCTGAGCGGCCCCCCCCTCTATCTTCAAATTGTGCCCTCTTGTTCTTGCACTTTTTCGGGCTTTTAGAAAACGCTGTTCAGCATTTATCAAGTCCATGCGTTAATAGTAGTTGTCCATGGCTGGAGTGGAAAACTTAATAGAGAATATATGGTACTCATTATCTTTCCAAACTCGGAGTCTCTGCAGAGATTTAGCATATGGTAATTATTCTATTTCAAAGCTCATTGTCTCTAGAGATAGTTTAATCCCCTTCCGATTCCTCTTCATCTGTTAGTTGAGCCTCCCGTTGTCTCTTAGAAATTATATTTTCAATGCAAGTCCCGGCTTCTTTTGGATCCGTGAACCAATATTGACGTCGATTTATTGTGAAACACAGACGAGCAGGGAAAGCGAGGGAATAGGAGATGTCCATCTCTCGAAGGCGCTGCTTTACTCCATCAAAGGCCTTCCTCCTCATGTGAGTAGCGTATGAGATGTCTGGGGAAAATAATATACGGGCCTCATCTACAAAAATTGGAGCTTTGTTTCTCAGGGCCCCCAACAGCAGATCTCTCTTGCCCGGGGAGCGCAGTGTAAAAAGCACCGTGCGTGGGTTTGCCAGTCCACTAGAGGGTCGTCTCGGATTAATTCGCTAAACCTTCATTATTTTAAATTCTGTTAACTCAGTTAGACCCTCAACCCAGGATTGTAAGTAGTGTATTTAGAACTCTCCTTCGGACTCCTCGGGCAATCCATGAACACGGATATTGGCAGCCTGTATTGAATTTTCCAGCTGCTCCATGCGGCTTCTAAGTGCAGCCTGTTCTTTAAGCGATGTCACCGTGGCGGCCAGAGCCTTTCCTGACGTAGCTTCCAACTGTTTTGTTGCTTCCCCCAACGCGTCCGTTCTATGCTCCATGGTCATAAATTTTTCAGTGAAGTTATCCAACTTCTGATCCATCTATTGTACCGTTTTAGTAAGCGCTTTCACCTCTGTTTGAAGAGTTGTCAATGTGGCCCCATTCATATCAGAGCTCGAGGCATGTGTTGGGCCTGGAGGGTCTTCAGGCGGTTTGGTAGATGAAGATCGTGGAAGGAAGAAATCCTGCTTATTTGTTTTTGTGCGCCCCATTGTAAGCTTCGAGATTCACGATCCTGCTACAGAAGTTTCTCTTTTACGGATATTTTATGGCTGTGATAGTTCTAAGCTCAGAAAATTATAACTTTTATAGTTTTATTAATCTGCGATAGGGAGCTCCAGAAAAAGGCTGCTGCTGGCTGGGCTGCTAGCTCTGCCCCCCCCAGGCTTCGGTGTTGATAAATGACTTACCATCTGAGCGGTTCCCACTCTATAGAGGCACAAGGCAGGGGTGTTCCTTATCACCACTTCTCTTTGCCTTAGCGATTGAGCCGCTGGCAATAGCCATCAGGCACAATCCTAGCATTGAGGGAGTCCGGGGGGTGAAGTGGGGAGCAACACAAGCTGTCCCTATATGCAGACAATATGATATTATACTTGAGAGACCCAGAGCACTCTATTCCACCTCTCCTGTTCCTTGTCTCAAGATTCGCTAGCTTCTCAGGGTACAAGATAAATCTAGACAAGTCAGAGATCCTGTATTTGGGCTCAGGTGCTGTCCCCCTATGGGGAAAATGGGATCTACAGGTAGTGGATACCTCATTTAAGTACCTGGGAATATACACAGGGAAAAACATTGCTGATCTTTACCATCTAAATCATACCCCCATGGTTAAGAACCTAAGTGAGGAACTTAGGAGGTGGCAGGCCCTTCCTTTGTCTTGGGTGGTCCAGATTAATTTAACTAAAATGAATGTGCTCCCATGGCTCCTCTACTTGCTGCAGATACCCCCTATGGGTCTGTCCAAAAGGGATATTAAGAAGCTGGAGAAGGCTTTTACTGGGTTTTTGTGGCAGGGCAAAAGGGCCAGAACCAGCTTGAGAAGGTTGAAAACAAATGCACAAGCAGGGGAACTAAGTTTCCCTGACTTAAGGAATTACTTCCTGGTGGCACAAACATGACACATAAAAGATTGGATTGCCAGACCACCCAAGGCAAGCTGGATAGACCTTGAGGAGATGGGAGCCCAGTGGAGACTGTCAGCTTATCTGGCTAAAGGAGGACAAAGGGCCTACACCTCCCTTGGCCATCCTAACCCATTGGTAATACAGGTACTTAACAGCTGGCTGCAACTTGAAAAAATGCTAAGAGCAGAGGAGGAGTGTAAGTGGTGTGCGAATTGATGGAGGCAGACCCAGGATCCAGAACTCAAAGGAGCTTTTATTCAGCACAAAATAAATTAAACAGCAGACTGTACAGCGACCAAAGAAATAAGAAGAGGGTTTTTAAATTAAACAAAGAAAATATCTATCCAGTACTTGACCACTAGAAGGCACTAGGGTCAGAGATAGGGTCAGCTCCTTGCTGAGCCCTATGGTCCACTCACGGCTAGAAACTAGTGAGCCGATTCCACTGAGCCCTAATTTGCCCTATCTCTGCAAGGGCTCTTCTTTATATAGAGATAGAGTCAGGTAGTGAAGCTAAGCTCCGCCCCTTTTATTCAGACACTTACTTTTCAACACATATACAATATTATTCATCTTTAAACACAACAGCTGACAGGTCTTTTCATAGCTCATATTGTATGGCCATGGCCTTGGAATCGCATTTCAAACTGTTCTTAACAAAATAGTTCTGGTTTGGGTGGTTCTCTGCTGCTCTGACTCCTCCAACATGTCCTCAGTCCAATATAGCTAGTGTCAAAGGGTCCGGCCGGCTCTATAGGAGACTGAGGCATGAGAGGGCTCAGAAGCAGAGGGAACACGCCCAAATCAACGTAGCAACAGGGATTTTTCTGTGCACAGAAATAAACAGGTACTTCTTCAGATATTTCAAGCCCTGTAAAAGTATTGCAATACATATTTTATTATTTACACAAACCTGCCTTATGTGCAGGACTGCTGTTTATCTCTAGTCTATACAGACTGTAACTTGCCGAAGCCGAATCTGTAGCTGCAAGATAGTGCTGCAAATAGATAAAACTCAATGTAAGCCCAAAGAAAATAAACCCCATTTTGTGGAGAACATAATTTATTTGCATGACCTTGCCTTTATTTATAATGCACATCCTTCATGTCTTATTCTCACTATATTTTACATGCTTATGCATTCCTTAGTTTAAAATGAAAAAGCCGCGCTGCAACAAGTGCATTCCAATAGTGCGCAACAGGCTGCAGCAAGCGACCAACTTTTCAAGACGTCCTGCCCACAGTGTACCGGATAAACACCATGGTACACCTTTAGGCTGTTATTTCAGCCTAAAACTAGGGAGTTTTAAAACATTTGAGCAATTTCGCAAGTGCGACTCGCTCGCTTTACATCGCACATTCGCGAAGGAATGTGCGCACGATCGTGTAGCAGGTAGTGCACACGTTCGTGTCGCAGTTCAGCTGCAAACAGTGCAGGGAGAGGGTACTTGAAGCGGACTCCTGGAGATCCTAAGAAAAAGCCAAGGGAAAGATAGAACGATCTACAGGTGGCCTACCTGTAGACGAGGAAAGTAAAGAGGGCAGAAGGAAACAGTAAAGGAAAGGCAACAATATGCTGTTGTAACAGGCTTTAATGTACAGATAGAAGAAATGTATACAGCAGGATCTCCAGGGAGGTGTTACCACCCTCTCACAAGGAAGAGATGTTTTTGCTGCCCATAGCTAAGAACCCCTTTTTCAGGCCTAGTTTGGATGATCCCGCATTTGGGGAATGGGAAAAAAGAGGCATACATTGTATGGGAGACATGTATAGGGGAAAGAATTTGTGCTCCTTTCAAGACCCCAGGGAGGCTCTGGGAGTCCTGAATAATCATTTGTTCAGGTTCTTTCAGGTGAGGGGCTACAGCCGGGCAATAAGGAGACAAGGGGAGAGAGACTCACCTTTAGGGCAGATTGAAGCTTTGATATGCAAGGCCAGGAAGGACCCTAAGGGGATTACGCGAGCTGCCACTCACCTTCTTCGAGCCGATATGCAAGACGTGACCCTTTGTACACGTAGACTATGGGAACGAGACCTAGGGATACAGATATCTGAACAAAACTGGTCCCTTGTTTTAGAATCACATATGGGCTTGCTCTCCTGCAACAAATATAAAGAGTCTGCTTATAAATTTATTCATAGGGTGTACTGCCCACCAGTGGATACCCATCGATTTAAACTGGAGGTCCCAGAGACCTGTGGCAGGTGTGGAACGGATAGAGGTACATATTACCACTGTTTCTGGGCCTGCCCAGGCCTGCGGGCCTTCTGGGATGGGGTGAGACATGAATTAAGCACTTTAATGGGCCCTGAGGCCCCGGCCTCCCCGGACTTCTCTTTGGAATGGGGAAGACTGAGGATGGGGACTGGTCCTTGCAGAAGAGATGGGTTAGGGTTCTCTTCCTGCAAGCTAGACAGTCCATTTTAAACACCTGGGTTTTAGGGAAGACCCCCACAGTTTCACAGTGGCGTACCCTAACACTGAAAGCTTTAGCCCTGGAACAGCGGTCGTATCAGGTTAGGGAAAGATTGGATAACTTCACAAACCTTAGGGGCACGTACCTAAGCACACTAAATAAAGATGAGATGCTGGTGGTGCACTCAGGGGGATGATGAATGGTAACTCTTACTAGATATGAGCTAGTCTTTAGAATATGAACTTGTATACCTGCCACAGAATATATTCAGGAATATTGCCTTAATTATGTATAATGTATTTTATTTATTTGGACCCTTGTAAATAGTTTGATGAATTTTGTGTGTCTGTATAATGTCTATGTGTTTATTGTTGAGAAAATCTAATAAAAAAAGTAAAAAACAAATGGATTAAAATCCCCACAAATCATGTAAGAGTGTGGAAATCATCTTATTTTAAAAAGAAATCAGATAATGTATTTTTTTATATTTCCATTGGGTAAGTATAGTGATGCAATTGTTAATTTATTCCCCTTATTGTTTATCAAGTTTATTGTATAACATCCAGGTATCTATATACTGCTTTTCTATAGTTTCTCCTAAGTCCCTTCTCAACAGGTTGAGAGTCCCCTTGATTTAGATGAATAGAGAGAATTAATAAAACTCCCACCCTAGATTTTATTTTTTTCTATTTCAGTCATGGATATATGTGTCCCTTGGAGCGTCCCTCTCCACGAGGAGGCAAATAAACGCCCTCATGTGGCTATTCCAGGCTTTGTCCAACAAACTACCACCCTATAGATGTGACCTGTTTGAATGTTCAAAGGGTGCCTACGGACTAAGGAACTCCTCCTTTGTCCTCCTTAACCTACCACGATCAAGGACATGTCTTGGCTCAACTGCCATTAGCTCCTTTTTACCAACGCTTTGGAATAACATGCAAAAATTACTTAAAATCTCCCTGCTGCCCAGCCATGTTATATTTAGGGGGATGCTCTAGAGAGGCCTGAAAACGGCATGTGATTGTTTCAGGTAAAGCCTTACCCCGCTCAACTGAGTCCCTTAACCTGTGTAATCCGGGGCCGCCTATTTCCCGTGTCTGCCAGCATCCCTTTAGGGCAACAATCTCCCCCCCTCCTACCTCCCCCCTCATCAATTAGCTTCACAGGGGGGCTTATTTTATTAGGCTGCCCTATTTTCCCTCTCTACTATGTGTCTGATACCCTTTCTTCCCACTGCCCGTCTCAATGTCCCTCCTTCCTCGCCTCCCTAGTACTCTATAAGCTACAACCTGTATACGCTGCACTTTAAATCCCTATATTTGCACTTGCTTTACATGTCTGATTCATCCAGTTACTAATTTTGTATATTGTAACTGCCTGTACCGATGTCTACTTTTGTATGAAGTGTTGTCTACTGTAAGCAGAAGTGTCCCCTGTGTCCAGGACTATCTTGAAAATGAGCTTGCTGAATGATGTAACTGCCTGGATAAATAACGTTTGATTGATTGATTGATATAACATCTACTTTTGTTTTCTTAATATAGTTCAAAACTTTTCTTCTTTTTGTTGGATTACTAAACCCATTATTATTCCAAGTAATTATTTTTAAGCCTTCCACCATATTGCATTATGTCTAAACAGATACCCATACTTTAATGCAAAAATATTCAAATAGAGCTTTCGGGGCAGAGCTAGGCAGCAAGCTAAACGGATGTGTTCTCATTGTGCTCTATAGCCGACTTTCTTATTTTGATCAAACTTCCCTTCATTTTCATTGCTTAACTCACATAGAATTAGCGATTGTTCTCCAGACAGAGTTCTGGCAATATGGGACCGAAAAAAGCTGATAAGACTACTGCTTCCCACTCTAAATCAGTGGAGGATTATTTGATACCGCAGCCTGGTATGTCAGCAATGGTGCCCACTGCAACCCTGAAGGATCCTGTGATGGACAGGATCTTTGCTATCCTGCAAAAGATCGAGGATGAAGTCACTCAGACTAATGCCAAATTATTTTATTTATTTATTTGAAATCTTGGAAAAACACCTTTAAGCTGGAAGCTCATTTACAAAGGTTCCACATCAAACACAATGAACTACATACAATACAAATTAAGACAATGTAAGCAGTGACAGTGCAGTGTTACAGGGTAAAATGTAGCATACATGGTTACATACGTGAGTGCAGAGTTACAAAGAAAAGTAATTTGCAGGATAAAAATGTTACCTTTGTCAGGGTTCATAGAGAGGGGAGGGCATTAGCAAGAGAGAGGTGGGGTAAAATAAGTGAAACGAGGAAGACACTAAATGTTGAAACGGTGTGGGGTCAGTTAGGGCTGGAAAGAGGTGGGTGGAGGGGGGTTAGGACTGGAAAGAGGTGGTGGAGGGGGTTAGGGCTGGAAAGAGGTGGGTGGAGGGGGGGTACGGGATATGGAAGGGAAAAGAGGGAAGGGGGTGTGGTTGGCAAATGATAGAAGATGTGGCTAGCAGTTGCAGTTGCCCAGAATGGTGAGGTATTGGCAGAGTTTTCTGTTAAATGGCCTCAACTTAGGCTCATTACTTATTTCAGAGGGGAGTTCATTGAGCCATCTCGGGGCACGGTATGCAAAAAACCTTTGCACTTGTGAAGTACGGAAGAATAGGACATGAAGAGGTAGTTTGGATGTACCTCTTATGCTGTGGGGGTTAGGTGCGGCAGTGAGGAGGTTCTGGATGGTAGGTGGGGATAGGCATAGGCACGTTTTTTCCCAAGGAGACATACTTGGTCCCATATTTGACGCTCCAGGTTAAGCCGATTGGTTTGCGCATAGAGGTCACAGGTGTGGGTTAGTCTATGGGCCCCAGGAAGCAGTCTGCAGGATTTGTTAATGGTAACACTGACACTTTTAAGGGTGGAGTCGGGGGCTGCCCCATACACCACCAGACCGTAGTCAGTGATGGACAACATGGAGCTTTGTATGGCGAGTGACAATGCCTCTTGGGTCAGGCTATGGCGGTGTCTGAATAGAAGGCCAATTCTAGAACTAACAACCTTGACGATTTGACCAGTGTGCTGTGCAAAGGACAGAGAGCAGTCCAGGGTAATACCTAGATATTTGAATATAGACACTTGTTCAAGCTATTCAGGACTGACATCCGAGAGTCCTTGCGCCTACTGTGGGGGTTAACTAATATCATTACCTTGTTTTTTTATAATTCATTAGGAGCTTATATTGGGAAAACCATACTTCCGCAGCAGAGAAGTCTCTTTGGAGGATGGACTCTAGGTAGTAAGGATCATGACGTTTTGAAAAAATTACTGCATCATCTGCGTATTGAAGAATTTGCTCATTACAGACTGAGGGAAGTTTGGGAGACTAAGAATAGGGACTATGGTGAGGACCTGTCGACTGTTGGAGAGGGTGCCATCTATTTTTACACATTGGAACCTGTTACTAAGATAGCTCCTAAACCAACCAACAACTTCTGTAGAGAGGCCAATGGGGAGGAGCTCATTAAGTAATGTTTTACATTATAAGCTATGGGCCAGTGCATTTCCAAACTGGAGGAACGGAGAGACGAGAGCTCCAAGGCTATCGAGGATCTTGCCACTTAGCAGCAGTGATTCACCGTGGCTTAGGCCCAGGATGCAAAATGTCTTTATTTAAAAAGTTGAAACCCTTGAAAACCAAATCCGTGCAGCTAACACCCATATAGTGGATCTCTCTCCATCCATTGAGGCCAAAGATCTGCAAACCATGTTTCAGATATCACATCGGGACTTGCTGGGTTTGGCTGAGGACTCTATCCATATTAAAAGGATTTTCCATCTGCGTAATAGACGGGGACTGCAGGAGGGTGTGGCGGGTCATCTGCAGTGCTTGCCATGGTGGATTCGCTCAAGGAGCATCTGATTGTTTACAGCAGTGGCCCGGGATGAAAGAGATTTAAACTGTCAGGGGCAGAAAGTGTCTTTTTTTCCTGACGTGGTGTCCTGTACACAATCTCGGTGAAAGGAGCTACTTTAAATATCGACACATTTGGGTTAACATGGTATTTCTGTAAATCTGTTCTTTCCCACAAGGCTGCATCTTACCTTCAAAGGCAGACCTTACATTTTACTGATGTACAGCTGCAGTGCCAAGTTTTTGGACAATTTGCCACATCGAGGAGACCAGGACGTAGAAGATGAACAGGACTGAGATTTCCTGAGTAGCTTTTGTTATGTTGTAACCGTGACTGTCTACAGTCAGTATTGTGGTCCATGCCACTGTCTGTAGTTCCATGTGAGGCTATTGCCACAAGTTTCTGTTGAACAGTAATATTGGTTATCTAATCTTGGGTGTGTCACAGTTAGGAACAGGGCATATTCTGTTTCTTATTTTGTGAGCTGGCTTCTAATATCCTTTACGTAGTTACTCTCCCTTTACTGTAGGTATAAATATACCTTCTGATAACACTAGTTACTATTATAGTTAAAGTTACGGTGTCCTATTTCATACGTTTAATCTTGCTTTCTATGGCTACCCCACCGGACTTTTGGTTTTTAGGGGCATGGGGTAGGTTTTTGGGCTGTGTATATAATGTTACAAATTACTGTATTAACGATCCTGTTTTTCTTTTTGAGAGATGTTCCCTACCATTTCCCCAACTCCTTCAAGGGTCTGAACCCACTTGATATTGTATTTTATATATCTATTTAGGTGAGGGGGGTATCTGCATAAGGGGGTTGCCTGTTCCGAATTCTCATTATCCGTCATAGAATCTCTGTAACTTTGTGTGTTTTGGAGAATGTTTTTATTCATGTACTGCTTTTGAAAAATTCAATAAAAGAAAGTAAAATCAGTAAATAAAGCTTCTCACTATGTGGTTCTATCACTTTATGTAAATATTTATTCACCATATTATGTCTGTGTTGTTCCACATCCCCTTCCCCCATCACATCTCATGCAGGAAAAAATTAACAAAACTGCACCCATAACCCCCTCATTCCCACTGGAATGCTCTGTTAAAGAGCAATACTGGAGGCACTACTCTCTAACACCCCTTGTCTTTAAACTATACAAGACAGCAGGAAAGAGACCTGGGTAATCACAGTTGATGACCTAGATGTGGCAAAGCAGTGCGACAAGGCAGTGGGGAGAGCCAGTGGGATACTAGGCTGCATAGGGAGGGGTATCACCAACAGAAAGAAGGGAGTGGTGTTACCACTGTACAAATCATTGGTGGGGCCTCATCTAGAGTACTGTGTCCAGTTCTGGAGACCGCATCTCTGGAAGGACATAGACAGAGCAGAGGCGGTCCAGAAGAGGGCAACTAAATGGTGTAGGGTCTGCACCAAAGCCGTATGAGGAGAGACTAAAGGACCTCAGTATGTACACCCTGGAGGAAAGATGGGAGGGAGGATATGATAGAGACTATTAAATGCATCACAGGTAGAAATAAGGTACAAGAGGGCAGCATTTTTCAGAGAAAAAGATGTTCAAAAACAAGGGGTCATGCTATGAAGCTGGATGGGGTAGACTCAGAGGAAAAGTGAAAAAATATTTTCACAGAAGGGGTGGTAGATGCATGAAACAGCCTCTCAGAGGTGGTGGCGGTGGGGGGGGAAACTGTGATGGAATTCAAGAAGGCATGGGGTAGGCACAAGAGAACCACAGTGGGTAGGAAAAGGAAGATAAAAGCCAGAGATCAAATAAGGTCTGCAGTTTTAAAGTAGGTAGGGAAAACGTACAGACTAGGTGGGCCAAGTGATTCTTATCTGCCGTCAAAATCTATGTTTCTGTGATAATGCTAGCCCCTACGAGGAATATGGAGCACATGCCACGCCCCAGCAGAGAAAAGTAAATAATGATAAACCCCCTAAGCTTAGTTTAAGTCACTAATATCTTATAATATCAAACTTTAGTCCATGTTTTTATTCCCTGAAAATTGCAGCAGGTGCTAAATTTAACAAGCATTCGTCAATGCCGAATGTTTGCTTGCTGGTATTAGCTTTGGAAATTCATGAGTTAGACAGATGCAGAGTAGGAATGACAGTGAAGTATTGAACTTCACGCCAACCCCACCTCCAACCTGCAGAGACAGACAGGCATTGGGGTATGCATTTGGGTTGTCGCCCCATAGCATTCATGCCATTTCGCCTCACCCTGTCCTGCAGACACTGACAAGTGTTGAGGTGTGCCTTGGGGTGTTCGGCTTTACAGTCACCCCACTAAATAAGGACATACGCTGAAATGGATGCAATATAGGAGAATGGGATGAACTCTGGGGCCAAAGTCCAGGGCACACCATGATGTCTGTCACTGGCTGCAGGGTGGGGGGTGGGGGTGGAACGGCATGAGCATTATAGTCGGCAATCCAAAGGTACACCCTGATGCCTGTCAGTCTGTACAGGGTGGGACGTTACAGTTAGAAACCCTAACGCCGCAGGTATTTGTTGGTATTTCCACTAAAAATTTTAAACACAGCCTTTTTGTGACCCCCCACCTCATGAAAGCATTTAGGACCTCTTCTCATGAACAGTGGGACTGTGAGTTTGTCAATGTGTCCCGAACTTTGAGTTCCCACAGCGATCGTGCCATTGTGCACCAGACGTACGAAAACACAGATTTGGTATGATGTGAAGAATGTCAGCTGCACCATTCATAGGGAGGTGTGAAGAGATGGCAATGTTGAAAATCGGTAGTGAAAATATTAAAATTCTAGAACTACCGAACGTACGTGGAAACTGCGTAATGCATGCATGTAACACAGTCATTTAGTGGAATTATTTCACCAGATTTTCAACATAGGCATTTTGTGACCTCTGCTCATGAACACTGTCAGTATGATTTTCTTAATCTGTCCTGAACATTGATTTCCCACAGCAACTACGCTATTCTGCGCCAGATGTGCAAATGCATATTTCAGGCAAGATGTAAAAAATAACAGCTGTACTGTTCATAAGGAGGTCTGAAAAAATGCCAATGTTGGAAATCTGGAGTGAAAGTACTACAAATTTGTGAAGTTTGGTGTGTGTAACACAGTTATTTTATGGACGTTTGCCACCAAATTTTCAACATAGGCATTTTAGGACCTCTGCTAATGAACAGTCACTGTGATTTTACATATGAACATACATACGAACATACAAGTCTGCCAGCAGAACAGACCAATAGGTTTATCTAAATCTGCCTGAGTGTGCAGCTAGCACCCTAGATTGCAGCTGCCCCAGCCTCCTCCCCCTCAGTTCCTCCCCCGCTTGTCCCAGCCCCTGCCCCCCTGACTCTTCCTCTTGCGTTATCCCAGTCCTTCTTAAAGCTACTGACTATTCCTACATGTTACCACCGCCTCTGGCAGCGCATTCCAACTAGACACCACCCTCTCAGTGAAGTAGTGCCTCCTCATTTCCCTCTTGAAACGTCCCCCTTCCAACCTTAATCCGTGCCCCCTCGTCTCTTGTCCACTCCTCAGTTTAAACACCTCCTCGGTGCTAGGTTTATTTACTCCCTCAGGTATTTAAACGCTTGAATCATATCCCCTCATCCCTCCTCTTCTCCGGAGTGTACATGTTCAGCTCATCCAGTCTAACTTCATATTCCTTTCCTTCCATCCCCTTTAACATTTTTGTTTCCCCCCTTTGCACCCCCTCCAGTAACTTTACATCTCTCCTCAGGTATATCCTTCAGTATTGCACACAGTATTCCAGGTGCGGTCTGACCAATGATCTGTAGACAGATAGCATCACATCCCTGTGTCTGGATGAGACTCTCCTTGTGATGCACCCCAGCATCCTGTTTGCCTTAGCTGATGCTCTCCTGCACTGGGCTGAGTTGTTCATGCTCCCAGTTACCAACACCCCTAGGTCCTTCTCCTCCTCCTCTGTGATCCCCAACCTCACCACCCCAACCAATAGTCCGTCTTCTGGTTCTTAGGCCCGAAGTGCATCACCTTACACTTGTTTACATTGAATCCTAGCTGCCACTGCACCGACCACGTCTCTAGTTTGGTTAGGTCCCCCTGAAGTTTTTCCCATCCGTCCTCTTTGTCCACCACTGCCCCCAATTTGGTATCATCTGTGAACAGGCTAACCCTGCTCCCCACTCCATGTGCTATATTGGAGATAAAGAGCCCAAATAGCACCGGGCCCAGAACTGACCCCTGCAGCACCTCGCTTGTCACGGCTCTAGGTGCAGAGAGCTCCCCCCACCACCCTCTGCACCTTCCCCTGTAACCAGGTCTCTATCCATTTAGTCAACTTCTCCCACCCCCTCTGCCGTCACCTTCCCCCCAGTCTCCCACGAGGCACTGTATCAAAGGCCTTACTGAAGTCCAAGTACAGGACATGTACCACATGGCCCCAGTCCAACTCTCTTGTCTCCCAGTCATAATACTCTATTAGGCTGGTTTGACAAGACCTCCCTGAGATGAACCCATATTGCCGCCCATCTTGGAGACCATTACTCTCTAGGAATGCCACCAGCCTCTGCTTCAGTATCGCCTCCATAAGCTTACCCACTATGGACGTGAGACTGACCGTCCAATAATTTCCTGGCTCCTCCCTAGGCCACTCTTGTGTATGGGCACCACATGGGCCACCCTCCAGTCCTGGGGCACACACCCCATTTCCAGGGAGGTGTTGAACAGATCTGCCAGTGGCTCAGCCAACAGCTCTGCCATCTCCCTCAGCACCCTGCTGTGGATGCCATCGGCACCTGGTGTCTTGTCCACCCATACTGCCCTCAGCCCCTCTAGCACCCTAGTCCCTGTGATCACTGTCCATCACCTCCTCCCTTTCCCCACCCCCAGCCCATGTTGGTAGTGGACCATCCCTTCTCCTTAGTGAAACGGAGCAGAAGTACTCATTTAGAATTTCCGCTTGCTCCTGCCCCTTTTCCACCCAATCCGCTCCCCGCTTTATCCTCACAATATGTTCCTTGCACTTCCTCTTTTCCCTGACATACCTTAAAAAGTCCTTTTCCCCTCTCTTTATGCCCTGTGCTAACCTTAATTCCCTGGAGGCCTTAGCTTTTTTCACCCTCCTGGCCACCTCCCTTGACCAACTATTGTAAGCCTCCTTATCCTCTCCTTTCCCTGTTCTCCTGTACTTCCAGTATGCAGCCCTCTATGCCCTCACCCCTTGCAGCACTTCCTTGTTCAGTCAGCATGGTTTCTTGGCTCTGTTCTTCTTACTCCTGGCCCTGGTGCAGGCTACTGTGGCCTCTGTTAGCCCAGTCTTTATGACTCCCCACTTTTGTTTTGCATCCATCCCCGCCCTTATATCCTGGGGTCTCCCTCACAGTATTGCTCCTATCCTCCCAAAGTCGACCCTACTAAAGTCCACCACCTGAGTGCCTGTGCCTCCTGTCTCCCTGCCCAGCATGAGAAAGAGACACTGTTTGGTGGTCGCTACCCACTAATGGGTCCTCCACCCTTACCTCCCTCACCACGTCACCATTTGCCAGTACAAGGTCCAGAGTGCTACCAAGCCTTGTAGGCCCACTTACCAATTGCATCAGAAGGCCGTCCTGGAATGCATCAAGGAGCACCTGCTCCCTGGTACTGCTAGTGGCCGGGGTGCTCCAGTCAACCCCTGGTAGGTTAAAATCCCCCACTATCACCACACTCCCCCTTCTACAGACCCTCCTTATCTGCTGTGCCAATTCCCCATCCAGTTTCCTGGATTGGGCTGGTGGTCTGTACACCACTCCCAGCCTCAGCTTTCTGCCCTTGGAGTCCAGGAGTTGCATGCAAAGTGCCTCTGTCCTCTCCTCTTCTTCCTTGTCCATTATGCATTTGATCCCTTCCCTCACATAGAGTGCAACCCCCCCTTCCAACCCTCTGGTCCCTGCTGTATATCCTGTATCCCGGGATTGCCACATCCCAATCATGGTACTCTGCGGTCCAAGTCTCTGTCACTGCAGCAGTGTCCCCCTTCCCCTCTGAAAGCAGTGCCCGAAGCTCTGCTTTTGTTCCCCAGACTTCTTGCGTTGAGAGAGACCACCTTCCACACGTACCCCTCCTTCTCCTCACTCTTCTCCTTGGCCTGTGTCCCTCCTCCCAGTAGTCCGCATCCTTTCTCTTCGTTATTCTTATCGGGTGGTGGTGCCTTCTGTATTACACTCAGACCACTCTGCCCGCCCCCTCCCGGGGTTACTACGCCTCTGCCTTTACCTATATCTGGGGGGGGGTGAGCTCATTAGGCTTCCCTGTCAGGACCTTTCTACCAACCTCAGTCTTTTGGCCACCCCCCCACTAGTTTAAATCCACCTTAGTAGAGATATACCCCTCTAATCTTGCCTTTAATACTCCCCTCCCTGCTCAAGTGTAGCCCGTCCGCCGTGTACAAGTCACTATTCCCCCAGACCCTACCCCAGTTAGTCACTAACCCATAAGTTTTGGTGTGGCACCAATCCCTCAGCCACTCGTTGAACTCCTTGATCCTACCCTTCCTCCCATGCTTGCACATGGTACTGGAAGTACATCCAAGAATGCCACTGACTCCCCCACACACACTCACACTGCCTGCCCAACTCCTAGAATCTCCCCTTCACTACCTGCACAGTCTCCCCCACCAAATTATTTGTACCCACATGCAACAGTAAATGAGGTTTCTTCCTCCCCCTCACCGCACATTTGAGCAGTGCCTGCCCCTCCTGCAGTCAACCCAGAGATAGCTTCAACCCAAATACCGCTGTGCCTTTCCCTCCTTCTGCCCCATCCCACCCCTTTCAGTATAGAATCCCCAGGACAAGTACCCCCCATCCCTTACCCCCTTTCCCTTCTAATGCCCCTTCCACAACCTCAGTATTCATTCTTCCCTGCCCTTTACCCCTGCGAGCTGCACCCTCTGTGACTTCTGTATCTGCACCCCCTCCTTCTGCCTCACCCCTTTTCTCTGCCTTATTCCTCCCATCCCCCTTGAACCCCTTCCCAGCCTGGCTACTTCCTACTGGGCTTCCCATGTTGAACTCCCTTCTCCCCTGCTGATTTCCAACCCCTCTCCTATCCCCATTGTTGTCGATTTAGAGCCCCCATTCCCTTCGACCCCGATAGTGATGCCCCTCCCATCCTTCCCCTTTCCCGTAGCCTTCTCTCCTCCAGTCACCCCCTCCTTCCTTACTAGCCCCATTCTACCCTTTCATCCTCGCTATCTCTTCCTCTACCTGTTGCCATCCCTCTCATGCCCCTCTTGTCCTCCCTCTTTAGTATGTTCCTGCTCCCCCCCCCCTCTCCCATAACAGAGGCTCAAATCTATTCCTAGCCCATACCCTCCTACATCTCTTCCCTATTGGTTCCCCCTCCTACTTGTTGCCCTCCGTGCCCCCATCCCACCCCTGGTGCCTCCCTACCCACAGCCATCTGCTCTTTCCCTGGTACTCCTCGTGGTCTCTTCCTCCCCATCAGGAGGCCCCCTCCCTCACTTCGGGCACCCCGTCCCTTCTCCTCTCTTTTCTGCTAATGTCTCTGATACGGGGGTCAGTTTCAGTCCCTAGTTGTTCTTCCTCTGTCCCCCCTTGCCATCCCCTATCCCGGCCCCCGCCAGGATGCCTACCACACTCATCTGCCCTGTCACTCAGACTCCTCCCTAACCTCCACAGTTCCTCCCTCAAACTAGCCAGTTGTTTACAGAGCATACACCCCCCCATCCTCCAAGCTCAGTCCAGGATCATGGCAGACCAGCACCCTGTACACCCCACCACCCTTCCAAGGATGCCCACCCTATTGGCACGCGGCACCTGCCCCATTTTGGTCCCCATCTTATGTTACAGGTTCTTACTCCTGGTTTCTGTACCCTACTACAACTGTTAGGGCCCTAGTAACTCAAATTTCTGTTTTCCCCCACACTAGTCCCCCTACTGCCCCCTTGCCAACTGGGTTAATTCAGTCTCAAATCTCATCCATTAGATATTGTATTACTGTAGCAATCCTAAAGCCTCCTTGTCCATTTTTCACCCCTCAGCTACCATACTTTGTGTTCTCAGCTCTCATATAGTTTCACTTAGCCCGGTTAGAAATCGTATTGCACTCCAAGTATTATTCAGCTCAACTGGATAAACAGCACAAATAAATATGTATTATTACAGCAATCATAACAGTATAGCTCAGTACTTAACTCGGTTAGAGAAATAAACAGAACAACTAAATCTGTATTATTACAGCAATCGTAAAAGTATCCAATCATTGCTTTGTCACCGCCCCAGAGACACTGCTGTAATATAGGACCACACAGGAACCTGGGGCGGGTGGGAGGCAACTCAAAGTCCGACAGAGCTCCATTGGGCTTGCTCATGCCCCTCTCTCACTCGCTCGTTCTGTTTCTCCTGTGCTGTAGGCTGCCCTTTTCCCTGTGCCGCAGGCTGCCCTTTTGTACTGGGCTCCTGCCTGCTTTGGTGCTTTTTCTGCCCACAAAGAAATCTGCAGCAGCCCCAACAGAGCTCTGTTGAGCTCGCTCACTCCCCCTCTCTCACTTGTTCTGTTTCTCCCGGTGCTGCAGGCTGCTCTTTTGTACTGGGCTCCTGCCTGCATTAGCGCCTTTTTCTGCCCACAGAGAAATCGGAAGCAGTCCCGACAGAGCTTGAGCCGCTCACTCCCACCTCTCGCTCACTCATTCTGTTTCTCCCAGTGCTGCAGGCTGCCCTTTTATACTGGGCTCTCATGCTGGCGCCTTTTTTCAACCCACAAAGAAATCAGCTGCAGTCCCGACAGAGTTCCGTTGAGCTCGCTCACGCCCCTTCTCTCACTTGTTTGTTCGGTTTCTCCCAGCGCTGCAGGCTGCCCTTTTGTACTGGACTCCTGCCTGCATTGGCGCCTTTTTCTGCCCACAAAGAAATCCGTATCAGTCCCAACAGAGCTCCGTTGAGCTCACTCACTCCCCCTCTCTCACTTGCTCGTTCTGTTTCTCCCACGCTGCAGGCTGCCCATTTGTACTGGGCTCCTGCCTGCATTGGCACCTTTTTCTGCCCATAAAAAAACCCACAGCAGTCCTGACAGAGCTCCATTGTGCTCGCTGACTCCCCCCCTCACTCGCTTATTCTGTTTCTCATGGCGCTTCGGGCTGCCCTTTTGTACTGGGCTCCTGCCTGCATTGGCGCCTTTTTCTGCCCACAAAGAAATCTACAGCAGTCCTGACTGAGTTCCGTTGAGCTCACTCACTCTTCCTCTCTCACTCGCTGGTTGTTAATCTGTTCCAAACACTGATTTTCCACTGCAACCGCGCTATTCTGCGCCGGAAGTGCAAAAACACATTTCATTCAGGCTGTGAAAAATGACAGCTGTGCTGTTCATAAGGAGGTGTGAAAAAATGCCAGTGTTGAAAATCTGACGTGAAAATATTGCCAATTTGCGAAGTTACAAGGGTGTGTGGAAACTGTGCAACGCATGCTTGTAACACAGTTATTTTATGGACTTTCATCACCAAATTTTCAACATAGGCATATTAGGACCTCTGCTCATGAACAGTGTCACTGTCATTTTCTTAATCTGTCCCTAAAACTGATTTCCCTCAACGACCATGCTATTCTGCGCCAGAAGTGCGAAAACACGTTTCGGCCAGGATGTGTAAAATGACAGCTGTACTGTTCATAAGGAGGTGTGGAGGTGTGGAAAAATGGCAATGTTGAAAATCTGGAGTGAAAATATTACAAATTCACGGAGTTAGGAGTGTGCGTGAAATCTACACAATGCATGCTCATAAAGCATCCATTTTTTGTATTTTTTTTACCAAATTTGCAACATAGGCTTTTGGGGATCCCACCTCATGAACAGTGGCACTGTCATTTCCTTACTCAGTCCCAAAAGGTGATTCTGCACCATGACCGTGAAATCACCTTTTGGGACAGAATAATGCCATAACAGTGACTGAATTCATGAGGAGGAGTCCCAATAACCCCATGTTGAAAATGTGATGCCAAAAATGCCCGAGATATGCAGCAAAGTTGAAAAAACCCAATTTATGACATTATACAGCTTACCGGCATTTCTTCAGTTTGTGGTCGGCTTTGAAGAGTGCAGATGTATTTACGGTCCACCGAAGATCATCGCGCTGGGCTCCGGAGGTAAGTATGGGGTGAGGGGGTGTAGGGAGGCAGGAGAGTAGAGGGTGGGCGGGTTGGGGAGGGGACAGGAGAGACCGCGAGGGACCGTTTTCTTGTTTTACAGGTAAAAAAAAAAAAAGACAATGAGGGCTGGTTTTCTTTTTTTGCAGGTGTTGTTTGGTACACTGGGGTAGGCTTCCAGTGTGCCACCTGTATTTGTGGGGAGGGGGACCGCAGCTGACAGGGCTTGGGCCCCCCATCGGTACAGAAATGGGTGGGGGGGGCGCATGATGCCGAGAGGGATTGGGCACCCCCTCAGCACACAGCAGAAATCGACGGGGTGGGAACATTATGCCGACGGGGAGTGGGCTCCCTGTCGGCAAATTAAACTGGGAAGAGGGGGATGAAGCCGATGGGGATTGGGCCCCCCATCAGCAAAGAAAGACTGTTGGGGTGGGTGCATGATGCTGAGGGGGATTGGGCACCCCCTCAGCACACAATAAAAACTTAGGGGTGGGGACATAATGCTGACGGGGACTGGGCAAATGAGCAAATGAAGGGGTCAGGGGCATGCCAACAGGGGGATTGGGCACCTCCATGGGCTTTGAGGCACCGGCATAGCGCCACCATATGTCCTGGTACTGTTACACCAGGTGAAATACTGCCCTGCAATGATGGATTGCTCTCTCATTGCAGCGAGATTGCTGATGCTGCAATGACGAGGTGGCCCCTCATTGCAGCGGCCAAATCGTTTCAAGTTGGTGGCACTTCTGCAGAACTAGTGTCATCAGGACACTGGGCCTGCATTGGGTGTACACCGCCAAGCCCACAAATGCAGTGCTGGTAATGGCTGCCACACTGCCCCACCTCCACAACCCGCTTCTCTCCTAAGCTGCTGCATAATGTTTCTTACGCATGCACGCAAGCAAACATAAAAAGCATGTGTCTGTCTGTAGATCTGTAGATATATATGGCCACCCAGTATTTGCTTAAGATGGAGTTTCTTCCCAAATGAGTAGAAGCCTGAAACACTTGTAATAGCCCCTTAGCATTATTTAAAGTAAGTCCAGTGAAGATTTCTCCCTCTTCATGCTGTAGACCATTCTCTTTCTCTATCTGTTGCTGTATTCTGATCTATCATTTATGAAGCAAATTTCTTTTTTTTTTTTTTTTTTTAATTTACTATGCTTTTGTCATCCCATCTTCCTGTGGTTCCCCTTCAGGCACCCTACCACCACTGCCAGACTGGGGATTTTCTCCAAGTGCAGTGCCTCCCACAGGGCGGAGTCGCGGAAGCCCCCCCAATAGCCCTGACGAATTCTATCACGGATGTGCTGGGGGGACAACCGGATCCTTGACAGGCAGGAGGCATCATGTCCTGTGCCAGAGACTATTTTTCTAGTTTTGTGTGTGGGGGATGTGTCACTGCAACACAACCTCGTCATGTGTGCGACACACGCCCCTCCCCCCCACGGAGCTCTACTCTCTCAGGTGCTCCAGTAATGGTGCATCCTGTGGTCACCCAGGAGGACCAAACCATTGCACTCAACTCTCTCCCCCCCAGGAGGGAGAGCGTGCAATGGCTGCTTAATTCGTCCCAACCCCCGGTCAGCCCTCGGGTGTCCCAAGTCCGTTCCTGAACCCGGGTCACCCTCGTCAAAGCGGTAAATCTTTCCGCTGTGCCCATGGGCCAGCTGAGAATTTCTTTTTAATATTCCACCTTATCATCTCTTCCACCAGAATTCAGCCTGTTTTCTGTTTCTTTTGCATTGTCATTCCATTGCACCAAGGTTATTGTTGTCTTTTGACCCGGCCTGGCTTGCCTGTTTGTTTCAGGGATCCCAGTTATATCTTTTCCAAACATTTTTGCAGTTTCTACTGAGACAAATAATTTGTATCTTCCCTGGTGAAAGATTTTTTCTGGAGTTCTGGAGATCCCATCTCCGCAAGGACATAGACAGGATGGAGGCAGTTCAAAGGAGGGCAACTAAGATGGTGCAGGGTCTGCAAGAGAAGCCATACGAGGAGAGACTAAAGGTGCTTAATATGTATACCCTTGAGGAAAGGAGGGAGAGGGGGGACATGATAGAAACGTTTAAGTACCTCAGTGGAATCAACAAAGTCCAAGAGGGTAGCATCTTTCAGAAAAAGAGATGTGCAAAAACAAGGGGACACAATTTTAAGATAGAGGGGGGATGGCTCAGGGGCAATGTGAGGAGATATTTTTTCACAGAGCGGGTGGCGGACGCATGGAACAGCTTTCCTGAGGCAGTTGTGGGGTCTAAAACTGGGGGAGAATTCAAGAATGCATGAGACAGATATAAGGCAATTTTTGTGGGGGGTAGGAAGAAATAGGCTGTTGGTTAAATAGGATCTGCAGCTTATCCTGTAGGTAGGGAAATGGGCAGACTAGGTGGGCCAAGCAGTTCTTATCTGCCGTCAAAGTCTATGTGTCTATGTAGAGTGTTTGGCATTACATGCTGAAATTTAATATGATTTTCCCATAACAAAGATTTCAAGGGATTGAAGATTTTTCTTTTTTTGTACAAATTAGGGCCCACGTCAGGAAAAATCAGTTTTTGCTTTCCATTTGAGGAGAAGCTTTTTTCCTGGCATAAGAAAAACTTCCACTTTATCTTGATATCATAGAAATCCTATATATACCATTCTTGGAAACCCCTGAGCACCATTAGGTATTCTTGCTGCCGTCCGATGTGCTCTGCCAAATTCTAGTCTATTTTTTATAAATCTCTTTTTAATATTTCATTGAGCCATTCTTCCATAAATATGTGTACGTTCTGCAACTCAACACCTTCAGGAATATTCAAAAAAGTTAAATTATTTCTCCTTGAATGCCAGTCCAGGTCTTCAGTTTTTTTCTTTCATCTCTTGTATGTCTTTTGTTTGTTCAGAAAGCTTGGGCTCAATGTGAGTGAGGTAGTCTTGCACATCCAAAAGTCTATTTTCTAGTCCCAAAACTTCGTTATTAATTAACTTGACTTTCTCTCTAACTCACCCTATTTTGTTTACTATTGTGTTCATTTTATGCTTAATACTAGTGAAACTATTTTTTCATTTCACTTTTAATGTGTTTGGACCTGTTTTTCCATTACAATCTTATTGTGATCATCAGATTCAGTACCCAAGATTTATTTTTTGCCCTTGACTTATCCTTGGGGATAGCACACAAAGTGTTTTTATGCACAAAAGAGAAGAAGATGGCAAGCTGGCCCAGTGGCGTGGAATGCTGAGTCACTGTACACCTTACTTCCTCCCACGCCAGCAGCCCGGGTTCAGGAACGAGCCTGAGTTGCTGGGGGTGGGAGGAGTGAGGAGCTACATTGAGCTGCCGCGAAGCAGCTCTCCTGTCCTGGGAAGGGATGTGTGTTTCCCCGACTCTTGGCTGACACCCAATGGAGGCTAGGTGGCAGTACCAAGCCAATAAAGGAGCCAGGTATTAGGCCAGGTGGGAGAAAGGGGCCATCACCAGAGCCACAGAGTGCATGCGTGCCTCCTCGCACATGCGCGACCGTGTTCTGGGGTGCTGAGATAATGGGGGGAGAAAATGGAAAATGGGGCACCGGGCTTGCTCAGTGAAGCTCTGTGAGCAGGGTGGATTGAGATCCACAGTGGGAGGACTGCAGCTTGCCTGCCCCAGAGCCCTGGCGGTAAAAAAGCTATATAGAAAAAAAGAGAAGAAGATGGTGCCGAGGAGTGAGGAGTGAAAAAGGATCATGGAGCACGTTGACTCTCTCTCCCATACCAAAACTATCAATGCTGTCTTTTTTTTTTTTTAATCCTGACTGCGAAAAATTATACCCAAAGGAAATTGATACCCTGGCAGCAGCACCTGTCTGGAATGATTGAAGTAATGGAAGAGAAGCTGGAACTCCCCAAATAGCACACAAGGCAGTTGTGTAAGTCAGTGTTTTGAAAGCAAGCAGTTCTCAGCCAGTATGGTTTCTCTGTGACTAGATTGCCTGGTGAGTTTGAAGCCATGTTAGCAACTGCCTTAACTAAAGTGTGTTGCAATTTTTCAAGTCTGTGGCCTACATCCAGTTTTTTGGAGGTGGAGGACGGAGGTTTCTAACTTGGCGTATTGATAACAGCTTGAAGCATGGATCACGAAAAGGGTATAAAATGCCTTTAAATTCCCTCAACTGTTTGAACTCATTTTACACATAGCAGCACATGACATAAATTGTGTTCTGAATTCCTTACCAGAAGAAAAGGGAGAGAAAATCAAAGGGCTAAAAAACAAACAGAGTGCATATTACTTGCAAATGAGTAAAAAAGAAGGAAAAGAACTTAAAGACTTATTTAAAGAGATTCAACAAGAAAAGGCTTTACACCCAACATTTATGTGCCTTACCTCCACAGAAGTCCAGCAGTGTGCGAATATCCAAATCTTAGAAGTTAAAAAAATTATTTGCTCCATAAAATTCATAAAACTGTGTCCCATGGATTTCCTGGTTATGAGTGCCACCCCTGCTCCGCCCCCGCACTCACTTATGTGATGGCGGGTTGCCAGTGAGAGTGCGGGGGCGTGCTCCATTATAAGCAATGGGCAGTGGCATTTGCTTAAAGTTTTTATCTTATCATGGGCACTTGGTAATAAAACGTGGGCAGCGGTCAACTAAGAAGGCCCCCACACCCTCACTGGCATCATGTCATCACGTAATTGAGCACAGGGGCGGCATTCATAACCAGGAAGTCCGTGGGACCCAGTTTTATTAATTTTACGGAGCAAATCTTTTTTTAACTTCTGCATCAAATTTGGATATTTGCACACTGCTGGACTTCTGTGACGGTAAGGCACATAGATGTTGGGTGCAGTGGCTGATCATTTATCTTGGTGGAGCTCTTTAAAAAGAGTACCAGGTAAGCAAAAAAAAAAATAAATAAAACTGAACTCCCACCTCATACAGGCAGATATAAACCAAAAAGAAACACAATTAAATCTTCAGTGAAAATAATGCCTCAAAGATTCAGGAGAGACATCAGATGTAGTGCAACCCAAAAAAAGTTTTGGAAGAAGTAGAGTTACAGCCGTTAGTGAATGGGGAAGCCCATGAAATACCCAAAGAAAAGGTAGGCCTGCCATGCAACCCACGTGACAATGATTTCCAAAATTTGGAAGGAAGTTCACTGCAGGTAAGTTCTGGCAAGGAAATGAGGAAAGAGAAAACAGTCACTGAGATTATAAGCATAGAGCGTGAGAAAAATGTTCTCTCCCTCTGCTATTTCTAGTTCTGTATTTAATAAGAAGCTTTGTACATCTATGGTACAAGAGTTTTATAAAATGGCTAGTACCTTAAATATGACACCACCTGCTAGTATCACTACATTACAGCCTACAATTGAGAGAATAAACGTACAGTAACACCTCCAGGGGATTTTGGGGGAGGGATTTAATAAAGCTCAGAATAGCAATGCTAAGGTACCAGCAGGATTTGAGTACTCTTTTGTGCATAAAAACATTTTGTGCCCTAAGTGCATTATTTTGCACTTTTTCGCATGAAGCCCAGCTGCCATACATTTGACTGCTCCTTGAGTTTTCTCTGGTCTCTGCTCATCCTTTTCACCCCCCGGAATGTCCACCCTGTGGCAGATTTTGGTGTCATCTGCAAAGAGACAGACCTTCCCTTCCAGTTCCTCTGCAGTATCAGTTATAAAGACATTGAAGAGGAACGGTACCAGCACAATGAAGAGGACTGGTGCCAGCACAATGAAGCCAGGAGCTACTCTCCTCAGCTGAGTGACCCTCTGGGTCTCTGGTCACAGGAATCAGGTAGATGCTGTCTCTTGATGAAGGGTCAGTGAAGACCCGAAGCCCCGGGGTACTTTGTAGCCAGTGAGCTGAGTTACTAAACTGGCGGGCTATCACGCTGTTATTTGAATAAATAAATTTGTAAAGAAATTTAGCCAGAGTGTGGACATTTAAATCTTGGAGTGCTGAACCTTTCTGGATTGTCTGCATCAGATGCTGTCTCTTCCCCTTGCTCCTAGGGGGAACCCCACTGTGGGGCATACCATGAGCCTTCCCCAGTGGGCAACTTTGGGGGATGTTGAGTGGGGACAGCATGCTCCAGAGGGCAGATAAGGGGTCACATCACATGTACCATAGAAACAGAGCTGAACAAAAACAAAAATTGATCGTCCGCAATAGTGACAGAGTTAAAGCAAATAAACAATTAAGGCCCCATTTTAAGCATTCTGAGAACCTCCATGGAGCATGCAATCTATAATTATTGGGTCTCTCGCTGGAGTCAGTGGGGGTTAGCATTCTAGAATACATGAAGTCTTAGATATCAGAGAACTCAGATCTGCCTAATCACATCAGGCTAGAATGGGTGTCTACAGCTGCAGTATTTATTTACTCAGAAATTGGCGATCGGGACAGGCCGACTGAGTCAAGGCTGATTTCTAGGTGCGACACAGGGAGCACGTGAGAACGCATCATACGTTTAAAAACAAAATAACAGTATAAATACTCTGCAAAGAGGTACAAGTTAGTGCAAGTGGAAACCAGTACAGACCTGACAGATGAACAGTAATAATGTATCAGGTTATAGTGAGGGTTTGTTCTCCATGGATTTCTGTGCCAGTTGAAATCTTGTTGTACCACAGTTCAAAGGTCACGGAACACTGTTGTACCCTTCTCTGATACAAGAAGGCTTCAGCTGACCAGGAATCATCAAGGCAGCTGGTGTTTTTCACTGTGGTGCTGCACGCACAACAATCAGTTTTAGTTCTGAACTCAAACTGCTGGCACGTTCTCTGCTGCTGCAGAGCACAAACGCTTGTTTAAAAAAAAAACACTAAAACAAAGAAAACTATACACTTTTTAAAAATGCTGGTTGGATAACCACTTGCCCAGTCAGACTGTGCTGTCATTTCAGGGTTCTGATTACATTGGACCTCTTGTGCTTCGCTCTCAAAGTCTGATGTAGTCAGAACCCCTCTGTGGCAGCACAGGCTAGTTGTGCATGGTTGCCCATCCAGTATTCTCTATAAAGGTTTGAGTCTATGTTTCTGTGTCATTCTCAAAGTTGGAATGAAAGTTTACCTTACACACTGCAAGCGCATTGGTTGACAGGGTCTACCAATGGGCTTACAGGCATACTCTACGCTGTCATTCACTGACAGCTTAGTCGGTAGGCAGCCATGGCAGTTTGCGGGTGGGATGTGCTGCCCGCCGACATTCTGCAAATTCTGGGATGGAGGGAGCAGGGTGAGGGTGCCTGAGTGGGTAGGGGTCCACTGGACCACCAGGGATACTGTGGACATTTGGATGACAGTGCAGTCGGGTCGGGGCAGGGTGGGGGTTTCCACTAGACAACCATGGATTTATGGACAGCTCATTTGCATTATGGGGATACAGGCGGGGGTTCACTGGACTATTAGGGATTCTAATGAGAGAAATTAAACCAGTTTAGGGATACAGGTGGGAAGGGGCGCTCTGATACCAGGGGTTCGTCTTCTGTGGTTCCTTCTCTCAGCCTTTGCAAGGCGCCTGGTGCATTCTGCCAAGCGCATCCCTGCAAGCTTCATGCCCATGGAGCCATAATGACATGCAAATGGCCTCATCGCACCTTGTATGGCTAATGGACCCATTTGCATGTCTGGGGCTGTGAATACCAACTTTGGGCGCAGCACATCTAGAGATGCGCTGTCTCAGCAGTTTCCCAGCCTGACCAGGGAGATGTGCCGGTGCAGCTCGGGTTGGGCACAACTGTGGTATTCATGGAGGGGATGCGCCGGGAGCATCTTCCAGTGCATCTTCTGTGAATACCACAGTTTGTGCTCGGCACATCTCATTTGCGCCAGTGCAGCTGAGATGCGCCAAGTGCAACTCTTTGTTAATCTCCCCCACTGTTTTTTTTCTTCTTTTTTCTGATTGATTTATTTCCTGTTCCCGGGAGCCCCCTTTGGCCCGACTGCCCCCACCCCAGCCTCGACTCCCGGAATTACTGGGGTTTACCTTATGCCCGGCCGGGGAGCGGTGCCTGCAAGGGGGGTCAGACTTCATCCTGCCGCCAGGAAATTTCTCCTCCATTTCTCCCCTTTTAACCCGGGGCCCCAGGAGTAGAGACGTATGCGCGTGGAGGCGTGTATGCGTACTACAGCCCTGGTGACAGCCTCATCCACCCACCCCACGGCCTAATGCTTGTGCCCCTTCTGGCTGTTCCACTATTAGCCTCCACCAGGAGGCAGACCTGTGCTGAGGGATGCAGTGAGTCCTCCCTGGAGAGAAGAGCTGCCGTTTGGCAACTCTGTTCAGCTCCAAACCTTCCCCCCCCCCCGCCGGCATCCGACAGCCCAAGCTCACTCCCAAACTCGGGTCGCCGGCGTGGTACGAGGTAAGGCGCACAGCGCCTCTGCCCTCTGTGCCACCAGGCCCCCCACTGTGTTTAGAAAATCATTGAGCACCACTCTCTTAGTGAAACTCAGCCACCCTTCTAACTCTTTTGCACCGGAACCACTAACTGGCTCTGACATTGGAACTGCTAACTGTCATGATCACTTTTGATTGCTGCTTACTCTGTACAACAGGATCTGGAAACTGCAACTCTGATTACGATTGTTTACGACTATGGCCCCCCAACTGATTACCCTCCCTTCCACGATTACCATAGCATGGTGATGGCACTGTGGCAGGTGTCCCCTGTACTGTCCTCCTCCTTTTCTACCGCCTGAAGAAAAGCTGGCATTCCCAGGCACCACACAATGCTACCGTTGAGTACCATATCCCCGGTGAGGTAACACTGCGATGCTTACTTGTAGCACATCTCAGTTCACAGTGGTGATTTTAAGCTGTGACAGAGTATGAGCTTGTTTGCTTGTTTGAATTTTGTTGACCGGGTCAGCCCACTGTGAAAAAATTGTCCCTTTTTCAGGGGCGACTCGGGGAATATAAGTATTCCATACAAAGAAAACATTGTCATACAGTCATGGAACAGTTTGCACATATATGTACAGAAAATAAAGCATATAATGTACAGAAATGTAAAGTAACTTGTGGGTATACATAAACATCATACTATGATTGGACAGGACCAGGATTGCAAAGCAGAGGAACTATACGTATTAAACAGCTTGGATTGCCTGGTAGGTCTAGTAAAGGCAGTGTGGTGCACTCACACAAATTTTGGGAATTACAGATTCAAACAACATGAAGTCTTGCTGTATTCTGACAATAGCAGTGATTCCCAACCTTCGAACTGCCCCGGAGATGAAAGAGTTAACTTTCCATGCCAGGCATGGAACGCTGAGCTCGAGCTCGGTTGAGACTCTGTCTGTTGCTGTTTAAACTCAAACCGTCAGATTCTTTACTCTGCCTCACTGAACAGTCGCTCCGGAGATTTCTCCTTCTGCTCGGTTCAATTTGTCAGTTAAAGTACCGCTTTTCTCGGTTTTCGACCGAATTTAAACCGTAACCTGTCGGTTCAGTCTCTGTCTGTGGTATTTGTGAGTACTAGATAGGTTTATATTATTTTCTATTCTGTGTGGAACTTGTAAACGGTTCATCGGTTCGGTTTGAACCAATTAAGTTGTTAAAAAATCTTTATTTGTACTTCTAGTGTGTGGTTACCGGTTCTTATCGGTTCTAAAAAAAACAGATTTTATTATGGTTTTTCCATTCGACCCGTAACACGGCCAGGAACCGATAAGAGGGTCTTGCCTCATGGATTGCCATTAAGCGGGGTAAGTTTGGTTAGGACTGGCACAATGTCTGAGAAACCCAAAAGAAAACCCGGGCCCACTGGGTTTCAACACTGCAGTGTGTGTGGGGAAGTCTTTGCTAAGGCTGACCCCACACCACCTGTGTTTATTGTCTGGGGTTTGACCACCTCAATGCAGACTGGCAGATTTGTGAAAATTTTCCTGCAGCTACCCTAGAAAAGAGAGTTGGTAGGCTCAGGGAAAGGGAGGCCAAAAAGTCCGCTGAACCGGATGGCCAGCCCGGTTCAGTTCATACCGAACCAGAAGGAGTGCCCTCTGACCAGAGCGAGACTTCTTCGGGCAAAAGGAGAGCCGATTCTGAGGAGTCGGTTCCGGCTAAGAGAACAAGAAAGGAAAAATCAGCTGGTGTGGATCCAAAACTTTCTTCTCCAACCGCTGAAGAAATAGCCAAAGTGATAAAAATTGTGCAGTCGCTTTCCCCGGTTCCGACCGAACCGGCACCATCAGGGAGGCGCTCGGTTCGGCCGGTTCCACCGGTTCAAGATTATGATTTAGAGTAATATTATGAACCAGAGGAGGAGGAAGAGGAGTATGAGGAAAGTGAATGTGGTTTTGAAAGTCTGGATGTGCCCATTGACCTGACATCTCCCCAGACAGACCTTCAGGAGTGTCTCCTCCTAGGCTTTCTGAGTCCCCTCCCATTTCATGTTTTATAAAAAGTGGCTGAAACCTCCAGCTTCCTATGGAAGAAGCTGTGGATGACCAGGAGGAGCCTGACTATTGGAAATGATGGATATCCCAGAGTCTAGGAGGCTGTCTATTCCTTACACAAATCTTTTGGGAAACAGACATTTAAGATTTTAAAGACTCCTAATACTATACCTCCTGTGGATAAAAGAATGGACAAGAGGTATACATTGTCAGGCTCAGATGGAGTTCCTTACACAACAATGCAGCCATGTTGGGGTAGTGCAGGCTGCAGCCTGTGATAAGGCAAATATTCCCTTGGCTTCACACCCCCCAGACAAGGACTCTAGGAGGATTGATGCCATGGCAAAGAAACAGTACATGGCAGCGTCCTTGGGACTCAGACAGGCCAACTATATGGCCTATACTGCTAGGTATCAAAAATCCAGATGGGACACTGTCATGGCTTTAGCAAAACAGGTCCCTGGCCAGCTTACCAAGGAGCTGGAGCAGGTGGCTGCTGATGGTATTGAGGCATCCAAGGTGCAATTTCATGCTGCAGTGGACTCCAGTGATGTGTCATCCACAGTCATAGCTACATCTGTGGCACTTCGTAGAATGTCTTGGCTCAGATGTACTAGCCTGTCACAGGATACCCAGACTAAGGCCATGGATTTTCCTGTTGTGGGTAATTCTCTGTTTGGGGAGCAAACAGAGAATTACATAAGAAAAATGACGAATATGGGACTACCTATGGGAGTGCACAGGCCAAGGAAGGCAGGCCACTCTCAGAGGCAGCACCCAGGGGCAGGCCTTTCATGAGCCTTCTACCAAGCCCAGGCCTCCTCTTCTGCCTATGCTCAGAGGGGTTCTTTAGAGGGAGAGGCAGAAGGGGTACAGCAGACCTGCTTCCACCCCTCAGCCAAAACCCCTGCCAAACAGGCACCCTGATGGGTTTTCCAGGGCCGATTCTCCACTACCTGTAGGGGGCAGGCTGGCTTACTTTGTCCAGGACTGGGAGTCTCTAACATCAGACAAGTGGGTCCTGGAAGTAGTAAGCCAGGGACTGGTTCTCAGTTTCAAAAAATTTCTGAAGCTGAGAACCAGATCCTTTCCACCTGCAAATCCCTCAGAGGCACTTGCCCTAGAGGCAGAGGTCTCTTCCCTTCTGGCTCTCAGAGCTATAGAAAGGGTTCCACCTCTACACCAGGGCAAAGGATTGTACTCCAGGTACTTCCTTACCCCAAAATAGACAGGAGAATGGCGGCCCATCCTGGATCTCAGATACTTAAACAAGCACCTTTTAAAACCAAAATTCAAAATGGTGACTCTGGGAATTATTCTACCCTCCCTAAGGCCAGGGACTGGCTAGTGTCCCTGGACCTCAAGGATGCCTACTTTCATATTCTCATCAGAAGCTCCCATCGAAAGTACCTCAGATTCGAGCTGCCCTCAGGCCATTACCAGTTCAGAGCAATGCCTTCGGTCTAACCTCTGCTCCAAGGGTGTTCAAAAATGCCTGGCAGTAGTAGTTGCTTCAAGAAGGCAAAGGATTGCCATCTTCCCATACCTGGACGACTGGCTCATAGTAGGCCAGTCCCCAGACCAGGTCAAGTTACACCTACAGATAACGCAGCAACTGCTCACCTCTTTGGATTTCCTTCTGAATCTTTCAAAGTCAGTTCTACAGCCTGTTCAGCTCCTCACCTTCATAGACGCAGAGCTGGATACAGAAAAGGCCAGAGCTTTCCTTCCCCTGGACAGGGCAAGGACCCTTATTACACTGGCCTCCTCATTCATCCTGCAGGCAAGGCATTTTCTGCAGCTCCTGTGGCACATGGCTGCTTCCACAGCAGTGGTGCAGGGTGCAAGATTTCAGATGAGGGACATTCAGTTCCATTTGAGAGCCTTTTGGTCTCAAAAGAAGGACCCTCTGACCAAATTGATCCCAGTGACTCGAACCCTGATCCAGGCCTTACAGTGGTGGCAGGATCAGAACAATCTAAGACAGGGAGTTCCCTTTGTCACTCAGTCCCACTCTTTAATCCTTACTACAGATGCCTCCTCTTGGGGTGGGGGGCTCACTTAGGCGACCTGACTACCCAGGGTTGTGGTCCCCTCAGAATCTCTGCTTCACATCAATCTGTTAGAACTCAGAGCAGTATTTCTAGCACTTCAAGCTTTTTCCAAATCTGTTCAGAACAAAGTTATTCAGGTCAGAACAGACAATACCACCACAATGTGGTACATCAACAAGCAAGGAGGCACTCGGTCTACGGCCTTGTGCACAGAAGCAATGAAGTTGTGGTCTCTGGCTTATTCCCTGAACACCTCCCTCGCAGCAGTACACCTTCCAGCAAGGACAATGTTCTGGCAGATGCTCTCAGCAGGATATCTCAGGGCCATCACGAATGGTCACTGGATCCCCTGGTCTTGGAGGTGATATTCTCCAGATGTGGCACCCCCACAGATAGATCTTTTTGCAGCCCCAGACAATCACCAACTTCCCCTTTTTTGCTGCAGGCCCTCAGTGTTGGGCTCAGTCCCCTTGGATGCCTTAGTTCTCAGTTGGGAAGGGAAGTTCCTGTATGCTTTTCCCCCCTTCCCTCTCCTGTTCAAAGTGCTAGTCAAAATCAGGTCTCAACCCTGCAAGGTGATCCTGATTGCTCCAGACTGAGCCAGACAGCCTGGTATCCTCTCCTGTTGTCCTTAGCAGTCCATCTTCCCTGTCTCTTCCAGGAATTACAACTTGTTAACCTGTGCTCGGGGAGGGTTTGGTACCCGAATCTCAAATCTCTTAATCTCAAGGCCTGGCTCTTGAAGAGTTAGAGTTTGCTGATTTACACCTCTCCCAAGGTGTAATGGATATTCTGAAGGCTTCTAGGAAATCTTCCACCAGGACTACTTATAATTCCAAGTGGAAAAGATTTTCCATATGGTGCTCTGGAAGGCATATTTTCCCAGAGTCTGCTGATCTGCCCACAGTCCTTGATTATATGGTCCATTTGAATAGCTTGGGCCTTAGACCAGCTACACTAAAGGTGCATCTGGCAGCTGTTTCTGCTTTCATTTCAGCAAGTAAGCCCTCTTCTCTTTCAGCTCACCCTGTATTCTCTAAGTTTTTCAAGGGATTGCTTCATACCAACCCTCCATTCAGGGACCCTGCCCCTGCTTGGGACATTAACATTTGCATTGCTCAGCTTATGCAACCCCACTTTGAGCCTTTGTCTTCAGCAGAGCTTAAGTACTTGACTTGGAAAACTGTGTTCCTGGTAGCCATCACTTCTGCCAGACGCATAAGTGAGTTACAAGCCCTGTCAGTGGAGCCTGATTTTATCTCCTTTCATAGAGATAAGGTGGTCCTCAGGACTAACAGGAAGTTTTTGCCTAAGGTGGTTTCAGATTTCCACCTTAACCAATCTATGTCTCTTCCTGTGTACTTCACTGACCATTCCTCCTCTGGTGAGAGGAGGCTGCACAGCTTAGATGTGAAAAGAGCCCTTAGCTACTACATAGAACGTACCAAGGGTCACAGGTTTGACTCCCTCCAACTGTTCCTCACTTATGGTAAGGTTGGTAAAGGGAAACCTGCCACTAAAAGATCCATTGCCAGGTGGATTGTCTCTCGTATTCAATTTTGTTATGAAAAACTGGGTAAGGTTCCACCCTCAGGCCTGCGGGCTCACTCTACCAGAGGCACAGCTGCTTCCCTGGCTGCTGCAGGGATATTCCTATTCTAGAGATGTGTCAAGCAGCTACCTGGAAAACAGTTCACACTTTTACCAAGCATTACTCCATGGATATCCAGGCTAGGAGTGATGCTCGGTTTGGCACAGCTGTGCTTCAGAGCCTATTTCCTAAGTAGGTTCTGTCCCTCCTCCATGGATGTACTGCTTGGTAGTCTGCTATTGTCAGAATACAGCAAGACTTCATGTTGTTTGAAGAAAAAATTACTCACCTTAGTATTATTGTTTCTTCTAATGGAGTCTTGCTGTATTCTGACCTCCCCCCCGCCTTCCTCTCTCAGAACCTCTGTTTTTGGGATGTGGGTGGGCAGTGGCAGTGTTGGCACTCAGGAGGTGCCCCACCTTGTTGTTTTCACCCCCTTTTTTCTTGGGGTGAGTGAGTGTTGTGTTTTTTTTCATTTTTTGGGTCTCCTGACTTGAGTCTTTGTTTTGGGACCAAAAAATCTGTTTTCATGTTTAGTAGCCAGTTGGCTAGTGTAGGTTTACAGCTTCCACACAGGACCTTAGTGAATTTAGCTCGTAAAGAGCTGACGGTTTGAGTTTAAACAGCAACAGACAGAGTCTCAACCGAGCTCGAGCTCAGTGTTCCATGACTGGCATGGAAAGTTAACTCTTTCATCTCCGGGGCAGTTCAAAGGTTGGGACTCACTGCTATTGTCAGAATACAGCAAGACTCCATTAGAAGAAACAACATTACTAAGGTGAGTAATTTTTTCTTATGTACATGTTTCAAGAAGAAACTTAAGGAGGTATAACACTTTATTATTTACAAACACAAATTATTTACAATCACAGACTGGAGATGAAGAGAATTTAGCCTTGTGTAATCTTTTAAATTGAGTAAGTGATGTGCAGGAGAGTAGATCTGGTGGGAGATTATTCCAGTTTAGAGGGGTTGCAGCTGAGAAGGATCATTTGCAAATAGCTAGGTGGGTCTTGGGTGGTTTTAGGAGTGAATATTGTGAGGATCAGAGAGATATGGTAAAGAGTTTCAGTGTGAGTAGGTTGGCGAGGCTGGGTGGGGAGGGCAGGTGGATGAGCTTAAAGGTGGTGCAAAACAAGGGGAATTCAAGTCAAGCTTCAAAGGATGGGCAGCCTAGGGTGTGGAGCACATCACAGAGGTGGGTTCGCACAGGGGCTGATGCAGCAAAGCAAGCGATTCTGTGTATGCTTGTCTTAATCTATTTAGGTTAGAGTTCTTTGCCGAGTGCATTAGTGTAGTGCCATTGAGAAGGCCAGGAAGCAGGGTGGCAGTGGCAATGGTTCTCCTGGTCTGGGATCATAGGTAGGGGGCAGTCCAGTATAGAAGGCCTAGCTTCTGGTGCGTGGAGTTTATGACTTTATCAATATAAGATTCAAATGTTAGGTGCTCGTCTAGTGTTAGCCCTAGATATTTGAAGGAGTTATCTCCTTCTAGAGTTTCACCAGTTGTGGTTTTGATTACCAGTGGAGGATGGGTAGAACTATCAAAGATGGTGTGATGAAATAACATAGTCTTGTTTTTGGTTTTTTATGTTGAGCACCAATAATTTTTTATTAAACCACACCTCCAGCTGCTGGAAGTCCCTCTCCAAGTTGATATTGAGGGAGGCAATATCATTCGAGGACCTGTAGAGTATGTCATCATCAGTGTATAGCTGAATGGATGCCTCTCCACAGTTTGATGGAAGCCCGTTGATAAAGACGGAGAAGAGTAGAGGGCCCAGTATAGATCCTTGGGGGACTCCGTCCATGATGGGTGATAGGGAAGACATAGAATCAGACCTTTTGACACATTGTAGTCTATTAATCAGGTAGTTGGTAAACCAGGCGATGGATATGACATCAAGAATTGTGCAGAGTTTTGTTAGTACAAGTTGGTGATTGACAAGATCAAAGGCTTTGGTTAGGTCCACAAAAGTGGCCTGGTCGCAAACCCCCTGATCCATGGCCTGTAGGATGTCCATTGTGACATGCAAGAGGGAAGATTCAGTGCCTTGCAGTCTCCGGAAACCATGTTGATATATGGTTAAGGAACTGGTCTGCTCAAAGTAGGAATAAATCTGTTTGTAGATGATTCTTTCTTGTATTTTAGCTAAGAGGCATAAGATAGAGATTGGGCAGTAGTTCTCTACTAAATCAGTGGGGCCACTCTTGTGTATGGGGACTACCCACAGCAGTCTCCCATTTGTCTGGGATGGATTGCGTGAGGAAGGATCTGTTTATTAATAAAGATAATAATGCAGTCCAGGGTGTGTGTGTGTGTGTTGTGCTGGGATAATGTCACCCTGTGCTGAGTGAGTCCAATACCCAAGAATGGAAGTTATCTCACCACAGCACACACACACACCCGGGGATACATTGTGATTATACAGTGGCTCAAGATAAAATAAAAAGATAAAAGATAAACATTTAGTGCTAGGATGGCTTAGTGGTCTAAGGCGTCTGGCCTAAGAAGAGAATTTTGGGCTGGCAGTATAGCCCAGAGGTTAGAGTAACGAGCTGTGAACGAGCTTGGTACATCCAGCAGACCAGACCTGGGTTTGATTCTCATAACCTCCACTTGCATACAGTGTGACTGTGAGCAAGTCACTTAACCGCCCAGTGCTCCCAGGTCACCCCTGAAAACAGGCACTTGTGCCTAGTGGAACTTACCCGGTTACTAAAAACTAAAATAAAAAAATAAAATGCCAGGTAGGCAATAGAAGGAGCTGCTAATTTGAGGAATTTAGGCTGGAGGGAGTTGAATCCAGGGGAGTTGTCTGGATTAAGACCTTTTAACAATTTATTAATCTCAGAATGTGTTGTAAGTTTTAGATGGAAGGGGGATTTGAGATCACTGTGTTTGCGGCCTGTGGTTGGCTGGGAGGGGACGGTAGGTCAGATTTATATTTGTCCAGGTCCATGAAGAAGTTATTTATGCCTGTGGCTATATCTTGGGGGGGGGCTAGATAGTGTTTACCCTTACAAATCATAGTTTGAGAGATAGTGTGTTTTTTACCCTTGGGTAAGGAGTTGATTTGTGACCAGAAGATTTTTGGGTTAGCGAGGTGTGTTGTCTGCAGGGAATGGAGGTAGTCCCATTTGGCTTTGTTAGATTTTGATTTACAGACATTCCGCAGTTGTCTGTTGGATTGCCAGTCGGATAGTAGTCTGGATTCTTTGAAGGTTTTTCATGCTTTATCATGAGTGTGCATTAGTTGTCTAAGGTCCCGAGATAGCCAGGGTAAGGGGGTTACCTTTGTCGCGCCTTAGTTTGAAAGGGGCATGCATGTCCAAGATGGACATGAACGTGTGGATGAAATATTCTAAAGCCTTATTAATGTCTGGGAGGGATGTCATGAGTGACCAGTCGACTGAATGTAGACGAAGTATGAAAGCAGCGGGACTGACGCTTGTCAAGTCCCGAGTTTTATGGTTTGGGGGATGGGGTTGGAAATTGTTCCTCCAGGCACAATAGATGGGGAGGTGGTCACTTAGGACATCAGGGAAAACTCCAGTGACTTGATGATTTGATAACTTAATTTGATGGGGGAGGTAGTTAAAGGGTATCTAGCCAGAATCCAAACTAACATGAACACTAACCAGAGGTAGGGGGTCATAAAACTGGGGATTGAGGAGGCAACCAAAACCTGCATCAGGTTTCAGAGTAAGAGAGCTAGGGCCAAGAAACCCAGCTGGTTGAGCAAGGGAGTCATGGAGAAAGTAAGAAATAAAAGAGCCACCTTTAGGAAGTTAAAAAAAAACAGGAAGGGGGAAGACAGAGAGGATTACCTGAAGAAATCGAAGGAGGTGACGAAGGCAGTAAGGGCAGCCAAGGCATCTAAGGAGCTCAGGTTGGTGCAAGGCATCAAGAAGGGGGAGAAGGAATTCTTCAGGTACATCAGGGAGAAAAGTAGTTGTAATGACAAAATAGTAAGGATTAAGAGGGATGGGGTGGGTGGACATGGGCAGAGCGGGCAGAAGCGCTTAATGAATACTTCTGCTCTGTGTTTATTAAGGAGAAAGGAGGGGCGCTACCAAGGGAGGGGTGGGAGGTCAGGCTCGGGGGGGGTGACAGATGTGAGAATCACAGAGGGCAGGGTACTAAAGGGCTTGAGGGCACTGAGGGTGGACAAGGCACCATTGTTGGATGGCATTCACCCCAGGGTACTGAGAGAGCTGGCAGAAATCCTGGCGGGGCCCTTGGCAGACCTGTTCAATGCCTCCTTGGTCCCAGGAAGTGTATCTCAGGACTGGAGGATGGCTCACATGGTACCCCTCCATAACAGCGGTCCCAAAGATGAACTGGGAAACTGCAGGCTGGTAAGCCTCACATCCATTGTGGGAAAACTGATGGAGACAATCCTGAAGGAGAGGCTGGTGTCCCTTCTGGAGACCAGTGGGCTGCGGAACGTTAGGCAGCATGGGTTTGTCACTGGCAGATCCTGTCAGACCAATGTGGTAGATTACTATGACTGGGTAACTAGACAGTTGGACAAGGGCCATGCAGTGGCTGTCCTTTTTCTGGACTTCAGTAAGGCATTTGACTCAGTGCCACATGGGAGGCTAGGTAGTAAGCTGGCAGGTACAGGTGCAGGGGCATAAATGGTGGGTGGGTAGTAAACTGGTTACAGGGAAGGCAGCAGAAGGTGATGGTGGGAGGAGAGCTCTCATCTCCAAGGGCAGTGACAAGAAGAGTACGGCAGGGGAATTAAACATGTACTCGCTGGAGGAGAAAAGAGATGGGGGATATGATTGAAACCTTCAAGTACATGAAAGGAATAAACAAGACAGGCACAGAGGGACTATTCAAGTTAAGGGGGGTAGGGACACTCGTCATCACAATCTCAGATTGGAGGGAGGAAGGTTCAGGAGAGAAATGAGAAGACACTTTTTTACGGAGAGAGTGATGTCTGGGTGGAACGCGTTGCCTGTGGAAGTGGTATCCTGTAGAACAGTGGACTGCTTCAAAAGGGGATGGGATAGGGTAAGAGGGAGGATCAGGGGAGGGAGGGGCAGCTGCAGTATAAGGGTTGCTAGCTGCACACTCAAGCAGACTCGATAGACCATAAGGCCTTTTTCTGCTGGCGAATTCGTATGTTCGTATTTATGTTCGTATGTTGTATTTCTTGCGAGTCAGCATCCAGTCCAATAGGCTGTGATTGCTGGTTTTCATGTTAAGTCTCATGGGCTGATTGATCCGTTGCTCCAGGTTAACATCCAGCAAAAAGGCCTGATATGTCTTACTAATTGGACTTAAGGAGTCACAGTTGAAGTCTCCACAGAGTATTAAATCTTTTCGAGGGAGAGAGTCAAGGTTGTTGAGGATTTCAGGGTAGGAGGAGGAAGCAAGGTTGGGGGGCAGGTAGATGCAACCTATAATTACTTGTCTGAATTTACTCAGAGTAATGGAAATAAAGATTCTCTATTGATGCCTTCATGGTAAGACCTGAAAGTACAGAGGTTGCAAACTCATTCCTTATATAGATAAGCACTCCTTCCCCTCTCTTGGAGATACGGTCACACCTATGGGATGTGAAACCAGGTAGAGAAATCTCATGAGAAAGTATGGAGGGTTTTAGCCAGGTTTCTGTTATGCACAAGACATCGGGTTTGTAGTGCATAGAAACATAGACTTTGACGGCAGATAAGGACCGCTTGGCCCACCTAGTCTGCCCATTTCCCTACCTATTGGATAAGCTGCAGACCCTAGTTAACCAACAGCCTATTTCTTCCTACCCCCCCACAAGAATTGCCTTATGTCTGTCCCATGCATTCTTGAATTCTCCCACCATTTTAGACCCCACAACCTCCTCAGGAAGGCAGTTCCACACGTCCACCACCCTCTCTGTGAAAAAATACTTCCTCACATTGCCCCTAAACTGTCCCCCCCTCTATCGTTAAATTGTGTCCCCTTGTTCTTGCACATCTCTTTTTCTGAAAGATGCTAGCCTCTTGGACTTCGTTGATTCCACTGAGGTACTTAAAAGTTTCTATCATGTCCACCCCTCTCCCTCCTTTCCTCAAGGGTATACATATTAAGCTCCTTTAGTCTCTCCTCATATGGCTTCTCTTGCAGACCCTGCACCATTTTAGTTGCCCTCCTCTGGACTGCCTCCATCCTGTCTACGTCCTTGCAGAGCTGGGGTCTCCAGAACTGGACGCAGTACTCCAGATGGGGTCTTATCAACTGTCTGTGCATGACCAAGGCTTCAAGTTCCGGCATTTTCCACCTAAGGCTTTGTATATTTATTTGAGCTACACTGAGCCCCTTAATGTTGGACCAGTGTGGAATAGAGAAGAGGGAGTTAGGCATAACCCCCTGTCCAGATCCATGGTTCAATTCAATGTCCCTGGACAGTAAAATAACATAGATCATGCAACGGAAGGAGGGTAGGGGGAGAAAAGGTGATTTGTGTATAGATCTAGCCTGCGTAACCCACAATAACATTTTATTCATTTAGATTTGATGTCATAATACTGTCGTTCTGATGTCAGAATGATAGTATTATGAATTTCTGGTGTCAGAACAATGGTATTACGACTTTTCACAGCTGTTTCTTATGAATGAAAAAACATTTAACCATATATTACAACCCAGTTATAGGGTGCAGCTTCTCCCTCAGTGATGTAAATAGTGGGATGAGTGATCAACAGTTCCAGTTCTAGGTACTTTGTGTATCTGGGGCTTTTTCCTCATTGTGTTCTGGTTGTCCTCATTCAAGGACTGTATACTAAAGCAATAAGGCATGAGAGGACACGGGTTACTGCAGGATTTACCCACAGGTAAAGACCTTAGCGACCAATCAGGTTACAGGATTTTTTTACATCCATTGTATAATTCTGTATTTTTGCAAAAGCTCTTATATGAAATAAAAAAAAATTGTTCAGAGAGAACATGGTATCTTTCAACATCTATGGTATGGTTACCATGACAACCAAGTTATAGGATGACTGCAGAACAACCCACGGAGCAGTCTTTTAGAAACCCTAGAGGCATGACAAACAAGCCAGGAGCAACATTCACTAGCTCCAACCACCTACTACAGGAATGGGCCTTCAGAAGGTGGGTGCCTCACCTAGCCAGAAAGATGCCCTACAAACTAAACCAAACCAGGTAAAGCAACGGTTTTGTAATTGACTGCAGTCCCTTGCTAAACAGTATTTCCTAAAGCCACCAGTCTAATTAGCATTTTGTCTTTGGCACTCAAATAAGACTGGGAGTAAGATGGAGGGCTACAAGTAGCTAATGGGTGTTCGTAACAAAGCCGACAAAATTGTATTGTTTAATGTCATTTTGGTGTGGTCCATAGCCTCAGGTTTGCTGGATGCTGAGTCAGCATGAATCCAGCCTGCTGAAGCCATTAGGAGTGCTACTCTACTGTGCCTGTTAGCAATTTGTGTTGCTGCTAGTATTGTAATATTGGTAATTTCACTGCTGTTTGCCATTGTCTGCTTTACAATATGTTTTAATAGGGGCCATATATGTGTTAATTCCTACTAGAGATGGAAGTGTTAACTCTGGTAAAATGATCATTGTAATTTAGAGTAGAACATAGATGAGAGTGAATGTAGGTCAAAAACAGCCTGGCAGGGAGAAAAAATTGTGCTGGCTAAATTAGAAACTCCTTGTAAGGTTTCAAAACAGCATTACCACTTCCACTCTCATTTACAAGGAGAAGGAATAATTGTTTTAAAGTGCCATTCTTAGAAATCACCTCAATTGAATGATAGGTGTGAGTGAGCTCAGCCTTTCACTCGTCAGAAACGTATTCGGTCTGCAAACCTCACAACAGCGTGCTATGACCCAGCATCCAGCAACCCTGGAAGAAAGGACCACAACAAAAAGGCACCCAAACAAAATATTGTTGGCTTTCTTTCAAAACCTGAAACACACATAGTTTATAAAGCAATGTGTACTGACTGGTGCTGCCTGTTTTAGTTGTGAAAACCATTGCACGTGATTTTTACAACTTTGGAGAAACAGGTCCTGTAAGCTTGCTGGCAGGGAGTACTAGACTGTGAGTCCCCTAGATGACATCACCAGCAGCTCTTCACTGAAACATGCTTTTTTGAACAAGTAGTGAAATCAGGGTTACAGAATAGCTCATAACTTTAAAATAAAGCAACGCAGAAATCTAGTTTGGTATGAGGTTTACTGGGAGTATGCTTATTCTGATTCTGTAATGTAGCACTTTTTGGCCAGATGGTGTCAGTTGCTTTTTAAATGGTCTTCATCTGGACTGATTATGTGCCGTGTTGTTTTCCAGCATGTAGTTGCTGTGGAGGACTGGTTGCAAAGCTGTTTCTCTTATTCAGGTCTGGATTGCCATTAAAACAACTATTTACTAGCGACAACAAGAAAGTTTAAAAGGACACTGTCAACTCCCTTAAGCCTCAAAGTGTCCCTTGTTTAAAATCCACATGTTATGATTGTTTACATTCTGTAGAGACTGCTGATGTAGCTGGTAGTTAGATCCCCCCCCTTCATGCTTCACGACTCACCACTCATTCGGGCTACCTAGGTCCCTTCCGATCCACCTGTCCCTTCCTGAGCCTCCAACCTCACATAGCAGCCACCCCCAGGGTAACCCGGTGTAACCCTTTGCCAGGTGGGTCCCCCTGTTCCAAGGGGGAAGGCACCAAGAGGGGAGACCAGTGCAACAACTTGGCCCTGGGATGCTGCTGAGGTGGACAGGGCTCCATCGGGCCACTGGAGGCATCAGTGGCCCAGCAGCCATCATCCAGCCAGTTGTGGAGCAGTTTCCGGTTTTCTATGTTGTTCCTCCTTGTGCCGCCTCTGCAGTGCTCCTGGTCTCCACCAGAGGCCACTGCAGAGTGGCACTGCCGTACTACCCACCCCAGGAGAGGAGAGCTTTCCTACAGACACTCAATCCTCTCCTTCCCCTGCCAGACCCCGACGTGCAGAGTCCATTCCCAAACCCAGGTCGCTGGCGTGGTTCGAGGTAAGGCGCCAGCACCTCAGCCCTCTCCACCACCAGGCCAGCGGTAGTTTGATTCTGATTCTTTTTTTCTTTTAAAAGAGAAAAACAGGCCAGCATGCCAGTGCAATGGTAGCACTACTGCCATGATGACCAGGGTTCAGGAGTGGATCTCGGACATCGGAGGGTTGGCCCAGTGGGAGGAGACTGAGCATCCAGGGGGCTGCTTGCCTTCTCTTGGGAGGGAGGGAGCAGACCTGGTGCCCACCACCTACTGAAACCTAATGGTGGCTGGGGGGTACAGCAGTCTAGGACCACGTCTGGCCTAGTCAGGCGGGACCAGTGGACCTCTGCATGTAAGGGGTGGGAGCACGCCTGACCATGTGCCGAGGTCACTGCATGACTCCCCCATTCTGGCAGGTCATGGAGGTCTTGCTAAAACAGAAAAATCCTCAGCATGAACCCCACGATGCCTGGATCCTGTTGAGTGCCGGGACCAAGCCGATGCTTGGGAGGTTCCCCCAATCATTGACTGAGGGCCAAAAAGAGCATTAAAAAAAGTGAAAAACAGACTGCCCACCATACTGATGTTACCACACAAAAACAAGGTTTATTTACATTCCTTGATCAACTCCCATTGCAATTTCCTGGACTTAGGAACACCCTCAACACAGTCTAGCCACTAGCTATGCAGCGGAAGTAGAGGAGACTATTGCATCATGAGCATCTGCACTGTTTGGGGTGTTTTAATGTTCAGAAAGTATGCAGTAAGAGTAAACCAAGGATTTGAAGCAAAACAAGGTTGGGTATAACCAACATTAGCATGTATTTCAGTTTTACTAAGTAAGGAGGCAGATAAGACAACCAGCAACATCAATACATTTTAGAGAACGTAAGCAATCATAAAATGTGGGGTTTTAACTAGAAATAATACAATGCTAAAAAGGTTGACAGTCTCCCTTTAAAGAATCCAGACCCACTCAGAGCCAAAAGGACAACTGCTGTCACCAACATAAAAGGACTGAAGTGGCCATACCGGTGCCAATATAAACACTATAGTTGCCTACTTACTTGCTTATCGTTCTTAGAGCATCTGTTATGTCTGTATTGTTTGCTTAAATGGTTAACTAAAAGCTCACCTTTCTCATGGTGTGGTATTGCAAAGTTTTTCTGGTTTGTTCTCATTCCAAAACTCATAACCGTAAGATTAGTGTAAAGGTCTTCTAACTGGGGTTACGAGGTGCTCTGGGCTAGTGTAAAATAAATCCGGTTGTCTCCCCAACATATTTGTCTACTGATGTAAAAAAATGAGACTAATTTGGGCTACCATAACATAAACCAGGCTATTCCCCCTCACATATCTGCTGCCCAGCTGTGGACATAATTAAGCAATTGCTCTTACAAGACTGAATATTTTCCTCTCCAGGCCCCTCCTGCCTTTTAACTGACAAGTGGATGTGTGGTGGGAAGGGGTCAAATGCAAGTTTAGGGCAGCTGCTAGGCACACTTTAGTCTCCTTTCTGTCTCGCAGTCATAAAATAAGATTGGCTGGTGGACTTTTTCATACTGCACTTCTCATGCCTTTTGGGTGCCGGCAGCCATTAGACCCTCAGGCAAATGCAGTCATCAATGGAACAGCAAAGTGGTGGTCCTTCTGTGTCAGCCAGCCATTCCCCAAAATATGTGAAGCATGGTCCCTGTACTTACTAATCTATTATAGACTGTAGCCACAGGTGGATCAGGAATGAGGTTAGAAACACTAACAAAAGCTGTTTGGCCTTGACTAACCTTCGGTTAGGACATTGCATCAGGGTTGGGGGCAGAAGCGGCAAGATGCCTGCAGTGTTGCTCCGCTCCTGGCTCCTCGCTGCGTAGTTTTTGCTGTCCGCTCACTGAGCATTAAATGCTTCACTGAACGTTTTGTGAATGACACTTATTTTGTTTTAAATTTTAGCCCTGGATTTGTGATTTTCTGAAGCTCAGAAATCCTAAAGTGACTTTGCCCTAATGGTTGTAACAGATGCCCATTTGTTTGCTGTTCTTGCCTCACGCGTTGAACTGGAGAGTTTTTTTGAGGGCAAAAGGTTTAAGTAGCATTGTTGCAGACTGAAGCTTGGGATACAGTTTATGCCACTTGTTATTCTGGTTCTGAACCTTTTTGCTCAGACATATATTATAAGTTTTGAGGCAGTAGTTTTTAAAACTGCTTGAACACTCCAAGTCAGAACATGGTTGGTGTGGGCTATGACAGCTGAAAACATTGTTTTCGTGATAAGGATGAAGAAGAACTTTTGTCCCAGGACTAGAGGTGGAGAGCTGGAGCTTTTCTTGCCTTGTGCTGTCATCCTGGGAGAGTGAAGAAGAGTCGCAGGAGATCTGAGTGCTAACTGCGGCACTCTGGGTGCAGTAAGGCATTTTTCTCTTTTATTACAGGTATGCTGTTTGTTGCCAGGAGCAAGGGAACTGGGTTATTCCTATCTGTTCCCAAAGTTAATACGCTTGAAGAAGCATTCTTATTGTATTTTTACAGGTGTAATCGAAGTGGAGCCTTTAAAAGTGTTTGAAGCTCCAATGTCAAGCAGGTCTGGAACCAGGAATGAAGGAGTGAATCAGTTTAATGTATACATTGGTATTTTGGAGCAATGGAGGCTCCTTTAAAAGAATTCCCCTGGGAAAATTCTTTAGAAATATCGAAGACCTCTAGGGACTTTAAAGGGTGCAAGAGGTTAATTCAACAACTGGTAGAGATTATTTTAGGGGTAATTCCCCTCAAAGGTATGCCTTTGCTTTTCTTCCATTTTGGGCCCTGGTTTGTGGCCTCGGAATAAGTACCCATAATTGAAGCAGGAAATGCTAAGCAGTCGCCTACTAAAAGCCCAACGGACTCCTGAATAAGGAGTCATTATAGGGATACTAAAAATAGTCTGTAATAAACTATTTGAGAAGGTATAATGGCAGACCGGCTGTGTGGGCATTTTGGAACTTAATTGTGAGTTCTCCACATTTAGAAAATGATATTTCCATTAGAAATGTGTGTGCTGTTAAACTCTTTATTGGTTCCGGACACAGTTTGGACTCCAGTGTCTGTGGAGAGACTGTGGGGGGAAATATGAAACAATAAGTCAAAGGATGGTTTATGGTAGCTGCCTATATGCTACAGACTAATTTTTGGTATCCACTTTGAACTAACTATTAATTATATTAACTCTTTGTCAACTGTTAAACGACAGTTGGTTATTAAAATTACATTACTTCATGCTGGAATCGGTTGAAGCTACTGGTGGGATAAAAACTCACACCACAGAATAAGACTCCCATAATGGAGCCTGCTCCCCAGTTAAAATATTCTTACCCTGGTTTTACCTTGGTTTTTGTGCCTGTATACACATAGTCATATATGGATTTACAACCGGTTTTGGAATTAGGTTGAACTTACTATGTGTTGGGCTGAATCTAAAAAGTGTATCTCTTAGTAGGAAAATCCAACTGAATTTTAATAGCAGTATTTTATTTTGTTTTTTTTTTTATATGCTTTTAATGTCCTTTTTTAGAGTTAATTGAAAAATGGCTATTTTCAGGAGCTTTTAATTAAGTTTACGATAGCACCTGCTACCCTTGAATTCAAGGTCGCTCAACTGTTTGTGAATCTATCCCCTTAATTGATTATGACCTTATCCTTTGTGGCTTCCTGGTCATTTGTCACTTCAATTAATTTAAAACTGAGGAAAATGACTGATACGAAAATTTGCAAGTGTGTGCTGTAGGTGATATGAATTATTGTACCCATTATATTACTGAGCATAATACACAGTAATTGAATAGGGAGTTCTTAATACAATTATTAATAAAATCAGAGACTGGAATGTGGGATGGTCTGAGTATGCAATGTAATCAGTAATTCTAGGATTTTATTTATTTATTTTGTTTTTGTTGACCGGGTAAGTGCAGTAGACAAATCCTGCCTATTTTCAGGCACGACCCGGGGGAGGGGGATACAGATGAATGCCAACTGACCTTGAACCAGATTAAGCTGTTGGTGGTATTTTTTCAGTGAATGAGGGAAATTTGGCCAGGACACAGGGGAAATTCCCCTGCATGTCGGTAGGGGGCCGTTGTGTTCCTGCTCGGTTCAGTTTCCCTCTGAGCAGCGATGGAGATGGATGTTCAGCCAGTTGTGGAACGGGAGTCTCCCTGCGGTGATCTGCCTTTGGATTCTGCTTCTCTTACTACCGATGTTTCTACAGTTATGCCTGTGATTGCTGAGGGAGTGGAGATCTTCCGTACTGAAGGTTGTTCAGTGGCTCTGGATTCGACTTCGGGTGAGGCTACTATTTCAGTTGACAAGCTATTGTTGGATTTACATGATATGGAAAACAGGCTCCATCAGCAAAAGGAGGATTTATGCACTGTTTTGAAGAGCGTTACTCTGGTATCATTTTCTGCTCGTTCTACTGATCCTACGCCTGTTTCTGTACCTAGTGGCGGGAGTTGCCAGGCTGCTTCCCATAATATGCCTGTTCCTGTGACTACGGCTGCTAAGGCTCCGGTCGCTCCGGTGTTTGTCTCGATCGTCATTGATTAGGAAAAGCATGTGTTTTCCTTTCTCGCTAATGTTTCCCCTGATGGTATTATTAAAAAAGCCTCTGTGCCTGCATCTTGGGCTGATACTTCAGCTGCTCCTCCAGCTCCCTGGTCGGTGGACAGTTCTGTATGGGCGGCTGGTTGGGTAAAATCCCTGACTACTAGTAAGTGGACATCTGGATTTTCTCCTATTAAAATTCCTGGGGTTTTTATTTAAATTCTCAGACTTTGACTGTTCCTGAATTTCTGACCAAATCTGTATCAGTTGCTCCTTCTGTGCCCCCGGTCCCTGATTTAGAACTCCTCCTGGACCTAACACTGACTCAAAATCCTAAACTGGCCTTTCTGCCTTCCACTGACCCTACTGTTCTACCTTCTGTTGCTGGGGATCCCTCTTTACAGACTGTTCTCAGTGACTCGGATGTTCGTGTTAACAGGGACCCTGGTGTTGGTGACTCGGAGGATGGTGCCAGAGGGTCTCATAGTCGACCAAAGTCTTATGCCTCCTTTTTTCGTCAGCAAGTTTTTCCTGCCAAGAGGCATAATGTTGTGCGTTTGGTGTATAAAGGGGGTTTAGATACCTTTCCGGACAGGTCATATGTTGGTCGTGTTTTATTAAAAGATTCCTTGAGATTTCATGCTGTGGAATTATATGCATTGATTCATGTGTCTGGGGAAAGTAATGTTGATGTTAGTTTCAAGCTGCCACATGGTCTTGAACAATTTTGGGTGCGCTATCAGCGAGTCAAATCTTCCCCTCTGTGGTCTCCCTTTGAGGTTATTCCTCTTTCTAAACCTACCCAAAAAACTATCACAGTTCTTTTCCAAAACAAGGGTGTTAGCATTGCTGATCTCCTGTTTTGGCTACGTCAATGGTGTACTGTTTTGGGACATCCTGTTGCTATTTTTGATGATGAGAATATTTGGACTGTGGGGTGGAAGGTTCTGGTTTCCTTGAAATTAGTGGACGGGGTACTACAACATTTGCCTAATTCCTTTTTTTGGGGGAGGTGATAGGGGTGTTCTGTTTTACCCTGGACAGCCTGAAACTTGTTGCTATAAGTGTGGGGCCCATGGTCATATTAGTAGCTCTTGTGATCAAATTGAATGTGTATTATGTGGTTCACTAGGGCATGGTAGAGGCCAATGTGCCAATGAGGCGAGGTGTAATCTTTGTGGGGCTCGAGGGCATTATTTCCCAGATTGTACCCATGCTGCTCATAAACAACCTGGGTCTGCTGATTCAGAGGAACAACGCTTATTGGTTGCTGTGGCCCAATGGGACCGTGAAAGACTTGCTGGGGTTTCATCTTCGACAGTCCCTTCTGTCTTTGCCCCTTCCGTGGCCCCATGTCCTGTTCCTGATGAGGAAGATGTCCTTGAGGTTTCTTCTATGCCTCCTCCTGATGACCTTCCTCTTCCCCTCCCTAACGTTTCTGACCCAGTACCTCCTGTTAATGACCCAGTCTCTGAGCCTGTTGCCATGCCTCCCCTCACCCCCTCCTCCTCCTGTTTCATTTACCGAGGTGGGTAAGCGAGTCACTCGACGCCGTCAGGCCTGGCAGCAGCCGGCATCTAAAGTACCGAAGATTTCTGCTGTGCCCTTATCTAATAAATTTGGGCCTCTGCAGGCTTTGTCTGATCCTGATCCTGATGTTTTATCTGATGCACTCAGTACGTCTAGTGCCTTGTCTGACTCTGAGTCTAGTGAATTGGGGGATGAGGTTCAGATTTTGGGCAAAACCAGGCGGCGGACGATGCCAAGGGGTAAAACTGACCTATCTGGTAAATCTGTTAAGAAAAAATGAAGTGGGTTTTTTTGCATTTTGTCATGTTTTGCTTATCCTTTCTTACTGTCAATGTTAATAGTATCCAGAATGTTTCTAAACGTGGAATGTTTTTTTTCTCATTTTCGATTTACTCCTGTTGACATTCTATTCCTTCAAGATAGTAGATTGCACACTACTAGGGAAATTCGATTTGCTTCTAATGAATGGTTTGATGGGGCCTCCTACTGGTCTGTGGGTTTAGAAAGTTGTACAGGTGTTGCTATTTTATTTACTATCCCTGTTCAGGTGTTGAAGCTCTTAGACCTGGTACCTGGGCGTGCCTTGTTATTAGATATTAAGTATGACTCTAAGTATTTTCATTTAATTAATATTTATGCCCCCCAGTCTAAAGCTGACAGGATGGATCTGTTTACTGTGATACATCCTTATCTTTTTTCTGCCCAGTCGGTGGTTCTTGGTGGTGACTTTAACTGGTTTGTCTTGTGCGGATCGTACCAGTACTACTCAGACTACTAAGATTTTTAGTGATATGCATTTCTTTGGCTCTATGGTTCGTTTAGCGGCCTTAGTTGATGCTTTTACATCTATGCATGGTAAGGGTTGTCCCACCTTTCAACGTGGTTGTTTTTCGACTCGTATAGATTTCTTTTTATTAGTAAGCATTTGGTGATTCAAAATGTTTCTGTGGAATCTGTTGAGTTTTCGGATCATAAGGAATTGTTGCTTGTACTTGGTGCCACTGATAAGCTTCTGGGACCTGGTCTGTGGAGATTTAATACATCTCTCCTGAGTACTACTAGCTTTAGACAACAGGTTTTGCAGGTGGTTCCTCGTGGTGGGATAGCTTGAAATATGATTTACGTTCTCTGCTGTTGTCCTTAAGTAGGCATCATAGGGATGCGGATCGTGTTCGGTATCAGACACTTCGTCAACAGTTGCAGCATGTGATGAGTTTAGCTCAGTCCTCTCGACATGATTTTACCGCTCAAATTTCTACCATACAGGCTGATATGAGATAATTTCATGCTAAATAAATGTCTTTGTTAATTATGCAGCAATCCTTTGGGACACAGGGCAAATCAGCCTTTGTTTGTCCTTTTTTGAGTTGTGCTGACCGAGTCCAGAAAAAAAAAATTTCTGAGGTTTTTGATTCCAATGGGGTTGTTCATACATCACAAACTGCTATTATGGATGTGGTTTCTTCTTATTTATGTGATCAACTTCTTGAATTTCGTAGTAGGAGTGCTTCCTTTTTTCGTTTGTTTACTATGATTTCTGTTCCTGAATGTCCTCCAGATGTTTTGCATGAGATTTCTTGTGATTTGACTGTTGAAGAAGTTACTACTGTGATACTTGCACTGAAAAAAGGGAAAGCCCCAGGAAAGGATGGTATCCCGGCCGAAATTTACCAATTGTTGTGTCCTATGATTGCCAAGGAATTGACTGCCGTTTATAATTATACTTTACATACAGGCCTTTATCCCCCTTGATATGTCTTTGGGCATTGTTACTTATATTTTTAAGAAAGGTGATAGACGAGATTTAAATAATTGGAGACCGATTTGTCTCCTCAATGTAGATTTTAAAATTCTGGCACCTAGCTTCACCTGAGCTCTTTCCTTCTAAGACTGCTTGAAAGGCAGAGTAGAGAAACTTACCAGAGCAAGGGAGAAGGATTAAGACTTAGTTTGGCTAAGCAGATTTACTGTGTGGTGGTGTTTTTATTTTTTACTCACAGGGATTGCTACTGTTTGTTGCTAACATTTCATTGCTTTATTTTTTCTCTGATTCAAATTGTTGTTGCTGGTATACCTTCTTCTGCATTATTACAAGGTGTGCCTACAGGTGTGTGCTAACAGATTACTGCTGTAATCTTCTGATTCAGATTGTCTTTGCAAGGTATATCTTCTGTTACTGCTTTATTTTTCTCTGGAGCAAAGTGTTTCTTACAGGTATATCTTCTCTGAAATTATTACAGGTGGTGCTTTACAGGTTTTACAGTTTTATCTAACATTAGGATAAGCTTTCAGGGTTACTGCATTTGTTGTTGACTGATTGTTTCTGCTCTTACCTCCTTGTTCTTTCGTCCGTGGTTCTTCTTTTAGGCAGGGAAGGGCCAGCCACCCACCCCATCCCCAACCACCCCACACTACACTCCTTTATAGGGTACCACAGTTGTGACATTTCCTGTGGCAGAGCAGGAAGGCGGATCACTGGGGCCTCCACAAGGTGATCTCATTTACAAGGGCACTAGTAATTTAACTTGTTATAACAAGTTAAACAAAGCACAATTAAACCATTACTTGCATTTTTCCTTTTTTTTCCTTCTAATTACTCTGACTAGGTTACAAACCCAGCAACTTATATTTGGAATGGATTTCATTAACTGCAGGTACTGTGGAACAATTTTCAAAAGGACAGTCTTACAGGATTTAGGACACTGTCCCACATGCTGGGCCTTTGAGATCTTAGGTCTCAGCTCCGGGCAGCATGGGCAGAGATTGCACGCCTCAAATTTCATATTGAAGAGGAAATACATTATAAGAACCACCCGCCATTTCCCCAGCATCCAACAGAAAAACCTCGACCGCAGAGGGTAGTTGGTCCAGGAGGTTGGCAGGTGGTTAGGAGGAGCAAATCAGATGCCCCATCACTCTCTGCTCTCCAACATTACCCCAAAACCATATAAACACTACAAACAGGTATCTGCCTCTATCTCTGAAATCAAATAAAGAGGCAGAAGACACTGCAGAGCAGGACACTGCTGCACAGGAGCTAGCACAACAATACTCACCCAAATCAGGAACCAAAACTAAACAAGCACAAAGGAAATCCAAAAACTTCTGATCATAGGAGACTCCATGATTCGGGAGTTGATACCCATCTCCAGCCAGGGTGATGGTCAGATGTCTCCCAGGTACATCAGCATGGAGAGACACTGACCGCATTGCTAAAATTGTTCACAAAGCAGGAGAAAACATTGATGTCCTAGTACACATAGGGACTAATGATCTCGCCAGCCGGTCAGTTGTGGAGACCAAGGAACACCTGACTAAGCTGGGTGACAAACTATCATCTATTTGGCGCATCTCCTTCTCTGAGATCCTGCCAGTCTGGGAGAAGGGAGCAGATGGACGGAAGGTCAGAGAAGGGAGATAGGGGAGCTAAACACGTGGCTCAAGGACTGGTGCCAGGAAAAGGACACAGATTTGTAGGGAACTGGCAACAGTTCTGGGAGCGAAAGTTCTTTAAATTTGATGGACTGCATCTGACTAAAGAGGAGTCAGTGCATTGGGGCAGAAGTTTGACGCTTTGCAGAATATTTAAACTAGCAAATGGGGAGAGGGGCAGCACCCCATACGTCGAATGGGAAGAACACCCTCCCCTCAGCTAGTGGTCAAACAGGAATTCAGCGTGTTTGTTGCTCATTGCATCACCAGGTATGAAAAAGGTTTGTCTCCCCATACGATGCACAGGGTAATGCCAAACTTCACCCAACAACTAACATACCAAAATCTGGCCAATGGAAACTCATGTACACAATGCTCACAGCCTGGGAAATAAGATCCCAGACCTGCAGGCAATAATGTCAGAGGCTAAACTGGACATAGAGCAATTAGTGAGACGTGGTTTACCAGTAACCACACTTGGGAGACTTCAGTACCTGGCTATGTATTGTTCAAAAGAGACCGAGGTGCAAAAGGGGAGGGTGGCCCTGTATGTTAATGAAAATATCAAAGCTACAGAAATTCAGAATACACATAAGGAGCCAGAAGAACTGTGGGTCACCCTGAAACAGGAAATGGGACAGCCATAAGAACTGGGGTTGTCTACAGGCCCCAGACCAGAGGGAGGACATAGACACATTACTGTTAGAAGATATACAAAACATGACAGCTAAAGGGAGGTTCTGATAATGGGAGACTTCAACATGCCAGATACAGATTGGTCAATACCAGCAGGAACATCTGCCAGAACTAGACTCATAGTGGATTCCTGCAGGGAGGGCCTCAGACAACTGGTACAGCAACCCACAAGAGACAGGGCTATCCTAGATCTAGTACTGACTAACAAAGAAGGGATCACAGATCTCCAGGTAGAAGGTCACCTGGGGCCAGTGACCATCACATGGTATGGTTCAATTTGGCTACTACATCTAAATCATCCCATTCCAAGGCAAAATATGGGACTTCAGAGGAGCTAACTTTGATAAGATGGCCAACAGTTAAGCTAGCTCCTGGCAAAAAGAAACACAGGTGAGGAGGTACAGGCAAAGTGGGCAAGCATTAAGAATACAATACTTGAAGCAACATCCCATTGTGTTAGACAGAAAAGGAAGTGCAAAAGAAGAAGGAAACCACTTTGGTTCTCAAATACAGTAGCAGAAAAGGTCAGGAGCCAAAAGGCTGGCCTTCAGGAAATATAAGGGAACACAGCGGATGAAGATAGGGAGGCATACCAAACTGCCCAAAGGGAAGCAGGAAGGCAGTAAGGCAGGCAAAGTCCCAAACTGAGGAAACACTAGCACAACAGTAAAGAAGGTGACAAGACTTTCTATAGATACATTAGTGAAAGGAGAAAGTCCAGAGGGGTATTGCTAAGCTTAATGGAGAAAAGGGAGCATGTGAGGAGGAGGACCCTGTAAAGGCATCTATCCTAAATAATACTTTTGCTCAGTATTTACTGAAGAGAAGGTAGGGCAGGGCCCACAGCTCAGCATCATGGACACAGGGGAGGGAGGTGAGCACTACTCCTCACAAAAGAAAGGGTCCTACAAGAGCTTGCTAAGCTCAGGGTGGATAAGGCAATGGGACCTGATGGCATACATCCCAGGGTACTTAAGGAGCTAAAGGAGGAACTAGCAGAGCCATTAGCAGAATTGTTTAGTGAGTCTCTGAGCACAGGAGAGGTCCCAGAAGACTGGAGAAGGGCTCATGTGATCCCCTCCACAAGAGTGGTAGCAGGAGGAGGCGGGAACTACAGACCAGTCAGTCTTACCTCAGTAGTGGGCAAGATTATGGAGGCACCTTAAGGAAAGGATAGTGCAACACCTGGAATCCATAGGGGCACAGGATCCAAGACAGCATGGGTTTACAAAGGAAGGTCCTGTCAAACTAATCTCATAGATTTCTTTGACTGGGTAACCAGAGTGGTGGACCAAGGGGAGCAGTTGATGTCGCCTACCTTGACTTCAGCAAAGCTTTTGACACTGTTCCACATAGAAGATTGATAAATAAGCTAGGTAGGCTCGGTGGGTCAGAAGTTGGTCAACTAGGTGGCAAACTGGTTGACTGGCAGAAAACAGAGAGTGGTGGTAAATGGTATACAGTCAGAAGAGATGCAAGTCACAAGTGGGGTACCTCAGGGATCAGTCCTGGGGCCAGTCCTATTCAACATCTTCATTAGTGACCTCCGAGATGGACTAGAGGGTAAGGCTTGTCTGTTTGCAGATGACACCAAGATCTGCAACAGAGTAGATGATCCAGATGGGGTGGGCAGAATGAGAAGAGATCTGATAAACTAGCAAAATGGTCAAAAGAGTGGCAACTGGGATTTAATGCAAAGAAGTGCAAAATCATGCACATAGGGAAGAGAAACCCTGAAGCCACTTATAGGCTGGGAGGGAGTTGCTAGCAGTCACAAAGGAAGAAAGAGACTTGGGCATCATCATCACTGATGACCTAAAATCATCCAAGCAGACCTCTAAAGCAGTAGGTAAGGCTAGGGGTGTTAGGGTGTATTAGTAGGGGTATCACAAGTCGTAAGAGGGAGGTAATAATCCTCTGTACAAGACATTGGTTAGGCCCCATCTGAGTACTATTGCAGTATTGGAGGCCACACCTTCACAAGGACATTAACTCAAATTGAGGCAGTCCAGAGAAGGGCAACCAAAATGGTGCAGGGACTGCATCAGAAGACATATGAGGACAGATTAACGGAGCTCAATATGTATACCCTTGAGCAAAGGAGGGAGAGAGGTGATATGATCGAGACATTTAAACACCTTAAGGGCATAAACAAGGTGAAAGAGTCTAACATGTTTAAATATAAGAAAAATAGCAGGACAAGAGGACACAGCATGAGATTAGAGGGAGGCCGATTAAGGGGGAATGTGAGGAAATTCCTTTTCACAGAAAGGGTGGTAGATGCATGGAATGGCTTACCACAAGAAGTGGTGGCTATGAATACAGTGCAGGGCTTCAAACAGGCATGGGATAGGCATAAGGGAGCAATACAAATGACTATGAATAGATAGGTCACTGACAGAGCAAAGGCCGATGGCACATTTATAAGGTAGAAAAAGAAATGGGCAGACTGGATGGGCCTTGCGGTCCTTATCTGCCGTCAACTTCTATGTTTCTATGAAAGTCCTTCATAATCGATTGTTGAAAGTGGCTTCTTCTGTTATTTCTGTTGCACAGACTTGTGGCATCCCAGGTAGGTCTATTACGGATCACTTATTGCTGCTTAGGGAGTTAGTGGAATCTGGTCGTTTATTTAATGTTCCTGGTTTTGTTCTTTCCTTGGATCAAAGAAAGGCTTTTGACTCGGTTTGTCATGACTTTTTATGGACTGTTCTGGCACAGTATGGGGTGCCTTCTTCCTTTATTTCTTGGATTCAGGCAGCGTATCGTACAGCCATAGTACAGCCTCTGGTTAATGGTTATTTGGATCCTTTGATTTCTGTTAATCGTGGTGTTCGGCAGGGTTGTCCCCTTCTTTATGTATTTACCCATGAACCCCTATTACGGTTGTTGAATGATGTTCGTTTTTTCACCCCTTTGCTGTTACCACATTACTGGCTTCCAACTTTGGCTATGGCCTATGCCAATGACTTATGTGTCCTTCTAAAGGATACTCTTGCTGTTTCACGTGTTGTTGATTTATGTTCTTTGTATGGCTTAGTTTCAGGGGTTCAGATTAATACGGATAAAAGTAGGGGTATGTATTTAGGTACATCTCTGTGCCCTCATACCTCTATTTCTGGGATCCCGATTGTTGCCCCACCTATGATTATTTTGGGTATTTTTTTTGGTGGTGATCATCAAGATTTATATAATTGGGATATTAAGCTCCAACAAGGGAAAGTTATGGTAGACAAATAGACTAATGTTTCTATCGGGAAATTGAAATGGGTTTATATGGTTCGTACTTATCTTCTCCCTCTTTTTTTATATGTTTGTTCTGTGTTTCCTCCTCCTAAGAAAAGAGATTCTGTACTTCTGGGTTTATTTTTTTTTTGGCTATTTGGGGTAGCAGATTAAACCCTATTAAACAAAATATTCTTTATTTGCCTGTGGTGTCTGGTGGGCTTTATACGGTGAACCCTGTTTTATTTTTCTTTCTTCATTTTTTGTATATTAATGTTTGTCCTTTATGTTGTCGATTTGACTATCGTTGGATTCCCTTGTTGGAGCAGAAATTGTCATCTTGGTTTCTTGGATGGTGGGTGAATACTCAAAAGGCCTTTAAATCTGTGCCTTTCGCCCCTCCTTATTTTTGAGAAGCTTTTGTCCATTTGTTGCGATGGGGTATTACAGATACTGCTGTTTTTTCTTTGACAAAAAAGCAATTATATTTCCAGGTTCTGGCTTCTCATTTCTCCAAGCCCAGAATCTTTCCTTTATGCCCTGTGGAATTTGAACAGTCTGTTACTCTACTGATAGCTGATAAACAAATTCCTCAAAAGTTTCATGATGTTTTGTGGCTTTGTTGTCATGAACGTTTAAATGTAAAGGCTAATCAAAAACATAAGTCAGTAGAGGAGGGGATTTGTGCTTGTCCTGACTGTATAGCTGTTTTTGAGACATTGAGACATTTATTTTTTACTTGTTCTTACATTATACCTTTTTGGTCTTTTTTAGCTACTAAATTGGGTTCTGTTTTTTGGGGGGTTTCTTTGACGGAATTGGTTTATGGGGTTTATGGTTCTCGATGACGTCACTGGCATCATGGTACCTTGAATATTATTTTTGCTCTTCTTAAATGGGGCATTTGGAATGCCCGATGTTTGTTTACATTAAAGTTAAAGGACTTTTCTTATACTGAGCATTTGGGTAAAATTGTTACTGAATTGCGTAGGATTTATTTTTTAGAATCTCAGAATTGTACTCGTCAATTTCTAGATAATGTTTGGAGAAATCTTGTCTGGATTACAGATTCTGATGTGCCAGTTATTTGATGTATTAGTTTTTTTCCTTTTTTTCTTCTTTGTCTGTTTTTTTTTTTTTATGGTGCTTCTTGACTTCTAATAAAAACAAAATTCCCCTGCTCTTTTCGATAAGTGCCATGGGATCTTTAACATCTACCTGAACTACCACCAATCCAGGCAGATGAGACCTCGGTTTAACGTCTTATCCGAATGACGGCACCTCAGAAGTGCAGCACCCCCTCATGCTGCACTACAGTGTCAGTACTGGGATATTAACCCAAGTGCCAGATGTGGGAACTGAACTCACAGCCCTCTGATCTCCCGGCCTCAGAGGCAAGTGTGCTACCTACTGAGACACTGACAGTTTAAACGAGAGAGGATTAACAAGATTAACAAGAGAGCACTTCATTCATTGAAATTATGGTAAATGATTTCTATTTAAGTGTGATGTAAATGTTTTTGGCATTTTCTGTGTTTTATCTATGTAGTGTTGTAATGGTTTGTAACCGATCAACAATAAACTAAACTAACCTTTGATTAAAGTGTACATCTGTGACCCTGGAGATCCAGGTTTGAATTCCACAGCTTCTAATTAATTATTGTGCAACATTGAGAAAGTCAGTTAACCTGTCCAGTTTCTCTCTAACCTGTCTCTATGCTGTTTGAATCTCCCCGTGCACTAAACCTAGCTGCAACATTCACTCCTCTCTCTCTCTCTCTCTTTGCTGGAGTGTAAAGCGTGTTTGCATACAGTTTATATGAAAACTACCACATCAAACCAAAATTCCTTTCCCTTCCTTTCCAAAAGCAGAGATAGGCAGCTGAAACAAGAAGAGATAGATGGTTTAGCTCTGCTTTTGTTTGTGTGTCAAGCCTTTTTACCAAACAAGCTCTGTCAGATTTCTCAAAAAGTGATAATGCTTAGGTCAGCAAACTGTAGCTGTTTAGCCTAATTTTGGCTTTGAAAGGGAACACTACTTTTTCTTGAAAGTGTACCCCATTGATAAAACGTCTACCCCCTTCAAAAAACTCCATATCTGCCCTGGGTTCAATACAGTTTTTCTTTATACACAGCAGTGTTTTTATATTCAGTATTGCAAAGCACTTCACAGAAACTCAGCAAGGGAAAATATGTCACTGTAATTCCAAAGTGGGAAAACAAAGACGAATGAATTACAGGAAGGAAGTGAAAGAATTATTAGATGCATGATGAATTGCACTTCCAGCCCATTAACAGTTAAAAGCCAGGATGAGAAGAGATTTGAACCTGATATAGGAGAAATATACTCCACAAGATTAGGCAGAATGGCAAAAAGCTCTGACAGTGGAAAGATTAGTGTTGAGGAAAGAGAAAAGGGCAGTGTTAGCCAAAAAGAGGGAGCAGAAAAAGCATCAGAGAACAGATCACAGAGGAGTGTACTGTATATGTGTGTGTGTGGGGGGGGGGGGGTAGCCATCTAAGGACTTCAGTAAGAACAAGTTATGGCCCTGATCCATGTACATGTGATTTGTATGTCGCCAGGCTGTGTTCTCCATTTCCAAATGCTGATTCTTGTGTCTAGATCTTGGGTGCCATTCACATACCCTGCCAGTTGCAGAGCTTCCCGCAGGGACAGGGTGGTCCCAAGGCTGGTGCTGGGATGGGCACCAGACTTCAAACTGGAGGACCACTTCTTCTGGCAAGTGGATCCCCAGCTCCAGTCAGTTTTGTGTTTATGGGATATGGCAGTCTGGTAAGGATTGCTTTGAACCCTTTACAGGCAGCAGTATTTAAAGAAAAAAGAGGTTGTTGTCCCCAGCAACTCGACATGGTGTGAGTGCAGGGGGGAGGGGCAGTTGAGAACCAGAAAGCTGCAGGGCTTTCAGCAGGGCAGCATGGAGGGTTTGCTCCGAGTCCCTCACACTATCTTCATGCCCTTCTAAAGCTCAAAGCTCGGCATTAATCACTTTTTTCATTACGTTTCCCTACCCAGTAAAGCAAATTATCAAGATTATTTGTGTTTAAACAGCACTTGCTTCTTCACAGCCCATCCACTCCTACTGTTAGAGCATGCAGTATCATCACAATCCTCCATTTGTATCATCACATTTGTGTCCATGGCAACTGATCATGATGTCACAAATGCAGAATTGTCAGATCCAAGAGCAGGAATAGGTGAATTATGAGGGAGGATATGGATATCTTTAAAATGATCAACAATCAGATGGGAAATACTTATGTAAAGTAAATAGTTAAGAGCTAGGTATCATTCTATTTATGTGTGCTCTAGTGTAGAAGTCCCTGTTTTAACAGTGAATGTGTTTTAAAAATGCTGCATCTCTCCTTTGCAGGTGATTTTGATGACTACCTCATAAATAATAATGACATTATACTAAGAAGTATTGCAGAAGATCTGAGGAACCGCTTACCTGTGGATGCAGTGCTGAACTCGGAACCCTTGGCAATTCAGAAGGTAATGATTATGACCTAGAGGCTGTTGGGCATACTGGAACCATAGAACCTTTTTTTAGGTCTCCTAAAATTTCCGCAGATCACTTACACAAAAGTATACCAAGATTAAACTGCTAATATTAACGGTACGATTCTGAAGGAAAATCAGGCTGCTGCTGGAGTCATTCACTTTATGTGCTTTGTGGGGGAGAGAAATTGCCACGGACTTTGGGTGTCTATTGTACTGCATGGGAGCATCAATTCTCACTCCTTCAGAAGAATTGCTCCTTTGTCCCGTGTAGGATTTCTGATCCTGTGGCCTAATAAAAGAGATTACTCATTGAGGTTCTACTTTTTTTTTTTAGAGTGGGTATTGACGGTGAAAAGATAATCAGCAGAATGAGGTTTTCTACTGTGTGAGTTCCCAAAATAATCATCTTTACTTATTTTCCTCATTATTTATTATTTAAAATTCTTCAGATGCCTGGATGGTCACGTTGATATGCTGCCACCATCCAGATTGACTTCCACTTGGGTATCTGCAGGTCAGAATTGAATTCCACTAGAGCCACTAATCACATAGTACAGTGACCATTCCAGAAGGGCAAACAACCCACCCCTTTAGTCACAGCTGAAAATGCTTTGCATTAGATAGCTTAGTAGGCTGTCTCTTTGGAAACAGATTTCAGACTTGCCAATTACCCCAGGTAACTATACCTTAAAAGTTCAGTAGCAGAGGGCGTGATGTATATAAAAATAACATTTAAAGAGCAGGTACCTACTGTCGGGCACCCAGCTCCCCTCAAACACATATAATAGTAGGTCTGCTGTACTGTTGAGGGGCATTAAAACTTCTATGCACTTCCCTCTGGTTAAATAGCTATAGCACCCCAAATTTGCACCCCCATAAAAACAAAGTCTTGTCTGACACGCCTTCTTTTGTGTTGTCAGAAAATGAAGGCTGCTTGTGGGTGCTCCATAGATCTATATTGGTGCCATTTGTCAATGACGTGTAGTACTATTTAGAGTTGCCACTTGGAACAATGAAAGTGACCGCTCCAGTAAACAGGGACTGTTACTCCAGTGGCAGCTTTGATTTGTCTACATGGCACCTCTAAATAGTACTAAACACCATAGACATATCACATACATACAGGTTAATGACATGCACCCTCAGTATTCATTTTCTGACATCACAAAAGGAGGCATGTCAGACAAGGCTTTGTTTTTATGGGGGTGCAACATTGGGGTGCTATAACTTTTTAACCAGAGGGAAGCGCATAGAATTTTTAATGCCCCTCAGCAGTAGAGCAGATCTACTATCATATATGTCTGAGGGGAGCTGGGTGCCTGACAGTAGGTACCTGCTCTTTAATACTCCACAGTATTTACATACGGTACAAGATTATACACACTAAAGAATATAAGGAATATAGTATACTGTCTCCTTTACGTTGGCTTAAATTGGCTGTCACCTAAGGATATTCGAGCCTACTCCCTGGGCTGCTTTATCAACTCCCTGTCTAGACCTCCCTGCCCTGTCTATCTTGCCAACCTCCTGACTCCTGCCTCACACACCCATACCCTCAGGTCTTCCTCTGCCCCCATGCTCTCCACTAGACCTTGCATGACAAAATGGGTGAACAGGCATTTGCCCATTTGCTCCCAAATTCTGGAACTCACTCCCCCTTATGGTGAAAACTTCAGCCTCCCATCGAGAATTCAAAAACTCGCTGTTCACCCACCTCCTAGCCTCTGGCCAATGCAAATGCTCTTAATTTGCTTTGTCCCACTGCAGGCTGTCGGGTCTGACCCTGAGTACTACACTAATGTTCTCCCATGCAATACGCTTGTCTAGGTGGCTATGAACCTTGATGTCTTTACTGTCCTCAGCTGTCTTATGGTTACCCTAATTGCTTTATTTTACATCCTTATTATGATCTATGCCTAAAATGTACCCTTATGTAACTATTACTGTGCTACCCAATGTATATCTTGTTTTGCTCCTGTACACCTATATTATGTCTGTGCATTTCTGCATATTGTAACCAATGTCCTGTGCTCTCCCCGGGTCATGCCTGAAAATAGGCAGGTCTGTTGCCTAGCGCACTTACCCGGTTACCAAAAGCTAATAAATAAATAAATAAATACTACAGAAATGTCAAAAAACATTTGAACAAGACAGAATTTACACAGAATAACCTATCTGTAGGTTAACTAGATTTCTAAACAGCAGAAGCTTACTGCCAACTGGGATCTTGTGAGTTTTTGCAGATTTGGACATTGATGGTAAGGCTTCCCAATTTGCCAAATAAAAATGATATTCATTGGAGAAACATAGTCAGAAATAGCCATGGCAGGCCAGCCCACTTGCCTGCATCATCAGTCCTGCATCTCTGACATTGCATCCTGGACATTTCTTTTGAACTATGGGGACCTCTTCTACCCTAGAACTGATCTAAACTGGTTGTGTGAATTCGGGCTCTGTCATATTCAAGTTCAAGTTCATATATATTGTTTGACATCAAGTCATTACAAAACAATTTAAAAATAAGATGCAATCATGATAAAAATTTGACAACATACTTTAATATTTATAGCTCACCTCTCCGTAATAGACTCCGATACAAAGTTGAAATAGTAGTAAAAGAGTAAAGTGCCAATACATGTTCATCATTATACAACCTAAATGATAGGAGAGATTCAGGATGGAAAGGACTTTAGAAGTCCTGTAAACTTACAGGAGTAAACGGGACTCTTCTGGGTTTGAGTCTGGTTACCTACACCCCCATCCGAGTTACTGTGACCTCTAATCTTAATGTTCCAAAAGACAGTCTGGAAAAAGTGCCAATTAAGGCAAAAAAAGACATTTCCCTGTTGTACGCTTTCAATAATTCACAACAAAAGGAAGTAATCAGAGGAACTTACTGGGACTATAATATTCCCAGTCAGGGCCAGATCAAACCATGGGGGGCCTGGGACACTCACAACTTGGGTGGCCATGTAAAACGCCCAACTTTCCATACCAAAATGTTTTATTTTGCGCAACATTTACTGATCACATTGTTTATGAACCATAACAACCACCATATGGGGAGACTACCCCCATTATTCACAGGAGAAAAAAGTAACTTGAAGTACAACACCCTGTCATGTTGTCATAGTCTGTAATGTTATATTTATTGTACTGTACAAGACATGAAGGCCGCCAGGCTCCAGATGCTCTGGGGGTCTAGATGCTCTGTGGTGAGTTTTGGGGCTTTTATTGAAGTCCCTCTCCTCTAGACCCTGTTCAGAAAAGCAAAGTAATCTCTAAGTAACCTCTTTAATCACAAGTTTATTTTAAGAAAATAAATTAAACAAAAATAAACAGTGCTTTACTAAGAGGTATGCATCCTGCTCCAAACAACAGTAAGTTACTGTATGTACCCATTGTACAGAAGTGTGCAGTTCCAATGTACAAATGCTATGACTCCAAATAAACAGACTGATGTCATACCTTTATCTGCTCATGGGATATCAAAGGAATGATTAATTCCATTTATTTCAGAGTTAGAGGATCCATGCATGTATACACACACACCCACGTCCCTTTATCTCTTCTTTGAACGAGATCAGATCAATTATCTCAGCATAAAAATAATATACAGATATCAACTTTCTAAGCCACTTACTGAACTCAAGCTGTCTGCTGCTGCTTGGCGTTCCCTTTGAAACTCCTTAGTTTAGCAGCAGCAGGCAGTTTAGGACAGTGCATCGATTAATCATGCTGCTAGCGATAGAGTGGCCGTGGCGTACAGATAGTGAGTGCAGGTGCTGCCGCTGGCATAGTGCATGCTGAGCCTCAAAAACCACCAAGAAAGAGTGGTTTAAAAAATGCTGCCCAGATGGATTGTATGCAATGCTCCTGGTCCTGGCGCCGCTCCTCATATTATGCAGCAGCAGCCCAGGTCTGGTCGCAACTTGCACCGATCCAGGTCCAGGCCCAGACTCAAAAAAGTGGAAAACCTGTCAGTATCCTAAGGAGGTAGATCACGGTGCTTGCATAGTTAGCCTTCTTCACTTCTTGTGCCACACAGTGCCAGTTTGTTTTTCTAGCAAGTCACCCGACCCTAGCTGCAGGCTGAATATAATGGAGGAGGAGGGTGGGGAGGAACGAGAGAAATCTTCTGCAATGTTGGCTTGCTGGGGCCTATCTGTAGCAGGAGGGTCTGGGGCTTGTGTTTTTGTTTTCATTTAATTAAAGAAAAGCCTCTCCCAAAGTCATTTTTTTGTTTGTTTTGTTTTATGGAGCAAGCTCCGGGGGTTGATTCACGCTTGACTCATGTGGGGAGGAGGCATGATTTATTACAAATCCTTACCAGTACTGTACCACCTGAGGGAAGAGCAGAGAGAAATCTGCAATGTAGGCTTGCCGGGGCCTATCGTGGTAGGGACTTGTGTGTTTTTTGTTTTATTTAACAAATGTGCTTCTTCAAGTCAGGCTGCTTTCACAAGCGTTTTTAAAGAGACAGCTGCCGGGGGCCTATGGGGAGGTTGATTAGGTACTTAACTTTCGCTGCTGGCGGGGAGGTGGCATGATTTACAAACCACCAGTCCACCTACTAAAAGTGTCTCTCGCTTCCAACTACTGGGGGGGCCAGTCTATGGCGGGGGGCCTGGGGCATTTGCCCCATTTGTCCCCCCCTTAATCCGGCCCTGTTCCCAGCTAGCTACCCAGGCAACATTGATAATTCTTTATAAATTGAGAGTACTGAGGAATTTAGACAAACAGTACAATGTCTTTATATCTGTAGAGTTAAACAATATATTGATTATTTGATCAGGAGGAAGACACAGGTTAGCCGGTATGGACCCAATCCCAAACTCTCTTCTACTGTGATATAAAGGACATAAGAGTAAGACATGTTTCAAATCATCACGTACTTTCATCCCGCATTTACAGAATTTCAAGACTATACCAGGTGTTTTTTGTTTAAAATGAATGTAATTTGCTTTATATAACCCCAGTCAAACCTTAATAATGATAGTTTGATCGCAAGGATTTGAAAGATGAGATAAATAAAATTCAAGTCTGTGATGTACTTTGTGTGACAGGGAGCTCCTGCCACTCTTGATGACTGACCTTTTCTTAGATCTGTTGCAACAGTTTTTCTATTCCTTAGCCTAATCTATTCTTTACAATTTGTAGTCCAGAAGTCTGGCCACCTATGGGCAACCCCCTTCCCTTTCTTGACTATGCTATAGTGTCCTCTTTAATTTTTCTTTCCCTCTCAGGTCCTCGTAAGGGAGGTTATTGTTGTGACCTCCAAACTGATATAAAACAACAGGCTGTCTTCCTCGTTGTTGGATTTAGTATGCAATGGCACTATGTCATAAAATACTTTGATGTATATACATTACGTTTATGAAACCTCTAAATGTTGAAAATACAATGGCATTAAGTGTTTTTGATAAAGGTAAACAGTTACTAGGGGACTGTAGTATAAAAATTAAGTTGGTTGTGCTATTTAAAATGCTTGTAAGTTGCTATAAGTTGAACAAGTCTGAATTGTCATGGTGATTTGCATATATCCCATGGTGCTTTGCATTATGGAAGTATGTGTGATGTTGTGTTTCTTTGAAACTTGGCTTGTCAGTGCCCTTTGGGGTAACCCTTGTTTCGGTGCTTCTGCCCTGAGGTTCTTTGCCTTTAGCTTGTTTTTATTTTTTTATTATTTGAGCCCCCACCACCCAAGCAAACAAGTCCTGCATTGGGGAGGCTGAATCTCAACTGTTAAATTAGATCAGAGATCAGTGAGTCAGTAGGTGCTGGCTAAATGTAGAGGAAAGACTTGCATAGTGTGTTGCTAAAAAACTGATGTACTGAAGAAGGGCTATGCCGTTGCTGAAAGTTATCTCCTACATTTTGAATAAACATCACACAGAGATTATGTGTTGAACTTGAAGTTTGGTGTCTGGTCCATCTGTTATCCCACAACCCCACAAAAGACTTGGTCTAGAAGTGGGATAACTTGCGGGAAGCATCTGGAATGGCTGAAGAGGGACGTTTTCCGGTGGATATTGCCCAGCTATCCCAGGTGAACTGATACACCAGGAGTTGCCAGAGGAGAACCCGGGGAAGAAAGTCCATCGATTTCTGACTAGAACCATGGCTGACAGATGGGGAGAAGCTGTTGCCTGGACTGGACCTGGGAGCTCGGAGGAAGGCCAAACCTGAAGATGACGAAGAGATGCAAAGGGATGAGAAAGTCCAGTAGGGTTGAGGCAGGCAAACTGTGCAGAGAGGCAGAATACCAGAGCCAGGTGCTCGAGAGGTCCCTGCCAGAGAGTTTGGATGAAGAATTGGAGGAAGAATTTTTGTGGGCTCTGCTGGAGGAGGACCCCCTGATTGAGCAGGATATTCCTTTGTTTCCTGTGTTCCCAGGATGTTACCTGTTGGAGGTTGGAGATGCAAGTATGGAACTTGAATGTGAAACCCCAGGTAAGAATGTGCCTAGTGATACTGTGCTGGGGTTGATTCCAAGCAAGCAAGAAGAAACCTATGAGGCTGAAGGGACTTTTTCTTGTATTGATGCAGCTCATAGTTTCATAGATTGTATACAAGTTCAATGGGCTGAATGCCCTTTAAAGAACTCACACCTATCTTATAGGTGATAAGAGTACAGTCAATTCCTTATATATTCACATGCTTGGGACACCTTGTCTTTGTGCATTCATCCGAAATGGCATACAACCGAAATTGTATTGAAATCAATGGAGCCACTAAGTAAAACGCACTTTCTCACTTACTAGTCACTTTCTACATTTAGTGAACGTATCAAACTCATTGAAAATGTGCCAAGTCATCAAATGTTGCATACGCTGAGCTGTTTAAGCTATTTGTTATCTCCAACGCTCCTTGTTCTGACAAACAGGCTGAAACTGAGCAAAACTTGTATGTGTTTAACAACTGGCAGCACAGTTAGCACCTGTTTAATATGTGTGATTAACAGTATCAATGCCTATGAAGTCCCTGTTTGGAGGACAAAGTGTGCATACAACTGAAATTTGCTGTACATACAAGCACATTTTTTATTATTAAGTGTATAGGGTTGGGATTGGGACATGCCATTTTTGTGCATATATCCGGAATGTGCATTCATCCGAATGGCATACAAGTGGAATCCACTATATTTTTTATTTTCCGTATATTGATCAAGTCTAATTTTAAAGGTATCCATGGTTGGACTAGATACCACTTCTGTGGGAAGGCTGTTCCATAAATTAACCACCATCTGTGTAAAGAAATTACTTATTTTAGTAGTTTTCATAAATTCTCCTTTAATTACAAATCCATTATTTCTTGTATTAGCTGTAGTGTTGTTTAATGTGAGGCCTACAGCTGCACTTAAATATTTATCGTTTAATGCTTTGTATGTGAAGCATAAATCTCCTCTTGTTTGTCTATAACTTGCAGAGTATAATTTCAAGTTATTTAATCTGGATTTGTAATCCAAGTTCTCTTGACCTTTTATCATTTTAGTAAATTTTCTCTAAACCCCCTCAATCATTTTACAGCTTCTTTTGGAATATGGTTTGTTGAACTGAGAACAGTACTCGAGATGTGGTCTTACCAAACTGGAATATAGGGGCATTAAAACCTTGTTTTCCCTGCTTTTTATATTAGCCAAAATGCAGCCCATTATTTTATGGCACTTCTTGACTTTTACAGTGGTGTTATTTTCAAAGTTAAAATCATTAGTTATTACAGTGCCTAGGTCTTTTTCTTCAAATACAGACTGCAGTGATTGATTGCCTAACTTGTAACTATAACATGGATTGTTTTTTCCTATATGCATAACTTTGCATTTTTCAAGATTAAAATGCATACGCGTATTATGCCCCCATTCCATAAGTAGATCTAACTGTTTTTGTGTGTTATATTGGTCTGTTATTGAAGTTACAATTCCTCCCAACTTGCAGTCATCTGCATATTTGGCTAACCATATTTTGTCTAAGATTGGTATGGTTGAGATTAAGATATTTAAAAGGGTTGGTCCCAATACTGATCCCTGTGGGACGCCACTAGTCACCTTACTCAAAGAGGAGTTATACCCTTTGACTGTAACCTTCTGATATCGATTATATAACCATGAACTGATCCAACTTATAATATTGGGTGGTAATTCAATCTTTAGTAATGTGTTTATTAATATTTGGTGAGATACTTTATCGAACGCTTTATCAAAATCAAGGTAAATTACATCACTTGGGATACCTATGTCAAGTGCTTGACTTATTGGCTCGAAAAAATTGAGTTGATTAGTCAAACAAGATCTTCCAGAAATAAAACCATGCTGACTATGATCGGTTAGACCCTTGTTAAACATATGCTCATTAATTCGCTTTTGTAGCACCTTTTCCATAATTTTACAAACCACAGATGTGAGACTTATGGGTCTGTAGTTCTTAGGTTCATCCTTTTTCCCACTCTTAAAGATTGCAGTCACTGTAGCTATACGCCAGTCATTTGGTACTACACCTTCCTGGATTGATTGATTGAAGAGATAAGTAAGTGGTTCGTTATTAATGGGGCTAGTTCTTGAAGAAGTCTTGGAGTTATACAACAGGTCCAGGTGAACTATTGGTTTTGAGTGTATGTATTATATCGTAAACATCTGATGTACCAATAATATCTGGCTATGAATTAGTTAAGTTAATTTGTTGAGTTTGAGAAGCTGTTTTATCATATACACTTAAGAAGTATTTATTCAAGGTTTCAGCTATCTCTTCTTCATTTGTAACCAGCCTTCTTCAGTTTTTAGGGGCCCTACAGTAGGTTGATTACCTTTTAATGTGCCAATATAATTGAAAAATTGTTTTTTTATTATCTTTAATCACAGTTGCTAATTTTAGGTCAGTTTGTTTTTTGGTTTTTTTTATTATTCCTTTAATACTTTTGTTATATGAGTTAAGTTTATTAAGTAACGCTGAAGTTTTTGATTTCTTAAATTTCTGGAATATTTTTTTCTTCTTACGGATCAATTTCCTAATTTTATTGTTCCACCATGGGGGAGTACATCTGGTTTTATTATATTTGACTATAATAAGTACATATCTCTCAATACATTGTATAAGAAGTAATTTAACTAATTCCCAAATTTGTTCCGGATTTTTACCTGTAAGATCGTTTTTCCATTCCCATTTACCCAGGAAATTCCTCATTTTCTGATAGTCAGCCTTATGAAAATCTCTTACAACAGTTTTCCCTTTAGTATAGTCTATATTGTTCTTATAAGAGGCAGATATCATATTGTGATCAGACTCTCCAAGTGGTGGATAAAGTTGAATATTGTTTACTTTTTCATCACAATTTGTTAAAATTAAATCCAATATGTTATTACCTCTGGTTGGCAAGCGAATCATTTGTTCAAGATTTAACTCAATGAATAAATCAATGAATTTCTTGTCTAATGTTGATTTACCATCCAATGAGGTCCAATTAATGTGCGGTCAATTGAAATCCCCCATGAGAACATAATCACTTATGATTTTTCAAGTTCTTATGTATTCTAAAAGTTCAGTGTTTTGTTCTATAGTCAGATTTGGAGGGCGATAAATTAAGCCAACTGTTAAAGAATTATACTTGAAAAGCATTTTAACCCATATAAATTCTCATTCGTTTTCATTATCTTCAATAAATATTTCAACTAAATCTATTAACAGTACTGACTGGGGTATACTGCAGGCTAAAGATGCTAATATTGCCAAAATGTTACAATATGTTAAGATCAAGGAGGTGGTACATGTGTTTTATTTTTTTTGATGAAAAACCTACAAAGGAGAAAGTGGGTGGAAAATGGATTGGAACCTGTGTTGGGGTAACACTTAGAGTGTCTACTCTCAGGTGTCTGTATCAGTAGGAAGTGAAATGAAAGAATCAAGAGACATAGTGAGTTTTGTAGAGGGGTTGAACCTAGGAATGGGCCCCTGCTTAAAACTGACATGTCTGGTGGGGTTGGAGCAGGTAATTACTCACCGCAGAGAAAGCCAATTGCCCTCTTATCCATATTTTCGAAGATCATGGAGAGATTGGTCCATAGATAGCTTAGGAACTATTTGGATAAATATAAAAAAATTAGATAGTTCTCAGTTGGGCTTTAGGAAGGGTGTGTCGATGGACACCACACTCACGGACTTCATAGATTTAGTAACATCTCCTCTACGTGAGTCAAAGTCTGTGGGTGTGGTGTTTGTTGACCTAGCAAAGGCCTTCGATTTAGTGGATCACAACACTCTGGTGGGTAGACTAGGAAAACTGGGAATAGCACAGGAACCTTTAAACTGGTTCCGTTCCTGTTTGGAAAATAGAATGCAAATGGTTGTGGTGGAAGGAAGGTGTTCAACCCCTCTTCCAGTGTTACGAGGTCCCCCACAGGGGTCCATACTTGGAACTCTGTTATTTATCATTTATATAAACAAACTCCCAGACTATATGAATTCAACTGCAATCCGGCTATATGCTGATGATACTGTTCTGGTAGCTGAAGGACTCGATATTTATTTATTTGCTTTTGTTTACCAGGTAAGCACACTAGACAGTCAAGTGCCTATTTTCAGGTGCGAACTGGGAGGATTACAGGGTACATACAATGCATCTGACAAAGTCCTGGTAACATACAGGAGCATCAGGCATACATAAGTAGGTGACACAGCATATGGGACATTAGGCATAAACAGTTAAGTGGGAAGATAGCAACAGGATACATACCAGTAGTAATATGTAGAAAACATCTAAATAACATCACAATGTGGTAAAAAAATCAAAATATCAGATACAGTCAGTGTCAAGAGAGCCCGGGGAAAAAGGTAGGGATATGACAGGGTCCCCCCTCAGGGCAAAGTGGCAGAAAAAGTAAAAAAAAATGCCTAGTGCAAATTCACAGGAAAATTAAACAGCAGTCTCGTAGCAACAGTGTACAAGGGTGTCACCCCCAAATCAGTCGACTGGGGGAGAGAGAGACACGCTGCTAGGGTCTGTATGGCACATAGACAGGCTGAGGCCGATTTAAGGAAGCTCCAGAGGGATGCTTTGAAGCAGGGATGTGAGGGAGAGGAATGAGTTAATGCATTAAGGGAGTTCCACAATCTAGGCACATGGACAGAGAAGGCCCAATCCCCAGTACGGGTGCGGGTTTTTGGAACCAGGCGATCCTGTGCAGCACAGGATCTCAGGTGGCAGGACGGGGTTTCATGTTTGAGGGGAAGGGCAAGCACAGAGGGGGTGGCCGTTCTGACGATGTTATCAATGAAGTTGCTAAGGACAAAGGCACGGTGCTTTTCAGGGGGAAGACACTCCAGCCGCGAGTAAAGTTCACAGCAATGCATAAGACAAGGGGCGGAGAGTGCAAAGCGGCATATATTGTTATATGTAGTGTCCCATTTCGTGAGACTAGATTTCGGGACGGGGAAAAGGATACGAACCCATAACAGAGCGTGGGGAGGAGTATCCCCCTGGCTAGGGCGAGCCGGGCAGCCAGGGTGAGGCAACTTTTTGCTCTGTAGGCAAGTCCGAGCTTGACATTAGTTGCCTTACATGTATTCCGAAGATGCATGGTGAGGTCGAGTTGTGGGTCAGGGATTACTCCCAGATACTTAACGGAATCCACGGCCTGCAGGAGGGTGCCATTTGTTCCATAGACGTTCAGGGGAGCAGGGCAGGAATTAGTTTTGGCCGCTGAGCCAAAGAGCATGACCTGCATCTTTTTCAGGTTGATGGTCAGCTTATGGCCCTCTAGCCAGTTATGTATAAGCTCGAAGTCAGAGTTAAGCCTGGAGTTGATGACAGAGATATCCTGGGAGCTGGTCACGATGACGAGGTCATCCGCATAGAGGGTGGAGTGCCCATGGGATGTGATGGAGGGCAGTTCATTAATAAATAGGGAAAACAGAAAGGGTCCAAGGATGGAACCTTGGGGGACCCCGCAGGCAGCCGAGGACAGGTCAGAGAGGGTGCGGTTGAAGTAAGTGTATTGCTGCCTAGCCTCAAGGTAGTTGAAGAACCAAGCGGGGGGGGGGGGAATCCATGGGATTGAAGAGAGGAGCAGAGGAGGGAATGGTCAACCCGGTCGAGGGCCTTCGAGAGATCCACGAAGATGGCACCAGTTAGTTTGCCTTGATCTGTCGCGGTCCTAATCTTGGAGGTAACTACAGCAAGTGCGATGGATGTGCTGTGCCCTTTTCTGAAGCCATGTTGCGCGGGGGAGAGAAGAGCTTAACTCTGAAGGTAGTGGGAGAGTTGTGAGGCAACTACCTTTTCAAGGAGCTTACAGATAGCTGAGAGTATGGCGATAGGGTGATAATTCATAATGTCTTTGGGGTCACCTTGTTTGAAGACAGGGACAACCTTGGCCATTTTCCAAATGTCTGGGATGTTCTCCGTGATAAGAGAAGTGTTAAAGATGTGACAGACAAGCCAGGCAAGGAGGGGAGCCCCCAGGTTGAGCAGTTTTGGCTCGAGGCTGTCATGTTCTGCCCCGGTGTGGGGTGAGAGGCCAACCAGGAGTTTCTGGGTTTCCATAACTGCGACCCATTTTAGGTAGAAGGATGGTTGGGGGGGGTGCACCCACTCAGGGGCTTTAGGGCAGGGGGCTGGGAGGAAGGGTGAGCAGGCAAGTCAGAGAACATGGAGTTAAATGCATTAGCAATAGTTTGGGGGTTGTTGCAGTTGACCCCACCAATGTGTATGTCAGCTACCAGTTCCCAGGCAGACCCACCGACCACATTTTTAATGTTATGCCAGAAACTCCATGGATTTTTGGCTGTGGCTAGTAGGGCAGATTGGCAGTATTCACTCTTCGTGGTGTGGATGTCTCTTTTACAAGAGTTTCTAAGCTGCCGATATTCTAGGAGGTCATTGTTGTTGCGGGAGATCTTGTATTTCACCCAGCATTTGTCCCTACGTTTCATAAGGGAGAATAGGCCTCCATGGAGCCACTTAGTAACAGTGCCCCTCACCCTCCTTTTAGTGAGGGGGGCATGCTTGTTTTGCAAGGGGAGAAATACCGCAAGGAAATGATCGAGGGCTGCTACAAGGTCGTTGGTGGCAGCAACCCTGGACCAGTCGACGTGGTGTAGGTCCACAAGATAGTCAGAAAGTATAAATTTAGAATAGTCCCTCACTGGATCACTTTGCAGGGGATTTTGGGTGAGGAGATGCTCCATATGCAGTAAGTTGGAGAGTGATCTGAGATGACGTCAGGGAGAATTCCTGAGGAGACAGTTCTGTCTGGTCTATTGCTCAGTACCCAGTTAATAGTGGATCCTTTATCCCCCCAGGAGGTGATCCTTGTAGGTACCGTGATGAGCTGGCTGAGAGTGAGGCTTGAAAGTAGTGGTTCAAATTGTTTGGTATTGGGCCCCAGCCAATTGAGGTTAAGGTCACCCAGGACTAGTAACTCATTTGAGCCAATCTTGTCCCTCAGGCAGTCAAGTAGTGAGGAGAGACCTGGTATGCCTCCCTTCGGAAGGTTGTAGGCACAAACTAGGTGCACCTTTTTTGTGTTCCCTAGAAGGAGAAGGGCATGTAGGAACTCACAGGCATGGGGGTGCAGGGGGTGTAGGATCAACAACTGATATGTTAAGGTGCACCTTATAGTAGAGAAGCACTCTGTCCCCATGCTTATTTCCTGCCCGGTCTTGCCTGATGAGGCTGTAGCCCGGAAGGGCACACAGGGAGTCAGGGATGTGAGGCTTCAGCCATGTTTCCGAGATCCCCATAATATCAAGTTTGTAGTAGGCCACCCAGGCTGTTAGTTCTGCTAGGTTGTGGAGGATACTGCGAACGTTCAGGTGTGCAATTTTTAGGCCTTTAGCTGATAGCCAGGCAGGGGGAGACTCAGATGAGAGTAGGGAGGCCTGAGGACCTAGATTTTTGACTATGTTCCGAGCCAGACCTGGGAGGGCCATAGCGCCAGGCGTGAGTACCACAGATGAAGTCGAGCCACTGGGTGAGGTAATTCCCGAGCAAACAGTACCTCTGCCAAGGTCGGCAGAGGGTAAGCCCAGGCAGGTTACGTGAGTACAGTACGCAGCCAGCACGTTCAATACGAAAGGACTTATATCAACGGCCCTTGGGCAATAGGACAGGGACATAGCTAAGATCTGATGACGGGGGTGCCTCAGGGGAGGCGGGGTGGAGTGACAATGGCCAAGTGACTCACTTCCTGATACAGCAGAAATGCAGTAACGCAGGCCTTAGAAAAGAGCAGAAGCGCTGTAAGGCAGGTGTGCAGGTGTATGAGATGATGGCACAGGCTAACAGAAAGGCATTGTAGACCCTTATGGGGCTCAGCTACAGGGATCACACGCTGGGCAGCTAATAAAAGAGTTGCAATTTAAACTAGTAGTTAGGTTAGCTGGAGCCTGGATTTTCCCAGGAAGTAGGTAAGCCTGGAATAAAGTGTGAGCCAAAGGCAGATACTAGGACTTTGGGACAGTGTATCAAAAAGGAAAGGTAGTGGTGGCCCCTAGGGCCGAGAGCAGATAAGCTGCTAATGGAAAAGAGGGCTGTTAGGTTTTACAGTGAATACAGCGTCGTTGCTCACGTTACCCTGCCAGTCTGTATAAGGCACAGTAGACCTAGGGTGGTGGTGGGGGTGGTGGGGCAGCCAGCGTGGAGTGCCGGCAGGGCTCCTGTGTGCTCCAAATGAGGACTGTGCTGGCGTCTGTGGACAAGACAGCCGCAAACCAAGCTGGCGTCTGCAGCTTCAAGGGGAAAAAGGCTTCATTGTGGCCGTACCTGTGTGCTGGGGGATTCCTCGGGCGGTCCGGCTTGCTGTGGGGGAGGCCAGGCTCCGAGGCCCCCACAACCTGCCAAGGGAAGAGCAGAGAAGAAGGGAGTTATATACTGGAGAACTGGTAAGTAGAAGGAGGAGTCACAGTGTACCAGCAGTGGCAAACTTACTGGCTCGCCTGCAGCTGGGAGCAGTCTGCATAAAATAATTTAAACACAACAAAGGTTTTACTCCGAGTCAGCCTGCAGCTAAAATTAATTAGAGAACTACATTAACAGGATCCCTCCTTAATAACTGGTTAGCTAAGACTAAATTTAACACCATGTTAGCTGGCTCCTTCCCAAATTAACAGACAGACAGGCTGCCGCTATGAAATCTTAGCCTAAAATGAAATCAACAGGTTAGCATGCTAAACAGAAAAAGCACTGTCTCCCGCATTGTTCAAGTCCAAGGATGAGCTGATTAGGCTCCCCTGCAGCTGTAGCTCCCGTACCTAAGTTCAAACGGAATTCAAACCCAAATTAAAGCACCCTCCAGAATGGTGCACAAACGAGCAGATTTTAGCTCAGCAGAAGCTTAGGCAGAGACCTACAAGTTAAGGCACCACCCCAGAGTAGCACAGACACATCACAAGTCCAGCATTAGGAGGCAGTAAAAACAATGAGGACTGTGCTGGCCTCTGCGGACAAGGCAGCCACAAACCAAGCTGGCGTCTGCAGCTTCAAGGGGAAAAAGGCTTCATTACGGATGTACCTGTGTGCTGGGGGATTCCGCGGGCAGTCTGTCTTGCTGTGGGGGAGGGCAGGCACCGAGGCCCTCACAACCTGTGTGCTGGGGGATTCTGTGGGTGGTCCAGCTTGCTGTGGGGGAGGGCAGGCTCCGAGGCCCTCACGGCCTGTGTGCTAGGGGATTCCTGAGGTGGTCCGGCTTGCTGTGGGGGAGGCAGGCTCCGAGGCCCTCACAACGTGTGTGCTGGGGGATTCCGCGGGTGGTACAGCTTGCTGGGGGGGAGAGCAGGCTTCAAGACCCTCACAACCTGTGTGCTGGGGGATTCCGCGGGCGGTCCAGCTTGCTGTGGGGGAGGGCAGGCTCCGAGGCCCTCGCGAAGTTGAACACAAACTACAGGCTGACTTTACAATCTTACAAAAGTTTTTTCATTCCTCAAACCTGATTTTGAATACTAAAAAGACACAAACAATGTTGTTCAATCCTAGGTCACTGAGGAAAACGCAAACACTAGATGATCTAAAGATAATGAATACCACTGGCACAGTGCTAACTCAAGTCTCAGCATATAAATATTTAGGGGTGACAATAGATCATAATTTTACTTTTGAACATCACATAAATGGGCTAGTTAAGAAATGAAACACTAAAATAGGGGCTTTAAGGAGATCGGCAAATTGCTTAACAAGGGGGGGATAGGATGAAAGTAGCAAACCATTTAATTTTACCATTGTTTGATTATAGGTCTCATGTTTATACCCATGCCAGCAAATGTTTGCTTGAAAAGTTGGATAAATGTTATAATAGGCTAGCAAGATATATTTTGAGATGTAAATATGACACCTATCACTGTTATTTGTTTATAAAATTAAATTGGACTTCTTTAGAACTCCGTAGACAGGAAATCTGGGCTAATATTGTTTTAAAAAGACATAGATCAGGTATTCCACTAGTTTTAGCAGAAAACACTTGTTTCTCCCCAGCACCAGTTTAACCTAAGAAAAAAAGCTACTAGGGATTTGGTAATCCCAAAGATTACAAATACATTCTGTAATTTAACGTTTCAGTACAAAGCTGCTGTAACTTGGAAAAACTTAACACTAGGGGGTTAAAACCCAAGATATGAGTTTTAAAAATGTTTAAATTGAGATGAAACTGGCATTAAGCTTTTCTTGTGCATGTAATAGATAAATCTTATGTCTCGTTTCTTTGTATTGTCTAAGTAGTAATTATTGTGTGTAAGAGGATAATCATTGTTACGTATGACTGATATCTCTTGTAATTTATGTCATAACATCAAACAGGTGCACCTTGTAAAGAGGCCCTTTTTGGCTCTAAGGTGATTGGAGTTGTACTTCAAATGTCCTGTATAAATAAACATGTTACTACTACTACTACTACTACTGGTACTGGACTTTATATCCGTCCAGATTTTTGGTTACAAAATATGACAGATTTTCCTTAAAAGGAGATGGGAAGGTACCATTAGGCTCTGTTGAGAAATGTGTTAATGCCTCAGGGTAAAGAATGGTGATATCCACTATATTTATGATAGAATGATTATCATTATAGGGACCATGAGACAGAGCTTCTGAAGCTGGTTGGGTAGAAACTCCATCCCTTTCTGGGACAGGAAGATGGTAATTGGTCTGCAATAACTGCTTCCCCTTTAAGGTGGGGATATGTGGCAGGGAGCTCCTGCCACTCTTGAGGACTGACCTTTTCTTAAATCTTTTGCAACAGTTCTTCTATTTTGTGGCCTAATGTATTCTTTACAATTTCTAGTCCATAAGGTTGGCCACCTATGGGCACCCCCTTCCCTTTGACTATGCTATAGTGTCCTCTTTAATTTTACTTTCCCTCTCAGGTCCTCGTACAGGGAATTTATTGTTGTGACCTCCAAGCTGATATAAAACAACAGGCTGTGTTCCTCATTGTTGGATTTAGTATGCAATGGCACTATGTCATAAAATACTTTGATGTATAGTATATACCTTATGTGTATAAGACCTGTAAATGTTGAAAATACCATGGCACTAGGTGTTTTTGATAAAGGTAAAAACTTACTAGGGGACTGTATTATAAAAATTAAGTTAGCTGTGCGATTTAAAATGCATGTAAATTACTGTAAGTTGAACAAGTCTGAAATGTTATGGTGATTTGCATATATCCCTTGATGCTTTGCATTATGGAAGTATGTGTGATGTTATGTTTCTTTGAAACTTGGCTTGTCAGTGCCCTTTGGGATAATCCTTGTTTCAGTACTTCTGCACTGAGGTTCTTTGCCTTTAGCTTGTTTGATTTTTTTTTTATTTGAGACCCCACCACCCAAGCAAACAAGACCTGCATAGGGGAGGCTGAATCTCAACTGTTAAGTTAGATCAGAGGTCAGTGAGTCAGTGGATGCTGGCTAAGCATAGAGGAAAGACGTGCATAGTCTGTTGCTAAAAAACTGATGTACTGAAGAAGGGATATGCCATTGCTGAAGGTTATCTCCTGCAGTTTGAATAAACATCACACAGAGATTGTGTGTTGAACTTGAAGTTCGGTGTCTGGTCCATCTGTTATCCCACAACCCATCTACACTTTGATATTTCTGTTCCTTTGATATAAATTCAAACTGCTAATTCTAGATTGTTCCAAGTTAACTGCTATGTCCCTACTCTTGGTTTTGGCTTCTCTATGTCCTTTCTTGGTGTAGTATAAATTTCATATAGCAAGTTACCTAGTCCCATTGGCGGCAGATGTTCCCTAATGAGTTTAATAATTGGAAAAATGAAACCCCAATGTGTGTAACTGATTTGTTCTTCCAAACACTGTCTGGTCAGCTTCTCCTCTGGTAAGAGGAATAGGTTCAATACAAATAGTAGATGCATTTCTCTTATCAGAGAAGATAAAGAAAATTTCCCCAGCTCTGCTCTCAACATTTCGGCAGGAACTGTATTTGGAACTAGAACGTACCGTAATGTTTCATTTAGGACAATTTCTAGAGGTCTGATATTCAGGGAACCCCAAACTTCTGATGCATATGCGTGCAGTTTTGGAGGCCACATTTAAAGAGGGACATTGAACTCCTGGAGAGGGTCCAGAGGAGGGCTTGGGGGACAGGACCAATGGGGAGAGGCTCGAAGAGCTAAATATGTACACGTTGGAAGGGAGAAGGGACCGGGGGGACATGACAGAGGTCTTCAGGTACATGAAGGGGGTAAATGGGGAGGAGCAGTCAGGGTGCTCTGAAGGAAGGGGCAACTGGAGGGCATGGGTGGAAGCTGGAGGGGGGGAGATTCAGGGGAGAAAGGAGGAGGTGCTACTTCACTGAGAGGGTGGTGGAGCCATGGAATGTACTGCCCAGGGGGCTGGTGGAGGCAGAAACGGTGGAGGGGTTCAAGAGGGGGTGGGACAGGTACAGGGGTAGGGTTCTGCAAACAAAAACCAGTGCAGCGAGAATATCTGGGACTGGGAAGGGAGAAGCCAGAGAGGGAGAGGGGGGCAGCAAGGTCAGCTCCCAGGGTGGGGGTTGACCAAACGAGCAGACACAAAAGACCGTTAGGCCTATTCTGCTGGCATTTTAATATGTAGTATGTACAATTTCCAATTTTAATTTCATATTTAATACTGTTAAGATGCCTTTGACTGAACCATTTCCTAATTTGTAATTGAATTTCTTGAAAGCACTGAAAGTATTTTTCATTTGGTTTCTATTAACTCAATATGTTTGGTCCAAAAAGTGTTTTCTGCTAATCTCACCCCTAGGTAACCATAATAGCCAGTTGTTTCAATAAAATAATTTTCTATATGTAATTTAGGCTTTTTTCTTTGCTCTGTTTCCACAGATCCCTAGCTTAGTCTTGTATTTGTTTATGCACAAAGCATTTTCTGCACACTGTTTTGATGGGAAGATTCCATTTTCTCTAAAGTTCCAGAAAAGAAGTTGACAGTAATGCGATATCATCTGCGTAAGCTAATAAGCAGATATGATTATCAAATACTGTACCATAGCAGAGTGGAACTCAGGATTAGAAAGTTGAGTTATTATTGAGTTACTATATATGTTAAATAGCAGACAGGCCAATATGCGTTCTTATCGGACACTTAGATTTGTTTGTTTTTTCTTGTTGAGTTAGCATTCTGATTATTCTTGAACCTGTACCCATGTATGTTGATATTATTTTATTGCTATGTCCAAATGATAAGGGCCTATACCAAGTGACCATGAACTATGACATAACAGTTGACTGAATCTATCACAAGCTGCCTTCAGGCAAATAAAGTAGCAATAACGCTTAGATTTTCCTTTTTTTTTTTTTTTTGTCAACTCTGTTTATGCCCCCTTCTCTCTGGTCCCTTGGGTCTCTCTCTCTCTCTCTCTCTCTCTCTCAGCCACTGGTCTGACACTCCATCCCGCTCCACCTGAGACTCCCACTGGCCGCACCTCCATCTTGTGTCGCTCCTTCACCATCACCTGGCTAAGCTGACCCCTCCAGCTCTGAACCCCCCCCTTGGCAGAGCCGCCACTCCTCCGGCACTCTATCTGGAATCTAGTGGGCCACCAGAGTGAGAAGAGGAGCCAGAGGCCGGACAGGGTGGGCCCGGCGGTCAGCATAGGGATGTCAGCCAAGGACAAGCCTTCACCTACCCAGGTGCCATGGCTTTTTCCTCCTTTTTTCATTCCCCCCCACCCAACATGGGATGTGCAAAGCCGTCTAGCGTGTGATGTGAGCGCATCCATGCATGTCCACAGGATGGCCACCCAATGTTCCCCCGCAACTGGGCCCTTGACTGCAGTGCGCCTGGTCTCCACCAGGCATCACTAGCATTGTGGGACATGAATCCCCCTCCCTCCCAGGAGAGGAGAGCAGTCTGTTAGATGCTCAATCCAGTCCTCCTCAGCCAACCCCCGGCTCTCTAGGCTCATTTCTGAACCCAGGTCACCGTCGTGGCACGAGGTAAGGTGGATGCCTCAACACCACTGGGCCGGCCACTTAGAAACGTGACATATTTATATAGAAGATGGTCAAGAACAAAGCAGTGCTGGATAGTAGAACGATTCTGTCGAAAACCATTTTGAGTTTCTGCTAAGAGATGATTTTAAGATGCCCAAGTCTGTAGTCTTTGAAGAATGATTCAACAAAACAACTTTTGTGAAATATCCAGGAGACGGACTGGTCTATAAATTCCTGGATCAGTTATCTGACCCTTTTATAAATCGGGAATATTATACTGCCTCTTCAGCTCTCAGGGAGTTCTTCTCCCTGCAGAATTTTGTTAAAAATGTTCAAAAAAATAGGAACCCACTATTCAGGAAAAGACATAAAGTATCAGCTAATATCTTATCTGGGCCAGGTGCTTTATTATTTCTCATTTGATTCTAAGCTAAAGTTATATCCTCATTTTTACAAAATATTGACCTAGGAGAAAAGGAAGTTAATATTATTTCTTGCAAGTTCTGATAAATTGAAGGTCTCTGTTCTTCAACCATTGAAAAATACAAAGATTCATAGGCCCAGATATTCAGACTGCGCCAGGCTGTGGCGCAAGCCTGGGCACAGCGCAACTTTGCTGCTCAGGGGCATTGACAGGGTGATATTCAACGGAGCTGCACTATGGCACAGCATCGCTGAATATCGCACCCTGGCCACCTACAGTGCATATGGCACAGTGGCACTGCGCCAGTGCAAGTGGCCAGAGTGAAGCAGGAGGATGCGCTAGCGCAAGTTCCATTGCACTAGGTGCAACAACCACGATATTCAAAAGTGCACATGCAGATGGGGCCATAATGCATGCAAGGTGCAAATGGGGCCATTTGCATGTCGATACTCGCCATTGCATGCAGGTGGCAGTCCCTGGCGACTTGCGCCTGGCGTCCTGCCAGGCTGCAGCCGTCAGGGACCAATGCCCCCTGCACATCGCAGAGAAGTGCCCCAATGCCCGATCGCAGGCATGTGCAAAACAAGTACACGTCCTATATCCCTGGTGGTCCCGCACCCTAGAGATGTTCTCCACAGTGGTCATCACAGTCAACTACCCAAAGTCTATGATGAACCCATCACAAACTCCCCAGCATATAGGAGCAGTGCTGGACACCTCTCAGGGCATGGTGTTTCTTCCCAAGGCTCGGGTGGATGCCATTCTGGCCCTCATCATGCGGCTGAAGACTTGTTGGTATATCTCAGCAAGGGACTACCTTCTGCTCCTGAGGCATTTGGTGGCTACCATCGCCATTGTCCCTCATGCCAGACTTAACATGAGGGTTCTTCAGTGGACCCTCAGGGATAGGATCAGAAGTGGGATGACTTTGATGCCTCAGTCCTTTTGTCTTCCCCGGCATTTCGTGCCTTGCAATATTGGAAGTCCATGGACAATTTACTAAGGGGCATGTCATTCCATCCCGAAGTCCCAGACCTCGTTCTAACGACAGATGCCTCCTTGATGGGCTGGGGTGCCCATCTTCAGGGAGTTCAGTCCCAGGGTTCTTGGATAGAAACACAGAAACATAGAATTTAACAGCAGATAAGGACCGCTTGGCCCACCTAGTCTGCCCATTTTCCTACCTAACAGATAAGCTGCAGATCCTAGTTAATCAACAGCTTACTTCCTCCTACCCCCCACTAGGACTGCCTTATGCCTCTCCCATGCATTCTTGAAGTCCCCCACTGTTCTTGCCTCCACAACCTCTTCAGGGAGGCTGTTCCATGCATCCACAACCCTCTCAGTGAAAAAATACTTCCTCACATTACCTCTGAACCGTCCCCCCTCTATCTTCAAATTGTGCCCTCTTGTTCTTGCACATCTCTTTTTCTGGAAGATGCTACCCTCTTGGACTTTGTTAATTCCCTTGAGGTACTTGAAAGTTTCTATCATGTCCCCTCTCTCCCTTCTTTCCTCAACAGTATACATATTAAGCTCCTTTAGTCTTTCTTCATATGTCTTCTGGTGCAGACCTCCACCTTTTGGTTGCCCTCCTCTGGACAGCCTCCACTCTGTCTATGTCTTTAGGAGATGGGGTCTCCAGAACTGCACAGTACTCCAGATGGGGTCTCACCAACTGTCTGTACAGAGGGATAACAACTTCCTGTTTTCTACTATTGATGCCTCTTCCTATGCATCCCAGTATCCCCCCAGCCTTCCTTACTGCCTTCTCACATTGCTTGCCCACCTTTAGGTCATCTGATATAATTACCCCCAGGTCCCTTTCTATTTTTACTGTTGTCAGTATCTCACCCCCCATTGTGTATACTTCCCCTGGGTTTTTGTTTCCCATGTGCATTACCTTGCACTTATTTGCATTGAATCTGAGCTGCCATACATTTGACCATTCCTCCAACCTTGCCAAGTCCCTTCTCATCCTTTCCACTCCATCTTGTGTATCAACCCTGTTGCAGATCTTTGTGTCATCTGCAAAGAGACATACTTTTCCTTCCAGTTCCTCTGAAATGTCACTTATAAAGACATTAAAAGGACTGGTCCATACTGAACCCTACGGTGCCCGCTAGTAACCCTCCTTTCTTCACTGTGTACTCCATTTACTACTACCTTTGCGTCCTGTTGTCTAGCCAATTTTTATACAGGCTACCACCTTGGGACCCACTCCAAGGCTGGCTGTCTTGTGTATTAATCTTTGTGTGGGACTGTATCAAATGCCTTGCTAAAATCTAGGTAGGCCATGTCCACAGCCTCCCTGATCTACTACTTTGGTCACTCAGTCAAAGAAATCTATTAGATTCGTCTGACACAACCTTCCATCGTGAATCCATGCTGCCTTGGGTCCTGTGCCCCACTGGCCTCTAGGTACTCAACAATTCTTTCCTTCAGAAGTGATTCCATCATTTTTCCTACCACTGAGGTCAAACTAACTGGTCTGTAGTTTTCTGCCTCTGTCCTGCTCCCACTTTTGTGAAGAGGAATCACATCTGCCCTCCTCCAGTCCTCGGGTACCACCCCATCCTCCCATGATTTGTTAAAGAGAGTAGTCAGTGGTGTCACTAGTTCTGCCCTTAGTTCTTTTAGAATTCTTGGGTGAATCCCATCAGGCCCCATTGCTTTGTTCACCTTCAATTTTATTAGTTCTTTCAGAACCCTTTCTTCTGTAAATGGACTTGTATCAACCCCATCTTCAGAGTGTTTCTCTTGTTTGGTTTAGGTAACTCTCCCTCCTCTTCCTTTGTGAATACTGAGCAGAAATATTCGTTCAGTATCCCTGCTTTTTCACTGTCACCCTCTACCCACATTCCCTCCCCTTTATTAAGCTTCAGTATCCCTCCTTTGGTCTTTCTTCGCTCCCTAATGTACCTATAAAAGGTCTTATCCCCCTTCTTAACAGAATTGGCTATCCTTTCCTCGGTTTGGGCCTTTGCTAGTCTGACTGCCTTCCCAGCCTCTTTCTGCTTTAACTGATAAAGTTCTCTGTCCTGCTCCTTCTGTGTTTCCTTATAGTTCCTGAATGCTGTCCTTTTCTCCTTAACCTTCCCTGCCACCTCTTTTGAGAACCATAACGGTTTTTTCCTTGAAGCTGGATGAAGCTGGAAGCTTGTCTTCACATCAACGTCCTGGAAATGAGGACTGTCTCATATGCCATACACGTGTTCGAGACATTACTCCCCCAGGGTTGCCTTCAGGTGCAATCAGACAGTTCAGTGGTAGTTCACTACCTGAACAAACGAGGTGGTACCCATTCATACCCTCTCTGCCGAGAATCCATGAGGGTTTGGTTTTGGGCAATCCAGAAGGGCATTTACCTTCTGGCAGTCCACATTATAGGGGTACTGAATACCCTAGCTGACACCCTGAGAAGAACCACTGCTTGGGCCCATGAATGGGAACTCCACTCCGACATCTTAGAAGTCTTCTTCCCGCAGTGGGGTCGCCTGGAGTTAGACCTGTTTGCCCTTTCGGTAAAATGTGAAACTGCCTCTCTATTGCTCTCTAGAGCGCAGTCCTGGAACTTTATGGCTGGACACCTCATCTCGTTCCTGGACAGGAAAATGTCTTTATGCTTTCCTGGCCTTTCCTCTCCTACAGAGAGTTTTCCTAAAACTGGTCAAGGACGAGGCACCTATGATTCTCATAGCCCCCCACTGGTTATGGCAAATCTGGTTCCCCATGAGGTTGCAAGTCTTGGATCAGGATCCTCTTCCTCTGCCTTTTTGTCCAGCCCTCCTATCACAGGTGAACAGCTCCCTGCTGCACCTGGACCTTCACTCCCTGCACCTGCATGCCTGGCTCCTGAGGATGTAATCCTCTCTCGCCATCGGGTGTCCCCAGGGGTAGCAGAGATCCTGAGGGTGGCTTGGAAGCCATCTACTAGGTCATCCTACTCTATGAAATGGACATGTTTCTCCATTTGGGCCTCTTCCCAGGAACTGGACCCTATGAGTGTTCCCCACAGAACATCCTAGACTACCTGCTCTCTCTGTCCGAGTGTGGCCTAAAATATTCCTTGATAACAGTACACCTAGTAGCTATTTCTGCTTTTTATTTACCTGTGGACAACAAACCATTGTCTCAGTTGCCTCTGATCAGATCCTTCTTGAAAGGCATCCTACATTTGCATCCCCATATTCTGGACCCAGTCCGGGTGTGGGATCTGAATTTTGTGCTTGAAAAACTGACTGAAAGTCCTTTTAAGCCTGATGATACATGCAAGCTCTGATTTCTGTCATTAAAAATGATTTTTCTGGTGGCGAGTACATCGGGTAGACGTATCTTGGAGTTACAGGCACTTATGTGCAAGTCACCTTACTTACAGTTTCATATGGATCGGTTGTCCCAACATACTAACCCCTCCTTTCACCCGAAAGTGGTTTCTGAATTTACTTTAAATCAGTCCATTCACTTGCCAGTATATTTTGCGGAGCCTGAGAATCCAGGGGAAGCCCTGTTTCATACTCTCGATGTGCAAAGAACATTGAGAATTTATTTTCTCCGCACCGAATAGTTGCGAAAAACTGAGAAACTTTTTGTTTCTTTTGCCCCAGGACAACTGGGCAGTCGGATTTTAAAGCAGTGTTTGTCCACATGGTTGGCCAACTGCATTATGTTCATATATAACAAATATGATAAACCTCTCACAGGATCTCTGAAGCCCCACTCCATTAGAGGCATGGCTACCTCCACGGCATGTTTTTGAGGCATCTTGGCTTCAGAAATTTGCAAGGCCGCCACCTGGTCTACTGTACATACATTCACAAAACATTACAGTCTAGACATTGCTTCCAAGAAGCGTGACGCTTTTGGGCAGGCCATCCTCTACGGCCTACTGTCCTAATCTGATGCGGTTCGCTTCCTCCTCCCATGGGCATTATAACTGCTTGGGATTCTTCCCATTTGTTATGGCCTGCTTCAAGAGATTGGCTGGAAGAAGATAGTACAGTTGCATAAGAACTTACCGTAACAGCAGATCTTCGAGAGTATCGCTTGCAGCAGGCCATGCTGCCCCGCCGCCTTCTCCCTTGCTCCTGCTTCAAAAGGGTACCTTGCTCCAGCCTCTCATGGAAGCTTCGAGCTGCTGCCCTTTTGTTCCTCTCCTCGGTTCCCATTGGAGACCTTTTAGTCACTTCCCATATCGGTGGCTAAGATGGAAAAGAACTGAGGAGTATCAGGGACCTCCCTTTTGTATATGAGCACACCAGGTAACAGGAAGGGGAGGTCCCTGGGTTGACTGCTGAGAAGTCATCCAGAGGATGTGATGCCTGTGGTTGATATCTCATGTGTTATGGCCTGCTGCAAGAGATACTCCTGAAGATCTACTGTTACGGTAAGTTCTTATGCAACTTCACTTTCTTCCCTGAGGCCTGAACTTGGGAGGTGTGCAGACAGCCAGGCCAGAGAGTCAGAGAAGCACCAGCATGAGATTGTAGCCCCCACCCCACCCACCCATGGGGGTACGGGGGCATCTGAGTTCTTTAGGCCAGAAGCACCCATGAGGAAGAAGATAAAGAAAAAAAGAGAACTATCTAGAGAACAGGAAAGAAGAGGACTGAGAGCAGAGTAGCAGAGAGACAGAGGCAGAAATACTGTAATGAGAACCAGACTGAGTGTATTTAGAGGTTGGAAGAGAACTGAGAAGGAGAGAACTTAACTACAGTGAACTGAGAATCCAGAGGCCCCATGATGTTACACAAGAGAGATCTTTAGGTGGAGAGGTGGTGGGCTGCCATCAAGAGAGTCGCCCAGGGTTCATGAGGACCACCCAGGTTTTATAGTAAAGAAAGAAAGTATCCTGGGCCATAGGATGGAGCCATGGGGAAGTCTAAGAAAAATGGGAGCATGTCAATTCATCCTGGTCATTTCACTTCGTGACAACTCGCCCTGGTCTATTAGCTCCATCGTCAGTTGGCTCCCATGTCAATTTGTCTCTGGACAATTCACTCCCACTATATATCATACTGTACTTCAACAACAATTACAGTACAACTTCCACTTCTACAACCCTCAAGCACATTACCTCATCTGGTGAGCAAATTGCACCCACCTAGAGTTTATAATATTTACGCTGGGGGCAAGTTGTCTGGGGACGAATTGACATGGGAGCTGATCGACACCAAACCTAATAATCCAGGGTGAGTTGTCATGGAGAGAAATGACCGGGACAAATTGTGATGTAGCCAGGAAAAATCCTCTATACAACGGCCATTGAGATGCTCTGACTGTTGGAGGTCACACAGATACGCAACACGTGACCCGCCAGGGATATGTCTGTGGCCTGGGAAATTCTACAGAGCTCATACCACCATGAGCTTAGGGAGCTAAGGGTAGGGTATGTGGAAGTTTGGGAGGGGGCACAGCCCCAGAGGGTATCCCAGAAGGTGGGAGTGCTGTGAAGAGTGCAGCAGCTTTAGGCAGATGGGATGATAATAGATCTATGTAGCCTTTGTTCTCCAGTATTTGGGGCCATAGTTAGCAGTAACCTGTCATCCTGTGCTTTATTTCTTATAAGGGGGATAACAGTTACTCTATCCTGGTTGGATAGAGCTAGGAATGTGTGACTTTTGGGAGGAACTAAAAGATATAGGTGGCACTGGAGGTGTAGTTAAAGTCTCTTTGTCACTGTTAAGTACAGCCATTTAAGTGTTAGGGCCCTCATGCTGAGAAGTGCTGGAGACCATATGAACTTGGTATGGCACCTGGTGCTGAGAGTTCCAGCTTCTGCACTAAGGTGGCAGCTTCTGCAGAGGTTTGCATCCCTATGTCTTTAGCTGCATTCAAACTGTTCCTTTGGAATGACCTCTCTAATAGTCTCCAGGCATGCACATCCCTTGGGGGCTTTAAGAAGGGTCTTAAGACCCACCTTTTGGAGCTGAGCCGCTGCTCATGCAACCACTGAGATTCTATAACCCTGCTGGAAGGCTGGTCACATGGCTATGCTGGTTTCTTTGCAGACTACTGCTCCCTTATTGGGACCTTTACTTGACTTCTGATTGTATTGTGTCATATGTACTGCCTCTCTTGTTGGTGTTAATTTGTATTTAACCTGCCTGCTGTACCTTTAATTGTGACCTTGATTGTAATGTCTATACTGTTTAATATGTTCTGGTGTTTCTCTAGATCTATGTCCCCAGTCCTGTAACTGGTGAATACCTTAGCTCAGCACCCACCCTGAAGGGGCTGTACGCATTGCTGGAAGCCTTTGCACTTAAAGGAACTGTCCCCATTCCTGCTCTCTCTCCTCTCTCAGCTGGCTTATTTCCCTCTTCCTATGCCTACAAACAGCCACCCCCCGAGTAGTGTTACCCGTGAAGCTAGTCATGATGCGACTAACTTACTCCAAGGGACTCCTCATAGTTTGGCCTCCTCCTGTTCCACCTTCAGCTTCAAACAACTTGTTCTGACTCTACAAAAAAAAACAGCTACTGCCAATAGCCTATTATCAACCTACCACCCTAACAATCTACCTGACCTTGAGCTTTTCCCCCATCCTGGATTCCTGACACCAGTCCAGCGCAGCAAAACTATCCTGGTATTATACCATACCAAGAGGATACATAAGCTACCGTTCCATCACCCCCTACCGTCCAATCCCAGCTATGCCTCCTACTGCTTTCTGGTGATATTGAACTAAACCCAGGACCCGATATGGGACAATCAGCTGATATTGTCATGTCTACCTTGGACAGCTCCCCTATCTTAGTTCCTAACTGGAATGACACCAAAGGACTAAAGATCGCCCACATGAATATCCAGAGTATTTGGGGCAAAGTGGCTGAACTTGACACCTGGTCCCAGCTATCAAAACCAGATGTCTTCTGCATAACAGAAGCATGGTTAAAACCAGATATAAAATCCCAGGAAATAGCCATTCTTGGCTTCTCCTTGTTTCAGCGAGACCGGATCGGGGGGGGGAAGGTGGCAGTGTACTGATTTACACTAGATCTGAATAAGTAGCTAGTGAGTTAATCCACCTGGAAATCCACCCTGCTGCTGAGCATAACGTCATTACTATTATCCTTGGCCAAGTCAAAAAAATAATCATAGGCTGTATCTACCTACCCCTGAAACATACACCTTCTTATGCTGAGTTTTTCGCCAGCTTGGATACCCTCCCAAAGAATGATATCGTGCTTTGTGGAGACTTTAACCCGAATTGGCTTGGGCCCCATAGAGTAAAGTATCAATCTGCCCTGATGGACATCAAATTACAGCAACTAATCGAACAACCCTTTAAACTTAATATGAAGTCTGGTAGACATATACTTATACTGGATTGTTACTAACAATCCTTCTTACATTAACTCCGCTGGTACTCTACCTGACTCACTGAGTGACCATTCCCCTGGTACTTGGAGAAAAACAACTCCCCTCGTTCCCCCCCCCCCCACCGAAACATATAGAACTAGGGACCTGACCAATTTTGCTGAGGAAAATTTCATGCTAAGTCTTGCATCAGCTGATTGGTCCCCTATGTCCTCCCTCCCTCCTGGACATAAACCAAGCCCTAGATTGTCTCATCACTAAGTTTACAGCCATACTTGACTCTCAAGCCCTGTTTAAAGTCAGGAGATCCAAAGGTCACCACTTCCCCTGGCTCACTCTGGAACTGAGGCGCCTTATGCATTCACGGGATAAAGCTTGGAAAGCTTTTAAAAACTCTGGACTACAGACTGACTGGATCTCTTACCGCCAACTCCAAAATGCCTGTAAAAAACAAAGTTAACAAGGCCAAGAGGACTTACCTAACATCCCTTCAAGAAGCACACCTTGCTAACCCCAAATGTTTTTGGAAGCAAGTGAATGCCCTTCTCAAAGACCACAAACCTTTAGTCCCCCAAAATATGACTGCTAATGGCTCCCAACTCACCACTCCACTGGAAATAGCCACAGGCATGAATCACTTCTTTACCAATCTTGACTTCTATAAGGACAGCCTATCTTCCACTCTCCTGGAGCCACAACTCAATATCCCAGTGTCTTCTCATCCTCCCTTCCACATAAAAATAACCTCTAGATGTAAGGTCCTAAAACTGCTTAAAGGTCTCAACGCTGACAGTTTGCCTGGCTTTAACACCAGGTCCCCCAAATTCCTCAAAATTGGAGCACCTGCTCTTGCCCTCCCAATTTCCCTTCTAATTAATAGATCCTTCATCACACATACCATCCCTGATAAATGGAAAACCATTGTTGTTGTTCCGGTATACAAACATGGACAAACTGACCTTGTTCAAAATGACCGACCTATCTCTGTCTTATGCCTAGTTGCAAAAATACAAGAACAAATCTCTGTGGGTAAATTTGGAGACCGGCAATGGCATGACAATCCGCACAGGGGTTGTATATAGACCTCCTTCTCAGGGTGAGGAAATGGACAAGGAAATGATGGAAAGAATACTTAGAATGGCAGAAAAACGGGAGATATTGCTGATGGGTGATCTGAATATGCCAGATGTTAACTGGAGTGCAGTTGCAGCAGCCACTTTGAAGAGTGGGGTTATTCTAGATGCCCTACAGGGGGCATGCCTTAGACAACTAGTATTGGAGCCCACTCAAGAGGGAGCAATCTTAGACCTGGTTCTCTCAAATGGAGATGAAGAGGATCACAGATGTAGAAGTGGGTAGCCATCTGGGAACTAGCGACCATCGAACAGTATGGTTCACAATAAACACGGCAATAGAGTCAAGCCATACAAAGGCAAAAGTACTGGACTTTAGAGGGCTGACTCTTGCTAAAATGGGTGAGTGCCTAAGGAATGCACTAGCAAATGCGCAGGAAGGAGGGGTGGAAGAACAATGGGGAATAATAAAAACTGCCATCACAGAGGTAACGAGCCTTTGTGTGAAGCAAATAAACAAAACAAAACAATGTAAGAAACCACTGTGGTTCTCAAAGGAAGTGGCAGTGAAGGTTCAAGAGAAAAAGAAAGCATTCAGGAAGTACAAAGAATTACAGAAGGAGCAGGACAGAGAACTGTATCAGTTAAAGCAAAAGGATGCTGGGAAGGCAGTCAAAAGAGCAAAGGCCCAAACCGAGGAAAAGATAGCCAACTCAGTTAAGAAGGGGGATAAAACCTTTTATAGGTACATCAGGGAGCGAAGGAAGACCAAGGAGAGGTTAGTGAGGCTTAATAAAGGGAGGAGGGTGGGCAGAGGGTGACTGTGAAAAGGCAGAGATACTAAAATATTTTTGCTCAATATTTACAAAGGAAGAGGGGGAGGTACCTAAAACAAACAGCAGAAACACAGAAACACTCTGGATACAGAAGTTGATACCAGCCCATTTACAGAAGAAAGGGTTCTGAAAGAACTCTTAAAACTGAAGGTGGACAAAGCAATGGGGCCTGATGGGATTCATCCCAGAATTCTAAAAGAACTAAGGGTAGAACTAGTGACAACACTAACTACCCTCTTTAACAAATCATGGGAGGATGGGGTGGTACCCGAGGACTGGAGGAGGGCAGATGTGATTCCCTTTCACAAAAGTGGGAGCAAGGCAGAAGCAGGAAACTACAGACCTGTTAGTTTAACCTCAGTGGTAGGAAAATGATGGAATCACTTCTGAAGGAAAGAGATTGTTGAGTATCTAGAGGCTAGAGGGCACAGGACCCAAGGCAGCATGGATTCACAGCGGGAAGGTCATGCCAGACAAATCTGATAGATTTCTTTGACTGGGTGACCAAAGTAGTAGATCAGGAAGGGCTGTGGACATGGCCTACCTAGACTTTAGCAAGGCATTTGACACAGTCCCACACAAAAGATTAATATACAAGTTAGCCAGCCTGGGAGTGGGTCCCAAGATGACAGCCTGAGTAAAGAATTGGCTGGAGAATAGGACACAGAGAGTAATAGTAAATGGAGTCCACTCTGAAGAAATGGGGGTTACTAGTGGGGTACCGCAAGGTTCAGTATTAGGACCAGTCCTCTTCAATGTCTTTATAAGCAACATTGCAGAGGGACTGGAAGGAAAAATATGTCTCTTTGTAGATGACACAAAGATCTGCAACAGAGTTGATGCACAAGGTGGGGTGGAAAGGATGAGAAGGGACTTGGCAAGGTTAGAGGAATGGTCAAATGTATGGCAGCTTAGATTCAGTGCTAAGAAGTGCAAGGTAATGCACCTGGGAAACAAAAACCCAGGGGAAGAGTACACAATGGGGGGTGAGATACTAACAACAACAACAATGGAAAGGGACCTGGGGGTAGTCATATCAGATGACCTAAAGGTGGGCAAGCAATGTGAGAGGGCAGCAAGGAGGGCTGGGGGGATACTGGGATGCATAGGGAGAGGCTTCACCAGTAGAAAACAGGAAGTTATTATCTCTCTGTAGAGACAGTTGGTGAGACCCCATCTGGAGTACTGCGTGCAGTTCTGGAGACCCAATCTCCGCAAAGACATAGGATGGAAGCTGTCCAGAGGAGGGCAACTAAAATGGTGCAGGGTCTGCACCGGAAGACATATGAAGAGAGACTTAAGGAGCTAAATATGTATAGCCTCGAGGAAAGGAGGGAGAGGGGGGACATGATAGAAACTTTCAAGTACCTCAAGGGAATCAACAAAGTCCAAGAGGGTAGCATCTTTCAAAAAAAGAGGTGTGCAAGAACAAGGGGGCACAATTTGAAGATAGAAGGGGGTGGCTCAGAGGTAACTTAAGGAAGTATTTTTTCACAGAGAGGGTTGTGGATGCATGAAACGGCCTTCCGGAGGAGGTTGTGGAGTCAAAAACAGTGGTGGAAGTCAAGCATGCATGGGACAGTCATAAGGCAATTCTGGGGGGGGGGGTAGGAAGAAGTAGGCTGCTGGTTAACTAGGATCTGCAGTTTATCCATTAGGTAGGGAAATGGGCAGACTGGGTGGGCCAAGCGGTCCTTATCTGCCGTCAAAATCTATGTTTCTATGTTTCTATAAATACTTTACAATCAGCTCTTCCTGTACCTGGAACAGACCCATGCCCTTACTGACCATCAACACGAATTATGGAAATCGCACAGGACTGAATCCACGCTCCTATGTGTCACCTCTGATATATTCCAAGCAGTGGACCTGGATTAAGCCACTGGAGTGGACTTCATTGATCTTACAAAGGTATTCAACCTAGTTAACCATCCCCTACTAATCTCAAAACTCTGTTGTCTCGGTCTAGATGACAACTGACTTGCTTGGGTCTCAAACTATTTAACCAATCAGTTTTAATGTGTCAAGTGGTCTGGAGCCCAATCTCCTTTAGTTCCTATCATCAATGGGGTCCCTCACCGGTCAATTTTAAGGCCTTTATTATTTTCTATCTTCATTAATGACCTACCAAAGAATTGTGGACGAGTTTCAGTCCAGCTCTATGCTGATGATGCCATCCTCTATAGATCTTCAAAGGATATTGACAGCATAACCTCTAGTTTGGAAACAGATTTCCAACTCCCAGAGTCCTGGTTTAAAGCTAACCGTCTAGTCCTGAATATGAAAAAAAACAAAACCATGCTATTCCACCATACCTCCTTCAGCCTATCCTCTGGTTCCCCCCTAACAATCAAAACCACCTCAGGCACCCTTCTTGTAGGGGTTTCCACCTTCAAATATTTAAGCCTGATGCTCAATGAACACTTATCCTTTGACGTGCATACTAACGATGGCCCCTATGTAAGTAGGGGCAGAGTGGCTACACGCCATGCATCTTGGGCACATAGCCACTCTACACACATTGTGTCTCCCACGCGGTATGCACAACCCAGGAATGCGCAGACAGTACGCACCCGATCCCCCAGGGCCATGGACCACACCGCACAGGGGGAGTGCCAGCAGTACGTGCCATGCACAAAGGTACGTAGTGCTGGCCGCAGGGGTGCATATGGGGGTGCAGGGTACGCCCAGGAGGACCCTGCCATAAAACCCCTACATGCCCCGCGCACACCTGGAATCCCACCTGGCATCAGGGCGATGTGCCCACCCGCCCTTCTGGGCCACCCCATAGAGGGGCTGCTGCCTCCCTCCTACCCCAGCACAAAGACTGGTGTGGCCACATGCCATGATCATCCCCCCCACATACACACACACATATCACCTCATGGGGGCACCAGCCCTAGGGTGCCGCCCATGGCATCACCCCCTCTGGTACTGCCAGCACATCCCACCAATAGCAGAGTACAGTACATGCCCCACCACCAGCAGCAGACAGCCCCCCAGCCCCAACCCTGCCCCTGCACCACTCCAGTGCTATGGGAGGGCCAGTGGCATTGCCCTCCTCACACCTGCTACAGCTGCCAACCCTTGGACATCCACAAGGCGCGCATTCAACGTGTGCCCCACCATGGAAGGGATCCAGTGAGCTGCTCAATCCAATTGGATGCCCAGCCAGACCCACGACCCCGCCCCCAGCTGCACTGTGGAGCCCTGCACACCAGGGGTCTGCTATACTGTACTGCACCCTACCTTTTGAACAGTACCAGAAAGACTATTGCCTCTGCCACCCTTCTTTCTGGCATCTTCTATGGAGCCTCAATTACTCACTCAGTCAAGGCGACACTCCTTAATAAAATAAAAATGACATGCCACAGAATCGTCCGCTTTGCAGCCAAGGCCCCAGCACGTATTCACCACTGTGTCATACTTAATGAATTGAATTGGCCTTCTTTTGAAGCCAAACTTGACCTCCCGGTGCTTTGTGCCACCTTCAAACTTATCCAACTACCTCTGCCACCCAGTCTAGCTAACTTGCTCTTCCTTGAACCCATCCCGCGAGCTCTAAGACCTTCACAACTCCCAATGCTTGTTCTACCCAAGACTCGGCTAGTGATAGGTAAGAAATCCATCTCCTACACTGCTCCCCATAAATGGAACAACTTCCCACACACTCTACTGTCCTGCAAGACTATTTCTCTTTTCAAAAGAAAATACAAAGAGATCTTCCAACCTACTACTTGCATCGGTAATTGTGCCTAACTGTGCTCTTCCGTCTGATCTCATCATTACCCTGATGAAATCTGATGTATAAATTTTGCCTATTATGTATCACAACCCTAAAGCACTGTACCTTATGTTGTTTTTGTCTATACTTGTGTTATGATTATATGCTCTTACTTGTTTTATTGTATCTATACTCAAAATACTGCTCTATTGTATTCCTACTCTCCATTATCTTTGCGTTACCTTTTGGTTCCCGTATTGTACCTAGCTGTACTAGGAATGCATTTGTTCCCCGGGATGTCACTGAAAAATGGACTTGTTTGTCTCAGTGAACCCTCCCAGTCATCAAAATTCAAATAAAAAAAAAAAATGTAATTAATCCCGGGTCGCCCCGAAAAAGGGACTGTAATGGTCTCAAGTGGGCCTACCCAGTTACCAAAATTTAAATAAATAAATATATGTGGCACAGACATAGAAGGAGAGAGGGTGAATTGTACCCTATAGCACTATGCCCACCTCAACAGTAGACCGCCTTGGGTATAAATATCTGTATGACCCTATGGAGTGTGTGCAGGCTAAAGAACTTGTGAAGGGGCTTACCCATACATCTAGAATCCTATGCGGTTTATGTCTGTAAAGTGTCCCTTTACAGGGATGCAAGTGGGTACTGTATGTGTGAAGCTAATACATTCAAGTTATGCATGATTCTACAACCCCAGTGTGGACAATGGCACCTCTACACGTGTAAACAGCTGCTGCAGTTAACAGTAGATTTAATGAATCCCAGTTACCCCTAGGGCCAGGACACGTATATGAACCCTGGCCAGTTCCTCGTCTGGCAAGGAGGGCCCCTTGTACCCAGAATCCAGGGGACCAGCTACATTTGGAATTTAACATAGAAACATAGAAGTTGATGGCAGATAACGACCGCCAGGCCCATCCAGTCTGCCCATAAATCATAAAAGAATAAAAGTGAGTAAACTGCATTCCTTTACTGCTGTCATGCAACAGTTTAATCTGAAATATGAATGCAGTTCAACTGCTGAAACAGTAAAATCACGGAATGTTTTTCCTTTCGCTTTCAGACTGAACAGACTCCAAGCCCAACAGTTCATGTTGATGCGTTCCTGTACGATGATGATTCTGTTGATTCCTTATGCAAAGAGGGAAAAATGAGCAGAAACTACTGTCTGCACTGTGGATCCCAGCAAACTGCTCCTTTAGGTGGGTGTATTGAGCAGAAAATAGTCAATATTTGTCCAAAGTTACAATCTAGTTTTCAATTAAGGATGGAGATAATCAATTTCAGAGGCTCAGATGGTAGCACACTCACCTTTGAGGCCAAATGTTTGGCAAGTCATGGGTTCTAACCCAACACCAGGCATATGGGGTAATGTCCATAATTGACTGTGGTGTAGTACGAAGGGGGCCTTGCACTGTTGAGGTGCCATCTTTTGGATGAGATGTTAAACTGAGGTCCTATCTGCCTGTTCTGGTTGTGATTCAGATGGACATTAAAGATCCTATGACACTTCTCAAGAACTGCTCTTTAGGTTGGTATATTGAGTAAGAAGAAGCATTTGTCTTATGCTAAAATCTGGTTTTCAGTTATGGAGAAACAGCATGGCCCTTCCTGAGCTGAATTTTGTAGTCAAAGTTCTGAACTATGCAGTACCATTAGTTGGTATAATTGTGTTTGCTATATTCCAGCTGGTCCACATGAGGTACTAGTCTGGAATTATTGTTGGAAACTGAGAGAGCCTTATGCATCAGGCACACAAAATGAATAGGTGAGGGCAATGCTTCTTAGCAGTGAGTTGTTACTTATGTGCTAATCACATCTGTCTGTACCACTTTTTAAGCAGGCTATCAAATGTAGGCCTCCATAAACCTTTATTATGTCATATTAAAACTACATTCCAGAACATCCATTTCTCACTTCACATTCAGACTAACTTCCTGAGACTCCATGTTCCATGGTCATTACAACCAAACCCAAAGACACTGTTTACAAAGGTGCACTAAAACAAAACTCCTGTGCGGCTATTTCCCATGTCACTTTCGAATGAGGTTTATAGTCATCCATTTTTCATGGAACATTTAAAATCAAATTACTAAGTCTTCATTTCTGATTGTACATAAGAATCAAATTATTGGTTTTCCATTCCCCATTGCAATTTAGAATCAAATTCTTGATTATTCATTTCCCAAGAAAAATCCAAGCTAAACATTTGGTTGTTTATTTCCAATAAAATCAGAATTTAACTTTCTCGGTAGCTCTTTCCAAAGCTACTTTTCTAAGCATTCACTTCTAAAAGCACACTGGGAAAAAAATTATGGACACCCATTTCCCTGGGTACATTAGAACCAACTCCCTGAGCATCCATTTACCATGGCACATTAGAACCGACTCCCTGGGCATGCATTTCCCAGGGTACATTAGAACTGACTCCCTGAGCATCCATTTCCCAGGGTACATTAGAACCAACTTCCTGTGCATCCTGCCATGGTACATTAGAACCAACTCCCTCAGCATCCATTTACCATCGTACATTAGAACCGACTCCTTGAGCATGCATTTCCCAGGGCACATTAGAACCGACTCCCTGAGCATGCATTTCCCAGGGCACATTAGAACTGACTCCCTGGGCATGCATTTCCCAGGGCACATTAGAACCGACTCCCTGAGCATGCATTTCCCAGGGCACATTAGAACTGACTCCCTGAGCATCCATTTCCCAGGGCACATTAGAACCGACTCCCTGAGCATCCATTTACCAGGGCACATTAGAACCGACTCCCCGGGCATGCATTTCCCAGGGCACATTAGAACCGACTCCCTGAGCATCCATTTCCCAGGGCACATTAGAACCGACTCCCTGAGCATCCATTTACCAGGGCACATTAGAACCGACTCCCTGAGCATCCATTTCCCAGGGCACATTAGAACTGACTCCCTGAGCATCCATTTCCCAGGGCACATTGGAACCGACTCCCTGAGCATCTGTTTACCATGGCACATTAGAACCGACTCCCTGGGCATGCATTTCCCAGGGTACATTAGAACTGACTCCCTGAGCATCCATTTCCCAGGGTACATTAGAACCAACTTCCTGTGCATCCTGCCATGGTACATTAGAACCAACTCCCTCAGCATCCATTTACCATCGTACATTAGAACCGACTCCCTGAGCATGCATTTCCCAGGGCACATTAGAACCGACTCCCTGAGCATCCATTTACCAGGGCACATTGGAACCGACTCCCTGAGCATGCATTTCCCAGGCACATTAGAACCGACTCCCTGGGCATCCATTTACCAGGGCACATTAGAACCGACTCCCTGAGCATGCATTTCCCAGGGCACATTAGAACCGACTCCCTGAGCATCCATTTCCCAGGGCACATTAGAACCCCGACTCCTGAGCATCCATTTCCCAGGGCACATTAGGAAGCCGACTCCTGGGCATGCATTTCCCAGGAGGCACATTAGAACCGACTCCCTGGCACATTTCCAGGGCACATTAGAACCAAACTCCCCTGGGCATGCATTTCCCAGAACACATTAGAACCGACTCCTGGGCATGCATTTCCCAGGGCATTAGAACCGACTCCCTGGGCATGCATTTCCCAGGGCACATTAGAACCGACTCCCTGGGCATGCATTTCCCAGGGCACATTAGAACCGACTCCCTGGGCATGCATTTCCCAGGGCACATTAGAACCGACTCCCTGGGCATGCATTTCCCAGGGCACATTAGAACCGACTCCTTGGGCATCCATTTCCCAGGGTACATTAGAACCAACTCCTAGAGCATCCATTTACCAGGGTACATTAGAATACACTGCTTGAGCATCCATTTACCAGGGTATATTGGTTAGGCCCCATCTGGAGTACTGCGTGCAGTACTGGAGGCCGCACCTGCACAAGGACATTAACAAAACAGAGGCAGTCCAGAGGAGGGCAACCAAAATGGTGCAGGGACTGCATCAGAAAACATGAGGACAGATTAACAAAACTCAATATGTATACCCTAGAACAAAGGAGGGAAAGAGGTGATATGATTGAAACTTTCAAATGTCGTAGGGGCATTAACAAGGTGAAAGAGTCTTACATGTTTCAGTATAAGAAAAATAGCAGAACAAAAGGACACAGCATGAGATTAGACGGAGGCCAATTAAGGGGTAATGTGAGGAAGTTCTTTTTCACTGAAAGGGTGGTGGTTGCATGGAATGGCCTACCTCAGGAAGTGGTAGATATGAATACAGTGCAGGGCTTCAAACAAGTATGGAATAGGCATAAGGGAGCAATACAGATGAGTATGAATAGATAGAGGAATAGGGGAATTAATTGACACCCTAATTGACCATAACATCCCAGGGAATATAACCAGATGGATTGAATCATGGCTGTCATGTAATAAGCAGAGAGTGTGCATTAGGGGCACTTTCTTCAGATGGTTAGATGTGTCTAGTGGACTGCCCGAGGGATCGGTACTGTGGCCCTGCTTGTTTAATATCTATATTTCATCATTGACGTGTAATACAGATGCCTGGCTACCAAAAGTTGTTGATGATACCAGGCTAGGTCGAATAGTAAACAAAGTAGCTGAGGCTGCCACACTACAAGAGGCATTGTACGAGATGGAATTATGGTCAAAAAAATACAGCTCGGCCTTTAACTCAGAAAAGTGCACAGTGATGCATCTGGACAAGGGAAATCTGTAAATACCATATAGGTTAAATGGATGTATCTTGAAAACAGTGACAGACAAAAGACACCTGGCTATAAGAATTACTCAAGAACTAAGTTTCAAACAGCACATTAATAAGATAGTCAAAAGAGCTGGCGGTATATTACCCTGTATTGTAAGGCACATCACTAGTAGAGATAGACAGGTGATTATGCCATTGTACACATCCTTGGTGAGACCCCATCTAGAGTACTGTACACAACTATGGTCCCCGAGCTATAAAACACAAATCCAGGTATTGGAAAAAATACAAAGGAAAGCCACACAACTAATCCCTGATTTAGAAGGCATGGAATATGAGGAAAGGCTAGCACAGTTAGGCCTGTACTCCTTGGAATTTAGGAGACTAAGGGGAGACATGTGCCTCATGTACCGAGCAATACAGGAGTTAGAACTAATGAAACAGGTTGGTATCATTATCAGGGAGAAGAGCACATACCATACAAATAGCAGGTGAAAGTTTTAAAACAAATAAAAGGAAACACTGGTTTAGCATCAGAGTGGTGAAAATTTGGAATGGCCTTCCAGCTGAGGTGGTGGAGAGTGATAGCATGATAAAATTCACGACATTATTCAATAATTACCTAATTCAAAATAACATCCAGGGATACACTTAGATCAGGCGGCGATCTCCATGGACTTTGGTCTACTATGCTCTGCAAAACCTATGAAACCTATGATAGGCCACTGACTGAGTAAAGGCCTATGGCCTTGCAGTCCTTATCTGCTATCAACATCTATGTTTCTATGTCTGTGTTACATTAGAACTAACTCCGTGACCATGAGCATCCTTTTACCAGGGTACATTAGAACCAACTCCCTGAGCATCCATTTACCATGGTATATTAGAACAAAGTCCCTAAGCATCCATTTCCCATAGTACATTAGAACCAACTCCTTGAGCATCCATTTCCCAGGGTACATTAGAACCAACTCCCTCAGCATGCATTTACCAGGGTACATTAGAACCAACTCCCTGAGTGTCCATTTCCCAGGGTAGATTAGAACCAACTCCCTAAGCATCCATTTTCCAGGGTACATTAGAACCAACTCCCTCAGCATCCATTTACCAGGGTACATTAGAACCAACTCCCTGAGCATCCATTTACCAGGGTACATTAGAACCAACTCCCTCAGCATCCATTTACCATTGTACATTAGAACCAACTCCCTGAGCATGCATTTACCAGGGTACATTAGAACCAACTCTCTTAGCATCCACGTACCATGGTACATTAGACCCAACTCCCTGAGCATCCTGCCATGGTATGTTAGAACCAACTTTTTGAGCATCCATTTACCTGGGTGCATTAGAACCAACTCTCTGACCATCTGTTTTCCATGGTACATCAGGGCAAAAGTCCTAGCTGCTCATGGTACATAACCAAATTCCAAGACATCTATTTGGTATGGTACATTGCAGTGCATAAGAACCAAATTCCTGGATCTCCATTTCCAACATTACATTACACATATAACACAGTATGACATTTTCTCTGTATGATAACCATGAAAGATAATACTGCAATGACCATAAATACCACACTGTTACATTACTCACTATGTGGAGTGCACAACCTTGGAAATTTGGGATTTGGTTTGTATATGAGGCATGTTTGATGTTTAAAGTGAGGTGGAATCCAGAGTCACCGGGCGTTGCTGACCTGAAAACCTTTGTACTGTATACCACAGTAAACCATGAAACATGCTATAGTTAATGCACAATGGAAAGTCACTCACAGTATCAGTACCATGCCTTCCAGTATACTGGTGCACTCTGAAACCGTAATACCCTAACATCCTTAATACATTAGAACTAACTCCCTAGCCATCCATTTCCCATGCTAAGCTAGAATCAAACTCCTGGACATCGGTTTCTGTGGTAAATAAGAACCAAATACACAGACATCAATTTTCCATGGTTCTACACTGGCACCACATTCCTGGACTTCCATTTCCCTTGCTTCTACATTAAAACCAAACTCCTGGATATTAGTGGTGTTTGGATAATGCTTTACCTTACATGGATGTCCTCTAGTGGATGGTCCTATCCATCTCCAAAAGCAATCTTTATCCCACCAAATTAGGATTTCAGATCCCCAGTTAAATTTTTTGGGATCAGAGGTCAGATGTTGGGATCTTAGGACAGACTTTTGGACCTGCAGGTCAGATAGTTGGGATTCAATGGGACCTGACCACCAAATTCCTCAGATCTTATAAGATCCTATAGCTTTGATCAAATCCATGCATGGTATCCGAGGTAATCAGAACCGTGGTGGGATGCCATCAATATCCAATGGCATCTGAAATCAAAAAAAGGGGTGGTATCTGGTAATATCCAGTTCTGGCAGCTACTGTCTGAATGCCACTACTGGACATCCATTTCCCATAGTACATGAACCAAATTTCAAGACATCCATTTTCCAAGCAATACTAGAACCAAATTCCCGTACAGCCATTTTCCATGGAATATTACAACCAGATTCCTAGTTGGCCCGTCGGCACAGCAGCAGGTTTACCGCTCGTGGTGCCAGCAACCTGGGTTCGGGCACAGATTCAGGTAGCTGGTGGGCCGGCAGGGGGGAGAAGGATCGAGTGCCCATTGGTCACTCTCCTTCTCCGGGGAGGGGAGGGCTGCCTGTCCTGCTACTCAACTGCCACCTGGGTGACCACGGTGATGGTGCAGCTGGGACAACCAATGGGAGGCGGGGCGTGACCGGGAACAGAATCTGCATATGGCGTGCTCCAGCCCTTAGCTCCTGCCTCATCCTCAGGGGATGGCACCAGGAAATGAAAACACCCACAGTGCTCCCAGTAGATGGGAGCCCCTGCCCCGATCTCACAATGCCCTACCAGCACTAGCGCCTAGCATCCCCCGATGAAATACAGACACATCGGGGTGTAGCTCCAACCCGTACCCACCTGGGGGGTATAACCAAGGCTCCATGGGGGGATGGACTGTGCTGGTGGCCAGCTAGAGGAGCAGGGACGTACAAGGCCACAGGAGACTCCCAAAGAAGGGGAGCACAGCAGAGAGAAGGGGGCATAAAGAGAAAAAAAAAACCAGATTGCTGTGCATCTGTTTTCCATGGTACATTAGAACCAAATTCCTAGGCATCTGTTTCCCAAGGTGCATTCCAACTAAATTCCTGGGCATCCATTTCCCATGGGGTACATAAGAACCAAATTCCTAGGCATCCATTTTCCATGCTACATTAGACCCAAATTCCTATATAACCATTTCCCATGTCATATTAGAACCAAATTCCAGGGCATCCATTTCCCATGGTACATTAGAACTGAATTTCAGGGCATCTGTTTCCCATGGGGTAGGTTAGAACCAATTACTTAGAAACCCATTTACTTTGTTACATTAGAACCACTTATCCAGAGATTTAATGGCAAGTCTCTGTACAGCCTCAATAATCAGACCCTGCAAGCAGTTGGCATATTTCTACTTCCAGGCAGGCAGAATAGAATCCTCTTTGCTGAAAAGTGAAACAAGTGGCCTCACCTGACCTCTGCTCTTGCACTGGTATAGGTAACAAGAGTCACTGTACCTCCTACAGGAATAACCGATGTAGCCCCCTATGCAAGACATCCCTAGCTCATTTGTTCCCATAGACGCCATATGGCGTTGGAACCATCCATCGCTGGAATAGACCCAACATGGCCACCGGGAGTGAATGTGCTAGTGATCCAGTGGTCCCCCGCTGTTTTTATACACACCCAAACCCCTGTGTGACAGGGTTAACTTCCTGCCCGTTTCCATGTTGTCTAAAAGAGAAACCTTTCTATAGCATACTTTCTGTACCTTGCGTTATCTTTCCCTAAGTTCGTTGCATAACAATATTCCTCGCTTTTTTGTCTGCAGGATGTCCACCTGTAGACATTCCCTCTAACCTTACATGCTTTCTTGCTTCTATTTTTTCTGCTAAAATATGCTCTTTAAAACAGTTATAATATGTGTGGAAAATTTATAGCGATTTTAGGATGCACGAAAAGTAAAGCAGTTGTCACGGTTACAGGTTTGTTCTGCCTTGTTTTTTCACTCTGGCTACAATGGGCCTGATTCTCAAAGCTCCCAGTATTGAGCAAGGGGTTTGCACCACAAAGAATAGTGCCAAGTGCCTCTTGTACCAAAAGATGCACCAGGAGCGATTCTCAAGGCAGCCTGCATCAACATGAGCTCTGAATTACTAAAGGGGCTTGCACCATCTGTAATGGGCTGCGGCATGGCGCTAGGGTTTGCAAAAGATGTAGGCTGCTAAATCCCCCAAATCAGGATTCTCAAAGCTCTCCCAGAGAGCAAATTTCTAAGTACTGTTAGACCAGCCAGGACTGAACTAAGGGTACTTAGAAATATGCTCTGGGAGTGTTTAGCATCCTGCATCAGTGTGCCATAGTTCCCCCTCCCTAGCCCGATCCCCTTAGTAGTAAAATAATTAATGTTCCCAATGGTCTAGCAGTCCCCCGCCCAACCTTGAGCCTCTTATTAATGTAACCCCTAGATGGCACTATCCCAGGGGCTACTACCCCTGCCTGATTTGCCACTAACAGGTTGAGGGGCCTGGATCCAATGGCGGGTGCCTCCACCCAGAGGTCAGGGTTTGCAATAGTTAAACTAACTTGGTCACAGCCCTCTGGGACACTGCAACCCCTTTCTTCCCACTAGTGGCCCACACAATATATCAGAATTATCTTCACAGTATACACACCCCAGGTCTGGTTCCGCACTGGGACCTCCTGTGAAATGAGATACAGTGCAACAATCACAGTACAGTACTTTAACATAGACAAATACCTCAGGCAGTATAACTTTGCTGAAACAAGCAGCTCTGATTTATTTAGGGGATATAACAAGGGCAGGGAAATCAGGTTAATTAGCTTATCACTCTAATAATCTACCTATGGCTCTGTGCACAGGCCTATCCCTATCAGTTACTGTCCCTGGGTACCCAAGCCCTAGTGGCTAGTCCAAACCGTGGCAGCTGGTAGGGGCCCTTTCACAGAGAAAAGGAGAATTAAACAGTCAGCAGTACAGTAATTCCATTTGGATTTAATGTGGCAATTCAACAGGAGCGACCCTGAATTAGTACTCACGACCTCCAAATAAGATAGGGTCCTTCAATGTCAGCAGGGCTCACTTGAGGCACAAACCTCTTACACATCCATATAAAAGAAAGCACTATACCAGGCAGGCTGCATCTGTATCCCGATCGCAATTACTGCACAATACCCGGAGAACACACAGCAGATTCAGTTCCTGACAGACAGAGTGCAATTTTCAGCAATTCCTCCAGTCTTCTACAGGGTGAGCCTGGTTTCTACTCTTCAGAGATCCTTTGATTCTTTTCACAGGACGGATTCAGTCCTAACAAGCTGTTACACAAGCTGCAGACTGGAACTCTGGGCCTTACACTTTTTTGACTAAAACTGCACACTGAAAGCACAGGGCTCCTTCCTTCTTCACTGCCAAAGCTCAACTGAAACCCCAACTGACAAAACCGGCACTTCCTTTGAGTTCCTCCCAGTTCTTGACTGGATTGGCTGTCACTCACAATAGACTGCTGCTGTTGGTCCAAAAGGTGCTGAAGTCTAAACTACATCTCCCAGAGTCACTGCCCATACAATCCTCTTGTGGCTGGCTCAGATTATGAGTCCAAGTTCTGATTCGTCCAAGGCACCATTTTAGAGCTATACCCACACTGATTGGTCCAGTTCAGCAGTTCAAAACTAGAATGGGGAACTAGCAGACACAGTTCTGACTGCAAAGAAAGCAGGTTAGACAAACTGTAATTTCATTATTACTCTAAATAATTTCTGGCAAACAGTTACATCTTTCAGATAGGTTCCCTTTGCACCCTAGTGACTGCAAAATGAAGTGAATTGGCAGCAGCTCAGTGGTAATCAGAGAAGCACACAGTCCCCCCATACAAACTAATTATGTCTGCAAGCAGACAGCTCTTAAAGAGACAGTACCAGAGGCTCTAAAAACACTCACTGATAAATGGCTTAAATGCCAAACACCATTCAGGCTTGGAGCATTCAAGCAAGATCCTGGAAGTCTTTTGGGAACCCCCATTTGCAGGGGGGTTACATTAATAAAATAATTACTGTCCCTGGTGGTCTATTAGTCCTGCCCCCAGCCCCAATCCTCTTATTAATTATAAAAATGACTATCCCTGGTGGTCTAGCTTTCTCCCTCCCCAGGCCCGATATGCCCGTATATGATGATGTTCATGTAAGTGTTCCTTGGTGGTTTAGTGGACTCACCCTCCCCACCCCTGTAAGTAGTGCCCACCACCCTGCCCCCATCCCGAACCCCAAGCGGCGACTGGCACAGCCCTCCTTTCTCCACAACTGTCACTGATCGCATACTGTGAGATACAGTACACGCTCACTAATTGACAGCTCGGGAGTGAGTTGTCAGGCGAAGAGCATGTATTGTATTATACAGTACACGCTCAGTGACAGTTAAGTCGGCAGCCAGCCATGGTGGTGAGAGGAGGGCAGTTCGTCTCCAGATCAGGGTTCGGGATGGGGGAGGCGGGGTAACAGGCGACCTGCAGGGGTGGGGTGTCCACTAGACCACCACTGAACACTTTATTAATGTCGTCATCTCAGAACATATCGGGCTTGAAACAATTAGACCACCAAGGAATGAATTTAATAACATTGTGATACACAGGCATATCGGGGCCAGGGCTGTGACTGCTAGACCACCAGGGACAGGAATTAATATATTAGTTTGAGGATCGGGGCTGAGTGGACCACTAGACCACTGAGGACATTAATTATTTTATTACTAAGGGGGTCTGGGCTTGGGGGGGACTGCTACATATTTTCAAGGGTACAGCTGCTACCTGACCACCCTGCAGCTTTCGGCGCACCTTGTAGATGTGCTGTCCGTTTGGTGCTGTGCCACTCTTGCTGCAAACTGCAGGACTTACGCACTGGGACTCTACCCGAAAGTGAATCAGGTGCAGGGTCCTTGGTGCACCAGCAATCGGTGTAAGCCACCGCTGATGCGACTTGCACTGACTTTTGCGAATCAAGCCCAGTGTGTCCAATTACATCTCTATCCTGTCTTCCTGGTAGAAATGTCTTAGTAAAAATGCTATAAAGTAAGCCTTTATGGAACATTATGTACTGCTGAGTTTAATACTTTTATGTTTTCAAAAATCAAGTGTTTTGAGAATCCAGGAGATATAAGAGACCCCTTGCAAGCTGAATGGAGAAAGCCCATTTAATTCCTCTCAAGCCAGAGAAGGAAGAAGGTCTCATGTTCAGGAGATAGACTCTCACTTTTTCTAATAGTGAGAGAGACGTTCGAGGGAAAGAAGCTGCCTTGTGAATAACTCCATAGAAGAGACACTAGAAATATCCATTGCCTCGGAACTTTCTAGTGTTATGGGCTGTTGCAGTTCCAGTATGTATATACGCTGTCCTGCATTTAGGGCCTGTTTTCTTATTTTTGTATCCTGAAATATTATATGCCTTAATAAATGGCATGTGGAATTCACTGTGTTAAATGTTAATTTCTGTGTCTGCTTCCTACTTGTCTCACCTCTTCACACCCTTGACCCATGGGGCAGGATTCTCCAATGTTTGTGAATGTCCCAAGCCCTGGGGGAACTGTATATATGGTGCACAGAACTTGCACCATTCACCTGGCTGCATTCGGGATTTTCTACATCTGCAACAGGGCTGATACACAAGGTGGGGTGGAAAGGATGAGAAGGGACTTGGCAAGGTTGGAGAAATAGTCAAATGTATGGCAGCTTAGATTCAACGCAAAGAAGTGCAAGGTACTCCGCCACAAAAATACTCACTCTTGAGGAAAGACTGAAATATCAAACCTGCCTACTGGCCAAAAAATCCATGTCAGGTCTCTGCCCTCCTGGGGTCTCAGGACCTTTGCAGCGGGCTGCTAGGTCCCTGCCAACCCAGTACGCCGCCGCAGCCACCTTCAACGTTCCCAGAGCAAGGACCTCTCGTTGCCAAAGATCTTTCCATCACCTAGCCCCGTCCTGGTTTAACTCCCTTCTTGAAACCATCTCTAAGATCCCAGGTATTGGCCGCTTCAAAATCGCCCTCCGCCAGCATATTATAGACAACCGATGCTATAAATGTTTGTAGCTGCCCTGTGCCAGTCCCTTCTAACCTTTTCAAGCCCCTCGCCTTCCGGTCCTTTTCAATCAATCAATCAATCAATCAAAATCTTTATTTAGTCAGGCGAACATCATTGAGCGTAGCTCATTTACAAGATGGACCTGAGTGGTCATACAAATAAGAGTACAAGTATTTTTACATAGACAAGAATAACATAAACAGTAGTACAATGACATAAAGTGATAATATACAACAATTTACATATATACAAGGCACAGTAAAACCATTTAACCTGTAAGAAAAAGGAGACAATGGGTATAGCAGGCATAATATATAAATTATAGGGCCTAATTGGCTTTTATGAGAGTATATCAGGTGACTGGAAAATAGAAGTAGAACTAACATAATGGAACACGGAAAAGGGGGTGGGAGGGTAGGTAGGGTAGGGGATTAGGCCTTATAAAAGCAATTGCAGAGCTCTGGAAATAGGGTGGAGAATAATCTTTTGAAGGATGTTAAAGGTAAGAGGCTATTTAGCTTCATGGATTTTTGGAGTGAGTTCCATGCAACTGCTAGTGAGTGGCTGATAGCGGCCCTCCCAAACCGGGTGCAGGCATTGGGGACCTTTAGTATGATGAGTTTACTGATCCTTAAGGTGTATGGCCTAGAAGTAATTCGGGTAAAACAGTCTGTGATATAGGTGGGTAGTTTGCCTGATAAAGCTTTGAATATCCAGATTGCAGCATTCCTATTTCTTCTGTGTTGTAGTGATGTCCAGTTGACTGCCATATAAAGAGAGCAATGATGGGTGCTGGAGGGAAGGTCAGTAATAAATCTGATAGATCTATGATACAGGGTGTCCAGCTTGTTTAAGAGGGGGAGTGAACAATGGCCATAGAGAAAGTCAGCATAATCAATGAGGGATAGGAATGATGCCTGGATTAATCTTTTTTTGGAGTCTCTGTTAAGGTAGTGTTTTATTCTAAAAAATAGACCAAGCCTTTGTCTCAGTTTTTTCAGTAGCTCTTCAATATGGACAGAATAGTCAAGCCTATTATCAATCCAGACTCCAAGGTATTTGAAGTTATCAACAAATTCCAAATGCTTTTAACTCTACATATTAGTTTGTGACATGTTGTTAAATTGAATAATGTATCTCCTGTTGTTTTACCAATGTTAGTACCTTACACAAGTTTGCTCCAGTACAGCTTCGCTATCTGCACTATCCAAATGTATATTTTATGTATCTAACCTGTTCGTCATCCCTGTCCTAACCTCACTCTATTGTTGTCTCCCCCCTTTTTTTGACGAGGTACCTTTGTAAACGAGTCTTTGACTCAAAGGTTGTAAAACTGATCTCAACAATAAATAAATAAATAAAAGTAATGCACCTGGGAAACAAAAACCAAGGGGGAAGAGTACACACTGGGCAGTGAGATACTGACAACAACAACAAGCATTTGTCAATGCCGAATGTTGCTTGCTTGTATGAGCTGTTTAGGTATTTGGAAGTGATAGTTCCATGCCTTCCTCCCAAGACATCCACTGTGTCTTTCCGTTTAGTATTCACAGAAGAGTGGGGGGGGGGGGCAAGGGGCAGAGCAGTACAGCAGTTGCCAAGGGGCTGAAGAGATGGACAATAGTCCATTCAAAGGCAAAAGAGTCCTGCAGGAGCTCACTAAATTGAAGGTGGACAAAGCGATGGAATTAGATGGCATACGCCCAAGGATATTAAGAGAACTGCAAAGGGAGATAGCAGTACCTCTGGCAGCCATGTTCACTGAGTCATTCAACATGAGTGAATTGGAGGAGGGCACATGTGGTCCCTTTACACAAGTCCGGCAGCAGGGAGGAGGTGGGGAACAATAGGCTATTCAGCCTCACCTCAGTAGTGGGGAAGATCATGGAGACATTGCTTAAAGAAAGGATAGTAGGGCATCTAGAACCATCAGAGCCCAGGACCATAGACAACATGGATTCACAGTGGGGACATCATGTCAGACAAATCTGGTTGATTTCTTTGACTGGGTGACAAAGGAAGTGAATCAAGGTGGGGCAGTGGACAACGCCTACCTTGATTTCAGCAAAGCCTTTGACACCATCCCATATAGTAGGCTGATAAACTAGCTGGGTAGGCTGGGCATGGGGGAAAGGGTGGTAAACTGAGTTAGAAACTGGCTAACAGACAGAAGGCAGAGGGTGGTGGTAAATGGTGTGCAGTCTAGGGGAGAGGGGGCCACCAGTGGGGTGCTGCAGGGATCAGTCCTGGGGCCAGTCCTGTTCAATGTCTTAAATAGTAACATTGCAGAATGTCTGAAGGGAATTTTTTCAACAAATTTTCAACATAGCCGTTTTAAGACCTCTGCTCATGAACAGTGTCACTGTGATTTTCTTAATCTGTCCCAAACATTGACTGTGCACACCAAATGCGCCATTGTGCGCTACATGCACGGAAACACATATGGGGCGACATGTGAAAAATGACAGCTGTACTGCTGATAAGGAGGTGTGGTAAAATGGCAATGTTGAAAATCTGGGAGTGCAAATATTAAAAATTTGCGAACTTACAAGCATGTGTAGGAACTGCGCAACGCACGCTCATAAAACAGTCATTTTTAGGAATTTTTTCACCAAATTTTCAAACTAGCCATTTTAAGACCTCTGCTCATGAACAGTGTCACTGTGATTTTCTTAATGTGTCCCATACAATGATTTTGCACACCGACTGCGCCATTGTGCACTACATGGGCGGAAACATGTTTTGGGCAAGATGTGAAAAATGACAGCTGTACTGCTTATAAGGAGGTGTGGTAAAATGGCAGTGTTGAAAATCTGGAGTGAAAATATTGAAAATTCTCGAACTTACAAGCGTGCATAGGATCAGCGCAACAAATGCTCATAAAACAGTCATTTTGGGAATTTTTTCACCCAGTTTTCAACATAGCCATTTTAAGACCTCTGCTTATGAACAGTGTCACTGTGATTTTTTTAATCTGTTTCAAACATTGATTGCTCACACCGAATGCGCCATTGTGTGCTACATGCATGCAAACACATTTTTGGTAACGTGAAAAATGACAGCTGTACTGCTTATAAGGAGGTGTAGTAAAATGGCAATGCTGAAAATTTGGAGTGAAAATATTAAAAATTAGTGAACTTACGAGTGTGCGTAGGAACTGCGTAATGCACGCTCGTAAAACAGTCATTTTTAGGAATTTTTTCACCAAATTTGAAACATAGGCATTTTGAAAGCCCACCTTATGAACACTGACACTGTTATTTTGTTAATTGGTCCCGAAAGGTGATTTTGTGCGGTGACCGCAAAATCACCTTCCGGGTCCGATTAACACCATGACAGTGACAGAAAGCATGAGTAGGGGTCCCAAAAACCCCATGTTGAAAATTTGGTGCCAAAATTCCAACAAATGCCTGAGATATGCAGCAAAGTTGAAAACACCCTATCTATCCCATTATACAGCTTACGGCATTTCCTCGGTTCGTGTGCGGCTTTGAAGAGTGCAGGCGTGTTCCCGGTCACGAAGATTGTCGCACGCGGTCCGGAGATGGTATGGGGTGAGGGGGTGGGCGGAGTGCGCGGTGGGTGGTGCGGTTGTGGGAGGGGCAGGGAGAAGCGTTGAGGGATGGTTTTGCATTTACAGGTTTGGTTTTTGAATAAGGAGACGAGGGACGTTGCCATACTGGGGTGGGTCTCAGTATGGCAGCTGGATGCTCTGGGCGTGGAGCCGATGGGGAATGGGCACCCCATCGGCCATAAACATTTTGCCACGCTGTGGTGGGCTCCAGTGTGGCACCTGGATGCTTTGGGGGTGTGGAGCTGATGGGGATTGGGCACCCTGCCGCCATAATAATTTTTGCCACGCTGTGGTGGGCTCCCAGCGTGGCACCTGGAAGCTTGGGGGCCATGGAGCTGACGGGGGATTGGGCATCCCAGTCAGCCATACAGCGTGTGCATGGGAGGGAGGGGGAAGGCACAGGAGCACGCAGTGTGCGTGCGTGCATGTGTGTGTGTGTGGAGGGGGGAGCTCTGCTCACTGAAGCGGAGCTCTCCCTTTCAACTGTACGACCACTGCATTTTCAACTGCTGTCATAGACAGCTGCAGCAGTGATTGGGGAACTGGGGCCACGCCTGCAAACACAGTGACTGAATTGGAAGATGGGTGCCACACCTCCAAAAACTCGGATGATGGCACTATGTTTCTGCACATGCGCAAGCAACATAAAAATGGAAAGGGACCTGGGTGTAATTATATCAGATGACCTAAAGGTGGGCAAGCAATTTGAGAAGGCAGTAAGGAGGCTGGGGGATACTGGGATGCATAGGGAGAGGCATCAACAGTAGAAAACAGGAAGTTGTTATCCCTCTGTACAGACAGTTGGTGAGACCCCATCTGGAATACTATGTGCAGTTCTGGGACCCCATCTCCGCAAAGACATAGACAGAGTGGAGGCTGTCCAGAGGAGGGCAACCAAAATGCTGCACCAGAAGACATACGAAGAGAAACTAAAGGAGCTTAATATGAATACCCTAGAGGAAAGGAGGGACATGATAGAAACTTTCAAATATCTCAAGGGAATCAACAAAGTCCAAGAGGGTAGTTTCTTTCAGAAAAAGAGATGTGCAAGAACAAGGGGGCACAAGCCGGCCCTGTGGCGCTGAGGGTTAAGGCGTTAGATGCCTCACTTCACGTCACACTGATGACCCGGGTTCAAGAGCGAGCCTGGGAAGTCAGGGGTTGGCAGGGGTGGGCAGGGATGAAGTGTCCGAGGGACAGCTCTCTCTCCCTTGGGGGGGAGTAGGGATCACATTGCTCCAGTGCGACTCCTGGCAGTGGCCGGGGGGTAGCCAGAGAGGATGCGACAAGCTGAAGGCAAGAAGGGGTGGAGCTTGGCAGACGCTGGTCATCATTGCACAACCAAGCTCCACGGGGGAGGGACCAGAAAAAATGAAGAAACGCCTCTCACTCTGTCGGGGGATAACGGTGGCCCCAGTGGATCAACCCACATCCCAAACGCTGCCCCGACATGCTCAGGATCTCTCTCTGCATGGCCGCCCGACAACAAGTAGACACCTCACACTTAGGAGCCAGCCGCTGAGGGAGGGCGGAATCAGCCCTGGAGATGGTACTGGGGGTCATGCCTGCCAGTGGTCGTTCGGGTAGGAGGGAGATCAGGAGAGATGCGGGGGTTCAGGCTGGGAGTAGGGTTGACTCCGTGGGCACTCCTTAAGGATGCCTGGGGGATGTGAGTGAAAAAAAAGAACAAGGGGCACAATTTGAAGATGGGGAAGCTCAGAGGTAATGTGAGGAAGTATTTTTCAATGGAGAGGTTGTGGATGCATGGAACAGCCTTCCTGAGGAGGTCGTGGAGTCAAGAACAGTGGGGAAATTCAAGAATGCATGGGACAGACATAAGGCAGTCCTAGTGGGGGGGGGGTAGGAGGAAGTAGGCTGTTGGTTAACTGGGATCTGCAGCTTATCCATCAGGTAGGAAAATGGGCAAACTAGGTGGGCCAAGCAGTCCTTATCAACTGTCAAATTCTATGTTTCTATGTGGCAGTTGCCACAAGCTAGACCAACTTTTTGTTGTCTAGTTTGTGGCAATCCTGAGGACCCTTTTTATGGCGCTCGTGCCAGATATTTGGCACAGGCTGCCATAACTAGTGAAAACTGTTGTAAGTGCACCCGAGATTGTAAAATCAGGTGCAGTTGCGTCGAATGGGTTTGGTGCACTGCCAAAACCTAAGTCCCATGGCGCAAGCCCTACACCATGCTTGAAAATCCTGCCCATGATATTTCTGGGTGTACATCAGAGTTTAGCTCTTCCTCACTTGGTCCTTGAGTTCAATCCCTCCTTCTCTCCACTACCCGTAACAATACCATTTATATTGTCTCTTGCCAAAGGCAAATTAAATTGTATGGATTGACAACCACAGCACAGTGCTCATGGGAATTTTAAAGGAGTTACTGTACTTCATATTTAGAACTTTGGAGCTTATTATCAGGGTGGTACATACTGTGACCTGCTATGGTATAATTAAGTGCTGTTTCTGATTCCAGGTTTGTTTGTTTTTTCCGCAGTATTTATTTCCCATTCGTTTTCTCCCATGGAGCTGAAATTCCTGTTTCACCATGTTCTGCCAGATCTGACGGGAAAGATGGCAGTTGATGTTGGCTCTAGGCTTGGGGCAGTTCTGTATGGTGTAAGTAAAAAAGTGGATTCCCGATGCTCTTGTATAGTGTTATACCATTTATTGGCCTAATATGGATTTTGCACCTAGCTGTCATGGGAAACTAGCGTTCATGCCCATATGGGTCACTTCATTGGCTGTCGATTTAATTATGTAATAGCAGCTACTAAAGAAGAGGACTTGTGAGTACTGTAGTACTCTGTGTCTTGTCTATGTAAAGGAAGCTGTCCCAATCGCTTATAACTGTATGCTGCCTGGCAACACGGGTGATTACCTGCCTGGGCAAAAATGTACTTACAGTCTACTTTTTTACATTAGAGGGGATTCCTTTCCTGTTATAAGTCTCATTTCAAGAAAACCTCAGATACCTAAAGTTTGTGGGTGTACATGGAGAACATAAGACCAAATTCGTAAATGGTCCATGAATAGCGTTTTTTGGCACAAAGTTACGTCACACTGTCAAGTTAATCGGCGTGGCTGTAATGCGTTATGCTATCAGGTCCACACACTACGACACACTGCCTGAACTGTAAACTGGATAGAAATAACAGACTGAGATCGGGTTTTAGTAATATTTGGTATTTGGGTTGGGGCGGCGTTGTCAGTCGTAACCATGGCCTATGTGGGGGTGTTGGCGGATTTCCATACATTCAGCCCATATAAAACAGCTACAAAATTTGCATACCACTTATTCCAACAGATGATATAATTAAAAGTTCACTTGAATTGCTGGGCTCTGCCCCCCACCCCCTGGGTATTTTTTTTGTGATTGGGGAGTGGGAGGGTGCAGCCCCCCAATTCAAATGAACTGTTAACTGTATCATCATTTTGATGAATTGGTCAGAGGGCATTTACGGAGACGGCAAGAGTTGACTCAGCTGCGCAGTTACAAATTTGCCGTAGCAGCAAGTTACTGATATTGCAGTGGTCCAATGTTCTCCACCAACGCCAAGTTTACGTTCCCTGTTTCCCAAGTGTTACTTGTTAAGTGCCACTTAATCTACTGACTTTTGTTTTTACAATTTATAGTTTTTTCTCCCCATCAAGTGCTTCGCCCTTGGCTGGCCCCACTCCCCCCGGTCACCGCACCACCATGGAACTTCCAACCCCATGAATTTACCCCCTCATAGTGGAGCCATCCTGTAGGACAGTAATGCCCAGGTTACCCCCGCATTGGTGATTGATGGGTTTGGTAGCCGAGCCAGGAGGTCCTGTGGATCTGTTTTTTTTTTTTTTAGTTTAGAGTAGTTTTCCCAGGAGGGACACAGCATGTCATGATGCCAAGATGTCCACTTGTGGACCCACAGGAAGACATCAGGCATCTGCCTGCCCCTCCACCCATAAGTTAGCAGGCCCTGGTAGCCTTCTCCCAATACTCTGCTAGGGGTCAGGTATGTACCGAACACTGTTATCCCTCCCCCAACAGAGGAAACGAGCAGTCCCTTGGACACTTAATCCTCCTCTTACCAGCCGGCCCTCCGCCTTCCTGAGCCTGCTTCTGAACTTGGGTCGCTGGTGTTGCAAGCAGTTGCACAACCGCTGCACCAGCAGGACATCCTTTAATCTACTGACTTAGCCTGGTTCACACTTCAGCACAGGGGCTAGCTTGTGGCAGAACATCCCATCTGATTCCATAACCAAGAGGTGCTGTTTTCTGGCCTACATTGTTGTGGGGTAGGGAAGGCTGCTATAGGAATTCAACACAGATCTTCTTATGGGTGTATTATTTTTTTTACCAATTGAAATGGCTGATAAAAATCTGTGCCTTGTGTCTGTCACATGCCACAAATGTTTGTAGATTATTTTGCTAGCAATTGCACTTCTGTTACACAGAGAGCCACTGGCACATAACATATAGAATAAAGTATGGGTCAGGGTGTGTAACGAGATTTTACACACACCCGAGTTGTGGGATGCAATACAGCAGCCCACCTGTGGGTGGCTGGGACTTGCTCCTGCTTTTCCGGGGCTCAACTTTGAGCCCCCCCGTGTGGCGCAATGCAGGGTTGCGCCGGCAAATGCGCCGCACATCCTGGGCTGAATATCGGAATGTGCTGCATATGCATGGGCATGCCCCCTGCATCTGCACCGCACAGGATTACATTGCGCCCTGGCACATTGGGAAATGCGCTGCACCTGGCAGCCTTTTGAATATCCCGCTGGGGCGCAATGCGAGGTTGCGCTAGGTGCAACCCCTTTGAATATCCCAGCCTCTGTCTAAGTAATAAAGTTTAAGCGAGCTGGGAACAAAGTCCTGTGTACAGTTCTGGTAGCTTTTAGCTTGGCTCCCACTCCCTCAAAAGCGTTGTGCTTGAGTCTGGTAGCGAAAGAGTATTTGGCAAAGAAAAGGATTTTGTTCTGTCCAAACATTACCAGTGCAGAGTCCCATGCAGCCCTAAGAATTTGATCCCGAAGCACTGATGTCGTTGTGGTGAGCAAAATCATGCACAGGCCATTAGATGCAGATCTACAGAGGGTGATCCTGTATGCCTTTATATAATCAGGATTGCAAAACCCAGCTCATTCACTTCAGGTAGCCATCTCTCTAGAAATGTGGAGAAATCCCCTCCCTCCACACCTTCAGGAATGCCAAGTAGTCTCACGTTTGCTGATCGGGCTAGATTTTCTAGCTGTTCCAGGCAACTTCAAACCATGTTTTGCCCTTCTGTCAGTGTAACAGTAGCGGACAGAGCTTTCCCTGCCATTTTACCTTGTTCCACAGCTGAGCTCACCATTTCCTCCACCCACTGTTCTACAATAACTATCTTTCATTTTGCTCATCTAATTTTTTTGTCCAATGCCTGGATAGTCTGTGTTAGCATAATTATTGTGTCTTGCAAGGTGTCCGTTTTAGTCTGCTGTTCCACATCTCCCTCTGATGGCTGCCGCCCAGATGGCAGTTTTGTGGGCCTGCAGCTTGATCGTTTTTCTTAGCACGTTTGGGTTGTCCGATTTCTGCACAAAGGTCAAGATCTACTCACTGGAAGATCAGGGATACTCTGTCCAGGTATTCAAAAGAGTTGGAGTTTCAGTAGTTTCACTCCATTTAAAAGCGTGTTGATATGGCATTTGGGCTGGATGCATCTTTCCTCATTGACTGCTGGCCACCGCCCCCGTCCCTTGTTTCTGACCCATCATTCCTGCTAAATTGTTCCTCACGGTTTACCTTATTTCTTTCAGGAACTTGAAGGTCTCTATCATGTCCCCGGCGTCCAACAAGTACATGTTTAGTGCCCTAAACCAGTCCTCATAGGATCTACCCTGTTGGCCCTGATAATTTTTTTGCATAATATGTTTATTAAATTTTCCACATAATGACACAAATTAAAAGACATTAACAATACAGGACAATGACAATAATAATAAGACACATACATATGCTACAAGTACTTATCCCCAGCCTTCCCCTTTCAGTACTATTCAAGTCTCCATATGACACCTGGGCAATTCAGTATTCTCTAGGCTGTGTCATACAATACATCAATACTACAAAATCATCCTACTTGCTCTACCCCCTCCCTGTCCCCAACAGAAAGAAAAAGAAAAGGAAACTTATCTAAAACTAGATTTAAAAGACTAAAATTAATAAAAATAATGTCAGATTTTATAAAACTGTGAAATTACTTCTTGATAATTGTCTGAAAGTGTCCCACCCCAGGGTAAGGTCACACCCTCCCTGGCCTTATATATGCACCTGCTTCCACCTCTCTTGCAGTTACAAGGCCTCTTCTCATTATCCCTGCAACCCTTTCTGCAACACATCCATCTCTACTGGGGATAGTGAGGATAGAAATGGCTCCCAAATTGTCCAAAAACGGTCCTCTTTGTTTTTAGACACATAATGTAGCCTCTCCAGGCCCTGCACCTGCAGACACATATTATTCCATTGCTGGATAGCTGGGGTCTCACTGGAAACCCATGTATTCAATATACAGTGTCTGGTCAAGACTACTAGAACCCTCACCCATCTGGGGAAAGGCATCCAGTCCTCATCCACTGAGTCATCTACCCCAAACAGTAGGATGACAGGTCTTTTTTCCATCTGTCTTCCCCAAATTCTACCAACTTCACTAGCCACCCCGTCCCAGTGATACTTTAATGCAGAACACTCCTAAAAACACTGATATATGACCACCTCCTGTCTGACATCTCACACAGTGGTGAGACCTCAGGGTGGAATCGGTGTATCATGCCCAGAGGTAATAAAGCCTGTGCATAAACTTATAATATGATTCTTGATACTTATTAGTAGCCCCTTACGTGACTGCAGTAGTAGGTCCCACCCCTGGTCCGGTATTTCCGTCCTAAGTCTCTGTTCCATAGTCTCCTGATTTTACTGGTATAGTCAGGGAAATATTGCCGTCCCAATCTCGCTGCCCTACCAGTTATCCCCCCTGTGCCCAGACAGGTGCCAAGGACCAGTTGTTCCACCTATTCCAGGGGAAAGTTTGCCTTCCTACTCCTACTAATTGTTTTAGCATAATTGCTAGCTTGAAGGGTTCAAAATATACCCGTGCCCATTCGTTCCCCTAATTCTTCTCCGGATATTAACTGCCCCCTCCTCCACAGGTCCCTTATACATCCTATACCTTTTTTTCTCCCAGGAAAGAAAACCCTTATCTTTCTTTCCCACCACAAATCCCGGGGTTCCCCCACAGTGGAAGCAGCAATGTCTCTTCCCCCGTCCCATGCCAAACCATTTCAGGAGCTGTTCCCATCCTTCTAATACTAATACCACCAGTGCGTTCGGGTTCGCCTGCCTGCTATATACTTTCCTCCCCCCTTTCCCTAGATAGGCCGAGAGTCTTAGCACCCCCTCCCCTTCCTCTAAATGTTACCATCCTGCTTCTGGCCGCCTGTTAACCCAGTCTCCTATATAGCTATAATGCATAGCCAAGGCATAGTTCTGCAGATTAGGTAGGTTCAACTCCCCCCTGTCCCCATCAGCCTATAATCTACGGAGACTCGCTCTAGGCCACTTCCCTTTCCACAAAAACCCTGAAAAGGCTTTATCCACCCTTTTAATATCTTTCTTACTTAGTCCCACCAGCAACATATGCATCAAGTACAGGATCCGAGGAAGGGTATTCATTTTGATAAGGTTTATGCGACCTAGCAACGAGGCAGGCAGTTTCTCTCCACCTTCTCATCTCTTCCTCTATGTTCTGTACCATTGGGCTATAATTCAGGTTATATAATTGACCCAGTTCATGGCCTACTTGGATCCCCAGAAATGTAAAAGCCTTTTTGACTTTTTTAAGTCCCAAGGCCCTATCCCCAAATGTTCTTTCTATTTCTCCCCACAACATTATTTCTGATTTATTAATATTTATTTTATACCCGGAGAATAAAACAAAACTCCTTATTACCTCTAATAATGGGGGAACAGATCTAACTGGGTCCTGAATATATAATAACATATCGTCTGCATATAACGTAACTTTATGGTCCCTGCCAGATTTCCCTTTCACTCCTTTAATCTCTGCTAGGTCCCTAATTTTAATTGCCAGGGGCTCTATAGCTAGTGCAAATAAAAGCGGCGAAAAGGGGCACCCCTGCCTAGTGGCCTATGGAGGGTGAATTTCCTTGTGAGGTCTCCATTCACCAACACCCTTGGGTCTGGGGCACTGTACACACTTCTCACCCAGCCTATAAATCTCTCTCCCAACCCATATTCCCGGAGGACCTCGAACAAATATTCCCACTCTATACGGACAAATGCCTTCTCAGCATCCATCGTTAGGACAGCAATGTTCTTCTGACCCTGATCTCTACCCCTAATTGTTCCCGTTGTTGTTCAGTTATTTTAGGTATCCTAACTTCATTCAAAAATTGTCCTGCCACATCCCCTGTACCCATACATTCTGCCTGGTAAAGCTGCTGATAGAATTGTTCAAATCTATCCCTAATTAAAGTTTTATTCCTCATTAGCTTCCCTTCCCTATCCCTAACTTCTGCTATGTGTGTATACAGTCTCCTCCCTTTTACTAAATGGACCAGCAGTGGGTCAAATCTGTTCCCCCATTCAAACAAATGGCTTCTAGCAAACAGCCCTGCCATTCTCGCCTACCCAGGAGGAAAAGGTTGAGTGCTTCTCTCGCCACTATTAGATTCTGTACTCCCCCCTTCCACTGACCTCTCCACTAACGCTTTCTCCAGCTCCTTCACCCTGCCCTCTAGTTCCACCCTAGTTACTTCCCTCTAATTTTTATGTTAGGATACATACTCAATGATGGCTCCCCTGATAAAAGCCTACCCTGCTTCCCAAAAGACTCCTGAGGATTTCACCGACCCCTCATTAGTCTCTTTATAGAGCTGCTACTGCTGCTCAAGGTACTCTGTGAACTCTTTTTTTCCCCAATAAATACCTTGGGAACTTCTGGGAGGGGAGGCCTGCCCTCTGCTCATTCACCAAAACCACCATCTGGACCATAGCATGGTCCAAAAGGATAATTGGGCTGTGTTCCACTCTCTGCATTCTCCCTAACCATGCCCGGGGTATATAGATATAATCCAGTCTGGGCCATATTTTATGTGGGTTCGAATAGAAAGTAAATCCTTTTTCCCCTGGGTGCAGGGTTCTCCAGCTATCAATTAAGTCCATATCCAGAATTCCCTCCTGCCATGGTTTCAGTCCTCCCCCATGTCTTCCCTTACCCTCAGAATGGTCTAATTCCGCCTGCATGGCTGCATTAAAGTCCCCCCTCCCATGATTAGACCCTCAAATTGTTTTCTGACCAGAACATCCAACACCTCTTGGCAAAAGGCTGGGTTAAAGACCGCTGGAGCATATACACTTCCAAAGGTTATTTTTTCTCCATATAGCACCCCTTCCACAAATACATACCTCCCTTCCCCTTTATCTGTGACCACCCTCGTACTGGTGAACGGGAGTGTTTTACCAATCAGCACCGCAGCATCTCTCTTCTGTGAGTTATAGGGAGAGGCATAGCACTTTCCCACCCAGCCTCTTACCAATTTCTGATGTTCTTGGAGGGTCAAATGCGTCTCTTGCAATAAAGCCACCTGGGTGCCTAGATGTCGCAGGGAGGTTAATATGCTAGTTTGTTTAACTGGTGATGAGATCCCTTTCACATTCCATGAGGTGATCCCCAAAACATTGGACTTAGTCATTTGACCATTGTATCCCTCCCATCGCCTCCCCCTTTACCCCTGTCTTATTCAGATCTCCTTGCTTCTTTAAATTATCAGTGATTTCTGGTGTACTCTAAATGACAGTTTCCCTTAAATAAAGGAAAAAAGGAGACACTTCCAATGTTGCATAGAAATAAAAAACACAAACATGACATTCCTCTCCCATATATTAAACCCCCACCTCCACATACCCCCCAAACATTCCCACACGTATATCCCCTTAAAGGATACCTAAAACATTTTGACAACAAACTATTCAAAAATCTGATTCTGTAGGTGACTAAAGGAAAGGCTGCTGTATTCATTAGTGCTAAAACTACATTTATATAATTTACCCAAATGTGGTTCCAGAGCATTTGAAAATTATAAAATCAGCCTTCCAATTTAAAAAAAACTGTCATACCTGCTTCCTAAAATGGCCGCCAAATGTGTTATGTGTTGACATCATTGGAGCCGAAGTCAGAAAGATATATATGGCTCTCTATAGTGCTAACTAGTTCCTTTTTCCCTTTGTATATAATTGTTTCATCCAAATGGTCAAAACCATGTGCATTATTTTGTATAATGCACATGTTAGGCTATGGTTCTGTTCATTTTGTTTACTTTAACATGATGAAATTGTGTTTTAATCCAACCGACTTTCTCTGTGACAAACCACAGTGCAGTACAAATCTTGAATAACCCGGTGATCTAGTGGTTATGGCGGATCCAGGATGCTACAATGGGGGTGCTTGGGTGGTGTGCATACTTAATATGCACTTTTTAACATTTTTATTAAATCTTTATATTTTCTGCTATTATTCCTTTCTAGTATGTTTTTGACAGACCCTACAAATGTAATCCATAGTTTGAATATAAACATTTGTACAATCAGTAAATCAGACTTCTTCAACAAAGTGAAATGCAGCAGCAGCAGCAAGCAAGTACATTACAATGTGGGGGTGGGGGTTGCAGCCTGCTTCACCACCTTAGATCCACAATTTTTTTGTAGCAAAGTTCTTGTGCAGTCCAATGTTGGAGTTCATACGTTCTCGAAAATCAAATATATGCTTGTCTTCTTTTTCCATGGGAAATAATAATAAGAATCAGCATTTATATAGTGGTTTTCATACACATTGTATCCCACAGTGCTTTACAAGCAATACTAGACTGGTGGTGACTTGACTGAACATGTAGTGGCAGCCATTTCATACATTAATACCCCCACACAGCCTTGGACAATTGCATGAACTGGTTTTATGGAAAGGGGAATGTTGGCCAGGACAACGGGGTCAGGTAGTGATCATGGTTCTGGCAGCCCCACACCTTACAGTATTTGTCACAGTGATCTGCTCATATTTCTCTCCTTCTGTCTTCCCCCTTCCCTGAATATAGCAGTACCTCGCAAGAGTGGCCTTCTCAGTCCCCCTCTGATATTCATTCTTCACTATTCCTCCTCACACCAAAAACTGGTGAGCTCATCACCCTTCTGCATCATGAATGCAAGTAGTACAGTCCCCGTTTTATTTTGACATATCAAATATAAACCTATCTTTCCACTAGGTCAGGCTGATAGCAGCAGGGAACAAGAGGAATGATGGGCTTTCTTATCCTTAAAAGATCTAGGCTACCTTTGATTAGGCACTGCTAAACGATGGGTGTGCACATCATTATGCACGTCATTTAATAGTGCCCAGTCATAGGTGGCTTAGATCTTACATGGGTAGGAAAGCCTATTTTTCCACTGGTGCCATGCTGCTATCAGCCTGGCTTACCAGAAGATCAGGTTTATTATTAATATGTAAAAATAACATGGGAGACTGTACTAACCACATTCATGATGCAGAAGTGTAGTGAACGCACCAGTGTTTGGTGTGGGGAGCAGGTGAGAAGAATGAATGCCAGAGAGGGACTAAAGAGGCCATTCCAGCAGGGTACAGCAATATTCAAGTTAGATGAAGACAGGAAGGAGGACATTGAGCAGATCACTGTGAGATCTGAAATGGGCTGCCAGCATCGTGATCACTACCTGACTGTGGATGAGAGTAGCCAGTGATGACAAATACTCAGAGTGGCAGGGCTGCACCTAAACTGTTACTTGAATTCAGTGTAGGGAGATTACCCTCGGGTGGGGGGGGGTGTTGACATTTGTTAGGACAGTACTGAGGGAGTTGTGTATAGCTCATTCAAGATCTGGAAGGGTGGTAGCCAGCCAACTCGCAGTGTGGAGTAGAGCACAGAAAAGATCTGGAGAAGAATTACTGGAAAGTGTCCTGCAGGGTTCTGCAGATCACAGGTAAAGGAGTGGACTGACACTGGAAGCTGGGTGGATTTGCTCAAGGTATTAGTATGCCTCTCCTGCTAATAATATTGTTATCCATTGTAAGTGCAGCCTTTATGAGGGCATGAACAGCAATTTTTCTGGTAGGTCATGATACTTATTCCTTGGCCCTCCAGGAAGATCTAGTTGTTGGTTAATGAGGCGGGAAAAATACACAACAGGGGAACTGTACATACTACCATCACTGTGCAGAAGGGTGGTGATCCACTCAATGTTTACTGTGGGAGCAGAAGTCAAACATTGAGAAAGTGGACTGGACAGTGATTTGGGAGGCATTTTTTAACAGGGCCAGCTGATGATGCGTATTGGTATAGGTGTGCACAACTCTGTGAGGTACAAAATTACAATATGAGGTGTGATAATTCTCTTCATGAGACTGCAAGCTCACATGCTGCCCTAGGCAGTACTAAGGATACAGTATGGATGACGGGGTGTTCAACAGAAAGCAGGCTAGGTGCGGGGTTGGGGGTTCATGTGGAAAGGGAAAGCCTTATTTGTGGATTAACAAGAGAGCACGAGCTTTGTAATTGAACCAGACCGGTACTTTGCTGTGTGACCATGAGCAAGTCACTAAACTTCCTTGTGCTCCCAGGCCACACCTGTAAACAAGCTTTCAGTTTAGTGTGTCTCTTCTGGTTAACAAAAAACAAAATTAAGGGCATCACATAACCACTAGATCTTTAGGTATTTGAAGTGTTGTACTGTACTGTGGTTTGCCAAAGAGAAAGTCAGCTGGATTGCAAAACATTTTCTGCAAGTTAAAGTAAACAAAATGAACAAAATCATAGCCTAACATGAGTACTGATCAAAATAATCCACAAGTTAACACATAATGTTGATCATTCTGGTACAACAATTCAAAACAAAGAAGGAAAGAAGAACTAGTTTGCACTGTAGGAATATGTGTGGGTTTCTGGCTCTGGCTCCAATGATGTCATCATGACTCATCACTTAACACACTTGGCAGACATCTTAGGGAGAAACCAACGCTGTTTTTTTGAAAGTGAAAGGCTGATGTTTACATTTTTCAAAAGCAATGAAACTGCGTTTATGTTATTTTCATAAATGCAGTTTTAGCAGAAATGTAAATGGCAGCCTTTACTTTATCTCACTATGAAGCCAGATTTTGGAGTTTGCAGTTTTAAAAAACTGCTTGTTTAGGTACCCTCTTTAACATATTAACAACATTTATTCTCCAACCACCACCTTGCCATTCAAATGCTTGGAATGGTCCTGCCTCTTATATCGCAGACGTTCCGTTCCCCACTCCCACCCCTGCTTTACTAATTAAGTTCAAAACATCCAACTGTCCCGTTAGCTTACAAAAACACACACTTGAGAGCACTCAGGCCAGAAAAATAAAACGCCACAGAAATGCACGGTTAGGAGCGTAAATCCACAACACAACTACCCCAGCGCTTTGTGTCCTCTCAGGACACTTTGTCAGAGCCTCACGTGGCATTTTATTTTTCTGGCCTGGGTGCTCTCAAAACAATCAATATTTGTTGCAACGCCAGTCGTTGTAGCACCCGCTCATTCTATGAAGTGCACTCGCCTGTGTTCTTTTTTTCTTTCTTTTTTTGTCCCATTAGCTTAAGCTGCCCGTGGTTTCAACATCAAGTTATACCCTAACATGTTAAACATTTAAGTAAGTCCTCAGAGGCTCAGCATTATTTCTCTCTCCCCGGAGCTTTACCTCCCCATATTACAAAAATACAGATATGGTAGGCACAGAAGCCAAGCCCCTTCACTGTCCATACACAGTTCCATCTAGGCCAAGCAAAGAAGACCCCCCAGGCTTGTAGAGGCCACGAGGGCGTCGACGCCGCTCAGAAAACTTATACAGCGCCTGCTCGCTCCCCAGGCCCCCACTTACCAGTCTCTCTGCCATGCTGTCACTTTGGTTTCAGGCTGAGCACTACAGGTGGTATCACTTTTCCTTTCTAAGCAGATCTCCTGCCAAAGTCCGATTAAGCTCTTCGGCAATGCACTCTTCCACCAGCCCATGCTTCAGGCTTTCTTCCCTGCCTTCTGCACATTAAAGGTCTCCCCTGCACAGGCCCAGTTAAACACAGCAGTCGCTCAAGGAAAATATGAGAAGGGGGGTCAAACGAACATACCCCCAGAATCTTCAAAAAACAGTCAACTTGGAAATCCAAACCAGCATACAAGTCCATTTAATACTTCTCATGACGCGTGCAGTCGCTCACGGTGCCATTCGTGTTATTTCCTCCACATCAATCTCTCAGCCCACTTTTCTCCCCAAAAGAATATCTTGCACCCTCATGCTTGATTTTTAGAACCGCCTGGTAAATCAGGAAACAGTCCACCTTGAGGTCCTTTAATTGCGCCAGCATGGGTTGAAAGATCTTCTTTTTTTCAGGATCCTGTTGGAGTAGTCCTGGAGCAAATAAAGTCGATCCCCTTCATACTTAAACTCTTTTGTGTTGTGGTAGGCTCGTAGCATCTCCTCCTGATCCTGATAGCTGTGGAATCAGAATATTATCTGTCTCGGGGCTTGTCCTGCTGACGGTCGCGGCACCAGAGCTCTGTGCACCCGTTCTAGCTTTAATTTCCCTTTTTTAGGTTTCATACCCAGCAGATTCTGGAGCTTTTCTGCATAGAATGCCAATATATCTAGGCCCTCCTTCCCCTCCAGGAGCCCCCGGAGTCGCAAGTTTAAGCAGCGATGGTAATTTTCCTGATAATCATGCTGATCAGTTAAATCTGTGAGCTCCTTCTCTAGTTTAGCACCATGTGCCACCAGGGGATCCATAATGTCTTCAGTTTTGGATATTCGCTCCTCTGCCTCCATAACTCTATTCGTCTACATCGCCATTTGATCCAGCATATCCTGCAAGCGGGTGTCTATTTTCTGCTCCAATTTATTCCATTTCCCCTCCAGGGCTTCCATGACTTGCTCCGACATCTCGCTGCCTAAAACCGCCATCTCGGCTGCAGACAGTGAAATCAGGCCTGGCGCCTCAGACGATTTTGCCGCCGCCTGCTGTTTTTGGGCTTTCACATCTGAACTCTGGCCTTTCACCAGATTTGACATCAGGCACTCCTCCATTATGCTATCGCATTCAATATTTTTACTTCTGGTAGTGTTTAAAGTTCGGATGCTGTTGGATTTTGTTATTTATTTTCAGCAGGGTCAGGAGCTGCAGGAATCCACGTCTTTACCGTTGGTTGCTCATCAGCGCCTCCGGCCCTGATAATTTAATTACTCTATGCTGCACGGTCTCCAGCCTGTCTCTGTCTTTCCTCAAATGAGGACTCCAAAACTGGGCACAGTACTCCAGATGGGGTCTCACTAGTGATATACAGAAAGGTGATATTACCTCTTTCCTCCTGCTATTGAAATCCCTTCCTGTACAACCCATCATTTTGGTTGCCTTACTGTAGTCCTTATTACATTGGCTAGTTTGTTTTGGGGAGTAGTTTATGATGACCCCCAGGTCTTTTTCCTCTGAAGCTGAGGTCAGCGTAACCCCTCCCATCCAGTATTCCTTCCCAGGGTTCTTGTTCCATGTATGAATCACTTTGCACTTTCTGCCAGTCAGACCTTGCACTACCTCTCTAACCTTTGTAGGTTCCTCTGCAACTCCCTTACCCCGCTCCTGGATGTCTACAGTGCCACGGAGCTTAGTGTCATCTGTGAAGAGACACATCATACTCTGTATTCCTACTTCTATGTCACTTATGAACATATTGGAAAGCACTGTTTCAGGACTGATCCATGTGGTATCCCATTTATGACCTCCCTTTACCCCAATTTAACCTCATTTAGTACTACCCTTTGCTGTCTCCCCTCTAACCAAGCCCCCCCCTTCAATTTAACTTGGTCCTTTGCTGCTTCCAGATCCTCTAATTTCTTCAATAACCTTTTGTGTTGCACCAAGTCAAATGCCTTGCTGAAGTCGAAATAGAGTAAATCTACTGCTAGTCCCTTATCCACTGCCCTTGTTACCCAGTCAAAGAACACGATTGGGTTGGTCTGACAAGACCTCCATGCCATGAACCCATTCTACTTACTATCCTGGAGCTCATTTCTCTCCAGGTAGTCCACTAGGTCCTCTTTAAGTAGTGTCTCCATCACTGCACCTGCAATGGAAGTAAGACTGATGGGCCTGTAATTTCCAGGTTCCTTCCTGTCCCCTCCCTTGTGGAGCAGCACCACGTCTGCTATCCTCCAGTCTCTTGGAACCCTCCTTACTGTAGTGAGCTGTTGAATAGCCCTGCCTGGGGTTCAACCAGTTCTGATGCCAGTTCCCTGAGTACCCTCGGGTGCATCCCGTCTTTCTCTGGAGCCTTGTCTATTTTCAGGGCTGCAAGCCCTTTCAGAAACACAGAAACATAGAATGTGATGCCAGATAAGGACTGCCTGGCCCACCTAGTCTTCCCATTTCCCTACCTACTTAGCTCCTGATCCTAAATGGTCAGTAGCTTACCCTCTCTTTCCAGGTTACCACCTTTTAAGAAGCCCAAAGCGGGACATTTCACAGGATAATATGTAACCTTGACCAATGCAACAGACTTGTTTTCTCCAAATAATCAGAATTAAGACTAAGTATTGTAGTTGTTATAGTGTTTCTTATCATTTTAAGGTATTATAGTTTTTTGCAACATTTAGAGGAAGGTCAGAAAATATTTTTTTCTGCCATAAAGTCAGGACATGTAGCATTTTTCATGTTTTTTTGCAGGACACAGCTGCCCAAATCAGGACTATCCTGCGAAAATCAGGACAGGTGGCAACCCTACTCTCTCTTTCCTACCACTAGGGTTGCCTTCTGTCTATCCCATGCATTCTTGAACTCACCAATCACTTCAACCTGTATGACCTCAGCTGGGAGGTTGTTCCATGCATCCACCACCCTTTCTGTGAAAAGAAATTTCCTCACATTTCCCCTGACTCCTTCCCCAGCCTCAAATTGTGCCCCCTTGTTCTTCACATCTCTTTTTATGAAAGGTGCTGCCCTCCTGGACTCTGTTGATTCCCCTGAGGTGTTTGAATATCTCTATCATATCCCCTCTCTTCCTCCTTTCCTTCAGGGTATTCATATTGAAGTCTTTCAGTCTTTCCTCATGTGTTTTCTGGTGCAGTCATTTCACCATTTTTGTTGCCCTTCTCTGGACTGCCTCTGTTCTGTCAATGTCCTTCCAGAGATGCGGTCTCCTGAACTGAACACAGTATTCCAGATGTGGCCTAACCAATTGTCTGTACAGTGGCATCACCACCTCCTGTTTTCTACTGGTGATGCCTCTCCCTGTGCACCCAGCATCCCTCTGGCCCTCCCCACCACCTTTTCACATTGCTTGGCCACCTTCAGGTTGTCTATTACGTTTACCCCCAGGTCCCTTTCCAGTTTTGTTGTTGTTAGCATCTCTCCCCCCCACACACACACATTTTATATTCCTCTCCAGGATTCCTGCAGCCCAAGTGCATGACTTTGCACTTTTTTGCATCGAATTTAAGCTGCCACTCTCTTAACCACTTCTTCAGTTTGCAAAGGTCTCTTCTAATTTTTTCCACCCCATCTGGAGTGTCTACCCTATTGCAGATCTTGGTGTAATCCGCAAAGCGGCACATCTTCTCTTCCAGCCCCTCTGCAATGTCACTAATGAAGACATTGAAGAGGATTAGCCCCGGAACTGAACCTCGTGGCACCCCACTGGTCACCTCCCTCTCCTGGGATTGTACTCTGTTCACTATCACCCTCTGTGCCCTGTTGCTCAGCCAATTTCTGACCCATTGTACCACCTTAGGACGTACTCCCAGACTGCGCAACTTGTTTACAAGCCTCCTGTGTGGAATGGTGTCAAATGCCTTACTAAAATCTGGGTAAGCCATGTCCAGCACTCCTCCCTGATCCACCACCTTGTTTACCCAGTCAAAGAAATCTATCAGATTTGTTTGACAAGATCTCCCTGGTGTGAATCTATGTTGCCTCGGCCTTGTGCCTCACTAGCCTTCAGATATGCCACAATCCTTTCTTTTAACATGGATTCCATGATTTCCCCACCACTGAGGCAAGCTGACTGGCCTGTAATTTATTTATTTATTTATTTATTTATTTTTATTCTTTGGTAACCAGGTAAGGTCCACTAGTCATAGGTGCCTGTTTTCAGGTGTGACCAGACAGCACTGAGGAGGTTAAGTGACTTGCTGAGTCACACAGTATATGCCAGTGGAGGCTGTGGGAATCAAACCCAGATCTGTCTGCTGGATGTACCAAGCTCATTCACATCTCATTACTCTAACCTCTAGGCTATACTGTCAGTAAATTCCAGGTCCTTTGCTGCTTCCAGATCTTCTAATTTCTTCAACAGCCTTCAGCGTGGCACTAAGTCTGACTTTTCTTACCCTTTCTGCTATAGTTACCACTGGTTCCATTCATAGGATCCTCCTTGCAGCAACCTTCTGCCACTTTCTGGTGAAGGGCCACTATCCATGACTGTAAATACTGAGCAGTAGTAGTCATTTAGAATGTCTGCCTTCTGCTCATCCTCCTCTACTAACCTGCCCCCCTCCATTAGCCCATCAGTTACTTCTCATCTTCCTTATTTCCTGGTATACCTGAAAAAATGTTTTTCCCTCTCATGATCCCCTCCTCGATATGCAGCTCTGTGTCTGCTTTTGCGTGCCTGACTGCCTTCTTGGCCTGCTTCATCTTTACCTGGTATTTGCTCAATTCCTCATTCCCTTGTTTCTCCATGTAGCCAGTGAAGTCCCTTCTGGGCCCTTACTGTCTTCCTCATCTTCCTAAAGAACCAGATTGGTTTCTTGACCCTATTACCCTTGGTAACCATTCTCAAGCATTGTTTGGTTCTTCAAGAACGGTCCCTTTATTTTCTCCCTACTTCTCCTCTACCCCCATATTTTGTCCACTCCAGCTAAGCTGCTCTTACATGGATACTGTCAGCTTTTCAGCAATTTTAATGACACCTCCTCTGTTTGTGCCTCTAAACGGTACTCCAAATGTCATTTCTATCAGGATAGTCGAAGGGTATTTTAATTTCTTGCACACAGTAATTTTTATAAAAAATGTGTTTCACTCATCTTGACTTTGTAAGAGCCATTCGCTCCTTTCCACGCATTCCCGATAGAGAGCCGGTGTTGAATCCTGCCAAACTTGTGCATGAATGAGTTTGACAATTTTTGTGATAAATTTACCAGAACAGCTGGCAGTATTAATGAAACTGTGCTGATTTGGACAACACCTTAGGTTTCTCAAACTGAGGAGTATTTCAGAAAGAAATCGCTGCTTAAAAAGTAAAACCGGAACTCAGCGCACGTGCACTAGCCCAGTGCTCCTGGAAGGCATCTGACCACCCCTTCCCCGTTCCACCTGCCCCATCACCTTCTCCATTCCTCCAATCATAAAGCTCCCACTACTATGATACACCATGCAGCCTTCTTCCTTTTCTTTCCCCTGGATGCCACCAACTCATCCAGTTTATCCTTTCCAACAAGCTCAGAACCCCCTGTAGGAGTCAGGTACCTATGCCTCCTTCAGTGGTACAAAACGATTTGCAGTTGGAATTTGGGGAGGTTGGACAACTTTCTTGTGACTGTTCCTGCTGCCCCTCCTTTTCCTCCTCACCGCACTCCAGCCCTCAGGCCCTGTGAGCCTCTAGGGGAGTTGTGGCATAGGGTGTGCATATCAATACCAGCCCAGTTGGTGATGCAGCATAGATATTTCGTGCCGTGCTGCTACCAGCTGTGCCTGAAGCTTCACAAGTCAATTACATATGGGGCAGTGTCCCCCCCAAAGTGTAACCCAGAAGTACGGGGCAGTGTCCCTCCCCCAAAGTGTAACCCAGAAGATTAGTGACAATGCCTGTATCTCCCCTTTGCTCCTGTATGCTGTACTGCTTGTTGTTACCCCTCCTTCAGTATCTAATGCCTTCTTCCTACAGTGTAATACACCCCATGCTGCACTAATCGCTACCTGTCTCAGTCCCTTTCAGCTTCTCCCTGTAACTCCCTACCCTGGTCAGGGTGTTTCCCAGTTCCCTCCTTCCTTTTGCTGTCCCTTAACCTATGTTAACCAAATGCTAAAAACAGTATCGTCTGCATAAATATACAAAAATATATACATACCTGTTTCACTTACATGAATGCTTACTATAATTTAAATGTTAAGAGCAATCTCAATATTCAAGAACTCAGTGGGCTACTACTTCAGATGTTCTATCAGAACCAGAACACTCTGCCAGAAAAAAAAAGCTGTTTCTTTGGAATAGCCAGATTCTGGCAAAAAAATTCCCTTTCTAAAATGTTTTTTTTTTTTTGTAAGCAACAAGAAATCAGGATCCCCATATTCAAGGCAGATGCACAGCACAAATGACAGATGCACCACTCACAGGAGGAAATACACGACAGGGCGATATTGAGAAGATCAGAGTGCACTGCACAAATAGGGATGCGTGGTCACGCACCATTAATGGATATGGCACAGATAATGGGGGCATGTACGTGAATGTGCCACACAACCACATATTGAACCAGGCTGCGCCAACGGTGCATCGCGCAACATGTGCGCGCGATCCGCAGAGCTAGGTCCACTAAAGGCAGCCCTCAGGAAGCCACCCAGTGTCAGGTGGTAGCCTGGGTAGCAAACTGGCTGCACAACAGGACACAGAAGGTAATAGTGAATGTAACACATTCCGAAGAAAGGGGGGTTACTAATGGAGTACCTCAGGGCTCAGTACTGGGTCCAGTCCTCTTTGACGTCTTTATAGGTGACATTGCAGAGGGTCTGGAAGGAAAGGTATGCCTCTTTGCAGATGATGCAAAGATCTGTAACAAGTTGATACAACGAGGGTAGAAAGGATGAGAGGGACTTGGCAAGGTTGGAGGAATGATCAGACATATGGCAACTTAGATTCAATGCAAAGAAGTGCAGAAGTAATGCACCTGGGAAATAAAAATCCAGGAAAAGAGTACACAATAGCAGGAGGTACTAACAATAACAATAATGGAAAGGGCCTGTGGGTAGTCATATCAGATGACCTAAAGGTGGGTAAGCAATGTGAGAAGTCAGTAAGGAGAGCCAGGGGATACTGGGATGCATAGGCAGGGCATCACAAGTAGAAAAGAAGTGGTTATCCTCTGTACAGACAGTTGGTGAGACCCCATCTGGAGTACTGCATGCAGTTTGGAGTCCTCATCTACATAAGGACATAGACAGGATGGAAGCAGTCCAGAGGAGGCAACTAAAATGGTACAGGGTCTACATCAGAAATCATATGAGAGAGAGACTGAGAGGCTTAATATGTATACCCTTGATGAAGGGAGGGACAGGGGAGACATGATAGAAACTTTTAAGTACCTCAAGGAGTCAACAAAGTCCAGGAGGGTAGCATCTTTCAGAAAAGAGATGTGTAAGAACAAGGGGCACAATTTAAAGTTAGGGGGGCGCCTCAGGGGTAATGTGAAATTTTTCACAGAGAGTGGTGGGCGCATGGAACCGCCTTCCTGGAGAGGTTGTGGGGTCTAAAACAGTGGGTGAATTCAAACATGCATGGGACAGACATAAGGCAATTATAGCGGGGGGTTGCAGGAAGTAGGCTGTTGGTTAACCAGAATCTGCAGCTTATCCAATAGGTAGGGAAATGGGCAAACTGGGTGGGCCAAGTGGTCCTTATCTGCCGTCAAAGTCTAACATTTCTATGTTTCTAGGTGCAAGAACTGCACTGGGAGAGGGAGAAACAGTGTGTGAGGGAGAGAGAGCCAGAGAGTGTGAGAGAGAGAAAGAGAGAGGGGGAGAGAGAGACACACACACACACGTATACACGTACACACACACGTACACATGTACACACACAGACTGCAGGCAACAGACCCATGGCATGCCTGGTGTGTAGAATGGTTGCAGGCATGGCTGATATGGGGAGACTGGGGAAACACCAGGACAGCCAACCTTGGGCTCGTAGGTGGTATGCCTAGTTGAGATGGTACCATCCCTGCATCACATATGAACAGTTGACAGACATGGGATAGTGGGGCAGTACCGACCCAGTAGGGCACCCCTGAGACAGCTCTGGGGGCTGCAACATGTCAGTGAGGTATACCAGAATAGAAGGGCTGCCACGCAATACATCACCATATGGTGTGCAGTGCCACAGGGAGACTCACCTGTGTGCATGCCAACCACCCTGGAAGTGAACATGCTGCTACAGTTGGCTCGCAGCCGACCAGTGCCACTGGTTCAAGTCCAGGGACCTGACCAGAGCCAACTTGTGTGTGCATGCAGCAAAACTGCAGCACAGGCATATGCAGGGTACAAAGGTGCAGACCTGGGGGATGTACAGGGGACACAACAGGCCGACATGTGGCAGGGCATGCAGACATGCTAGTGTTGGAGGACGAGCAACATGGACAGTGTGAAAGGAGACCGAGGGCAGGGGCACAGTGACATCATGGAATGGGACAGCTGACCAAGGGACACCTGTGAATGGTAAGTGCATAGGTATGGCATGTGGCACACACAGGTGTGGGTTCATCCCTAGTGAGGTTAGGTCACCTCCGCCTACCAGGCAACATCATTGGTGCTGTGGGGACACAGTAACAGGCTACCACCCTGTCAGCAGAGCTTGGGGCACTATATGGCAGTCACAGAGCATACAGAGTGACACATGTAAGAAATGGGCAAAGGGCCTACCTTTCAGGATGCAGTACCTGGTGTACACCACACCATCCCAGTGGTGCAGTCCTGCTTATCTGTTCCTCCGCATACAAATGAGGTGAATACCTGCAGGTAATGAGATGCAAATATCCAGGATGGGCACTAACTGTGTAATGAGTCCATTTGCATATCTTGGATGAATATTGCAGTGATCCGCGCCATGCAACGCATGGCCCATTGCACATTACATCTTGCTCTGTTGCTCTGCACATATTGCTTTGCGCAATCGTGCAACCATGCAATATTCAGCTGATTTTGCGTGATCACATGTCCATGCACCCCTGCTGAATATAGCCTTGTTTTTCAGCCGTGCATGTTCTTGCACCGCACATCTCTTTGTGCAGTTCATGTGTCTGGCTTTGAATATGTCCCCCAGCAGTCCAGAAGGCCCACCAAACAGTGACACAGTCACAGCCACACAGTCCACAGGCCACCACAGGAACAAGCTAGCAAATCCTGGCGACAAAGACAAACCCACAAAAGGCACACACAGACGGCCAAACTATATACAGTACATAAAATTACATTTACATTTGAAGTGATTTTCCACAGAACAAATGTGGTGGCTATCCGTTCATGACAGGGTATAGGATATCATGGGATATAAAAACACCTCAGATGTGTTGTCAGACATTGAATGAAGGCAAGTACCTTCAACTACCAAAAACTGATGCTCTCCTGAGATAGCTCGTACACTGAGGGGTATAACTGCATTTATAAAAAGGCAAAGGTATTGGGACATGATGAGTGATCTGGTAGCATTCAGACATGACACAGTGCATAATAACGAGCCAGTAAATTCACATCTCGGGTTTGTTGCTGGCACAAGGTTAAACACACCTGAGAAGTGCATCTTACTGAACTTATAAAATGGCTCTTAAAATGAAAAGTTGACAAATACATAAAAAATGGTGCTGGGCCAGCTTGGTGGCATTGAGCAGTTGGGCATCACTCTGACATGCTGGCAACCAGAGTTTACAGCTGAGTCGGGGGCATCAGGAGTGTAGGCCAGCGAGGCGGCATTCAGAGCCTCATCACAAATCTCCAGCAAATCTCCAGAGTGCGGTATCAGTCCTGTAAAAGTAATGTGCAGCTGCTACAAAATGCCTGGGCAACCACAATCTTGAAAACAAAACAAAAAAGCAGCACACTGATGCCATAGACAAAATAAACAATAATTGCAGGGAGAAAACAGCAATACGCCAGGTTCGGTCAGACCAATGACCTGTGCAGTGGCAGTATTGCCGCCTCCTGCAGCTCATGAAACCCCTCCCGATACATTCCAGCATCCTGTTTGCATTCCTGTATGCTTTACTGAACTGGAAAGAGGCTTTAAAATTATTACAGCGTATGGTGGAATATTGTTGTGGATAGAAATTCATTCCTAGAATAGGCTTGTTGTGCTGCAGGAGCTATGTCACAGTGTTGTTGTGCTGTACTGGAAACGTCAATACTGCAGCACAACAAGCTGGATTGCCACTGCATACCCACTGATCTGAAACCGTGTGCGGGTTTTTTTTTTTTCTGTCAGCCGGTGAAAGAACAATGGAAAAGTAAGACTGGTTTCCTGTTATTTTACCCCTTGGTACAGAAACACAGTGTTAGTTGGAGCAGCTGACACAGAGGCGTACAGAAAAAGCCACTATCCTATACATAGTCAAAGAAAGTTAAATAATGGCACTGTATACTGTAAAAAAAAAAGTGTACCAGGTTATTTCTTTTCTTGTATGCATGCCCTTAGACGATAAGTCTTTAATGACCTGTGAGGTTTAAGACTAGTGGCCAGTAAAGGTAGTTATGTAAAAACATGCCTAAACCATTTTCTGTGAGACAACTACAAAATGTAGGGAACAGGTTTCTTGCAACCTAATTAAAGAAGAATCTAAAGGCTGGGCATTGTCAAATCTTACACGAAAGACAAGAATTTGCCATGCTAAAAAGCCTGATGTTCAGAGATCAAAATGAAAAAAAGTGCTTCCCGATTCTTAGCCACATGTTATTTTATTTTTATTTAAATTTTGGTAACCGGGTGGGCCCACTGAGACCATTACAGTCCCTTTTTCAGGGGCAACCCAGGATTAATTACACATTCCTAAAGAAAACATCTGGAAGACCAATACATATTAAAGAAAACATCTGGAAGACCAATACATATTGGAAAATACAGCCATTACAAACATAAGGCACAATTAATGGTACAGTGGTCAAGTTAATTCCAATCAACACCAACAAGAAAAGCAGTACATATTACACATGTCATGTCATTCCTCTGCCTTCTACTTACCCATCTCAGGGCAATGAATTTGTGTTTTAACAGATCGAACAAACTAAAAATCGAATTATTTCTTTTCTTGCCCTTGATCTGTGGACCCCACTTAAGCTAAACACAAAGCTTTACAGTTCTTTTTATAATTGTTTCTTTATTGGATTTGAGTGAAAGGAGTGTAATTTGTATGTATATGAATGTATTTGGAATATTGTAACGGTTGTTGTCTGTTGCTGTGGACCTTGTTGTAAATGAGTTTATTCTCAGTCGAGTTTATCCATATTCATATGACTGGTATGAATAAAAATATTTTACTACTACTACTACTACTACAAAACACCTTAAAGGCCATACTGGTACAGTGACAACCATATCGCTCGAAGTGCAAAAAGCACACAGTGAATAACATTTGTTACTGAAGTAGTCTTAGATTTTTAAATCCCTTTTTGGGCCAGCCTGATAAAGGTGTAGCAGAGAAACTGCTTGCTATGCTGCTGACCCAGATTCACACCCAGAGCCGGGGTTGCAGCTGTGACCACCAGAGGGAGGATTCTACTGTCCTACCACACAGCCACCCCCCCAGTCATCCAGGGGAGTGGGATGATCAGTATGCAGACCATAAAACTAGCAGGATAGGAAAGAGGGGGACCCATTCTGCATGCATGTGACTCACCAGGTTCATGTGAACACACCACTGGGGAGTTAGGCAGATCAGAAAGAATATACAGCAGAAAAGGTCCCCAGCATGGATGACAAAACTAAAACCCCACCCCACTGGCCCGACCCACCATCTCCATTGCAGATTCCTCTCCTTATTGTCTCTGTGTAGTCAATTTTGTGGGCTGGTTAGCATCTGGGAAAAGTTACAGTAGTTTAGACTGAGACTGAGTTCCTAGGATAAGAGTGCAGTTGCTGCCAGTGGAAGGAGATCCAGAGGTAAATACAGGAAGTGTACAAAAAAATTTATTTTGTTCACATTTAGGTTGGTGCTAACCTTGAACTCCATGACACCCAGACACACTCTTGCACATATCTAATGGAAAGCTATTAAGTGTGTGCATGAGTGAGCTGGATGTCACCAGGTCATAGGTTAGAGCTATCTTTATTGTGCATGGTATATGTTTGAAACATATAAATTTAACACAGTAAGTATTATGTGACCATTTTAAATGATTCCACAGGTAGCAATAAAGGAGGACAAATAGCAACACAATCCCAGCAATCTGCCTTTATTGTGCTGCTGATTTATATGGATTCTAATTATGAACTAAAGATACCATCAATGCTACAGAAATGCAGTAGGCACAAGGGGAAATGGAGGATCTATGGATCACAATCAGGGCCGGAAGCCAGAACCCTGTTCGGGTAGGAGTAATTTACAGACCCCCAAATCAGGAGGAAACCAGAGATAAGGAAATCCCGGAAACCATCCTCCAGATGTCAGGCAAAGGGGACGTGGTGCTGATGGGGGATTTCAATCTGCCAGACAAAGATTGGAGTACTCGCACAGCGGCATAACCAAAAAAGCAGGGACTTCCTAGTCACACTACAGGAAGCAGGCCTAAGTCAACTAGTGACGTCACCCACAAGGGGTAATGCGATTCTAGATCTGATATTCACAAATGGCGATATGGTTCTGGGCGTCGAAGTAGGGAACCACCTGGGCAACAGTGACCATAACGTGGTATGGTTCAGGGTAAAAATGACTGAAGACTCCACATATTCCAAGCTATAGGTCCTTGACTTCAGAAGAGTAGACATCACAAAAATGAAGGCCTGCCTGAGGGACAACCTTAGTAACACAACAGAAAGGGAGCATTGAGGAATGTTAGACAAGGTTGAAGGATGCAATAGCTATGGTCACATTACAGTGTGCCTGTCAGGTTAGTAAGAACAAAAGGAGGAAGAACCCACTGTGGTTTTCCAAAGAGGTAGCAACCATGATGAGAGAAAAGTTCATAGCCTTCAGAAAATACAAGGAGTCAGGGAATGAGGCGGACAAAACAGACTATAAACAGAAACTAAAAGAGGCAGGAAAAGGGATAAGAAATGCAAAGGCACAGACAGAGGTTAGGATAGCTCAGGAAGTAAAAAAGGGTAGCTGGCCCGGTGGCGCTGAGGGTTGAGGTGCTAGACGCCACACCTCATGCCACGCCGGCGAACCGGGTTTGGGAACGGATTCAGGCCGCCGGGAGCTGGCTGGGGAGAGGAAGGATTGAGTGTCCGACGACTGCTCTCCTTCCTCTGGGGTGGGTGTAAAGCATCACGCTGCAGCGGTGGCTAGCGGAGGCCAGCTGCACTGCAGTTGCATGTTCGAGAGGGTGGAGTGCGGCAGGCTTCGGCACTATGTGCCTCTGATACCATTGCATGTCCAGCTCCCGGGGAGAAATGAAGGTGGAAAATAGCGGGGTGATCTCACCGCTGATGGCCTTGCCCTGCACCTCCAGACACGAGAGCAGCGCACCCCAAGGGGTACGGCCAACCCTGGGCAAAAGGCGAGTTTCTCTGGTGCGCATGACCTGGTTCAGAGGTGCAGGAGCCAGCGGCCAGAGGTCGCTAGAGCGCCCCGCTGTGGAGCAGGAAAAATAATATGAGTAAAAAAAGGAAGTAAAAAAGGGTAACAAAACATTCTACAGGTACATACGTGAAAAAAGGAAGACCAAAGGGGTCATTGTTAGAATCACAAAAAAGGACGGACAACACACAGAGCAGGATGGGGAGAAAGCAGAAGCACTCAATGAGTACTTCTGCCCGGTCTTCACACAGAAAGCAGATGGAAATGGATCAGCAATAGGCATAGCGAAATGTCCAGTTGAAGGAATAGACACGTGTCCCTTCACGGAGGAAAGGGTCCTAGAGGAAATAGACAAGTTAAAGGTAGATAAAGCCATGGGACTAGATGGGATACACCCAAGGATACTTTAAAAAACTTGGGAGAGAACTAGCAGCCCCCTTAGCAGTGCTCTTCAACAACTCATTGAGGAGTGGGGAGGTGCCAGAAAATTGGAAGAGAGCAACAGTAGTACCACTCCACAAGAGTGGAAGCAAGGAACAGCCAGGAAACTACCGTCCAGTTAGTCTAACATCAGTCATGTGTTAACTGATGGAGTCCCTGCTGAAGGAAAGAATCATAGCTTTTTTAGAGAAAACTGGTCGCTCGACAAAAATCAACACAGTTTCATAGCAGGGAGGTCATGCCAGACAAACCTGGCTGACTTTTTCAATTGGGTCACCAAAACAGTAGATCAGGGTGGGGCATTGGATGTGGTTTACCTGAACTTCAGCAAAGCTTTTGACTCTGTTCCGCACAGGAGACTAGTCAAAAAACTGGAGAACATGGGAGCCGGACCCGAGGTAACTAACTGGGTCAGGAACTGGTTACATAGGAGAACTCAGAGAGTATTGGTGAATGGCACCCTGTCAGATGAGGGGAGGGTGACTAGCGGAGTCCTGCAGGGCTCGGTTCTGGGGCCACTCCTCTTCAACATATTCATCAGCGACATTGTTGCTGGACTGAAGGGGAAGGTGTGCCTGCTTGCAGATGACACCAAAATTTGCAACAGGGTGGACAGACCAGAGGGTCAGCATAGCATGGAAGCTGATCTCCAAAAACTGTAGGAGTGATCCAGGTCCTGGCAACTGAATTTTAATGCCAAAAAATGCAAGGTTATGCACCTGGTAAGACGCAACCCACAGAAAATGTACTCAATGGGCGGAGAGCAGCTGATGGCTACTAGGGAGGAGCAAGACCTGGGGTGATCATATCAGATGGCCTCAAGGTCAGTAAACAATGTGAGAAGGCAGCACTAAAAGCTAGTGGTATTCTGGGATGCATAGGGAGAGGCATCACAAGCAGAAGGCATGATGTAATCATGCCCCTGTATCAGTCCCTGGTAAGGCCTCACCTTGAGTACTGTGTCCAGTTCTGGAGACCACACCTCAGGAAGGACATAAGTTGGAGACAGTACAGAGAAGAGTAACAAAGATGGTGCAGGGCTTGCATCAGAAACCATACATGACAAGACTAGATGATCTTCAATTATACTCCCTAGAGCAACAAGGGAATCGTGGGGATTGATCGAAACATTAAAATACCTTAAAGGCAACAGCATGGTACATGTGCAGAACCTCTTTCAGGTAAAAGACTATAACAGGACTAGAGGGCATGCCCTTTGACTTAAAGGAGGAAAGTTCAGGAGCAATGTGAGGAAATTCTTCACTGAGTGTGTTGTGGAACCATGGAATAGCCTGCGGGAGGTGGTGGTGGGAGCCAAGACAGTGGGTGAATTCAAGCCAGCACAGGACAGACAATGTGGGATACTCAAGCAGGCAGCTAAGTAAGGGGGGGCTAGGAAACCAAGGGCAGCCTTGATGGATCATACGGTCGCCATCTGCTGACAACATCTACGTTTCTACGAAAACTCCCTTTGCAAATGATAGCTTATTAAATATTAATATCTTCAGTGCCAAATTTATACTGTCCAGTGACAATCCTAGGAGTGTATTTTTTATTCAGTACAAGCAACATGACAGGTAGGACTGCAAAAACCGCAGTGCTGGGCTGGTGCACTGAAGAAAAGGGCGGCCAGCCCTAAATTCACAACGAAAGACCAAAAGACTCCTGTACTCGAGGGGAATGACAAACACCACAACACTTCTGTCCAAATCCAAATTACTGCTCATTTTATTAAACAATACACATAGAAGTGAAGGTGCGGGCTAGCTAGACTGCACCTTCACTTCTTTGTGTATGTTTAATAAAACAAGCAATAATTTGAACAAAAGTGCTGTGATATTTTTGACTCAGTTAACTGTTGAGATAAAATCTATTATGTTATTTATACCTATAATATATATATCCACGAATGGGGAATTGTCTTGTTCTTAATGGTGACACATTTGTTTTTAAGTACAATTTCTTTTTGTTTCTTCCTTCCTTCCTTCCTTCCTTCCTTCCTTCCTTCCTTTCTTTCTTAAGTTATACCAGGAAGAACATACTGAGCTGATAACCACTTGTTTCCAGATGCATCCTGGAAGAAAGAAAAGCTGGAGTACAGTAAAATGAGACAACACCATGCAATAAATAAGATAACTAATATAAAAGTTAATAAAAAAGTAAGATACAGTTGATAGATGCATGAAACATAAATATAGAACAAACATACCATAGCTATAATCTTACAAAAGTACTGAAATAAAATCAGCATTGACCATGTGAAAAAACACAGATACTATTAATGTTACTATTAACCAGATACTGTGCTATGCATGATTACAGTACCCTTTTAGCCATCAGTGTGCAGTTCAACTTCTGGACTTGTTTCAGAATCCCCCTGTCTTTGAAAGGTGCTTAATGAAAACTTTGGGCAACATACATCACATCTTCTGCTGTTTTCCCACAGGGCTACCTATATAGTACAGCAGCCAAACTGGTAGGTGTTGAAGTTAATGCGGATTTCTGCCAGTTACAGCAAATGATCATTACCAAGTTTTACCTCGCCGACAGAATACAGGTGTGAGTCAGCTGTTTTTCCGGGGTTTTTTTTTGGGGGGGGAGGGGCTTCTATAAGTAAGCGGTGACACACAACAGGATGTGTATTAAAGCCTTTTAATGCATGGTCATGTGACATGTTTCAGACAATCATTTTTGTAGATTTTTCAATGCCTTGTTTATAAAGGTTATTTCTCTATGATCGTCCCCTATGTTGGGTGCACCAGCGGTTTGCCAGGCCTAACACCTACCTGCACTGTTCCATCATCATGAGTCATGGGGCCCAAAGGTGTTGGTGCCTGACATTCAGGCGGACCTGGCTTAAGCTTTTCTCCCCTGCCCTTCCACCTCCCACTGGCACCACATGCTGCTGTGCTGTTGGCTTTGAAAGTATGCTGTTTCCTGTGTGGAGAAAGCAAGATCTTCTTGGAGGACATCTCCATCCGTTGAGCCACACCTTTGAAACTGTAAGTCGTTGGTGTCAGGACCACTTGGAAACTTTTACAGGGACCAGCCCCTCTTCTCCTCATTTCTTTCTACCCCCATCACCATTCAGATCATTCTGAGAAACAATGCTGTAGATTCCTCAAATGTATTACTTTATTTTTCTGTTTTTTCTTTCCATTGTTGTGTGCCACCATTGAAGTAGTCATTGTTCTGGTTCTGTCACTGCAGCATGAAGATTTTTAAAGCTGATGCTCATTCCATCCATATTTGCTGTTTGGGTCTAGCCCACAATGTATAGGCCTGTGACATCTGACAGAGATTCAACCAAGCTATGAGGCGACACCGACGGGAAATGCGGGAGATGCCTCCCGTAAAACTCCTAACTCTGCTTACTTGTTGCTCTCCTGGATCTCTATTCAGCATTTGACACAGTGGATCTTGGGGTATTGATGGAGGATCTTGGGGACTATGGACTACCTGCTGGGACAACTTTAAAGTGGTTTGAGTCCTTTTTATCCAGTAGAGCACAGCAGGTTGTGATGGGAGCTTTCTCACTGCAGCCAGTGGCAGTCTGCTGTGGTGTACCACAGAGTTCGACTTTGTCCCCAGTGCTGTTCATGGAATATATGCTGCTGTTAGGGCAACTTATCAGTGGTATGGGGTGAGTTTTCACTGCTGTGCAGATAATACTAACTGTACATGTCCTTTACGTCAGATGGGTGAGAGGCGGTTGCTGTGCTGGAGTGTTACCTTAAAGAAATAGCCAATTGGATTACCTTCAGCTGGCTGAGTCAAATCTGACCAAGACAGAGTTGTTGCTGGAGGAACCAGGTCCTGAAGGGTTGGCTAGAAGAGGTGATGCTTTCAGAATTCAATCTCTGAATGTGCCGGCCCAGTGGCACTGAGGGCTGAGGCGCTGGATGCCTCACCTCGCGCCAGGTCGGCGACTTGGGTTCGGGAAAAGACTTAAGTCATCGGAAAGCCAGTATGAGGGGGGGAGTGGAGGTCAGAGCAGGATTGAACAGCTGGAAGGCAGCTCACCTTTCCTAAGATGGTGGCCACCCTCCCTTAAGTTCCGCCGCCTGCGAGTGGAGTTCTGGTAGTCGGGGTAGGTAGTAGGGGCAACATGTTGAGAGGGTGCCTCGAGATGCTTCATGCCTCCACATGCGCATGTGCATCCGAGGTAGGGAAGGGGATTCGGGGGAGAAAAAACGAAAAAGCACCAAAAGTATATATGGGGGAAAAAAGGCTTCATCTCTAAATGGTGCATTTTTGACAGCTGTGGATAGGATTAAGAATTGGTAGTCATTGTGGTCTCTAGGCTGACACTATAACATCAGGTGCCAGCTGTGATCCGCAGTGGATTTTTCCGGTTGAGGAATATTTCCCAGATCAGACCCTATCTAGAACAATAGCACCTGGAGAACCTGTGCACGCCTTCTTGACTTCATGACTTCATTACCATAATGCTCTATAACTAGGGCTATCTGGAGGTTTGGTACATTGCCTTAGCAGGTGCAGAATACTCCTACAGGCTGGTGGTGGGGGTGCCTTATAGAGACACATTACACCTACAAGATTACTATAACAAAGCCCTGCATGGCTAAAGCATTGCCTACCTGAAAGAACTCTTTTATTTTTGGGGGCTTCTGGTATGCTACGCCTGTCCCCCCAGTCCTGACCAATCCCTCCAGCCCTGTCTCTTGACATCTAGTGGACTTGCCTCTTCCCCTGTGTTCCTCCATGGCTTGCTCACCGAGGCAGGGTGTGGCAGGTCCCCAACTGCCACTTCAAGGATTTGGTTCCTGGGGAGGCTGCCACATTGCTGATGCAGGACCTGCAAAGGGTCGAGCCATCATATTGCCCTCGACCTGCCACTTTTCTTCCTCCATTTTGTGTCCCTACCCCAAGACACTGGCCTGGGGAGTGATGCAAGCATGCATGTAACCATGGTGCCTGTCCTGCACTGGTGTCTCCCCACCAAACCATTCCAGGGCGCACTGCCACCTCTGGTCAGCCAGGTGGCAGGCTAGCACTGGAGCAGGCTGCCCTCCCACCCCAGAGGAGGACAGCATCCTCCCTAGATGGCCGCCAGTGACTTGGGCTCACTTCTAAACCCGGGTCACCAGCGTCATGAGTGGTAGCACTGCCACTGTGCCGATGGGCAAGCAGAGACTCTTGGTTTGGCACTGTGCTTCCTGACTCTCTCTGTGCTCCATTGAGGACCTGTTACTAGCCACCCCATGATACCATGTGAAGCAGTCGGGGAACTGGCCATTCTCTGTGGTGACACCTGCAATCTGGAACTCCCTACCATACCATCTAAGTGGAGGTGTTAAAACTGAACCTGGAAAGCCATCTTTTTGAATTGGCATTTGGTTTTGATGACTAATACATGTTCTTTGTATATATATTCTATGTACTTCTGTCTGTTTTAATTGCCTCTGAATTTCATGTGTGATTGTATTTTATTTAGATTTTTTTTTGTTAAGCACCCTGAGCCCAAGGGATAGGGTGCTATATACATAAGATTGCCTTTTTTTGAGCCTCTACTCTGGCTTCTCCTTCCATGTCCCTGGGCATTGACACCTAACCACTCCCTTTGATAATCAGCAACAGTGTCACTGCAGTGATGGTCAAAATCGAAGGAACAAGGCTTTTGAAACATTGTCGTGTGATCAGCACCATTCCAAACACACGGATAGGGCACCTGGCTCACCTGCCCATTCCAGATCTTTTCATTGTTTGCGGTTGGTGGATTGTAATTCCAAGTCTAAGGTTGTGACTGGTGACTCCAAAATCGGGGCTGGCTCTGGCTCTTCTGCTGATAGCGACTCACAGCCTCTGTTATCAGCTACTGTCCCATCAGTGATAGTAACATCATATCTGTTAAATATAAAGTCTGTTCTACTCTGGTTTTATCTAATATTAGAATCAACCAGTGTTCGTATTTTGGAAGTTCTCAATCCTTCCAATGCATTAGTTTAATTTTTCTTGCATTTATCAACCATACATTTATTAAATCTTGTTGTGTATGTGTTAATGAAAGATAATCTGTATTATTTATGCTTAATAGTATGATTCCTGGCTGAGATGGGAATGTGATTCCTAGTATTTTTGATAATAATTGTTCAATTCTCTAACAAAAGTTTGTAAGTTTTGGACACGATGCAAACATGTGCTTTAGAGAGCCTTTTTGACTGTTACATCTTTGACAGCTTTCTAATATTGTGGTTGAGAATTTATGTAATTTCATTTAGGTGAGTTAGGTCCTATGCTTCCCCTATCTGGATGACTGATTCCACTCTATCCAGACACGCAACAGTTTGAACAGTTGGGAATCACGGTGACTGGACCAAAATCAGTTCTCACTCCTTGTCAGGATCTTGAGTATACAGGAGAAGTACTGGACATATCTGTGGCATGAGCCTTCCTTCCAGAGGATCAAGATACAGTCTACTCCATTTATACCACCCGCAGTTAAAACGGGCAATCAGCTACATCGGGCAAAAGTGCAAAACCAGTTGCCAATTCTCATAGAATCCAGTGTTACAGCAGGTGGTTACATCGATCATTATCCGCCTTCTATAGTGGGCAGATTCTGCTGGGTGTTGAGAGTTTTCACACCCGATTATCGCTTTTCAATTACTATGTTAATTGCTAATTGCTAAGCCCATGCAAAGCGGTTTACTGTTCCATTTGAAAAGAAGTGCTACAGCACCTTCAGTGTGCTCAGTTTGTCTCTGGACTGCTGTAACAATGGCTGGCAAAAGAAAGGCGATGTCCCTTAGCGAAAAAATTGAGGTCTTTAAAAAGATTAACGAGCTGCCCAAGACTCGGATCACAGAGTTCTTCCCAGGACACAAGTAGGTGTAGTGTTGCAGTTTCTGTGGCACTACAGTACTATGTTACTGTGCAGGAGTTTTCCTTTTTTTTAAACTCAGTTAATTAAAGTTTACTTAAAGAACAGTAAAGTATATGTTTATTGATTACAGTACTGCCTTTGTTTGTGTGATTGAACACATTTTGGTAACAACGTTAACTAACACCACTTATTGAGTTCAGACCCCTAATATTAGTCTGCATTTGGTTACATAGTCCATCTCCTATATCGGGCAAAATGGCTTGACACAAACTTGCCCGTTATAAGCGGTGGGCACTGTAACACTCTAATTAGTCAAGCTCAACTAATATTAAGCAGCTCATACGTATCAGCAAAATCAATGCTGAGACTTCTGGGCTGTCATCCTTATGGTTCCTTATGTGCATCTTCACATGCACATCCCACAGTGGCTGCTCCACGTTCAGTGGGAATGACCTGGAGCAGCTGATACTGGTTATGTCCCCTCTGCACTATGCTCTTCTCAGGTGGATGAATTGCTCATATCTAATGATAGGCATTCCCTTCTTTCTACCAGCGCCTCTACTAGTTCTAATAACAGTTGCATTCAAGTTCCAAATGGGGTACACATCTGGATCCTCTCAGGTTGCAGGGTCCCTGGTTCAGGCTTGACAGCTGTCCCCACATCAATATTCTGGAGATGATGGCTGTTCTTCTTGACATACAAGCATTTACAGTTCACATCAGGGACAGTCCACTTCTGATTCAGATGGACATAAACAAAGAAGGGGGTACACACTCATCCACTGTTCAGGGAAGTAATGAGTGTGGCACTGGGCAGTGGATCATGGTGTGTTTCTGACATATGTGTTTTTCCCAGGCTCCCCAAAATGTCTTTGCAGACTGGTTAAGTTGATCTCAAGCCCTAACAAATGAGTGGGAACTCCCAAACTCTAGGCTAAATGCCCTTTTTGCAAGACGGGGTTGTCCAGAGTTGGACCTTTTCGTGTCCCCACACAACACAAAACTGCCACGTTTTTGCTTGTTCCCTGCAAGGCCTGGAGTTTTATGGTGGGATGCCTTGTCCCTCTCTTGGAAAAGTATATTTCTTTATGCCTTTCCTCCAGTCACCCTGATACTGCAGGTAGTGGCCACACTTTTGTCAGAGCTAGCCACTAATACTGGTGGTTCCCTTCTGGCTCAGGCACATCTGGAGTCCTCTTCTACAGCACTTGGTGGTGGAACCTCCTGTCCTGTGTCTTCTAAAAGTGGAACTTCTGCTGTAGGTCCAGGACATCTGGATCCTAAATCTCTGCACCTTCATGCATGGCTCCTGAGAACATAGAACTCTTTCGCTTTAGAGTTTCTCGAAAAATGGCTGACGTTCTCTTAGTAGTTTACAAGCCATCTATCAGTCACGTTTATTCTCTGAAATAGAAGCATTTTTCTATTTGTTGTGCCTCCTGCTGTTTGCACCCTTATACTTGTCCAGCAACCTTTGTTTTCGATTACCTCCTGTCCTTATCAGACACTGGTCTCCAATACTGTTCGGCGTAGGTGCATTTAGTGGCTGTATCAGCCTTCCTCACCCTCATTAATGGCAAAACAGTGGCACAGTTGGGAGTGTCCCACAGATTCCTTAAAGTGCTTCTGCATATTCATCTTCCAGTCCATAAACTGGTTCTACTGTGGGACTTTAATTATGTTTTTAAGAAACTTTCAGGGACTCTGTTCCAGTCTGCTGCCACCAGTGACATGCATGTCCTACCCTGAAAAGTACATTCTCATGTGGCCATTATCTCTGTATGCAGAGTTTCTGAGTTAAAAGGCTCTGGTGACTGCGTGTCCTTATTTGAGTTTACAACAAGACAGACTTTCTTTAAAGGGAAAGTCCCCTCAGCCTTTTATTCTGTTTCCATGTGTAGTCTATGATTGCCTCTATTGCACCCTTCTAATTTCATCAGACTTTAAATGTGAATGAAGGCACTTAAGTTCCATGCGAAAAGGCGCGTCTTCATTGCAAGAGTCATGACCTTGACTTTGTAAGGCATCCTGGAATTTTATGATGTTTTTGTGCTAAAGCCTGCACTAGTTACGCTGTATTAGTCAGTGCTGTTGCTGTGATCTGCAGATCCTATGTTCTTGCCTTATGCTGACTATGAAACTTTTCAAAGCATAGTAAGTGCCCTGTTGTTTTTTATAGTTTAAAGTGTATCTAAGTTAGAAAAAAAATGTGTTTAGATAATACAGGGACTTCTCAACACATGTAACAATTAAATCAGAGTATAACTTCTGCTGGCTTATGCAGGTACGCATCAACTTCCATGATACCTTGCATGAGTGGGGTGATGACCTTTGGAATGGAGACAAACAGGTTTTCACACCAGGGCAAAACTGAGTGAAGCAATCTTTTATATTTAAATTAGGATGACATTAAAGGTGAAATCCACCCAGAATTTGCAAAACACATATGTTATGCAGAGTGTTTTGATATGTATGTTAAGTCCTAGTGTGCCCTTCCCTCTGTCTGCTATTAGGAGTTTTTCCTAAATTAGCCTGCTAGCTGTATGGTTGTTTTACAACCCCTGGGAATCTCCATCACAAATAGGTTTATTGGCTTTCTTTCTCCTATGATGCACCCTGTCTCATGTGACATTGATGTAGCCATGCCCTCAGCTTTAGCATGTGCACTGCTTTAAAATCAGTTTAAAATCAGTTCACAACAGCAGGTAACTGTTCTTATCCAGGGAGCACAAATGGCAACAGTTAGTTTAGCAGATACCTGAGAGCAAGCTAACTGGGGTTTCTGTAAGACAACAGCTGCTAAATAGCTCTAATTCACTATTTTTGTTTTCTATGTGCATCAGGTCTAGCTAGCAGGAGTGTTTTAGTTTTAAAATTTTTAATTTTATCAAACTATACACAACCATAAAAGCACAGAAACTGCCCAGATCATCAATGCTACCTAAAATTAATAGATACTCTAGCTGTTTTCTTACAGAAACCCCACTCAGTTAGATGTCAAGTATTTGCTAAACTGTAAATGTAGGTATGATTGTATCGGCATTCTATTAGCAGTTAGTGCTGATTTTGCTCTGTGACAAGATTTTCATATTTATTTATTTATTTATTTTTACAAATGAAGTGTATGGTATGAAGCTGTAGCCTAGAAACTGCAAGATACTTTGAAATCAGCTTTTCTCCTGCCTGTGGTATGGCATGAAAGCAACAGGATGACAGTGACTATTCCAGCTACACATTTGATTCCATTTTACAATGGTTTACTGCACTACACATTTAGTGTATCACACTTTTTCAAATAATAAAACAAATATTCTCCAAACTAAATAACTCACACATACATATTTTTATACTTTATTAAAAAGACACTTCACATTTGTGACAAAAAAAAACCAAAAAAAATGAAAGTGATGTCACAGAGCAAAATCAGCCCTAACTCCCAGTTCCTTCCAGTAGAATGATGGTACCTACATTTATGGTTTAGCAAATACTTGAGAGCCGAGTAGGTGTTCTGTAAGAAAACAGCTACAGCCTTTACTAATTATAACATTGATGATCTGGGGCAATTTATGTGCTTTTTATTGTTGTGTGTAGTTTGAAGAAATAACATTTTAAAATGAGAACACTTACTACTGCTAGCTAGACCTGCCACACACCGATAACACAAATAATGAATTAGAGCTATTTAGTAGCTGTTTTCTTACAGAAGCCCCAGTTAGCTTGCTCTCAGGTATCTGCTAAACTGTAATTGTTGCCATTTGTGCTCCCTGGATAAGAACAGTTACCTGCTGTTGTGACCTGATTTTAAAGCAGTGCACATGCTAAATCTAAGGGCATGGCTACATCAGTGTCACATGAGACAGGGTGCATCATAGAAGAAAGAAAGCCATTAAACCTATTTGTGATGGAGATCCCCAGGGGGTCGTAAAACTATCATACAGCTAGCAGGCTAATTTAGGAAAACCTCCTAATAGCAGACAGAGGGAAGGGCACACTAGGACTTAACATACATATCAAAACACTCTGCATAACATATGTTTTTTGCAAATTCTGGGTGGACTTCTCCTTTAAGGGGATACAAGAGAGGCATACCTCTCAACCTCCTGCCTTACAAATCAGGGACAGGGCTTAAAAAATCAGGAACAAATTACCAAAATCAGGGATACATCTTAAAAAATTATAACATCAGCTCAGTAAGCCTGCTACAATGTGTGGCTTAATATAAAACGTATTTTCTGATAGAAACCTAGACTGTAACACTAATGTTTTCCATCATTTTATGCTTCAAATCCCTACTTTATAGTGACAGAATGTACAGTTTTAAGAGGCACAGAGGACATTTTTGAGGCAAAATCAAGGATGTCCCTGAAAATCAGGGACAGTTGAAAGGTATGCAGAAAGGTAATCATTGTTTGTGCCTACAAACTACACATGTATACAGAAAATAGGTTGAGGGGACTTTCCCGTTAAGAATCAATCCTTTGGTTTTTGCCTAAAGTGGGCTCTGATTTCACGTTGAATCAGACCATTGATCTTCCTGTTTATTGTAATTCCCCTTCTGATAAGGGTGAAGCTTTGTTACATACTTTGGATATACATAGAACCTTATGTTTCTATCAATACCATACTAAGGACTATAGGAAGTCCTCTTAACTTTTCATTTCTTTCACCTCAGTAGGGAAGGATCACCTCTCTCTAAACAATGCCTGTCCAATCGTTTGGTATCCTGTATTACTTTCTGTTACCAGAAGCACTCTAAGGAGCTTCCTGGTACTGTCCATGGTCATTCCACGCATGGCATGGCCACTTCTGTGGCATGTTTTCATAATGTTTCCACAGCTGACATGTACACAGCTGCTACCTGGAGTATCGTTTACACATTCACTAAACATTACAGTCTGGGCATAGCCTCTTGTGGGCATGCCAGGTTTGGGCTTGCTCTTCTCAAAGCCTACTGTTATGAAGTCATAATACATGACACTAGCCTCCTCTGTGGGTACCTTTATGTTGATTGGGAATCATTCCAAAGATGTAGCTCAATGGAGGGAGATGTCCTTGAAGAAGGTAGTCCAGCGGCACACTGTAACAGTAGATCTTTGAGGGAATCTTCCACCCACTAAACCACAACTCACCCCTGTCTTTTCTCTTAGTCTAATTTCTGGATAACACAGTTGCTGGCCGTACTGCCTACTGTTTTATTTGGAACATTCTTCTCTCACCATTATAAGCTTAATCTTCCAATCTGTCACCTTCTCCAGTCTGCCTGGTTCTTGTTCTGGTCTCCCACTGCCTGCTGGTTGCATATCCCCTGAGCTTGTCTCCAGTGGGCAATTGAGAGGAGGAGGCAACAAGAACATCAAATACAGATGCTAAATTCTGAATGGGAAAACATCTGGGACATGACATTAAAGGCATGTAAAGAAGCCAAAGGTAGGCTTATCCAGTATAAAATAGTTCACAGATGGTACTACACACCTTGCAAGATGGTCAAGCTAGGCCTAGCAACAGACGATAAATGCTGGAGACGCCTGACAGAAAAAGGTACTTTATCTCATATTTTATGGTTCTGCCCTCTTATATCAACCTTTTGGGGGAGCATTATATCTATATGCGAAAAAATATTAGGTAGAACATTAAAATGCACGGCCAAATTTGCAGTCCTGGGAATATGCTCTGATCTCACAAACCTCTCAAATTCTCAAAAGTTATGGTTATTAGCAGCTTTTAAAACAGCTAAAAATGTAATTTTAAGACATTGGAAGGATACTAATATACAAAGGATAAAGGAGTGGTTACAAGATATGTTTACTAGAGCCAGCTATGAGAGAGTTTCTTATGTGAATTCAAACAGATTGAATAAATTTATGTCCATTTGGGAACCTTTTCTGATTTATTCTTATAAATAGAAATGTTTTGAGTATACTCATGATTTAAAATATAGAGAGTCTATTTATACTTCTTTTTTTCACATAAAATTCTGCCAATTCTATATTTTTATGAATTTGAACTTTAAAGTTAATGCATTGATATTATATTATATGCATGAGCAGATGCTAAATAATGCTCCATAGTTTATTGTTGACATTCTCTACAGTCATTAGTCATTAAGCTTGGAGTTTGACATTATTATACATGCTATTTTCTGCAAATCCTGTGATTGCTTTTGTAAAATTTAAAATTTCCAATAAACTTTGAATTCTAAAAAAAAAAAAAAAAAAAGAGGAGGAGGAGGAGCTACCAGTGTTATATAGGCGACATTGATGTACATCATTATGGGCGGCCCTGGCTAACAAAAGTTTCCAAATGGTCCAGATGGCAGTGGCTTACAATTACAAACTGGTGTCTTGATCTGGGAGATTCTCTCGATGATCTACTGGTACAGTAAGTAACTGAATGCCGCAGGGGTCGCTACATGCAGTACACCTTCCCTGGTCAAGGAAGTACTGTCACTGGCAACACTCCTCAGTCACGGCCACCTGATTGTAGAAGACCCAGTCCACTCTCTTACTGAGGTTGCCTGCATAGTAGTGCAGTGTGCTACCATGGGTCCATCGGTGGGCCCAGAGCAGACTGTTTTTAACCCTATTTACATACGCATAACAACTGAGGAAAGAAACATAGATCCAAACATATATTTATGGGAGAATTAGGCTCTTAATTGGTCCAGAGCCAGTCATGAAGGTTGTATTAATGTCTGGACCCTGAAAACAAAAGCAAACTACTGCTCACAAGAATCATTTTAATGTAATACCAGCTACAGTGTAAGGTGCTCCAGGAGGTTAGGTTAGCCCTAACTACTCTCCTGAGACAGCAGAATTCCAGGAGGGTGAATGACTCATGGTTGCCTAAGTCAGGTGCAAGTACTGTATCTATGGGGACCTCAGTGGGCCATGGTAGGTGAGTGTAAAATTAAATTGCCCTATGCCTCTAGAGAAACCTTACAAAAAAAGCCATTTTACTGTATTCAGCCTGAATACAATATACGGAAAGAGAACTTTGTTTAACCAGGAGTAGCACACTAAGCCGAAGCTTGTTCCAGATGCGACCTGGGAGCACAAGGAAGTTAAGTGACTTGCTCAGGATCGCATAGTATGCACCTAGGTGGCTGTGGGATTCAAACCCAGGTCTCCAGATCTGCAGCTCGGAGCCTTAATCCACTGCGCTACACTGCCTCCTAATACGTGTTATGAGTATAGCTTCCCCCTTTTTTTTGTGGTAATTTTGTACATTAACTGGAAAAAAGGATCACTGCCCATTAGACTTCAGCTCTGGATGCATGTAGGAAAATTGGCAGACTAGGTGGGCCAAGTGATCCTTATCTGCCGTCAAAGTCTATGTTTCTATGTCTACACCTGACACCATAATATACGTTTATGGGTCCAGTTGGAGGGCCTGTTATGGATATAAGGGTGTGGCTGCGCACATTCTGGGACCAGAGGACTGCAAACTGAGGGTAAGCAGTTCTGTGGTCCTAAGGACACAAGAGGCAGCACTCTTAGATCCATAAGAGGCCCTCCAAATGGACCCATAAAATTATTATAGATTGCAAACTGTATTATATAAAAAATCATTTTTTATTTTAAATGCTGTTGGCATGACCAGTCAGTGAGAAGCCTGTTACAGTGGATCAGCACCTGAGATACTCTTTTGGCAATAAGAGTATCTCACATGCAACTGAAGAAAGTGCTGTGATTGGTCAGGGATGCTCCTACTATCTATAATCATAGTAATGTCCACAGCTTTCCCAGCTTGGAGCCTGATCCTGTCAGCTCTCAAATAATGTCTGAAGTTTTCCCAGTTTGGAGCCTGGTTCCCATCAGCTCTCAGATACTGTCTGCAGCTTTACCAGCTTGGAGTCTAGTGCAATCAGATCTCAGATAATGTCTGTACCTTTCCCAGCTTGGAGCCTGGTCCCATCAGATCTCAGATACTGTCTGTACCTTTCCCAGCTTGGAGCCTGGTCCCATCAGCTCTCAGATACTGTCTGGTCCTTTACCAGCTTGGAGTCTGGTCCCATCAGATCTCAGATACTGTCTGTACCTTTCCCAGCTTGGAGCCTGGTCCCATCAGAGCTCAGATACTGTCTGTACCTTTCCCAGCTTGGAGCCTGGTCCCATCAGATCTCAGATACTGTTTGTACCTTTCCCAGCTTGAGCCTGGTCCCATCAGATCTCAGATACTGTCTTCAGCTTACCAGCTTGGAGCCTGGTCCCACCAGATCTCAGATACTGTCTGTACCTTTCCCAGCTTGGAGCCTGGTCCCGTCAGATCTCAGATAATGTCTGCAGTTTTACCAGCTTGGAGCTTTGTCCCATTAGATCTGTTAATGTCTGCAACTTTACCAGCTTGGAGCCTGGTCCCATCAGCTCTCAGATAATGTCTGCAGCTTTCCAGCTTGGAGCCTGGTCCCATCAGATACTGTCTGTACCTTTCCCAGCTTGAAGCCTGGTCCCATCAGATCTCAGATACTGTCTGTACCTTTCTCAGCTTGGAGCCTGGTCCCATCAGCTCTCAGATACTGTCTGCAGCTTTACCAGCTTGGAGTCTAGTCCAATCAAATCTCAGATAATGTCTGTACCTTTCCAAGTTTGGAGCCTGGTCCCATCAGATCTCAGATACTGTCTACAGCTTTACCAACTTTGAGCATGGTCCCATCAGATCTCAGATAATGTCTGCAGCTTTACTAGCTTGGATCCTGGTCCCATCATCTCTCAGATAATATCTGCAGCTTTCCCAGCTTAGAGCCTGGTCCCGTCAGATCTCAGATAATGTCTGAAGTTTTCCCAGCTTGGAGTCTGGTCCTGTCAGATCTCAGATAATGTCTGCAGCTTTCCCAGCTTGGAGCCTGCTCCTGTCAGATATCAGATAATGTTTGCGGATTTCCCAGCTTGGAGCTTCGTCCCGTTAAATCTACTAATGTCCGCAGCTTTCCCAGCTTGGAGCCTGGTCCCGTCAGATGTCAGACAATATCTGCAGCTTTCCCAGCTTGGAGCCAGATCCCGGGAGATCTCAGATACTGTCTGAAGCTTTCCCAGCTTGGAGCTTGGTCCCGTCAGATCTCAGATAATGTTTACAGCTTTCCCAACTTGGAGCTTTGTCCCATTAGATCTGTTAATGTCTGCAGCTTTCCCAGCTTGGAGCCTGGTCCCATCAGATCTCAGATACTGTCTGGACCTTTCCCAGCTTGAAGTCTGGTCCCATCAGATCTCAGATAATGTCTGCAGTTTTACCGGCTTGGAGCCTGGTCCCATCAGATCTCAGATGCTGTCTACAGCTTTCCCAGCTTGAAGCCTGGTCCCATCAGATCTCAGATACTGTCTGTACCTTTCCCAGCTTGAAGCCTGGTCCCATCAGATCTCAGATAATGTCTGCAGTTTTACCAGCTTGGAGCCTGGTCCCATCAGATCTCAGATGCTGTCTACAGCTTTCCCAGCTTGGAACCTGGTCCCATCAGATCTCAGATAATGTCTGCAGCTTTTCCAGCTTGGAGCTTTGTCCCATTAGATCTGTTAATGTCTGCAGCTTTATCAGCTTGGAGCCTGGTCTCATCAGATCTCAGATAATGTCTGTAGCTTTCCCAGCTTGGATCCTGGTCCCGTCAGATCTCAGATACTGTCTGTACCTTTCCCAGCTTGAAGCCTGGTCCCATCAGATCTCAGATACTGTCTGCAGCTTTCCCAGCTTGAAGCCTGGTCCCATCATATCTCAGATACTGTCTGCAGCTTTCCCAGCTTGAAGCCTGATCCCATCAGATCTCAGATACTGTCTACAGCTTTCCCAGCTTGGAGCCTGGTCCCATCAGATCTCAGATACTGTCTGTACCTTTCCCAGCTTGGAGCCTGGTCCCATCAGAGCTCAGATACTGTCTGTACCTTTCCCAGCTTGGAGCCTGGTCCCATCAGATCTCAGATACTGTTTGTACCTTTCCCAGCTTGGAGCCTGGTCCCATCAGATCTCAGATACTGTCTTCAGCTTTACCAGCTTGGAGCCTGGTCCCACCAGATCTCAGATACTGTCTGTACCTTTCCCAGCTTGGAGCCTGGTCCCGTCAGATCTCAGATAATGTCTGCAGTTTTACCAGCTTGGAGCTTTGTCCCATTAGATCTGTTAATGTCTGCAACTTTACCAGCTTGGAGCCTGGTCCCATCAGCTCTCAGATAATGTCTGCAGCTTTCCAGCTTGGAGCCTGGTCCCATCAGATACTGTCTGTACCTTTCCCAGCTTGAAGCCTGGTCCCATCAGATCTCAGATACTGTCTGTACCTTTCTCAGCTTGGAGCCTGGTCCCATCAGCTCTCAGATACTGTCTGCAGCTTTACCAGCTTGGAGTCTAGTCCAATCAAATCTCAGATAATGTCTGTACCTTTCCAAGTTTGGAGCCTGGTCCCATCAGATCTCAGATACTGTCTACAGCTTTACCAACTTTGAGCATGGTCCCATCAGATCTCAGATAATGTCTGCAGCTTTCCCAGCTTGGAGCTTTCTCCCATTAGATGTGTTAATGTCTGCAGCTTTACTAGCTTGGATCCTGGTCCCATCATCTCTCAGATAATATCTGCAGCTTTCCCAGCTTAGAGCCTGGTCCCGTCAGATCTCAGATAATGTCTGAAGTTTTCCCAGCTTGGAGTCTGGTCCTGTCAGATCTCAGATAATGTCTGCAGCTTTCCCAGCTTGGAGCCTGCTCCTGTCAGATATCAGATAATGTTTGCGGATTTCCCAGCTTGGAGCTTAGTCCTTAAATCTACTAATGTCGCAGCTTTCCCAGCTTGGAGCCTGGTCCCGTCAGATGTCAGACAATATCTGCAGCTTTCCCAGCTTGGAGCCAGATCCCGGAGATCTCAGATACTGTCTGAAGCTTTCCCAAGCTTGGAGCTTGGTCCCGTCAGATCTCAGATAATGTTTACAGCTTTCCCAACTTGGAGCTTTGTCCCATTAGATCTGTTAATGTCTGCAGCTTTCCCAGCTTGGAGCCTGGTCCCATCAGATCTCAGATACTGTCTGGACCTTCCCAGCTTGAAAGTCTGGTCCCATCAGATCTCAGATAATGTCTGCAGTTTTACCGGCTTGGAGCCTGGTCCCCATCAGATCTTAGATGCTGTCTACAGCTTTCCCAGCTTGAAGCCTGGTCCCATCAGATCTCAGATACTGTCTGTACCTTTCCCAGCTTGAAGCCTGGTCCCATCAGATCTCAGATAATGTCTGCAGTTTTACCAGCTTGGAGCCTGGTCCCATCAGATCTCAGATGCTGTCTACAGCTTTCCCAGCTTGGAACCTGGTCCCATCAGATCTCAGATAATGTCTGCAGCTTTTCCAGCTTGGAGCTTTGTCCCATTAGATCTGTTAATGTCTGCAGCTTTATCAGCTTGGAGCCTGGTCTCATCAGATCTCAGATAATGTCTGTAGCTTTCCCAGCTTGGATCCTGGTCCCGTCAGATCTCAGATACTGTCTGTACCTTTCCCAGCTTGAAGCCTGGTCCCATCAGATCTCAGATACTGTCTGCAGCTTTCCCAGCTTGAAGCCTGGTCCCATCATATCTCAGATACTGTCTGCAGCTTTCCCAGCTTGAAGCCTGATCCCATCAGATCTCAGATACTGTCTACAGCTTTCCCAGCTTGGAGCCTGGTCCCATCAGATCTCAGATACTGTCTACAACTTTCCCAGCTTGGAGCCTGGTCCCATCAGATCTCAGATAATGTCTGCAGCTTTCCCAGCTTGGAACCTGATTCCATAAGCTCTCAGATAATGTCTGCAGCTTTCCCAGCTTGGAGCCTGGTCCCATCAAATCTCAGATACTGTCTATACCTTTCCCAACTTGGAGCCTGGTCACATCAGATCTCAGATACTGTCTGTACCTTTCCCAGCTTGGAGCCTGGTCCCATCAGCTCTCAGATACTGTCTGGTCCTTTACCAGCTTGGAGTCTGGTCCCATCAGATCTCAGATACTGTCTGTACCTTTCCCAGCTTGGAGCCTGGTCCCATCAGATCTCAGATACTGTTTGTACCTTTCCCAGCTTGGAGCCTGGTCCCATCAGATCTCAGATACTGTCTTCAGCTTTACCAGCTTGGAGCCTGGTCCCACCAGATCTCAGATACTGTCTGTACCTTTCCCAGCTTGGAGCCTGGTCCCGTCAGATCTCAGATAATGTCTGCAACTTTACCAGCTTGGAGCCTGGTCCCATCAGCTCTCAGATAATGTCTGCAGCTTTCCAACTTGGAGCCTGGTCCCATCAGATACTGTCTGTACCTTTCCCAGCTTGGAGCCTGGTCCCATCAGATCTCAGATACTGTCTGTACCTTTCTCAGCTTGGAGCCTGGTCCCATCAGCTCTCAGATACTGTCTGCAGCTTTACCAGCTTGGAGTCTAGTCCAATCAAATCTCAGATAATGTCTGTACCTTTCCCAGTTTGGAGCCTGGTCCCATCAGATCTCAGATACTGTCTACAGCTTTACCAACTTTGAGCATGGTCCCATCAGATCTCAGATAATGTCTGCAGCTTTCCCAGCTTGGAGCTTTCTCCCATTAGATGTGTTAATGTCTGCAGCTTTACTAGTTTGGATCCTGGTCCCATCATCTCTCAGATAATGTCTGCAGCTTTCCCAGCTTAGAGCCTGGTCCTGTCAGATCTCAGATAATGTCTGAAGTTTTCCCAGCTTGGTGTCTGGTCCTGTCAGATCTCAGATAATGTTTGCAGCTTTCCCAGCTTGGAGCCTGCTCCTGTCAGATATCAGACAATGTTTGCGTTCCCGCATGGAGCAGTTCTCAGATCAGCTGTCTACAGCTTTCCCAGCTTGACCTGGTCGCAATCCCGGAGATCTCAGATACTGTCTGAAGCTTTCCCAGCTTGGAGCTTGGTCCTGTCAGATCTCAGATAATGTTTACAGCTTTCCCAACTTGGAGCTTCGTCCCATTAGATCTGTTAATGTCTGCAGCTTCCCAGCTTGGAGCCTGGTCCCATCAGATCTCAGATACTGTCTGGACCTTTCCCAGCTTGAAGTCTGGTCCCATCAGATCTCAGATAATGTCTGCAGTTTTACCGGCATGGAGCCTGGTCCCATCAGATCTCAGATGCTGTGTACAGCTTTCCCAGCTTGGAGCCTGGTCCCATCAGATCTCAGATACTGTCTGCAGCTTTCCCAGCTTGGAGCCTGGTCCCATCAGATCTCAGATACTGTCTACAGCTTTCCCAGCTTGGAGCCTGCTCCCATCAGATCTCAGATACTGTCTACAGCTTTCCCAGCTTGAAGCCTGGTCCCATCAGATCTCAGATAATGTCTGCAGCTTTCCCAGCTTGGAGCTTCGTCCCATTAGATCTGTTAATGTCTGCAGCTTTATCAGCTTGGAGCCTGGTCCCATCAGATCTCAGATAATGTCTGTAGCTTTTCCAGCTTAGAGCCTGGTCCCGTCAGATCTCAGATAATGTCTGAAGTTTCCCCAGCTTGGAGTCTGGTCCTGTCAGATCTCAGATAATGTCTGCAGCTTTCCCAGCTTGGAGCCTGCTCCTGTCAGATATCAGACAATGTTCTTGGATTCCCAGCTTGGAGCTTAGTCCCGTTAAATCTATTAATGTCTGCAGCTTTCCAGCTTGGAGCCTGGTCCCGTCAGATGTCAGACAATGTCTGCAGCTTTCCAGCTTGGAGCCAGATCCGGGAGATCTCAGATACTGTCTGAAGCTTTCCCAGCTTGGAGCTTGGTCTGTCAGATCTCAGATAATGTTTACAGTTTCCCAACTTGGAGCTTCGTCCCATTAGATCTGTTAATGGCTGCAGCTTTCCAGCTTGGAGCCTGGTCCCATCAGATCTCAGATACTGTATGGACCTTTCCCAGCTTGAAGTCTGGTCCCATCAGATCTCAGATAATGTCTGCAGTTTTACCGGCTTGGAGCCTGGTCCCATCAGATCTCAGATGCTGTGTACAGCTTTCCCAGCTTGGAGCCTGGTCCCATCAGATCTCAGATACTGTCTGCAGCTTTCCCAGCTTGGAGCCTGGTCCCATCAGATCTCAGATACTGTCTACAGCTTTCCCAGCTTGGAGCTTCGTCCCATTAGATCTGTTAATGTCTGCAGCTTTATCAGCTTGGAGCCTGGTCCCATCAGATCTCAGATAATGTCTGTAGCTTTTCCAGCTTGGATCCTGGTCCCGTCAGATCTCAGATACTGTCTGTACCTTTCCCAGCTTTAAGCCTGGTCCCTTCAGATCTCAGATACTGTCTGCAGCTTTCCCAGCTTGAAGCCTGGTCCCATCAGATCTCAGATACTGTCTGTACCTTTCCCAGCTTGAAGCCTGGTCCCATCAGATCTCAGATAATGTCTGCAGTTTTACCAGCTTGGAGCCTGGTCCCATCAGATCTCAGATGCTGTCTACAGCTTTCCCAGCTTGGAACCTGGTCCCATCAGATCTCAGATAATGTCTGCAGCTTTTCCAGCTTGGAGCTTTGTCCCATTAGATCTGTTAATTTCTGCAGCTTTATCAGCTTGGAGCCTGGTCTCATCAGATCTCAGATAATGTCTGTAGCTTTCCCAGCTTGGATCCTGGTCCCGTCAGATCTCAGATATTGTCTGTAGCTTTCCCAGCTTGAAGCCTGGTCCCATCAGATCTCAGATACTGTCCGCAGCTTTCCCAGCTTGAAGCCTGGTCCCATCATATCTCAGATACTGTCTGCAGCTTTCCCAGCTTGAAGCCTGATCCCATCAGATCTCAGATACTGTCTACAGCTTTCCCAGCTTGGAGCCTGGTCCCATCAGATCTCAGATACTGTCTACAGCTTTCCCAGCTTGGAGCCTGGTCCCATCAGATCTCAGATAATGTCTGCAGCTTTCCCAGCTTGGAACCTGGTTCCATAAGCTCTCAGATAATGTCTGCAGCTTTCCCAGCTTGGAGCCTTGTCCCATCAAATCTCAGATACTGTCTATACCTTTCCCAACTTGGAGCCTGGTCACATCAGATCTCAGATACTGTCTGTACCTTTTCCAGCTTGAAGCCTGGTCCCATCAGCTCTCAGATACTGTCTGAACCTTTTCCAGCTTGAAGCCTGGTCCCATCAGCTCTCAGATACTGTCTGCAGCTTTACCAGCTTGGAGTCTGGTCCCATCAGTTCTCAGATAATGTCTGCAGTTTTACCAACTTGGAGCTTCGTCCCATTAGATCTGTTAATTTCTGCAGCTTTACCAGCTTGGAGCTTCAACCCATTAGATCTGTTAATGTCTGCAGCTTTACTAGCTTGGAGCTTTGTCCCATTAGGTCTGTTAATGTCTGCAGCTTTACCGGCTTGGAGCCTGGTCCCATCAGCTCTCAGATAATGTCTGCAGCTTTTCCAGCTTGGTGTCTAGTCCCGTCAGATAATGTCTGCAGCTTTCCCAGCTTGGAGCTTCGTCCCATTAGATCTGTTAATGTCTGCAGCTTTATCAGCTTGGAGCCTGGTCCCATCAGATCTCAGATAATGTCTGTAGCTTTCCCAGCTTGGATCCTTGTCCCGTCAGATCTCAGATACTGTCTGTACCTTTCGCAGCTTGAAGCCTGGTCCCATCAGATCTCAGATACTGTCTGCAGCTTTCCCAGCTTGAAGCCTGGTCCCATCGGATCTCAGATACTGTCTGCAGCTTTCCCAGCTTGAAGCCTGGTCCCATCAGATCTCAGATATTATTTACAGCTTTCCCAGCTTGGAGCCTGGTCCCATCAGATCTCAGATACTGTCTACAGCTTTCCCAGCTTGGAGCCTGGTCCCATCAGATCTCAGATACTGTCTGCAGCTTTCCCAGTTTGAAGCCTGGTCCCATCAGATCTCAGATACTGTCTGCAGCTTTCTCAGCTTGAAGCCTGGTCCCATCAGATCTCAGATACTGTCTACAGCTTTCCCAGCTTGGAGCCTGGTCCCATCAGATCTCAGATACTGTCTACAGCTTTCCCAGCTTGGAGCCTGGTCCCATCAGATCTCAGATAATGTCTGCAGCTTTCCCAGCTTGGAGTTTCATCCCATTAGATCTGTTAATGTCTGCAGCTTTACCAGTTTGGAACCTGGTTCCATAAGCTCTCAGATAATGTCTGCAGCTTTCCCAGCTTGGAGCCTGGTCCCATCTGATCTCAGATACTGTCTGCAGCTTTCCCAGCTTGAAGCCTGGTCCCATCAGATCTCAGATACCGTCTATACCTTTCCCAACTTGGAGCCTGGTCACATCAGATCTCAGATACTGTCTGTACCTTTCCCAGCTTGGAGTCTGGTCCCATCAGCTCTCAGATACTGTCTGTACCTTTCCCAGCTTGAAGCCTGGTCCCATCAGCTCTCAGATACTGTCTGCAGCTTTACCAGCTTGGAGTCTGGTCCCATCAGTTCTCAGATAATGTCTGCAGTTTTACCAACTTGGAGCTTCGTCCCATTAGATCTGTTAATGTCTGCAGCTTTACCAGCTTGGAGCTTCAACCCATTAGATCTGTTAATGTCTGCAGCTTTACTAGCTTGGAGCTTTGTCCCATTAGGTCTGTTAATGTCTGCAGCTTTACCGGCTTGGAGCCTGGTCCCATCAGCTCTCAGATAATGTCTGCAGCTTTTCCAGCTTGGAGTCTAGTCCCGTCAGATAATGTCTGCAGCTTTCCCAGCTTGGAGCCCGGTCCCGTCAGATGTCAGAAAATGTCTGCAGCTTTCCCAGCTTGGAGCCTGCTCCCATCAGATCTCAGATACTGTCTACAGCTTTCCCAGCTTGGAGCCTGGTCCCATCAGATCTCAGATAATGTCTGCAGCTTTCCCAGCTTGGAGCTTCGTCTCATTAGTTCTGTTAATGTCTGCAGCTTTATCAACTTGGAGTCTGGTCCCATCAGATCTCAGATAATGTCTGTAGCTTTCCCAGCTTGGATCCTTGTCCCGTCAGATCTCAGATACTGTCTGTACCTTTCGCAGCTTGAAGCCTGGTCCCATCAGATCTCAGATACTGTCTGCAGCTTTCCCAGCTTGAAGCCTGGTCCCATCAGATCTCAGATACTGTCTGCAGCTTTCCCAACTTGAAGCCTGGTCCCATCAGATCTCAGATATTATCTACAGCTTTCCCAGCTTGGAGCCTGGTCCCATCAGATCTCAGATACTGTCTACAGCTTTCCCAGCTTGGAGTCTGGTCCCATCAGATCTCAGATAATGTCTGCAGCTTTCCCAGCTTGGAGTTTCATCCCATTAGATCTGTTAATGTCTGCAGCTTTACCAGCTTGGAACCTGGTTCCATAAGCTCTCAGATAATGTCTGCAGCTTTCCCAGCTTGGAGCCTGGTCCCATCAGATCTCAGATACTGTCTGCAGCTTTCCCAGCTTGAAGCCTGGTCCCATCAGATCTCAGATACTGTCTGCAGCTTTCTCAGCTTGAAGCCTGGTCCCATCAGATCTCAGATACTGTCTACAGCTTTCCCAGCTTGGAGCCTGGTCCCATCAGATCTCAGATACTGTCTACAGCTTTCCCAGCTTGGAGCCTGGTCCCATCAGATCTCAGATAATGTCTGCAGCTTTCCCAGCTTGGAGTTTCATCCCATTAGATCTGTTAATGTCTGCAGCTTTACCAGCTTGGAACCTGGTTCCATAAGCTCTCAGATAATGTCTGCAGCTTTCCCAGCTTGGAGCCTGGTCCCATCAGATCTCAGATACTGTCTGCAGCTTTCCCAGCTTGAAGCCTGGTCCCATCAGATCTCAGATACTGTCTATACCTTTCCCAACTTGGAGCCTGGTCACATCAGATCTCAGATACTGTCTGTACCTTTTCCAGCTTGGAGTCTGGTCCCATCAGCTCTCAGATACTGTCTGTACCTTTCCCAGCTTGAAGCCTGGTCCCATCAGCTCTCAGATACTGTCTGCAGCTTTACCAGCTTGGAGTCTGGTCCCATCAGCTCTCAGATAATGTCTGCAGCTTTCCCAGCTGGAGCCTAGTCCCGTCAGATGTCAGATAATGTCTGCAGCTTTCCCAGCTTGGAGCCTGGTCCCATCAGCTCTGAAACTGTCTGCAACTTTCCCAGCTTTGAGCCTGGTCCCGTCAGATCTCAGATAACGTTTGCAGCTTTCCCAGCTTGGAACAACATCCCTTTAGATCTGTTAATATCTGCAGCTTTCCCAACTTGGAGCCTGGTCCCATCAGATCTCAGATAATGTTTGCAACTTTCCCAGCTTGGAGACTGGTCCCGTCAGATCTCAGATAATGTCTGCGACTTTCCAAGCTTGGAGCCTGGTCCCATTAGATCTCAGAAGCTAAGCAGGATTGGACCCTGTGAGATGGGAGACCTAAAAAGAGCAGCTGGTGCTGCAGGACGTGGTGTTGGTCGCTCTGCAGGGACATGCTCCTGTAGGTTAGTAACCATACTGATGGCCTAGCGTGGGGCACACTGTGCTGTTAGAGGTGCCATGTTTAGGATGAGATGTTAAACTGAGGTCCATTTTCCTGTTCTAGTGGTTATTCAGGAGGGCATTAAAAGATCCCATAGTAGCCAGCCTGGTAGTACAGCCACAGCACTCTAGCCTGCTACACTGGTGACCTGGGTTCGAGAGTGAACTTGAGGTCAGCTGGGCGGTGGCGGGGGTGAGGTTCGAGCACTGAGAAACTGCTCTCCTCTCCTAGTGGGGGAAGGGGATCACACATCCTGCAGTGCACCTGACACCTCATGGAGGTTGGGTATGAAGGCAAACAGGAGGCCAGAAAGATTGGGATGTTAATGGACGCTCAATGGTATTGCAAGTTGACATCCTAGGGGCAAAAGAAATGGAGAAAAACTTCCTTGCCACAGCATAATGAAGGACTGCCCCACAGCCTTGGCACCACCAACTGGGCACCATCTGAATCCTGTCTTGGAGGGGCAAGTGCGAAGCCTCTTCAACCCCACCATCAACGGTAAGTTGTGGAAGGGAACAGGGTAAGTCCCAAGGAAGGTTGGTGACTGGAATTGAGGGGTATCCAGATCATCAGCAGGCAGAGCCGATGGTGGATGAACAACAAATGAAGGGAAAAAAAAATACTATGGCACTTATAAAGAGACTAGAGGAATTTTATCCTGGCCAAATGTCCTCAGTCAACTAAAAAATAACCATATCAGTCAGTTGGCATCTACCCACCCCACACCATAAAAAGTTTGTTTCCCAGTCAACAAAAACAAAATCAATAAGATATTGTAATTCTCTGCTTGTGGCATCATCTGCTTCTGTGGGAGTGATTTTTGCATCAAACAGAGTGAGAGGGGGTGGGTAAGGATGAAAAAGGGAGGGATGGATGGGGCAGTTGCAAACTGAGGGACTAGCTGCACATTCAAGCAGACTCAATAGACCGTGAGGCCTGTTTCTACTGGTATTTTCATATGTTCACATCATAAACAGAGCTGATGTCAGGTCCTGACAACCAGCCAGAGCTGATAAAGTCTAGGGTTAGTGATCCTGTTTTCATGGGGGGGGGGGTTTTGTCATTAATTTTTTTAACCCTTAATTTTTACCCCATGTTTTTCTGTCAGGACCTCCTTCCACCGCTATTAGTGCCATAAACCCAACTGCCGCAGCTGTGCCTCTTGGGATTCTCTGGGTCTCGAGGCTGCCTGCAACACACCATGACTGGCACCCTCAGCCCCCCAAAGCAGAATCCTGCCTTCTGCTCCATGGCAGCAATACTACTCTGATCTAGGTTCCCTTCCACAAAGAGCACTTGACATCATCAGGTGTTGTCATGCCTGACGCACCAATAATTAAGTGTTTTTTTCCCTGTGTAGTCGCAGGAACTGAGACTGCACCATCTGTGGTCCCCCAGGTGGCAGTTTTGCAGTGGGATGCATAACTTTCCTGCCCCCGGAGGAGAGGGTTCCCTAGAATGCTCACTCCTCTTCCCACGCTGACCCGCTGTAAAGGCCCTAGGCTTGTTCCTGTACCTGGGTCACTGGTGTTACAAGAAGATAGCCCTATGTCTGCCCCAATGGGCCAACTTCTGTTTTCATGTTAATGTGCATGGTTACAAAGAACAAGGGTAAGTCAAATACAGATACTTAGGGTCCCATGTAAATCATGTTTTCATGGAAATCATACCTGGAATCTTCTGTGATTTCCTAAGAAACACATAACTTTATTGGGAAAATGTGCCCCAACTGCATTTTTTTAACCTTTTTTTGCTGATACTTGCAGTTCTTGGGAATGAACCCCCCATGCTAATCTGTTTAAAAAAATTACCTTGCAGAGGTTGTTGATTAAGAAAAACTGAACTATTTATTATTAAAAAGTTAAAACACTCCGTAAAATAACTTGTTTTAAATGTAATTTCGGGAACTCATGAAATAGGCCATTTTTACTATGACTGACTTATAAAATTTCTCATTTGTGCCAGTGAATTCAGAGGGGCCTTACAGATAATATAGTATATGAAATATATGGTAAAATGTCTCTATAATAATGTTTTCTCATTGTGTTCCTGGGTGTCAGTGACTCTTGAAGCAATAAGACATGACAGGGTGTGTGTTATTGTGGTGTAACAGCAGCATGCCTTAGTAACCAAATCAAGAGGTGAAGTGGAGTGTTTTACTCACCTGAGTAGTGCTGTTACTCTCACAATTATGCACACTCTAGAGTGCTTTATTCTTTTTTTTATCTTATACATTTTTATAGATCATTTAAAAAATCAAAACAAAGATACATTAATGCAAAACAAGACATTTTGAGTGCTTTATTCTGATTAGAATATGTCTCCTGGGGCCTGATATTCAAAACTGGGCAAAGTAGAGCGCAATTATTTACGCCGCATCTTGCCCTTGCCTGGGTGCCCAAAAATGCTATATTCAGTGGAATAGCGCACCGGCACTATTCCATTGAATATAGGGTCATTGCAGCTGAGCGCTAAGCCACTTACTGCTGGGCAGTCATGGCTCCTGAAATAGGGCATCATAATGGCATGTGCCCATGTTAGATTCCCTATATTCAGCTGGACCCATGCAAATGAGCCCATTGGACATGCAAGGCACTAAGGGGCAATTTCATGTCAGTCACTGGCTCGGGTTCGGGATGGGGGGGCAAGGTGGTGGGGCACTTCCTGCCGGAGTGGGGGGGAGGTCCACTAGACACCAGGCAAAGATATCTATAGTATGTTATGAGCAGATCAGGGATAGGGAGGAGGGATCTGTTATTGACAGGGGATCAGGATGGGGGGGAAACCACTGGACCCCAGGGAACAATACAATGATATATTGGGCAAGTGTCAGGTGGGGGGGACTGACCACTATACACCAGGGACCTATGATACTCCACATCGGGATGGTGATCAGTGAGGGCAGGACCACTAAACACCTGGTAAATCATTATTTTATATTGAGTCGGTGATCGGTGAGGGGGAGGCCACTAGACACCAGGGAATATCTCTGTGTTATATCAGGCCAGCAAGCGGCGAGGTGGGGACCACTGTACACCAGGGAGTGCTGTATTGGGGGTCGGAAGGGGACGCACTTCTTCCACCAACTGCTAGGGTTGCTATGGAGCACATTGACTAGTCAGTGGTATGTGTCATGAGGATCAGGCAAAACAGCCTTGAGCGGCGCACATACTCTGAATATTGGACTGTGCCAATATTCAGGTCCCTACCCCTTAATTTACATTGCACCCCCCTCTAAATCTTGCCCAGACGCAAACCCTGTTTGCCCGTGCTAACTGGGCTTTTCAATATTGCACATCTGTGCAAAACCTGGTTTGCACATGCAAACTCAGATTTACCCCCATGCAGTCTTTTGAGTACTGGGCCCCTGATGCTTAATTTTTAAAATTGAATAATGGGGTTCATTCAGAAAATGAAGTATTTCTAACCAGTTTGATTCCAGACAGTTTAGCCTAGTGGTTAGAGCACAGAGCTGTGAACCTGGAGACCTAGGTTTGAATCCCACAATTGGAGAAAGAGATAAACTGTGTTGGATCCCTTAGGATATAGAAGGGAAACTATGTGACTACAGCATATAGCGCAATGAGCAGACAATAACCACAAGTGGAATATACAACATGTACTGAATACTAAACAAACGCTTCTGTCTATAGGTGTATAAAATGTATATCATGCCTGGTGTGAACAGGAATAAATACTAAATATTCATGTATTTTAGACTTAGTCCCCGCCCAACACTGCTTTATATGTCACACCATGGCTGGGAAAGGGATCCGAGCAGTGCAGGAGGAGTTTGTGGAGTTGTGGAGGGGCCTTAGACAAGTAGCACGCACGGTAACCTTCTCAGAGGTGCTGCCTGTCTATGGTATGGGTGAGGCTAGGTACTCCACACCATGAGATTCAATCATTGGCTGAAAAACTGGTGCAGAGCTCAGGGTTTTGGCTTCATTGGGGACTGGGGCTCCACCTGGAGGGATACAGGCCTATACTGGCGCGATGATCTGCATCTGTCCAGGAGGGGAAGCAGGATCCTAGGTGATAGGTTTTAATGGTTCATTGGCAAGCATTTAAACTAGCCAAGGGGGGAGGCACTGAAAAATAGAAGGGAAATCCTAACCCCCCCAAAAAAAAACAAATCAGGGTAGTTAGTGAGTTAAACACCAAGATAGAGCAGTTGACAGGAAGAAGGGCAGGGGTAAAAGGAGAAAAGGACAAAGGCAGTAAAGACAGGGATGGGGCAAAAAGAAATAAGGCCATCAAAAAATGGAGGGTAATGAATACCAATGCCCATAGTCTAGGTAACAAGCTCCCTGAACTGGTGGCCTTGATGGAAGAGGGATGCCTGGTTATTATGGCAGCCACAGAAACATGGTACACAGAGAACTATGACTGGGATGTCAACATACCAAGGTACACAATCTACAGGAGGGACAGGGAGGGTAGAAGAGGAGGAGGAGTAAGTCTCTATGTAAGGGAAGGGATCAAAGCAATGGAACTAAAGGGTAAACTGGGAGGAGAGGAGGCACTGTGGGTCACCCTGGAGACTGAAAATGGCACCACAATCCGAACAGGGGTTGTATACAGACCACCGTCTCAAGGGAAGGAAATGGACAAGGAAATGATAGAAGGCATCCTTAGGATGGCAGAGAAAAGGGAGATATTGCTGATGGGGGACCTGCATATGCCAGATGTTAACTGGAGCACCTTTGCTGCAGCCATATCCAAGAGCAGGGCCATTCTCGATGCCCTACAAGGGGCATGCCTCAGACAGCTAGTTTTGGAACCCATTCGGGAGGGAGCAGTCTTAGACCTGGTACTCTCAAATGGAGACAGAGAGAGGATCTCAGATCTGGAAGTGGGTAGCCATCTGGGAACAAGTGACCACCAAACAGTGTGGTTCACAATAAACATAGCTGTAGAGTCAAGCCATACAAAAGTGAAGGTACTGGACTTCAGGAGGGCTGATTTTGTCAAAATGAGAGAGTGCCTCAGAAAAGCACTAGCAAACGGGCAAGAAGGTGGGGTGGAGCAACAATGGGGAAACATCAAAACTGTCATCACAGAGGCAACAAGCCTTTGTGTGAAGCAAATAAATCAAAATGAAAGAAAAAAAAACACTATGGTTCTCAAAAGAAGTGGCAGGGAAGGTTAGGGAGAAAAAGATAGCATTCAGGAAGTATAAGGAAACACAGAAGAAGCAGGACAGAGAACTGTACCAGTTAAAGCAGAAGGAAGCGGGGAAGGCAGTCAGATTAGCAAAGGCCCAAACTGAAGAAAAGATAGCCAACTCGGTTAAGAAGGGGGATAAAACCTTTTATAGGTACATTAGGGAGCAAAGAAAGACTAAGGCAGGGATACTGAGGCTGAATAAAGAGGAAGGTGGTTGGGCAGAGAGGGACAGTGAAAAAGCAGGGATACTGAATGAATACTTCTGCTCAGTATTCACAAAGGAAGAGGAGGGGGAGGTACCTAATCCAGTCAATAGAAGCACTCTGGATAGGAGGGTCGCTATCAGTCCTTTCACAGAAGAAAGGGTTCTGAAAGAACTCCTAAAACTGAAGGTGGATAAAGCAATGGGGCCTGTTGGGATTCACCCCAGAATTCTAAAAGAACTAAGGGGAGAACTAGTAACACCGCTGACTACCCTTTTTAACAAATCATGGGAGGATGGTGTGGTACCTGAGGACTGGAGGAGGGTGGATGTGATTTCCCTTCACAAAAGTGGGAGCAAGACAGAGGCAGGAAACTACAGACCTGTCAGTTTGACCTCAGTGGTAGGGAAAATGATGGAATCACTTCTGAAGGAAAGAATTGTTGAGTACCTAGAGTCCAGTGGGGCAGAGGACCCAAGGCAGCATGGATTCACAGCAGGAAGGTCATGTCAGATGAATCTAATCAATTTCTTTGACTGGGTGACCAAAGTAGTAGACCAGGAAGGGGCTGTGGACATGGCCTACCTAAACTTTAGCAAGGCATTTGATACAGTCCAGCACAAATGATAAATAAACAAATTAGCCCGCCTGGTAGTGGATCCCAGGGTGGTAGCGTGGGCAAAACATTGGCTGGACAACATGACACAGAGGGTAATAGTAAATGGAGTCCACAGTGAAGAAAGAGGGGTTATTAGTAGGGTACCGCAGGGTTCAGTACTGGGTCCGGTCCTTTTTAATGTCTTTATAAGTGACATTGCAGAGGGACTGGAAGGAAAAGTATGTCTCTTTGTAGATTACACAAAAATCTGCAACAGGGTTGATACACAAGGTGGGGTGGAAAGGATGAGAAGGGACTTGGCAAGGTTGGAGGATTGGTCAAATATATGGCAGCTTAGATTCAATGCAAAGAAGTACAAAGTGATGCACCTGAGAAACAAAATCCCAGGGGAAGAGTACACAATGGGAGGTGAGATACTGACAACAACAAAAATGGAAAGAGACCCTGGGGTAGTTATATCAGATTACCTAAAGGTGGACAAGCAATGTGAGAAGGCAGTAAGGAGGGCTGGGGTGATACTGGGATGCATAGGAAGAGGCATCACCAGTAGAAAACAGGAAGTTGTTATCCCTCTGTACAGACAATTGGTGAGACCACATCTGGAGTATTGCATGCAGTTCTGGAGACTCCATCTCTGCAAAGACATAGACAGGGTGGATGCTGACCACAGGAGGGCAACCAAAATGGTGCAGGGTCTGCACCAGAAGACATATGAAGAAAGTCTATTATGTATAGCCTCAATGAAAGGAGGGAGAGGGGGACATGATAGAAACTTTCAAGTACCTCAAGGGAATCAACAAAGTCCAAGAAGGTAGCATCTTTCAGAAAAAGAGATGTGCAAGAACAAGGGGGCACAATTTGAAGATAGAGGGGGGACGGCTCAGAGGTAATGTGAGGAAGTATTTCTTCACAGAAAGGGTTGTAGATGCATGAAATAGCCTTCCTGAGGAGGTCATGGAGTCAGAAACAGTGGGGGAATTTAAGAATGCATGCGACAGACATAAGGCAATTCTAGTGGGGGTAGGAGGAAGTACGCTGTTGGTTAACTAGGATCTGCAGCTTATCCGTTAGGTAGGGAAATGGGCAGACTAGGTGGGGCCAAGCAGTCCTTATCTGCCATCAAATTCTATGTTTCTATGTTATATGCTGAAGGGTAGCACACCTTTTAATCAGTTTTATTTTTATTTACGATGGATTTATTTATATCAGATACACTCATTTATGTATTTTGTTTGGAACTTTCATGAATAACCTGGTTCAGCAAAACGCTGATTTGGCCAGAAATATTTACAATAAGGGAAGTGTCGCACAGAGTCTTATTTTCTTTTTTTTCTGCTTCATTACTGGAATCTCATAATTACCACTTGGTCACTATGTGTCCCTGGGCAAGTCACGTAACTTACCTGTGAGTCACCTCGCTGTAATTTCTCGGTAGTCTTATCTCTACACTTCTGTCTCCTAGGGCACCTAAATGGTAGCAACATCCCTCCCCTCCCTCTTCTGGATAATAAAAGTGCTTTGGGTTACATTTGTTTGAAAGGTGCTATACTAAATCTAATTCATAGATTTTCTATTATCTGTTTATCTGCCTCTCGCTTGGGCACGCACTCTTTTTGGCAATGGACCCCAGCTGCATCACTCACCCTACCCAGGACTTACCCTCTTAGCTCTTGAACCACCATGGGTGGGTGGGTGCCTGTGGTGGGTGGTGTGGAACCATCTGGGGTGCCGCCATCATCTGCTCTCCAACTGTTTTCCCACTTACAGCTTTCCCCCAGACTGGCATACGTGCAGTGTCACACTTGCACTCTGTGAAAACAAAGTGAGGTATCTGCATCCGTACCTGACCAGCCAGTTTGGCAACTGCTGTCCAATCACCCAGCTTCCATTAGGCAGCAGTGCAGCAGCAGTACATGCTGTCCCCCGAAGGAGGAGAGCCAACCTAGGAGCTGCAGTCCTCCTTCTCTCAGCTGGCCTCTGAGCAGCCCCAGTTCATTTCTAAACCAGGGTCACCAGCACGGCTGGCGACAAGGCCTCCTGCCTCAACCCATCGTGCCACTGGGCCAGCAAACCTAATTGATATTTGACCACACTAACAGATCTCATGTTTTTTTCTACCCATTTTATAATTGGTGGTGAGATTCTTGTTGGTAGAGGCACTCTTCATCAACATGACCAAGTAAGTGGAGAGAGCCACAGGACACTTACAAGCTGCACCTTATAGGTGGCTCCATTGCTCAGAGAGGTGGGATATCCACTCAGAACACTGGTGACCCAGTTTCTCAGCCTGAGCCCATCATGCAGGAGTGGAAACGAGCAGGTAAGGATGGTGTCCTCCAGGGGAAGGGTTGGATGAAGCTCCAGGTAACGAAGTGGAATTGTGCACGATGACATGCACAATCATGTCACCACCCCCAACCCCAAGATGTCATGTTGTGCATACCAGGTATGGCTGTGAGAAGAGATAGGGCAGACAGAGCAAGAAAAACTATTCCTCATTCTGGCTGGCTATTTGATGACCCTCACGGTCACCCCATGACACCCGACCAGTCAGCATGCTCACCCTGCTCCCAGCCTATCATCCCAAGGTGTTTCCTCCCTGGAGGCTCCCCTCCTAGCAGGGATAAACCATAAATTTGGAGGAGGCAGAATATCGCAGTGGTCTAAGGCTCTGAGCTGCAAATCTGGTGACATCCAGCAGACCAGATCGGAGTTTGAATCCCACAGCTTCCTCTTGCATACTGTGTGACCCTGAGCAAGTCACTTAACCTCCTTGTGCTCCCAGGTTGCTCCTGTAAAAAAGCTTTCAGCTTAGTGTGCTATACCTGGCTAAACAACTAAATAAAAATAAAAAATTTAGGGACAATGGAACACCCAGGGAGCCTGAAGATAAGTGCTTAGAAGAGGTGTGTATATAGCGAGGAAGATGGCACTGAGGGGCCCAGAGAAATTAGGTTCCAGAGAGGCTGGGGAAGGAACAAAAAAAACGCACCTTATCATAGAACCTGACCTAAGAAATGCCATTTAAAAAGTTTGTGAAAGTTCCTTTGGCCTAATATAGACATTCCAGTCTTGCACTGTTTTGTTTTTGTAATCAATCTTTTTTAGCCTCAACTTTAACAGCATGCAAGTGACCTCCCATCCCTACCCATTCACTTGCCCCCAGCATTGTCCTTCAGTAGCTTCCCCCCAGTGTAGGGTCAGCCCCCAGTGTAGCCATGGTGGTGGGGTCTGAAGGTGCTTACTCACAAATGGCTAATGTGGCATCATTATCAGTTGTTCTCCATCACCTGCTAAGTCCTGCCCACCTCACCAGGTGCCATGCACAGCTGGAGACAGCCTTGCACGCTGCAGTGATGGCATATCAGAACCTTACCATTGTGAGGGAGCAGGCTCCCCAGTTGCCCCAAGGGGCCCACATGGTGCTAAGCTGTGGTCCCTTCCCTCCTTGGCTGGAACAAGCTGCAAGCAGCAACACTTCTCCCAGTTTGGCTAGCTGACTGCAGAAACTCAGGCTCATTTGCGAGTCCAGATAACTTGCAGGTCATCAGCTGTCCTTTTTTTCCATGTTATTTGGTAGTTTTTTTGGTATATACCTTGTGACTTATTTTTGTTTCAGGTGGTCCATGCAGATATTCGTTCCCAGACCCCCCTTCTTCAGAATGCTGACGTTATAGTTATGAATAATGTCTTTGAATATTTCCTTGAGGAAAAGGAACAAGTCAGGTAAGCCATGCTTTGTAACTGAACATTTCAGATAGCCAGCCTGTCAGCACAGTGGTATCGCTACTGGTCGCAACGCTGATGACCTGGGCTAGCCAGGGGGGGAGGAAGACTGAGTGTCCCAGAGAATGCTCTCATTCTTGGGGAAGGGAGGGCTCTGGGCCTCTGCTGTGCTGCCACCACCTGGGTGACCACAGAGTGTGATGCAAGCTGGAACTCTGGGAGGAGGGAAATTATGAACACTGACTGCCTGAGCACATGTCACGCACCATTATGAATTTGCATGATTTCAGGGGCCGGGTCACATCTAATGGGGGTGGAAGAAAAAAAAAGAGAGAGAAAATGCTGGCCGAGCAGGAGGACACCGGCTCCATTCCATAGGCCCCACACCACCAACCATGGCTCCCACCACCAAACCGCCTTAAACTCCGTTAGAGGTACAGTGCCCCGCTCTGATGGCCTCACCCTGGTTGCAAGCTAGGGAGGACCAGGCACTGGTGGTAAGTCCTGGGGAAGGTAGGTGATAGGACTGGGGACAGGAGCACAGCAGAGAGGGGTTGCCTGGCTGAGAAAGGGGTGAAAAGCATAATAAATTGAAACAAAAACTGAACAGATCAGATTATGAACAAGTAAGTTAACACTTGACTTGTGTAACACTTCCAGAGCTCCTGACACCACTAGGAAAACTTTGAAAAATGTCAGATTTAGACACAGTTCCATTTATATTTCCTGTATTTTGTGTAATTCTTCACCTCTTTTTCTTTATTACTGAGGAGAGTTGCATAGAAACAGGATCACGGTCCTGTGGAATTCATGCGCTCCCGCAAGTTGTCAACGCCTCACATCATAATCTCCTGTTTATGACATCATAATTCTCGCCACTGCAACAGATTGTGATGTCATAATCAGAACTGTGATGTCAGGTATAGGCAAGCAGCTGGAGCAGATAGAGTGCAAGTCCTTTTTTCATGCATATAGCCTCAGTATCAAGAAATAAGTGTGAGACTTATAGAAAAAAGAAATACAAGCTGAACTGTATCTAAATATGAAATTTTTCAAAGTTGTCCCAGTGGGATCAGAGGCCCCTTAAATGGTATCATCCACCATCAAAGCCCCATACCTGATTTGTGGAACTGTCCCTGATTTGCATTTTTATTCTTCTTTTTTTCTGTTGATCCCCTCGGTTGCCAGTGCTGCCCTCCTCTGCCAAGCAGCCATACAGCCCCATCCATCCCCTGCTCTGGCCCTCACCTGTCCTTTTGGGGTTTACAGGGCATTTCACCCCATGGTGGATTCCATCAGGCGGCCTGTCTGGTGAAGTGTCCACTTCAGGTCCGCAGAGGGTAGAATACAGTGGCCAATTGGAGTGGCAGCACCCAAGTGTGCTGGCTTCATGCTGCCATAGTCCAGGTTTTTCTTTCATTGTCTCCCCAGCCCCAAAGCTGCTGCTGGCAAGGCTGGCTTTGGGACACATGCACATGCAGATACATGGTTGTGCTCTGGAGTCAGGCTGCATTCCCCTCACCCCCCACAGGCTTCTCCATCGGCATCACCACACCACCTGTGGTCCCCCAGGTGGAAGTATTACAGTGCAGAATCCTGCCCACCCTCCCAGAAGGAGAAGAGCATCTTGTGTTGTGCTCAGTCCTCAACCCCCCCTGCCCCCAACTGGCACCTGATGTTTAAGACTTATTCCCAAACCCGGGTCTTTGGCATCATGGAGAGGGTAACCCTACCACTGCACTGACAGGGGTTTGCACTTTCAGTGAAAAAGAAACATTTTTTATTCAGCTGGCCGCTGTAAACTTTAACTGTATCTGGTTGATCCCACAATCTCCTTGCTGGAAATGGTGTAAACAGAGCCACTCTAGTGGCTTTCCAGAATCCCCTGTGCCTGACATTAGCCATGTGTGTTAACAGCAAAATATTTCATAAACCAGAATGTATCTCTGAGCTTTCTGTAGCTCCAACATGCTAGGTACAGTTCCTGTTGTACTCTCAAGGCTATGTGTAGGTAACCCGTAATTACTAAACAAAATACTCGTACTGTGGAGAGGAGAGTGCCATCTTTAAAGTGCATATATTTTGTTTTGTGATAGTGCAGCAAATTAAGTTAGAGGCTCCAGTTTAATGGATCCGTATATTCTGGCTTACAATGGAGGACTTTCCAGTTCCTCCCAACATGTTGCGGAAAGGAGCTGATCTAGCTTCTCCAACTCCACTTTGAGTAACCTGGAGTCAGGATGAAGCAGGGGGTCTGTTAGTTTTTTTACTTGATAAATTTGTGGAGGGTTCATGCAGCTGTGTGTTCCCCAAGCTGCCACCTGTGCCTCTCATCCAGGTCTGTGCCGCTGGAAACCCCTCTGCCCTGACTACTGGTCCCCCAGCATCATGGCTGGTGATGAGCCTTAAGGAGCAGGGCCCGAGGGTGCCGGTGACCATCATTTAGGTGGCTCAGTGCACATGCTTTTCTCCCAGTCTTCTCGGTTAACCTGTAGTCCCTCCCCCTCCCCGTGGAGTGGGCACAGACATTATTGGCCTCATGTATGTGCAACATCCCTGCAGTATGAGGGCAAGCTGCCTGGCCCAACCGCAGAGGTTGCTGTTGTCCGGGAGCCCACCGCCATCCCTCCCTGACTGAGGTGCACTGCCACTTTACCTCATTCTGACCTGCCTTCGCATGCAGTAACCTAAGTCCTAATCGGAACGTATATTATCTGCACGGCAGCGTGATACACTACCACTGCATAACTGGGGAGGCCTCACTCAGAGTTTTCTGCTTTTCATAGAGCTTTAACTCCCTTGGCCACTCATCTTCGAGGATTTACCCTGGTCCCAGGGTATTCTTGTCCCCTAGGTCCAGTCACACCCAATGGATCCCAAGGCTTCCTCCATGGATATGGGCCATAGTGGTAGTGCCATCCCCCTCCCTAAAATCATTCCACTGTGCGGACAGGATCCAGTGTTGAGCACTATGACCCAGGGGAGCCACAGATATCAGCCATCATATAGACAGTAGTGGGAATTTTTTTTTCCACTTTTGCTCTCCCTTCTCCCCTGGCATGGGTGAAGCCTCTTGATTGCAGTGGATGCACTGATCGGCACCTGCAGAAGGAGCAAGCTTCCCATGCCCACCGTAGGAGTTGCTGCAGTGCCATGTGCCCTACGCCTTCTCTTCTAGCCACAGTGTACTGCTCAGTGGCAGCTGCTGCAGCTCGGCCTGCCTTCTGATGCAACAGCTTTGTGTTCACTCCGGAACCTGGGTTGCCTGCATGGCAGCAGCATGCGCTACAGCTGGGCAGTTGAAGGTGCCCATTTACGGTTTTCTAATTCTCCTTTTTTTTTTTTTAAGTTTTAGTGATGATCTTAGTTGAGTTGATAGGTACACAGTAGGTACCTATCAGCCTAAATATTAAAAACGCATCACTAGCTATTTGCAGTATAGGATCGTGACCTGGCCTGGGGGTGCTGGCAATGTTGGAAACATGGGTTGATGGTGTGCTCCGAACTCTCAGGCCTGGGCTAGAGGAATCTCAGAGACACTGAGGAGGTAGTGCTTTGGGACTTCAGGGGGAGGGCTGCAGCCTCCCACAACATGAGTACCTCCTTCAGCACATCAGGTACACCATGATGCTGTTGTTGCTTATGGCCATGTTGCCTGGTGTTTCTGTGTCCACGCCCCGTATCCTTGTTTTGCCTAGAGTTAACACTACCTTTTACTGGGCGATAATTTGTGCAGCACTAACTGTCAAGCAAAGTCGTGCAAACATACTTTATGCGGCGCTAACGTGCTGAATATAGCATAGTGCCTGTATTCATGTACATGCCCGCCTCTTGCCCAGTGCATACATTATACTTTTGCCCAGCTCAATGCAGTTTGCCCAAAGCATTGGTCTTTAATAGGGGCCGTAAACAGCGCAAACCAGGCTCCAAAATAGTTTGCGCCCAGTTAAAGTTTTGAATATGTGGCCCCAGACCATTGGTTCCGTAAAAAGAACTGTAACAGAATTCTGCCCATGAAAATAAAGCAATGCAAAATCCATTTTTGACACCACTTTTTATCCAAGCACAGTTACATATGGATTGTTTAGAGGTGTGAATATCACTTCAGAAAATAGGATTATTACTGTTGCATGTAGAGTGCCACATAAGGGGAATACACCCTATTTTACTCACTTCATTTTAGGAAATACTCTTCAGAAAAAATTTTTAAGGAGTACCAATACTCACCCAACATTTGTAAATGCCCCGCACTCCAAAGAATAGTGCTTCATAACAGAACTGGTGATTCAAAAGGAGCAGTTTTTTCCAGATTTACAGCAGTCGTACGCTTCCCAATTTTGTTTTACTCACTATATTTTAAAACTAGTGAGTAAATTACTCTGATTTGCCAACATTATCTGGAGCATCGTTGGCACCTGATCAGTTCTTATTTAAAAAAAAATACATTGTTTTTAAAAATGTACTCCTCACTCCACTCTGTCCAGACATTTGTATGCATCTGAATTTGGTTTTACTCCCCTCATGTCAAGATGAAAAGTATAGTACTCATCAACAAAAATCTTATCCGGAGCCCTGGTTGCATGTGATGCCTATTTTTCATTTAGAAAACAAAAAATCTTTACCCCCAGAAAGAAGAACAAATTGAGATGTAGCATTTTATCTGACATTTAGAAGGTGACTTACCCCATCCTTCAGATGAGATGTTAAACTAAGGTCCCTTCTGTGCATCTTTGGTCACTGTCCTGGTGAAAGTTAAAGGTACTGCATCACACTTATGGAAGAAGAGGAGGGGCATTTCCCCGATGCACTGACCAGCATTTCTCTCGTCAGTAAAAGAAGTCCATGGAACCCATCCCCCAGGGCATACCAGAAAACAATCTGTCACAGCTCTGTGTGCCTTCACTGGTGAAAAATGACAATTCATTTGTTTTACAGAGCTTGGCAGTGTATCAACGAGAACGTAAGGAAGAAGGGTGCCCTTTTGGTGACAGTCCCCAGCCTTGAAGAATCCCTATCTAAGCTGCAGGTCTAGTAGTTTTTGTTGATTAATGTATCTTTAGTTAATCAATGAATATTGGTTTTGTATAGAACATTGCATACACTGTGTACATCCAAACACTATTCAGATCAGTGAGTTATACGATTTATAATTATTGAACTTTGATGAACTTATATACAAACACTAGTTCAACGAGAGAGAGTCCACATCCTGTGTACGGACACAACAGTATGTCCCAATAGGGCTTGCCAAACCCAGCTATACAAATAAACACAGTCCAAGAATCGAATGCACTCCTTGTAGGCTAATACCCAGACCACACTTCACTCCAAGAATTTGAGAAAATGCTTTATTTTTGCATAAACAGTCAAGTGCCATCCACAGAACAAACAATCCACAGCACAGTAGGCTACCAACCCCGTCGGTTCACTCAGAGTGTCATCAGGGGGTATGCCCAACACATCATTACAACCAATTATATAGTCTCCAGTGGATGTGTCATTATTACATCCCAAATTTGAATAAATGTTAAAAAAATTGACTGCTGTCCCACTGGTACAGCGGTAGATGCACCGCTCCGGACTTGTTATCTATGGGGCCGGCACAGACACTGTCCTCAAAAGGGTAAAAACACTTCTTAATAAAGCCTGCCATCTGGTTCTGGGGACGGATCATAGGACACACATATGTGCCCTCTACCAAGAGACAGGGTGGCTCCCCTTACATAACATGATTGCCTACCAGATGTGCCTACTTGCTAAAAAGTCCCTATTAGGGCTTACCCTTAGATCAACGTCCAGCCTTTTTTTAACTGCACAATCCTCCATAAGGACCCACAATGTGGACAAAGGTGGGCTACTGGTGCCATTTAAGAGAACTTCCCAAACCCAGTGATCCCTCTCTTTCTGTGGTCCGAGGTGGTTTAACAAACTCCCTAAGGACCTGCTCAAAAGTAGTAAAATTAGCCAATTCAAACCAGGCCTATGAGCACATCTGGCCCAGGAAAATGTCTGTAAATGCTGTCTCTAACCATTACTCTCTACTGCATGTACCTCAACACAGTTCCCTGACCCCTTACTACCCCCGTCCATATGTCCATCAGTTTTACCTGCTACTCTGCCTCACCTGTTATCACTGCTCCTTCCCCACTTACCTCCCACTTCCCACATCCTCCTACCTCTTCTGTAACCCTCCCTCCCCCTGCCCATTCCCACCCCTTCCACACACTCCTCCACCTATTCTCCATTTTTCCACACCTCTTTCCTTCCCCTTGGTCTTGTTCTAGCCCCCCCAACCCATTTCTCCCATGCCTTGCTGACTAAGCCTCTCTTTGGCTGCTCCTCTCTGCTTAGCTAGTCCTCTACTTGCTACTCTTGTAGAACTCTGCACTTATGCTGCTATGGTTACACATTCCTATCCCCTGAATCGCATATTGCGCTCTCACTGAATTAGTTATACACCCTTCCTAATGCACTGATGTCTATTCAAATCATGTTGTACCCTGAATGCCTAGGATCACTGACTTGCCATTGCTACAATCTGTACTAATGTTGACATATTGGAAACTGTTATGTATAACTCCATTAATCTACAGAACTCCTTAGTAACTATGTGTTGTCTGTCTGTCTTTTGTGCTTGAATTGACCTGGAACCTTTGTAAACGAGTCTCTGACTCAAAGGTATTAATCCCAGTCTGAAATAAATAAATAGTGTTTTTGCTTACAACGCCAATGCCCTGGGTTCAGAAATGGACCCATAGAGTCAAAGGCCGATGGGGGTGGGGGGTGGGAATGAGCGTCCCACAGACTGCTCTCCTCCTCCAGGCAAGAGGGTGGAGGAAGTCTCCAGTACATGTCTGACCTTTGATGGGGGGAGCAGCAGCTGGAGCTCACATTGCTGGCAGGCATGCCGGGTGTCAGCGCTCATGTGCCATACATCATTGCACACCACACCTCCTGAGGAACAAGTTGCAGAAAGCCGGCCTGCAAAATGACACCCCGCCTCGTGAGCCCTGTACCACCAACCATGGCACTCGATTGGGAACTGAGCTCTGGGGAGCAAGCCAGGAAGAAACATCAGCAGAGGTGTCTGCTGGAAACCAAGCTGTAACGCCATTGGGAATGTGTCTATTTGGTGACCATGCCGGGGGCAAGCCAGGAGGAACACCCTCTAAGTAAGTCCCACGGTGATGGGTGCCAGGCTGAGGGCAGGAGCTAAGCTAAAGATGCGACCCGGGAAAAAGTATAATAAATAAAAAAGGAAAAATGGCTGTACTAGACAAATTCATCCAATTCACAACAGTACAATCTAATGGGATTCTCACAGTCAGACGTCACTGGGATGTCGGTTGTTTGTACTGAGTGGATGGCACTAGCATATTTATGCAAAAATAAATCACCACCTCAAATTCTTTGAGTGAAGTGCGTTCTGTATATTAGCCTACACGAACTGCATTTGGTTCTTGGACTGTGTTTATTTATATTTTGCAGCTTCCTTTTTGATTAACATCTACAGATGAATTAGTTTGATACTGCCTGGAAAAACTATGTCCAAACTAAAAATGTTTTGTAAACTATTATGATTATGATAACTAATCAAACAAAGGTCGATTGGTGCTACCTGACCTCGCACATATTACTGAAAGAGCACTGAATACGAGAACTAGAGAGTAAAAGGTACCTGAAATTTCCACTTCTGCAATGATTTGCTGCACTGCAACAGTGAGGCTTTTTTTACACATTTACTGTATATAGTCCCTGGTATACCCAGTACCTATGTCTATGTCCTACATCCTCAGCCTCTGTTAAGATCAACTCTCATAGCAGTACTGATCCCTGAATTTTCTGAATCTTAGCCAGACCTCCGCCCCCACTCCCTCACGTCTTGCAAGAAAAGAATCCCCCATGTGATGGGTCTCAAGTCAGTCTAGTACAAGAGCAAGCAGTCCAAAAGAAACCTGACACACAGAGCTCAATCCTGAAATGAACAGTCCGAGACGGTAAGTCTTTAGGCAAAAGGCACTTCCTCACCCACCTTTCCACTTCTGAGCTCTCATTCCACAGGAAGCTAAACCCTATCTCCTCAAAGCACTAAGCAGTGCCTGTCACAGTAATGATACCCTTGACCTCAGACTCCTATGCCTGCTACTGGATGTGGTCCTCTCCCCCCCTCACTTGCCTTCTCAACCGCTCTCTCTGCCTTGGAAAGTTCCCTTCTGTGTGGAAAACCTCCATCATTACCCCTATTCACAAAAATGGGGACCATTTTCCCCCAGTAACTATCGCCCAATATTCATCCTCCATCCCCCCCCCAAAAAAGCCCTCGAACGTATTGTCTCGGACCAACTTATAGACCATCTCACCAAATATAACCTCCTCACCGAAGAACAACATGGTTTCCATCAGGGGCATGGCACCTTCACCGCCCTCCTTGAATTTTCCAGTTTCATCCACTCCGCTCTAAAGCACAGTCAATCACACCCTCCTCATTACCACCCTGTCCCACCTTGTCCTCTCCGAGGAGGCCATGGCCTGGTTTTCTGATTATCTAATTGTACCCAGCGGGTCAAAATAAGCAGTACCTCTCCCACCCCCTCCCAGTCCTCTCTGGTGTACCCCAAGGGTTCTATCTTGGGTCCCATTCTGTTTAGCCTTTTCATCAACACCTTACCAAAGGCCTGCTCTGAGAAAATCCTCCTATGTATGGACAATGCTGTCCTTTACGCCTCCCACACAGACCCCACTTCCCTTCAACAATCCCTCCAGAACTCCTTCAGTGAAGCAGAATCCTGGTTTGTCAGTCACAGACTCATTCCAACTAGCTATCTCATCCTCTTTCTTGTCCCTTATTGACTATGGGATTCTGGTATATGGGGCTGCTGATAATACTGCTCTCCATAGAATTAAGATCTCTTTAAACAAGGCTTGCCAGTAAGCCACAGGGAGCCCTAGACTCACCCACATGCACGCTTTACAGCCAGACCAACTGGCTCAACTTTGAGGACAGGCTAAAGTACCAGACCTGCCTCCTCACCAGGAAGATATCCTGTGGCCTTGCCGCTCCCAGTCTTACCCCTCTCATCCAACCAGTGCCTACTACAGTGGCCACACACAGCTCATTCAGACCTACCCTACTAGTTCCACATCTCAGAACTGCCCTAGGACAGCGTTCCTTCTCCTGTAGAGCCCCCACCTGGCTAAACTCCCTACCCAACTCTATCACCCAAGAACCCAAACTCGGACATTTCAGATCCCTCCTCCATGACCTTCTCCTTACCATCCATTCCTGTAACTGCCTCTAATCTGGTTCCTCCCCTTACCCCCTACTACCTTCCCCGACAGCGGACACCTGTCCCGCCAAACTACCTCCCTGGACAGGACCACCTATGGTTCTAAGTGGTCTCCACCATATATGCAACCAATGCCTACTTTTCTGTGCCTGCCTGTAACTTGACCACAATTATTGTATTTTATCTTTTATTTTTATCTTGTTACCTAAGTGTTGTATATTCTCTAGATATTGTTTGTAAAGTTGTATTCTTCTCTGACGTGGAGCCTTTGTAAAGGAGTCTCTAACTCAAAGGATTGTAATTCCGATACTGTTCTAATAAATAATAAATAAAAATAAATAAAAAGCAGTTGATACCTTTTATTCATACAAAAATCAGGAACACAGTGAACCAGCGTGTCAGTAGCAACCATTCCATTTCCCCAGTGCTTCGACCGTTGTCTTTGTCAGGGGGTGGAGTCAGAGTGGTGAAACTCTCCCTTAAATACTATGTGGGCTCAAGAAATCATTATTGCCCCTCTGTTGGTATCTTAGCAATTACATACAATTTCAGTGGCACAGGGAGGGATTTAAACATATAAACTAGTATCTAGCCTAGGTTAGCCACCCCGTTCCTGAGCACCGGGTTTGATTAAACACCGTGTACACTGACTTTTGGTGGTTTAGTACAAGTGCAACCTGTTCAGAGTGAAGGGGCAGGGGAGAATCTAGACCTTGTTATATGGGCAAACTGCAAGATGCCATGTGGTGCCAAACTGCTCCCAGTCCCCACCATAGAAGACATCCATACAGCACATGGTCTGCAGGTTTCCTCCACTCTCAGAACGCTGCCTCTTCAGTGCCCCCAAGGCACAACAGGCATGTGACTGGAGCATGCTCAGTTGGTAGGCAGCCTGGAGTTCCTGTTTTAGAATGGCTAGATCATGGTCCCGTGCAAACTAATGAACCAGACAACTTGATCACTTGATGCAGATGTTGTGTGTTTATGTAAGCAATCAGACAAAGTGAGAAAAGCCACATACATGGTGTTCCCTAGTGGTAGAAACTACAGTGAATACTGCAGAGATTTTATTAGCAGGCTTGTGGAGATTCAGCTTACGGCTCACTGATAGAATGTCTACCCTGCAACGAAAGAGTCTAATACACCATCCACGTGGTGCTGAGGGTTGAGGCGCTGGACACCACACCTCGCACCACGCTGGTGACCCAGGTTCGGGAATGGACTCGGGTCATTGGGGGTCAGCAGGGGAAGGAGGGGATCGAGTGTCCAGAGGACTGCTCTCCCTTTACTGGGTGGGTGCTGGGGTATGCCTCACTCTGTTGTAGCTCCTGGTGGAGACTAGGGGACCCACAAGTAATGAGACTCACCACTACATCAGGGGGAGAGCAGCAGCGGCTGGATGCATGCAGGTGCGCTGCCAGCATTGCACGCCATGCTCCTGAGGGGGACATTAAGGGAAAAAAAAATCCTTGGTCTAAGGAGGTGACAAGGGCTCCAGTGACTGAGCCCACATCCCCAGAGATGGATCACTTCCCCGACGGCTGGCCGAGCCCCTCACCGGATGAACCCTCTAATTCCAGAAAGGCTGCCAGATAGGAGAGGAGGGCTCTCCCTGAGGGGGGTAATGCGGAGGGCTAGAAAGTCCAGTTGGGGGGGTGCCAGAGGGGAAAAAGGCTTCAGGCAGGGGAATAGAGGCATCAGGCTGAGAGACTACCTCCGAGGGATGCCCTGACTATGAGGTGCACAAAAGAAAGTAAAAAAAAAAAAATTAAGAGTCTAATCAAAACTGAGCTCTCATTCTTTTGCTTTTAAATTCAGTCAACTGGTGAGTCAAGCAGTGTATGAAAGGTTACCTTGTGCCTACCACCAGGTAAATCTGCTCAACTGTTGCTTGATTTGGTGCATTTAAATACACTTGAAATAAAACATAATATGCATTTAATGAAAATATAATGAGTATTTATATAAAAATATATCAAATTGGTGACCTGCCTTCTGAAGCGAACTTGGGGCATTGATGGGCCGGCTGACGAAGCAGGATCAAGCATCCAAAGGACTGCTCTCCTCCGGGGTGTGTGTGTGTGTGTCTACTGTATCGGGGGTGTATGTGCTGGGTCAAGTGTGTGTGTGTGTACTGGATCAGGGGTGTGTACTGTGTACTGGATCGGGTGTGTGTGTGTGTAGAGCTCGGTAGTTGCCTGGTCCCTAACAGAAGCTGGGGGGAAGGCACCCAGGACTGCCAAGAGTATAAGTGGGGAGGGGGCATGGCAGATGCTGACATGCAGTGCACAGGAGCGTGCAGCACACATCATGGCATCATTGTACACCACACCTCTCGGGGGTCCACAAGGGAGAAATGGGAAAATACCAGTGGCAGCATGGTGCCAGACATACCGCAGGCCCCCCCACTGATCAGCTGGGCCCACCAGCCGAGAACCAGATCCTCTTCCCAAAGGGGATTGGGGAATCCTGTCGACCCCGCTGGGGGAGGCAAGCCCTGGGGGAAGACAGGCTGGCATTTAATTCCTGGAGAATGTTGGGGTGGCGGGGCTCGGATGTCCAGCAGATGGGGCCATCCGGTGGGGAGGGGGGAAGATTAACCAAAGACAATAAATAAATAACTAAAAATGCATCAAACAGATGGCAATATGACCCAATGAGATGCAGCATCTAGTTTCTGTGGGGGTCCCTTAGTGCAACAGGGTACGAGAAGTGCTTAGTATATAATGCAGTACAATATGATACACACACATGCAAGTTCAAAAACAATACACAAACACAAGCTACCCACCCAGTATAAGATCATTCGTGGCAATAGTGGGGAACAATTTCTCATACAGCAGATGTAAGTGATAGACACTGGTGCAGAGTGTTGCCCATTTATACACAAGTAAAAGGTGTTATTTTACAGAGAGAGTGGTTGAGCCATGGAATGTTCTGCTGGCAGAAGTGGTGAGTGCCAGAACCATAAATGGCTTTAAAGATCATGTGCAGTGGTTTTCAAAATTAAAACAAGCAGCACCACTCAAAAAACTGTGTGCATTTCAGATTTTGTAACAAAAGTTGACAAATTCGGGAATGGGAACATTGTTTAACCAGGATTAGCATACTAAGCTGAAGCTTGTTTCCGGATGTGACCTGGGAGCACAAGGAAGTTAAGTGACTTGCTCAGAATCACACAGTATGCACCTAGGCAGCTGTGGGATTCAAACCCAGGTCTCCAGATCTGCAGCTCAGAGCCTTAGCCCACTGCGCTATACTGCCTCCTAATTCATACTTTTTCAGCACCTTTTCAGTGTAGTCCATTTTTCCAAGGTTGCTGGACGCTGAGCCAGCATGCCTCCAGGCTGCTGATGTCATTTGGGGTGTTACTCTATTGTGCCTGTTAACCAGTTGTATTGCTACTAGTATTGTAATGTTCATAACTTTAGTGCTGTTGGACAGTGTCTGCTTTTCAATAAGTTCTAATAGGGGTCTTATCTTTGTTAATTCCTACTAGAAACAGAGAAATTGTCAGCAGATAAGGACCGCTAGGTCCATCCAGTCTGCCTGTAAGCCCTGTACTTGATTACAGCTTCTGATCCTCCCTCTGCTTTACCTGTGTGATTCCCCTATGCCTGTCACATGCATGTTTAAATCCAGCCATGGTGGTTGGGATGGGTTTGTTAGCCCTGGTACAAAGATCATTTTAATGTGGCTTAAGAAATAGCTGTGCCTGAATTTAGGTCAAATAAAAATCTGACAGGGAGAAAACAGTGGGGTGGCGAAGGCATAGAAACTCTCAGGTTTCAAAACAGCATTATTTTTTCTCCCACATCCATTTACAGTGTGATGGGATGATTGTTTTAGCGCCACCCTGAGAAATCACCTCTGTTGAATTTCAAGTGTGAATGAACACAGCAGTCGTTATATGACAGTAGGACTCATGTCTTTCATTACAACAAAAAGTTACAGAGTCTGCAGACCCTACAGCAATGTGCTACTCTCCCTGACTTCTGCGCAGGCTAAACTGATCAACTGAAACTATTTTTGTGCATTACTGACATTGAACATGATAAAACTACAATCAAATAGCTGACTGTCTTTCAGTTTCTTGCAACAGGCACAGAGCAAGAAAAAAAAAATGGAGGGCTCTGCCCATAGTTTAGTGGGCTGGGATAACCCACCTATTTAATCCCACACACCCAGCTCAGTGTTGCTTAGCCATTTCAATTTGGGATGCTGAGCCAAGCCTTGTGGGCTTCTGCTGCACACTTGCCTTCTCTGCTGCTCTCTGCTGTTTGCTCCCTCGGATCTGTCTCCCCACTTCTCCTCTTCCTTGTCTATTTAATTCTTCTCCTTTGTGCTCCATTTCAGGGCACTCCATCTCTCTGCCTCCCCTCCTGTTTCTTTGTTCTGCCCTTCCCTGCTGTTCTTCCCTACCTGCTTTGCTTCTCTCCTCACCTGTTCAGGCTTCTGTCCTGTTCCTTCCTCCGACGCCTTTGCGCCCCCCACCAACCGCTCACTTCCTCTGCTGCACTTCTCTCCACAGTTTTCCCTCCTCTATCTGATCTGCCTTTTTGTACCTTCTCTTTGGGGGCTTGCAGCTTCACTCCACTTGCTCCAACGTTCCCCTTTCTCCTCCGTTCTGTCACCTTCTACATTGCAGCGCACTTGGTTCTCACTCCCCCTACGTTTCTTAAAGCTACACTACCTTATTTTGCTCAGTCTTTCAACTTTATCACACTATTTCTGCCCCATCAGCTCGTGCTTGTTAAAAGTTTAACATAGCTTCCAGACTTACGTGGGGGTCTGGTAACTTTTTACTTCCAAATATTATGACTGTTGTACCTACGTGGAGGTTACAGCTTTTTGCTCTGCATCTATGTGGAGGTTGTGGTAGCCTATTAACCATCTCAATCTCACCATTCTGCACCTACGTTGGGGTCTCAGGACTGATTAATACATGCAGATATTCATTATCCTGGGCCTACTTGGAGGTTGCAGAGCTTATCACTTCATATTAAATATTACATTGTCCTGTCTTGTGTGGAGGTCACAGGGCTTATTGCCTTATTCAGATATTCACTGTCCTGTACCTACCTGGAGGTTTCAGGGTTCATTATTGTTGAATATTCTTCATTTATTTATCCTGCGCCTACATGGAAGTCACAGGACTACATATTTTTCCTGCAACTCGTGGAGGTCACAATTCGCTATTTCCAGGTCATCTACATCATTAAGACAAGTGAACCATCAAGTTCACCGGAGTCTTTCATCTCTGCCATGGCTTCTCCCAGTCCACAAGAAGGACCTTCGACTGCTCTGCCTACTTCTCTTCGGAAACGTACTTCAGAATTCAAATACTCCTGCAAGGACTGGACTGTCCCCCGATTAATTACAGAATTGAAAAAATTAGGCATCTCTTATTCCTCTACAGCTATGTAACCCCTAGGTGGCGCTATCCCAAGGGCTACTACCCCTGCCTGCTTGGCTAGTAGCAGGTTAAGGGGCCTGAGTTCTGAAACAGGTGCCTCCACCTGGAGGTCAGGGTTGGTAGTGGTCAAGCTAACCTGAGCACAGCCCTCCAGGACACTGTAACCCCCCTCTTTCCTTACTAGTGGCTGGAACAATACACAATAATCGCTTTCACAATACCCCTGATACACCACACATTTACCTGCACTGTTTGTACTTACCACCAGGGCTTTCCTCTGGCCTGGCCCTGGGGACCCCCTGTAAAACAAGGTTATGCACAGCAAATAACAGCAGTACAGTACTCTTGCACAAACTGGAACCACAGTCAGGGTAAATGCAAAAAAGAGATCTGATTTAGTTAAGGGACTTGAACAAGGGAATGGCGTAATCAAGTTAATTTGCTTAAAGGCTCTATCAGTCAAACAGTTATGCTCTTCAGGGTCCATAAACAGTCACACCCTCTCGGTACCCAGATGGAGAATGGTAGGCTAGCCAGGAACATTGCAGCTGGTCGGGGCCCTGTGATGGAAGAAAACAACATGCACAACACACACTATTTGTAATCCAGAGCTGGAGGGCTCAGTTTGTGAAAAGAAAACAACAAGACAATCAGATGACACACTTTTAGATTAGGCTGTTGTTGCAGGGAGCTACCCTGATGAGTACTCACGATACCCAAGACTGGACACAGGCTGGACGAAAACTGAGACTGCAGGTGGTTGATCTGGAGTACCAGGAGAAGCAGGGCCCACACGATTTGCAGAAGCGTCATTCCTGTTCAAGCATGGAGCAGGGGCCTGATCCCCAGGCAGGTCTCTCGTCAATGGCTTTCTCTGTGCAGCGGGTAGTCTGGCTGGGCCAGTGTGGCAAGGCCCAGGCCAAATGGAGACAAATTCGGATACAGTCTGTTTTGGGCTGGGTACAGCTTCCAGCAAGCAGAACACAGTTCACACAGTGGGGAACCAAATCACGACCCACTTTCAATACACAGCACATTTACATGTAAGGAAATTCTACTGTACCAGGCAAACAGCTCTCCTGTCACAATCGCAAAGTCTTTGCACAAACCAGGGATTCAAAAGCAGCTGGAAATCCTGACAGGCCGATCGCATTCAGCAAAATCTTCGGTCTTCTTCAGGTATGAGCCTGGTAAAAAAATCAGTGGCTTACTTCGTTCTCACAAACTTGGAATTAGTCCAAAATAATTTTCTTCTCTCCCTCTCAGGGGCAGGCAGGCATGCAGCCAAAATTCAGGCCTTTCCACAGAGGCTGTATTGAGCTCTTGCTTCTTCAGCTCCCAACTTAGATCTGATTCAAACTGCAGCAAGTCTGAGAATTTCCCCACGATCCAAAAGGTTCGGTTGGCTGATTCATTTGTCAGTCACAACAGGAACTCCTCCTTCAGGTGCAAAAAGGCTCCAAAAGCCCAAAACTACAATTTCTACAGATTCTGACTCCAGACAGCTCCTATAGTCTGGCTCCATTTTAGGTCCCATCAGTACTGATTGGTCCAATTCTGGGCCAAAGCGGTGGGGATAAACAAAACAGTCCTTGCTGCAAAGAAGGCAGGTTAGACAAACTACATTATCATTATCACTCCAAATGATTTTTAGCAAATAGTTACATCTTTCAACAGAGCTCCCTCTCAGATTACTTATGACTGCAATCCAGGCAGCTCTTGAAGAGACAGTACACTGTATACAGACATTGGCACTCTCTGGCAATCACATTTAAACTGCTAAAACGCAGGACACCAGCCTGGCAGTGAGCATTTAGGCAAGCTCAAGGAAGACTTTTCAGGAACCCCCATTTGTAGGGGGGTTATATCTAAAAAACAGGAACTTTTCATCCTCTTCATAGCAGCCAAATCCATGAAGACGACTCCTCCTCCACCTGATCCTCCTTCTCACCCAACTTCCAATGTTCTGTCTGAAATCAAAGACCTCATCAACCAACTTGCTACATCTATGCTCGATGTTCAAACCTGCATTTCAGTGTTGGAAAGCTGTCCCCCTGCTCAACCTACTATCCAGCCACCTCCTGCTACAGAAGACACCCTTCAGCCCCTTCTGACTACAGTTTCAGCTACTCCAGCTGATCCTGCATCCTCTTCGGATCCAGGTATACCTTCTCAGAACACAGCTTTACCTGCTATATCCCCTATTCATCTGGTTCCTAGTCATCTCCACAAGGACATCACTGAAGTAAAGGATGTTAATCTGATATCATTGCTCATATCGTCTCATGACTCCATAGAAAACAGGGTTATTTCTTGCGGAGACGTTTCTGTCATCCTGAAATCAAAAGACACTAGACTGTCTAAAAGCTTACGATTCCCGAGTTTGTCCTGGCCTTTAGCCTCTATAGAAACATACTTTGTTCCGCCTTTCCTTCTTGGCATGAAGAACTCGATTCCTACATGTATCTAATGATTGCTCTCGGAGTTTGTTACTGTGAGACCCATTTTTTTGACTAGCACAAATCCTTTTCCACTAAGGCAGCAGCTGCTCTAGCGCATTTTAACATGAGACTCAACTGGGGCATTTTGGATAATGAAATTACGTGCCAACTGTGTGGCTCATTTTCACATTCGGCTTCCTTATACCCACTGACGGTATCCGATTCTTCATCTGGCCATCCTCCATCTTCAGCCCCTTCCTCCATCACGCATACTATACATAATCCTGCTGCCTTACCATGCTCCTCTCATGATAGACTTGGCTGCCCTCTTACTTTCATCGGTGGAAAACCAGTATGCAACTGTTTAAACTTGTCCGGCTGTTCTACTCATTGCTGCTGATACCAGCATCTTTGCAATCATAGTGGAGAGGCTCATTCTAGAGCTATCTGTCCTAAACTTCCTCGTCCCAAGCAATGACAATTATGGCACCCCTCAACTCCCCTTAACATCAACGCCTTGGCCCATCTGCTCTACACCCATCCTTCCAGTTTTCTGGAAAAAACTTCCTACTCTCCGGGTTCTCCAAAGGCTTCCATACTAGTGTCTCCATTCTCCCATCTGAATCTTACAAATAAATTAAGATTTTACTCTCTGCCACACGCAAACTGGATATTGTCCAGCAACTACTGCAGAAAGAACTTCACCATGGATTTCTTATTGGACCGTTCCAGTATCCTCCTTTTCCCATTTATCATATAAATCCTATCGGAGTTGCTACCCAGAAATTTTCAGGCAAGAAGACGCTCATCATCGATCTCTCCACTCCATAGGCTTCTCATACTCCAAGCATCAATTCACTGATATCTTCTGAGGATTTCTCCTTATCTTACACTTGGATTGTCGACACCGTTGCCACCATAAAGCAGTTTGGCAGAGGTTCCTGGTTAGCAAAAGCTGACATTTCAGGCACCTTCAAGCTCCTACCTATCCATCCTCCTTTATGGCATCTCTATGGCATTAAATGGGAGAGCTCTTATTATTTTGCAGTACATCTGACCTTTGGCTGTAAAAGCAGCCCCAAGTTGTTTGACATATTTTCAGACACTCTATGTTGGCTACTATTCAATACCTGTCATGTTCCTGTTGTCATACACTCATAGTACTCAACGAATTTCTGCTTATACAACCACCTAACACTCCCCCAGCAGCAGGCATCTCATCTCTTAAGAATCTATTTCAGGAATTAGCCACCCCTATCTTGGAGCAATAGACTACTGGACCTGCTACTACCTTAGAATTTCTTGGCATCTAATTCGATTCAGCTACTATGACTTCCTGACCCACCGTGTATGAGTGAGCTCTGGCTCTGCAGTCGTACCACACTTTTTGTTTCTGCTGGGCAGCTGCCGGGTCGCTCTGGGCTGTCCACATAAGCTCCTTCAGCCTTTCCCTAAACCTAAGGATGTAATCCACTATGGGAGTGCCCTGGGTGGTGTGCTTGCCTTCCCAGTCCTCCCGGATCAAGTCTAGGGGCCCATGTACCCGGCATCCGTATGAGACCTCGAAGGGGGAAAATCTTGTCAACTCTTGGGGCACCTCCCTATATGCAAACAACAAGTGGGGAAGGTATTTCTCGTAGTCCCTCCCATGCTGTTCAGCAAATGCTTGGAGCATTGACTTCAGGGTACCATTAAATCTTTCCACAGGCCCAGTGGCTTGCGGGTGATAAGGTGTCGTGCGCCTCTGCACTACCTCGCACTTTGCCCACAAACATTTCATCAGGTCTGACATGAAGGAATCCCCTCAATCGGTGATAACCTCCTGCGGAAACCCAACACAGGAGAAAATCCCAAGTAAGGCATCTGCCACTTTGTCCTCAGTGAGGATAGGGCGACTGCCTCTGGATACTGGGTGGCATAATCCACCACAGTCAGGATGAACCTCTTCTCAGAGAAGCTGGGGGTATTTAAAGGCTCCACAATATCCATTCCCACCCTCTGGAATGGCCCCTCCACTATGGGCAATGGAATTAGGGCAGCTTGGGTTTTCTTACCTGCCTTCCCTATTTCTTGGCACTGGTGACAAGACCTGAAATACTCCTTCGCCTGCTGGGTGAAGTTGGGCCAATAGAAATTCTGTGTCAACCGCTGCATAGTGCACATGATTCTCAGATGACCAGACAAGGGAATATCGTGTGCAGTCTTGAGCAACTGCACACGATACCCCTGAGTAACAACAAGCTGCCTGCCTATCACCCCTCCCTCTGTCTTTTCAGCTTGAGCATACATCAGTCCATTTCCCCAATAAACTTTATGTTTTCCATCACCTCCCTGTGCTCCGTCAGAGTCTGCCCAAGCCCTCAGCTTCTGTAGACTAGGGTCACTTTTCTGAGCAGCTGCAAACTCCTTACATATTCCCAAGGCATGGGACAGGTCCCTGTCAGTATCTAAACTAGGGTCCCAAGCTCTAGCATCAGGGCACTCAGGATCACTGTCATCCCTAACCCTCTGACAATGGGTCACACCTCCTCCTTCAGAGTAACCCTCCATAGCTGTTTGGTTAACTGCTACTGGGGAAATTTCTACCCCCCCTTTCATTAGTCTCCATATCAGGAGACACAAGCTGCGGAACCAGCCTCCCAGTGGTTTCCACAATGGCTTCTATGGGGTCCAGGGAACTACAGTTTTCCCTTACCACTTGGCTACAGGTAACTGCACACACCATCCCCTGTTTGAGATTGTTGCCAAGGATTACATCAACTGTTAAAGTTTTGGCTCCAACCACCTGTTGCACAGTTCGCCCTGATTCACCACAGTCTAGGAGAACACTAGCGAGTGGCAATGTTCTCTCCTCACCAGTGAACCCTTGTACAGTTACAAATTTATTGGGTAGAAGCTGACCAGGCTCTACCAGATGCCATTTTACAAGTGTCAGGGATGCCCCTGTGTCTCTTAACCCTTGTGTCTGTACACCATTCACAGTGACTGGGTGCATGTGTTTCCTAATGTTCAGAGGCATGCTTCCAGGGACACACAAACAACCCACTTCTTTCCTAGCCCCATTCTGCGTATTGCTCGTCCTTTTGGGAAACTGTCTGGCAATATGCCCAGTTTCTTTGCAAACCCAACATTCATTCATTTTCTCCGAAAAATCTTTTCTTTGAAACCTGGGGCTAACTGGTTTTGGTGAAGGCGGTGAGGGTTTTAGCTGCCCTGAAGGCATGCTTTTCCCTTTCTGCACTGCCACACCGGCCCTATTCACTTTCAGAGCAGGTCTGCTCTTGGCATAGCAGTCTGAGAGTTCAGCAGCCTCTTGCACTGTTTTGGGATCTCAGTCCTCCAGCCAGGTTTTCAGCTCTGCTGGGCATGCCCAAAAAAACTGCTCTAACAATATAACATTTTCAATTTTATCTGTAGAGTTTGCTTCAATTCTTTCCCACCAAAGTTTTAAAAACTGACGTTGTTTCATGGCTAGCTCCTCATAGCTCATGTCAATGCTTCTCCTGAGCTTACAGAATTTAGCTCAGTATGCTTCTGCAGTTAAATCAAACTTTTTTAAAAGTGCAGCTTTAAGTTTGCTGTAATCATTACTGTCCTCATTGTCCATTTGACCTAATGCATCCCAAGCTTTCCCAGTAAGTAGTGGGGATAGCTGGAAGCTCCAGGACCCTCTAGGAATCTTTACCTGAATACAAACTTTTTCAAAGGAATTTAAAAAGGCATCCATATCCTCCCCCTCTTTACGTTGAGCTATTAATTTGGAATTTAATTTGTAACTCAGTCCTGTAGTTCCAGTTAAACCCAAGCCACTTACCTGCTCTGGTGCTGGTTGGTTGGAGTCGTAGCTTCTCCAGTTCATGTTGTCTCTGGCACTCACTCTGTTCACACTCCACTTCTCGACGTTCTCACTCTGCTTCTCGCTGAAGTTGTCACTCTTCTCTCTGGAACTCCAGCTCCATTTGGTGTAACTCAATCTGTAGTCTGATTGCTTCTGGCACCAGAATGCTGGTGACCTTCTCCTGCTGATGTGGCTCTGCACTTGCACTGGCCCTGCTGTCCTCCTCACTGGATCTGGACATTGCACTGGCCACTGGCCCCTCCATGCCCAAGGTTTGGTCCTTTACAGTCACAGTCTGTGACTCGATGCTCTGGGCATCTGCTGCCATCAGGGCATCCATGAGGTTCTGCTTGCTGGCTTTCCCCTCATACTGGACTCCTCTGTCCTGGCACAACTGTCTCAAGTAGTCTGCAGTGTACCCGCTGTAGTTGGAAGCCATCTCCTTCCCTAACTATGGCTACTCTAACTTGCACTTTAGAAAAAAAAAATAAAACAGATAGGAACTTGACTGTAAGCAAAATGATATAGTTCTGTTTCTTTTAAAAAAAGAAAATCACTGCTTTCTTTTGCAGGTGAGCTGTACAGTATTAAGCTGACACACTGAACAGTTAAAGCTTGTGTTACCAAATTTTTCGCACTGCTGCCAACCAAATCTGTCACAAACGCACTCCGCAGGTCAGGCCCTCTGCTCCCACAGTGCCACCCTCAGAGCGCAATAGTGTGAACAGGTAACAGACAGGGTAACCCTCCTGTCTGCTTTTGGGTCTGAATCACCTTTAGTTTCAAGTTCTGGGGGGATTCAAACTGTGAACCTTATGCTAGCGTACCCAAATGTACAGGCTGAGATAATATTTTCTTCGGGGGATGCAATATATCTTTCGCCAAAGGGCACCTAACCAGGTATCCAAAATGAACCCTTAAAACTCTGTAAGAGACCTTACGTATATTCTTACCTTTTACCAAGTTTAGTAACACCATCAAGCCCTTGAACAGTTGTCAGACTTAAAAATACAGGCACTCCACATACAAAAAATGACAGAGGAGACCCATGCAGAATCTTAAGAAAATGTGCTTTACTAAAAGATGATGAAAATATGAAAAATTGTAAACACAGAACGATATATCAAAGAGCTCACAATCACATAAACGAACAAGGGAAAAGTACAAAACAAAAACTCCTACCATAATACATTTAGACCTCTGCTGTCTAAAGTATTACCTCTGGAAGTGCGTTTTAAAGTTAGATCAAAGAGCCATGTCTCTCTAGAGTCCCAAGATGATATGACATTCATTTCAGACACAAGTATCAGTTTAAACTCTGTGTCTCCACACCCCTTCTGTGAGTCATCTAGCTCCTCCTTTTAGAATCAAAAAAGTACAAACATGATTTCTTATCAGGAGGTATTTTAAATAAGGTGCCATCAGAAGCAAAAATAAATTTCCTATATATAATTCCTTAATTACACATGTTTCCCTTGAACTTAGCAATCCCACACTGGCACCAATGTGTTAAAAAAAACAACAGGAATCAGCCTAATGATGGCCTGTTTCTGAAGTCATAAAGCCACATTTGATTTCTACTTCAAAAAGCCTAGGTATGTCATAAAAAGGTAATAAAATGCCATTCTGAAGGAAGTCAGTTAATTAAATGGTTCCTGGTCAGTTTACCTATCCTGTAGCTTCACTGAAACCTGGGGGGTGGGGGCACCATAAAACTACAGGCTGTCTTATGTGGAGACAATCACATACTATATTTTTTATTTTACAAATAACAATAATCATTACCAGTTGGCCAAGTGTCACACCTCTACTGAGGGTGGGAATGAGTAAGGCCAAACTAATATAAGTTAACTAAGAACCAAGCACAAACAGTAAATGCACAAGTGCCATTATCCCCGCACACTGAATTGGAGGGCTCCACTCGTAGTTCAATGGGTGGGGATAATACTCCTATTTAATCCCACATGTCCAGCTCAGCGATGCTTAGCCATTTCAATTCACCCTCCATCCACCCCCACCTCCTCCTTCTCCGGCACTCTTCTCACCCTCCATTCCAGGCCTCCATTCCTACTAGCAGCCTCTGCCAAGGGTAGGAATGAGTAAGAATATTCAGTGTCAGTGGCTCAGTAGGTAGCACACTCGCCTCTGAGGCCGGGAGATCAGAGGGCTGTGGGTTCAGTTCCCACATCTGGCACTTGGGTTAATATCCCAGTACTGACACTGTAGTGCAGCATGAGAGGGTGCTGCACTTCTGAGGTGCCGTCTTTCGGATGAGACGTTAAACCGAGGTCCCATCTGCCTGGACTGGTGGTAGTTCAGGTGGATGTTAAAGATCCCATGGCACATCTCGAAAAGAGTAGGGGAATTTCCCCGGTGTCCTGGCAAAATTTCCCTCATTCACTAAAAAAATACCACCAACAGCTTAATATGGTTCAAGGTCAGTTGGCATTCATCTGTATCCCCCCCCTCCCCCCGGGTCGTGCCTGAAAATAGGCATGATTTGTCTAGTGCACTTACCCGGTCAACAAAAACTAAATAAATAAAATAAGACCAAACCAGTATAAGTGAAGTAAGCACCAAGCACAAGCAGTAAATGCACAAGCACCATTATCCCGCACATTGAATCTTTACTGCCCTCAGCAATGTGACAGTCTCCCTGGCTTCTTCATAGATGAAAGACAGTAGCATGCCCAATGACATCACCAGGATGGACACATGCTGATTACCACAAGGAACGGCAAGTCTCAGCATTTAGTAGAGTGGCTGAAGCAGAGCACAGAACAAATGGCTAACAATGGTATGAAATGGTAAACTGTAATATAAAACACCAGGCAGACACTGTTTTTATAACTACAGTTAACGAATGGTGCTGACAGTTTTACGTTCTGTAAATGTCATCGCACATAAACTGGGATAGAGCTAAAGATATAGTAGCTACTCAGTGGAATGAGGGAGGCCAAACCACAGAGAAAAAAAAATGAGAATATGGTTAACATAGACTCTCAGAGACAGTAGGTGAAGGGGTATGGTAGGGTAATGTGAGCAGACTAGATGGACCGTATGTTGGTCTGTCTCTGCCATCATATTTTGTTTCCGTTGAAGATTTTCTGATGTTCTTTCTCTTTTTGAACCCAACAGATGGCTGTTAAGCTCAGTCAATGGGTGGAAGAAGTGCCTCTAAACTATGACATGTATTTGGGAAAAGACACTGACGTTGAAGCTTTGGAGCAGATTCATCTTTACCATGTGCTGTAGGAGCCTACAGAGAGACTGACTGATGGGGATAACACAAAGCTCAACCATCTTCTGGTTTCCTTGTGACTCAGTGCGTACTGTACTTTGTGAAAGTGAGACTGAAGACACTAGTTACTGCAGGAGATCTGAACTGCATAAACACAGACAAGTTCATTTGTGCTTTTGAAAAACATTTACAAGCTTTTGAGAGCATCAGAGATGCCCAAAAAGGACTTTGAACATATTGTGATGGAAAAAAAGACACTAATAATGATGTAATTTATAGTGGCATGCCGATTGATATCTACACTAATAACTGTTCCCATAAAATTACAGAAATAACCGGCTTGGTAGGGCAAAGCAAAACAGGGTTTAACAGAAAATTAAATATGGTGATAGATAATGTGACAAACTGGTCTTTCCCAGACTCAGCCTGTCAGTGTTACTAGCTTTTTTGAACCCTTCAGACACCTGCAAGGGTAATCAGCAGCTGCTACCACTCAGCACAGACACTGTCTCATAGTATCTCTAGGTGTGAGCCCCTCCAGAGACGCTGCTCATACAGTACAGCGTTCCTTGCTCAAGAGCAACCAACCTACCCCTCTCTGTCACGGCTGAGAACTCCTTCCCTGAGAAACAGAACATGGTAACATTAGCCTTCTCTTCAGAGGCAAAAACACAGTTTTGTTAATTATAAATCAATTAGCTGTACCTCAAAGGACTCAGTCACAGAAGTATATAAAAATATAATATTTTATTACTTGCGGATATCTGCGCAGATATTACAGAGACTGTGGGGAACAGTAATGCTACAAAAATGGAAAAGAAACTTAACAGTAAGTTGCATACAGGAACCCCCAAGCAAGGTAGAATGGCTTACCACACAAGACACTTTGGAAAATCAGGGCAGACTCAAGCCCTTCAATGGTAGTTTGTTCATAGTCCCAGACCTGACTGTCTCTTTCAGATTGTGCCAGACCCACATGGCATATTTACACCTTTTGTAGAAATAACACCCGGCATAGTATAAATGGAGATATTAGTATCTCCGTACATATGGGTAATAGGGAGGAAGAAGCAACACTGCGTCATCATCTTGCGGTGTTTGCCAATGTGATCTCCTAGGGGGCTGCGCTCTGGTTGTCAGTATGCCGGCTGCAGCCCGGAAAAATATTTTACAAATGTTCAGGTATTTTTTTAATTAATAAATATGGAACTCTGGGGAGCTTGAGACACAGTCTATGCAACAGTGGCTCACACTCTCTTCCAAGTAGATCTCCTTTAAGACCCTCCAGCTGTATCCGCCCCCCCCCCATGGCACTTCACCCAGTATGTCACTGTGACATCATAGATTCGACATTCTTTGTGTCTGTAGAGCTGGATCCTCAAAACAAATGTCTGGTCTGGACTTAAGGCTTCATATATACAAAGACATGTGTTTATTTAACGAAGTTCTGTCTCTCACAGCAGAAGTGAATCATCTATGGGACACTTGATCCTCCTCCTGCTGGGCCTTCAACACTCCGGGCTCAGAGCACAAACCTGTGTCACTGACATTGCAAAAAGCAAGGTTGCCAATAGTCAGAATTTTTTTTTTTTTCAGTATTTTAATTTCAGCCAGGTGGGGCTCCATGGCAATTTGGAGTTGGAAAAGTAAACCTACAGAAAAGGAATTCAGTTATCTGACAAAATCTGTGCAAAGTGGAATTTGTTGCTTTTATGTTTAAATTTGTTTTTTATTTTCAGTAATTTAATACTGTACCCCCTGTACTTAATTTTCAGTTCTAATTTCACTAGAGCAATAAGCTATGGTGATGGGGAGTTTGAATAGTAAATTTTCAGAAAACAAACTTAGCTCTTAACAACAGTTTGTGCGGTCAGGAAATGTCCCTGGTAGGACGATGTTGTGCCACCATTTTTATCTGTGTGAATGGTGTTCTGTAATCTGCTTAGTTTAGCATACCTATTAGGTTTTGGGAAACACAGGGCTTGCCATCTTGCCTGACTGTGATCTGGAGTAGCCATCCATGCACAGGCGGCAGAATACATCTCAGTCACCTTTTTTACTTTGCTTTATTTGCACTATAAGCAAATTACTAGCGAAAACCTATAGCCAAGATGGGCATTTCAATCTGAGAAACACAACAAATCATAGTACAGCCTCTTTTGCTGGCTATCCAGCCCCGTAATGAGCTCACTAGCTCACATAATATGTGTTACCTTCAGTGAGACATCTCTTTTGTGTTTGGTGTTTATTCATTTTGACTGCGTAAACAGTATGATATGTTGCCTACAGGGAGGCATTAAGTAATTGATAAAAGTGATAATACACCATAGATAACAAGATATGCACTACCTCTGTAATTTGATACCACGTGTGTGGGATTATCATGATTCTTTCATCATAATTACCTGAAGGCCTGCACTGCCGTGGGCAGGGTCCTCTTAATGGCACAGACAAACATAGTGCACCCTATAAAAGGGTTATTTGTCCCATGTGCACTGCAAAGGGAAAAAATTCTCATATGTAAGACTTCTAGCCGAATCCTGTATATGCAGTTTAACATTATGTATTAATTTAGTCTATTTATGTATGTATGCATGTATTTATTTGTGTATATATTTATTAGAAAACTTCTAGCAGAATCCTGCATATGCAGTTTAGCATTATGTATTTATTCAGTCTATTTATTTATTTATTTATTTATGCATGTATTTATCTATGTATATATTTATTAGGCAGTACCTTTGAGCACAAGGACTCCTTTTCAAAGATTTCACATCAAGGTCAGTACATTACAGTAAAAACAATTGTGCCCGATTCACAAACATCGGAAAATGCAGGTTAAAGGGCTGGCAACCCATTGATGAACCAAAAGCGAAAAATAGCTGCACTCTGGAGCACAAGGTAGAAAATATGCCGTAGCTTGAAAGAGGCACTGGACACCACTTTACTTTGCAATTCAAAAGTCAATTTATTGAATACAGAACCACAGCAATTGCTGAATCAGATTAAAGGTCCTGGTGCAACCACGATGCACTAGCTCCTGCGTTTCACTCTGTGGAGCTTCCTTAGGGGGCGCTGTACTGTGTAAAGGGCTCTCATTAAATATCTACAATTCAAAGGGATTTAACCATCAAATCAGGGGCAAATGCCCAAAAGTCAGTACTGTCTATGACATCACAATAGTTCAAAGTATTTTTCAATAACAATAAATGAATTTTATCAACATTCTCTTAGTATTCTTTTAAAAATAATTAACTGGAACTTAGAATTATTATGTTAATGCAGGTACAAAATAAGCCCAAAACATTAAAATACATAAACAAAAGGAAGTGCCCACAATGCAACACTCTAAATGACATCATAATGGCTCATTATATATACCATTTAACATGTAAATGAAATATGTACAGTGATAAATGTCTGATATTACAGTCCCCTTTGCGTCATTGTATTATAATAACATCCCCGGGTAATATCCACTGTGTATGCACTAACAGGGTAGAAATTAAAGTTCTAAATCCAGTAATTCAATGGTAAACTTATGAACTAATAAATCCTAAGTCCATAATGCTGAAGTCAAGGAATCACCCCAACTTGCATGACTCACTGGTTACTTAAATTATGACACCTAAAAATCAGAATTTGGTGAACAATCATTTTATGAATCAAAATGTGAGTCATTTTATAGAGTCAACCATCCATGGACAGATAACCAGTAAGTACCATTGCTCCATATGAGTGGATGACAGAATAGTGAGCAACAATGATTATTGTTCTGCAGGTTCTGCCTGTGCTCAACCTTGCTTAGATCTGTTAAAAAACACAAGAAAAAGAAATTGCAATTTGTTTCAGCAATTAAGTCAGTTTGGGGGGGGGTTCCTTGGTTTTACGTACGAGGGGGAGTTTATTATTATTATTATTTTTTTAACTCTGTTTTTGCACCCCTTACCACTGACCTCTCTCCAACATGGTTGCTCAGTTGCTGGCTCTGCCTATTCGCCTGAAGCTCCGACCATCCATACTCCTGGCTGGGGGCATCCTCTTCCTGCACAGCTCACCCTTAACCCCTCGGCTCTCAGTCCCCCAAGGAAGGACTGCCCACTCCTACCAGCACTCTATCTAAAGTGCTGGTGGGCTCGCTGTAGTGCAGGAGAGGAACTGGAGTGAACGTCTTGATGCCTGGCATTGGACGTGGGGCCGCAACCACTGGACCCACCTTCGCCTATCAGTGGAAGGAGTTGTTTTTCCCTTAGGTGTTCCCGGTGGCGTGGACATGCAATGATGTCCAGCGCAGTGCAGACACGCTCCTGCACCTGCCTGCGGGATGTCCGCCACTGCCATTATACCCCACCGAGACATGCACTGTGCAGCCGAGCTCCCAATCTCCACTGGGAGCCACTAAAACTGTGCAGTGCTGGCTCACCCTCCTTGGGAAAGGAGAGCTGCCTTTTGGCAGCTTGATCCAATTCCACACCCTCACCCCCAGCGTCCCGAGTCTGCTCCTGAACCTGGGTTGCCAGCATGGCGCAAGGTGTGGCGTCCAGCGCCTCAACCCTCAGCACCACAGGACTGAATGGGGGGGGGGGGAGTTTATTATTTTGGATTCTTATACGAGAATGTGAAAAGACTGTTGAGATTACAAGTAGGGCTTGAAATCCAATTCCATATTCAATCCATCTGGAGTCAATGCATTCAATGTATATATCCAAAATGTTTCTCTCTGTAAGAGGCATTGAAGCCTGTTACCCCCTCTTCTACCTGTTCTGACTTGTTCTTAGCCCATTAACTTAAAGTCCTTTGGGCCACTGTTTTGGAAATGGTAGAAATGCTCAGCTACTGTATTTTCTACATTCATATTCCTCATGTCCCTCACATGCTCCTGTATACATTGTTTCAAAGGATGCGTAGTCCGACCTAGGTACAGAGACTTACAGGGACACCAGATAACATAGACAATGAAAGAGGTCACACATGAGATGAATTGGTGTATATTAACCCCTTTGTTGTTTCCCTCAGAGTGTCCAAATTTATTGCCTTGTTGACAGTAATTACAAATGTTGCAGTTTCCGCAACAAAACATCCCTGAGGGTCTCACAGGTAACCATGTTCTGTTACCACTCTGTGCCTTAATAATGTTACTTCTGACCAATTTGTCCTTCAAACTATTATTTCTCTTAAATGTCACTAAGGGTTTGGGTCCTATAGCCTTGGCTAGAATGGGGTCATTTAACAACACACTGGCCAGTATTTATAAATCGTGCCCACAATTCTGCCAGATGATTATATTCTGTGCTAAAGCATACTTGCTCGGTTCTTTATTGCTGTTTTGGTTTTGGAGTTAAAGTGTCTCTATCAGTCTCTAGTGCTTTTGTGTAGGCCTTATCCAGTGTCTGTCTATTATAACCCCTGTCCAGAAACATAATCACCAGATCACCTGCTTGTTTTTTAAGTTCATCCAGTTCTGAGCAATTCCTTCTTAACCGCATGAGCTGACTAAAAGGAATTGATTCCTTTAGTTTCTTGGAGTGGCTGCTGCTGGCCTTTGGGTAGCTGTTTGTTGCAGTGACTTTCATGTCACCATTTTCAAGTGCTGAAGTGAGGACATGAAGGTAATATCTAAGAAATCAATTTTAGTTGGATCCAAATTGTATGTGAAATGTAAATTGAAATTATTCTCAGTAATCCAATCCACAAAGTTTGCAGCTGCATCATTAGTGTCTTTCCAAAGACACAGTACATCATCAATAAAATTATGCCATGTAACTATGTGCTTAAAGTAGGATTCACTACAGGGTTCTGGATACAGTCCTCCTGTTGAAGTGCAAAGTAAGCGATGTCCAGTGCCTCTTTCAAGTTGTAGCATATCTTCTACCTTGTGCTCCAGAGTGCGGTTATTTTTTGCTGAAAGTTAGACCAGCCCTGCCTGGTCTACCACCCCGTGTGAAAAAAGGAGTCTCACCTGTGGACCCTCCCAGAGACCGCCAGTGGTTGTGGCAGCACCCCCACCATACTGGGTCACCAACTGTGGGCTGGCAAGGCAGAGAAACCTGCGGTGTGATGACATGGGCATCGCACTGAGTGGTGCAGGTGGTCCCGTGTGGCTCAGAGGTACCTGGGCCCACTGCCAGCTGGGATGCCCACCTGCAGCACTGGTGGTGTTGTGCTGCCAGACATGGCCCAGGGGCTGGCCACAATGCTGGCAGTGTGGCTGTAGGCTGAAGGAGGTGTGCTATCTGTCCTCCCAGGGGCACCTGCAGGGTGGGTCTTGTGCACTGGCCGCGGTGCTGCCAGGGGGCAGGGTTATCCTCCAGTATGCATGCCAGGGGTGTCAGCACTGGCTGACAGCATGAATTCCATTGGTGGCACTAGAACAACGCAGCAGATGTCGGCCCTGCACTGGGGGCGTCACGGCCACAGGCGCTGGGCTTGCAGCAGGCTGTCCCACAGCCTGCAGCATTCCCCTTCCATGCACTGTGCCTTTGATGCATGGAAGTCTTTGCTCAAGCTGTGGGAGTTTAGTGCTGGGATCCCACCCATTTGTGAATCAGGTGCAGGGTTCCTGGTGCACCACTGATTGGCACAAGGTGCTGTTTGCTGCAGCTTGTGCTGATCTAACTGGGGTTTTGTGAATCGGGCACCGATAGAGCAGCAAGTGATAAGTTAAAGATAATTACTTTTACAGCAGCCTTGTACAGAGAGTGATATCTGAAGTGATCTATTAAATATAGCAAGATCTGAAAGATTGAATAGTGTATCTGGTAATTATTTACACACAATTATAAGCACGTTATGTGTTGTAACATATGAGCAATACTGTGGTTTTAACTGTGTATTACTGTACAATACTGTGGTTCATCTGTACTGGGGACTGGGATGAGACCTGGTCAAATAGACACTCTTTTCAACACAAAGGTTACATCTCAGTAGGGAGGGTTCAAGGGCACTCGGGGACAAACTGGAGGAATACATAACCACTACACCTAATTTAACCTATCAAGGAGGAGCCTGTAGGCCCAAAGACTTCATTCACATATTTGGGACTGTCTAGTACAGTATGCCCTGCAAGCCCATTGGTCCACACTGTGGACCAGTGGGCTTACATCCATACTGTACCTGTCATGCAGCTGGGTGGTATGCGGGAGGGTTGCAGCCGCCCGCCGATGACGGAGGGGTCTGGGTGGACACGGGGTCCTGTGTGGGTCGGAGGGGTGGGGGTTCCACTGGATCACCAGGGACATTTTTTACTGCGATTTACCGCAGTCAGGACTAGGTGGGGGGGTACCACTGGACTACCAGGGAATGTTGTAGGGTGCTTTTACCAGTGATTGAGGAACCAGAGGAAGGGGGGTACCACTAGACTACCAGGGAATGGATTAAAGTATATTTACCGGTGATTGCAGTAATGGGGGGTACCACTAGACCACCAGGGAAGGTCATTTACAGTGATTAACGGTGATCACGGCATCGGGAGGAAGGGGAGTACCACTAGACCACTAGGGAGATATGGGTGCCTGTGGATGGCGTTCTGGGTGGGCAGGTGGCCACCCACAGCAGGCAGCTGCTGTGTTGCACCCTGCAATACAGCAGCCCACCTGTGAGTTGCCAGGAGTTCCCACTGTGCATGGGCTCAACTTTGAGCTCCCCTAAGCGGCGCAATGCAGGGTTGCACCAGCATATGCGCCACACATCCCAGGCTGAATATCAGGATGTGCCACATATGCATGGGCACGCCCCCTGCATCTGCACAACATACATTTACATTGCGCCCTGGTGCATCAGGATTTGCGCTGCACCAGGCAGCCTTTTCAATATCTCACTGGGGCGCAATGTGGGGTTGCGCCATGCGCAAACCCCTTTGAATATCCGGTCCAAGGAAAACAATCCTCAGAAATGTAGCAGTGTAAAGGTCATGCCAAATGGAATGTTATGCAGATGTTCTTTACAACAGCCATAAAACATCCAGTGTTAAAGTCCTACTAAAAACTAGGAGAGCAGAACAGTGTGTGTGCAAGTCCTTGATGGAATTAGAGACACACTGCACTTACATTTTCAATGCTGGCACTGGGTAAACATGTTTCTGTCTGTAACTATGTGTTCATGTATCAATATTATTAGTACATATTCAAGTTTGCATTGTTTAAATATGTGCCGTCTATAACCTTGTGTTCATTTGTCAGTATTATTTGTGAACATAAAAATGAAACAGGACCATGTAGTAAATAGAATTCTGTAACCATAATGGTGTCAATGTAGCAACATGTGCCTATATAAAGACAACATTTTCTACCACTAAATAACAGATCTGCATGTCTAAATTTAAACCCATGAGATCGTCACACACCAGTTAACCCTTAGACGGTCGACAGAATTGGAAAGTATTGGCGTTCTAGACGGATGTATTTTTATGTACTACTGTACTACTGTCTGTCATAACCTTGTCACATATGTATTTGAACTGTTTTCTTCTCATTACTTCACCCTTGTAACCCTCCCAGGGCGCATCTGGAATCGAGTGGTACTCCACTCAGTATGCCTTTCTGGTAAATCTCTTAAATAAATAAATAAATAAATATATCAGTCCACAGCCCTGTAAAGGTTAAAAACAAACCTAGAAATGCACAGTCATTTAGATTAGGTAGAACCATTCTCTATGTAAGCATATTAGAAACATGTAAAACAAATATCTGTCCATGTATTGTACCTGAAACAAAAACAAACAAAAAATGGATAATTTCAAATGATGGGTCATGAAACTCGTGTCCTGATTCATGCCATCATCCACCCAGGGCCAGATTTACCATAATGCCAACTACACCTGTGCATAGGGCCCTGTGTTTTGGGGGCCCACCTTCATGAATCCAACTATGCCAGTGCCAAGCGAGTAGTGTATGTCAGTGTCCCCTAACAACAGTAAATTGGTTTGGGTTGCTTTAAATTAGTGTAGTGATGATGCCATTACCATGCCAATAATGCAACTGCCATCACCACAGAGCATCAAACACACAGAGTTTCGTTGGATAGTCAGTTTTTTTTTTCTTTTAACTTTGGAGGTGGCAACCTTGTGTGTGTGTGTGGGGGCCCATTTAGAGTGTTGTGCATAAGGCCCATGGCCATGTAAATCTGGCCCTGCATCCACCACATTCAAAAGAAAAATAAGTTTAACCTCACATGCTCACCTCAGTAGTGTATTTTTAAAACGTCCTTTGAGAATCAGGACAGAGGTCAGAGATGGAATGATTGGACTGAGAGAAATGTTGTCCCACTAGTTTTTCAGTCTTTTTCATTTTAATACCCATGACTGTGAGTTCATACAGGTCCGAAGAGGCTGTCCGGTCTCCCCCACATAACCTGTATATGGACATTTCTTGCACTGGATGTAATAAACAACATTCATTGCACGACTTATTGAATTTATTCTGACCCACAACAACTTCAGCTTTAATGGTAAACATTATGTTCAAATTATGGGGACAGCAGTGGGCACCAGGATGGCTCCGCAGTATGCCAACCTTTTCATGGCAAATTTGGAGGAGGATTTCTTGAAACAATGTACACACAAACCACTTGCTTATTTCCATTACACTGATGATTTATTTACAGTTTGGACAGAGGGTAACCGCGCACTTAAAGAATTTCATCAGAAAACTTCAATACAACAATTTTAACAGCCTCCACCCAATCATTAAACTTTCCCTGGAGTACTCTGACACTAGTGTGAATTTCCTGGACATCACAGTTAACATCAAAGATGGAACCTTGCAGACCTATATTTACAAGAAGCCAACAGACAGACAAAGGTACTTACACAGAGACAGCGATCACCCTAGGCACACAAAAAAAATCTGTTATGTGCAGTCAAGTGCTTCAGTACCACCGTATCTGTTCAAGTGAAGAGGACAGAGATAAACACCTGGCCACACTGAAAAAACATTTCAAACCACATGAAGTCTTGCTGTATTCTGACATGCAGTTAGTCCCAGCACTTGAACTGCTCCGGAGAGGAAAGAGTTAACTCTATGCCAGAGCATAGAACGTTGGGCTTGAGCTTGGTTCAAACCTCTGTGTGCTGCACTTCAAAGAGTAACTGTCAGATTCTTTACTCCTCCTAACTGAACAGTCGCTCCGGAGATATCTCCTTCGCTTGTCAGTTTGGTCTCAGTAAAACGTCGTGTTTTAAACTGTAATTTTCTTGGTTTTTTTTCGGTTCAGATCACTGTCTGAGGTACAGTAAGTGTTGTAGGTAGTGGACATTAGTTTATTTTCTGCATTGTTTGCAAATTGTAAAGTTTTTTCAATCGGTCTGGTTCGGAACCAATTGTTTTGATTCAATTTATTCTTTAGCCTTTATTCTTATTAGTCTTAGTGTGAGGTACCGGTCCTTATCGGTTTCAAAAAAACTGTATTTTTAGAAATTTTTTTCCACAGTCTATAACACGGTTGGTAACCGATAGAGGTGTCTTGCCTGGCTTTAAAGCTGTTAAAGGGTAAGTGGTTAGGATGGCTATGTCTGAGAAACCCAAAAGAAAAACTGGGCCCATTGGGTTTCAGCACTGTAGTGAGTGTGGGGATGCCTTTGCTAAGGCAGACCCTCACACCACCTGTGAATATTGTCTGGGGTTTGACCACCTCAATTCAGACTGCCAAATATGTAAAAAGTTTCCGAAGGCTACCCTGGACAACAGATTGGGTAGACTTAGGGAAAAGGAAGCCAAGAAGTCTGTTGATCCGGATGGCCAGCCTGGTTCGGTTCCGACCGAACCTGAGGGAGTGCCCACTGACCTGGGTGATACTTCCTTGGGCAAAAGGAGAGCCAATCCTGAGGGGTCGGTTCCAGCAAAAAGAAAGAAGAAATCGGCCAGTTTGGATCTAGAACTGTTACGTCCAACTGCCGAAGAGATAGCCAGGGTGATTAGCATTGTGGAATCACTCTGTTCGGTTCTGGACGATCTGGCGCCTCCTGGTAGGCGCTCTGTTCGGTCGGTTCCTCCAGTTCCGGAATATTGTCCGGATGATTATTATGAATCGGATTTGGATGGGGAAGAACGATACGACAACGATAATGATGATGATGATGGTGTGGAAGGTCTGGATAAGCCCATTGAACCAGACATCTCCCCAGACAGACTTTCCAATGTTTCCCCCCTAGGCTTTCTGAGTCCCCTTCCCACTATTTGTTTTACAAAAAAGTGGCAGAGACCCTCCAGCTCCCTCTAGTTGAGGCTGTTGAGGAACAGGAGGAGCCTGACTATGTAGAAATGATGGACATCCCAGAGTCCAAGAGACTGTCTATTCCCCTCCAGTGGGGTTTAAACTTGTGAAGGGGGGTGGGATGGGAGAAAAGGCTGTCAAGGGGGTGCCGATAGAGGAGGGACTCTGTCTCCACCCCCCTGGGGACCAGGAGGATTGCAGGAAAAGGCCAACTGGCAAAGTGCAGACCAGGAGAAACAGAATCCCCATGGGAACACGAGGCAGGGAATGGAACTATAGGGAAAGGGTGGAGGTGGTCCTGCTAAATGCCAGGAGCTTGGGCAATAAAATGCCTGAGCTCAGGCGATGTTAACTGAGGAGCAGTGGATGTGGCAGCGGTCACTGAGACTTGGGCCACTGCAAGACATGACTGGGACCTGAACCTGGAGGTTACACTATGTTCAGGAAGGACGGGGAGGGAGAGAGGAGGAGGTAGCAATGATAGTCAAAAACTGCATTGGCATAGGGGAGTAGGGGAGGCGGAGGGAACCGTGGGGCGATTTGGGTGACCTTGATAACAAGGGGGCAAGAGAGTAAAATAGGAGTGGTGTATAGACCCCTGCCCTGGCGGGAGGAGCTGGAGGACAGTCTGGTGGCAGATGTTAGGAGACACTGCAGACTGGGCAGAGGAAAGGTGGTGGTGTTGGGGACTTAAACATGCCAGGAACAGACTGGGAGACTATGACATCCTCTGTACCAGGGAACAGAGGTTGTTGGATGTCTTTCAAGACGCTCCCTAACTCAGCAGGTGAGGGAACCAACCAGGGAGGCAGGGTACTGGATGTGGTCCTGGCAGACAGTGACCAGATTGGGGGCCTGGAGGTAAGGACCCATTGGCGGGAGTGACCATGCCACGGTCTGGTTCTGCCTGGAACTAGGAGGGTAGAAGGCTGCACAAAGCGGAAGTAACCGACTTTCAGGGGCGGATTTTAAGGAAATGGAAGGATCCTTATGGAGCATTTGGATGGGATTGGGTCAGACATGGACGCTGATAGTAGGTGGGAAATCATCAGGAGAGGTGCAGGATGCTACCAACACCTGTGCAAGAGTAAGGCGAAATGCGGTGGGGCCCAAACCCTGTTGGTGGACCAGGGAGGTCCAGGAGGTGGTGCGGGAAAGAAAGCAGCCATAAGAAATTCAAGTGCTCAAGGAGTGAAAGGGATCGAGGGAGTACGAAGCTGATGGCTGGGAAGGGCCACCAGAGTGGTGAGGGTGGCTAAGGCAAGGAAGGAGCAGAACCTGGCCAGGGAAATTAGGAGAGGGAAAAGGGTTCTTTAGATACATTGGGGAAAGACGAAGGTGAAGGGCAGATTAGCAGGATTAAATCAGGGAGAGATGGGCACAAGACCTAGGGAGCAGGCTGAGGTACTAAATGAGTACTTCACCTCAGTTTCACCAGGGAAAATGGGGGATGCTGCATCATACATGGGAGGAGACAGAGATAATGAGGAGGGAGGACCCTTACCGATCGGCAGGTCTGGGGAGAGGGGGAGGCATCACTGGCAGGTGGGGGGAGGGCTAAGCAGGGAGAAGAGGTACCAGAAGTGGAAATCACAGCAGAGAGAGTGAGGAAGCCCTCAGCTCCCTTAAGACGGAGAAAGCACGGGCGCGGATAAATTACATCCTAGAGTGCTGAAGGAACTTGCAGATGTCTAGAGAACCCTGGCAGAGCTTTTCACCATCTCTTGAGGACAGGGTGGGTGCCCAAGACTGGAAGGTGGCACATGTAGTGCCTATCCACAAGGGGGGATCAAGGAGCTGGCAGGAACTACAGGCCCATCAGCCTGACATCGGTGGTGGGCAAGGTGATGGAGGGCATTGTCATGGAGAGGCTGGGGACCTGGATAGTCAGGGTGCCTGGACAATAGACAGCATGGATTCATCCAGAAATTGTGCCAGACAAACCTGGTGGAGTTCTATGACTGGGTGACAAGTGCCTTGGACCTGGGTAGACCAGTGGATGTCCTCTTTCTAGACTTCAGCAAGGCATTTGACTCTGTTCCTCACGTGGGCCTGTTGGATAGCTAGGAGAAATGGGGTGGGAAACCAGATGATCAGATGGATAGGCAATTGGCTCAGGACCGGACCCAGAGGGTCGTAGTTGGTGGGATAGTCTCATCCCCAAGGAGGGTCATTAGTGGGGTCCCACAGGGATCAGTCCTTGGGCCCTTCTGTTCAACGCCACGATCTGACATAAGGACAGGAATCAGAGTGAGATGAGTCTCTTTGCAGATGACTTGAAACTGGGAAGGTGGTGGATGGGGAGGAGGGAGAGTGGCCCTGCAGGGGGACCTGGAGGCTCTGGAAAGATGGTCTAGAAAGTGGAAGCTGAGGTTCAATGCAGGAAATGCAAGGTACTCACCTGGAGCCAGAAACCCAGGCCAGTGTACACCCTGGGGAATACTACAAGTCTCAATGGCTGAGAGGGACCTGGGGGTGGTGGTGGATGTCAAGATGAACAACTCTGAGACTTGTAGGAGGGCAGCAGCCAAGGCCAACAGGATGCTGGGATGCATCACTAGGGATCACCTCCAGAAGGAGGAAGTGATACTCCCTCTGTATAACTGCTTGGTGAGGCCGCACCTGGAGTACTGCGTGCAGTTTTGGAGGCCACACTTAAAGAGGGACATTAACCTCCTGGAGAGGGTCCAGAGGAGGCAACCAAAATGATTTGGGGCTTGGGGACAGGACCTATGAGGAGAGGCTCAAGAGCTAAATATACACATTGGAAGAGAGAAAGGGACCGGGGGACATGATAGAGGTCTTCAGGTACATGAAGAGGGTAAATAGGGAGGAATAGTCGGGGTGCTTCAAGGAAGGAGGAAGGGGCCACTAGAGGGCATGGGTGGAAGCTGGAGGGAAAGATTCAGGGAGAAAGGAGGTGCTACTTCACTGAGAGGTGGTGGAGCCATGGAATGCACTACCTAGGGGCTGGTGGAGGCAGAGACAGTGGAGGGGTTCAAGAGGGGTGGGACAGGTACAGGGGAAAGGTTCAGGAAGCAAAATCCAATGCAGCAAGAATATCCAGAACTGGGAAGGGAGAAGCCAGAGAAGGCGAGGGGGACAGCAAGGTCAGCACCCAGGGTGGGGGCTGACCAAACGAGCAGACACGAAAGACCGTTAGGCCTATTCTGCTGGCATTTTAGTATGTTAGTATGTAGTATAAGTCTTCTGGGAAACAGACACAAAAAATTCTCCAGACACCAAATTCATTAACTCCTGTGGACAAGAGAATGGACAGGAGGTATATGCTGTCAGGCTCAGGTACGGAGTACTTGTTCCAACAGTGCAGCCATGTTGGGGTAGTGCAGGCTGCAGCCTGTGACAAGGCTAATATACCCTTGGCTTCACACCCCCAGATAAAGACTCTAGGAAGGTGGATGCTATGGCCAAGAAACAGTACTTGGCATCCTTCTTGGGACTCAGACAGGCAAACTATATGGCCTACACAGCCAGATACCAGAAGTCCAGGTGGGATACTGTTCTGGAACTGGCTAAACAGGCTTCCCCCCAGCTAGCCAAGGAGCTGGAGGAGGTGGCTGCTGTTGGGACTGAGGCATCCAAAGTCCAATTTCATGCTGCTGTGGACTCTAATGATGTGTCATCACGAGTCATGGCTACATCTGTGTCTCTTTGGAGATTTGCTTGGCTCAGATGTACTAGCCTCTCACAGAACACCCAGGCTAAGGCCATGGATTTCCCTGTGATGGGTAATTCTTTGTTTGGGGAGCAGACAGAAATTTACATGAAAAAGATGGACGAATACAGGATCACCTACAGGAGTGCACAGGCCAAGGAAAGGCAAGCAACTCCTCAGAAGCAGCAGTCTAAGGGCAGGGGCATGCCTTTTCACAGGCCTTTCTACCAGGCACAGGCCTCCTCTCCTTTTCCTCGGAGGGGGTTCTTCAGAGGGAGAGGCAGAAGGGGGATGAGCAGGACTGCATTCTCCTCTCAGTCTAAGGCTCCTGCCAAGCAGACACCCTGATGTGTCAGCCCGGGTCGACTCCCCTTTTCCAGTAGAAGGCAGGCTGGCTTACTACTTCCAGGCCTGGAAGTCTGTTACCTCAGACAAGTGGGTCCTGGAGGTAGTAAGCCAGGGACTGGCTCTCAGCTTCAAAAAAATTCCAAAGCTGAGGGTCAGGTCTTTTCCACCTGCAAACATCTCCGAAACCATTGCCCTTGAGGCAGAGGTTTCCTCTCTGCTGGCTCTCAGAGCCATAGAGAGAGTTCCTACTCCACAGAGGGGCAAGGGTCTGAACTTCAGATACTTCTTTACCCCAAAAAAGACATAGGAGTGGCGTCCCATCCTAGACCTAAGATACTTAAACAAGCACCTAGTCAAGCCAAAATTCAGAATGGTGACTCTGAGAGTAATTCTTTCCTCTCTGAGGCCAGGGGATTGGTTAGCCTCCCTGGACCTCAAGGATGCCTACTTTCACATTCCCATCAGGTGCTCCCACAGAAAGTAGCTCAGGTTCGAACTGCCTTCAGGCCATTATGTCCTCAGAGCAATGCACTTCGGACTAACATCAGCACCAAGGGTGTTCACAAAATGCCTAGCAGTAATAGATGCCTTACTAAGGAGACAAAACATTTCCATTTTTCCGTACCTGGACAACTGGCTCATTGTGGGGCAGTCTTCAGACCAAGTCAAGTCAAACCTTCAAGTGACCCAACAATTGCTCACTTCTCTGGGATTCCTCCTCAATCTTCCAAAGTCAGTTCTCAAACCAGTGCAACTCCTGACCTTCATCGGGATAGAGTTGGACACTGTCCAAACAAAAGCTTTTCTTCCTCTGGCAAGGGTAAAGGCCCTTACAGACCTGGCTTCTTTTTTCCGCCTTCTGGTGTCTCGACCAGCAAGGCATTTTCTTCAGCTTCTGGGCCACATGGCAGCTTCCACTGCAGTGGTACAGGGAGCCAGATTTCAGATGAGGGACATTCAGTTCCATCTGAGGTCCTTTTGGTCTCAGAAAAAAGATCCTCTAACCAAACTGATTCCAGTGACTCAAACTCTGATCCAGACTCTCTAGTGGTGGTTGGATCAGGACAACCTCAGACAAGGAGTCCCATTCATCACCCAGACTCATTATGTGGTATTAACCACAGATGCTTCTCTCCTGGGATGGGGAGCTCACTTGGGAGCCCTCACAGCACAGGGAGTGTGGTCCCCTCAGGAGTCTTTACTTCATATCAACCTTCTGGAGCTCAGGGCAGTGTACCTGGCTCTTCAAATTTTCTCGGACTTAGTACAGAACAAGGTGGTTCAGATCAGGACAGACAACACCACCACCATGTGGTACATCAACAAGCAGGGAGGCACTTGGTCTACGGCCTTGTGCATGGGAGCCATGAAATTATGGTCTCTGGCTTATTCCCTGCAGACATCTCTGGTAGCAGTCCACCTTCCAGGGAAGGACAATGTGCTAGTAGATGCTCTGAGCAGGATACCTCAGGGCCATCATAAATGGTCCCTGGAGCCCTTAGTGTTAAAAGTAATTTTCTCAAGATGGGGCACTCCAGAGATAGATCTCTTTGCAGCCCCAGACAATTACCAACTTCCTCTCTTCTGTTGAAGACCTCCAGTCTTGGGCTCAGTCCCCCGGATGCTCTACTTCTGGATTGGGAGGGGAAATTTCTATATGCCTTTCCCCCTTTCCTCTGCTGTTCAAGCTTCTGGTCAAGATGAGGTCACAATCATGCAAAGTGATCCTGATTGCACCAGACTGGGCCAGACAACCTTGGTATCCTCTATTGCTGTCCCTAGCAGCCCATCTTCCCCTATCTCTTCCCAAGAAACAGTCTGTTAACCTCCTCTTAGGGGAAGATATGGTATCCCAACCTTCGGTCTCTAAACCTCAAGGCGTGGCTCTTGAAGAGTTAGAATATATAAGTCTTCATCTGTCTCAGGGGTTTCTGGATATTCTCAAAGCCTCTTGAAAACCTGCCACCAGAAAAACTTATAATTCCAAATGGAAAAGATTCAGCATTTGGTGTTCCAATAGAGATATATCTCCAGATACTGCTGATTTGGCTACAGTTCTGGATTATATGGTTCATCTTAATGGCTTAGGCCTCAGGCCAGCTACTCTGAAAGTACACTTGGTAGCTGTTTCTGCATTTCTGTCAGTGGGGAAGGCTTCCTCCCTGGCATCTCATCCTGTTTTCTGCAAATTATTTAAAGGTTTGCTCCATACCAACCCTCCCTTGAAGGACCCTACTCCTGCTTGGGATCTTAATGTTTGCATTGCTCAGCTTATGCAACCCCCTTTTGAGCCTTTGGCCTCAGCAGAACTTAAGTACTTGACTTGGAAAACTGTGTTCCTGGTAGCTATCACCTCTTCCAGGCATATCAGTGAATTACAAGCTCTATCAGTGGAGCCTGATTTTATCTCATTCCATAGAGATTAGGTGGTCCTTAGAACCAACAGGAGGTTCTTACCCAAAGTGGTTTCAGATTTTCATCTGAACCATTCTATGTCTCTTCCTGTGTTCTTCACTGATCATTCTTCTTCAGGAGACAGAGAAAATTACACAGTTTGGATGTTGAGAGGGCACTTAGCTACTACATTGAGCGTACTAAGGCACTTAGGTTTGACTGTCCTCAGTTGTTTCTCACTTATGGTGAAGTGGGAAAGGATAAACTTGCTGCTAAGAGATCTATTGCCAGGTGGATTGTCTCTTGTCTACAATTCTGCTATGAAAAGCTAGGCAAAATACCCTCCCCCAGGTCTGAGGGCTCATTTGACTAGAGGTACAGCTGCTTCTCTGGCTGCTGCCAGAGATATACCCTTACTAGAAATATGCAAAGCAGCCACCTGGAAAACAGTCCATACATTCACCAAGCTTTACTCTCTGGATATCCAGGCTAGGAGTGATGCTAGGTTTGGTACAGCAATACTGCAGAGCCTATTCCCAAAATAGGTTCGGTACCCTCCTCCATGGAGGTATTACTTGGTAGTCTGCATAATGTCAGAATACAGCAAGACTTCATGTTGTTTGAAGAAAAAATTACTCACCTTAGTAACTGTGTTTCTTCTAATGGAGTCTTGTTGTATTCTGACCTCCCACCCTGCCCCCCTCTCAGAACCTGGGTTTTGGGAAGTGGGCTGGCAGGTACAGTGCTACATCTCAGGGGTGTTCCTGGCACTCCCCCCTTGTGGAAGGGGGTGTGGGTTCTGTTTATGTATTTTTTGTGGTTATGTTGTTCACTACCTGGTTATTGTTTTGGGGTTCTCGACTTGAGTCTTTGGGACCCAAAACAATTTGTTCCCTTTTGGCTAGTTAATTTACAATTTCCACCTACGAGGTGTAGTTAGTTAGTATTATCTCATAAGGATCTGACGGTTACACTTTGAAGTGCAGCAGACAGAGGTTTGAACCAAGCTCAAGCCCAACGTTCTATGCTCTGGCATGGAGTTAACTCTTTCCTCTCCGGAGCAGTTCAAGTGCTGGGGCTGGCACTTGTGAATCATTCACAAATCTGGACTGTCATATACGGTATGGGCTGCATGCCCATTGGTTCTTACTCTGCACCAATGGGCATGCAGCCCTACTGAGCTGATCAGGCGTGGTAGTAGGCGCAGGTGGGTGGGATGCTGCCGCCCACTGCGCCGGGCAGGCGTGGTGGGGCTTCGTGGGTGGGTGGGGGGGACACTAGCCACCAGGGAGATGTTTGGGTGGGGGTGTCATTTCAAAATCTGCCAGCGATTGGGCATTACGGTCCACTGGAGCACCAGGGAGATGTCACGGGAGGAGGTGGGGAGCCACATTGCTGCAGCGATTGGGCTGCAAGTGCGTTGGTCCCGATGGCTGCTGCCTGGCAGGCGGCCAGGCGCCAAATCCCTCGGGGATCAGTGCACCTACATGCTAATAGCATGCACATGGGAGCCATAATCAGATACAAATGGCCCCCCTGTGCCTTGCATGAATTAGCTAGCTCCATTTGCATGTCACCTTTTGAATATCGTGATTTTGCGCGTAGGCGCAATGGTATAGCCACATCAAGTTGAATGCTTCACTCTGACAACTTGCGGTGGCGCAAGTTTCACTGTGCCATGCACAGTGGCTGTGGCTGGGGGGTGATATTCAAAGGAGTTGCTCAATAGCGCAACTCCTTTGAATATCGCCTGGGCCACACCCCTGTGCAACTATTTTGCACAGTGCAAGGGCTTGCGCCTCAGAATGGCGCAGTTTGAATAACCAGCCCATGGTGATTATACATGTGCATCTTGGAATGTTGTTTATTTCACCCAATGCAAGAAATGTCCACATACAGGTTATGTGGTGGAGATCAGACAACCTCTTTGGACCTGTATGAACTCACACAGATAAGTTATTAAAATGAAAAAGATTGAAAAACCATTGGGACAGTTCTCTTAGTCTGATCATTCTATCTCTGACCTCTCTGTCCTGATTCTCAAAGGACATTTCAAAAATACATTACAGAGGTGAGTGCGTAAGATTAAGCTTATTTTTCTTTTGAATATTTCAGTTCAATTCAAATTTATTTGTTTAACTTTTTAAATCATTACACATTTTTACAAAAATATCCAATACAACTTCAAAAAACAATTTTCTTTTTTTTAACTTTAGGTTTTTATTAATGAGTTTCATTACATAGACTACACAAACCAACAAAATCCACTACAAATACATATAGCTACATACTGCAGAAATTGTTGACTCTAAATACATAGTATCAGTTTCAAAGAAGAGATATGGTAGACTACATTTTTACTATGTCCTTTTCTTTCAGAGAGAACTCCAGTGCCTGTGTATTCAATCTTGAGAACTTAAATCTAAAGAACCAAAATAATTTATCCATTGAACTGGTCCGTCTAAAGTTCCCATGAATTTTCAGGAGTCATAACATCATCATTCCAAATCAATCTTGCTGTCTAGTTAACATCTAGAAGAACATAATATAATTTCACATCTCTGTAAAACAGTGTGAAATACACAAAAATAAAAATAATGTATCTGGATCCGCTATATATCTGTCCTCTATATCCACTAACAAAGGGGGATTGTAAATCTTAATCCACATCATGTGTCAATATTTAATACATCCATTCACCAGTTAACTGTTATTTCCATGCCTTATTGATACCCCTTCGGATCACCACCGAGCCACGGGGCAACCTCCCCACCCCAGCACAAATATTGATCTAAAATGGGAGTGTTTTCCGTTTCTTCCATATAAGAAAAAAACCCGGTAACCATCTTGTATTATATTTATCAGTTTGCAATTTCAGTTTAGCTGTAACTGCTTCCATTCCTTTAATTTGCTCCACTATGCGCCGCCGGTGTTCGAACCTTGGTATCATTGCTGTGATCCAATTTTGTGTTATTGTCTTACTGGCGGCTGCTATCAAAATGCACAACAGATACTTTTGATCCATTTTCCATAGATTGGCAGGGGGCCAAACCCAAGATCAAGTTTTCAAATGTAGGCATTATCAAAATAGAGAAAGTTTTCCTTAGGCCTAAGTTTGATCTCTTCCCAGAACTCCTCAAGGAGAGCACATGACCAAAAAATGTGATAATGGCTACCCCTTTATCCACATTTTGTCTGACAGAGATCTGATGAGTATGTCCCATAATGTTTTTAAATAACTGGTGTGGTAAAAAATGTACTGCAAATCTTCCAGCGGAATTCCCACCATGATATGGAGTCTGTGGTTCTATGGATACTCTCCCATATTCTCTTCCAGCCTTTGGGGGTATGGTAGAACCCAGTTCTGACTCCCATTTGGTTTGTATGACGTCCCTAGCCACTTCACCCTCTCCTTCCTGCAATAAGGTGTATACCTGTGTTATAAATTGTTTAGTTTCTGCAGTGAAACTTCTGTTTCTAACCAGTGTAATTCCTGGCAGGGTCACCCCGGTAAGGTCCAGAATGGTAATTTCTGTTACAATATAATGGCTACATTGCAAGAATGTATAAAAATCTATCTGAGGGAGACATAATTCCATTACCAATAAGTCAAACAACTTTAAATTGCCTGTTTCATCTACCAGTTGAGATAAATATTTTAAACCTTTCTGTTCCCATGAGGTGAAACAAATTTCCCCCCATCTGGCCCAGCACACCTGGTAAATATTTTAAAGGGGTTTATCTCCATACCCTACCTGGCACCTACCATCATTGCCTAGCTCACAGCCACATTTGTAGAGCCACTTCCCTGCCCAAATAAATTTTGATAGTCATTTCTTTAGGTCTTTCCAGTCCTTGGTAGGCATGGGTAGAGGCAACGTAGTGAAAAGAAAGAGACAGTGAGGTAAAACATTCATTTTTACAGTTTCTATGTGGTTAGCAAAACTTAAAGGCAGTAACTTTCACCAAGCTAGATCCTCCCATACCTGCTGTATCAGGGCTCCATAATTATGTGTATATAATAAACTTAAGTTCATGGGGATCTGAATCCCTAGATACCCTAACCTTACTGCTTACCCACCTGTATAGGATTTAGTTCTTAACATAGAGTAATACTGGGTTCTTAATCTCCAAAACTTTGGACTTATCTATAGTCACTTCAAAACTCCAAATACTTCCAAACTGTTGAAGCAAACTAGAAAAGTGGGGAAAGGAAGTCTCTGGGTCCAAAAGGTATACTAGGGTATCATCAGTGTATAATTACACCTTATTATCCAATCCCCCCAACTCTAATACCTTTACTGTCTTCTGTTTGTCACAGAGCTGCCCCCAAAGGCTCCATACTAATGGCAAGCAATAATGAAGAAAGAGGACAACCCTGTTGGGTGCCCCTTTCCATGGTAAACTGGTGTAATAAAGTTCCATTAACCCAAACTCATCCCTTCAGACTATCATATAATAATTTAATCCATGTCAAGAAGCCATCCCCTATCCCCATATGGTCCATAACTGTCATTAAATAAGTCCAGTTTAGGCAATTAAATGACTTTTCTGTGTCTAAAAAAATAACAAGTTGAGATACTGGACTACCAGATTTATGGGCTATAACATTTAATGATCTATGAATATTATCCATTAGGTGACGGTGCAGAATAAACCCCATCTGATCGGGGTGAATCAGGGGTGGTAATATATGTCTGGAGTCTTTTAGATAGAATTTTATCCTGGTTTAATAAAGATATCGGATGGTATGCTGAGCATTTATCTGATTGTTTACCCAGCTTCAGTATGACCTAAGGGGGAGGGGCCTAAGACAAGTAGCACACACAGTATCCTTCTCAGAGGTGCTGCCTGTCAATGGCATGAGTGAGGCAAGGGTACTTTGCACCATGCAGTTTAATGAATGGTTGAAAAAATGGTGTGGAGCACAGGGGTTTGGCTTCACTGGGGACTGGGGTTCCACCTGGAGGACACCAGCCTATACTGACAGGATGGTCTGCATCTGTCCAGGAAGGAACAAGTCTTTTGAGCAATCGGTTTAAATGCTTCATTGGCAAGCTTTTAAACTAGTCAAGCAGGAGAGCACTGATAAGCAGCAGAAAATCCTGGCCTCCCCTACAAAACAGGGTACTAAATTAGAAAAGACCAAGGTAGAAAGGTCAGTGGGGATGCTGCAACAGAAGGTAAAGCCATCAAAAATGAGAGCAATGAGTACCAATGCCCGTAGTCTGAGTAACAAGCTTCCTGAATTAGTGGCCTTGATGGAGGAGGAACATCGGATATGCGTGGCAGTCACAGAAACATGGTACACACAAAAGCCATGACTGGGATGTAAACATACCAGGATACACTATCTACAGGAGGGACAGGGAGGGTAAAGAGGAGGAGGTAGCTCTTTACATAAGGGAAGGAATCAAAGCAACAGAACAAAAGGGTAAACAGGGAGGAGAAGAGGCACTGTGGGTAAATTTGGAGACCGGCAATGGCACCACAATGTGCACAGGGGTTGTATACAGACCCCCTTCTCAGGGGAGGAAATGGACAAGAAATGATAGAAAGTATACTTAGAATGGCAGATAAAGGGGAGATATTGCTGATGGGTGATCTGAATATGCCAGATGTTAACTGGAGTGCAGTTGCAGCAGCCACTTCTAAGAGTGGGGTTATTCTAGATGCCCTACAGGGGGCATGCCTTAGACAACTAGTATTGGAGCCCACTCGAGAGGGAGCAATCTTAGATCTGGTTCTCTCAAATGGAGATGAAGAGAGGATCACAGATGTAGAAGTGGGTAGCCATCTGGGAACTAGCGACCATCGAACAGTATGGTTCACAATAAACACAGCAATAGAGTCAAGCCATACAAAGACAAAGGTACTGGATTTTAGGAGGGCTGACTTTGTCAAAATGGGTGAGTGCCTAAGGAATGCACTAGCAAATGGGCAGGAAGGAGGGGTGGAAGAACAATGGGGAATAGTAAAAACTGCCATCACAGAGGTACCAAGCCTTTGTGTAAAGCAAATAAACAAAACAAAACGAGGTAAGATACCACTATGGTTCTCAAAGGAAGTGGCAGTGAAGGCTCAAGAGAAAAAGAAAGCATTTGGGAAGTACAAGGAATCACAGAAGGAACAGGACAGAGAACTGTATCAGTTAAAGCAAAAGGAAGCTGGGAAGGCAGTCAGAACAGCAAAGGCCCAAACCGAGGAAAAGATAGCCAACTCAGTAAAGAAGGGGGATAAAACCTTTTATAGGTATATGAGGGAGCAAAGAAGACCAAGGAAGGGATAGTGAGGCTTAATAAAGGGAGGGAGGGTGGGCAGAGGGTGACTGTGAAAGGCAGAGATACTAAACAAATATTTTGCTCAGTATTTACAAAGGAAGAGGGAGGTACCTAAAACAAACAGTAGAAACACTCTGGATACAGAAGTTGATACCAGCCATTACAGAAGAAAGGGTTCTGAAGAACTCTTAAAACTGAAGGTGGACAAAGCAATGGGGCCTGATGGGATTCATCCCAGAATTCTAAAAGAACTAAGGGTAGAACTAGTGACACCACTGACTACCCTCTTTAACAAATCATGGGAGCATGGGGGTGGTACCCGAGGACTGAAGGAGGACAGATGTGATTCCCCTTCACAAAAGTGGGAGCAAGGCAGAAGCAGGAAACTACAGACCTGTTAGTGTAACCTCAGTGGTAGGGAAAATGATGGAATCACTTCTGAAGGAAAGAACTGTTAAATATCTAGAGGCCAGAGGGGCACAGGACCCAAGGCAGCATGGATTCACAGTGGGAAGGTCATGCCAGACAAATCTGATAGATTTCTTTGACTGGGTGACCAAAGTAGTTGATCAGGGAGGGCTGTGGGCGTGGCCTACCTAGACTTTAGAGGCATTTGACACAGTCCCACACAAAGGAATAATATACAAGTTAGCCAGCCTGGAGTGGGTCTCAAGATGACAGCCTGGGTAAGAAGTGGCTGGAGAATAGGACACAGAGGTAATAGTAAATGGGTCCACTGTGTGAAAAGGGGGTTAGTAGTGGGGTGCGCAGGAGTTCAGTATTAGGACCAGTCCTCTTCAATGTCTTTATAAGGACATTGCAGAGGGACTGGAAGGAAAAACGTCTCTTTGCAGATGACACAAAGATCTGCAACAGAGTTGATGCACAAGGTGGAGTGGAAAGGATGAGAAGGGACTTGGCAAGGTTAGAGGAACGGTCAAATGTATGGCAGCTTAGATTCAATGCTAAGAAGTGCAAGGTAATGCACCTGGGAAACAAAAACCCAGGGGAAGAGTACACAATGGGGGGTGAGATACTAACAATAACAAAAATGGAAAGGGACCTGGGGGTAGTCATATCAGATGACCTAAAGGTGGGCAAGCAATGTGAGAGGGCAGCAAGGAGGGCTGAGGGCATACTGGGATGCATAGGGAGAGGCATCACCAGTAGAAAACAGGAAGTTATTATCCCTCTGTACAGACAGCTGGTCAGACCCCATCTGAGTACTGCATGCAGTTCTGGAGACCCAATCTCTGCAAAGACATAGACAGGATGGAAGCTGTCCAGAGAGGGCAACTAAAATGGTGCAGGGTCTGCACTGGAAGACATATGAAGAGACTTAAGGAGCTTAATATGTATAGCCTCGAGGAAAGGAGGGAGGGGAGCATGATAGAAACTTTCAAGTACCTCAAGGGAATCAACAAAGTCCAAGAGGGTAGCATCTTTCAAAAAGTGTGCAAGAACAAGGGGCACAATCTGAAGATAGAAGGGAGGCGGCTCAGAGGTAATTTAAGGAAGTATTTTTTCACAGAGAGGGTGGTGGATGTATGGAACGGCCTTCCAGAGAAGGTTGTGGAGTCACAAACAGTGGTGGAATTCAAGCACGCATGGGACAGTCATAAGGCAATTCTAGGGGGTGGGGGGAGGAAGAAGTAGGCTGCTGGTTAACTAGGATCTGCAGATTATCCATCAGGTAGGGGAATTGGGCAGACTGGGTGAGCCAAGTGGTCCTTATCTGCTGTCAACTTCTATGTTTCTATGTTTATATGACAGTTATGACAGCATCGTGCCAGGTCTGGGGAATATTTTTTTCTTTTGAACAGGCATTGAATAGTTCAATCAAAATGGATATGAGCACCTCCTTGAAAGTGATATAGAATTCTATGCTGTATCCATCTGGACCCAAAGACTTTCCTTGTTTATAATTATTAATAGTTGAGGTAACTTCCATCTGAGAGATGGTGGCATCTAAACTGTCTCTAACATCTGTGGTCAGCTTGGGGAGTTGCAGACTAGTAAGAAATGTTTTACTTTGTTTCTGAATTTCTTCTGGAATAGTCAGGTTCTTTTATAATTCCCTATAATAAGTTCTAAAACTTGTGGCTATCTTTGAGGGGGGTCCAATATTTCTCAGTTTGATTTTGCCCATTTCTTTTTTTTTGTGTGTGTGTTATTTCTTTATGCTCCTCCCCAGTGCTACCCCATCCCCCTATTCCTTCAGAGCGCCAAGTCACCCACCGCCCTTCTAACCCCTGCCTCCATCCACCAACCCCTATAGCAGCCTTACCTGGGTAGCCCGGTGTATCCCTATGCCAGGTGGGTCCCTCTCCTTCGAGGGGGAAGTGTCTTTTGGTGAACGGCGCATTCCAGGGCTGCAAGGTTGGTCCAGGTTGACTCCAGGGCTTTGTGGCAGCAGGTAGCCAGAGCTCATCATCTGGCAGGACGGGGAGCCATTTTCTCATTTTCTGCCCTGCCCAACGCTGTTTTGTCTTGCGTGAGCTAAGGCAATTTTGGGACGGGGATGTGCAGGGGGCGTGTCGAGGCTCACGTCCCCACAAGCGCATCACCAATCCACCCGCAGGTGCCCAGCTGAGTCCCACCCCCGAGAGGGAAGCTTCCAGTGGACACTTCTGAATCTCCTCCCTGCTGGTCTCCACTACTGGTACCCAGGCTCGGGGTGCAAACCTGGGTCACCAACATGCTGAGCAAACCCCTTCATTCGGCACCATGGAGCCAGCCAAAAGGATTTTGTTCATTTCTAATATAAGGGATTGTTCTATCTACTGCTGCCTTTCATAATCGAAATGCCAGTGATCTAGCTGCCCCCCACCTCCTGATATTTTTGATTCATAAAACGGAGTGTCCCCTCTGCTCATTCTTCTTCTTCAAATCGACAAAGGTCTTTCCCAGCACTTTCCAATAGGGATAATTTTTTAACATTTTTAGGTACTTTTTTTATGTTCCAGTTCTAATTCTTGAGTTGAGTGTAATAATCTAGTATGTGTTAATTGGGCCAATTTCTTTTCCCCAGAAGTGCAACTAATCAGTTCATCCCCTATCACTGTTTTAATAGTTTCCCATCTAATCCTAGCTAAACATTTCTGTTTCAACTCTACCCACTATAGTTCCTTAATAGTATCTGTAATTTTAGACACCAATTGCTTATCATTCAACAAAGATGCATTTAATCACCACAGTCTTTCCCTAGAATCACCCTTGGGAATGTATTGCACTGAAACTGGGGCATGGTCTGAATTAGTAATATGAATCTTGGATTTTCCCATAAAGTATAATGATTTCTGGGTCATAAAAATACCTATTCTGGAGTAGGAATTCTGAATGTGTGAAAAATATATATAATCTTGTTCTTTTGACTGTTACAGCCTCACAACATCCTTCTGGCCCATTTCAAGCATCAAAACCTTAATACAACAATGTTAACATACTATAAATATTTAAAATCATGAGAGTATATTTAAGCAATATACCACTCCAGGGTGTGGGTGATGCCACGATTTACCCATGCCTGGTGTGGTTCAGTCACGAGGCCACAGGCTGAGTAGGTGAACCACACCAGAAGTGGGTAAATCCTGGCATCACCCATGCCCTGGAGTGGTATATTGCAATTATACTATGGGGAATTATTAAGATAGAGAAATAATTTTAAAATAGTTGTATTTTTATTATATATATATATATATATATATATATATATATTTTTTTTAGTAGACATATTCTTCCAGAAAGAATACTTAAGGACCTGGGATTGGCAAACGGACCTAGTAAATCATGACCTTGATAACAAATGGAGCAAAATCAGAAAACAGATCACACATCGTATAGATAAATGGGTGCAGACAAGAACAAAATACAAAAATAACTGATACACTGTGCCCTGGTGGAATAATAACATCAGGAAACAAATTAACAACAAAAAAGAAACTGTACAAGAAATACACAAAAAAATCCATCGCCAGGTAATTGCCTTAAATTTAAATTAATTGCCAAAACAAACAAAAAAATATAATAAGAAAATCAAAAGCAAGACTTGAAATAAAGCTGGTATCCAAAGTGAAAGACAACCAGAAACAATTTTATAATTATACTGGTTCTCTAAAAGGCAAGCAAAAGGTTATAGGCCCACTTAAAAGTGAATCAGGAATCATAACCGATGGAAAAGAAATAGCCACTAAACTTAACGAATATTTTGTAAGTGTCTTCGAACCTAAAGAGAAGTTCACAGCTCCACAAATAGAACCAAATGCTAAAATCCCAGTTATCTTGCCAGAGGAAGTGGGAAAAGTAATAACTTCATTGAAGAGTAATAGTTCTCCAGGTCCAGATGGTATTACTCCTAGATTACTAAAAGAACTAAAGAGCGAATTAGTGAGCCCATTGACATGTTTGTTTAATACATCACTAAAAGAAGGGAAAATTATATCCGAATGAAGAGATGCAGTAATTAACCCCATACGTAAGGATGGAATCTTGACTGACACAAACAACTACAGACCAATAAGCCTTACATTGGTTATAGGGAAATAATGGAAACATTACTTCAGAGTCATATACTAGAACATATAAACAACTTAGAACTTGTGGACCCTTCACAACATGGTTTTACGAGGGGCAGCTCTTGTCTTAACAATCTCATTCAATTATTTGAACCAATAAATACTGCACTGGACAAAGGTATTTCCATGGACAGCATTTTTCTTGACTTTGCCAAAGCATTTGACAAGGTGTCTCATCATACCTTGCTCTTGTTATTAAGTAAAATCCAAGTGCACTCCAATAAAATAAACTGGATAAACTGTTGGTTAGCCTCCTAGCGACAAAGAGTTGCCATCAAGGAACATTTTTCAGACTGATCATTAATCACAAGTTGAGTACCACAGGGCTCAGTTCTGGGTCCTACTTTATTTAACATACTTGTATCTACACTGCAAACCCACAGAAATGCATGGCTCTGCAGATATGCAGATGACTGTAAACTGGGAGGGATTGTTCAAACCCCATCGGAAGAGCAACAACTACAAAACAACCTGGACCAAATATCCAGATGGGCATTAGAAAATAAAATGAAGTTTAATAAAAAGAAAAGCAAGGTAATGCATCTGGGGGCTAGAAACATACAGATCCAGTATAAACTTAACAACATCATACTTGAAAACACAGTTGAAGAAAAAGACTCTGGGATCTGGATTACTAATACTTTAACATTTGACAATCTCTCAAGGGTTACGGTTAAAAAATGTCAGAAGATTGTGGCATGTATTTTTAAAAATTTAAAACCAGAAAGAAAGAAGTACTACTACCATTGTACAAGGGTTTGGTTTGTCTTCATCTTGAGTATTGCTCCCAATTCTGGGCACCCCAAACTTTAAGAAGTTCTAGACTCATTGAAGGAGTACAGAGAAAGCTAACCAAAAAAATGTTTAACATGAAAAATCGTAGTTACAGTGGAAGATTGAATACTTTGGGGTTGTACTCAGCAAGATAGACAATTGAGTGTGTGTTTGTGAGTTCTTTTTCTTTCTTTCTTTCTCTTTCTTTCTTTCTTTCCTTATTTATTAGAATATCAGTTTAACAACCTTTGAGCTAGAGGCTCATTTACAAAGGTACCTCGTCACAGTGAGGACAAAACAGTGCAAGAAACAAACATCAAGGCAGACAAAAGATCGGAGTACATTTAGGAATCAGCCAAATATACAGCCATTTGTCAAACACAGTATAAAATAGGCTTACATGCGCGCTTTACAGAGTAGACAATATACAGTAGTTACATGGAGATAGATTCAGTGGGCAGATAAAGGTACGGCTGGGTGGGAGACATCAGAAGAGGAGTGTGGGGAAGGTAGTAGCAAGTAAAGGTAGAGCTGGACAGAAGGTCAGAGAGCGGCTCAGTGAGCCTTGTCTGGGAGGATAGGAGGAGGCTTAGAGGAAGGTACAGCTGTGTGTTCAGAGCAGGTGATTTCTAAGACTAGTTTTAAAATAAGATAACGAGGCAGCATCAGTGACTCCGGTGGGGAGGGCGTTATACCAACAGGGGGCTCTGTAGGAGTAAGCCCTTTGACCTTGCGAGGTTCTCGCCCTTGGTATAACTAGTGCAGTTTTGCGGATATGCGAGTATGCACTGTAGGGTTTGCACGGTGGATAGTGGTTGACAGACCCGGTGGGGATAGCCAAGGAGTGATTTTTGTTAGGAGGCAGGTTTAGATTTGAGGCGCCTATCAAGGTCGAGTAGATAAGCCATGGTGTACAGACGGCAAGTGTGGGTTAGACTAGGAGCCCCAGTTATGAGCCTGCAGGCCTTGTTTAAGGTGAGGTGGATCTTGTGCAGGGCAGTCTGGTCTGCTGCACCATACACAGGTAGGCCATAGTCTACCAGAGATAGAACAGACGATGTGACAGCAAGTTGGAGGGCATCCGTGGGGAGGCAGTTTTTATGACGATGGAGGATACCCGGCCGAGTGTTAGAGGCTGAGGCAAGGGCAGAGATGTGGGCATGAAAAGAGAGGGCAGGGTCAAAGGTTATACCTAGGTATTTATAAGAGTGAACTAGCTCAATGGGGTGTTTAGAGGTGGAGTGGACAGCGAGAGGATAGTTACTGGATTTATTTTGGGGGGTGGGCAAAGAGCATGGTTTTGGTTTTCTTTAGATTAATTACGAGCCTGTGCTCAGTAAACCAGGCTTCTGCGTCATTGTAGGATTCCTGCAGAGAATCCTGAAGTGAGATGGGATTACAGTGGAGGCAAAGAGTACTGCATCATCATGAAGAAGGATTTTACCAGTACATGCACTGGGCAGGAGTTGAGAAAAGGGAAAGAGCAAGGGCTCAAGAATGGAGCCCTGAGGGACTCCAGAGCGGATGGGCAGGTGCTGGAAAGTTTCCGTCGATTTACACGTTGTGAGCGGGCCACAAGTAGCTGGAGCACCAGGAAACAGGCCCGGTGGCAAAGCCTAAGTGACTAAGGGTAGTTAGCAGGAGGGGGTGGGAGACAGTATCAAAGGCTTTTGATAAGTCAATGAACACTGCACCTGCTAGGGAGCCAGAGTCCAGTGAGGTGTGAAGAAAGTTAGAGAACTCCAGGAGGGCAGTATTGGTACTGCGGCCTGCTCTGAAACCATGTTGTTCTGGGCAGAGGATGCTATATTTATTGAGGTATTCAGAGATTTGGGTGGCCATAATTTTTTCTAAGGCCTTAGAGAGAGGAGAAAGGATTGAGATAGGTTGATAATTTCAAAATGAAACTGACTTATGCAGTCTCTAGAGGTTCTAGAATGCTGTTCTACCACAGTAGGGTAGAATCACATTCCAGAACCTCTGAACTGTGGTACAACATTTCAAAAAGGATGGAATTCTGAAACTGGTTTGGTGGCAGTAAGTGGGCTCATTTGTTGGATGTTTCACTGTGTAGCAGGCTGCGCTGTTGGAGTCCTATTTCTTCTGATTTAAAACCTATTTGGTGGGATTTGTTTGGGGCTGTTTCTTTGGTTGCAGGGCTTGGAGGGGCAGATACAGGGCTGATACACTCTTGAGAGTCGGGTGTGAGGCCCCATCCCACCCTCCCCACCCCTCCCTCCCCAGAGCTCTGCTTATTTATAGGGAAGATCTACCCTGCAATTGGAAGAAAAGGCTTCAGGTGCAGCTCATGTAGTTCTAGCCACTGGGGTTGGATTTAAAGGCTGGGAGAGAGGAGCTTAGGGAGTTGTTCACTTCCCTTATAAGTTTACTGTGTTGTACTGCACCTAGTAACAGGGTTACCCGTTTACTGTGGGACTGTATCTAGGATTAGTGGGTGACCTGATTAGTCAGTAGGGGTGTATCTTGGACGGGAAACTGGTGAATCACCCAAGGAACCTACTTGGAGGGGGATGGGACCACATGTCATTAGGGCCAGCATCTTTGGGAGGGTGGTGGGGTGCACAGGGTGTGGGGCAGCCATGATACTGGACTGGGCTTGGAAGTTTGGTGGTTACCCAGTGTGCTACCAGTTGGCACAGCTTAGGGAGGAGGTTGCGGGGATTAGGAGACAGCTGGGGGAAGGGGGGAGGCATGGTTGGGGAAGAAGGCAGGGGCTCTCCCACAGGGTTGCATCAAGAACTAGGGGCAGGGGGATAGGGAAAGGAGTGCAGGAGAGTACTCTGGGGTCACATAGGGACCCTGGAAGAGGGGGCCCAAAAGGAGGACACTACCAAGGAAGCAGACAGGTAACTGGAGACCCTCACAAAAGGGGGCCAGAGGGACAACATTCTCAGGGAAGTAGGCAGATGGCTGGGGCTGGAGAGAAGGAAGCAAGGTGGGAGGTGGATCAGACCTTACGCTCAGTAACTGCTTCAATTCTCTTCTTCTGCTTGAGGATGAGGGGGGTGATGTAGCCATGATAGGGGTGGTTAGAGATGGAAAGGGAGTGGCGGGCAGGAGGTGGGGGCCGGATAGCAGGAGGAACAGGGGGGAACCTGGAATGCAGGAAAATGGGAGCAGTGGATCAGAGCAGGAGGGGCAGGGGAAAGAGGGAGAAAAGCACAAGGAGAAGGACCAGTTGGGAGGAAAGGGCAAAGAGAAGGACCAGAAGTACAAGGAGGATACAGTAAAGGGAGCTGAGGGTTTAGACCAGGGCAGCATGACAAGCAAGGAGGGGCTGAACAGAGACAGGAAGGAAGGGAGGACGAGCCAGGCTAGTTTAGCGGATGGGGGAAAGGACCAGTTGCGAGCAGTGAGGAGGGAGTCAGCAGGGTACAGAAGGATACTCAGGAGCAGGAGGCATAGGATCAGAGGGAGGGGTGGCCAGGGTAGATAAGGGAGGGGGTGGCAGGTGGCACCCAGATAGGGGGAGGAGCAAGGAGCTGGCTGGGTGGAGGGGCCAGTAGAAGGATGAGGGACATGGAAGAGGGAAATGGAGGAAAAGAGTGGTCAAGTGCTCCTGTTCGAGATTCTATGATCAGGGTCTCAAATGGTATAGGAGGGGAAGCTGGCAGTTAGAACAAAATGCTTCCTGACCAACGGCACAGGGCCAAGCACGAGGTATATCAGCTGGCAAAGGATTGTGGGTTCCCCGGACATACTGGTTCACCTGGGTACAAATGACATTGAGGGAAATAGCAAGCTAGAGATACAGGCAAGGTTCAGGGAGCTTGCCAGGGTCTGTCATGACATAGGATGCACGATTTCCTTCTCGGAAATCCTGTTGGTGCCAAGGGCTAGTGGGGAACACAAAAGGAAGATTAGGGAGATAAACCAGTGGCTCAGGGAGTGGTGTGAGGCCAGAGGGTATGGGTTGATGAGGATTGAGGGAGAGCTGGGAGGATAAGGGCTGTATGCTAGAGATGAGGCCCATCTCAATTTGGAGGAGGGAATCCTTAAGTTGAAAATAGAGGGTTCATTGGTGAAAAGTGGGGTTTAAACTTGTGAAGGGGGGAGGGATGGGAGAAAAGGCTGTTGAGGGGGGTCCGATAAAGGAGGGACTCTGCCTCCACCCCCCCAGGGAGCTGGAGGAATGCAGGAAAAGGCCGACTGGTAAGGTGCAGACCAGGGGAAAATGGAATCCCCATGGGAACACGAGCAGGGAAATGGAAGTATAGGGAAAGGATGGAAGGTAGTCCTGCTAAATGCCAGAAGCTTAAGCAATAAAATGCCTGAGCTCCAGGCGATGCTAACTGAGGAAGGGGTGGATGTGACAGCGGTCACCAGGACCTGGGCCACCGCAGGACATGACTGGGACCTGAACCTGGAGGTTACACATGTTCAGGAAGGACACGAGAGGAAGGGGAGAGGGGTAGCAATAATAGTCAAAAACTGCAGTGGCATAGGGGAGTAGAGAGTTGAGGGAATCATGAAGGTGATTTGGGTCACCTTGATAACAAGGGGGGGGCAAGAGAGTAAAAATAGGAGTGGTGTATAGACCCCCTGCACTGGCGGAGGAGCTGGAGGAGAGTCTGGTGGCAGATGTTGGGAGACACTGCAGATTGGGCAGGGGAAGAGTGGTGGTGTTGTGGGACTTAAACATGCCAGGAACAGACTGGGAGACTATGACTTCCTCAGTGGCCAGGGAACAGAGGCTGTTGGATGTCTTTCAAGACGCATTCCTAACTCAGCAGGTGGGGGAACCGACCAGGGAGGCATGGGTACTGGATGTGGTCCTGGCAGACAGTGACCAGATTGGGGGCCTGGAGGTAAGGGACCTGTTGGCGGGGGCGACTCATGCCCCGGTCTGGTTCTGCCTGGACCTAGGGGGGTAGAAGGCTGCACAAAGACGGAGGTAACTGACTTCGGGGGGGTGGATTTTAAGGAAATGGGAAGGATCCTTAAGGAGCATTTGGATGTGATTGGGTCAGACATGGATGCTGACAGTAGGTGGGAAATCATCAGGAGAGGGGTGCAGGATGCTACCAGCACCTGTGCAAAGAGTAAGACGAAAATGTGGTAGGGCCCGAAAACCCTGCTGGTGAACCAGGGAGGTCCAGGAGGGGGTGTGGGGAAAGAAGGCAGCCTATAGGCAATTCAAGTGCTCAAGGAGTGAAAGGGATCGAGGGAGTACGAGCTGATGGTTGAAGGGCCACTAGGGTGGTGAGGGCTGCCAAGGCAAGCAAGAAGCAGAACCTGGCCAGGGAAATTGGGAGAGGAACAAGGGTTCTATAGATACAGTGGGAAAAACGAAGGGTGAAGGGACAGATTAGCAGGATTAAAACAGGGAGAGATGGGCACAAGACCTGGAGGAGCAGGCTGAGGGTACTAAATGAGTACTTCACCTCAGTTTTCCTAAGAAAATAGGGGTGCTGCATCATACATGGGAGGAAACAGTGATACTGAGGAGTGGGGAACCCTTACCGATCGGCGGGTCTGGGGAGAGGTGGAGGCATCACTGGCAGGCGGGGGGAAGGCTAAGTAGGAGGAAGAGGTCGCGGAGGAGGAAATCACAGCAGAGAGAGTGAGGGAAGCCCTCAGGTCTCTTAAGATAGAGAAAGCATCGGGGCCAGATAAATTACATCCCAGAGTGCTGAAGGAACTGGCGGATGTCCTGGCGAAACCCCTGGTGGAGCTTTTCACCATCTCTCTGAGGACAGAGTGGGTGCCCCAGGACTGGAAGGTGGCGCATATAGTGCCTATCCACAAGGGGGGATCAAGGGAGGTGGCAGGGAACTACCGGCCTGTCAGCCTGACATCGGTGGTGGGCAAGGTGATGGAGGGCATTGTCAAGTAGAGGCTGGGGGGGACCTGGAAAAGTCAGGGTGCCTGGACGATAGACAGCATGGATTCATCCTGGGGAAATCTTGTCAGACAAACCTTGTGGAGTTCTATGACTGGGTGACGAGTGCCTTGGACCAGGGTAGACCAGTGGACATCCTCTTTCTAGACTTCTGCAAGGCATTTGACTCTGTTCCTCACGGGGGCCTGTTGGATAAGCTGAGAGAAATGGGGTTGGGGAACCAGATGATCAGATGGATAGGCAATTGGCTCCAGGACCGGACCCAGAGGGTCATTGTTGGCAGGATAGTCTCATCCTCAAGGAGGGTCATTAGTGGGGTCCCGCAAGGATCAGTCCTTGGGCCCCTCCTGTTCAACGCCTATGTCTCTGACATAAGGACAGGTATCAGGAGTGAGATGAGTCTCTTTGTGGATGACTCAAAACTGGGGGCGGTTGTGGATGGGGCGGAGGGGAGGATGGCCCTACAGGGGGACCTGGAGGCTCTGGAAAGATGGTTTAGAAAATGGCAGCTGAGGTTCAATGTAGGGAAATGCAAGGTACTGCACCTGGGGGCCAGAAACCTGGGCCAAGTGTACACCTGGGGGGGGTGCTACAAGTCTCGATGGCTGAGAGGGACCTGGGGGTGGTGGTGGATGTCAGGATGAACAACTCAGAGACTTGTAGGAGGGCAGCAGCCAAGGCCAACAGGATGCTGGGATGCATCGCTAGGGGGATCACCTCAGAAGGAGGGAAGTGATACTCCCTCTGTATAACTGCTTGGTGAGGCCGCATCTAGAGTACTGCATGCAGTTTTGGAGGCCACACTTAAACAAGGACATTAAACTCCTGGAGAGGGTCCAGAGGAGGGCAACCAAATGATTTGGGGCTTGGGGACAGGACCATGGGGAGAGACTCAAGAGCTAAATATACATATTGGAAGAGAGAAGGGACCGAGGAGGGGACATGATGAGGGTCTTCAGGCACATGAAGGGGTAAATAGGGGAGGAGCAGTCAGGGTGCTTCAAAGGAATGAGGAGGGGGCAACTAGAGGGCATGGGTGGAAGCTGGAGGGGGAAGATTCAGGGGAGAAAGGAGGAGGTGCTACTTCACTGAAAGCGTGGTGGAGCCATGGAATGCGCTGCCCAGGGGGCTGGTGGAGGCAGAGATGGTGGAGGGATTCAAGAGGGGGTGGGGCAGGTACAGGGGAAGGGTTCTAGAAGCAAAATCCAGTGCAGCACTGGGAAGGGAGAAGCCAGCGAGGGCGAGGGGAGCAGCAAGGTCAGCTCCCAGGGTGGGGGCTGACTAAATGAGCAGACATGAAAGACCATTAGGCCTATTCTGCTGCCATTTTAGTATGTTAGTATGAGATGGGACCTTTGTTTAATCTATAAAGCAATTAGAGACCCTTTGGTGACTGAAACATTAGGTGTCCTATTACACAAAACAAATATATCCACAAGGGCCCATAATTATAAACTCATTGGTGAAAAAGGTATAAGAAATAAAAGGACCAAATTCTTCACACAGAGAATAAATGTTTGGAATACCCTTCCACAGTTGATAGTTAAAAGTAAAAATATAATAATATTCAAACAAAGGCTTGCTCATCATATGGGGAAAAAAAGTTTATGAGTTCCACCCATGATACATGTGTGGTGAATTCATTAAAAGGCATCATTGTCTACTGAATTCGTATCCAACTATGAAACTATATATTAAGTAGTCCCTTGTTGCTGGGTAAAATATGATTAAGCTCCTCTCCACCCCATCTTTTTCAAGAAAGTTCCTTTTTTGTATTTTGTTGTGTTCTCCTTGTGCAAGTGTGAGTTTTAATTTTTTTTGTTTGTTGAAAGAGGGGGCAGTGATCAGGGAGACAGAGAGAGCACAGCACTTGTGAGAGGGAGAGAGCGCGGTATGCCATTGGTTGCAGCTCACGGAGAGAGAGAGAGAGAGGAAGAGACAGAGAGACAGAGAAGGTTCAGTTTTTTTTTTTTAACATTTTAAAAGTTTGTCTCCCTTGATCCAGTTTGGAATTCTTGGATTACTTGAGACAGATGGGAGCCAAAGTAAGCTGGAACTGGGCTGAGTCCGAGCTAAACATCAATAGGATTAGATACAATGATCTGGGCCACCTGGGCAGCAAACCTGGGGTGCTGTGGAGAAAGAGCATCGTGGTGGGCCGGGACAGCAAGAGAGAGCGCGTTGTGAAAGTGAACGCGTTGAAGGGCTACCCTCAGGGTCGGGTTTCTGTGGTTACGGCACTTCCTAGTCAGGAGGTAATTATGCAAAGTGGTGCTCACACTCCTTTTGTTCTGTGAGGCACTCTGGAGCAGAACTGTGGAGACTGTGGAGATGAAAGGGAGCTGACACTACAGCTAAACAGGAGCTATAGAACAAAAAAAGAGGTAATTAATTTTTTTTGGTGCTGAACAAGATTTAACATGGCAGCGTTTTGCTCTGATTTTTGGGATTGGAGTCATCTCTTAGCACATTTAACTGGCTGGCATTTCTTCCCATGGGGTGATAGCAGGATTTACGCATTGTAAATTGTGCCAGACAGCCAGTCAGGAAGCAGTATTTTAAGAGCCATTGTACAATTCCCTGTCCATATTCATTAATAGAAGTGACATTTCATTATTCTTTCCTATTATCCTTTTAAAGATTCTAAACAGTTCAACACTCTTCTAGGCACTTCTGTATTTTTAGAATACAGCCACCTAAATGATCATTGTCTCTGGCCACTTGATACTGCTGTTATCCTTATACTCTGATATGCTCTGATATCTTTCACTTTGATATCTGCATCAGTCTGCCCCAACAGAGAAGCCATCCTGCACCACAGAAATTACACTACAAAAATGGAGACCCAATAAACACATATCCTTTACCATACCACCATTAGCCATCCATTACTTTTCTGAAGCTTACCTTGTTTGAAAGCACTTAGTGTAATGCCTTAGTGCTCTTTATATGGGAGCTCAAAGTTTGCTTAAAGGGTAACTCTCTGGTGTGTTGAAGTCCCCAGTTTAGGCAGACCAATTAGGGTCCCTAATTAGTCCCTCTTGGGCAGAGAGACTTCAATTGGGTCTTTTTATGGCCCTAAGTCACCAACTTAAATCAGACACCAAGTAGCCCAGGCAACATGGGCATAAGGCACCTATATGTCCGGTCCCAGTCTACACAATTCACTCCATTAACATTGTTTGGCTCCCTCCAAAATTCCTAGATTTAACCTATTGTGGTCGGCAACCTTTAGTGTCCATCAAAGTTGCCTCACCTGCTCTAGGTAAAGTTAAAGCACAACTTGACTGCACATTAACTAGCCCCATGAGAGCATCCTTTATTGCAACCATTCAGAGTAACCCATTCAGAGTAACTAAGCAACTTACTTAATGAGCTCATATAAAATTACAATCACTCTTTCCTAGGCTAATAACCTGACCAAAGTATTGGCTTCATTGCAAACTCCTGCACTATCCAATAGAAAATAGAAAAATATATGAAAAGTTTGGCTTCACTCAGCAAAAAATATGTACAAACAGATAATACTATCAAATGTTATCTTCCTTTCTGAAAGATGTGCTCCTACTAAAACAATCATTTGTAAATACTGAATGTTGCTTGCTTGTATGTGCTGTTTAGGTATTTGCAAGTGATAGCACCATGCCTAAGAACTGTCATGTGCCCCCCCCCCCCCGTTTTTCTGTCCAATATTCACAGAAGAGGGGAAGGGGCAAGGAGCCACAGCAGTATAGCAGTTGCCAAGGGGGTGAAGAGGAGGACAATAGTCCATTCACAGGCAAAAGAGTCCTGCAGGAGCTAAATTGAAGGTGGACAAAGCGATGGAACCAGATAGCATACACCCAAGGATATTAAGAGAACTGCGAAGGGAGATAGCAGTACCTCTGGCAGCCATTTTCACTGAGTCATTAAACACAAAGGTGGTGCCAGAGAATTGGAAGAGGGCACATGTGGTCCCGCTACACAAATCTGGCAGCAGGGAGGAGGTGGGAAACTATAGGCCGGTCAGCCTCACCTCAGTAGTGGGGAAGATCATGGAGACATTGCTTACAGAAAGGATAGTGGGGCATCTAGAAGTCATTGGTGACCAGGACCATAGGCAACATGGATTCACAGTGGGGAGGTCATGTCAGACAAATCTAGTTGATTTCTCTGACTGGGTGACAAAGGAAGTAAATCAGGGTGGGGCAGTGGACAACGCTTACCTTGATTTCAGCAAAGCCTTTGATACCATTCCACATAGGAGGCTGATAAACTAGCTGGGTAGGCTGGGCATGGGGGAAAGGGTGGTAAACTGGGTTAGAAACTGGCTAACAGACAGGAGGCCGAGAGTTGTGGTAAATGGGGTACAGTCTGGGGAGAGGGGGTGACCAGTGGGGTGCCACAGGGATCCGTCTTGGGGCCAGTCCTGTTCAATGTCTTCATTAGTGATATTTCAGAAGGGCTAAAGGGAAAGGTCTGCCTGTTTGCAGATGACACCAAGATCTGTAACACAGTGGATACCCCAGAGGGGGTGGAGAAAATGAGGAGGGACCTGGGGAAGCCTAAACAATGGTCTGAGGACTGGCAACTGAAGTTTAATTCAAAATAGTGCAAAATTATGCACCTGGGACACAGAAACCCTGGGGAAAGCTACAGGATGGGGGGGGGGAGTTGCTGACAGTCACAAAGAAAGAAAGGGACCTGGTGGTTCTTATTTCAGATGAACTGAAAATGTCAAAGTAAAGTGCTAAGGCAGCTGGGAGGACCAGTGACATGCTGGAGTGCATAGGCAGGGGTATCACCAGCAGAAGGAGGGAGGTAGTGATGCCATTATATAAAACCATGGCCAGGCCTCACATGGAGTAGGATATTAACAGGCTGGAAATGGTCCAGAGAAGGGTGAATAAGATGGTGCAGAGCTTGCAACACAAGACAACACAAGTCTTATGAGGAGAGATTAAGGGACCTCAATATGTATTCTCTGGAAGAGAGAAGGGAAAGAGGGGATATGGTAGAAACATTCAAGTACCTCAAGGGTATAAACAATGTACAGGGGGAGACATTTTCTAATACAGGAGGAGCACAAGAATGAGGGGGCATGACATGAAATTGGAAGGTGGGAGGTTAAGAGGGAATGTGAGGAAGTTCTTCTTCACAAAGGAAGTGGACATGTGGAATGGTCTGCCTCAGGAGGTGGTCGTAAACCCTAATGCCCTTGGCGTTTCTTGGTATTTTTACTCCAGGTTTTCAACATGAGCTTTTTGTGACCCTACCGCATGAACAGTGACACTATCAGTTCGTTAGCTGAAAGGTGATTTTGCACAGTGACTGCGCCATTTGGTACCACAGGTGCAAAAACACATTTTGAACAGGATGTGAAAAATGACATGCTGTTCATGAGGAGGTGTAAAAAAATGGTAATGATGAAAATCTGGAGTAAAAATATAAAAAACTGGTGAAGTCACGAGCGTGCGTAGAAACTGTGCAACGCATGCCCCTAATTACTTTGGGGATTTTTTACACCAGATTTTCAACATAGGCATTTTGGGACCTTCGCTCATGAACAGTGTCATTGTTATTTTCTTAATCTGTACCGAACTGATTTCCCACAGCGAGCAGGCTATTCTTTCCTGGAAGTGCAAAAACACTTTTCGGCCAGGATGTGAAAAATGACAGCTATACTGTTCACAAGGAGGTGTGTAAAAATGCCAATGTTGAAAATCTGGAGTAAAAATATTACAAATTCGTGAAGTTATGAGGGTGCGTGGAAACTGCGCAATGTACGCTCATAACACAGTCATTTTATGGACTTTTATCATCAAATTTTCAACACAGGCATTTTAAGACCTCTGCTCATGAACAGTGTCAATGTGATTTTCCTAATATGTCCCGAACATTGATTTCACACACTGAACGCACCACTGTGTGCTACATGTTCGAAAACACATTTCGAGTGAGATGTGAAAAATGACAGCTGTGCTGTTCATAAGGAGGTGTAGTAAAATAGTAATGTTGAAAATCTGGAATGAAAATCTTAAAAATCCTCGAAGTTACGAGCATATGTAGGAAATGCGCAACGCACACTTGTAAAAGTAATTTTTGGGAATTTTTCTCACCAAATTTTCAACATAGGGTTTTTGGGGGCCTGCCTCATGAACTGTGACACTGTTATTTCATTAATCAGTCCTGAAAGGTGGTTCCATTCAGTGACTGGAAATCACCTTTCGGTACCAAATAACAAAATGACAGTAACTGAGTTCATGAGGTGGGATCCCAAGAACCCCATGTTGAAAATTCAGTGAAAAAATTCCTAAAAATGGCAGAGATATCCACTTACATTGAAAAGACCCTGTTTATGCCATTATACAGCTTACTGGCATTTCTTCAGTTCGTGGTCAGCTTTGAAGAGTGCAGATGTATTCCTGGTCCACCGAAGATCATCGCGCAGGGCTCCGGAGGTAAGTATGAGGTGAGGAGGGGTGCGAGGAGGTAGGGTGAGAAGAGGGTGGGCGCGGGCTGGAAGAGGGGGTGCCACAGACAGCGAGGGACTATTTTCTTTATTTTTACAGGATTTAAAAAAAAAAACAGAAAAAGGACACTGCACTTACATTTTCAATTGGCAAGCTGGGGATGGGCTCCCAGCATGCCCCCTGGATGTTTGATGGGGAAGGGGGAGTGGAGCCAATAGGGATTGGGCACCCCATCGGTCATGCAGTGTGCTGGGGGGGATCGTATGAGCCAAGGGGGACTGGGCCCCCTCTCAGCACACCACAAATGGGCGCATCATGCCAATGGGGATTGGGCTACCCCATCGGCAAATGAACTGGGGAGGGGGCATGCCGACAGAGGGATTGGGTGCCCCCTGTTGGCTGTTAGAACTGGGAGAGGCGGGTGGTGACTTTCTGTCAGCTTCTTGGGGACTGTGAGAGGCTGATGGAGAAGCCGTCCCCATGGGGACACCACACAATGCAGCTGCAATTGGCAGGGATGCCCCTCAGCAAAAACAGCTGATTGCGTAGTGGTGGGATGCTCCCTGATTGCAGCGGCCCAGTTTCTTTGATCATAATGGCATGCTCATTAACTGCCGTCATTGACAGCATGTTCCTCTGTTCGCTGCAGCAGAGACCAGCCCCAGAATGGACTGCTGCCATTCAGCACAACACTGCCGCTCCTCCACAACCTGCTTGTGAAGAAATCCTGATGCAATGTGTTTCTTGCACATGCGTGCAAGCAACACAAAAAGGATAAAAAAAAAAAAAAAAGTCTTGTGCTTTAATATATCCTCAATTCATTAAATTAACACAGTCAAATCCATAGCACTCAAACTGTTTGGCAGTCTTTTAATAAAGATCTATTTTTAAGATGAACATATATCAGCTGGTGTTTAAAGTCCCTTTAATTAAACAAGATCGTCAAGTGAAGTCAACGTATAAAACTTATCTCGGTATTCGAGATCCCTAGCAGTTTAGGCTTCATTAAGCAACACTTACGGATTGTCAGTCAGCACACTTCCTATATTAGTTGATGGGAGTTTTACTATTTCCTCCTTACCGGGAGTCTTTTAAACATGGAGCAACGGGAATGCGAACAGGAGCGACTCTCAGATTATTGTCAATTACCTCTCAATAAGTTAATCCATTCTCCCTATTCTGAGAGTCCATCACACACTCCAAACTTTTTCCAAGCATTTTTAATTCCCTTTACCATGCCCTGGAACTCTACTCCAGGAGTCTCCTCTCTCCTCTCTCTGATTCCAGCCAAAAACACCTGCAAAGACAAATCAAAAAAAGTGCTTGACTAAGCGATAGCAACTAAGACACCAGCAGCCCTGACCCTTAGGCAATGCTACTATACCTTTCGGAAGGCTTTACAGGCCTATCAGCACTACCAGTGCCATTGTAAACTCGATCTTTTTCCCCTTCTCCTTCCCTCTCAGTGGTTATCCTCTCTCCAGATCCTCTCTCCAGCGGGTCCGGTGGCTTGGGAAGGCCAAGTAAGAGCTTGTAGGCTAGCCACATATCTATCAAGAGTACTGCTCAAAAACAGTGACTGGTCTATTAGACATTCAACGCCAAAATACAATAAGTTTAATTAATAAAATCTATTCAAAAGGCTAAAAAAACAAGCTTAAAAGCATAAAATCTACATAGGCAAAAGCACTTGCTAGCATGGGGTGGAGCAGAGCAGCAGCATGGCCATCCTGCTGCTCTGGCCCCCTGTGTCTCGCCCCCGATCTTTTGAATATGGTGGACAATGGCATGAATCAAGACAAACTTTTCATGACCCACCAACTGAAATTATCCATTTTTGTTGTTGTTTGTTTGTTTCAAGTACAGTACATGGACAGATATTTCTTTTACATGTTTCCAATATGCTTATATAGAGAATGGTTCTACCTAATCTATATGATTGCACATTTCTAGGTTTGTTTTAACTGGTGTGTGGGGTTCTCATGAGCTTTAAATTTTCACATGCAGATCTGTTATTTAGTAGTAGAAAATGTTTTTTATATAGGCATATGTTGGTACACTGATGCCATTAAGGCTACATAATCCTATTTACTAGGTGGCCTTGTTTCAGTTTTAATGTTCACAAATAATATTGACAAATGAACACAAGGTTACAGACAGTACACATTTAAACAGTGCAGACTTGAATATTCACTAATAATATTGACAAATGAACACATAGTTAACAGACAGAAACATGTTTACCCAGAGTCAGCATTGAAAATGTAAGTGCAGTGTGTCTCTAATTCCATCAAGGGCTTGCACACAGACATGCATGTGTGCGCACACACACGCACACTGATCTGTTTTCCCAGTTTTTAGTAAGACTTCAACATTGGATGTTTTATGGCTTTTGTAAAGTATATCTGCATAATATTAATTTTGGCATCTGGCCTTCACACGGCTATTTTTTCTGAGCATTTTTTCCTTATCTCTTCAGTTGTGCATCCTATCTAATTACTTCTCTAAACCTGGGGCATTAGTGGATAGAATGAAACTTAGTTTTTTTGAGACAGCCTATCATTATGTTTCTGAAGAAGAACTATGTAAGTTAGAAAGCTAAAAGTTTTTTTCTGTAAAACTTTGTTGGTCCAATTAAAGGTATTAAACCACCTATTCTGTGCATCTAAGGTTGACTATTAAGGCAAGTAAGGAAGTCTGGTGAGCTAGGGCACGGAAGGAGCTGCAGCCAGCTGAAGGAATTAAAAAGGGGAGAAGGCCTTCTCTTGCTATATAAGTGAGAAAAGGGACAAGAAGAACGGGATTGTTAGTCTTAAGAAAGGGGAGGAGTGGGTGGGAGATAATGGGGGAAAAGCAGAGATACTAAATGAATACTTCTGTTCCATCTTCACCAGGGAGAAGGACAGACTAGTGCCTTCAGGAGGGAGAAGAGGAGTGGGGGGGGAGGGGAACACAGATGTAGTGGCAGAGGAGGACAGAGTGAGGGTGGGGCTGCTGGCATTGAAAGTGGACAAATCAACAGGCCCGACAGAGTACATCCAAGGGTACTAAGAGAACTGGCCGAGAAGCTGGCAGGGCCACTGGCAGGCCTCTTTAATAGTTCACTGGAGTCAGGCCTGGTACCGCAGGACTTGAGAACAGCACATGTGGTACCCCTCCTCAAAAGCAGTCCCAAGAATGACCCAGGGAATTACAGACCAGTCAGTTTGACCTCAACTGTGTGCAAGCTCATGGAGACCATATTAAGGAAAGGTTGGTAGAATATCTAGAGGAACATGGTCTCCAGGATACGAGACAGCATAGGTTCATGGGAGGAGGGGGGAGATTGTGTCAAACAGACCTGATTGACTTCTTTGACTGGGTCACCAAGACAGTAGACAGGGGCCAAGCGGTAGACGTCCTCTATTTTGATTTCAGCTAGGCCTTTGATGCTGTGCCCAACAAAAGGTTGATCAGGAAGTTGGCGGATCTCGGGGTTAGGGAGAAGTTGATCAGATGGGTGGAAAACTGGCTGAGGGACATAACCCAGAGGGTGGTTGTGGGGAAGAGTTATCTGGCACCACAGAGGTCTTTTTTTTTTTTGTCAATAAAAGTTTTTATTATTTTAAAATTAAAAAAGAACAATACATAAGTACATAACCATCAAGAGAGAACTCATTACTGTAATAAAAATGCCATAGCAAGTAAATAACATGCGTCTATAACAAAAATAAAACAAACAAAAAACTTAAGAATAAACAGTTTCTTAACCATATTTTCCATCTTTAACATATATGTTAGATATTACTCACATTGGTACTCTTAAGATTAATGCACTAAAGGCTTACTATGCAAAAAAAACATACAAGAGTAGATATGCCAATAAATGACTAAGCAATTACATTCCTAATGTATCAACATAAAATTTATGTGGGCATTAGATTAGCAGAAGAAAAACAAAATTTGAGAACAGATAGTGATTACTTCGATGCTTATGAAGTTCCACACAAAAGGCTATATTATCGAAATTATCATAAAAAAAATAAGTAACTTGCATGTTAGAAATTTTATGTCATATTACATGTAAAATTTATTCTAGTATAATATAAAAAAGGATTAGAAAACAGTAAGTAAAGTAAATCTTTATTTATATAGCGCCTTTTAAAATCAAGGCGCTTTACATAGTATAAACCACAAGTGCATAAAACAGTCAACATTATAAATTATTTAAAATCAGTCAATCAATCTGAAAAAGCCAATACAAATTAATACGTTTTTAACATAATTTTAAAACTGCTGACGGTCAGGCATTCTCTTAATTGATGAGGTAGAGGCATAGGTGAAGCCCGAAAAGTAGGAGCAGATATGTAGAAAGAAAAGAGAGCAAACGAAGTGGAAGGAAGAGGCAAAAAAAAAAGAGAGAGAGAAAAGGGGGAAGTGGGCCAGAATGGGATCCTGTTATACCCAGAACATATTCGTTTTGAAACGTGGATATGTACAAAGGAGGTCTGAACCATAAGTGAGAGAAGATGATCAAGACACTAGCATAGGTTGATCAGATGTACTTATCCTATAAATGGTATCCCATTTTTTGAGGTCACCAGTGGGGTCCTGCAGGGCTCAGTGACTGGGCTGGTGTTGTTCAATGTCTTCATCAATGTCATTGGGGATGGCATTAAGGGCAAAATGTGCCGATCTGGAAATGACACTAAGGTCTGCAAGATAGTGAATACATCTGAAGGGATGCAGGACCTACAGGATGATCTGTAAAAGCTGGGGAGGTAGTCCCAGATCTGGCAGCTTGGCTCCAATGCCAAGAAATGCAAAGTTATGCACATTGAGCCAAGCATACCATGATGCAGAACTACCTGGTTGGTGTCCAGGTATCTGCATCAGAGGAGGAGAAGAACCTGGGAGTGATGATCACTAGTGACCTGAAGCACTCCACACAGAAAGCATCAACAAGGGCAGACAAGATGTAAGGATGCACAGCTAGATGGAATCAGTAGTAGGAGAGAGGAGGCTATATTGCCTTTATACAGGTCATTGGTGAGGCCACATCTAGACTATGGAGTTCAGTACTGGAGCCCACACCTCAAAAAGGACATTAACCTGCTGGAGAAGATCCAGAAGAGGGCTACAGATACGATAGTGGGTCGGCAGGGTAAGGCATACGGGGAGAGGTTGAGGGCACTGAACAAGTACTCCCAGGTGGACAGGAGAGAGAGGGCAGACATGTCTGAGACCTTCAAGTACTTGAAAGGGATAAATAAGGTAGATAATGAGGGTCTATTTAAGCTAAGTGGCAACCATAACACAAGGGGGCTTAGTCCTAAGCTGGAGGGAGGGAGGTCAGGAAGCACTTCTTCATGGAGAGGGTGGTGAACACTTGGAATGCGTTGCCAGAAAGTACAGTTACGTAAGAACTTACCGTAACAGTATCTTTGAGAGAAGTTCTTGCAGCAGACCACACCAATAGGAGTAAGCCACCAGGTGCTAGGACCACACGGAAAATGTCTAACTAGCAGTCTATTACCGGGACCACCCACCGCCGTCAGTCAGCTGATGTCAGCCTAGCCTATTGTTATCAAGGCACAAGTCAGGAAGCATAGGGGAAACCAGGAGCAGTTGTAAAATTCAACAGCAGTGTTTATTTGTAGTTGCAGTAACAAAAAATAAACTACGGGCAGCTAAAGGAGAATCAAGGAGGTCTCCTGAGAGCCAAAAGAAAAGCAGAAGTAGTGCAAGAGAAAGAGAGCATCGGGGGTGTATGAAGCAGGGCCTGCTGTAAGAGCTTCTCTCGAAGATCTACTGTTACGGTAAGTTCTTAAGTAACTGTACTATCTTATTTTGAGGAAGGCTTCTGCAGCAGGCCACACTGGTAGTACTGAGTCCCAAGCAATACCGGATATCACCAGGATAACACCACCGGGAAGAGAACAGATCAATAGCTAAGAGCTCAGAACAGAAGGCCTGAAGAACTACTAGGCCAAAATTGGCTCTGCGCCTAGAGGCGATGTCCAGACTGTACTGCTTGGTGAAAGTGTGGCCAGAACTCCAGGTGGCAGCTGCACAGATGTCTGCAGCAGACACATTTCTGAACCAAGCTGTGGAGGCAGCCATACCCCTGGTGGAATGGTCCTGACCAGCCCCAGAAGGGGTTTGTGGTACTGCGGTAGCAATAAACAATGCAATTCACTAACCACTTAGACAAACACTGGAAACAGGAGCACTCTCTCTCTTAGGGGTGAATGAAACAAACAAATGTTCAGGTTTTCTGAAAGGTTTTGTACAGTTCATGTAGTACTGCAACATCCTATGTACATCCAACGTATGGAGCAACGCCTCCCCTGATTAGAATACTCAGGAAAATAAACTGGCAGGTGGGTGGATGGATTGATTTAAAGTAAACTCTGACACCACCTTAGGCGAAAAGTTAGGATTAGTATACAAAGACACCCTGTCTTCATGAAAAAAACAAATAAGGCTCCTTACACATAAGAGCCTGTAGCTCAGAAATCCTTTGAGCAGAAGTAACAGCAACTAAAAAGAGCGCTTTCCATAAAAGAAAGTGCAGCTCGCAACTCATGGCCGGTTCAAAGGGCGGTAAAGCGAGTTTCTCTAGTGTAAAGTTGAGCTCCCATGGAGGAACTGGGTCCTGAGTGGGAGGTTTCAGATACAAAATGCCCCACAGGAATGTATGAGACACACAAAGCAGGGCGACAGCCTTGTCATCGACAGGTGCATGGTACGCAGAGATGGCAGAAAGGTGCACCTTAAGCGAGGAGTACCCCAAGCCTAAATCTGAAAGGGAAAGAAGGTACTCTAATACCTGATTCACCGGACAGGTGAAAGGATCCAAATGGCAAGCAACGGCCTAAATGGAGAAGCATCTCCATTTCGTAGCATAAGAGGCCCTGGTGGAGGGTTTCCTGGCAGCCACCAGAACATCAGCAACCCTAGAGGATACCCCAAAATGAGCCATAGCTAGATCCACAAGAGCAACACATGGAGATGTAGGGACTTCACTTCCAGATGGACCAGGGTGACCTGGTCCTGGGAGAGCAAGCTGGTGCACCCCAGTGGAGGTTCCACTGCCAGCATTGCAGCAAAGGGGGCCATTAGGATAATCTCCGCCCCTTCCAACTGGAGCTTGAGCAGAACCCACTGAAGGAGCAGGAAAGGAAAAAAGGCATATAGAAAGAAAGCTCCCTTTCCAGAAGAGGAATAATGTGTCTCACCAAAAAACTTCAGGCCCGGGATCGAGCGAGCAAAAAAGCGGCAGTTTTGTGTTGAGTGGGGACACAAAGAGGTCCAACTCTGGACAGCCTCACTGGCTGAAGAGAGCTTCAACCACCGAGTTTAGAAGCTCCCACTCATGAGCCCGTGACCTAGAGTGGCTGAGACTGTCAGCCAAGAAGTTTTAAACACCTGGAACATGTATGGCTGAGAGCTCCAATCAGTGCTCGATGGCCGAATACCAGTCTCTCATCTCCTTCAGACTCAGGGGGTAAGAATGGTTCCCCCCTGCTTGTTGATGTAATACACCACACACATATTGTCCAACTGCACTATCAGCAAACTGGGGAGGATGTGAGTCTGAAAGGCCTGCAGGGTGTAAAGAACCACCCGCATCTCCAGGTTGTTAATATGAAGACCCTGTTCCACGTCTGTCTGGGTACCCTGGGTCTGGTGATCAGCCAAATGTCCACCCCATCCCAGACTGGATGCAGTTGTCGTGAGAATTTGCTGGAGGTTAGAGAGTTGAAAAGAGATGCCCCCCCCCAAAGGAGGTTGGCCAGATCCAGCCACCATAACAGAACTCTGCAGACCGGGTCAGAGACCAGGACCAACTGGTCTAGGTCATCTGTGTGCTGGTCCCACTGGACCCTCAGGGTCCACTGAGGAATCTGCATATGCAGACGGGCCAGGGGAACCATGGAAGTTGCAAGCACCATGTGGCCCAGAAGGCACAGAAATACCCTGGTTGGGACCTACTGGATGGAGGAAATCACACAGGCCTGCTCCATTAGTCTGTCTGCTCTGTCCTTGTTCAAAAAAGCCTTGACATGGCTGGTGTCCAGAAGCACTGGCAAGGGAAGAGGCAGGACTTTGGCAGATTTACAGTGATCCCTAAGGCCTGGAAGAGATGGAAGGTGAATTGCAGGGTCTGAACTAAGTGGTCCCTGGAGGGGGCTGTTAGCAGTCAATCTTCCAGGTAGGGGAACACATACAGTAGAAGCCCTGTCTCCTCAATTCAGCTGCCTCCACTGCCAGGCATTTGGTAAATACCCGGGGGGGGGGGCCAAGAAAGGCCAAAGAGGAAGGTCCTGAATTTGAAATGGGCCCCTGAAAGTGGAAGCGGAGAAAACGACGATGATCAGGAAAGACTTGGATGTGCAGGTAAGCATCCTGCATGTCCAGAGAGTAGAGCCAGTCCCCCTAGTGCAAAAGGGGTAACAGCACCTGGAGGGTGACCATCCTGAAGCATTTGTACTTGATGTACAGATTCAGATGACTCAGGTCCAGGATGCGCCGAAGATCCCTGGTCTTTTCTGGGATGAGGCAGAAGTGGGAGTAAAACCCCCTTCCCCATTGAGCCTGGGGGACGGCTGTATGGCTCTTTTGTGTAGAAGAGCCTGAATTTCCTTCCAAACCAGAGACAGGTGTTGGGGGGGGTAGGATGAGTGAACAGGAGGGTTTTCTGGTGGCCATTCTAGGAACTCCAGAGTGTGACTGTATTCTATGATCTGAAGCACCCAGTTGTCTGTGGTCACCCCTTGCCACCCATCTAGGTAGAGGGAAGACTGACTCCCGACTGCCTCCCTTTGATCTTCAGTTGGGGAGGTTGGCTAAAGAGTCAGGAGGTAGGTGCGGGTGCAGGCAGGGGTCCGCAGTAGGGGCCACTGGAGCCTTATGCTTGTGCTCACCCTTGGCAGGCTGGTTCTGAGACTGCCTGTGGGAGAAACTGCAAAAGGATTAATGTTGGCCTACTCTAGGTTGTGTCTGAGAGAGCGAATGTACTGACTTGAGGGCCTGCCCTGACTTCTGCAGGGTTGAAATGATGTCCTGGACATCCCCTACAAAAATGACTGCTCAGACGGCATCCAAGATTCTGGCTTACATGTCCGAGGCAAAGCTGGATACCCGGAGCCAAGAATGGTACCAGAGACAGACCCCCAGCAGCTGCCTCATGCCTGGAGGCATCAACAGCATCATAAGCTGCCCGGAGGACATGATTGCCAATGTCCGAGCCCAACTTTGTAAGCTGGGTAACCTGCATCTTAGTTAGGTCCTCTGGTAAAGTTTGTACCAGGTCCCTGACTTGGTCCCACAGCATATTCTGGTATTGGATCACGTGGGCCAGATAATTGATGGCCCGGATAGCCAGAGTGGTACAGGCAACAACACATTTGCCACAGTGATCCAGCTGCCTAGACTCCCGGTCCGGGGGAAGGGTACTATGGCACTTTGGTTTCTTAGTATAGTCATGCGCTGCATAAATTACAACTGAATCCACCCTAGGGTGGCTGCCCAGAAAGGGCTTGCCAGCCGGGGCATGGTAAGGTAGAGGTAATCCATCTTCTTAGGCAGAGGCAGGGTAGTAGAAGGGTGATTCCAGGCCACCGTAGTGATGTCCTCATAGCAGTCCAAGGGTGCACCACCACAGGGAGGGCATCTCGCTGCCAGAGATAGATGGCTAAACAGAGTCTCTCCAGGTCTTGCTTCTCTGTCTCCTTGCCCATAATGGACTGGATGTGGTGCATGACATCCATGAAGGTGGATCGTTGGGGGGGGGATCTTGGCACCTCCTTAGCCTGATCATCCTTCTGAAGACTCTCCAGGAGAGGAGGAAAACCCCAAAGAATCTGAGTCATCCTCAGTAGTGTCACTATCCGGGACCGATGCTGGGGGCTGGTGATCATCCCTTCTGGAACCTGAAACAATGTCAGGTCGAGCCCCTGAGGACTTCAACTTGCAGGGTTCACTTGAACCGGCCTGGTCTGGGTTTTGGGGCTGGGGGTCCTGGGGAGGGCGGAGGAAGGGTATGCCAGAGGCAGCTCCTGAGGGGCAGGGGTCTACTTTTGCATGAAGGATAACCATGCTGAAAAGAGGGCACTGTAATACATCTGGGGTGTTATACCGCACATTAGCAGGAATGGGAAAGAAGGTGCCAGGAAAGGATTTGACTGCTAAGGAGCCAGCGAAAGGTACCACGACATAACTCCACCCGGCACCAGCTGAGGGTCCAGCGATGGCCTAGCAGGCATCAGTTGTAGCATAGGTTGAAGCAGGGGTGACAACAGAGTTAGGCCAAAGGCTGGGGCTGCGGTAGTACTGGTGGTGGCCCAGCAGGTGATGGGTTGCAGCTCCCGGGGGAAGGATCTGCCAGCGCTGGCCCTGCTGGAGAAGCTGTTTCCTGAGTTGATGGAGACCCCTGAATCAAAGGCAGAGGTGACACCAGTGAGGAAGAGATGGTGGTAGCCTGCTGTGGGCATTGCCTGGCAGGACTGACGTAGGTCCTGGTGGTGGGAACTGACCACGGCCATGCCATGGCCAAGGGGGTGCAATGGTTGTGGAGCCGATGCCCAAGATACCAACACTGGCCATGCCATCTGGCTGAGAGCTCATAGAAGATACGGGCCTGAGAGTCAGGGACTGGGGAACAGGAGACAAAGTCCCCTGCCCAAAGAGCCACCACCTGAGATGTGGGTATAAGGGTGGGCAGTACAGCCACCAGGAGCCCGGAAGGAGAGAGGGCTGGCGGGGCTGGAGGAGCCGACCCCCCACAGGGGAATGACTCCATTGCAGTTGATGGTTTGTGGGTCGATCACGAATGAGAAGCTTGTGAGAATATGAAGAGGCCCCGGAGGACTGTACCAGCAAGGCCAAAGAGCTCTTGGCCTGCAGCTCCTTCTCTACTGTGACCAACTTCTGCTTCAAAAGGTGGCTCTCCAGAGTATTTAAACATACTAACATATATATTAACATACTAAGATGCCAGCAGAGTAGGCCCAATGATCAATTGAATCTGCTCAAGAGTCAGCACCATTGCCACCCCCCCAAAAATCCCCTCAACCCCATCCCCTATCAGGAGTGCACCTCCAGGCCTGGCATTACTCAGTTTCACCTTCCACCTATACTTCCACCTATACTATACTGTCCCAGCCCCTCTTGAAACCCCCTACAGTATTTACAGCCACCAGTTCCACAGGTATTGTGTTCCAAGGTTCCTCCACACTCTCTGTGAAGTAATGTCTCCTAGTATCTGCCCTGAGCCTCCCTCCAGTGAACCTCATGGAGAGCTCCCTGGTGGCCCCAGCCTCTCTCAGCTGGAACACCCTGTCTAGGCTTACCCTATTAACCCCCTTTAGATATTTAAAGACCCCGATCATATCCCCTCCGTCTCTCATCTCCTCCAGGGAGTACAAGTTGAGCTCCTCCAGTCTCTTCTCATAGGACCGTCCCCCCAGACCCTGTATCATCCTGGTTGCCCTCCTCCGGACCCTCTCAAGGAGTGCAATGTCTTTTTTCAAGTATGGCTGCCAAAACTGCATATAATATTCGAGGTGTGGTCTAACCAGGCAGTCATACAGAGGGAGTAACACCTCCTGCCTTCTTGAGGTTGTCCCCCTGGCGATGCAGCCCAGCATATGATTTGCTTTGGCTGCAGCCCTCCTACACTGTTCAGAGTTATTCATTTTGGCATCCACAACCACCCCAAGGTCCTTTTCCCCTGCCAAAACCTGTAGTTTCTCCCTTCCCAGAAAGTGCTCTTGAGTTGTGTTCCTAAGACCCAAGTGCAGAACCCTGCATTTCTTAGCATTAAAACTCAGTTTCCAGGTGTGAGACCACCTCTTCAGAGTTTCCAGGTCCCTCTGCAGGACTCTCCTCCCCTCCTACCCTCCTCCCCATCCACCACTGCCCCCAGCTTCTAGTCATCGGCAAAGAGGCTCATCTCATTCCTGATACCAATTCTGATTTCTGAGATGTAAGTGTTAAACAGGAGTGGACTCAGCACCGACCCTTGTGGTACCCCGCTAATGACCCTCCTAGGAGACAAAACCTCGCCACCAACCACCACCTTCTGACACCGCCCAGTTAGCCAGTTTCCTATCCTCCTAACAATCCATTCCCCCACCACCATTTCCCCCAGCTTGCCCAGCAGCCCAGGATATGGCACTGAATCACTCGCCTTGCTAAAGTCTAGAAAAAGGACATCCACTAGCCTGCCCTGATCCAGCACCTTTGTCACCCAATCACAGAACTCCACAAGATTTGTCTGACACGATCTGTCCTGAACAAAGCCATGTCTCCAAGTGGCCTGATTGAATTTCTGGCAAAACTGGCCGGCTTCAGTGTCGTGGCTGGGGCCTAGGCAGATGAAACATGCAGAGTGGCCATCCTTTTTCAGGGATCTGTTTGCTGCAGGCACACTTCGAGGAGCAGTAGGAAGACAAGGTTGGTGAAGAAGACAAATTTATCAAGGAGAACAGCGAAAATTCGATGTTTTATAATAGAAAAGGAAAAATAAAAAAGCACGGTAAGCACATGAAATGGTGGGCGACTGTAGCTGCAGAGTCCGTTAAGGTCCAATGTGTGTGGGTCAACGGCAAGAAAAGAACTGGGGTGGTTGTGGGGAACCACCCACCTATATAGGCTAGGCTGATGTCAGCCAACTGACATCGGTGGTGGGCAGTCCCCCGTGATAGACTGCTAGCTAAAAGTTTCCCGTGTGGTCCTAGCACCTGGTGGCTTAGTCCTACTGGTGTGACCTGCTCTACGAGCCTTCCTTGAAGTAAGCAGAAGTGGTCTTGTTGAAGATGGTGGGCCACTTCAAGAGAGGCTGGGACAGGCATGGGGGAAGTAAGGATCATGGTAGGGAGGATGGAAAGGTTGGGAGGAGTGGGGAGGGAGGGCAGGGTCAGTAGCTCAAGCTGTGGACCCTGCAGTACAAGCAGACTTGATAGACCCAATGGCCTTCTGCTGGCTTGTTCGTATGTTCGTATGTATGTTCATATGCAGAAAACTTGAAGCAATACTACTGTAGTGAAGAGAGGAACTAAACATTCTTTGAAACTGGTAAACATTATGAAGACGACAGATATTTCGGCTAAATCATGCTGAGCAGCAAAAAAGCAAAGGCATAACATTTCTAACGTTTCAAGTCCACATAGAAAGATGTTACCCCCCCCCCCCAAGTCTCTGATTGATGAAAATAATACCACACAGTTCTGTTCATGCCTTTATGAAGACTCTCAGCAGTGATTGATCAAGACGGAAGAATGTCCATACCCTGGGCTTAAAACAGAAAAGCAGCACCCAAACTGGAAAGTTCAGACGCTCAGTAATATGCCAAATGTGAGTTTGTTCCAAACACCATGAAGACGCTGCTCCTACTGCCGCTGGGCTTAATTCCAACAATGCTGTGTCAGAGAGAAAAGGCACTAATCGAACAAGTGATGGGGAGGAGGGAGCTGTTACGCGGGTGCTTTAGGCAATGTTTCCAGCCCACTTTAGGAGCTACGCATCTTGTAACTTAGTCCTGAAAATTACAGTTTATAGCCTTCTCTATACTGAGGGGTTCAGTCCAACAAAACAAGTTAGAAATACCCAGTCAAAGGTTACTGGGGCACCGTATTCAAAGGCAGCTTGACTCCCTCCTCTTCCTGTATCACACATTTTATTACAGTACCTTTAGTCCTCCTCCTCTGCCTCCGGTCCTGATTCTCCCCTTCTGGTGCCGAACTCCCTCTCAGTTTTTGACAGTAACTTAGCTACCTCCTTCACCTCAGAGAATTGATATGCCTGCTCACCGTATATGATTGTCAGACTGGCCAGCATACAGTACGTAGAAGGTGATGGACTCCTAGCTGCCAGAGCCGCATTTATACCCCATCAAAACATTTCCTCCTAAGACGCTCTGAGTAGCTGAAGTCTGGAAATGTGTATCTACACCTCTTGCCATTCCCAAGGACCTTTTTGTTTTGCTTTCTGTAACAACTCCTCTCTTTCTAACATGGTCCCCAGCACCAGCACTAAAGTGTATGGCAGCTGCTCATTAGTGACTGAGTGTCTTCTCTCTCTCCATGAGGTGTAATTCGGAAGGCCTATAAGATGGTAAAATCATCTTTTATTTGAAAATTGTCACCATGCCACTATCTCAGAGATTCTGTGGGGGACTCCTCTTCCACTAGCTTGAGCAAGCCCAGTAGTCTTACATGTGTGTTGTGTTTGGTGTTCCCATTGTTAGTTTTATTTAGTAGTTTATTTGGTATTTGGGTAATTTGTTGGGAGACAGTCCCACAAGAAGCAGCTGAAAATGTCAACTTTAAGACAACACTGATAAGCCATTACAAAAAATGTTTTATTTATTTATTTTGTTCTGTTTGGTAACCAGGTAAGGCCCAATAGGCACAAGTGCCTATTTTCAGGGCGATCTGAGAGCACTGGGGTGGTTAAATGACTTGATCAGTTGCACAGTATGCAAGTGGAGACTGTGGGAATCAAACCCTGATCTGCTGAATGTACCAAGCTCATTCAGAGCTCATCACTTTAACCACTATGCTATACTGCCTCCTGGGATACTTTACAGTCAATGCATTTTCAGTACGTAGTGCACTAGTATCTCATCTCTAATAGTTACAGCTGTGTTTACTTAGCAGGTACAATTTTAGTTCCATCTTATAAGTAAAATGTCTGTCAGTGTACCTCAGGCTTTTGATGATGGGTACCAGCGATCTCTGAGGTCAAAAGGGCCCCATTGCCTTAGGGTAGGGGGTTTCCATCCAGAGTCAGTGTATGTCATACGTATTGAAATGTTATTTAACTGTTATTTAGCTGCTCATTCATGTATTGTCTTGTTAAAAAAAGAAATGAATGTATATCCCTGGGTTGTACTGAGCCTTCCAATGTGGCATAGTAATGGAATAAAATAACTCCAAGGTAAGGTGGCCCAGTCAGTCACCGGCAGATGGACAGAAATGAAATAGAGTGAATGGGGAGGAGTCTCAGGGACTAACATGGTTAACTACCCTAAAGAAAAGCATGATGATATCACTGGCTGTAAATACAATGGTATGCCTATGAGAAAGAATAGGTGACGTGGCCAATTTGGGTTGGTGGCCCCACCACTAATGTCGCAGTGGACTGTCATGCTACCTACTTAACCATCAATGGTAGAAAAGGTAAAAGTTAGATGGCCTGGTGGTGTGGAGGGCTGAGGCATTGTGTGTCTTACCTCCTGCCATGCCAGCGACCCGTGTTCGGGAATGAGCATGGGCTACTGGGGGTCGTTGGGGTGAGAGAGGATTGAGCATCCCAGGGACAGCTCTCCTGTCCCAGGGAGGGTGATCAAGCCTTATCAGCCCATGACTGCCATCGGGTGGAGGCCCAGTGGTAGTGCAGGCATGAGCAACTTAAAAGGGAGGGGCTGTGGTGACGCCGGATGTGTGCAGCTCTATACACACATATGGGTGCCGCTGCACGGGAAGGGAGGGACAAGAAAAAAGTGGAAAATATGGGGGTCTGGGCTTTGTGAAGTCCTGACCCCTGTCCTTGCAGTCTGCCCTGCCACTCCAATCCCGAGGTCATACTGGATTTGTCTGCCGGAGGGGGAGGATGGCCCTCCCACCGTGCTGCGGGGGAAAATCCATGGGGGTATACGCTTCCAGATCAGGAGCAAGGTAAGGGATGTCCATGAGGCATGAGGACAGGGCTGATAGCTGCCCAGTTCTGCCTAGTAGGATAAAACCTTTTGTGGAAAAAAAAAGGAAAAAGGTTAAAGTTACATCAAGCTGCAACAGAGTCTTACCTCAAATTAATCTGCATGCAGGTGTTCTTTTGTGCGACCACACAGAAGCTGGGCTAAGTGTATTGGAACTAGAAGAATCATGGCCAAGAATATTGGAAAGGTTGAAACACAAAACAATGGCTCAACATCCCCATCTTTGAAAGGACTCCACAAAGTCAGCATTGTTTGCATTATTTGCACTTTTCATATGCACCTTTGTCACCTTACCATTTGCACTGAATGCCTCCAAGTTTGAAATAAGCACTTTATTATTGTTCATACAGATGAACTTTTAGTAATGATGTGGGGTGATGGAATGATTTGCATATGATTTACTATAAAAACAGGCTAATAGTTGAGACAATGCAAAGTAGTGACACGAAACAGCACCACGAGGGTTGGGGGTGTTACAAATGTTCACTTCACACAATAAATGTTTTAACCTTTCTTTGGTATGTTTCTTCCAGTACGCTGAGCCCAGCTTCTTTGTGATCTTACTTTGTTTTTTTGTACTTTTGGCTCTGTCCATGAATCCTGAGCTGCCTTCTTGCCTGTTCTTCTATGTGTTCTTTTGTGTTGACGTTGACTTATACGGTACTTTCTGTCTTACTCAGAATCCCAAATCTCTATAAAGTGCAAAGATCCTTGGTGCCACCAGGAGTACATGCTTGTTTCTCATCTATGGAACAGACATACAGGTCTTTTTTATTACTTAATGACTCCTGTTCCTACACTGCCAGTTCCTCCTTTCATCTCCCACATTCCCTCTCCCACCAAAGGGGCTGTACTTCTCCAGCTCTATCTCACCCAGCTCTTTATACCCTTGGTGGGGTCCAGCCAGTATGGCCACTTTTGGTCAGGAGACCAGAGAGGCAGAACAGAAATCAGAGCATGGCCCAAACATTTAAGATCATGGAGGGAGCTGGGGGGCATGAACTCTATTAATAGCACCCATGTTCATATTTTTCTCCCTTCTCTCAAACTAAGGGTCCAAAATTGTCTCCAAAAAGAAACCAAGGAATACAATGCAAACTAAGAACTAGTAAGGAAGTGGTATTTAATATAGGAACTGGGAGTAACAAAAAAGTTCCTGCCTAATACTGCCTCCCCCTCCCTTCTGTTTCTTCATTTTACAACACCTTACTACCCCTTGGCCACCAGGGTCTGAAGTGTCCTGGGTTTCTCCTTCCTCAGAGGTGGAGGGCATCTACTGGGGAGGTACTTCCATCTTCTTGCCATCTTGCGTACATTCTCTGGGCTCAAGATGTGATTCCAGGTCACTGGTATAGCAAGCAACTCCCCAGCTGCGGTGATGCCCAGCTCGACAGACAGGCAGGTCCTTAGCAAATTCATTGATCTTCTCCATCAGTGTTGGAGACCTCATATAAAGATATGGGGTCCAACCTTCAAAACAGCCAAATCTCAGCAAGCTGCTGAGTTGTGGCACAAAACCAGTGACATTTTCACAGCTTGATTGTTGTGTTGCTTGCAGTCATTTTCTAAAACAAAATACTAGATCTGTGATGGTTTTGTCCATTTAATGGCCGTTTGTGAGAGCGTTCCCCGTCAAAAGGCTGAAAATGGCACCAGTGGCATAGATAGAGGACCCTCTACCATCCAAAAGCCCAGCAAATGAATTTTAAATCTGTCATAAAATTAGAACTCCCCCAAATCAGAAATGGAACTTCAACAGAGCAAACGTAAAAAGGATAATAGATAAGAGGACTGTGTATTACAAGGCTATAATACAGTATCATCAAGAGGTTCTGTGCACATGTGAACCTCGAGAGTAAAGCTTGAGAGGTTCCAACATGTCCCCAGAACCTTCTGTAACTCCTGGGTGGTGCCACCCCCCAGTGTTACACCCTTGCCTACTACTCTGGACATAGGCTAAGGGGGTTGGGTTCGCTAACTTATAACATTTTTTAAAACCTTTGCGCAGTGCCTCCACTCAGGGTGATTTACGTGGGTGAGATGGTGCTAGGTGTAGCCCCCTGAGCTGCCACACCACCAGCGATGACCAGGTACCCTCCCTAGACATGCCCCAAGACACAACTCCCCACATTTTAACATTTTGAATTAAAGGCTCTCTCTAATAATATGCTCACACAAGATTTCAAACAACAACAAGATATTTATTTCTGGGGGAATAAAGGAGCTAGGAAAGGGAAACAGGAGGACTAGAGGATATCTTACCGTATTTACACATGTACAGAGATCATTTTGGATTTTGCTGGTGAACCCTCCAGCTCGGTGGCCACATGTTAACAGGCAGACATAAATCACATTTTACCATTTGACTTAAGACATCCAGAGCCCTGGCTATCTAGTTTCTGATAAATCATATGTTAAACATAATTATTAATATTACCCACACTGGTACCAGTCCCAGATACAGCAGAAACTCCGCAATCTCATACCATACTGGTTAAACAGATACCACAATCCAAGATGTTGCAGGCCTGATGGAGTTGCAGCTGGTCGAGGTGGCCAGCTATTAATTTGAGGGTGGGGGCAACTTGGAACCAGATTTTTGTAAAGCAGCAAATTACTATTTACAACCACAGCAGGGATTGCCCTGCACTTGCAGACAAATCAGGGATTGCCCTGCACTTTAGCAGACTTCTGAACATTCCAGAACAAACTATGTGGATCTTACATCCAGAACATTCAGCACAATATTCTAAAGTCCCATCCAATGCAATGAGAGTGATGCTTCTGTCAAGCATCCTAAACGCAGTTTAAACACGGTTACATCCAGTACTTTGTATACCAAAAGGCATCCATCCAGAGTAAGCTGGCAATGACACTTTTATCAAGCATCCCATACTTTAGTCACAGGCAGTCACATCCAGTACATTCTATATACCAAGAACATTATTCACAAGCAGAGTCCTATCTAGCATGTCTAGAGTTGTACACTTATTCAAGCAGTCTCAGACAAAATTTCGGTCAAACACGGGTACATTCTCATTAAGGTATCTTAGACATAATATGCTCTAAGCCTCCTGTCTCATGAAGTGGCAAACGCGTCTTGGCAGACAGCTCCACGATGGCAGGAGTCTAACCCATAGCTACACATTTATATGATTCACTAAGACCAGCATCTTGCTGCACCTGCAACTTAGCCATATGGGCCACAGACAAGATGCATCCATTACTTGAACTAGGCAGTCTCTTATGGGGTTAGTAGCCCAGATTGATGATTTCAATACTTCACACTCAACAGCACACATTTCTTAATGCGGCATGGAGCCCCCAAGATTACTTGCTTAGCTTCTCCCTCGCACCTGGGGGTACGAGGGTACTCACTCAGGTCCTCCACGGGTCTCATCCGAAATCGAAGGCATCCTGAAGACTTCTTCAGCTCTCTCACCGCTGAGGTACGTGGTCAGCACTCTCACCACTGCATGATGTCATCTGGTCTGGTTAGCACTCTCACCGCTGCTGGACATCTGATTCATCAGTCCACATCTTTCCCTGACGTGGGAAGGAAGGCTAGCCTCTGGAGGACAGTACTGGCAACCTCCAGACTAGCTGTTGCAGAAAGCTCAATTATTGTAACTAGTTAACTGTTAACTGAAGAAAATAACAAATGCCCTCTGAAGACTGAAAGGGCTTGAATTAAGTGGCCCAGGCCTGATGGCATGGCTAGAGCCTGAGCCCCTCCTCCATGGGGGGCTCCCAGCAGGCTGGAGCCTGCTCTACTGCTCTCTCTCAGCTCTGCATCTCTGAATCTCCCTCTGGATCTACAGACAAACTGGCAACATTGTCTCTTTATAGAGCTCCTAGCTCAACTCCTGATTGGTAGCAGGGGTGGGGTGACATGTCTCCAAGTTGCTGAAGGACCTGTCAATCAGAACACTCGAGGCACAATTGGGTTGTGGAATTTGCGCCTAAAATAATGTCCCTGTAAGCCCCCACAAGCACTTGGGTGCTTATCCATGAGATGCAGTGAATGTCCCACAAGTCCTGGCTATCTATTGCTGCAATTCCAATTGGCTGTACTGCTAGCAATGGCTGCTTAACCCACTGTCCCTTATAGCAGATTAGATACAGTCCTGAATAATGTCCTGGTGCAGCCAGAAAGAAGTAATTATTTGCCTCAAATGCCCCACAGTTCTATAGCTTAAAGGCTGTACTTGCAGTCACTGCACAGATGAAAAACATGGCTCTTTTACTTTTCCTGTCACTACTGCACTTATGCAAGCTCCCCTTGCAGCAGCTGACAGGCTGACACACAGAGTCACAGATACTGAAACTGCCAGGGAAACAGTACTCATTTTAACTTTAAACACTTTTCCCCACATGCACAGTATGTTCCCAACAAGCAGCAACAGTTCCAATATTTAAAACATTTTAATTCTTTACTTTTCAGCTAGAGCTGAACATAGTTACCCTGGAGGCAGCCAGACACACTGTTATGCATTATTCAGATGACCAGGGCCCTGCACAGGCATACTCAAATGAGTCCCGGTCAGAACTCCTTTAATTCCCATCTGAGCGGTCCCCCAGCAGGCTGTCCATGGTCACTGGGTCCCAAATAGGTGGAAGGGATCCCAGGACCCACAGCACAGTCCCCGAGGTGACTGCAAAACAAGCAGCTCCACATCAAAGGCTCCTAGCGCGCCAACATGACTCCCGCTGCCCTGAAGGCAGCACTTTTGCAGCGAGAGCTCGCGGTCAGCAGTTTAAGCCCCGAGGGGCTGGATTTTCATTTGACTGCAAGCTGGGGCACTCACGAGGGCAAACAGGACCGAGGAAGCCAGAAAAATTAGAGGCCAAGTCAGGAGAAGCCCGAGAGACAGTGGGAGAAGGACAGAACAAAACAGGCTAAGGGAAACCCAGAATGGCATTTCTAGGAACCCCCATTTGCAAGGGGGTTACACTTGAGATGGTATTTTAGCTAACTAATGACAGTCCCCCATTTGTTATTTTTTGCAATAATGAGATCTGAAAATATTTTAATTAAATTAAGCCAATTCGGGAGCTTTAAACATAGCCGCAACGCAGCTTTCATCTGGTGGCTCCCGCCACCTCCCACTACAGTGCCCACCCCTGGACCTGAATATAAAGCTCTGTGGGGCATTTTAATGCAGGAGCAGCTTTACTGAATGGTGTTTTTGTCTTACTGAGCCATTTTAAGATGGTTCTGTCAGCTGTGGCGATGACCGGCTTTTACTTTACATGACAGTTACAGTAAAACCTGGCTTATGGGTAGCTGTGAAGAGTGTGTGCGCAGCATAGGGAAGCAGCATTCTCATGCCACTGTGTTAGGAAATCCATCAATAATATTACAGGATCTCATAAAACTATCGATGAATATTAAACAATAGTATTAAGGGATCTCATTATCGATGGATGTCATTGATGGTATTATGGGGAAATAATTGTATGACTTTCAATAGTAATATTATGAATATTCATATATTACAAAGCTCCAAGTCCTGCTGGCCTTGACCCCAAACTACTGCACCTGTCTGATCCTACTATTGCTATTCCAGTCACATCTATCCTCAGTCATGCATTCTCCCAGACTTCGAAGTGAGCAACAGTCATCCCCATCCCCAAAGGAGACAACCCCTCCTCTCCTGGAAACTGTTGCCCTATGTGTCTTCTACCTACCCCATCAAGGATCCAAGAACATCTAGCCCTTTCAAAACTTTGTCCTTCTTAAGTCCTTCTCCTTTTTCCCCTCTTTCCAGTCTGACTTCCAGAAGCCTCACTCCACCTCCCTTCTCTGGCTCACTGACTCCATCCTTACCAGAATGGACCAGGGACTAATTATCCTGCAGTCTTGTTGATCTGGCTAAGTCCGTTGACACTGTTGCACACCCTCTTTTCCTGCACAAGCTTAAAAAGGCAGGTCTCAAGGACCACTCAGTCAGCTGGTTCCACTCTTATGTCAAGGGCAGGTCTCAAGCTGCCCGCATCAGAGACTCTATCTTCCCCTATCTTCTTATCTGCTCAGGAGTCCCCAAGGCTCTGTTTTGGGCCTGATCCTTTTCTCCAACTTCCTGATAACTTCCCTAATGCCTGTACCTCTGTGGCCATCCATATGTTCCTAGATGATACAGTGCTTTTCACCTCTGCTTCCTTCGCACCTGACCTGGCTGCTTGGCTCCAATCAGATTTCTTCAACATCCAGTGCTGGTTTTAGGCTAATCAACTGTCCCTCAATGCCAAGAAAGTGGACTCTATGATCACTGGCACCAGGCAGAGGCTAGCCAGACTATTGTCTTTCCCCTCCTTCCATACCCTTGATGGTGCATCAGTTGAGGATGTTTCTTATAAATACCTCAGGGTTCTCCCACCACAAGGCTCTTACTCCCTGGTCTACCCTGTCAGTTTGATCTAACCATGCTGCCTCTCTACCTCTCCTTAATCTCAGTTCTGGTCCCGCTGGCATCCTTCGCCCCATTCTCCTTCTCAGAGATGCAGGCAAATCACCTGAAAACTTGCACCCTGCCTGACCTCTCACCAGCTCCAACGTCCCCTGCCTTCAGGCCCTTTCCAGTGGTCCAACTTAGTAAATGGACAGTTGGACCATCAATCCTGCCACCCAATTTCAAGATTGGGCTCTCCGCCCTGAAATTCTCGGCCTCTGCCACCTCAGCGCATATCTCTCGATCACATATGTCCACCCGCATGTTTCAGTGGACATTCAAACTAACCAAGAAAATGCTAACCTTACTTCTCCTAATTGCTAGCGACATTGAGCCAAACCCTGGGCCCACTCCCCTCCCCTTTCCAACTCCCGAGGGGCCTACAAATGGCTCACCTAAATATCTGCAGCCTACTACACAAAGTAACCCTCCTGCGACCAATTGTCCTAGCTATAAAACCTGACATTCTGGTTATTTCAGAGACCTGGCTAAAGCCACATATCCAAGATGCCAGAATCTCTATCCCTAGCTACACAGTCATGTGGCATGACTGCCCAGGCAGTAAAAGGGGTGGAGGCATAGCTATGTACATTGCATCCTCCCTGCAGTTCACTCCTGTTATGCTATCCTTGCTCTTACAGTCCATCGATGCTCTGCTGGTAAAGACGTGCCCTCCCTCACACAGTCTCATTATTTGGAGGCAGTATAGCGCAGTGGTCTAAGGCTCTGAGCTGCAAATCTGGTGACATCCAGCAGACCAGACCTGGGTTTGAATCCCACAGCTTCCACTTGCATATTGTGTGACCCTGAGCAAGTCATTTAACTTCCTTGTGCTCCCAGGTTGCACCTGGAAACAAGCTCAGGCTTAGCGTGCCTCTCCTGGTTAAAGAATTTCCCCTTTCCCTTTCCCTATTTGTAGCTGGATGCTACTGTCCACCTGTCTCTCCCATGCCCTCCATCTTGGATCACCTGGGCTTACTAAAAATTCACGCAATGGGGGGGGGGGCAGCTCCATGTCCTTGGAGACTTCAACTGGAATTGGCTATCCAGTAGTAGCTCCAAACTTCGTAATCAGGTTGCCACGCTGAACCTGTCCCAAATGATCACTGACCCCATGCACCTAAACATAAAATCAAAGAATCATTCTCTCCTAGACTGGTCCCTTACCTCCCACCCTCACCAGATAGTTGCCTTAGGCCTCTTATCCAAACTCCGTAAGTGATCACATGATCTTCTCGGTAAGGAAGGTCTTCAGACCAAAGACCCCTGCCCCCAGAACCCTTCTCACCCACTCCTACAAAACCCTGGACCTTGCCTCTCTCTCCTAAATGACCTGGATAACACAGACTGTTCCTTCATTTCCTGGGCCTCCTCTATCGATTCTGCCCTGGAATACTTCAAATCCAGGTTCCTGGCCACCTGGGACTTCTATGCCCCACTCAGATGGACTCGGATGAGAGGCGCCCTTCTGCTCTGGGTCATGGCTGACATCATAGCACATCTCAGAGCCAGGGACCAAGCCTGGAAGTCTTTCAAAGCCATTGGCTCATATGTGGCTCATGTAAAGTACTGCACCTTATGAAATGCATGCCCAAGGCTTCTCCAGCTGGCTAAAGGTCACTACTTCAAAGCCAACTTCCACACTAATCTTAATCACCCAATTAATTCTGGAAGGTGGTCAAATCACTGTTCACCCCCCTTTGCAGCCCCAACCCCTGCTCTAAGCATAGGTGGTACCGCAGTGATGGTGCCCCTTGCAGTGGCCTCAGAATTCAACTCTTTCTTCATTAGCTGTGCCTCATCACTTTTGTCCTCCCTCCTGCCTTCCCCTCAAATTTCCTCCCTCCAAACCCCCCCATCCAAGCTTCCCCTCCCTCCCCCTCCTTCTCCTTCCGTCTGATCTCAGCGAATGAAGTTTACAATGCCCTGCTTGCCCTAAATCTCTCCAAGGGAAAATGCCCCACTGGGCTGGACTCTAAAATGCTATACCTGCCCACCTTTGTCATTGTTCTACTCCCGTCCAAGATTTTCAACCTCTCTTTCTTGCTCACCTGTGTCCCCTCTACCTGGAAGCATGCCACTGTCATTCCCCTCCCTAAATGCAGAGACCCTTCTGCCCCGGCAGCTATTGTCCTATCTCCCTCCTTCCTGTACTAGCTAAAATCCAGGAACACCTAGCCCTCGCTCATCTATCTGACTCTCAACTCCTCATCCTTCTTCTCCCCATACCAGTCTGGTTTTAGGAAATCCTACTCCACCGCCACCTCCCTCCTCAGGTTCACTGACTCAGTACTTACAGATATTGATAAAGACCACGTCACCTCAGCTATTTTTATGGACCTGGCAAAGGCGTTTGACACAGTCTCACACTCATTCACTCCTACTGTCTAAACTCTCATTTGCAGGGCTTTCTAGCATGGCTACCAGTTGGTTCCACTCTTACCTGGTAGGTTGGTCCCAATCTGTCAGAATTGGTGACTCCACCTCTGCCTCCCTCCCAGTTACCTCTGGTGTACCCCAAGGCACAGCCTTCGGACCACTATTGTTCTCCATTTTTCTTAATGACCTACCTTCTGCCTGCCCCCATTCATCCATTCAAATGTATGCAGATGACACAGTAATGTATATCTCCGGACCCACTCCCACTGAAGTGGTGACCAGTCTGCAGCAGGACTTCAATGATGTTCAGCTCTGGTTTTGCTCAAATCAGTTTTATCTCAATGCTAAGAAAACTGTCTTGATGACCTTCGGCACAAGGCAGAGGCTTTCTTGGCTTCCCACCACCCCTACTTTCCACACCCTGGATGGGACTCCTCTGGAGGTCTGCACCTCCTTCAGATACCTCGGGGTCTGGCTGGACCAACACCTCTATTTTTCTGCACATATCACTGCTCTCCTAGGAAAGCTGCATCCTAGGTTGGGCGCCCTATACTGTAATCAAGGTTGCATCCCGCTGCCGGCCCGCCATGCAATTGTGCAGAAAATGATCCTCCCTATTTTGGACTATGGTGACGTTGTCTACAGTGCCATTCTCAAGTCCACCCTAGCCAGACTGGACCCCCTTTTCCACTTCTTCTGTCGCTTCACCCTTGACTGTCCTCCCTCTACTCACCACTGCATCCTCTACCAGACCCTTGACCTACCCTCACTCCATGACTGGCACAAAACCTACTGTGCAAGGCTAACTGCAAAGTTCTGGTCCCAGTTTCTACCACCTTATCTCTCCTCGGTCCTAACTGCTGCATCGCCTCCAGCCTACCCCCTCAGAAACTTTGACCAATGTCTCATGGCTGTCCTGCTCATGACCACCATAGCTGGCCAGACCACCTTTAGGCACTGTATGCCTAAGTTGTGGAACTCCCTTCCCTCGGAGGTTCGGCATGCCTTCCCCAGCCAGCACCTCAGCTCCCTCCTCAGTACTCACTTTGCCACTGCCTGCTCATGTGCCTAAATCCTGTTTTGCATTAACCCTAACACGTCCTTGCTCTGGTTATACTTGAGCAGAACTGTACTTAGTATATTTTTAGTGCCTTGCTCTCCCATCTGCCACCGTAATTTGTCTGTGGCCTCACTAGCAGCTGCCGGGTTGCCTATTCTTACCCTGTAGCTAATTCGTATGTACTAAGCTCTCTATTCCAGTGTGACTTTACTTTTGCCTCTGTACCTATGCACTCTCTTTAAATATGTAAATAGGTATGTATTTTATGCATGCTCTGTAACTATGTATGTACTCTCCTCTACCCACTCTCCCAGGATACATCTGGAATTGAGTACTCTGCTCAGTTTGCCTTCCTGGTAAAACTTTTAAATAAATAAATAATCACCCATCCATTCTTCATACATCAAATGAGGAGCCATGGTGTGGCACTGTGGCTACTGAGAAATTTGCAGCCAAGTTCTAAAGTGTGAAATTAAAATAAAACACTACAACACCAGTGAGAAAAGTGTGTACATTTATTAAATCCAGAAGACAATGCTTACTCAGATGAACCTGTGCTACTTCTAGAGTTAAGGGTTACTTGACAGACACTCCCCCTCAGCCATTCTATTGACAGCTCTCACATGAACGAGCAGATTCGCGCTATCCTCGAGTCGCATCAGGTTACATAGCCACTAGTAAAAAAAAATCCATGTTGCAGCACATTTAAAGACGACGATCCTGGCAAGGGTTGGTGTAGATGGTGAGCAAAAAAACACAATTATGTTTTGAACTAAGAGACTGAGGAACATAATTAAGCATAGGATATTACACAACATGTAACTGGCTTCCTATTTATAAGCTGACAATCACAATCTGGTTTGTTGCACTGTTGCTTTAAATAACAAAGAACCTAAATTAATCTTCATCCTGTTGCTTAAGGATGAACAATTAGATTTCTTGTACAATGTACAATGATGTGTCCTTGAAGGGAGATCTGCCATAAACCTAAGTGAACTATTATAAGTTGAGTTTAGATTTGCAGAACCTTTTCACTTGTTGCAGTGTAAATCGCAAATTAAGCAATAATACTTCGACAGGGTGTAATAGGTGGGATAACGTCACGCCTCAGGTGGTTGCAGGCCGAGTGCATCCAATAACTGAGGCGTGACATTATCCCAAACAACACACACCCTGGAGGGCATTATTGCTATTATATAATGGCTCGTTGTTATACAGAATTTAAAAAATCATTTTAAAGATGTTTTTGTGTAGAAAAATATTTTAATTTTTTAAAAGAAGATGAAACAATGAAGCACATCAACACATCATACAGCAGATCATCAAGCAAAAGTTCATCTCCAGGTTCACAGTGAGGCTGAGACTAGCCCAGTGATGTTGTACTGGGATAATAGCACGGGTCCAGCCCAAGACTGACCAATCAGAGTCCAGGATTTTTTCTTGCCATTGTATAAGCTATAATCAAGTAATCCAAAAATAAAATCAGGGTTAAGTGTCCTTTTAGAATCATCAGTTAGAAACTGTTTAACCTTGTACGTACAACTGTAACCCCCCCTGTTACCTGGGGTTACTAGAATCCCAGTAAGACCTAGTGGTAGGTAGGGAAGGCAGCTTGTAAAACTCCAGTTAAATGGATTTCACACTGTCTCACTCTGTTCTCAGTCTCAGCTGAGACTGAGGGATGACATCACCATAGAACTCTCGCAGCTGCATGAGCCACACTGGAGTGCTGCAGTGGGAAGTTAGGATAGAATGTTGGGGATTTTTGAACAGAGTCTGTGTGCAGTCTTGGAGAGAGGAAGTAGCACAGCTGTCTGTGTGCAGGCTCTCAGAGCCTTAAGCTCTGTTTTAGAGCTACTGTAAGGGAGGTGTGTGTTTCCACCGAAAGAGAAACACAGTAAGCAGATTGTGAAGTGGTGGAGACTGCTGTTACTGGTCCATGTGCCCCATCCCTGAGGGAATGGGGGTGGAAAGGTTTGCCTGTCTTCCAGGGGCAACCCTCCTGGTTCCAGCTAAGGAAGAAGCTGCCTTATTTCAAGTTGTGCTGCGGCACCAGAAGCTGTGGGAGAGAAATTCCCATGAGGAATCGCCTGTGGGGCACCTGCAACCAAAGGGTGAGTTTGCTCTAACAGAGGGCCTATGTTTTCACCTGTACTGTTGGAATGTGGGGATTGGATTACTTAATTTGTAGGAGGTCTAGTGTAATAGACATTTCTGGTTAATTCAAGTAGGTTCAAGTCCAGCAGAAGGAGTAAAGTAAAGTGGGGATTGGACTGCTAAATCAGTGGGAGGCCTAGAACAAAGGGCTAAGTCAAGTAAAAGTATGTTCAAGTCCAGCACAATGGGAAAGCAAGACAAGTAGAGGAAATGTGATTTACATTTAGCCTTAATCTACATTGCCAAGCTTTACAGAATGAGATGTTTAATGTCCAGAGAAATGGATGGGTATGAATTGTGGAAGCGAGAGGTGGGAGATCCCCCATCAGTAGTAACCAAATTCACCTCTACGGATTTGCTCTGTGGCACCTTTACTTTCTCTCAGGTACTTGGCCAGTGCCTGAGGACAGTACCCAGACGTGGGATTAAAAGGAAGTTTTCCTGATAGAGCTGAGGTGCTCTTAGGTGGTTTAGGGAGCCACCAAAAAAGATTTCCATGACATATGGAAGGTGTCCGAGTGGCCGGCAAGGGAGCCGAGCCTGGGAATCCCAGATAGTGTACAAGTTCAGGCTGTGTACCCAAAGCAGCATGCAAGTCCAGGCTGTGTGCCCGGTGGGTTCAGAGTCTGAGGGCTGGAGTGTTGAAGAAGTGTTTCTGATTCTTTTTAATCTGCATTACCAGAAGTGTAGCCCCGTGGGGTCCGTCTATGCTTTGTTTGTTCTGCTTGGATGTGAATAAAAGCCACACTTTAGAATCCCATTCCTGATATTGGACATTACAGTTATTGATTCCTGTGTTCGGAATTACTTGGGTGCCCCTGTGCAGAGTAGCCAAACCTAGCCTTTGTGCCGAGTAACCTATTCTTCCCCGAACCCAGTCCCCACCTGGTACTGCTGTCAGATTTAAACGGCATACCACCTATTGTTTGTAAAATAATGAGGGTGGGGCTTGCACAACCCAGTCTCTGATGCATAACTTTAATGATATTGGTAATATGACTTTCAAAAAGTAAGGCCAGAATCCAAGGCAATACTCAAGTATTTGAAGTTGTCAACTAAGTCAATTGGTTCACCTTGGCGAGATATATATATATTTTTTTTTTTCAATTGTTTAACCAGGAGTGGCACACTAAGCTGAAAGGTTGCTTACAGGTGTGACCTGGGAGCACAGAGAAGTTGAGTGACTTGCTCAGATTCACAAGTGGGGCCCGTGGGATTCAAATCCAGGTCTCCAGACTTGCAGCTCAGAGCCTTAAACCACTGCACTATACTGCCTCCCAAATCTACTATCTACTATAGGAGCTACTAATTCCTGTTTCTTTTTTGAACTAGCAAAGATCATAACTTTTGTTTTCTTTGTGTTTAAAGCCATTTTTTTAGATAATAACCAAGAAAGAATAAGAAGAAAATCACTTTGAACTATACTGACCGCATCCTGTGATTTATTGCTAGAACTAAAAATAACAGCTTCATCAGCGTAGAAAACAATGGCAGATTTTTTTTTACATGCATCAGAGTTAGAATCCCTCTACTCCTCCCTTTCTCTCCCATCCTCCATCTGTCAGTGCCAGGTGTCTCTCTCTCTCTCTCTCTTACTGTGCCTCCTTTATTTTCAAATTCTGGTTTGGCTCCCTCTCACCTCACTTCTTATTTATTGATTTATTTAGAAACATAGACTTTGATGGCAGATAAGGACCACTTGGCCCACCTAGTCTGCCAGTTTCCCTACCTACAGGATAAGCCGCAGATCCTAGTTAACCAACAGCCTTTTTCTTCCTACACCCCACAAGAATTGCCTTATGTCTGTCCCATGCATTCTTGATTTCTTCCACAGTTTTAGACCCCACAACCTCCTCAGGAAGGCTGTTCCATGCATCCACTACCCTCTCTGTGAAAAAATACTTCCTCACATTGCTCCTGAACTGCCCCCCTCTATCTTTATCTCTATTTATTTATTGTTTTATATATTAGTTTTTATTGATCGGGAAAGGAGAACTAAGTAATTCTGCCTATTTTCAGCCTCTTCCTGGGAAGGGGGAGATACAGATGGAAACCAACTGACATTGAACCAGATTAAGCTGTTGGTGATATTGAATGGGGGAACTTTGGCCAGGACACCTGGGAAATTCCCCTATTCTTGCTGCATGGGGTGCTATACTTCTTGTAAGCAGGAGGGAAGAGCCCAGTTTGGAGATGGACAGAGGAGGAGGAGGAGGAGGAGGTGGAAAGCACAACGGGACTCACAGTGCAAATGGATTTGCAAACATTGAAAAACAAGATGCTTCATCTTTACCAAATGATGATTTCATCAAAAAGACACCACCGACAGAGATAAATAATGAGGAAATGGATTTTCTACAAGCGGAAAGGAGACTTCAAGAAGAAATGGAATATAAAAAACAAAAACTGCGAGACTTCCGGTGACGTCAGTATAGATGGCAGACTGATCCTACTACAGCTCTCTCGGGGCTACTCCTACATCTAACCCCATCTGCGATCCAAGCTGGCTTCCAGAGGAAAGCAACGCAAAATAGATGACATGATGACTCAAACAAGGCAGCATCTGAAGGATTCTGTGGCAGAAGGAGAGCAATCGGGCCAAACTGGCAATGAAGCCGAGGCACCAGGCCGCAGCTCACCGCAGCTCTCAAGTACTGCAGGCTCAGATCCGGTGTTGGAGGACAGTTCGGATGAAGAAGCGGCGTTTACTATAACGTCCAAAAAATTGTATAAACAACTGCATAGATTGGGCAATACCCTTACCCGCATCCAGGAAGACCTTACTGCAGTAAAAACAGAACAGCAGCTTCAGAAAAAAACAGATCACCGACCTTGAGCAAAATGCGACTGACACCTCGAAAGCCGTAGACTTGCATAACGGTGCCATACTTCAGTTGCACGACCGAGAGGTTTGGCTCCAGCAAAAATTGGAGGATTTAGAGAACCGTTCCAGGCGGGTAAATATTTGAATTCATGGGTTGCCAGAGGGCACAGAAACTGGCAAGTTGGTTTCTTTTATGGAAGGTTTTTTGAGAGAGATTTTGGGGCTGAAGAAGGACTTTCCACTTAACATCATTAGGGCCCACCGCTCCCTATCAGCTCGGCCGACAGATCCAAAAGTTAGGCCTCGATCAGTAATCATAGCATTCCTAGACTACCGCACTAAATCGGAGATACTAAAATGAGCATGGACGAGGAAGGAGATTCAATTTGAAGACGTGCGGCTATTTTTTGAACATGATTATGCTCCCGCCACAATGGATCGGAGAAGAAAGCTGTTTTCTATTGTCAAGTAATTATGGGCTAATGGAGTCACAGCTCACTTAGACTACCCGGCGAACTTGAAGATAATATCTGATTCAGGTGTACGTACTTTCCCTAAAATCTCGGAGGCCGTTGACTACTTGAAGCAGTGGGATATTTCAGTAACTTCCCTGCTGGACCCAGAGACGATTAGAGAATTATAAGGACGGCGATGGTACACAGTGCCTGGACCGAGGGGAGGGAAACAGACAAGATCCACTTTAAGCAACCATGCAGACGCACCTCCTTTAGACCAACTCGAAGGATCCAGGGCTCCAGTTTCTCCATAGACCTCCTCCAGGCCGCAGCGTTCAGAAAGAAGCTCTAAAAGGAACAGAGGACTGAAACAAAAAGCTTCAATGAAAAACTCACAAGAAGCAATAAAGTGAAAGTACACAGACGGACTGGCCATATGTTTGAATTACAGATCTTGTGAGTAGGGAAGCCGGGCGAGGGGACATTCTGATACCCTGGTCTGTGACAGTACTGACTGAGTCTCTTGGGACATGATAGAGTGTAAAGGGGGGAAGGCATATAACTGGACAAAGGGTAGAAAGGGGAATAATTGACCAATTATGGGTGAAAGCTGGTTTGCCTCCTGAGGAATAGCCTTTATAACTAGGTTTATCGAGCGCTGGAATTTCAGAGAGGCCATTGCTTTGATAGATACTCATAAGGGATGTTGGGGGTGGGGAAGGTTTACTTTACCAACCCTTTCTTTGTCCCCCTTGAAATTCTCGATTAGGGGCCAGCTTGGCAGACAGATAATACTGGAGAAGGAAGGTGGATAAAAGGCAAGATGGGGGGGTGTACTTTGAGGGAGGGGGCCACTCGGGAGAGCCATATGGGGCTGAGTCAGTTCCTTTAAGTGCTGACAAGATTCATTTTCCTCTTGCCCATTTGGGCTTGAGCTCGGTGTAACTAACTGAGTTAAGCCAACCTACCCATTTATCATCAGAAAAGGTGGGGATTATATTCACGTTTGGAAGTGGTAAATTAAAAGTTGCCCCAGTTTTTCTTTTTTTTTTTTTAAAAAAAAGGGGGTTTTGTTCTACTGTTTCATTAAGACTTTTGTTAAAATTAGGGTTAAAATTAGTGTTTTGAAATGCCTGGACGGACTTTGGGTGAGGTCGTGGGGGTGGGGAGGCTGGGGAGGATATGGAAAACAGAAGATTCAATTGTTGGCTGGTTTAGCTGGCATTGACATTTACATTCTATAATGTTAAGGGCCTCAACAGTCCAATAAAGAGGGCGAGGATACTACAGGAACTAGGTAAACACCAGGTGGATGTGGCCTTTATTCAAGAATCACACCTTAATGAGGTGGAATAAGCTAAGCTTCGCAGAATGTGGGTAGGAGAAGTTTATGGGGCACCCTGGCCACAACATCCACATAGAAGGGGAACAGTGATACTGCTTAAAAAGATCTCACCGATAAAAGTCTTAAAAGTGGAAATGGACCCCATGGGTCGATATGTATGGTTATGGGTAACAGTATACGGGGTGCATTGTGTTTTTTTTAATTTATATGCCCCAAATGTATCTAAGCAAAACAAACGGTTCCTCAAAAGAGAGTTGCTGAATACCCTGGAGGACTCAGAGGCCTTGCATCTTATTGGGAGGGATTTTAATAGAGTGATCTTCCTAGATGGAATAAGAGGGGCCCTGCAATGCCGGGGGGAGGGCAAGCCAACTATCTTAGACGTTTAATATATGAATTGGGTCTGAAAGATGCATGGAGACACAAACATCAGGGAGAGAGAGATTTCACCTTCTACTCCCCTAGGCACTAGAGCTACTCATGGATAGATAAGTTTTTATTGTCGGGAGAAAGTTTGTCCTATGTCCAAGCCTCTAACATTTTGCCTATGACATGGTCGGACCATGCTCCCTTGCATCTAGTGTTGCAAATAGCCCCGTCTACTAGGAATTCAAACTGGCGTTTAAATACTGGATTTCTGAACCCCATTGAATTTAAGAATAAGTTAACAGACCATGTTAAGATGTTCCTGGAGACAAATGGAGAAGGAACCACAGCTCAGTTGGTGGTTTGGGATGCAAAAAAGGCATATCTTAGAGTGCAGATTATTTCTTACAGCTCAAGAGAAAAACAGAAAAGAGAATAATCTCTGAGAGACATAGAACAAGCTCTGAATGAAGTGGAGTTCAGGTACAAGTTGACACTTGATCCCAGGGACAAGCAGGTCTGGCTCAAGAGGAAAATGGCGCTTACGACTCTTTCAGCCAGACAAGCTGAGGGCATGATTCGTAGAATTAATCAAAAATATTATGTAGAAGGGAACAGGACAGGGAGAGTCCTGGCAGTGGGCATGAGGAAACAGGTGGTAAACAGAACAGTGAGAGGGATTAGAATACAAAAAGAGGGAAATAGGTTAACAGAAGATCCGGTGAGGATTGCAGGAATTTTCTCTGATTTTTATAAGAGTCTGTATGGTTCTGAGGTCGAAGCCTCCCATCAGGCAAAGGTGGACCAATTTCTGGACCCCTTACCCCTGAATTTTTTGGAAGCAGAAGAAAGGGAGGGTTTGGAAGTGCCCATCACTAGACAGGAGCTCCTGCAAAAAATCAAAGATTTAAAAAATGGGAAGTCACCAGGGTTAGATGGCTTACCTTCAGAGTTTTATAAAATCCTAAAGGAAGATTTAGTGACCCCACTTCTTGCATGCTTCCATTACATACAAGAGGGAGGTGAAGTTCCGGATTCATGGAGATACGCACAGATATTAGTAATTCATAAAGAAGGTAAGGACCCGGAGCAGTGCGGCTCATATCGACCTATTTCTCTACTGAACGTAGATCTTAAACTGTTTACGGGAATTCTGGCAGATCATTTACAAAAAGTGGTTACTAAGCTAGTTCACCCAAATCAAACTGATTTCATATCGGGGAAATACCTATCAGATAATATTAGGCGACTATTAAACATTATCTCGGCCCAGACACCACAGAAGGACTTTCAATTGGCGATATCTATGGATACAGAAAAAACATTTGATAGAGTGAATTGGAGTTTTCTCAGTAGCACGATGGAGAGGATGCAATTTGGCTCTAAATTTCTAGGGATAATTCAAAACCGTATAAGAACCCTCAGGCTCAAGTTAGAGTGAATGGAGTAAATTAAGGGAGGTTCCCTATATACAGGGGCACCCGACAGGGATGTCCACTTTCCCCAGTTTTGTTCGCTATCTTTCTCGAACCTCTGGCAGTGGCGGTCCGTCAGAATGAAAATATAGAAGGGGTAAGGACAAGGTCCATGGAACAGAAAATAGCACTGTATGCGGACGACTCCATTTTCTTTCTGGGAAATCCAGAAAGGTCTCTGCTGCACTTGCTTTGGGTCCTCGAATCCTTTGGTGTAGTTTCGGGGTACTGCATCAACTATAACAAATCAGAAGCTCTGATCTTGAGCGGGAACAGTTCACCGGAGTTCCGACGGAATTTCTCATTTATATGGGCCAAAAATAATCAGATGAGATATCTGGGGATAGAGGTCACTACACATTTACCTAGACTGTTCTGTATCAATTATAATAATTTATGGAATGATATGCAGAAGGATATGGCTAGGTGGACACTGCTCCCTCTGACTCTGGCTGGTAGGGTGGATTCCATGAAAATGAATCTGCTGCCAAGGTTTTTATTCCTTTTTTCTACATTACCAATCTCTAACCCAAAGGAATTTTGGTATAAAATAGATTCAGGCATAAGTAAATACATATGGGCCGGCAGTAGGCCTCGGATCAGACTTTCCACGCTTCAAAATTCCAAGTCTCAGGGGGGCCTTGGTCTTCCTAAAATGAAGGATTATTATCTAGCAACCCAGATGGGAGGAGCACGTATGTGGGCTAAACAATGCTTAGACTTTGGGTGGTATGAAATAGAAAATGGAGGGGGGTGCCCCGTACTCTTGTTTGCCTTACCTTGTCTAACACTCCCAAGACAGTTGCTTAACAGACTTAATAACCCCTGGATACTTCACACTATAAACATACTCAAGGCAGTTAGAGGCAGAATGGGAGAAGGGCTGGGAATTAGGGCCATTATCTTTAATCAGACACACTCTAGACTTTATTCCTCCACAGACAGATGTAGGGTATGAAAAATGGGAAAGGAATAAGGTTACAAGATTCGCCCAGTTGGTGGAGGTCGGCATCCTTATGTCTTTCCAGCAAGTCCAGACTAAGTTTAAGCTCCCCTGGACTGAGTTTTTTAGATACCTGCAAATAAGACATAATCTAAATGTCCCAGGCCTGATAGACTTAGTAGCAAAACAAAGAAACCCGTGGGAGGACTTCATTTACAACATGGTGAGAATAGACTTCAAAGAGAGGTTCATTTCTGATCTTTATGCTCAATTGATGCACATAGAGATTATCCCACTGGGTAATATTAAAGAGGCATGGCATAGGAAGGGAGTAGACCAGATAACTGAGGAGGCCTGGAGAGAAAGAGTGGAGGTGGGATGGAGGGTGACTTCTTCACCTACTTGGCGTGAATTTTATTGGAAGGTCCTGATCAGGTTCTTCCACACCCCAAAAATGACCAAACATTTTCATAAAAATGAACACAGATAAATGCTGGAGAAATTGTGGTTCAGTGGGAACTCACCTACATATCTTTTGGGGGTGTCCAATTATAAAAGAGTTCTGGAATCAGATAAGGAGTACCACTAATACCGTACTGAAGGTGAATATTCCTGAAGACATGAATGAATGGATATTGGGCTTACCCACGGTTCTCTGTCTCCCAGTTCCTAAAAGGAAACATACCCAAATTTTCATTGTAGCGGCACTCAAGTGCCTCACAGCACACTGGCTCAAGGGGGAACCTCCCACGATGGCAGAATGGCCTAACAGAGTAGATTCCATATATGAGATGGAACACCTAACTGTGAGGCTGGGCCTTCGAGAAGAGAAATTCCGAGACCTTTGGCACCCCTGGTTTCTCTGGAAATATGTCCCTGACTATTAATTGGAGTGTTGGCCACCTGCCCGAGGGAAGACAAAGTTTAATATAGATCATCCCCATCAGATGGCTTATTGCTCCCTCCCTCCCCTCTACGTGTCCTTCTATATACCTCTCCATAACCCTGTGGATATCAGAAAAGTTCTATTTGCGAATTAAGGACATATTAATTCTTCCTTACCTCATTGATTTCCTCAAAGTGTTCTAGGCGAATTAAATATTTTTATTTAAACTGTTAATAGCTTAGTGTCTTGGAAAGATGTTCAGTTGTTGACTAGACATCAAGCTGGTTGGATTGTATTTTTTCTTTTTAAGTTATTAGAAATAGAGTACTAAGACTGTAAACTTTTACTGGAAAAGTTAAGTTGATACCACTCTTAATTGAATGAGGAATGGATGCTTACATAATGTGATAATATAATTGAACTTTAAGATTTACTATGTCCATTCATGTACATCTATTATGGTTTGAATACCATAGTTATCGAATTTAACTGAAATGTACTCTAACTTTTTGAATAAAGATGAGTTAAAAAATCTGCACGATCAAATGTAAGAAATAGAAAAAGCTTATTTTATTGAGAAAACTAAGCTGGAAGAAGAAAAAGAGAAAAGGGAAAATTAATTTCTGATGGTCCATCCGAAGGAAAGGAAAAAAACAAAACAATCCAAAATTCTTTATTTTGGCACCCAACAGAAAGCCCCGGATTTGAACTCCGCACCTATTAGGCAGGACAAGGTACTAGATCAAAACAGAAAATGGAAACCCAAAACAGCCCTTCAGAAAGCAGGCTGGTTAAGAACTAAAGAAGGTAAATGGATTCCTGACCCCAGTATAGCAATACTGGAAACATCTGAAAATTTTCACAACATGGACAAAAACATTTCACAGTCATCAACAGACCACCAAGGAATGCCAACATCAAATAAGAAAAATCCCTGCACTGAAACGAAAAACATCTCAAACTTCCCAACTTAGAGGTACATCCTCTTACTCCCCTATAGAAAATACAGGGGGAATTTTCTTTGAAGCTTTGAGATTAATCAATTAAACACTGACATGGTACACACCACCGTTGAGTCAAGGGTTACAAATGATAATGAGAATGGCACATAAAAAGAATCATAAAAAAATGAGCAACCAGTAGCTTATACCAGCTTATTTCAAATACCTATGCCTATTTCAAAAACCTATCGAAATGGCCACAAGACGGCATGCAGTTTGACTACGATATCTAGGAGGTATGGAAACACCTCCAGACCATTTTTTGTTGGGAAAACTTTGATGAAAAATGCCTCAGGATTTGTATCACACAATGTTTAGGTGCTCATACATGCACCTGGGGAGAGCACCTATATCAGCTTTCAAACTGAGCAACTATTAGACAGGCTTTGAACTATGTATACTTCCCCAAAAAAATACACCTCTATAGTCCCCCTTCAAAGCTATCCCATTAACTAAACCCACTTTCAAAATGATCACGGTGCTATTTAGGAATGAAAGGCTCAATATCTCAGATGTAATATGCTGGTTAGACAACCGGTGTGGTATTCAGGGTACCCCAGACCCATTGATTGGTGGTGAGGGATTCTGGACGGGGGGGAGGTGGAAATTCTGGATCAAGCTCAGACAAACAGACTACGGCATTCAACCCTCCCAAATTGTTTTTATTTGGGACAAGACAAGGGGATTTTGTTTTTATCAAGGCCAGCCTAGGGCATGTTATAAATATAGCTCCCCCAGACACCGTAGCAGTAATTGCGAAATACTCAAATGTGTACAGTGTGGAGCTGTGGGACATTCTGGTTTCCGTTGCACTTCAAAGCCAGGAAGTAATCTTTGTGAGGAGTAAGGGCATCATTTTTCAAACTGTCCTTGGGCTGTTCACACTACAACAAGCACAGACTATGGGGAACAAGATTGTTATTTATTTATTTGCTTTTGTTAACCGAGTAAGTACATTAGGCAAGAGGTCTGCCTATTTTCAAGTACGACCCGGGAGAGTACAGTACATAATCCAGAGACTTAACACAAAACAGTTACAGATCATTGTCAATAACAGGTATCAGCCAGAAATGGACATACATTTGAATAACTTATAACAAGCAAGCACAAGTAGCAATTACATAACAGAGATGTCCATCACAGAGAAAATCAAGGTAAACAACAAGCAGTAGCCATCCTCGCAGGGATGGATAGGACCAATGACTCAGTCAGGGAATTCAGTACAGTGACACCTAGGTAGAGCAGAATAAGGATAAGTAGGAGGAGAACTGGGATGCTTAGGTATAGTGGCAGGAGTTGAGTGCATGAAGGTGGGAAAAAAGTGCAGACTTAAAGGCAGAGTGAGATAAGGACCTCCGCACAGCTCAGGGCCCACCAACCCACGAGTCCCCCCCTACCGAGGAGGCCTTCTCCCTCCTGCCTGTCTCTCTAAAAGAGGTGGAAGACCTACTGCTGCAACTGGACACCAGGAAGGGAGTAGGCTCTGACTTCATAGAGCCATGCTATCTGAAATGTGCCTACCATGTGCTTGCAGTGCCAATCACCCACCTATTCAACATGTCACTCTCAGAGTAGCCTCCCCCCCAATGGAAAATAGCCCATGTCATTCCTCTATTAAAAGCAGGTGACCCCTGCAATCTAAATAATTACAGACCGATCTCCCTCCTCCCCATCCTGTCTAAATTACTAGAAAAAATAGTGTGTGGCCAGCTAGGGGTATACTTAGAATCCAGTAGCCTATTAAACCAGGTTCAATCTGGATTCAGAGCAAAGCACAGCACCATAGCAGCCCTAGCTAAGGTGACCAATGATTGGCTCCTAGACCTTGACAACAAGAAGCATGTCTGTGCCATTTTCTTGGATCTTAGTAAGGTATTCAACACAGTCGATCACAGCCTGCTTCTTTCCTCCCTAAGCACCTTAGGCCTGGACCATAAATCTATGTACTGGTTTGCAGACTACCTTGGAGAACGGAAACAGCAGGTTAAAACTGAAGGTGATCTTTCTCCATTAAAACCTATGCTGAGGGGCGTGCCCCAGGGCTCTATCTTTTGTCCCCTCCTCTTTGCAGTCTACATTAACAACATCAATGACTACATCAAAAAAGCCAACATCCACTTATTCGCGGATGACACTGTACTGTACTTGAGTCGTTCCACACCGGAAGCAGTCTGTGAAGACCTCCAAGCTAAATTTAACCTTCTACAATACCAGCTCATAAACAAAAAGCTTTTGCTCAATGCGAAAAAGACAAAAGCCATGCTCTTCTCCCCCTCCTTGCTTGTGGCAATTCCTGCTGGGGTGGGGCTACTCCACAAATTACCACTGTTCTTGGAGAAACACTAGCGTATGTAGCTAAATTCAAATATCTAGCAGTTTGGCTCAATCATAAACTTTCCTTCGTCGACCATCTCGAAGAACTACAGAAGAAACTAAGGCAAAGATTAGGATTATTCTACAGAATTAACCACCTGCTCACAAAGGAGGCCAAGATTCAACTGGTTCAGGCTACCTTCCTATCTTTAATAGATTACGTGGACCTGCTCTACAGCCACTGCACTGCCTCTGCACTGGCTAAATTGGACACCCTCTACCACAGAGCTATCAGGTTCATTACAGGCCTTCCACTTTTCACACACCACTGCTCCCTGTACTCATCGTTAGACAGGACTTCCCTTCACTATAGGAGGAATAGAAATGCGGCCCTATGGGCCTTCAGATCAACAAGCTCCCCTCATATGTCTCAGGTTGTATTCCCTGGAGTGTGTTAGGCACCTACGCTCTAAGGAGCTATTCCCTAATTGCCCTCCAAGTTCCAAGGATCAGCACTCGTTTCGGCAAAGCTGCTCTAAGCTTCTCTTTACCCACATTGTGGAATGGTTTACAAAGGAACTTGAAGCTGAGCTGCCCTGTTAGCCTGAATATCTTCAAGGTGCTCTACCATCGCTACATGAAAGCACTTGCAAATGTTTTCCTCACCGCTAGCCCACTAATTCTGTAACTCCCCCTTTCCATCCTGACGCTCATCATGTTTCTACCCCTGGCTCTCACTCTTTCCCTATTAACTCTTCCTGCTGCACCCACCCTTCCCTGTCTGCTCCAGCATGGATAAAGTCCCACCCAATCCATAGTAGTGTCCCAATTATCTACCCCTCCTCCGTCATTATCATAATAAACAAGCACATGACAGCCATCGTCACTTTCTGTGGTTTTAGCCCAATTTTTCCCCCAGTCATCGGTAATATATCCCTCCACTTCTTTACCTCTCTAACCTGCCACCCCATACACAGCCTCTTTCCCCTATACGTGTGTAGTTGCTGGCTGCCTCACTCAAAAGATCTCTGCTTATAACCCCTGTATGCCTGTGGTTGATTGTACATCTGCTGACTTCTTCAATTGTAAAATAATGCTGTTTTTATTTATTTATTTATTTCAACCTTGTACTGTACTGTATACACTGTATATACTTTTTCTTCCTTGTATATTATTGCTTTTTGTATACCTGCTTCTGCACTGTACTTTGATGTATTCATGACCAGGTCCACCTTGCAAATGAGCCTTGCTCAAAGGTGCCCACCTGGATAAATAAAGATCTTGATTGATTGATTGATTTAAGTTGGCTGGTAAGGAGTTCCAGAATTTAGAGGCAAAATGGGAGAAGGCTTGCTCCCCCATCTTGGTCGAGCTGAGAGAGTCAGAGAACAGAGGTTGATTAGATGACCTTAGTGTGCGTGGGTGAATCAGAGGGGTGAGCATGGCACCTATGCAGTCTGGGCGGGGGGGTCCTGTTCATAGAGTCAATAAAACAACCCAGTGAGAAGGAGTGCTGGGATAGGGGGCAGCCAATGCAGAGAGGAGTAAAGGTGGCAGTGGTGTGTTGGTCGAGGGACAGAGAGGGCAAACCTACAGACGTTATTGTAGGAGATGTCCCACTTTTGATGGGTTCCTGCATTAGCGTGGGAGAGGATACAGGAGCCTAGAAAGTAGTACCCCACGTGCCACAGAGATTCTGGCAGCAGGAGTTAGGGAGTGGTGCACTCGGTAAACTGCTCCTAGTTTGGCATTAATAGATTTACATACCTCATTGATATGTACAGAGAAATCAAGAACGAGATCAAGGGTTACTTCCAGGTATTTGAAGGAGTCGGTAGATGTCACTTTTGTCCCATTGCAGCTAAGCACCTGAAGCTTAGTAGACTCAGCAGAGACTTTCCTAGCAGACCCAAACAGCATGGCCCGGGTCTTAGGTAGGTTATGAAATAATGCATTGGAGGAGAGCCAGCACTGGATCTGTTCAAATGCGGAGGACAGGTGGGCATTGATGTCCAAGACAGAACGAGAGGCAGCATAGAGAACCAGATCATCAGCATACATGATGGAGTGACACTGGAGAAGTGAGGAGGGAGTATCGTTAATGAAAACAGAAAAGAGTAGCGGTCCCAGGATGGAGCCTTGCGGGACACCACAGGAGATGGGAGCTGGGGGAGAGAGAGCTTTGCCAAAAGAGGTGGATTGGGTTCAGTTGGTTAGGTAGCTGCTGAACCATGATAGGGTGGGTCCAGAGGCACCGAGGAGATATAGTTTGTTTAGGAGGAGAGGATGGTTAACCAGATCGAATGCCTTGGTGAGGTCTAAGAACACGGCCCCTGTGAGTAGACCATTGTCCATGCTGCACTTAATGTCACTGGTGAGTACAGTGAGGGTGATGGTGGTGCTGTGTCCTGCCCTAAAACCATGTTGAGTGGGAGACAGAAGATTAAAGTTCAGCAGGTGAGCAGAGACCTGGAGGTGAATGAGTTTCTCTAAAATCCTACTGAGGGTTGGTAGCAAGGCTATGGGCAGATAATTAGATAGGACTTTGGGGTCACCTTTCTTAAAAACAGGGATAATCCTGGCAGTTTTCCAAGCTAAAGGCACAGTAGAGGTGCAGATAGACAGATTAAACAACCTAGTGATGGGGGTAACAAGGAGGTGGGCGCCCAGTCTAAGTATCCATGGTTCAATACCATCAGTCCCAGGGCTTTCCTGCAGGGGGATAGACTGAAGTAACCTGAGAACATCCGACTGGATAATATTAGAGAGGACAAGCATTGGGGTAGCAGATGAGGGGGGGGATAGGGCCACTGGATGCCATAGGGAAGAGTTTGGGACCCTCAGTAAAGAGGGAGTTGAAAGCGTTAGCTATAGTACGGGGGTTGTTGCACAGAGTATCGTCAATTAGCATATCCTTGGAAGCAAGTGACTTGGATTTCCCCAGGATCTCATTTATCTGACTCCAGTCCTTTTTAGGGTTGGAGGCTGCAGACCGGAGGAGGCTCCGGTAGTAGTTGCTCTTGGCTGCTCGGATTTCTTCTTGCAGGAGTTTTGTAGCATCTGATAGGCAACAAAGTCAGTAAGAGCCGAGGAGGATTTTGATTTAGACCAAAACTTGTCTCCCCCTTTGAGTAGTTGAAGGAGAGGCCACTTCAGCCACTTAGTCACCCTCCCATCGACCCTCCGCGGTGAAACTGGGATATGTTTAGACTGTAAGGCTAACAGAGTGGCATTGAAATAGTCAGTTGGCAGAAGTAATATCTTGGCAGAAGACGCCAGGAGAAAGGACTGCTGTGTGACTGGACTTCTCTGCTGGGACTAAAGTAGAAGAACTTTTGTACTTGGACCTTTAATTTAGGTTAAAAAAAACTAACATACAAAAAAAAAGTGTGTGTGTGTCTGTCTGGGTTAACTGAACTGAATGGGTATCTGAACAGTTATAGGTGTAAATATCAGGTGATTGAAAGGACTTAACTGCTGTGAGGTTTAAATTACTGGTAGAAAGATCTAGTAAGTAGGGGGAGTGGCTTAGCTAGAAGGAAGCTACATTTAAAGACTGCCTTAGAAAGATTCTGCTAATATCTTGGCAGAAGACACCAGGAGAAAGGACTGCTGTGTGACTGGACTTCTCTGCTGGGACTATATTGCCCTCCTTCCCTCCCCTCCACCCAAAGCTAGTTCTATTTTTATAGGCACAGGATTTGACTGACAACAGGAACTTCCTTTTTGGGAGCAGGAAGTGAGTGATCACAGAACCACCAAAGACCCACCATCCTAGAAGGGCAAGAGTAGTTCTCTGGCCCCCTCTAGCTGCTAGAGGTCTGCCTCTGAGCAAGTAAGTGGTCCACTGAGAAATATAGGATATTCTTGTCTCAGAACAGGACAATCAGGAGCTTAAAGGGCACACAGGCAGAAAGTAAGGAGAGAGAGAGAGAGAGAAAAAAAACAGAGGAAAGAGTAAGGATTGAAAACAGTTAAGGGGCCAGAAATAAGACATGATTGGAGTGGTACAGTGCAGCGGCTGTGGAGCAGCAGTGTTCCGGGAGATGTTCTGGAGGATGTGGTGTTGTCCCATCTGCAGGCACCTCTCTGGGCTGAGGGAGGAGGTTGCTCATCTCCAGGCTGAGTTGACCAGAATTTGTGGGACCTCCTCCTCCATCCAGGGACCACCAGTGCCACTGCCATTGCCTCAGAGGTTGCCAAGAAAGAGGAGCGGTTGGACCATAGTGGGCTCAGGGAGGGTGAGGGTGGTGGAACAGAGGTGCATCCCTCCAGTTGTACCTCTCCACAATTCCTATGCCATTCTGGCAAAGTGTGGTTCCTCTATGGAGGCACCCACAATGGAGACCAAGGAGGATGTTGGGAACCTCCACAAAGGAGACCCACAGGAGGGTGGCAGGGGACCCTGCAGGGGAAGGAAACAACTCCTGGTGGGGACTCCATTGTTAGGAAGGTAGAACTGGGGGAGGAAGGGGAGAGGGAGGTAAGGTACCTGCCTGGTGCCATGGCTTGGAGGGACAGGGAGCGAATCCTCAGGATTGCCGGAGCAGCTGCACAGGGGAGGGAGCTGGATGTCATTGTCCACCTAGGGAAAAATGACCTGGCTAAGAAAGGGATTAGAGAAGTGCAGGAAGAGTTTGTGGAATTGGGAGGGCCTTAGTCAAGTAGCACGATGGTAACCTTTCTCGGAGGTGCTGCCCATCTATGGCATAGGAGAGGCTAGGGTGTTCCACACATGGGATTCAATCAGTGGTTGAAAAACTGGTGGAGCTCAGGGATTTGGCTTCATTGACTGGGGTCCACCTGGAGTGATGCAAGCCTATACTGGCATGATGGGCTGCATCTGTCCGGGAGGGAACCAGGATCCTAGATGATAGGTTTAAATGCTTCTTTGGCAAGCTTTAAACCAGCTAAGGGGGAGGCACTGGAAAGGAGCAGGGGAAACTTGTGCCCCCAAATAATCACGGTAGGAAGTGCAGCAAACACCAACATAGAGGTGTCGATAGGGAGAAGGGCAGGGTAAATGGAGAAAGTGACAAAGGCAAGAAGGACAGGGATGGGGCAAAAGGGAGTAAGGCCATCAGGAAATGGAGGGTAATGAGTACCAATGCCCGTAGTCTGGGCAACAAGCTCCTGAGCTGGTGGCCTTGATGGAAGAGGGATGCCTGGATATCGTAGCAGTCACAGAAACATGGTACACAGAGAACCATGACTGGGATGTTAACATACCAGGGTACATAACCTACAGGAGAGACAGGCAGGGGAGAAGAGGGGAGGAGTAGCTCTCATGTGAAGGAAGGGATAAAAGCAACTGAACAAAAGAGTAAACAGGGAGGGAGGAGAGGAGGCACTGTGGGTCACCTTGGAGACTGGAAAGGGCACCACAATCCGCACAGGGTTAGTACAGACCCCCATGTCAGGGAGGGAATGGACAAGGATATGATAGAAGGCATTCTAGAATGGCAGAGAAAGGGAGATACTATTGATGGAGACCTGAATATGCCAGATGTTAACTGGAGCACATTTTCTGCAGCCACATCCAAGAGCAGAGCCATTCTTGATGCCCTACAGGTGGCAGGCATTTGACAGCTAGTTTCAGAACCCACTCGTGAGGGAGCAATCTTAGACCTTGTACTCCCAAACGGGGACAGTGAGAGGATCTCAGATCTAGAAGTGGGTTGCCATCTGGGGACAAGTGACCATCAGACAGTGTGGTTCACGTTAAACTCAGCTACAGAGTCAAGCCATACAAAAGTGAGGGTACTGGACTTTAGGAGAGCTGACTTTGGCAAGATGGAAGAGTGCCTCAGAAAAGCACTAGCAAACAGGCTAGAAGGAGGTGTGGAGCAACAATGGGGAATCATCAAAACTGCCATCACAGAGGCAACAAGCCTTTGTGTGAAGCAAATAAACAAATCAAAATGAAAGAAAAAGCCACTATGGTTCTCAAAAGAGGTGGCTGTGAAAGTCAGGAAGAAAAAGATAGCATTCCGGAAGTATAAGGAAACACAGAAGGAGCAGGACAGAGAGCTGTACCAGTTAAGGCAGAAGGAAGCAGGGAGGGAAGTCAGAATAGCAAAGGCCCAAACTGAGGAAAAGATAGCCAACTCAGTTAAGAAGGGGGATAAAACCATTTATAGGTACATCAGCGAGCGTAGAAAGACAAAGGGAGGGATAGTGAGGCTGAATAGAATGAACGGTGGGTGGGCAGAGGGGACAGTGAAAAGCAGGGATACTGAACGAATATTTCTGCTCAGTATTCACAAAAGAGGGGAAAGTGCCTAATCCAATTAACAGAAGCACTCTGATAGGGGGGTCGATCCCAGTCCTTTCACAGAAGAAAGGGTTCTGCAAGAACTCCTAAAACTGAAGGTGGACAAAGCAATGGGTCCTGATGGAATTCACCCCAGAATTCTAAAAGAATTAAGGAGAACTAGTGAAACCACTGGCTACTCTTTTTAATAAATCATGGGAGGATGGTGTGGTACCAGAGGACTGGAGGAAGGCGGATGTGATTCTCCTTCACAAAAGTGGGACCAAGACAGAGGCAGGAAACTACAGACCTGTCAGTCTGACCTCTGTGGTAGGAAAGTGATGGAGTCACTTGAAGGAAAGAATAGTTGAGTACCTAGAGGCCAGTGGAGCACAGGACCCAAGGCAGCATGGATTCACAGTGGGAAGGTCATGTCAGACGAATCTAATAGATTTCTTTGACTGGGTGACCAAAGTAGTAGACCAGGAGGGCTGTGACATGGCTTACCTAGACTTAGAAAAGGCATTTGACACAGTCCCATACAAAAGATTAATAGTCAAATTAACCAGCCTGGGAGTGGGTCCCAGGGTGGTAGCCTGGGTAAAACATTGGCTGCACAACAGGACACAGAAGGTAATTGTAAATGGAGTCCACTCTGAAGAAAGAGAGGTTTCTAGTGGGGTACCACAGGGTTCAGTATTGGGTCCAGTCCTTTTTAATGTCTTCATCAGTGACATTGCAGAGGGACTGGAAGGAAAAGTATGCCTTTTTGCAGATGACACAAAGATCTGCAACAGGGTTGATACACAAGGAGGCATGGAAAGGATGAAAAGGGACTTGGCAAGGTTGGAGGAATGGTCAGTGATATGGCAGCTAGGATTCAATGCAAAGAAGTGAAAATAATGCACCTGGGAAACAAGAACCCAGGGGAAGAATACACAATGGGTGGGGAGTAGAATAACAACAAAAAGGAAAGGGACCTGGGGGTAATCATATCAGATGACCTTAAGGTTGGCAAGCAATGTGAGAAGGCAGTAGAGAGGGCTGGGGTATACTGGGATGTATAGGGAGAGCATCAGCAGCAGAAAACAGGAAGTTGTTATCCCTCTGTACAGACAGTTGGTGAGACCCATCTGGAGTACTGTGTCCAGTTCTGGAGATCCCATCTCCGCAAGGACATAGACAGGATAGAGGAGGGAACTAAAAGTGCAGGGTCTGCAGGAGGAGCCAAGGAGGAGAGACTAAGGGAGCTTAATATGTATACCCTTGAGGAAAGAAGGAGAGGGGACATGATAGAAACTTTTAGTCACCCCAGTGGAATCAACAAAGTCCAAGAGGGTAGCATCTTTCGAAAAAGAGACTTGCAAGAACAAGGGACACAATTTAAAGATAGAGGGAGGGTGGTTCAGGGCAATGTGAGGAAGTATTATTTCACAGAGAGGGTAGTGGATACATGGAACAGCCTTCCTGAGGAGGTTGTGGGGTCTAAAACTGTGGGAGAATTCAAGAATGCATGGGACAGACATAAGGCAATTCCAGTGGGGGGGTAGGAAGAAATAGGCTGTTGGTTAACTAGGATCTATGGCCTATCCTGTAGGTAGGGAAATGGGCAGACTAGATGGGCCAAGCGGTCCTTATCTGCCATCAAAGTCTATGTTTCTATGTTTCTAAGTTGCCAGGTTTATGTCATTTGTATGGAATAAAGGGGACCAGTCAGCTTGTTTCAAATCACTTAGGAATGCTGCGCTGTCCAGAGCAGAAAAGTTAGCAAAGGACAGAACTTTGGGAGGAGTAGTGACAGCCAAGGCACCCCTAACATAGTAGACAGGGCAGTGGTCACTAATGGTGTCAGGCAGAACCCCGGAAGAGGAATAGCAGTCCTTGCGTTGGTAAGGATCCAATCAATCAACGAATAACAGAGGTTGTTGCGGGTTACCCGAGTGTGGGAAGAGATGAGTTGGTCGAAGTTGGCCTTACTGATAGTGGAAGCAAGTGAGGTGGAGTTGGGACCCAGACAGTCAAGATTAAAATCTCCCAGACAGATCACCTCGTTGTTCTTAGTTAGGGCAGAAATCAGACCAGTAAGTTCCTCTAGTCCAAGTTTGCTGTTTCTAGGGGGGTGAGTACACCCAAAATATGTACACCTTCTTGGCACCCCCAAGGAGCAGAAGATAGTGCAGTACTTCACTGTTGATCAGTCTGGGTGTAGGCAACAGTGTGACATGCAGGTGGGACTTGTAGTATAGTGCCAGGCCACCCCCTCTTTTGGAGGGTACCTGGTCTGCGCGATACATGTTATAGCCAAGTAGCATACAACTGTTGTTCAGGACAGTTGGTTTTAACCATGTTTCAGATAGAACAAGAATGCTGGGTTGTTTACTTGAACCCAAGCTTCCAGCTCGGTGAGATTAGCAAGTAGACTGCAATCAATGACCACAACCCCCCCCCCCTCAAATCTATACATCCCCATTAAACTTCTACTACACCACCCAATAAGGTACCTGCTCAAAACCCGGGAACACCTAAGACAAATACACCAGATCAAGAACCTATTTTGGTCTACAATACACACAGTGACGTGACCAAAATGAAAGCAGAACAGAGCAACATGCTCCTCCCCAACCCAGGGAATGATGCATTCCAACTGGTACAGAAAGGGAAAAGTAAAAAGCAATCTGAAACAACTGAACAAACTAACCCAGTATCATTGGAAATTTGTGACGTTACAGTGGAGTGAAATGGAAATAGAAGATTTAGACTCTGCCTTCATACCTTTACTTCCAACAGACAATATCTCAGAGGGAGAAGAACAACAACAAAAAAAACAACCCAAACAAAAAAGAAAAAGATGGGGTACAAGATCAAAAGTAAAAAAAAGTGTCAACTTTTAGAAGAATGGACAAAGCTATGAACTTACAATAGCTTCCTTAAATGTCAATAGAACTAAGTCTGAAAAGAAAAGAAAAAGTACGTATGCCTATTTTCTTTGGTACACTCTGTTTATGCACTGGAGGCCAGGGCATCTCTCAGGAGTGCCCACACAGCCTACAGGCTCTACTCCCTGTCTGAAACAACCTTCCCCTGGGAGATGCAATGCTGAACACCCCCTCCCTGGACCCACGGACCTGTCCAGCCCCCCCGGATCACCCCCGGGGGAGGGCCTGCCTCACCTACCTGGTGGCCTTTCTGGGATTAGAGGGATGGTCCTGGGCTGGGTCAAGGGGCTTGGGAGAGCCAGAGGAAGGCTGATTCACTGTTGGGATGTGGGTTTGTGCTCCTGGGGCCTCTGTCACCTCCCTAAGTCCACCAGGGTTTTTTCTTGCATTGCCCCCTGAGCGTAGATGTGCAATGACATCTGCACACATGACATGCTGAAATCTGCCGCTGCTCCATCCCCTTGTTTTCTGCATCACTACCTGTAGGACCCCTGATCTCCATCAGGGGCCACTTAAAGAGCAATGCAAGCCCCACTACCTACCCCAGGAAGGGAGAGCAGTCCTCCAGACACTCAATCCCGTCCCTCCCCTGTTGACCCCCGGCAGCCTGAGTCCATTCCTGAACCTGGGTTGCCAGCGTGGTGTGAGGTGTGGCGTCCGGTGCCTCAACCCTCAGCACCACTGGGCCAGCTATTTATGTCTATTTTGACAATTGTAAATATGATATTGTACTGTTTCAAGATACCAGGTTACATACCACCAATGAAATTCAGATAGCCAGTGCAGAATGGTTGTGGGGTCCAACATGTTGGTCAATAGGTACTGAACTATGTAGAGGAGTGGGAATTTGTGTAAACAATCCTATGTGTAAAGTTTCTCTTATAGTAGATATTGCCCCAGGTACAGCACGGATGCTAGACATTTCTTTAGACAATCAGGAACACCAAGTAATAATGTTATATGCTCCCCAGACAAAACACAATCGTACTAAGATTTAAAAATTAATACAACCATACCTTTTTATATCCAAAAATGTCCTGTTTGGAGGAGACTTCAATTGTAGCTGGTTACTTACAGTTAGAAGTTTAAAGACAAACAAAATCTTTTGTGATGTAACATTTTTGAACAGCTTAATGTCCCAATCAGGGTCAATTGATGTCTTTGAAAAAAATATTAAAAACCCCACCACATACATATTTCCGAGGTAAGCTATCTACTAGAATTGATTATTGGTTTCTCTCACCCAATTTGCCTGTCACGCAGATGTCCATTTCCCCAGTGGCTACCTCAGACTATGGTCTATTAAATGTTAGAATTACTAACACTCAAAAAGTGGCCACCAGAAATGGATATTGGAAACTAAATTTATTTTAATTTTTTTTTTTTTGACCGGGAAAGGAGGACTAGACAATTCTGCTTATTTTTAGCCTCATCCCGGGCGAGTGGGATACAGATGGATGCCAACTGAAATTGAACCAGATTAAGCAGTCTTTTAAAACAGACAGAAATTTTGCATGGCTTATGTCACATTATTTCAGCTAGAAAATCAGTTCATTTTCTTTATGATTCACCCATAGAATGGTGGAAGGATAGCAAAATTAATTTTATAAATTATCTAAAACTTATGGGAAAACTAAAAGGAAAAATAAAAAAATATAATGAACTACAAAATCAGCTATACCATTTATTCACCTTACAGAAATCAAACAAACAGTATTATTTTGATCAAATCCCACTAGTAAAAAAAGAAATGACACAATTTCAATACAATAGATTTAGAAACAGAACAGAAATTTAGTACACAGGGCAAATGTTTTCTCATCAATCCATTTGAGAGTTGTAAGATGAGAACAAAAAAGAAAATTCTAAGCAGTCTTCAAACAAAACAAGATAAAGTAACATGAGAAAGATCAGATTCTGTATGCAATAGAATATTTTATTAATCACTCATTTGGGACATGAGAAATTGATAATTTGGCCATAACACACTGGTTAAACTCTTGTAAGCTTAAAAAAACTCACTGACCAACAAACACAAGGGTTAAAAAACCCTATTCTTGAAAAAGAACTAATAGATGTAATTTCCAGTTTAAAGACTGGAATATCCCTAGGGATAGATGGACTAACTTCCGAATTTTACAAACTCCTCTCTAAACATTTAGAAAGAGAATTAATGGCATTATACAATTATATGTTACAACATGACAAATTATCTGAGGAAATGTACAGAGGGTTATTTATACTTCTACGTAAATCAGGTGACAAGGAACTATTAACAAATTGGAGACTTAGAACATTATTTAATGTAGATTTAAAAAATTTTAACCAAAATCCTAAGTAATAAATTGGTGACAGTTTTAGAATATTTTATACACCCAACACAGGTATGTTTTGTCCCTGGAAGAAAGATCATGGATGTACTACTCCTGTTAAGGGAGACTGTTGAAAAAGGTGAAGAAGATAAACTATCAGGCTTCATCCTCAGCTTGGACCAATCAAAAGCCTTTGACAAGGTATCTCATGCCTACATATGGCAATGTATGCAGACCTACGGGATCCCAAAGAAATGTATTTCTTGGATTCAGTTGTGTTATAGAAATGCATCTGTCAAGCCATATGTCAATAGTTGGATTGGTAAACTGCCCAGTACTGAAAGGTGTGCGGCAAGGTTGTCCACTTAGTCCACTATTATACATTATCTCCCTGGATCCATTAATTCAACTGTTAAATATATCCCCTAATATTATTGGACTCTCAGTCTCTAGCCAAGATGCAGAAATTAAAACATTAGTTTATGCTGATGATATATGCATAATTTTAGCTGGTACGCAATCTGGATTACAAGCAAAACAAATATTATATAATTTTTTCACAAATATCAGGATCTGCAATAAATGGTGTAAGCTATAACCCACATCCTGCCGTGGGTATACTAGGCATTAATGCATGCCTCAGGTACGTTGTGAAGTACGAGGGAGCAGTCTGAGTGACCTCCAACCACCAGAGGCATGCATTAATGCCTAGTATACCCACGGATGGACGTGGGTTATTGCACTTATAAAATGGGTCTCGAAACTGAGTCAAAAAAAGTTGCAAAGTGATAGAAACAGACTTTTTTATTTGGACCTGTACTTGTGTCATTCCAAGCTGCCAAGTAGTTCCTTACATTCGTAACTGAAACGCGGAAGTGGAACCGGAACAAGATTTCCTTCGATTTCAAGTTTTTTTCTTTCATTGAGATGTGTTGACAGAATGAATGCGTCAGGCAATGCAGAGCACTAGCATACCTCTCAGCCTTATCTATCACTTAAACAACATCACACAGTTGCACAAAGAAACCGGAGCTTCCAAAGTGCCAGAGTTCCAGCAGTGGCCAAGACTCAAACCCAAGGAGACATCTCATGTCCCATGGTATTTTATTGTAATTTATTTTCTACCTAAAAACATTGCAGCAACATTGAGTACGTGTCTACATTCACCCATTTGGTAATACTGAACATCTAAAGGTCCCTGGTGCCCATTTGGTTCGACTAGGAGAATTATGGTATATGTTCTTTTCATGTCTGCTGCTGAATAACAGTAAACACAAAAAAAGGTAACATTAAGACGTGATACGTAAGAGCCCAGGAGGTGTGTGTGTGGGGGGGGGGGAGTGCCCCCACAGAAAAACTTTGTTGCAGGATGTTGAGTCAGTCTTGATCTCCGTTGTGTAGTATTGGATCTTGCAAACCAGAAAACTGAACTTTTTAAAACAGACTGCCTTACCAGCAATTGCTGTCGATTTAGTCTGATGCGACCAATGTGTGCAGTAAGAATTATTTGTTTTTGAAGTTTGTAATAGACTCGATTCTCGTAGCTTACTGGCAATTTCTAGCTATGTGTTGGTTTTGTGTGGAATAATAAGTTTTTGTGCAATTAAACTGTGTTTTGATGTAACAATTAAGTATGGGCTTCATGATTTCTTTGCACAGTGAATGCACTGCTTTACTTAGCTAGTCGTAGCGTCAGCATGACATTCACCTGGGCACCATATTTCATGCAACATTTTTAGAGGAGCACACTGGGGACCCTTAGATAATCAGTAACACCGGTCGTTTTGTGTTTTATAAACACTCTGGAATGGGAGGGGGTTAACACACATTTGAAGTTTTTCTTCTCCCTTGTTAAGCTCGCTGTCTGTTATTAATATTTTGAATATGCTGCTGGATCTTTTTTCTTTCCTCCCGAATGTTTGCGTAAGCAATGTAACATGCATTGATTTTAGTACACTGCAAGAAGAGAAATGGCATTCCAATTTTGCATATCTAGGAGATCACTCAATGGGCATGTCGAACCATTCAACCAATGGGATTGCACGTTTTAGCGACCCATTTTATAACGAGAAAGTAACTGCATAACAATAGGTTCCTTAAATTCTCAAGTTTCTGAGCTGCTAGGGATACTTATCATGAAAGAAAATATTTAAATTTTAAGCATTTACTTCAAAACAGGAGATCTGGCATTTTTTTAACTGGGATTACCTTTTAAAAAAAGCTTTAGACAGAGTAGCCATGTGGAACAAATGGCTTATGTGTAAAAAGAAAAGAATATATGTGATTAAAACCATTTAGTACCGATGTTCCTGCATTTGGGTCATATTTATCCCCTCAAAACAACTGGAGACATTATTCAACTGTTTTTTCCAGTGGGTGTGGGGCAGTAGATTGAATCCTATTAAATGGGGAATTACCTACCTAGAATTATCCCAAGGAGGTTTAAACTTGTTAAATCCATTAGTATTTTTTCATAGCATCTTTATTTATTGCAATATTAAACTCATTATCTTAACACTTCATAATCTATGGACCCATGGATTTTGGATCAGATCTCATACATAACACAAAGCTGGCTCCTGCAGACTCAAATTCCCAAACATAGAACACTGGCAGATTTACCAGGCTACTTTCACACTTGTTTCAGAAAACTCAAATTATGGCAGCTTCCAAGACAGTACAAAAGGTTTCCAAGCTCAACCCCTGTATTTACAATACAACTTAGTAAAATCAGTGGGGTGGCTCCTGGTGTGTGACCGAACAGAGACATATAGTTAAAGTACCAGGGCACTCCCCTTCCCTCCATTTTGCTGCATTAAAGCCTGCAATTTTTTAAAAAATAACTTCAATGTTCTTACTTTTCGTACTTTTCAGAGGGGCTCTTTCTTCTCATTATCCAGCTGAACCATGATTAATCCTGACCACTTCGGCAAAGTCACCACCTCCATCGGTCAGGTAAAAAGCATCACATTTTAACTTGCCGTATTAGAGCTGAGGTCTCCTTGCTTCCTCTATTTTTAACGAAGAGACCACTCTCCTGGCTTCATTACTTATATAGTGCGCTCTGGACAATGAAAGGTTCACAGGTGTTTAATGGGGAACTCGCAAATTAGAAGAAGGCCACAATTCTCCTACATTCAAATCAGTACAAAAGGTTTGCAAGCTCAACCCCTGTAGGTTCCAAGACAACCCTTCAAAACACCAACATGCCCAGCCTCCTTTGCTTAGCGTTCAAGTCTGATGCCGGGCCGGGTGTGTGGTTTTCTGCTCTCTTCCTCTACCGTGCTTTCCTCTGCCTGGCTTTTGTTTGCCTTACCTGCTTGGACTCTGTTCTCCTCTTGTCTCTGTCTGCTTCCTGAGGCTCCTTCTGCTCCTGCTTTCCTTGTGCTCGCTGCAGTTCACTGCAGTTTTCCGAGTCACCCCCCCCTTTTTTCCCCCTTCCTCCTTCCTCCCCTCTCCCTTCCTTCACTATTTTTCTTCCTTTTGGGGTCTTTTGGATCTTGGCTGAAGGGACGTGGGCTGCTGTGCCTCTCTCCATTTTCGGGCCTTGAGTCTGCCCGGATCCTTCCTACCTACTTCTTCCACAGCCTGGCACCATCAATTAGTGTCCATTTGTGTGCATTTCCCTAACAAGCAGTTCCTCTAAGGTGTTCTGGACCCTGGCTTCATTATTATCAATTGCTCCCTAATTACATCCTCAAGGATGTGCTGCTCCTGCATTTCTCTACCCTACAGCACAGTGTTGCTTCTATTTGTTTGGTACTGCTTACTACATTTGGACCCCCGTGGGTCATATTAGTCAACAGATCTTGTTTACATGGTCATTTCCAAGCTGGGCAACTTCTGCATTAGTATTATAACTTCACTTGCCTAGACCTTCAGGTCTGGGGGTTCCTAGACTTGACAACCTTTGGCTAACAGCACTTACATGGGGTCCTGTTGGCCGCTCGCTTGTTACGGTGCCTATGAGGGGCATCTTCATACTTATAGCTACATCTTTTACATCTCTGTCACAGTCCTGCCATTATTGGCCATGCCTGCCTTCTACATAATCACACATAGGTGCTCTATTTGAGGCCTCTGTCACCAGTTATGGCTTCGCTGGATCCAGCCGAGGGACCCGTTCCAATGCCTCCTGCCTCCAGGAACCGCGCGCTGCAAAAACTAAACATTCCCTAAAAGACTGGACTGTTCCTTGTCTGATGACTGAATTGAAGAAACTGGGCGTCCCTTTTCATGCTCATGCTAAGAAACAGGAATTATATGATTTATTACTCGAGCATCAGAATCGTGGTTCTCCTATGCCACCAGTTCCTCCTTCAAATCCAGATACGGATGCCTTTGCTGAATTAAAAGATATTCTCTCTCAACTTGCTACTTCAGTGGTGGATGTTTTCAATTGGCTTGCTATGCGCGAAAGCCGACAAGCTCCCCTTCTGGTGCTGCCTCCGCAGTCACCGGTGCTGGCTCCGCCCCCGGACATTCCAGCTGTTCCAGACGTTCCTATACCTGATCCAGCTCCAGCTCCTGAACGTCTACCTCCTGTATCCATTCTTGATGTTCCTTCAATGCCAGGTATGCTGGGTTCCAGCTCCCCATGCCAGTAGTGTCTCCCATTCATTTAGAGCCTAGTCATCTCCGCAAGGATATCATTTATGGGAAAGATGTAAATCTCATTTCACTGCTTATTTCCTCCCATGATACCATAGAAAACAGGGTCCTATCTTGTGGTGACATTTCTGTTGTTCTATGTTCCAAAGATCCTAGACTATCCAAGAAATTAACTATTACGGAATTTGTTTTGGTGGTCGATCTTGGAGTCCACTTCAGTGGTACTCACTTCTTTGATTATCACAAATCCTTTTCCACCAAGGCTGCTGCTTCATTGGCTCATTTCAATGTTCATTTGCACTGGGGCTCCCTCGACAATTAACTATTTTGCCACCACTTTGCTGGACAACAAACACTGACGTGTCAGCTCTGCAGCTCATTTTCCCATGCTGCTGCCTTTTGTCCCTTACTCATGCCTGACGCTTTTTCACATCTTGTACTATGTCCTCTTCTGGGCCAACTATTACTAAAACAATTCATAATCCAAGCACTCTCCCCCATTTCTCCAATGACAGGTATGGTCACCCTGTCACCTTTTTCGCTGGTAGACCTGTTTGTAACAATTTTAATGCCATGGGTTGCAATATTCATGGCTGTCATCTTTTGCATGTTTGCAGCCATTGCGGGGATGCTCACTCCAAATCTGCCTGTCCTGCCTTGCGGTTTAAGTCCTGACTATTCCAACATCCCTCGACTCCCATCAATGTCAAAGTTCTGTCCCAACTGCTTATTGGTCATCCCTCTCAGTCATTGGTCAAATATCTCGTTTCCAGATTTACATCTGGATTTCATACTGGAGTGTGTTCTCTTCCACAAGAATCCTTTGAATGCTCTAATCTGCTAACTGCAGTATTCCAACCTGACATGGTCACGACATTTCTTCAGAAAGAACTGGACAAAGGCTACCTAATTGGACCTTTTCAACATCCTCCATTTCCTGTATATTGTGCCAGCCCCATTGGTGTGGCTACCCAAAACTTTTCAGGAAAAAAGATATTCATAATTGATTTGTCAGCTCCACATGCTACTCACGTTCCCAGTATCAATTCTCTTATTCCATCTCTGGACTTTTCTCTGGCTTATGCCCGGATAGACAATGCTATTGGCACCATTAAACAACTAAGCAAATGTGCATGGCTCACTAAGGCCAATATTTCGGATGCTTTCAAATTGCTTCCTAGTCACCAGTCGCTTTGGCACCTCTGTGTTATCAAGTGGGATGACTTGTATTATTTCGCTGTGCGGGTTACCTTCGGACACAAAAGCAGTCCAAAATTATTCGATATCTTCTCTAATACATTATGCTGGTTATTATTGAATCATTGCCATGTGAATTCTGTCATCCATTTACTCGACGACTTCCTTCTTATTGAACCTTCATCAGCTCCTCCAGCGGCAGCACTAACTTCATTGCACCATCTGTTTCATCAATTGGCCGTACCAATGTCAGAAGAGAAGATGATTGGTCCCGTCACTGAACTAGAATTTCTAGGCATTACACTTGACTCAGTACGCATGGAAGCCAGGTTTTCTTCTGATAAACTGCTACGTATCAAGGCCTTGGTGTTGTCCTTCTCAAGCTGATCATCCTGTACCAAACAGGAACTCTTGTCCTTGCTGGGTTACCTTAATTTTGCTACTCACATTATCCCACAAGGCCGTGCCTTCACATCCTACTTGCTTGAGTTACTTTCCTCCATTCTGGCTTTACATCATCATATCTCCCTCATTGCTGCTGCCAAGTCCAACCTCTCCATGTGGTACCTTTTTCTGGATCAGTGGAATGGATGCTCCATGTTTTACAAGGATATCTCCCCTGAACATTCTCCCTATGTGTATACAGATGCTTCTCCTGTCCATGGATTCACTGCCCTCTTCCAAACTGCTTGGATTGCTTCGCCATGTCCCTCTGAATTTCTTCAATTACCTGCAGCTATGGCTTCTTCTCCATTATTTGAGATTTATCCTATAGTTGCAGCAGCTTTTACTTGGGGATACCTCTGGTCATTAACAACTGTATCAATTTATATGGATAATCAAGCGACAGCCGATATCATTAATAAAGGCAGATCATCTTCTTCCGCAATTATGCTATTCTTGCAGAGATTGACATGGTTTTCTCTTATACATAACTTTTGCATACAATGTTTTTATATTCCAGGATATCTCAACATAGCCGCTGATCATCTTTCCCATTTTGACTTTCAGGACTTCTGATCCCTGCTACCTTCTGCAGACCCATTAGCTACTCCAGCTCCTCAGTTCCGGGACCTAATCATGCCATAACTGGCTACTTCAAGACAGCTCAAGCCATCATGTGATCCGCACTGTCTTCCAGCATGAAATCAGCCTATACTACAGCCTGGAGAGAATATCTCTCATTCTGTTCCACGATGTCCTGTCCTGCAATACCAGCTTCCCTGACTAACATACTTGCTTTCACTACTTACTGCCATACAACCTGTATGCTATCACATTCGACCATTCACCTATATCTGGCAGGCATTCAGTTTCACTTTTGCCAGTCTGATCCAGCCTCCATTCCCTTCATGTCTCACCCAGCAGTCAAGTTACTACTCTCAGGCATCCACAAGTTTTCAATCAAGCGACCTCCTTCTCGTCTACCAATTGACAACATTATATTCAAGAAACTGATCAGCTTAATAAGATCTGAGTACCCAACCTCTTTCCCCAACATTGTTCTTGCAGCAGCTATTTGTCTCGCATTTTACGTATTTCTATGACCAGGCAAGTTCACTGTTTTAGTGCCCTCTACAACTCACTTCCTCAAGGTTAAACATCTTATCAAATGTTCTGATCATTACGTCCTTCACCTTCCCTTGTCCAAAACAGACAGATTTATGAAAGGCGTGGACATACCTTATTTTCCTATGGACAATGCTTGGTGTCCTATTCACATTCTAAGTCAATTGCATCTTCTCCATTGCCAGTCTTCACCAGATTTTCCTCTACTACCATCAACCAAACATCTACCTCTAATGACCAGAGAATTCATGGATTCGGTTTGATTTCTTTTGCAACGCCTAGAATACAACCCTCTTGCTTATTCAGGACACTCCTTTCGGATAGGAGCTGCAACATCAGCTTCAAGGAAGAAAGTACCAGCTCATATTATTAAACGTCTAGGAAGATGGACATCATCTTGTTTCGAGACCTACATTCCTAATCCCGAACTGGAGTTACGTTCCACTTTTCTTTCCCTCTCCTCTTAGTATGGCCATGGTTCCTCAGAGGTTTCCTCTGGTAAAGGGTTTTTTTCCCTCTCCTGAGTGCTGCCAGGTACACTCTCCGTGAGTAGGAGGAGGTGGATTCTGATTCTATTTCTTTGGGCCTTTCAGCTATCAGCTCATAAAGATGGGAATGAGTAAGGCCAAAAACATATGTTACATCAAGCACAAAGTGGCATCAAGCATTTTCAAGCATCTATATCCCCACACAGTGAACTCAAAAATAATTTTATGACTATACCATCACGAATCTCCAACCTTCTTAAATAAATCATCTTATGAAATAAAACAAACTAGTAATATGCTTACAGATCCTCGGATACCGACTAAGATGTGTGACATTGTATGGCTGTGTGCGCATGGCAAACTAAATATCAAGAATAATCTCAAACACAAAGAAAAATAGGAACGATATTGTCCCAGAGCAACCTGTCAGGAATCACTAGAAACAATGGAACACCTGTATTTCAACTAAATTTTATACACAGATTTTGGAACTTACTTCAAAATAAATGGAAAAACCCTTTTTTCTTCACATCCCACCTAAAGCCTATTTTTAAGGAATCCTTCATACATGGGGAAGGGCACACAATCCCAGCAGAGTGTGGGTAATACTTGCCTGCCTTAAATACTGGATTTTGCAGACAAGATGCAGACTAACCTTGCAACAACTAGAAATTCAGCCAGAACAACTTTTACAATTTTTTATATGTGCAAACAAAGAAATACAAGAACAAGAAAGAAGAGTACACACACATACAACATACATAAGATAGTGGGGAACATTTCTTTGGATACAATAAATAAAAGGAAAGACTCCATTCACTCCACGAACAATGGAATATATACATACATAAGAAGAAAAGAAAAAATAAATTGTATATGATACATTATGAAAGTATATACCTGACATGGTACTCAAGTACCTATATTATGACTACTGTGATCTACCTGTCACCAAGCTTGTACCACCAGTGAATGCCTGTAACACTGGTTGCTTTTTATTCTTAGCGTTATGTATTGTACTGTTTTGTTTGCTGTGATGTATTGCTTTCTTGACGAGGTGCCTTTGTAAATGAGTCTTTGCCTCAAAGGTCTGTAAACTGATGATCTAATAAATAAATAAATAAAATATAGCATCTCCTAACAAAGAAGGTGAAATAACATAAGTTTCAGAAGTCTTATAATTGTATAATATTGCTTAGTATGATTTTGTTTAATGTAATTCTTGTTTTCAATGACTTGATGATTTCATGACACTGTATGTATGTATATATGTTCTATTATTTAAATAAAAAAATTACCATATTCTTTTTACGAAGTGCCATGGAATCTTTAATGTCCACCTATACCACTATCAGAAAAGGCAGACAGGACCTCGGTTTAACGTCTCTTCTAAAAGATGGCACGTCAGGAGAGCAGCACCCCACCCCCACCCATGCTGCACCTAAGTATCAGTGCTTGAATTTAACCTATGTTCCTTGTTTAGGGATGGAACCCACAGCCTGCCAATCTTCGGCCTCAGCTTCTTCCTGTCTCATCCCTCTGTAACTCTCACTCTTTTGCCCCCCCCCATATCAAATCCCTTGCTTGTCAATCTGCTTTCTTTCTCAGATTCCCTAAACTGTGGTCTTCACTGTATCCTGCTATTTGCTCAGTCTCCGCCCTCTTCTCTCTCTCTCTAATTCCTCCTTTGTGACTTCTCTGCTCATACCTGCAAATGCCCCTGCCCCCTCCTCCCCAGCCCCCTTATGCACTAAATGCAGCTCTATGACTAGACCCTGTTACTGCCCCAGACTGAATTTAGCCACTGTGTTTTACCATGTTCTAATGCTGAATATGATAAACTGTTCTTTTTTGGTGTAATTGTACTTTTATCTATATTTACTGTCATATGCTTTATTTATTTTAAATGCACCTTATTGTGGTTTCTGTTCTGTTTTGAACCTGTACTCCCTCCTCCCCTAGGATGCATCTGGAAACAAGCTGTTACTGGCTCAGTAAGTCATTCCTGGTAAAACTTTGAAATAAAAAAACACACTTCACAATACTCCACCTCTGTGCTAGCAACAGCCAATTCAGAAAACAGATCCAAGTCGCATTTGACTCTAGGGTTGCACTCACATCCTTTGGTTTAATAACACTTATTATCTCTTTGTCCTATATGGGGCAGGCAGTCCAGCCTAGAGATTAGAGTAATGAGCTGAGGATGAGTTTGGTACATCCAGTAGACTTGGGTTTGATTCCCACAACCTCTACTTACATACTTTGTGACTCTGAGCAAGTCACTTAACATCCCTAGTGCTCCTAAGTCACACCCGAAAACAGGCACTTGTGCCTCATGGGCCTTACCTGGTTATCAAAGACTAAAATAAATAAATAGACACACATGCATTTAAAATTCTTACCCTTACACATAGAAAAATACAGTGTGCTTACTTCAACTTGCAGCATAGTTGTTCAGGATACCATGTGGCGATCACAGGTGTCTGAGTGCCACGTGGCTGGCTGTTACAGGCACAGCTTTTCCGAACTCAATACTGCTAAATGTGGCACAAGGATCCCATCCTTAGAGTCACCAAATTCATAAGTTTAATTAGACACTACCAACTCCACTGCCAGTAATGTACTTCACCCTACAAGTTAGTCAATACCAGGAGCCCAGTGTTGCAAATTACAGCCCCCCCCCCCCATATTGCATTTGACACTGGGAGCCAACCAAGGGGAATGTTTGGGTCAGGAGCAGGGAGATGGAATGGGGCTACATGACACAGGGGCATTGTGAGGGGTAGGGGAGTCACTGGATGCTAGAGTCTTCTTGGAACAGGGTGGGTGAATGAAGGGTTCCAAAAGGACCTTGGAGACTGGCACAAACTGGTCAGTGCTGTCACTACACTTTAGTGTGCCCCTTTTATTAAATAAAGACATGAACTAGTTTTGGAAACTTGATTAGCAGGCTTTGCAAATCAACAATATGTTTATTATCAACCAGCCAGGTTTGAGAAGCAATTTCACTAAATGGTTATGTTTATCTGTAAGATACAGCCCTGAAGAGTGCAATTGTAGGGAAAAGTGTCAAACTGCAAGAAAAATTACTACAGTTCTGTAACTTTTCACATAGTTGTGACAAAACAGTTACCGCAGCCCTATGCCTTTTACCACATTTGTGGGGAAAATAGCTACTGCAGTTAAACAAAATCAGTTCTGGAAATACCCTCTCTGTCAAACACCACGGCTAAACAGAATAACATTCATGTGATTACAGCCCAAATTCATAATAGTGACACCAATGAAAACCAGAGTAAACCTGCCCCATCAATAGATAGCTCTTCAACTATGACTACAAATGCACCTAATATAAATAAGCCACAAGGGCAGGGTAATAAACGTCATATCCACCCTGATATTTTCAATAACACAGTAAATAACAACCTAATGGATATTGAACAAACTGATGGAAACTGTAGCCCTGACAATACTAGGCAAGTGGTAGTACTTGGAGATTCCATCTTGAAATATACGGACATGTACATCTGCAAACAAAATAAACAGAATAGGACTTGCACTAGCTTTAGAGGGGCATAGATTAGAGATATCAAAAGAATGACACCAAATATACTGAAACACACTGGAAGCAACCCTCTGGCTATTATTCATGCAGGAACTAATGATGTTAACAGATTTACAACTGAGGATATTAAAGAAAATTATATACAGTGGCATCCCCAGGATGAAACCCACTTTTAAAGCACTCTGCAGTATGCTGCAGCAGACCTACTGAATAAAGCAATGTAATTTTAATGGCAATTATTCCCTTTTGTCTTGCAAGAAACTGTGGCATTCACTTCATCCTGGCAGTGTCACATTTTCCTAAATAACAAAAGGGACTAATTGCCATTGAAATTACATTGCTTTATTCAGTAGTCTGCTGCAGCATACTGCAGAGTGCTTTAAAAGTGGGCAGTAGGAAGGGAAGGGAAGGATCATAGAGAAACATTGGTTTTGTCAACCCTAAAGGAAAAAAGTAGCTCACTCCCCCCCCCCCAGCTGCTGGTGGTCTGATATTGAGCAAGGAAGAAGGAGGCTACTGAAGAAGATAGGAAGTTGCTGTCCCAGAACAGGAAGGGTGAGAGTTGTAGGGAGAGGAGAGAGTAATCATCCAGAGAAACAGTAGAGGGGACACAAAATAAGACATGATAGGAGTGGTGCAGTGCAATGGCTGTGGGGCGGCAGTGTTCCAGGAGACATTCTGGAGGCTGCGATGCTGCCCTGTTTGCAGGCACCTCTCTGGTCTGGGAGAGGAGGTTGCTCATCTCCAGGCTGACCTGGCTAGGATTTGTGAAACCTCCTCCCCCACCCAGGGACCTCCAGGGCCAATGCCACTACCTCAGAGGTTGCCAAGAAAGAAGAGAGGCTGGACCAGGGTGGGCTCAGGGAGGAGAGGGTGGTGGAACAGAGCTGCATCCCTCCAGCTGTACCTTCCACATCCATTGCTCTTCTGGTGGATAGTGGTTCCTCTATGGAGGCACCTACAGTGGAGACCAAGGAGGATGCTGGGAACCTCACAAAGGAGACCTACAGGAGGGTGCATGGGACCCCACAAGGGAAGGAAACAACTCCTGGTGGGGGACTCAATCATTAGGGGGTAGAAATGGGGAGGAAGGGAGAAGGTGAGTGCCTTCCTGGCGCCACGGCTTGGAGGGACAGGAAGCAATCCTCAGGATCATGGGAGGACGCAGGGAGCTGGATGTCATTGTCCACCTAGGGACAAATGACCTGGCTAGGAATGGGATCAGAGCAGTGCAAGAGGAGTTTGTAGAGTTGGAGGGGCCATAGACAAGTAGTGCATACGGTAACCTTCCCCGGAGGTGCTGCCTGTCTATGGCAAGGGAGATGTTAGGGCACTCTCACCAGGGAATTCAATGAGTGGTTGAAAACTGGGTGTGGAGCCCAGGGTTTTGGCTTCATTGGGGAATGGGGAGCATCTGGGGATGCAGACCATACTGGTGCGATGGTCTGCATCTGTCCAGGGTGGAACTAGATCCTAGGTGAGAGCTTTAAATGCTTCATTGGCAAGCATTTAAACTAGCCAAGGGGGGAGGCACTGAAAAGGAGCAGGGAAATCCCAGCCTCCCCCCACAAAACATGGTGATTAGTGAGGTAAACACCAAAGTAAAGAAGTTATTAGGGAGCAGAACAGATTTAAATGTAAAAAAAGGTAAAGGCAGTAAGGACAGAAATGGGGCTAAAAGGGGTAAGGCTATCAAAAAGTGGAGGGTGATGAGTACCAATGCCTGTAGTCTGTGTAACAAGCTCCTGAACTAGTGGTCTTGATGGAAGAGGGTTGCCTGGATATTGTGGCAGTCACAGAAACATAGTACACAGAGAACCATGACTGGGATGTCAACATACCAGGATACACAATCTACAGGAGGGACAGGGAGGGTAAAAGAGGAGGAGGAGTAGCTCTCTATGTAAAGGAACGGATCAAAGCAACAGAACTAAAGAGTAAACAGGGAGCAGATGAGGCACTTTGGGTCATCCTGGAGACAGGAAATGGTACCACAAACCGCATGGGGGTTGTATACAGACCCCCATCTCAGGGGGAGGGAATGGACAAGGAAATGATAGAAGGCTTTCTTAGAATGGCAGAAAAAGGGGATATATTGTTGATGGGGGACCTGAATATGCCAGATGTTAACTGGAGCACCTTTGCTGCAGGCACATCCAAGAGCAGGGTCATTCTTGATGCCCTACAGGGGGCATGCCTCAGACAGCTAGTATTGGAACCCACTCGGGAGGGAGCAATCTTACACCTGGTACTCTCAAATGGGGATGGAGAAAGAATCTCAGATTTAAAAGTGGGTAGCCATCTGGGAACAAGACCACCAAACAGTGCGTTCACGATAAACACAGCCATACAATCAAGCCACACAAAAGCAAGAGTACTGGACTTTAGGAGGGCTGACTTTGGGAAAATGAGAGAGTGCCTCAGAAAAGCACTCAACAAACAGGCAAGAAGGAGGGTGGAGGAACAATGGGGAGTGATCAAAACAGCCATCACAGAGGCAACAAGCCTTTGTGCAAAGCAAATCAATAAAACACAACGAAGGAAAAAACCGCTATGGTTCTCAAAAGAGGTAGGAAGGTGGTTATGGGAGAAAAGGACAGCATTCAGGAAATATAAGGAAACACAGAAGGAGCAGGACATAGAACTTTATCAGTTAAAGCAGAAAGCGGCTGGGAAGGCAGTCAGAATAGCAAAGGCCCAAACCAAGGAAAGGATAGCCAATTCTGTTAAGAAGGGTGATAAGACCTTTATAGGTACATTAAGGAGTGAAGAAAGACCAAAGGAGGGATACTGAAGCTTAATAAAGGGAGGGAATGTGGGTAGAGGGTGACAGTGAAAAGCAGGTATACTGAATGAATATTTCTGCTCAGTATTCACAAAGGAAGAGGAGGGGAGTTACCCAAACCAAACAAGAGAAACACTCTGAAGACGGGGGTCGATACCAGTCCATTTACAGAAGAAAGGGTTCTGAAAGAACCAACAAAAATTGAAGGTGGACAAAGCAATGGGGCCTGATGGGATTCACCCAAGAATTCTAAAAGAACTAAGGGTAGAACTAGTGACACCGCTTGACTACTCTTTAACAAATCATGGGAGGATGGGGTCGTACCCGAGGACTGGAGGAGGGCAGATGATTCCTCTTCACAAAAGTGGGAGCAGGACAGAGGCAGGAAACTATAGACCAGTTAGTTTGACCTCAGTGGTAGGGAAAATGATGGAATCACTTCTGAAGGAAAGAATTGTTGAGTATCTAGAGGCCAGTGGGGCACAGGATCCAAGGCAGCATGGATTCACGATGGGAAGGTCGTGTCAGACGAATCTAATAGATTTCTTTGACTGGGTGACCAAAGTAGTAGACCAGGGAGGGTTTGTGGACATGGCCTACCTAGATTTTAGCAAGGCATTTGATACAGTCCCACACAAAAGATTAATACACAAGATAGCCAGCCTTGGAATGGGTCCCAAGGTGGTAGTCTGGATAAAAAATTGGCTAGAAAACAGGACGCAAAGGGTAGTAGTAAATGGAGTACACAGTGAAGAAAGGAGGGTTACTAGCGGGGTACTGCAGGGTTCAGTACTGGGACCGGTCCTTTTTAATGTCTTTGTAAGTGACATTGCAGAGGAACTAGAAGGAAAAGTATGTCTCTTTGCAGATGACACAAAGATCTGCAACAGGGTTGATACACAAGATGGAGTGGAAAGGATGAGAAGGGACTTGGCAAGGTTGGAGGAATGGTCAAATGTATGGCAGCTCAGATTCACTGTAAAGAAGTAAGGAATGCACATGGGAAACAAAACCCAGGGGAAGCGCATACAATAGGGGTGAGATACTGGCAATAGTAAAATAGAAAAGAACCTGGGGTAATTATATCAGATGACCTAAAGGTGGGCAAGCAATGTGAGAAGGCAGTAAGGAAGGCTGGGGGATACTGGGATGCATAGGAAGAGGCATCAATAGTAGAAAACAGGAAGTTATTATCCTCTGTACAGACAGTTGGTGAGACCCCATCTGAGTACTGTGTGCAGTTCTGGAGACCCCATCTCCGCAAAGACATAGACAGAGTGGAGGCTGTCCAGAGGAGGGCAATCTAAATGGTGCAGGGTCTGCACCAGAAGACATACATGAAGAAAGACTAAAGGAGCTTAATATGTATACCCTGAGGAAAGAAGGGAGAGGGGACGGATAGAAACTTTCTCAAGTACCTCAAGGGAATCAACAAAGTCCAAGAGGGTAGCATCTTCCAGAAAAAGAGATGTGCAAGAACAAGGGGGCACAATTTGAAGATAGAGTGGGGACAGCTCAGAGGTAATGTGAGGAAGTATTTTTTCACAGAGAGGGTTGTGGATGCATGGAACAGCCTCCCTGAGGAGGTCATGGAGTCAAGAACAGTGGGGGAATTCAAGAATGCATGGGACAGGCATAAGGCAGTCCTAGTGGGGGGTAGGAGGAAGTAAGCTGTTGGTTAACTAGGATCTGCAGCTTATCTGTTAGGTAGGAAAATGGGCAGACTAGGTGGGCCAAGCGGTCCTTATCTGCCGTCAAATTCTATGTTTCTATGTTTCTATGTTATTCAGTAGGTCTGCTGCAGCACTCTGCAGAGTGCTGCAAAATGCTGCAGAATTGAGTTTTATCCTGGGGGATGCCACTGCATCTCTAATTAACACTTTGGAAACAAGCATTTGTCAATGCTGAATGTTGGCTTGCTGGCACTGGCATTGGTAGTGCAGGAGTTAGAGAGATGCACAATAGGATTGGCAGTGAAGTAGTAAACTGACGCTGCCCCCAGCCCCACCATACAGAGATTGACAGACATTGGGGTGTGCCTTTGGGTTGTTGGCCATAACCCTCATGCCATTTCACCTCACCCTACCCAGCAGAGACTGACAAGTGCTGCAATGTGCCTTGGGGTCTTCGGGCCTTACGCTGACCCCATTCCATAAGGAAATAAACTGACATAGGTGCAGTGTAGGAGAATGGGGTGAACATTGGGGCCAAAGAGTCCAAGGCACACTTCAACGCCTGTCACTGGCTGCAGGGTGGAGGGGGGTGGAATGGCATGAGCATTACAGCCGACAATGGCAAGTCATACCCCTGACACCTGTCAGTCTGTACACGGTGGGGCAGTATGGGTGGAAACCCTAATGCCCAGGGCATTTGTTGGTATTTCCACTCCAAATTTTCAACATGGGCCATTTGTGACCCCACCTCATGAACAGTGGCACTAGGAGTTTGTTTGCTGAAAGGTGATCTCGTACAGCGACTGTGCATTTTGGCACCACAGGTGTGAAAACAGGTTTTGGGCAAGATGTGAAAAATGACAGCTGCACTGTTCATGAGGAGGTGTAAAAAAATGGCATTGTTGAAAATCTGGAGTGAAAAAATGAAAAATTGATGACATCACGAGTGTGCGTAGAAACTGCACAATGCACGCCCATAACACAATTATTTTGGGGATTTGTATAACCAAATTTTCAACATAGGCATCTTGGTAACTCCAGTCATGAACAATGTCACTGTGATTTTGTTAATCTGGCCTGAACATTGATTTCCCACAGCGACTGTGTCATTGTGCGTCACATGTGTGAAAACACATTTCGGGCAGGATGTGGAAAATAACAGCAGTACTGTTCATAAGGAGGTGTAAAAAAAGGGCAATGTTGAAAATCTGGAGTGAAAATATAAAAAATTTTCAAAGTTACGAGCGTGCGTTGAAACTGCACAACGCACACTCGTAACACAGTCATTTTTTTGAATTTTTCCACCAGATTTGCAAGATAGGGTTTTTGGGACCCCATCTCATGAACAGTGGCATTGTCATTTCATTAATCACTCCCAAAAGGTGTGTTCATGAGGTGGGGTCCCAAGCACCCCATGTTGAAAATTTGGAAGCAAAGTTCAAACAAATGGCTGAGATATGCACAAAGTTGACCCCCATTTATGCCATTATACAGCTTACCAGCATTTCTTCAGTTCACAGTCAGCTTTGAAAGAGTCCAGGCGTGTTCCCAGTCCACCAAGATAAACGCATGAAAGCTCGGGTAGTAGAGTATGGGGTGAGGGTGTGTGTGGGGAGGGGTGTGCAGAGGTGGTGTGGGTTGGGGACCCAATGGCTAGGACCATTTTCTATTTTTCAGGTATTTAAAATAAAAAAAAAGGAACACTGCAGAGTTTTATTTTTTCACAGGTGTTGTGCACACTGGGATGGGCTCCCAGTGTGCCCCATGACTTTGGGGGGGTGATGTTGGCCACACTGGGGTGGGCTCCCAGTGTGGCACAGAATTGGGGTGGGGTCTGGAACATGCCGACGATGGTTGGCTTTCATCATGGGGAGGCACACTGAGGTGGACTCCCAGTGTGCCACACAATCTTGGGGGGATGATTTAACATGCTGACAGGGGGATTAGGCACCCTTGAAGTCAGCTGTGTGCACATAGTGTGGCAGGTGGTGGCGTCAGCCACTGCTGCCATGTTTATTGAAATACTTCACCAGGAAAGGCACGTCAGGAGGCGTGGTATTGTGCCGCTGCATGACGAACTTGTCTCTCATTGCAGCGGCACTTTCCTTACATGTGTTGACCACTTTACATATTTCTTGTGTGAGCGCCTGCAAGCTGGCTTATTGGGGAATGAAGGACGCACCTACTAATGTGTGCCCTGCATTCGCCCACACTAACGCACCTCCGAAATCTGTTACTACCACAAGATGTTGGTGCAGCAAACCAACATAAAAAGGGGATATGAAACCTGCATTTCTGAGATCATGACTGTCCTGACAGCAAATAGACCAAAACAAGAGAAAAAAAAAACAAGGAGTGCCTTAGGAAGTGATCTTTTTTAAAAAAAAAAGCTAACTTGCATTATGCATGGGGATAAATGTAGTACTGATCAAAGCCTCTTCAGCTGGGATGGACTTCACGTGAGTAAAAAAGGAAGTATGGTGCTAGAAAAAAGCATTTCCAGTATTATAAATAAACATTTAAACTAAATAGGAGGGGGCAAATGGGGCACAACCCCAGGCCATCACCAAACAAAGTGTGTTGATGTAAAATCCTAATGAGAACTGCAAGAAGCCTTAATATAATCAAAATCAGTGAACTGGCTAGCATACTGGTAAATAAACAGATATAGTTGCTATCACAGAAATGTGGTGAGACGAGACCTCATCATGGTTTAGCTCTATCCATGGCTACACCCGTTTCTTCAAGAATAGGAATATGAAAAAAGGGTGAAGTGTATGTATGTATGTATGTGAAAGATACCCTATTATCATTGGAATTATTGTTAGAGAGTAAGCAAGGGATGCAAATTGAAGGGTTATGCATATAAGTTGAGTATCATACTGGAAAAAAATTTACTATTGGAAATTTCTATAGGCCTCCATCCACTGACCCAGACTATGACTGATCACTAATTGACGTCAAGACGGAACTAGCAAACAAAACAAATTTAGTTGTAGTGGGGGATTTCAATCTTCCAGGTATTGACTGGCATGATCTAACATCAAATTCCAGTACTGGATCCATGTTTCTTGATTCCTTCATCACCTTAGGTTTAGAACAGATGGTCTTAGAGCCAACCAGAGATAGAAACATACGTGATATTATTCTAACAAATCTCCTGTTAGAAATGACAGATGTTGAGGTAACTAACCCCATAGGTTCAAGCAATCATAACACTGTAAATTTCAGCATTAATTTACAAAAAAACAAATACAAGTTACACCACATATAGGTACAATTATGATAAAGGGGACTATGATAAAATCAAAACTGCACTAGATAACTATAATTGGGATGTTTTATTCTCTGATCTCTAGCCTGGCAAATGCTGGGATTTATTTAAAAGGCTTATACAAGAACTAGAAAATCTATATATACCATAAAGCAAAGCAAGTAACACCAAAGGTAAAATATCACCTTGGCTAACTCACAAAATCAGTAAACAAATCAAAAAGAAAGAAAGGGCTTTCAAGACACTAAAACATCAGGGTCAGATGAGGCTAGAACAACATACAAAATAGAATTAAAAAAAACTAAGGATTTAATAAAAAAAGGAGAGAAGAAACACAGAATTCAGGCCATCTGTTCAAAAAGGTAACAACAAGGCTTTCTATGCCTTTCTATCAGTTCTGATACTGGCCCCCTCTATGGGACAGGGCCACACAAAACACTCACGCCAATACGAATATGACCCCATCAAGGACGCATTTCAGAATATCAGGAGGACATTAATTCTCCACCTCCAGACTGTAGTGCCACAATATCAGCACCTGGATAACACTAAAACCACAAATACGCAGCTGTCAGTAACACGCCACATTATACCCCGCCACTACATGGGCTTATATGAGCAGTGGACAGGCTGGCTATCCCTTCCCTCCACCTGGTAGTGATGTACCTATAACCTATCCATGTACCATGCCAAAAAAATCACGTCGCATTACACAGTCGCAGGCCCTAACATATCTAAAATGTCAAGCTATAAGGATCACGTGGCTGCTCCTACTGATCTCAGGTAATATTCATCCCAACCCAGGCCCGATGACATACATTGCAACAGTTCATAAGAAACAGAATGGACTAACAATAGCATCAATAAATATCTGCAGCCTGCTAGCAAAAATGGACACCCTCCAAGTCTGGGTCCAGCAGCACCAGCCCAACATTCTTGTGATAGTAGAGACCTGGCTATCACCTAGGGTGTCAGACTCTGCTATACAACTCACTGGATATGCTGCGTTCAGACTAGACAGACTTGGTAAAAGAGGAAGTGGCTGTATTATATATGTTAAAGACCACATTCAGGGCCAAATGCTTAACCCATGTGACACCAAATGTGGGGCTCAACTGATGGCCATAAAAGTAATACTTGGCAAGACTGGAGAAAAACCCTAACAATAGTCTCGGCCTACATCCCTCTCAAGGACCAAGCGAACAGTTTCAATTCTGTCATCAACTACCTCTCTGAAAGGGGACCAAACAATGGCTGGAGACTTTAATATTAACTGGTCCTCCGCTGATGCTGTATACTACAAGGCCTCATCAGCCACTCTCAACCTTGTGCAATTGGTAGACTCCCCCACTTGGTATAACAGCAGAACAGGCATGGGGTCAATAATAGACTGGGTGGTCATAAATTGGCCAGAAAGAATATCCTCCATCACGGTTCTCCCCGACTGCCTCAGTGACCACTCCCCAGTAATCTGTAAAAAGGTCAAATAAGGCCCCAAAGGCGCCAGACAGGACTATTACTGCTAGACTTCTGAAGAAAGGCAAGTTGGAAGTTCTCAGAGCACACCTCAGCCTCCAAGACTGGAGCTCTATTGACCACAAAACAGACAGCAACACTGCCCTAGAATGCTTTATAAGCAAATTCAATGAATGTGCAATGTCTACGCCCTGTACACCAAAAGAAGGATCCGCAACTATGACAGCCCCTGGATCACGCCACACCTACTAGCCCTCATGAAAAATAGAGACGACTTGTGGTACAAAGCAAGGAACTCCGGTACCCAGACAGACTACCAGAACTATGGAGCTGCATGGAATAAATGCACCTGGGCTATTCACAGGGCCAAAAACACTCACTTTAAAAGTGAGCTGACAAACTCATTGGGTGACAGTAGACGGTTCTGGGAGAACATCAAGTCCCTAACCGGTACACCTAATAAAACTCCCCCCACCTTCCTGAACATTGAGGGCCAACCTACGCAGGATCACAGTCACATAGCAAATGTCTTCAACAAAGCTTTTACTGACCTCAGCGGAGTGTTGCCCCCTAGCTTCCTTCAACACCAATCAGATACTTGCATCAAACGAAACCCAGGGACCCAATCAAACTCACATCCGCCTTTCTACTTCAGAGCTATCACCTTTATGGAAGCTAAAAAGTACATCCTAAAAGTGCTAGGTAATTCCAGAACTAGCTCTGATCAACTTGACCTAAAACTAGTTAGGCTCACCCTGGACATAACTTTTAAACCCCTCACCAAAATCTTAAATTTCTCCTTGGTATCAGGTGAATTCACATGGATCTGGAAGGCAGCGGCAGTTATCCATTTACAAAAGTGGTGACAGGACCAACTCTACAAATTACTGCCCAATATCTATCCTTCCTCCACTCTCCAAGGCCCTGGAGTGAATTGTAACTAACCAACTGGCAGAATATCTAGACAAGTATCATTTACAATGTCAGCAACAACATGAATTTCGAAAACAATACAGTACCACAACTGCTCTAGTGGAGCTTATCAGCTTTATCCATAATGCACTAGACAAAGGGCTCTTGGTGGGGGCAACATATATTGATCTCACCAAAGACTTCGACACCGTCAATCACAATCTGCTCCTGGATCAGCTCTCCAATACCGGCCCCTCCCCTGCAACAGTAGCATGGTTCAGAAGCTACCTCTCTGGGAGGGTCCAGAAAGTGAAAATCCTGGACACCTTCTCCGACAACCTTAGTGTTAATGCAGGCATTCCTCAAGACTCTATCCTTGGCCCTCTTCTGTTCAGCCTGTTCTTAAACAACCTCCCTCAATCAGTAAACGACCAGCTACTATTATATGTATACTATTTGGGATGGCAGTATAGCCTAGAGGTTAGAGGAACGAGGTGTGAACGAGCTTGATACATCCAGCAGACCAGATCTGAGTCTGATTCTCACAACCTCCACTTGCATACTGTGTGACTCTGAGCAAGTCACTTAACCTTCCAGTGCTCCCAGGTCGCCCCTGAAACCAGGCACTTGTGCCTAGTGGGCCTTACCAGGTTACCAAAGACTAAAAAAAAATTTAAAAAAATATGTAAATATGCAGATGATGCGGTCCTATATTCATGTAATGCTGACCCCTACATACTGGAAAAGCAAATGCAGGCCAATTTCACCGTGGCTGAGCACTGGTTCCTTCAATCAAAACTGCTCCTCAATTATAAAAAAAACAAGACTATGTTATTCGCATCATCACGTAACAAACACCGCACCCACCAACTTTGCATCTGAATAATCAGAACACTTCCCTGGAGATGGTTCAAACATTTAAATACCTAGGATTGACACTGGACCGCACCCTCTTGTTTAACCAACACATAAACGCAGTTGCAAAGTCATCAAATGCAAAACTAGGATTATTGTACAGATACCAAAAAGGCCTGGCTTCTGAGGCACTAAAAACTGCTGTAAATAGTTCAGTCCTCTCAGCGATAGACTATGGTCTAGCAGTATATGGAGCTGCCTCCTAAACTGCTTTGAAACATATAAAAACAACACTAAACAAAGCGTGTCGTTTAGTCCTAGGTGTACCCCATCTCACTCACACCTGTGAGTTGTACACTCAAACAAACTGGCTCAAACTTGACAGTCACCTCCAGTATCAAGTATGCATGCTCGCCAAGAAGTCTACGCTAGGACTTACCACCCCAGGCCTGCAAAGCCTTCCTAGCTGACCTAATTCCATCAGATACACTAGGGGTACAAACAACTCGGCCCTCTGCGTCCCTTTCCGTAGAACCACACAAGGCCAACGGTCCTATGAATACCAGGCGCCACTTTGGCTTAATGTGCTTGACCTAGACATCACAAAAGAGGACAAAATAGGCCCCTTTAAAGATAAACTCTGAGTGGCCCTTGCCACAAACAGTAACTGTGCCTGTGAGACCTGACTCCCCCCAACACACTCTTCCCTCCTCTTTCCTGCTACCCTCATTCTAACCTGCACCCTTGCCTTCTCCTCTCCTCTCTTCTTGCTAACTAACACTCCCCTAGTAGGCGCCAGGTCCCCACCTCGGTACTCCCCCCCCCAATGAGTCTAGCCCTCTTTTATCACTACATTCTTTAGCACTAAAGACAAAAGAACTGCTGCCCATCAAGTTCTCGCCTCCTTGCATATACAGTAGTATTAGTTAATTATTTTACAGACTATATCATCCTCTGTTCCCTACCTGATTTGTTCTATATCATATAGATTCTCAAGTTGTTCACTTAAACTTCTTGTCAGCCTAGCCTGCTATAAATTATGTGTCTGTATATTTTTACTTATGTAATCCCTGTTATTGTAATTATGCAACCTCTGTAACCTGATGTACTTATGTTTTTCTAGGCATGGAACCTCCTTGTATCTGCTTATGTACTTGTAACCATTGTAAATGATATTATGTTCATGTATTACTATGACGTGGAACCTCTGTAAAAGATCCTTTGGTGCAAAGGTACTTCCTAGAAATAAATAAATAAATATAAATTGTAGCAAAAACAATGATAACATGATTACTTCAATAATCAACAATGGAGTTGAGACAAATAGTAATATCGAGATGGCTAACTCGTTCAATGAATATTTTGGATCAGTATTCTCTAAAAAAGATAATGCCAGAACCTTGGTCTCCTTTGAAAGCGAGTTCATAGAGATTAAACCAAAGGAGATTAAACAAGCAATTTTATCCTTAAAAAATAAGCTTGTTTCCAGATGTGACCTGGGAGCACAAGGAAGTTAAATGACTTGCTCAGGATCACACAGTATGCACCTAGGCGGCTGTGGGATTCAACCCAGGTCTCCAGATCTGCAAATCAGAGCCTTAACCCACTGCTCTATACTGCCTCTGTAAGTAAGTGCTCAGTCATCTATCTGGGAGCAAGAAACCCCAACACCAACTACTTATTGAATGGAAACAGAATAAAACCATTAAAATCTTAAAAAGATCTGGGTATTATCATTAACAACTCTTTTAGGACAGATGATCACTGTCGAAAGGTGGCACAGTTAGCAAACTGAATTCTTGGGGCTATTAAAAGTTAATTTGTTTGCAGAAATTAAACATGTTTAATCCCCTTGTATAAATCCTATATTAGACCCCATACAGAGTATGCTGTATCCTTCTGGGCCTCCTATCTGAATACGGATAAAAAAAATAATAGAACGTACCCAAAGAAGAACAACCAAGCTTATTACTAGGGTAAGTAAGCTGCCATACCTTGAAAGACTGAACTCCCTATACCATAGGCCACTACAAACGAGTGTAAACATTATTTTACTATTAGGGCGGCCTCATTTTGAAACACTCTTCCACAACAGCTAGTCAATGTAAACAATTTCAAGAAGTTCATATGTGAACTCGACAGATACAGTACCTACTAGGGAAGGGTAGCTAAACTCCCCCCACATGGTATGGGGAAGGTTGTCCCGAAGGGCCTTGTGCCTTCTTCCACCTTTACAAATCGAGAAATACTGAGTAATATACCTTTTACCACATTTGTGGATAAAATAACTACTACAGTTTGGACATTTTAATGCGATGCAGCAAGTTAGTAAGTTCTGGAAATCAAGGATGCTCTTGGTTAGAAAATGGTGTTTTGGTATGGCAAATTGCAATGCAAACTCACTTATTTTACGCCTTGACTATCCTTTTAAAAATAAAAAGCAGTTAATTAAAAAAAAATACTTTTGGGCATCAGCTAAGGTTGAAGCACAAATTCATAAAAGTAGGAAAATGGGACACTGGTGTCAAGCAAGGACACACTGGGGGGGTGGCATCCATGCTCTAGGGTGCCGGGTGGCATGGGGGAGACTGGGAAGCTGTCACCTAGCATACCGAGTAACACACAGTTTTGCTTGTTCTAGGCCCTTCCACCCATAGCAGCGTGCACCACATCAACGTCCTGGTGTGGAGCCAGGTGGAGCATGGTCACTTACACCAGCCAATGCTCTTTTTGGCCACCATGTGTCATGCTTCGAGAGGTGTGCCATTGTACCCTCCATGCTAGGCTTGGGGCATAAACCTGGATCACCAGAATGCCAAGCAGATGCCCAATCACTCAGCACCTTAAAGCTGACTTCTGTTTTATAGAAGTCTATACTTCTTATCTCACTTTACCCTTTCTCGCCTAAGTCCTCCCAACCCTGTCACCTGTCATCTCCAGGACTTACACAGTCTCTAAATGTGGGGCTCCCTCCTGGCAGGAGTTTTTGTCCTCCTTCAGCTACAGGGCCAAGATCTGTGGGCGAGACAGGAGCCTCAAGCGACAGCACAAAGTCTGCTGAGGCCCTGCGAATCATCTGCTGCTCCTCCCCCTCTTGTCGGCACATGCAACAACACTTTGGACATCAAAGAAAGTGATACATGCAGGGATATACTCCAAACCAACAACGATTTATTTAAGACATCCAACAAAGGTTCCCCAGTGCTTTGAGGGCTCAATCCCTCTTCATCAGAGGGTGGAGTTGCATACTAACAGACACATTTAAATACCATGAGTAATCAGTGACATGTTTCAACAAAGTGAAAAGTGACCAATTAGCATTGTGCTACCTCAAGAAACATTTAAAAACACCACATAGTATAAAAACAACAGTTCATACATTAGCACAAAATAGATACAGTACTGAGATATCTGATACATTTAATAAAGATAAATTATCCAATAGAGTCAATAAAGGTTCAGTTAAATGTTGGACCCATATTATAAATATTTAAAAGCCAATTGGCTATATGTGTAGAATCTATTTAAGACAGCACGTGAACCAGCTAGTTCAAAAGGAACTGTTCTCCCAGAGACGTAGAAACTGAAATTGTTATATGGCACACATTCTTATTATTATTATACTGCAGAAGGGGTTGATCTGTCATACAGATGATCACACCAGTATATACTTCTTCCCCCTGATGAAGAGGGATTGTGCCATTGAAGTGCCGGGGAACCTTTGTTGGATGTCCTAAATAAATCGTTTAATCTCTATGAACTTGCTTTCAAAGGAGACCAAGGTTCTGGCATTATCTTTTTTAGAGAATACTGATCCAAATATTCATTGAACGAGTTAGCCATCTCGATATTACTATTTGTCTCAACCCCATTGTTAATTATTGAAGTAATCATGTTATCATTGTTTTTGTTATAATTTATATTTATTTATTTTTTATTTATTTATTTAGTTTTTGTTGACCGGGTAAGTGCACTAGACAAATCCTGCCTATTTTCAGGCACGACCCGGGCGAGGGGGATACAGATGAATGCCAACTGACCTTGAACCAGATTAGGCTGTTGGTGGTATTTTTAGTGAATGAAGGAAATTTGGCCAGGACACCAGGGAAATTCCCCTACTCTTTTCGATAAGTGCAATGGGATCTTTAACATCCACCTGAACTACCACCAATCCAGGCAGATGGGACCTCGGTTTAACGTCTCATCCGAAAGACGGCACCTCAGAAGTGCAGCACCCCTCTCATGCTGCACTACAGTGTCAGTACTGGGATATTAACCCAAGTGCCAGATGTGGGAACTGAACCCACAGCCCTCTGATCTCCCGGCCTCAGAGGCGAGTGTGCTACCTACTGAGCCACTGACACTGACAATTATTTATTTCTAGGAAGTACCTTTAAGCCAAAGGCTCTTTTACAGAGGTTCCTCGTCGTAGTAATACATGAACATAATATCATTTACAATGGTTACAAGTACATAAGCAGATACAAGGAGTTTCCATGCCTAGAACGACATGAGTACATCAGTTTACAGAGGTTACATAATTACAATAACAAGGAGTACATAAGTAAAAATATACAGATACATAATTTATAGCAGGCTAGGTTGACAAGAAGTTTAAGTGAACAACTTGAGAATCTATAGGATATAGAGCAAATCAGGTAGAGGACAGAGGATGATATAGTCTGTAAAATAATTAACTAATACTATATGCAAGGAGGTGAGAACTTGATGGGCAGCAGTTCTTTTGTCTTAAGTGCTAAAGAGTGTAGTGACAAAAGAGGGCTAGACTCATTGGGGGGGGGGAGTACCGAGGTGGGGACCTGGCGCCTACTAGGGGAGTGTTAGTTAGCAAGAAGAGAGGAGAAGGCAAGGGTGCAGGTTAGAATGAGGGTAGCAGGAAAGAGGAGGGAAGAGTGTGTTGGGGGGAGTCAGGTCTCACAGGCACAGTTACTGTTTGTGGCAAGGGCCACTCAGAGTTTATCTTTAAAGGGGCCTATTTTGTCCTCTTTTGTGATGTCTAGGTTAAGCACATTAAGCCAAAGTGGCACCTGGTATTCATAGGACCGTTGGCCTTGTGTGGTTCTACGGAAAGGGACACAGAGGGCCGAGTTGTTTGTACCCCTAGTGCATCTGATGGAATTAGGTCAGCTAGAAAGGCTTTGCAGGCCTGGGGTGGTAAGTCCTAGCATAGACTTCTTGGCGAGCAGGCATACTTGATACTGGAGGTGACTGTCAAGTTTGAGCCAGTTTGTTTGAATGTACAACTCACAGGTGTGAGTAAGATGGGGTACACCTAGGACTAAACGACACACTTTGTTTAGTATTGTTTTGATACGTTTCAAAGCAGTTTGGGAGGCAGCTTCATATACTGCTAGACCATAGTCTATCACTGAGAGGACTGAGCTATTTACAGCAGTTTTTAGTGCCTCAGAAGTCAGGCCTTTTTGGTATCTGTACAATAATCCTAGTTTTGCATTTGATGACTTTGCAACTGCGTTTATGTGTTGGTTAAACAAGATGGTGCGGTCCAGTGTCAATCCTAGGTATTTAAATGTTTGAACCATCTCCAGGGAAGTGTTCTGATTGTTATGAATGCAAAGTTGGTGGGTGTGGTGTTTGTTATGTGATGACGCGAATAACATAGTCTTGTTTTTTTCTCTTCTGTACCTCTGTAGGTTTCCCTCCTACCCCTTATGGTTGGGCCTAACTGGCCCCAAGCCTGTCAACTGCAACAATAATTTGTGGAGGGAGGCTGCCTTGAATTTGCTGCATTGTGTTGCTGTGCAAATGATCTCAGTTCAGCAACGAACTCAGTGTGTGTCACATCGGAGGTCAGACCTGGCCAAGATAGCTGCCACATGACAGTGGTTGTGCATTGTGGCTGGGGAGGTCTGGAGACAGATTCCCCCACCACATTGACCTCTGTGGCTGGGTCAGGGAGCTTGCTTCTGCTGCAGTGGGAACTTTGTGTGTGGCAAGGCTGATACAGGCACTGCCCATGCTTGGGGGGGGGGGAGAAGAAATAAATGAGGGAGAAAAATATGGTTGCCATCTACTGTATATGATGGCCAGGATCTCATGGTCTGTCCAGGGTATATCCCTGTAATAAGATGGTAAACTGGCATAGGAAATAAAGTACATATGAAAAGAAAAAAAATGGCTTAGAGAGGGAGGTAGCATGGGAGAGAGGGAGTCTCCCCCCCCCCGCATGGAGACGGTGAAGTGATGCCAGCAGATATAAGAGCATTATTTACCCACAATCATTCCCTTTTCCTTCCAGACACTTCTCATTCCCCACCCACAGTGTGCTACAGTTGCATCAGAGCATCTGACGCACCTGTACTGTGGTCCCACCACCTTTTCTCCAAGCATTTCCCAGCTGCACCACAACCTTTGGCCAGCCAGTTGAGTTGATGCCCTCCCTCCCTGAAGAACAGCATTGTCTAAATAGTTGATCCTCCATCCAGTCGCCCCACATTACCTCCTTGAATTCAGAGTGTGAACTTGTGTGCTAGTGTCAAGAGCAGTGCCCACCAGCAGTACACTATCTGACCCATATGTCCTTCTTATATTGTTTTTCCCCCCATGTTTCCTTCTGGGACCAGATGTCCCCTACCTCCAGCTCTGGATCTATCGAGCCAGATGCCATCCTTGATTTAAAAAGTTTCAGAAGAACATGTGGGGTGACATAGAAACATAGAAACATAGAATTTGATGAGAGATAAGGACCGCTTAGCCCACCTAGTCTGCCCATTTTCCTACCTAACAGATAAGCTGCAGATCCTAGTTAACCAACAGCTTACTTCCTCCTACCCCCAACTAGAACTGCCTTATGTCTGTCCATGCATCCTTGAATTTCCCCACTGTTCTTGACTCCATGACCTCCTCAGAGAGGCTGTTCCATGTATCCACAACCCTCTCCATGAAAAAATACTTCCTCACATTACCTCTGAGCCATCCCCCCTCTATCTTCAAATTGTGCTCCCTTGTTCTTGCACATCTCTTTTTCTGAAAGATGCTACCCTCCTGGACTTTGTTGATTCCCTTGAGATACTTGAAAGTTTCTATCATGTCCCCTCTCTCACTTCTTTCCTCAAGGGTATGCATATTATGCTCCTTAGTCTTTCTTCGTATGTCTTCTTGTGCAGACCCTGCACCATTTTGGTTGCCCTCCTCTGGACAGCCTCCACTCTGTCTATGTCTTTGCGGAGATGGGGTCTCCAGAGCTGCACACAGTACTCCAGATGGGGTCTTACCAACTGTCTGTAAAGAGGGATAACAACTTCCTGTTTTCTACTATTGATACCTCTCCCTATGCATCCCAGTATCCCCCCAGCCTTCCTTACTGCCTTCTCACATTGCTTGCCCACCTTTTGGTCATCTGATATAATTACCCCCAGGGTCCCTTTCCATTTCACTGTTGTCAGTATCTCACCCCCCGTGTACCCTTCCCCTGGGTTTTTGTTTCCCAGGTGCACTACCTTGCACTTTTTTGCATTGAATCTGAGCTGCCATACATTTGACCATTCCTCCAACCTTGCCAAGTCCCTTCTCATCCTTTCCATTCCATCTTGTGTATCAACCCTATTTGCAGATCTTTCAGCCGTCTGCAAAGACACATACTTTTCCTTTAGAGGGCTAAAGGGGATTGTTATATCTGCAATTTAACTAAGTGTGGAAAGATCTATTAATTAGGAGGACTGGCTTAGCTAGAAGAAAGCCAGGTTAGAGCCAGATTAAAATACTGCAATAGATAGCTTCTGCCAGGGACTTGTCAGATAACACCAGGATAAAGGAGTTGCTGTGTGACTGGACTTCTTTACTGGTACTAAAGAAGTAGAACTCTACTACTGGGACCTTAAATTTAGGGTAAAAAAAAAAAGTTAGCGTGTTTGTCTCAGTTGGCTCAAGTGAACTGGTATCTGAGCAGTTATCTAGGTGTAAATCTCAGCTGGCTGAAGGGGATTGTTATATGTGCAATTTAACTAAGTGTAGAAAGATCTATAAAGTAGGGGAAGTGACTTAGCTAGAAGAAAGCCAGCTAACAGCCAGATTTAAACACTGCATGAAATAGCTTCTTCCAGAGACTTGGCAGAGAACAATGGGAGGAAGGAGTTGCTGTGTGACTCTATCTCTCTACTGGGACTAAAGAAGTAGAATTCTCCTACTGGGACTTTCAATTTAGGGTAAAAGAAAGTTAGTGTGTTTGTCTGAGTTGAACTGTTATTTGAACAGTTATCAGGGTGTAAATCTTAGGTGGCTGAAGTGGATTGTTATCTGTGCAATTTAACTAAGTGTAGAAAGATCTATTAAGTAGGCGAGTGGCTTAGCTAGGAGGAAGCCAGGTTACAGATAGATTTAAACACTGCCCTGGATAGCTTTCCACTGAGACCACTGGTCCCTTTTTCAGGGGAGACCCTGGGTTAAATTACATGAACTGTTATCCGAGTAGTTAGCTAGGTGTAAATCTCAGGTGGCCAAAGGGGATTGTTATCTGTGCAATTTAACTAAGTGTAGAAAGATCTATTAAGTAGGGGGAGTAGATTAGCTAGGAGGAAGCCAGGTTACAGCCAGATTTAAACACTGCCCCAGATAGCTTCTGCCACAGACTTGGCAGAGAACACCAGGAGGAAAGAGTTGCTATGTGACTGGACTTCTCTACTGAGACTAAAAAAGAAGAACTCTACTATTGGGACCTTCAATTTTGGGGAAAAAAATGTTAATATGTTTGTCTGAGTTGAACTGTTATCCAAGCAGTTAGCTATGTGTAAATCTCAGGTGGCCAAAGGGGATTGTTATCTGTGCAATTTAACTAAGTATAGAAAGATCTATTAAGTAGGGAGAGTGGCTTAGCTAGGAGGAAGCCAGGTTACAGCCAGATTTAAACACTTCCCTAAATAGCTTCTGCCAGAGACTTTGCAGACAGCACCAGGAGGAAGGAGTTCCTGTGTGACTGGGCTTCTCTACTGTGACTAAAGAAATAGAACTCTACCGCTGGGACCTTCAATTTAGGGTAAAAAAAGTTACCATGTTTGTCTGAGTTGGCTGAAGAGAACTCTCATCTGAGCAATTATCTAGGTGTAAATCTCAGGTGGCTGAAGGGGATTGTTATCTCTGTAATTTAACTAAGTGAAGACAGATGTATTAATTAGAAGGAGTGTCTTAGCTTGAAGGAAGGCAGGTTATAGCCAGATTTAAACACTGCCCTAGATAGCTTCTGCCAGAGACATGGCAAAGAACACCAGGAGGAAGGAGTTGCTGTGTGACTGGACTTCTCTACTGGGACTAAAGAAGAACTCCACTACTGGGACCTTCAATTCTGGGTAAAAAAAAGTTAGTGTGTTTGTCTGAGTTGGCTGAAGTGCACTTTTATCTAAGCAGTTATCTAGGAGGAAAATCTCATGGGGCTAAAGAGGATTGTTATATCTGCAATTTAATTAAGTGTGGAAAGATCTATTAAGTAGGGGGACTGGTTTAGCTAGAAGAAAGGCAGATTACACCTAGATTAAAACACTACCATAGATAACTTCTGCCAGGGATTTGTCAGAGAATACCAGGAGAAAGGAGTTGCTGTGTGACTGGACTTCTTTACTGGTACTAAAGAAGTAGAACTCTACTACTGGGACCTTAAATTTAAGGTAAAAAAAAGTTAGTGTGTTGGTCTCAGTTGGCTCAAGTGAACTGTTATCTGAGCAGTGATCTAGCGGTAAATTTTGGGTGGCTGAAGGGGATTGTTATCTGTGAAATTTAACTAACTGTAGAAAGATCTATTAAGTAGGGAGAGTGGCTTACCTAGAAGAAAGTCAGGTTACAACCATATTTAAACACTGCATGAGATAGCTTCTTCCAGAGACTTGGCAGAGAACAACGGGAGGAAGGAGTTGCTGTGTGACTAGGCTTCTCTACTGGGACTAAAGAAGTAGAATTCTACTACTGGGACTTTCAATTTAGGGTATAAGAAAGTTAGTGTATTTGTCTGAGTTGAACTGTTATCTGAGCACTTATCTAAGTTTAAATCTCAGGTGGCTAAAGCGGATTGTTATCTCTGCAATTTAACTAAGTGAAGAAAGATCTATTAAGTAAGGGGAGTGGCTTACCTAGGAGGAAGCCAGGTTACAGCCAGATTTAAACACTGCCCTGGATAGCTTCTGCCAGAGACTTGGCAGAGAATACAAGGAGGAAGGAGTTGCTGTGTGACTGGACTTCTCTACTGGGAATAAAGGAGTACAACTCTACTACTGGAGCTTCAAATTAGGGTAAAAAAAGTGTGTTTGTCTGAGTTGGCTGAAGTGAACTGTTATCTGTGCAGTTATTTAGGTGTAAATATTGTGTGGCTGAAGGGGATTATATCTGTGCAATTCAATTAAGTGTAGACATCTGTATTAAGTAGGAGGAGTAGCTTAGCTTGAAGGAAGCCAGGTTACAGCCAGATTTAAACACTACCCTAGATAGCCTCTGCCAGAGACTTGGCAGAGAACACCAGGAGGAAGGAGTTGCTGTGTGACTGGATTTCTCTTCTGGAACTAAAGAAGTATAACACTACTACTGGGACCTTCAATGTAAGATAAAAAACTGTTAGTGTGTTTGTCTGAGTTGGCTGAAGTGAACTGTCATCTGAGCAGTTATCTAGGTGTAAATCTCAGGAGGCTGAAGGGGATTGTTATCTGTGCAATTTTATTAAGTCTAGAAAGATCTATTAAGTAGGGGGAGTGGCTTAGCTAGAAGGAAGCCAAGTTACAGCCAGATATCAAGATTGCCCTAGATAGCTTCTGCCAGAGACTTGGCAGAGAACACCAGGAGGAAGGAGTTGCTGTGCAACTGGACTTCTCTACTGGCACTAAAGAAGTAGAACTCTACTACGGGGACCCTCAAATTAGGGTAAAAAAATTAGTGTGTTTGTCTGAGCTGAACTGTTATCTGAGCAGTTATCTAGGTGTAAATATCAGGTGGCTCAAGGGAATTGTTATCTGTGTGATTTAACTAAGTGTAGAAAGATCTGTTAAGTAGGGGGAGTGGCTTAGCTAGCAGAAAGCCAGGTTACAGCCAAATTTAAACACTGCTTTAGATAGCTTCTGTCAGAGAGTTGACAAAGAACACCAGGGAGAAGGAGTTGCTGTCTGACTGGACTTCTCTACTGGGACTAAAGAAGTAGAACTGTAGTACTGGGACCTTCAATTTAGGGTAAAAAACAATTTAATGTGTTTGAGTTGAACCGTTCTCTGAGCAGTTAGCTAGGTGTAAATCTCAGGTGGCCGAAGGGGATTGTTATCTGTGCAACTTAACTAAGTGTAGAAAGATCTATTAAGTAGGGAGAGTAGCTTGGCTAGGAGGGAGCCAGGTTACAGCCAGATTGAAAAACTGCATTAGATAGCTTCTGCCAGAGACTTCGCAGGGAACACCAGGAGAAGGGAGTTGCTGTGTGACAGGAGTTCTCTATTGGGAATAAAGAAGTAAAACTCTACTGCTGGGACCTTCAATTTAGGGTAAAAAAAAGTTACCAACTTTGTCTGAGTTAGCTGAAGTGAACTGTTATTTGAGCAGTTATCTAGGTGTAAATCTCAGATGGCTGAAGGGGATTGTTATGTATGCAAATTAACTAAGTGTAGAAAGATCTATTAAGTAGGGGGAGTGGCTTAGCTAGAAGAAAGGCACATTACAGCTAGATTTAAACACTGCGCTAGATAGCTTCTTCCAGAGACTTGGCAGAGAACAATGGGAGAATGGAGTTGCTGTGTGACTTGACTTCTCTAATGGGACTAAAGAAGTAGAATTTTCCTACTGGGACTTTCTATTTAGGATAAAAGAAAGTTATTGTGTTTGTCTGAGTTGAACTGTTATCTGAAGAGTTATCTGGGTGTAAATCTTACATGGCTGAAGCGAATTGTTATCTGTGCAATTTAACTAAGTGTAGAAAGATCTATTAAGTAAGGGGAGTGGCTTAGCTAGGAGGAAGCCAGGTTACAGATAGAGTTAAACACTGCCTAGATAGCCTCTGCCAGAGACTTGGCAGAGAACACAAGGAGGAAGAAGTTGCTGTGGGACTGGACTTCTCTAGTGGGACTAAAGAAGTACAACTCTACTACTGGGACCTTCAATTTAGGGTAAAAAAAGTGTGTTTGTCTAACTTGGCTGAAGTGAACTGTTATCTATGCAGTTATCTAGGTGTAAATCTCATGTGACTGAAGGGGATTGCAATTTGTGCAATTTAACTAAGTATAGACAGCTGTATTATTTAATACTTATTTCTTTATTTAGATTTTGATGACCGGGTAAATCCACTGAGACCACTGGTCCCTTTTTCAGGGGTGACCTGGGGTTAAATTATATGGACTCTTATCCAAGCTGTTAGCCAGGTGTAAATCTCAGGTGGCCAAAGGGGATTGTTATCTGTGCAATTTAACTAAGTGTATAAACATCTTTTAAGTAGGGAGAGTGGCTTAGCTAGGAGGAAGCCAGGTTAGAGCCAGATTTAAACACTGCCCTAGATAGCTTCTGCCAGAGATGTGGCAGAGAACACCAGGAGGAAGGAGTTGCTGTGTGACTGGACTTCTCTACTGGGACTAAAGAAGTAGAACTCTACTACTGGGGCCTTCAATGTAGGGTAAAAAAAAAGTCTGTTTGTCTGAGTTGGCTGAAGTGAACTGTCATCTGAGAAGTTACCTAGGTGTAAATCTCAGATGGCTGAAGAGGATTGTTATCCTTGCAATTTAACTAAGTGTAGAAAGATATGTTAAGTAGGGGGAGTGGCTTAGCCAGAAGGTAAGCAGATTCCAGCCACATTTAAACACTGCCCTAGATGGGTTATGCAGAGGCTTGACAGACAACACCAGGAGGAAGGAGTTGCTGTGTGACTGGACTTCTCTACTGGGACTAAAGAAAGAGAACTCTACTACTACGACCTTCAATTTAGGGTAAAAAAAAGTTAGTGTGTTTATCGGAGATGGCTGAAGTTAACTGTTATCTGAGCAATTATCTAGGTGTAAATCTCAGGGTGCTGAAGGGGATTTATCTGTGCAATTTAACTAAGTGTAGAAAGCTCTAGTAAGTAGGGGAAGTGGCTTAGATAGAAGGAAACCAGGTTACAGCCAGATTTAAACACTGCCCTAGATAGCTTCTGTCAAAGAATTGGCAGAGAACACCTGGAGTAAGGAGTTACTATGTGACTGGACTTCTCTACTTGGACTAAAGTAAGTAGAACTCTACTACTGGGACCTTCAATGTAGGGTAAAAATAAAAGGCTGTTTGTCTGAGTTGGGTGAAGTGAACTGTCATCTGAGCCATTATCTAGGTGTAAATCTCAGGTGGCTGAAGGGGACTGTTATCTGTGCAATTTAACTAAGTGTATAAAGATCTATGAAGTTGGGGGAATGGCTTAGCTAGAAGGAAGCCAAGTTACAGCCAGATATAAACACTGCCATAAATACCTTCTGCCCAAGACTTGGCAGACAACACCAGGAGGAAGGATTTGCTGTGTGACTGGACTTCTCTACTGGGACTAAAGAACTAGAACTCTACTACTGGGACCTTCAATTTAGGGTAAAAAAAAACTTATTGTGTTTGTCTGAATTGAACTGTTATCTGAGCAGAGATCTAAATGTAAATCACAGATGGCTGAAGAGGAATGTTATCTGTGTGATTTAACTAAGTGTAGAAAGATCTATTAAGTAAGGGAAGTGGCATAGTTAGAAGAAAGCCAGGTTACAGCCAGATTAAAAAACTGCCCTAGATGGCTTCTTCCAGAGACTTGGCAGAGAACACCAGGAGGAAGGAGTTGCTGTGTGATTGGACTTCTCTACTGGGACTAAAGAAGCAGAGCTTTACTACTGGGACCTTCAGGGTAAAAAAAAGTGTGTTTGCCTGAGTTGCCTGAAGTGAACTGTTATCTGAGCAGTATTCTAGCTGTAAATCTCAGGTGGCTGAAGGGGATTGTCATCAGTGTAATTTAACTAAATGTAGAAAGATCTATTAAGTAGGGAGAGTGGTGTAGCTAGGAGGAAGCCAGGTTACAACCAGATTTAAACACTGCCCTAGATAGCTTCTGCCAGAGACTTGGCAGAGAACACCAGGAGGAAGGAGTTGTTGTCTAACTGAACTTCTCTACTGGGACTAAAGAAGTAGAACTCTACTACTTGGACCTTCAATTTAGGGTAACAAAAAGTTAGTGTGTTTGTCTGAGTTGGCTGAAGTGAACTGTTATCTGAGCAGTTATCTATGTGTAAATGTCAGATGGCTGGAGGGGATTGTTATCTGTTCAATTTAACTACGTGTAGAAAGATCTATTAAGTAGGGGGAGTGCGTTAACTAGAAGGAAGCCAGGTTACAGCTAATTTAAACACTTCAATCGATAGCTTCTGCCAGAGACTTGGCAGAGAACACCAGGAGGAGGGAGTTGCTGTGAGACTGGACTTCACTAGTGGGACTAAAGAACTAGAACTTAACTACTGGGACCTTCAATTTAGGGTAAAAAAATATTAGTGTGTTTTTCTAAGTTGAACTTTTATCTGAGCAGTTATCAAGGTGTAAATCTCAGGTGGCTGGAGGGGATTGTCATCTGTGCTATTTAACTAAGTGTAGAAAGATCTATTAAGTAGGGAGAGTGGCTTAGCAAGGAGGAAGCCAGGTTACAGCCAGGTTTAAACACTGCCCTAGATAGCTTCTGTCAGAGACTTGGCAGAGAACACCAGGAGGAAGGAGTTGTTTTCTGACTGAACTTCTCTACTGGGACTAAAGAAGTAGAACTGTACTACTGGGATCTTCAATTTAAGGTAACAAAAAGTTAGTGTATTTGTCTGAGTTGGCTGAAGTGAACTGTTATCTGAGCAGTTATCTATGTGTAAATGTCAGGTGGCTGACGGGGATTGTTATCTGTTCAATTTAACTAAGTGTAGAAAGATCTATTAAATAGGTGGACTGGGTTAACTAGAAGAAAGCCAGTTTACAGAAAATTTAAACACCGCTCTCGATAGCTTCTGCCAGAGACTTGGCAGAGAACACCAGGAGGAAGGAGTTGCTGTGAGACTGGACTTCTCTACTGGGACTAAAGAACTAGAACTCTACTACTGGGACCTTCAATTTAGGGTAAAAAAAGAGTGTTTGTCTGAGTTGGCTGAAGTGAACTGTTACCTGTGCAGTTATCTAGGTGTAAATCTTAGGTGGCTGAAGGGGATTGTTATCAGTGAAATTTAACTAAGTGTATAAAGATCTATTAAGTAGGGGAGGGGCTTAGCTAGAAGGAAGCCAGGTTACAGCCACATTTAAACACTGCCCTAGATATCTTCTGCCAGAGACTTGGCAGAGAACACCAGGAGGAAGGAGTTGCTGTGTGGCTGGACTTCTCTATTTGGACTAAAGAAGTAGAATTCCAATACTGGGACCTTCAATTTAGGGTAAAAAAAATGTTACTGTGTTTGTCTGAGTTGGCTGAAGTCAACTGTTATCTGAACAGTTATCTAGGTGTAAATCTCAGCTTTTCTGAAGAGGATTGTTATCCCTGCAATTTAACTAAGTGTCAAAAGATCTGTTAAGTAGGGGAAGTGGCTTAGCTAGAAGGTAACCAGATTCCAGCCACATTTAAACACTGCCCTAGATAGGTTTTGCTAGAGGCTTGACAGACAACACCAGCAGGAAGGAGTTGCTGTGTGACTGGACTTCTCTACTTGGACTAAAGAAAGAGAACTCTACTACTAGGACCTTCAATTTAGGGTAAAAAAAAGTTAGTGTGTTTGTCTGAGATGGCTGAAGTGAACTGTTATCTGAGCAGTTATCTAGATGTAAATCTCAGGGCACTGAAGGGGACTTATCTGTGCAATTTAACTAAGTGTAGAAAGCTCTAGTAAGTAGGGGGAGTGGCTTAGATAGAAGGAAACCAGGTTATAGCCAGATTTAAACACTGCCCTAGATAGCTTCTGCCAGAGAACTGGCAGAGAACACCAGGAGTAAGGAGTTACTATGTGACTGGACTTCTCTACTGGGACTAAAGTAAGTAGAACTCTACTACTGGGACCTTCAATTTTGGGTAAAAAAAGTTAGTGTATTTGTCTAATTTGAACTGTTATCTGAGGAGTCATCTAGGTGTAAATCTCAGGTGGCTGAAGGGGATTGTTATCTGTGCAATTAAAGTAAGTGTACAAAGATGTATTAAGTAGGGGGAGTGGCACACCTAGGAGGAAGCCAGGTTACAGCCAGATTTAAATACTGCCCTAGATAGCTTCTGCCAGAGACTTGGCAGAGAACACCAGGAGGAAGGAGTTGCTGTCTGACTGAACGTCTCTACTGGGACTAAAGAAGTAGAACTCCACCACTGGGACCTTCAATTTTCGGTAAAAAAAGTTAGTCTGTTTGTCTAAGTTGGCTGAAGTGAACTGTTATCTGAGCAGTTATCTAGTTGTAAATCACAGGTGGCTGCAGGGAATTGTTATCTGTGCAATTGAACTAAGTGTAGAAAGATCTATTAAGTAGCGGGAGTGGGTTAACTGGAAGGAGCCAGGTTACAGCCAGATTTAAACATTGCCCTAGATAGCTTCTGCCAAAGACTTGGCAGAGAACAGCAGGAGGAAGGAGTTGCTGTGTGACTGGACTTCTACAATGGGACTAAAGAAGTAGAATTCTACTACTGGGGCCTTCAATTTAGGGTAAAAAAAATGTTATGTGATTTTCTGAGTTGAACTGTTATCTGATGAGTTATCTTGGTGTAAATTTCAGGTGGCTGAAGCAGATTGTTATCAGTGGAATTTAACTACCGGTAAGTGTAGAAAGATCTATTAAGCAGGGAGAGTGGCTTAGCTAGGAGGAAGCCAGGTTACAACCAGATTTAAACACTGCCCTTGATAGATTCTGCCAGAGACTTGGCAGAGAACACCCAGAAGAAGGAGTTTTTGTCTGACTGAACTTCTCTACTGGGACGAAAGAAGTAGAACTCTACTACTTGGACCTTCAATTTAGGGTAAAAAAAAAGTGTTTGTCTGAGTTGGCTGAAGTGAACTGTTATCTGAGCAGTTATCTATGTGTAAATGCCAGGTGGCTGAAGGGGATTGTTATCTGTTCAATTTAACTAAGTGGAGAAAGATCTATTAAGTAGGGAAGTGGGTTAACTAGAAGGAAGCCAGGTTACAGCTAATTTAAACACTTCCCTCGATAGCTTCTGCCAGAGATTTGGCAGAGAACACCAGGAGGAAGGAGTTGCTGTGAGACTGGACTTTTCTACTGGGAATAAGAAGTAGAACTCTACTACTGGGACCTTCTATTTAGGGTAAAAAAATATGAGTGTGTTTTTCTAAGTTGAACTATTATCTGAGCAGTTATCAAGGTGTAAATCTCTGGCAGCTGAAGGGGATTGTCATCTGTGCAATTTAACTAAGTGTAGAAAGATCTATTAAGTAGGGAGAGTGGCTCAGCTAGGAGGAAGCCAGGTTACAGCCAGGTTTAAACACTGCCCTAGATAGCTTCTGTCAGAGACTTGACAGAGAACACCAGGAGGAAGGAGTTGTTGTCTGACTGAACTTCTCTACTGGGACTAAAGAAGTAGAACTGTACTACTGGGATCCTCAATTTAGGGTAACAAAAAATTAGTGTCTCTATCTGCGTTGGCTGAAGTGAACTGTTATCTGAGCAGTTATCTATGTGTAAATGTCAGGTGGCTGAAAGGGATTGTTATCTGTTCAATTTAACTAAGTGTAGAAAGATCTATTAAATAGGGGGAGTGGGTTAACTAGAAGGAAGCCAGGTTACAGCCAATTTAAACACTTCTCTCAATAGCTTCTGCCAGAGACTTGGCAGAGAACACCAGGAGGAAGGAGTTGCTGTGAGACTGGACTTCTCTACTGGGACAAAAGAAGTAGAACTCTACTTCAGGGACCTTCAATTTAGGGTAAAAAAAATGAGTGTTTGTCTGAGTTGGCTGAAGTGAACTGTTATCTGTGCAGTTATCTAGGTGTAAATCTTAGGTGGCTGAAGGGGATTGTTATCAGTGAAATATAACTAAGTGTATAAAGATCTATTAAGTAGGGAAGGGGCTTTGCTAGAAGGAAGCCAGGTTACAGCCACATTTAAACACTGCCCTAGATATCTTCTGCCAGAGACTTGGCAGACAACACCAGGAGGAAGGAGGTGCTGTATGACTGGACTTCTCTTTTGGGACTAAAGAAGTAGAACTCTGCTACTGAGACCTTCATTTTAGGGTAGGAAAAAAAGTTAGTTTCTCTGTGTTGAACTGTTATCTGAGCAGTTACCTTGGTGTAAATCACAGGTGGCTGAAGCAAATTTTTATCTGTGTACTTTAACTACTGGTAAGTGTACAAAGATGAATTAAGTTGGGGGAGTGGCTTAGCTAGCGGAAAGCCAGGTTACAGCCAGATTTAAACATTTCCCTACATAGCTTTTGCAGAGACTTGGCAGAAAACATGAGGAGAAAGAAGTTACTGTGTCACTGCACTTCTCTACTGGGACTAATGAAGAAGGACTCCACTACTGGGACCTTCAATTTAGGGTAAAAAAAAGTGTGTTTGTCTGAGCTGGCTGAAGAGATCTGCCGTCTGAGCAGCTATCTAGGTGTAAATCTCAGGTGCCTGAAGGGGATTGTTATCGTTGCAATTTAACTAACTGTAGAAAGACCTATTAAGTAGGGGAGTGGCTTAGCTAGAAGGAAGCCAGGTTACACTCAGATTTAAACACTGCCCTACATAGCTTCTGCCAGAGACTTGGCAGAGAACACCAGGAGGAAGGAGCTGCTGTGTGGCTGGAATACTCTATTTGGCTAAAGAAGAAGAACTCTACTACTGGGACCTTCAAGTTAGGGTAAAAAAAATTTACTTTGTTTGCCTGAGTTGGCTGAAGTCAACTGTTATCTGAGCAGTAATCTAGGTGTAAATCTCAGCTGGCTGAAGAGGATTCTTATCCTTGCAATTTAACTAACTGTAGAAAGATCTGTTAAGTAGGGGAAGTGGCTTAGCTAGAAGGTAACCAGATTCCAGCCACATTTAAACACTGCCCTAGATAGGTTATGCCAGAGGCTTGACAGACAACACCAGGAGGAAGGAGCTGCTGTGTGACTGGACTTCTCTACTGGGACTAAAGAAGGAGAACTCTACTACTAGGACCTTCAATTTAGGGTAAAGAAAAAATTAGTGTGTTTGTTTAAGTTGGCTGAAGTGAACTGTTATCTGAGCAGTTATCTAGATGTAAATATCAGGGCACTGAAGGGGATTTATCTGTGCAATTTAACTAAGTGAAGAAAGCTCTAGTAAGTAGGGGAAGTGGCTTAGATAGAAGGAAACCAGGTTACGGCCAGATTTAAACACTGCCATAGATACTGTAGCTTCTGCAAAGAATTGGCAGAGAACACCAGGAGTACGGAGTTACTAAGTGACTGGACTTCTCTACTGGGACTAAATTAAGTAGAACTCTACTACTGGGACCTTCAATTTAGGGTAAAAAAAGTTAGTGTATTTGTTTGATTTGAACTATTATCCGAGCAGTCATCTGGGTGTAAATCTCAGGTGGCTGAAGGGGATTGTTATCTGTGCAATTTAACTAAGTGTACAAAGATCTATTAAGTCGGGGGGAGTCGCACACCTAGGAGGAAGCCAGGTTACAGCCAGATTTAAACACTGCCCATGATAGCTTCTGCCAGAGACTTGGCATAGAACACCAGGAGGAAGGAGTTGCTATGTGACTGAACTTTTCTATGGGGACTAAAGATGTAGAACTCTACTACTGGAACCTTCAATGTAGGGTAAAAAAACTTATTTTGTGTTTGTCTGAGTTGAACTGTTATCTGAGCAGTTATCCTAGTGTAAATCTCAGGTGGCTGAAGGGGATTGTTATCTGTGCAATTTAACTAATTATAGAAAGATCTGTTAAGAAGGGGGAGTGGGTTAACTAGAAGGAAGATGGGTTACAGAGAGATTTAAACACTGCCCTAGATAGCTTCTGCCAGAGACTTGGCAAAGAACACCAAGAGGAAGGAGTTGCTGTCTGACTGAACTTCTCTACTGGGACTAAGGAAGTAGAAATCTACTACTGGGACCCTCAATTTAGGGTGAAAAAAAGTGTGTCTGTTTGTCTGAGTTGGCTGAAGTTAACTGTTATCTGAGCAGTTATCTAGGTGTAAATGTCAGGTGGCTGAAGGGGATTGTTATCTGTGCAATTTAACTAAGTGTAGAAATATCTATTAAGAAAGGTGAGTGGCTTCACTAGAAGGAAGCCAGGTTACAGCCAGATTTAAACACTGTCCTAGATAGCTTCTGCCAGAGACTTGGCAGAGAACACCAGGAGGCAGGTGTTGCACTGTGACTGGACTTCTCTTCTGGCACTAAAGAAGTAGAACTCTACTACTGGAACCTTGAATTTAGGGTAAAGAAAATGTAGTGTGTTTGTCTGAGTTGGTTGAAGTGAATTGTTATCTGAGCAGTCATCAAGGTGTAAATTTCTGGTGGCTGACGGGGATTGTTATTTGTGCAATTTAGCTAAGTGTAGAAAGACCTATTAAGTAGGGGGAGTGGCGTAGGTAGAAGGAAGCCAGGTTGCAGCCATATTTAAACACTGCCCTAGATACCTTCTGCCAGAGACTTGGCAGAGAGCACCAGGAGGAAGGAGTTGCTGAGTGACTGGACTTCTCTACTGGGACTAAAGAAGTAGAACTCTACTACTGGGACCTTCAATTTAGGGTAAAAACAAGTTAGTGTGTTTGTCTGAAGTGATCTGTTATCTAAGCAGTTATCTAGGTGTAAATCTCAGGTGGCTGAAGGGGATTGTTATCTGTGCAATTTAACTAAGTGTAGAAAAATCTATTAAGTAGGGGGAGTGGATAACTAGAAGGAAGCCAGGTTACAGCCAGATTTGAACACTGCCATAGATAGCTTCTGCCAGGGACTTGGCAGAGAACACCAATAATAATAATAATAATAATAACTTTATTTTTAAAGCACGTTTCAGAATATTAAGGGGCTTTACATGTCAAAAACCACAACATACAATACCAATTAAAAACATATAAATAAAATAATGACATAACAACATCACATGTTAAAAACAAGCAATAAAATCATCCATACAATGAAAACACAATATTTGCAATCAGATTTCATTAATCTTCCAAGTAGGCCATATGCCACAGATAAGTTTTTAAATTTTTTTTAAATACCTCCTCGGAGGTGCACTTCCTTAACCAGTGTGGTAGAGAATTCCAAAGAGTGGGTGCAGCATAAGAAAATGCTCTACTACCTGAAGATTTTAAACTCACTCTTGGAGTCTCTAACAACCCCTCGTCGGCCGAGCGGAGTGATCGGCCAGGGCAGTAAGGCACCAGAAGTTCTTTCAGATAAGTCAGACCCTGATCATGAAGGGCTTTGAAAGTCAATAAAATGACTTTAAAGGTGATCCACCACCGTATAGGAAGCCAGTGCAGTTTGCACAGTACCGGGGTAATGTGACTGGATCTCCTTGTCCCAGTCAAAACCCGGGCTGCAGCATTCTGCACCGGCTGTAGGTGATGGATTTCAACCCCAGAAAGACCAAAGTAAAGGGCATTGCAGTAGTCCAGGTGCGAGGACATGAAGGCATGGACCCACGTTGGCAAAGAGTCAGACGGAACAAGGTGATGCACCCTGGCAATATTCCTAAGATGGTAAAAGGAAGTCCTGACAACGGCTGACATTTGAAATTGAAGGGTCAGCCTGTCATCTAGGACAATCTCAAGCTTGCGCACCCATTCAGAGGTTGGAAGTGACACGCCACCAAGAAAAATTTCAGAGGGCGTGCCATCATGCGACCTCACTATCTGACCACCCGGGTCCACCCCTAACACCTCTGTCTTCTCTGAGTTCAACTTTAACCAACTAGAATCCATCCACCCTTGGATTTCTTCCAGACAGTTATTAAACACTGAGAGACCTCCATCCTGGTCAGGTGCAAAAGACAGGTATAGCTGGGTGTCATCTGGATAGCAGTGAAACCTCAGCCCATACCATCTTATAATGTCTCCGAGGGGCAGCATATACACTACGAATAACATGGGTGACAGCACTGAACCCTGAGGCACCCCACACAACAAAGAAGTTGGGCCGGAGGAATGAACCCCCGACACAACTCTTTGTGATCTTCCAGTAAGGAATGAAGTGAACCATTTTAAAACAGTTCCTGACATTCCACAGATTAGCCTCAGGCGTGCTAACAACACCAGGTGATCCACAGTGTCAAAAGCTGATGAAAGATCAAGAAGAACTAGAATGGAACGTCTCTTCTGATCCCTCGCCCTCAGAAGATCATCAAGCACCCAAACCAGCGCAGTCTCGGTGCTGTGTCTTTTACAAAAACCAGATTTGAAGGATTTGTAGACACCACGGATGGTTAAATGGTCTTCCAATAGGGCTGCCACTACATTCTCAATAATCTTCCCAATAAAGGGAAGGTTAGAGATAGGTCTGTAGTTTGAGAAACAGTCTGGGTCCAAAGTAGCTTTCTTCAAGAGGGGTGTCACAACTGTATCTTTCAGGGAGTTAGGAAACTCACCTGACTCAAAGGAGCACCAGACTATTTGCACCATAACTGGACCGATGGTCTCAGAACAACCCAAAATTAGGGGAGTTGGTCCAGGGTCCAAACTACAGCTTGCGGGATGCACACTATGGATGATCCTCATAATATCCACGACCTCCGGTCAGCAAAAGGAACTCCAAGAGACTTGAGGTATTATGAACTCGCACTGTTCCACAACATCACCCTTAGAGATTGCCGGACGCAAGCCCGCCCTGATGTCAGCCACCTTAGATGCAAACAACCGAGCGAGCTCCTAGCACTCCAATTGCGAAAAAGCTTTTCAGACTTGCAGACAGGCTGGGTTTCGCAGTCTGTCTACAGTCCAAAACAACTGAGCCAGTCAATTCTGTGCAACTGCAATCTCCCTGGACAGGAATTCTGCCTTCTTACGGGTGATTGCAGATTGATGGAAGAATAACGCTCCATCAGTCTAAGGTGGTCGGCATCAAGGGCGGACTTGCGCCAACAACGCTCTAACCTTCGCCCCTGTCTCTGCAACTCCCTCAGTGTCCCATCAAACCAAGGGGACCTGGGGTGAAGGGATAGGGGCATTCACGAACAAGAGCATTAAGATCCAGGGCCACTGTAATGGCCGTATTAAAGGCCGACACCAGTGCCTCTGGATTACTGCTAGCCAACGTGGGGGATGAGAGGTCAAGGACTGCTGCAAGGCCCTGGGAAGTAATATTCCATAATGGGCGGTACCTGACCATCTCCACAGGGGAAGGCCTTCTCAGGGGGGTGCAAAAATTGAACCTCACGGTGTGGTGGTCAGACCAGGTGACTGGTTCCACCTCCACGTCGGATGAATCAATCCCTAAGAGGAAGACTAAATCCAGAGAGTGCCCAGATTTATGTCTAGAAGTGGAAACTACCTGTGTAAGGCCCAAAGAAGACATAAGTTGGAGGAAGTAATTACCAAATTGTGAGAGTTCATCGTTGACCCAGGTGTTAAAGTCACCCAGAACCATCAATCTGGGTGACTTGAACAGCATATTGATGAGGAAGTCTGCTACTTCCCGTAAGAAGCGTTTCCCATCTCCGGGTGGACAGTAGATGAGAATGATTTGAATGCCTACACCTGCTACTACTGTGTACTCAAAGGATTCAGCCTCACCTACTTGCACATTCATGAGGCCCAATTTAGTCTTAAAACAGACTGCAAGCCCCCCTCCCCTGCGGTCCAATCTCGGGTGGTGTTTCACAGAGTACCCAGCCAGAATCATGGCCTCCAATATGGGGCCTGAATTTTCATCCAGCCAGGTCTCGGTGATGCAAGCCAGGTCAGCCAAACTAATAAGATCAGCTATAATGGTGATCTTATTCCTAACAGACCTGGCATTGCATAACACTGCCCGAGTTGGACAAACCTCGGAGGCTGTCCAGCCTATCTGCCCAGCAAATTCAGTAGTGCCCTTGGGTATGGGCACCAGACATGGGAGACCCCGGTCTGGATTTCATTTTGCCCCAGGGCACCTTCTGGACTTAGTAACCCTGATACGGTGGCCCCGCTCTTTCATCCTCTCTCATCTTCCCCGCCCCTGCCCTCCTCACCCTCCTACGAATAATCCCAAAGTGCTCTACAGCGCTGGTAAGTCTCAAATTTAAGGGGAGGAGTATAAAAAGGGCAGAGGGCATGAAGAGAGGAGGATGAATAGCGCACCGCCATGGAACCTGCAGGCCAGCGCATGCTACTGCTTAAAATAAACAATAAACACCAAATATAATCAAAACTAAACTAATCTAAAAACCCATACAAAATAAAACACAGATAAAATAAAGGAAAAAAGAAAAATAATAAACAAAAGAAAATAAATAATAAATAAATATAAATAAATATAAACAAATATATAAAAGGGTACTCTCACTACCCCCAAACAAAAATTACCCCCCCTTAGCTCTCTCACAGCCAAATAAAGAGAGGGGAAAAATATCTTAGCACTCTCACTGCAAGATAAACTAAACAAATCAAACAAAGAACAAATAAAACAAACAGCATAGGCCTAAAGCTGCTGTACTTTATAAGCCCCCACTGAAGAACACAAAAGCTGGTAATACTGATCACAAGCCCCACATAACAAAAGTCCAAAAAATCTCAAAAATCAGTACATTTTCTTCATGTTCCTGGCATTCCAATCCAGCCACTGCAAATTCATACTGTTCAGAGTATTCCAGCAGGAGGTAAACCAGGAGGAAGGAGTTGCTCTGTGTCTGGACTTCTACACTGGGACCAAAGAAGTACAACTCTACTACTGGGACATTCAATTTAGGGTAAAAAAAAAAAGTTAGTGTGTTTGTCTGAGTTGAACTGTTATCTGAGCAGTAATCTCAGTGTAAATCTCAGGTGGTTGAAGCCAGTTGTTATCAGTGCAATTTAACTACTGTTAAGTGTAGAAAGCTCTATTAAGTAGGGGGAGTGGCTTAGCTAGGAGGAAGCCAGGTTACAGCCAGATTTAAACACTGCCCTAGATAGTTTTTGCCAGAGACTGGCAGAGAACACCAGGAGGAAGGAGTTACTGTGTGACTGGACTTCCCTACTGGGACTAAGGAAGTAGAACTCTACTACTGGGACCGTAAATGTAGGGTAAAAAAATGTGTGTTTGTCTGAGTTGGCAGAAGTGATCTGTTATCTGAACAGTTATCTAGGTGTAAATCTCAGGTGGCTGAAGGGAATTGTTATCTGTGCAATTTAACTAATTGTAAACAGATCTATTAACTACTTGGAGTAGCTTAGCTTGAAGGAAGCCAGGTTACAGCCAGATTTAAACACTGCCCTAGACAGCTTCTGCCGGAGACTTGGCAGAGAACACCAGGAGGAAGGAGTTGCTGTGTGACTTGAACATCTCTAGTGGCACTAAAGAAGTAGAACTCCATACTGTAACATCAATTTAGGGTAAAAAAAGTGTGTTTGTCAGAGTTGGCTGAAATGAACTCTTCTCTGAGCAGTTATCTAGGTGTAAATCTCTGGTGGCTGAAGGGGATTGTTATCTGTGCAATTTAACTAAGTGTAGAAATATCTATTAAGAAAGGTGAGTGGCTTCACTAGAAGGAAGCCAGGTTACAGCCAGATTTAAACACTGTCCTAGATAGCTTCTGCCAGAGACTTGGCAGAGAACACCAGGAGGCAGGTGTTGCACTGTGACTGGACTTCTCTTCTGGCACTAAAGAAGTAGAACTCTACTACTGGAACCTTGAATTTAGGGTAAAAGAAAATGTAGTGTGTTTGTCTGAGTTGGTTGAAGTGAATTGTTATCTGAGCAGTCATCAAGGTGTAAATTTCTGGTGGCTGACGGGGATTGTTATTTGTGCAATTTAGCTAAGTGTAGAAAGACCTATAAGTAGGGGGAGTGGCGTAGGTAGAAGGAAGTCAGGTTGCAGCCATATTTAAACACTGCCCTAGATACCTTCTGCCAGAGACTTGGCAGAAAGCACCAGGAGGAAGGAGTTGCTGAGTGACTGGACTTCTCTACTGGGACTAAAGAAGTAGAACTCTACTACTGGGACCTTCAATTTAGGGTAAAAACAAGTTAGTGTGTTTGTCTGAAGTGATCTGTTATCTAAGCAGTTATCTAGGTGTAAATCTCAGGTGGCTGAAGAGGATTGTTTTCTGTGCAATTTAACTAAGTGTAGAAAGATCTATTAAGTAGGGAGAGTGGGTAACTAGAAGGAAGCCAGTTTACAGCCAGATTTAAACACTGCCATAGATAGCTTCTGCCAGAGACTTGGCAGAGAACACCAGGAGGAAGGAGTTGCTCTGTGTCTGGGCTTCTACACTGAGACCAAAGAAGTAGAACTCTACTACTGGGACCTTCAATTTAGAGTAAAAAAAAAAGTTAGTGTGTTTGTCTGAGTTGAACTGTTATTTGAGCAGTTATCGTGGTGTAAATCTCAGGTGGCTGAAGCCAGTTGTTATCAGTGCAATTTAACTACCGGTAAGTGTAGAAAAATCTATTAAGTACGGGGAATGGCTTAGCTAGGAGGAAGCCAGGTTACTACCAGATTTAAACACTGCCCTAGATAGCGTTTGCCAGAGACTGGGCAGAGAACACCTGGAGGAAAGAGTTATTGTGTGACTGGACTTCTCTACTGGGACTAAAGAAGTAGAACTCTACTACTGGGACCTTCAATTTAGGGTAAAAAAATGTGTGTTTGTCTGACTTGGCTGAAGTGATCTTTTATCTGAACAGTTATCTAGGTGTAAATCTCAGGTGGTCGAAGGGGATTGTTATCTGCGCAATTTAACTAATTGTAGAGAGATCTATTAAGTACGGGGAGTAGCTTAGCTTGAAGGAAGCCAGGTTACAGCCAGATTTAAACACTGCCCTAGATAGCTTCTGCCAGAGACTTGGCAGAGAACACCAGAAGGAAGGAGTTGCTGTGTGACTTGAACTTCTCTACTGGCACTAAAGAAGTAGAACGCTATACTACGACCTTCAATTTAGGGTAAAAAAAGTGTGTTTGCCTGAGTTGGCTGAAATGAACTCTTCTCTGAGCAGTTATCTAGGTGTAAATCTCAGGTGGCTGAAGGGGATTGTTATCTGTGCAATTTAACTAAGTGTAGAAAGATCTATTAAGGCAGGGGAGTGGCTTCACTAGAAGGAAGCCAGGTTACAGCCAGATTTAAACACTTGTCCTAGATAGCTTCTGCCAGAGACTTGGCAGAGAACACCAGGAGGCAGGAGTTGCAGTGTGACTGGACTTCTCTTCTGGCACTAAAGAAGTAGAACTCTACTACTGGAACCTTCAATCTAGGGTAAATAAAAGTTAGCGTGTTTGTCTGACTTGGCTGAAGTGAACTGTTATCTGAGCAGTTATCTAGGTGTAAATTTCTGGTGGCTGACGAGGATTGTTATTTGTGCAATTTAACTAAGTGTAGAAAAACCTATTAAGTAGGGGGAGTGGCATAGGTAGAAGGAAGCCAGTTTACAGCTTATTTTAAACACTGCCCTAGATATCTTCTGTCAGAGACTTGGCAGAGAGCACCAGGAGGAAGGAGTTGCTGAGTGACTGGACTTCTGTACTGGGACTAAAGAAGTAGAACTCTACTACTGGGACCTTCAATTTAGGATAAAAAAAGTTAGTGTGTTTGTCTGAGTTGGCTGAAGTGATCTGTTATCTGAGCAGTTATCTAGGTGTAAATCTCAGATGGCTGAAGAGGATTGTTATCTGTGCAATTCAACTAAGTGTAGACAGATCTATTAAGTAGGGGAGTGGCTTAGCTAGAAGGAAGCCAGGTTACAGACAGATTTAAACACTGCCCTATATATCTTCTGCCAGAGACTTGGCAGAGAGCACAGGAGGAAGGAGTTGTTGTGTGATTGGACTTCTCTACTGGGACTAAAGAAGTAGAACTCTACTACTGGGACCTTCAATTTAGGATAAAAAAAGTTAGTGTGTTTGTCTGAGTTGGCTGAAGTGATCTGTTATCTGAGCAGTTATCTAGGTGTAAATCTCAGATGGCTGAAGAGGATTGTTATCTGTGCAATTCAACTAAGTGTAGACAGATCTATTAAGTAGGGGAGTGGCTTAGCTAGAAGGAAGCCAGGTTACAGACAGATTTAAACACTGCCCTATATACCTTCTGCCAGAGACTTGGCAGAGAGCACAGGAGGAAGGAGTTGTTGTGTGATTGGACTTCTCTACTGGGACTAAAGAAGTAGAACTCTACTACTGGGACCTTCAATTTTGGGTAATAATAAAGTTAGTGTGTTTGAGTTGGCTGAAGTGAACTATTATCTGAGCAGTTATCTAGGTGTAAATCTCAGGAGGATGAAGGGGATTCATCTGTGCAATTTAACTAAGTGTAGAAAGATCTATTAAGTAGGGGGAGTGTGTTAGATAGAAGGATGCCAGGTTATAGCCTGATTTAAATACTGCCCTAGATAGCTTCTGCCAGAGACTTGGCAGAGAACACCAGGAGGAAGGAGTTGCTATGTGACTCAACTTCTCCACTGGGACTAAAGAAGTTGAACTCTACTACTGGGACCTTCAATTTAGGTTAAAAAAAAATTAGTGTGTTTGTCTGATATGAACTGTTATCTGAGCAGTTATCTAGGTGTAAATCTCAGGTGGCTGAAGGGGATTGTTATCTGTGCAATTTAACTAAGTGTAGAAAGATCTATTAAGTAGGGGAGTGGCTTAGCTAGATGGAAACCAGGTTACAGACAGATTTAAACACTGCCCTAGATACCTTCTGCCAGAGACTTGGCAGAGAACTCCAGGAGGAAGGAGTTGCTGTGTGACTGGACTTCTCTACTGGGACTAAAGAAGCAGAACTCTACTACTGGGACATTCAATTTAGCGTGAAAAAAGTTAGTGTGTTTGTCTGAGTTGGCTGAAGTGAACTGTTATCTGAGCTGTTGTCTAGTTGTAAATCTCAGATGGCTGAAGGTGATTCATCTGTGCAATTTAACTGAGTGTAGAAAGATCTAATAAGTAGGGGAGTGGCTTAGATAGAATGATACTAGGTTGCAACTCGATTTAAATACTGCCCTAGATAGCTTCTGCCAGAGACTTTTCAGAGAACACCATGAGGATGGAGTTGCTATGGGACTCGACTTCTCCACTGTGACTAAAGAAGCAGAACTCTACTACTGGGACCTTCAATTTAGGGTAAAAAAAATTAACGTGTTTGTCTGAGTTGGCTGAAGTGAACTGTTATCTGAGCAGTTATCTAAGTGTACATCTCAGGTGGCTGAAGGGGATTGTTATCTGTGCAATTTAACTAAGTGTAGAAAGATCTATTAAGTAGGGGAGTGGCTTAGCTAGATGGAAACCAGGTTACAGACAGATTTAAACACTGCCCTAGATACCTTCTGCCAGAGACTTGGCAGAGAACTCCAGGAGGAAGGAGTTGCTGTGTGACTGAACTTCTCTACTGGGACTAAAGAAGCAGAACTCTACTACTGGGACATTCAATTTAGCGTGAAAAAAGTTAGTGTGTTTGTCTGAGTTGGCTGAAGTGAACTGTTATCTGAGCTGTTGTCTAGTTGTAAATCTCAGATGGCTGAAGGTGATTCATCTGTGCAATTTAACTGAGTGTAGAAAGATCTAATAAGTAGGGGAGTGGCTTAGATAGAATGATACTAGGTTGCAACTCGATTTAAATACTGCCCTAGATAGCTTCTGCCAGAGACTTGTCAGAGAACACCATGAGGATGGAGTTGCTATGTGACTCGACTTCTCCACTGTGACTAAAGAAGCAGAACTCTACTACTGGGACCTTCAATTTAGGGTAAAAAAAATTAACGTGTTTGAGTTGGCTGAAGTGAACTGTTATCTGAGCAGTTATCTAAGTGTACATCTCAGGTGGCTGAAGGGGATTGTTATCTGTGCAATTTAACTAAGTGTGGAAAGATCTGTTAAATAGGGGTAGTGGCTTAGCTAGAAGGAAGCCAGGTTATAGCCAGATTTAAACACTGCCCTAGATAGCTTCTGCCAGAGACTTGGCAGAGAACAGCAGGAGGAAGGAGTTGCTGTGTGACTGGACTTCTCTACTGGAACTATATTGCCCTCCTTCCTTCCCTCCCCTCCCTCCACCCCTCACCCCAATTCAGTTCTGCTTTTATAGGCACAGGATTTGACTGACAACAGGAACTTCCTGTTTGGGAGCAGGAAGTGAGTGATCACAGAGCCACCAAAGACTCACCATCCTAGATGGACAAAAGTAGCTCTCCATCTCCCCAACTGCTGGAGGTCTGCCTCTGAGCAAGTAAGGGGACTACTGAGAAAGATAGGATCTTCTTGTCTCAGAACAGGAAGATCAGGAGCTTAAAGGGCACAGAGACAGTAAGTAAGTAGAGGGAAAAAAAAAACAGAGGAAAGAATAAGGATTCCAAACAACAGTGAAGGGGCCAGAAATAATACATGATGGGAGTGGTGCAGTGCAGTGGCTGTGCAGCAGCAGTCTTCTGGGAGATGTTCTGGAGGATGCGGTGTTGTCCCATCTGCAGGCACCTCTCTGGGCTGAGGTAGGTGGTTGATCATCTCCAGGCTGAGTTGGCCAGGATTTATGGGACCTCCTCTCCTGTCCATTGACCACCAAGGCCACTGCCATTACCTCAGAGGTTGCCAAGGAAGAGGAGCGGTTGGACCACAGTGGGATAAGGGAGGGTGAGGGTGGTGGAACAGAGGTGCATCACTCCAGTTGTATCTCTCCGCACTTCACATACCATTCTGGCAAAGTGTGGTTCCTCTATGGAGGCACCCACAGTGGAGACCAAGGAGGATGGTGGGAACCTCCACAAAGGAGACCAACAGGAGGGTGGCATGGGACCCCAAAGGGGAAGAAAACAACTCCTGGTGGGCTACTCTATTGTTAGGAATGTAGAACTGGGAGAGGAAGGGGAAAAGGAGGTAAGGTGCCTGCCTGGCACCATGGCTTGCAGGGACAGGGAGCGAATCCTCAGGATTGCCGGAGCAGCTGCACAGGGGAGGGAGCTGGATGTCATTGTCCACCTAGGGACAAATGACCTGGCTGTGAAAGGGATCAGAGCGGTGCAGGAAGAGTTTGTAGAGTTGGGGAGGGGCCTTAGACAAGTAGCACTCATGGTAACCTTCTCGGAGGTGCTGTCTCTCTATGGCATAGGTGAAGCTAGAGTGCTCCACAGCATGATATTCAATCAGTGGTTGAAAAACTGGTGCAGAGCTCAGGGATTTGGCTTCACTGGGGACTGGGGGTCCACCTGGAGTGATGCAGACCCATACTGGCATGATGGTCTGCATCTGTCCAGGAGGGGAACCAGGATCCTAGGTGATAGGTTTAAATATTTAATTGGCAAGCATTTAAACTAGCCAAGGGGTGAGGCACTGGAAAGGAGCATGGAAATCCTAGCCCCCCCCCCAAAAAAAAAGTCAGGTTAGTAAGTGAGGTAAACACAAAGATAGAGATGTCAATAGGAGAAGGGCAAGCGTAAATGGAGAAAGTGACAAAGGCAATAAGGACAGAAATGGGGCAAAAAGAAGTAAGGCCATCAGGAAATAGAGGGTAATGAGTACCAATGCCCATAGTCTGGGCAACAAGCTCCCTGAACTAGTGGCCTTGATGGAAGAGGAATGCCTGGATATCGTAGCAGTCACAGAAACATGGTACACAGAGAACCATGACTGGGATATTAACATACCAGGGTACACAACCTACAGGAGAGACAGGGAGGGGAGAAGAGGGGGAGGAGTAGTTCTCTGTGTAAGGGAAGGGATAAAAGCAACTGAACAAAAGAGTAAACAGGGGGGAGAGGAAGCACTGTGGGTCACTTTAGAGAATGGAATTGGCACCACAATCCACACAGCGGTTGTATACAGACCCCCATGTCAGGGGGAGGGAATGGACAAGGATATGATAGAAGACATTCTTAGGATGGCAGAGAAAGGGGAGATACTGTTGATGGGAGACCTGAATATGCCAGATGTTAACTGGAGTACATTTGCTGCCACCACATCCAAGAGCAGGGCCATTCTCAATGCCCTACAGGTGGCATGCATCAGATGGCTAGTTTTGGAACCCACTCATGAGGGAGCAATCTTAGACCTCGTACTCTCAAATGGGGACAGTGAGAGGATCTCATATCTAGAAGTGAGTAGCCATCTGGGAACAAGAGACCATCAAACAGTGTGGTTCTCGATAAACTCAGCTACAGAGTCAAGCCATACAAAAGTGAGGGTACTGGACTTCAAGATGGCTAACTTTGGCAAGATGGGAGAGTGCCTTAGAAAAGCACTAGCAAACAGGCTAGAAGGAGGGGTGGAACAACAATGGAGAAACATCAAATCCGCCATCACAGGGGCAACAAGCCTTTGTGTGAAACAAATAAACAAAACAAAATGAAAGAAAAAGCCACTATGTTTCTCAAAAGAGGTGGTGGGGAAGGTCAGGGAGAAAAAGATAGCATTTAGTAAGTATAAGGAAACACAGAAGGAGCAGGACAGAGAGCTGTACCAGTTAAGGCAGAAGAAAGCACGGAGGGAAGTCAGAATAGGAAAGGCCCAAACTGAGGAAAAGATAGCCAACTCAGTTAAGAAGGGGGATAAAACCTTTTATAGATACATCAGGGAGCGTAGAAAGACAAAGGGAGGGATAGTGAGGCTGAATAGAATGGATGGTGGGTGGGCAGAGAGGGACAATGAAAAAGCAGGGATACTTAACAAATATTTTTCCTCAGTATTCACAAAAGAGGAAGAGGGGAGGTGCCTAATTCAAGTAACAGAAGTACTCGGGGGGGGGGTTGATCCCAGTCCTTTCACAGAAGAAAGGGTTCTGAAAGAACTCCTAAAACTGAAGGTGGACAAAGCAATGGGGCCTGATGGAATTTTTTTTTTTTTTTTAGTTGTGTTTAACCAGGATTAGCATACTAATCTGAAAGCTTTTTTACAGGTGCGACCTGGGAGCACAGGGAAGTTAAGTGACTTGCTCAGGGTCACACAGTATTTAAGTGGAAGCTGTGGGATTCAAACCCAGGTCTGGTCTGCTGAATGTCACCAGATTTAAACTCAGAGCCTTAAACCACTGTGCTACATTGCCTCCCACCCCAGTATTCACCCCAGAATTATAAAAAATTAAGGGGAGAATGAGTGAAACCACTGACTACCCTTTTTAACAAATCATGGGAGGATGGTGTGGTACCTGAGGACTGGAGGAAGGCAGATGTGATTCCCCTTCACAAAAGTGGGACCAAGACAGAGGCAGGAAACTACAGACCTGTCAGTTTGACCTCTGTAGTAGGGAAAGTGATGGAATCACTTCTGAAGGAAAGAATAGTTGAGTACCTAGAGGTCAGTAGGGCACAGGACCTAAGGCAGCATTGGTTCATAGTGGGAAGGTCATGTCAGACAAATCTGATAGATTTCTTTGACTGGGTGACCAAAGTAGTAGACCAGGGAGGGGCTGTGGACATGGCCTACCTAGACTTTAGCAAGGCATTTGACACAGTCCTACACAGAATATTAATAATCAAATTAACCAGCCTGGGAGTGGGTCCCAGGGTGGTAGCCTGGGTAAAACATTGGCTGGACAACAGGACACAGAAGGTAATTGTAAATGCAGTCCACTCTGAAGAAAGAGGGGTTACTAGTGGGGTACTGCAGGGTTCAGTACTGGGTCCAGTCCTTTTTAATGTCTTTATAAGTGACATTGCAGAGGGACTGGAAGGAAAAGTATGCCTCTTTGCAGATGACACAAAGATCTGCAACAGGGTTGATACAGAAGGAGGCATGGAAAGGATGAAAAGGGACTTGGAAAGGTTGGAGGAATGGTTAGAAGTATGGCAGCTTGGATTCAATGGAAAGAAGTGCAAAATAATGCACCTGGGAAACAAAAACCCAGGGGAAGATTACACAATTGAGGGGGGTAGTAATAACAACTAAAATGGAAAGGGACCCGGGGGTAATCATATCAGATGACCTTAAGGTTAGCAAGCAATGTGAGAAGGCAGTAGGGAGGGCTGGGGGTATACTGGGATGTATAGGGAGAGGCATCACCAGCAGAAAACAGGAAGTTGTTATCCCTCTGTATAGACAGTTGGTGAGACCCATCTGGAGTACTGCATCCAATTCTGGAGACCCCATCTCCGCAAGGACATAGACAGAACAGAGGCCGTCCAGAAGAGGCCACGTAAAATGGTGCAGGATCTGCAAGACAAGCCATATGAGGAGAGACTAAAGGAGCTTAATATGTATACCCTTGAGGAAAGGAGGGAGAGGGGGGACATGATAGAAACTTTTAAGTACCTCAGTGGAATCAACAAAGTCCAAGAGGGTAGCATCTTTCAGAAAAAGAGATGTGTAGGAACAAGGGGACACAATTTGAAGACAGTGGGGCAGTTCAGGGGCAATGTGAGGAAGTATTTTTTCACAGAGAGGATGGAGGATGCATGAAACAGCCTTCCTGAGGAGATTGTGGGGTCCAAAACTGTGGGAGAATTCAAGAATACATGGGACAGACATAAGGCAATTTTTGTGGGGGGTAGGAAGAAATAGGCTGTTGGTGAACTAGGATCTGCAGCTTATCCTGTCGATAGGGAAATGGGCAGACTAGGTAGGCAAAGCGGTCCTTTTCTGCCATCAAAGTCTATGTTTCTGTCCTCCTGCTACTACTCCAGAAGGAGTATCAATTACAGTCCCAAACAAATTGATCACTGTACAGGAAGCTAAAGACACCTACCTCACTGCCTCAGTTGTAGCCCCTGATAAATCTATCCTACAAATTGAATGGCAAACAAATTTTCATGGACAAGCTCTCCCTGTGGCCCGCCTTTCCAAAGGAACTTAACATGGCTGGCCAAATGCCAAGATTTCCACAAATGGTACTTTATCTCTTCACAAATCAGTCAGAGACATTCAGGTTTATATAATCTTACTGCTCTAATTGACCCTGCCTATTGTGAGAGGTTCTCCAAAGACTCCACAAAGCAATACTGTGCACAAAATTTCATGGCCTCAGCTGCCATATACTTGTCTGTTATTCCTCCCACTAAGGCAGAACTTCTTGAATGTCCCCCACAAGAACCTGGCCCACTCAGTGGTCTAACTGCAACTTCTTCACTTGATACACTTATTAATAATTTGCAATATATGGATAGTCCCGTTCTTTTCAATTTAACCCATTGGAATATGGCAGAACTTGGAATGTGTCGCACTACTAACACATCTAAGTTTTTCAGTTCTATGTTATTAGATAGTCTGTTGGCTTACCAGACATGCCCACAAGATCCCGTTGCTAATGTTAACACTGTAGGACATTTAGGTCTATTTATATCTAAATCACATTCTAAGGTCTCTTTGTAGGGTTTTATTTAATTCCAAAAATTTATTAGTATTTTGCTCATAAAAGTGCTAAAACATTGTGAAAATGGATAGCACTTGCCTCACTGTGTTTAACAAACATAACATTTCTAGAAAACCTATATAAATACTTTCTGTACAGTAAGCATTGTCCCAAGAAAAAAAATTGCTAATCAATTATTTAAAACCCTGCATTGGTTCTACAATGTCTATCTGGAATAAAGCTGATGTTGCTACAATCAAAGCTCACACTCAAAACTTTCATGTAGGTATGATTAATGATATCATACTCCCATTGCTACATGGTGTGGATGGACTTAGGAAGAAAGATACACAGTTTACAACATCACTGACACTAAAGATAAAATCAATGCACTCACTGCACAAAATAACAAGGTGGCAGACAAGCAATTTATTGCCAGGGAACTTCTCTGCTCAGTGCATGGCTCTAATGTCATAACCACCGTCAATAACCTCTTCCATGATCTGGAATCTGGACGTGTTCCTAATCTCACTCATGTAACCCCTACATGTGTTACAATGTGTATATCTCAATCTATTGCTGTACCTAATGCTAGAAACCTCGGTTTCGTTACCAGGCATCCTAACACAGGATCCAGTTTTACTGCTAAGAAGTGTACTATTCTAGATACCATGTTTGTATCCTTTACTGTCTCATTACCATGCTTTGATCCAAACACAGCTTTATTTGATAAACTTGCTACAGTTCACTCCATTGAGCACCTAGACGAGGACTTCTACAGAGAACACATCAAACTGCCATCCCTCCTGGTGTATCACCCGACCCCCCGGAAGCACGGGTTTCACCTCATATGGATTGCTGTGCCAAGAAGGGCTATCATTATTTGTGTTGTTGTGATGTGTTTGACATTATTAAACCTGTTTGTGGCAACTCCCCAGACAGCATTAATTGGTCTTTTACCTTGGACCAGAACATTACTACCAATGACAAAGATACCCCAGAAGCACCACCACCACTGGCGATCTACAATCAACTTTACAAGGCCTATAAGGAGGAGGAGGTTCATCGACTGACTATAAGAATATCGAATCAATCTTACACCTGCCAAGTACAACTACAAAAATGAAGGTTGCCAACTGTAAAAATGACTTATTCTGATGGTCAGTACTGCATTGTCACTAATCATAAATCTTTTACTTACGGTCAAAGGGTATGTAATATCACTCAGCCTAACTTTTGTTTTATTCCTCATCAAACCACTGTTATTGGATATACTGTTATCATCCCTGTTCCCATAGCGGAACCAGACATTATTGACAGTGAACCTGAATATTTGCTTGCTCTATCTCAATATCTGCCGTATTTAATGTAAACATAAACCCATTGACATTAAAAACATTTTTAGAAAGGAAGGACACACACCTCATCCACATCAGTAACAATCTCACTACTGCATCAGATGCAATAAATGCCCTCATCAATGATGGTGATTTACATAGCACACTCACTAACACTTGGTTAGAAATAATTTTTAAAGGTTTTGTTATAATACAAGCATTTTTAATTTTCTTTTTAATCATTATGCTTTGCTGACTAAGGTGTACACTCAAACAACATCAAGAGCAGCTCAAATTCCTTTACAAGGCTCATGCATCAGGTCTGTAAATGACAATTGTTCTCACCACTTTTCCATAGTGTTGTTGCCTTTTCGGTAAGGCAACAAGGGGGGGATTGTTATGCAAGATCCTTGCACCCTAATTGACTCTCTACTGTACACCTTAGACAACTCTAATATCATATACTGTATATATTATACAGATATTATACTAACCCATAGGGCACAGGCATCTACCATATAAGAGTAGATGGCAGAATATGTAATACAGTCAATTCCACTTGTATGCCTTTCGGTTGTATGCCTTTTTCGGTTATATGCCCGTTTTATCAAAGTCCCAATCCCCTTCCTATTCCCACAATATAAAAGTGTCCTGATGTATGCCTTGTCAATTTCGGTTGTATGCCTGTTTTATGTACTGCAGCTGTGTCTAAATGAAGCTCTAAATGAAGCTCCAGATTACCTGAGTATGTGTTAATTAGGTAATTATGGTTAATTGCCGTTAGCGGTTTCATGTTAAATACAGCAGCTTATCACTAGCACCACATGCAGCGATGGAGAAGAACAAAAGAAATGTGCTATCTCTTGCATGTAAAGCTGAGCTTCTTGAAAAATCTGAATTGCCTGGTGTTACAAGAAAGGATTTAGTAGTCTAATTTGGCATTGACATTTCCATTGTTGGTTGTTTTATGCGGTCCTAAGGTCAGATCCTGCATGAGTGGAGTCGAAGTGGCAACACAAACCAAAAAAGAAAAAGAGATGGCAAGGATCCTCAGGTGGAAGAGGCGCTCCTCAGGTGGTTTACTGCCTCCCGCGACCGTGGTGTTCCTGTGTCTGGCATAATGTTGATGGAAAAAGCCCATAGCATGTCACTAACACTGGGTGTGCAGTTTGAGCCAACTACAGGCTGGCTCTCCAGGTGGAAGGAGTGTAACAACATCTGTTACAGACGGATCCACGGCGAAAAGGCTAAGAATGACACCGCAGCTGCTGAGGAGTGGATCCGTACTGTTCTGCCCACCCTACTATAGGAATACGCCTCTACTGACATTTTTAACGGCGATGAGACAGCCTTATTTTTCAGAGCGACTCCTGATGGCACACTGTCTTTCTGTACACAAACACCAGCTAGTTATAAGAAATCAAAGGACAGTGTGTCCATAATGGTGTGCTCAAATGGCACTGGTACAGAAAGCTCCCACTCCTTGTAATCGGACGCTCTAAAAAAAACAGATGTTTTAAAAGCATAAATGTAGAGGCACTACCAGTTCACTATCGTGCCAACTCAAATGCCTGGATGACGGCTGACATTTTCCATGAATTGCTAAAAGACCTTAACAAAAAAATGAGGTTTAGAAAAAGAAAAATCGCTATGCTAGTTGACAACTGTCCTGCCCATAAAGCAATTAACCTGTCCCATATCAATTTAATTTTCCTTCCTCCTAACTGCACTGCTCTGATCCAACCTATGGATCAAGGGGTGATACACAACCTAAAGGTCCATTACCGAAAAGCGATCGTTAATTGTCTGCTGGATGATATTGATGGATCTATGGACATGTTTAACGACAAAGCACGAAAAATGTCAATTCTCGATACAATACACCTCATCCACTATGCGTGGAAAGAAGTTAAACCCCAAACTATCCAGAACTGCTTTATTAAAGCTGGGGTCATTCACGGAGAAACCCAGGGTGCAGATGAAATTGATCCACCAACCGGAACACAGGAGTCTGACTTTGTAGATTACGTGACCATGGACGCAGAGGAGCCAACTTCTGGTGTTGTGACAGATGAGGAAATCTGCAATGAAATCCTAACACAAAATGCACACACAGCAGAGGAGGAAGATGAGGAGGGGAGCAGGAGCCAGTGGCCACAACGAGAGAGGTATGGCAGATGGTACGAGCAATTCGGCACTATGTTGCAGCGAGTGAAATTAAGGAGTATGGGTGGTTTTACACTTTTGAAAAACACCTTGAAATGTTAGCAAGTCATGGAGCCAAACAGCAATCAATAGATAAATGGCTCAAGCATTGCACAGAAGCAGATGCTGTTGCAGAAAATGACACTGCAGAAAACACAAACTGCATTGACTTGTGATCTTTTTTTAAAATTACTTTAACTACTGCACTGTATTTAATTATTGCAGTTCCATTTTTATTCAAGTCAGCTATCAAGGTTGGCTTCTGCATAAATAAACAAAATTAATGATTAAAATAGAGTGCGGCTGATTCTCATGCATAATAGCAGCTACTGGGTATTTGAAATATGTTCTCCCGCTTGTATGCCGTTTTGGATATATGCCCATTTTTCAGCTGTCCTCGGCAGTGGCATACAAGCAGAATTGACTGTAATTGTAATTCACTTTGCTTTCTCTAATGCATGGAACCTGCATGTAGGAAGCCAAGACATTTATGTCTTTGTCATTTTCTGATACCCTAGTATGCACTGCCACCTTTTGGATGTGTGTATAATTACACCACATCCTGTATTTTTCATGTACCATCTGTACCTTCTTTGTTCTAAGAAGTGATGATCTCAGCGAAATTGTATAATGTTATCTATAACTGTGGAGCCACTTTACTTTTAGCCAATAGGGCTCATCGCCTGTAACTAGAAATGTTTCTATCTTCTGGTAACTATGGTAATTATCATAATATATAATGTAATGCATTACGTTTTCTCCTCGGAGACCTTCTTCACTCCTTGGGGTATAGGGGAATGCTAAGCTTTGGCTCCCAGTTCCTCATGGTAAGAACTGCTTAGGGCAACTGTGATATCCTTTTCTAGTAATAAACAAGTTTATTACTGACATGCAATTTGTCTGTGATTTCTTTGCATCTCTAATTATTGCCAAGAACCTGATCAGGGTTAGACACCCTTACAACTCTCTTTTTCAATTTGAGCCCCACCCTCTCCCCTCAGCCTTGCAATCCCCCCTGTTAGCCTTCCTCCTGTCCCCCACATATCTAAACAAATGTTTTGTCTCCTCTTTTGGTGTGTTTTGCTATGCTCTCCTTGGCCTCCGCCTTGGCCCTCCTTATTTCCCTCCCTACTATCCTCCTCCTCTCCCTATAGGCTTTCCTGTCATCTTCTCTCTGCATCTGCTTATATTTCTTGAAGGCCCTCCTCCTCCTGTTCCCTACCCTCCTACCACCCTCACCCCATTTATAAAAATAGGTGATGAAATCCTCATGCTCTGATAGGCTGAGAGTGTCACCTGACTGTCAGATTATCAGAGCACACCCAGACAGTTCATAACTACATTTATTGTTTTTATTTATTTATCTATTTATTTGATGTTGCTCTAACTGATATAACCCCATGAGATGCACCATCTCAGTGTCATGGGAGTCCCATGGAGGAAAGCAGCAGATAAAAGGTAAACATAGTCCAGCAGGAATAGTTACATACAGGTGAAAATATACAAGGCAAAAAACAAAGTGTAAAGGTGGGCTGACTGATGAAGTAAATGACTGTTTATACTTCACAAATCAATTTAGGACCTATTTTATAAGTGAAATAACATCATTTGAATTGTCCATGCATACTGTGACATATGGACTTCTCAGGAGCTTGAAGTCATTTGACATACGTCTTTTGCCTCACAACATACCTGAGGTGTCCATATATCAGCAGACACTTGGGCACCTCAAATGGTGTTATTCTTTACATACATACACACACACACACACACACACACACACACACACACACACATATGCATATATTTATAAAAATAAATGTATACAAATTACACCGTATCAATTGCAATGTGACTTGTGGTCCTCTGCTTCCTGACAGGGTATCACTGCAGTCCCTGATGAAAAGTGTGTTTGATGATGTCACTAGATCACAAATCATTGCAAGCTGGTATGGCAACAGTCATTACAATGTTTCCGGTGCTACCCCACCCCATGTCATACATGGTGTGTTTTGAAAGCATGTATTCCATGGTGCCTTGTGGTCACTCTGCCCACTGATTGCCTGTATCCTGTTGACAGACACAGGGGATGAAATATCCCCAAGTCCAAGGTCCAGGACCCACCTGAACAGTTGCAGGATTTAAAGCTGTAGCCTTGTTTAAGTCCGACGGACTCATCTAGCTCTGCCACTTTGTTCCACATGTGCAGCCCTCAGAACATACTGCAATCTGTCTTCTTCCTCCTGCTTGCCCAGAAGTACATGTGCACAGTAAAGTTTTTTTTTTTTTTAATATAACTTTGAATTCTGGCAAGCATGTCATTATCGCTGAGCTGGGAGCCTAGGAGACGTCTTTCTAGTTACAGTTGTGTGGGGGTTGGGGGGCAAGTAGAAGATGTAATGTCTCACCTAGCATGCACTGATAGGAATTGTGGTGACTGTGAGAAAGCACTGAGCCCAAACTGCCTACAAGGGGACTTGCACTGAATTCTCAAGCAGCACTGTTGTAGACAGGGACATACGGTAGATGAAGTGTGCACGTATAAGGGGGAACAGGTGCCATTTCATTTCATCACTGTCATTGAGGAGAGGTGGTCAACTCATAGTTGTAGTAATTTTTTTTCTTCCTGCACGTAGGCTTAAAATCCCTGACTTTAGTTTTAGTAGGCAGACAGGGTTCAGCTCCAAAGGGAGTCAGTGTGAAAACGGGAGACAACACTTGATGAAAAAAATATATATAAAAATATATATACACAAGATTTATTTTGGCCACAGTATGTGCCTGATGGCAGCATGGCAGCTGCATAAACCCTGTGTGTCTGACTGCAGGGAACTGTCTTGAAATGGCACAGAACTTTAATGTCTGTCTGTCTATCCATCTATCTATCTATATAAACTATTAGTCACAGAAAGGACCCTGCATGTCTGACTAGTCACTGGCAGCAGGTAAGATTCATTGGGGGCTTTCTTGAAAGGGGACAGAACTTTGCTATAGGAAAAATATATATATATATTTGGTCACAGACAGTGACCTTGTGTGTCTGGGTAGTCACTGGCAGCAGGAGGGTTAAACTGCATAATAATAGGGACTCTTTTGAATGGGGAGAAAACTTTGCTATATAAAAAAACTATTTGGTCACAGAGAGGAACCCTGATATATCTAACCTCCTAGCAGCAGGATAAGATGCATGAGGGGACTCTCTTAAAAGGAAGAGCACTTAAAAAAAAAATATATATATATATATATATATATAGATAGATAGATAGATAGATAGATAGATAGATATAGATATATAGATATATTTGGTCACAAATCTGAAAAAAAGTAAACATTTTTTGCCAGTGGTTTCCTTTAAGAAACAAGATAAAAATGATATGCTGTGGTAAAAATTTAAATGAAAAAATTAATGCGACTTACCAATGCCTGCCATGGACTTTTAGAAAAAAAAGGAACTTAAGTCCTGGACTTACGTCCTAAAAAAAATTTTAAACCCCTGAGACACTCACTCCTGGTACTGTGGGCTCCCACTCAGCTCCATCTATGAACATTTGCTGAACTTCCAGGCAACCTACCTACTCAGAGCATATTGCCTTGCCTCCCCATGGTCCAGAACATCTGTCATTACACAATTGACAACAACTGGCACAGAATTCCATTCACCTCCTCTGCCAGACACTATCTGATTGTCTGTAATACATCATGAGTGCAGTCTCACAACAGCTTATTAACAGCCAGGAGGCAGCTGGCCAAGGGCTTTAGTGGTTGCTGTCAACTGGGTATCAACTGGTATCCTAGGTGCAAGAGCATGTCGGTGGATCCTGAGCAGGTGTTTTGGGTAGAAGTTTGACAAACATTAAGTAAATAAACACACTATGTGACTTAGAACCATTGTCCTGCCCAGCTTGGCCACCAGTGTCTTCCCATGCCCCCCAACCTCCCTGTGACCAATGCCACCCATCCCACCCCATACCCCATTCACCTGGTCCTTACTTCCTGTCCTGAGACTAGTGCTAGCTCCCCCCAGACAGAGAGAGAGATAGTCTTAGGGTCTGGTGGTAAGATCACAGTAATATCTAAAGTTAGCTGTCTTTTTAACATAAATGTCTCAGCTTCTTGCCATGCAAGCTGGTAAGGGGCTGGATTTTAGAAGGTTGACGCAGGGCTTACATAAAGCCCAGTGTCAAACCCTTACATCACTGCAGCTGCAGCATTGATGATTTCTGCAACTGTGCCTGATTTTAGTATCTTCAGTGAAGTTGCGACACAAAAAGATGGTCTAGCCAGCATCACTTCACTGCAAAGGATAGAAAATCCTGTTAGACAGCCACAAGCCTGGTGCATCAGATCCTTGGCAGACCCACTGCTTGTGTTAATCTCGGCCATTCAAAAATCTGGCCCATGGAGTTAAATCCCGAGATGAGTTAGAAGCTTGTAAGCTCAGCTCTCAGACTGAGAATGGGCAACAACTGCGATGTCAGCCCAGGAATGAGCAGATTCCTCGGATGAAGATGTTGTCATGGGGGGGCTGAGATGCTAATGGAGAGATTCAGATTTCTTTATTGTTAAAACAGTGTATAATCAAAATGATGTACACTCAATGAAAGCAACATTTGTTATACAATAATAAGAAAAAAATATACATCTTACAAATAATTATAGTTCACATACACCATTTTTCTTATAAATAGTGCAATATATAGCAGCATTACAGTAGTTGTGTTCAGATCTATACTTGGTCTTTTCCACCAATCACAAGTTCAAGATATTACAGGCTTCCAAATAAAATTTGACATGTACAAGAGTTAAAGCTGTATTGTTCCCAGCTAAAAGCATTGCAAGCTTCACAGATGGATTTAGGCAACTTATTTTATTCAGATAAGGTGCTGACCCCTTCATTCTTACATACAATAAAATAGAGCATCTCAAGATCAAGTGTTTGGAAGAGATATCCACACTCAACAGTGATATTTCCTTGGTTTCCTAAATTTATCAAAATGGGTCCTATGAATGTGGGTTCCTTCCCTTATAAAGGTATGTATAAAGTTTGGGGGCTGGTGGACAAAATCACTGAAGCAAAGAAAAGAATTGTGCCAGCCACTCATAGGTTACATTGGTTGTTTCTGAGCTTTATAGAGACCAAAGTCCATTATAGCTTGCTTGAATTCTAGGGGTACTCAGTAATATTGTTACTATTCAGGTAGGAGTCTAAGGTGCATTTGAAAGTTTCCATGGTTTTGCTTGCTACCACTTCTACTGGGAGTTCGTTCCAAATTTTAACCACCCTCACAGAGAACCAGTGTTCTCGTATATGAGTGTATTATCTCTCACCTTTTAACTGTAGGGGGTGGGCTCTGGTATTATATTTCTGGTCTCTCAAGGTAAGTCCCAGCTGCTCCCATTGATGTAAATCTGATAGTGTTCTAAAGACCAGACACATGTCCCCCTTAATCTGCGATATTCTAAAGAATATAGCTCCAGATTTTGCAGTCTTATTGCATAGTTTTGACCCTGTACCTCTTTAATTCTCCGTGTGGCCCTTCTTTGGACTTTCTCCAGGACTTTTATATCTCCCTTATTTCCAGGAGCCCAAAACTGAGCACAGTACTCTATGTGTGGGTGCACCAGAGAAGTATAAAGGGGAAGCATGACTGCTTTCCTTCTACTCTTAATATGTCTATGGATACAGCTCTGAATACCGCTGATTTTTTTAATCACCTGGTTGTAATCTAATTTGAATCTGAGGTCATCGCTAGCCCTTGTTCCAAGATCTCTCTCATCCTGTACTATCTTTAGTATCTGCCCAGCTAATGTGTAATTCATCAGGGAGTTGTTTTTACCCAAGTGCATCACTGTGCACTTCTTGATGTTGAATAGGAATTTTTTTTCTTGGGCCCAAGCTTCGAGTTCCCCCAGTGCTTCTTGTAATATCACTGCATCCTTGTGACAATTTACTGGGAAACCTAGTCGCGTGTCATCCACAAATTCAAATAATCATACGTTGGCTCAAGACTCCACTGTAGACATATACAAATTAAAAAGACAGGGACCCAGCAGGGATCCCTGAGGCACCCCGCTAGTCATGTCTGCCCAATCGGAGAATTATCCCCTAATGCAGACCCTTTGTCTCCTTTCTGTCAACCAGGCCCCAATCCATCTAGATATTTTTGTCTGGACTCTTAGTTCTTTAAGGGCTTCAACCAGCTCCTCATGAGGGACTTTGTCAAAGGCCTTGGTGAAGTCCAGAAACACAACATCCACCGAATTACCAATGTCTAAGGCTCTGTTGACTTTACCATGTAATTGAAACAGGTTAGTTTGGCATGACCTGCTCCTTGTGAATCCGTGTTGTGTCTCATCCCCAGCCCCAAAAAGATCTATATATTTCATGATCATGTCCTTAACTATGCCTTCAAGTATCTTTTCAAGGACCGAGGTCAGACTGATAGGTTTATATTTGTTAACCTCCTGCCTGGAACCTTTCTTATGTATCGGGATGTATCATGGCTTGTCTCCATACTCCCAAGACCTGTTCTGCATCTAAGGACTGTTGGAAGAGGAATGTAACAGGTCCTGCCAGACTCTCAGCAAGCTCTTTAAGAAGTCTTGGGTGTAGTCTATCTGGGCCCTGCGTGTTATTGTGGTTTACGTTTTTTAGTCTTTTCACCACATTGGGAGCCTACTGACATTTGTTGTTCAATGTTTACATTGGATGCTTGTGATCCTAAATTGAAGACAGAGAAAAATTGGCTGTTGAAGTGATCAGCCATATCCTTGTTATCTATTATTAGATTCCCAGTATTGTCTTTTATGGGGCCAGTCATCCAGCAAACTCCCTTTTTACTATTTATATAGGCATAAAAGGACTTCGAATAGTCCTGTGCCTTAGTAGCTAGGTGGTACTCATGCATATCCTTGGCCTTTGCTATGATCCTTTTTGCGTCTTTCTGACATTGTTTATGTTTCCCAACACCTGTTGTCTCTACTCTGTTTGGCCCTGCTATATGCCCTGTTTTCCTTTTTTATTGCTTTTCGGACAGCAGGGGTCAGTCATGGGGGAAGGGCTTTTGTGGGCCTATTATATTTATTAGTGGATGGTATGTGCATGAAGACTAAGTTATTAAGTTTGGTGCTAAGCTTATCCCACATATTTGGCAGTGATTCATTTTCAAGTTCTGTTGCCCAATTCCATTCTGTCAGCTCGCATTTCATTCTTTTAAAGTCAGCCTTATTATAGTTACAGTATATAAAACAGTACTGCCAGTATTACTTTCTGTGGTCCCCAGAAATTAAAAACTAACCATGGAATGGTCGTTTGAGCTCGGGGGGCCTCAACTGTACAGTTGTTGATGTTGTTAATCATATTGCTCAACACCACATCTAAGATGTGGGTACCCCTGGTGTTTTCTAGGACAAATTGTTCTAAACCTGCTAGCATGAAGGCTTCAAGGTCACTAGCCTCCACATGGGACTCTGTTTTTAGTGAATCCCAATGTATTCCTGGGAGATTTAGATCTCCTAATAGGATAACATTATCCTCCTGTTTAATATGTTTAATAAAATCTAATGCTAAGCTATTGTCCAGGACTGGGATAGCAGGTGGTCTATACACAACACCAATATTGATCTTAGCTGAGTGTTGGGGGCTAAGTTTTATCCAGAGAATTTCAGAATTGCCCCATGTGGTGCAGTCAATACTTTCTGATACAATGCTGTCTGAAATATATAGTGCCACACTACCCCCTTTAGTATGTAACCTGTCCTTTTTATATAGAGTATAGCCAGAGATCTGTTTATCCCAGGTGTCTTCCTCCCTCCACCAGGTTTCAGTGATAGCACATATGTGAATGTTAGAGTTATATAGTGTCAGCTTTATTTCATGCATTTTATTGTTGAGACTTCTGGCATTTAATAGTAGGATGTTCCAGTTGAACTTGGTAGTGTAGCTGGTGTTATTAATCCTGGGCTTTGGGGACCCATACCCCCCCTTCCATTGAGTTTAAAAGGGTGTCAGCTAGTTGTTTTAATTTACTGGCAAATATCCATTTCCCTTGCCTGTTGAGGTGTAGGCCGTCTTGTGCAAATAAGTATGGTGTCTGAAAATCCTCCCAGTGATCCTCATAGGCAAACCCTTCTCTATAACACCAGCACTTTAACCGCCCATTTAATCTCCTTATGTCCACATTTTGTGAATGGCCAGCCCGGGGGACAGATAAAACACCAGTGATGACCAGTTTACATCCTCTGGCTGTAAGGGACTTCCCTACATGTTCAAAGTCCCGCTGCATATCAATAAGCCTTCTTTTACCCACATCATTAACCCCAATATGTAAAAACGTCAATGGTTTATACGTATTCTCCAGTAGGCCAGGGAGTAGCTCCCTTATGTCTCCAATACCAGCCCTAGGTAGTACACTAACTGTGGTAAATTCCTTTCTATTACTGCAAATAACATGGTCAGTATACCTGAGCATTGAATCCCCCATAAAAAGAACATCACATGGTGCTTTTCCTAATTGTGCTGTTTCAACAGGGTCAATAGGGTTATCATTTATCATTATTTCATGAGTACCTAATGGATTACAGCTGGTTACCCCAGGGTCAGCTTGTGTTGTGGGTTCTTCCGCATCATTAGGGCTGTAGTCAGGTACTAGGGCACTGAGTTTATTTGGGGTTAGTATATTAGAAGAGCCCCCTATATTTCTTCTTCCCTTTTTCCCTTTTGATGTTTTGTGCACTACATACCAGTCAGTTTTGTTATCTGGCCCATTTGTAGCCTGAACTAAAGGTACAGATGGGTTGGGTAGTGAGGAGTGCTCCGATTCAGATATGTTTTCTGCCACTGTGTCTCTGTATTGTTCAAACATAGAGATATCAGTTTGAACCTGCATTCTATGTTGTAGTGCCACAATTTCTGCTTTCAACGCATCTATCAGGGTGCAATTATCGCATATAAACCCAGACATGTCTTCCCCCTCAGCATACATGCGGCACCTAGTACATAGCCTCATGGTAAACCTTGTACCTTTGTAAATGACACATATGTTACCTCCTGACTCCCAGTGTCCAGCTGACACAGCCAACACGTGCTGACACGCATGTCTCTGCACACAGCGACACGCGCCCTGCTCGCGGCAATAATATTTTCAATAACATTTTTATTTAGTTTTCCTTTTTTCAAATAGATCCTCCTAAACCAATGTTTCACCAATTAAGGCTTCTGCAGAGTCAAGGATATAATTTTAAACATAGTTAAACAGCATGTTTAGTACAAGTTTTACATGAATTTCAAGGTTATATACATTTAAAACAAATTGTTGTTATATGTCACTCATACCACTAGGTGGCGAGCACACATCATTAGAGTGTAATATCTAGAATCAACAATCTGGTAACTTACTATCAATCTTTTGTATATCTATCACCTTCCCATGAAGACAATAATGTCTGTGCTGGTAAGTAGTTATAATTACCTCCCCTGGTCACTTTCCTACAGCCAGCTGCATAGGGTAAACCCAAAACTTTCTTCCCTGCGACAATATGTTTCATCTTTTAAATACCACATATTTTGTGTCCATTTTTTTACATTTTTATTTTATCTAGCAGTTATCTATCAATTTCGGGCACAAGTCATTATGTAGTAATTATTGCTCAGACCATGTAATTTTGGCAATGATAGGATTTAAGAATTGAGGCTTTATGCACAGACCAACACTATTATGCCCACAAAGCATCTTCAGCAAACATGGTATGGGACAGATCTTTCAGCTCTCTATTCGTGTTGCTGAAACATGTAAATAAACACACCCAAGGAGAGAAGATGGTAAACACAAAGGCCTTGTAGTGAGATGTAAATGATTCCCTATCACATAACAGTATCGGCGATAGTCGAGAACATCGGACCACCGTACGTATATTTTTTTGAGAATACGAATAGTAGCGTAAGAGTGTACTTACAGCTAGCTTACGCTATTCTCGAAGAACTATAGTTCTATTTTTTTGTATTAGTTTATTTGTTGGGGTTTTACCCACACCCCTTAAAAAGAAAGGGGGGATGTGAGGGTGAAGCCCCCAACTCAAATTAACTTAATACAACATTTCACCCAACTATAAGATTAGAAGTGCGATTGAACTCAATCAACTAGTGCCAAGTTTGATTCAGGCGCGAACTCGCGACACGCCTGTTCGGACTTATGCATTTTCTTTCGCAAGTAGCGGTGGTCCGATGTTCTCCACCATCGCCACAGTATCACCCCTAATGTTGTTAGCGCATATACTGAAATACAGAACTCCATAACTGGATGTCTACAGCCTAATATACTATGCCCACACCTTTCACAGACTAACAGATGTAGTTGCAAGCACTACTAAAAGGACTTGTGTGCCTTTTTTTTTTAATAACCAAATGGCAGTGAAAGGAGTGGCATCAATTCATAAAATTGTGCAGGCAAGCTTTATTAAATATCTGGGAATCTGACCCCACATGGCATGCTGTGATTTAAAGCAGCAGTGCAACGAAAATGGGTTAAAATTTGACCCCATCTTTTTTTTCTTCCTAATCAATGCCAAATGTCTTTCTGTTTATTTTGGTGATAACATTTTCAGTTTCTGTTATCATTTAAGAATTTTATGAAAGTCTTAAAATAATTATTTCTCAAGAAGAAAAACGATGGCTGCCTCATTTTTGCATAGAAATACTACTGAGGACCTGAGGAGCTCAAGAATCCAGATAAAAATGCAAAAATACAGTACACAGCATAGGAAGCATCCAAAAAACCCAAATCAACAGTTCTGCCAATATTTTTTATAACCGTAGCAGAAAATTAGCTTTTTGGAATAACTTGGCACTTCTTTAAAGCTAACAACACTTTCTGACACTCGTGGTAGAAAGTACTCAGGAATTTGTATGAAAGGAAACACAGCTCATATAAATTAAAAAAAGTTATGTGGAGCTTTAAAAAAAGGCAAATGTTGATTGTCGCCTTGACAACGCACACGCACAAAAGGCGACAGTTCCTGGAAACAGTCAGCTCTGAGGCTGGAGCATGAGTGCTCTAAAAACATAAGCACGTTAGGTGGTAACAGCGGTCATTTTGAATTATTCTCCATTATGCAGCAAGAAACAAGTGGCATTGAAAATGGCCTGAAGGCTGCCGATCTTACTTTTGAAAGTCCAAGGATTGCTTATCAGCTTGTGTGCTAAGCTATTTGCGATTGGAAGAGAAAGGAAATACACTGTAAAACCATGAAGGAAGGACACAACGGGAAGGGCATCCTGGCCTGCATACAAGGGATGAGTATCCCATCACTATGGATTAGGCAACTGTGCCACGAAAAAATAATAAGGGGACTCACAGAACTATGCGGTTGTATAGCACGGTGATTCCTTATTTTCTGTTATTGCCAATAACAATATGCCACAGAATATGACATTTTTTTATTTTTTTATTTTATTTTATTTGAATCTAGGATTACAAGTACCTTTGAGCCAAGGCTCTTTTACAAAGGTTCCACATCGGATGAGGTACAATTCAAACAAGACATTGAATAACAGTATAACAGTGGCTTACAGGCAGTTACATACAATTTTATACATTCAATACAGTGGCAAAAATGCCAGACGAAGGTCTGGTAACAGGATTAACATGGTATGGAAGAGAGACACACTAGTGGGGTGCAGCCATAGGCACTTGTCAAATATCAATTAAACTGCTACAAGGGGGTAGGGAAGGTGGGTGGGAGGAGGGGAGGATGAGTGGGTGTATGGGAGAGGAGGTTGGGGGGGAGAGGGTTAAGTGCTAGGTGGAAAGAGCAAAGAGGAGAGGGGAGAACAATTAGGAAGGACAGTCACAGGAGCTAGATGCAGACTTGTCTGATCAAAGTGGAATAATATGAATACTGCAAATTAAATAAACTAAAAGGTTGGAGCGATAAAGTAATGTTTCCTCTCCTTGTTTTGGAGTGCTGATAGGTTCGTTCTTTCAAAGGAACCCCGCACAGAATGGCATGGGACAGATCTTTCAGCTCTCTGTTCATGTTGTTGAAACATGTAAATAAACACTCCCAAGGAGAGAAGATGGTAAACACAAAGACCTCGTAGTGAGATGTAAATGATTCCCTAGCACATAACAGTATCACCCCTAATGTTGTTAAAGCATATACTGAAATACAGAACTGCATAACTGTATGTCTACAGCCTAATATACTATGCCCACGCCCTTCACAGACTAACAGCTGTAGCTGCAAACACTACTAAAAGGACTTGTGTGCCTTTAAAAGAAAAAAAAATGGCAGTGAAAGAAGTGGCACCAATTGATAAAATTGTGCAGGCAAGCTTTATTAAATATCTGAGAATCTGACCCCCCATGGCATGCTGTGATTTAAAGCAGCAGTGCAATGAAAATGGGCTAAAATTTGGCCCCACCTTTTTTTCTTCCTATTCAATGCCAAATGTCTTCCTGTTTATTTTGGTGGTAACATTTTCAGTTTCTGTTATCATTTAAGAATTTTATGAAAGTTTTTAAATAATTATTTCTCAAGAAGAAAAAAGATGGCTACCTAATTTTTGCATAGAAATAATATTGAGGACCTGAGGAGGATAAGAATCCAGACAAAAATGCAAATATACAGTACACAGCATAGGAAGCATCCAAAAAACCCAAATCAACAGTTCTGCCAATATTTTTTATAACCATAGCAGAAAATTAGCTTTTTGGCATAACTTTTTCGTTGCACTACTGCTTTAAAAACAACAGGGAAGCCAAGGGGCGGAAAGCACCAGCCGTTGCACAAACTGTCTGGTAGTTAACTGTTGCTATGCAGCAGTGCATGTGCACCTGTTTGGGTCAGAATTCATGTGACCTTCATAGCTGCAACCTGCCTTGCCCCCAAGGTCCCCTCTGGTACAAAAAGCCACAACTTAGCAGACACAGTGTAACACGGACTGACTAGCAAGCTGTAGTGCTGACAGAATATCTACCCAGACTTTGGAGGTAAGCTAAGCCACCTCCTATTTTCTAAGAACTGTGAGTCTACTGGTATAATGAATAAAATAAACTTGTTTTCTGCATGCAGGGCATAAAGTTGAAGTGCAAGTTTGAATGTAAATTGACTACTGACTGCTGTGCCACATTCAGCAGTGATGCAGCAGGTAAACATTTGCTCTTAAATACGGTCTTAGTGTTTAAAAATACATACCCTGTTAAGATACATGAGAATACTTACCAGTAACTCAACATTTTATGAATACAGTCATGTTTAGGTAATGACGTGGTGTAAACCAGAACTCGGGAACAGAGAAAAGTATAGACTTTAGTACAAACAAACAACAGACCACTGTGCCACACTCAGTAGTAACACAGCAAGTAAGCTCTTGCCTTAAAGCATTTTTCTCTGCTTAAAATTGTGAACTGCTTTACTTTAAAAGAAACTAACAAGTGTTGTTACACCTTATAAACACAAACTTGAAGGACCACCAGAATGGTTACCGTTGTGGCACTGAAGCAAAATACCGAGCAAACTTGAACACGTATAAAACTGAATAGTTTCATTGTGAGTATGAATGATAAACTTATGTAACCACAAAGGACCATTGAAAATTAATTAAGCAATAATGCCTGACAGGGTGTGTGTCATGCTGGGATAACGTCACGCCTCAGGTGGTTGGGCACGAGGCCGCAGGCCGAGTGTGTCCCACAACTGAGGTGTGATGTTATCCCAAACGACACACACCCTGGAGGGCATTATTGTTATTATACAATGGCTCGTTGTTATATATAAAATAAAAAAATAATTTTAAAGAATGTTTTTTATTAGTGTGGAAAAATATTTTTGTTTCTTAAGAGGAGATGCAAAAAAAGAGCTCTAGTTCCAAATAATCATCTACAGGTTCACAGTGAGGCTGAGACTAGACCCGTGATGTTGTACTGAGATAACATCATGGCTCCAGCCCAAGACTGACCAATCAGAGTCCAGGATTTTTTTTTGCCATTGTATAATGTTTATTTCCATTCCTTACCAGCCAAAACAAATACTCTGAACCTGCTGTTAAGGCAAAGCGACAAGCACTACTGAAATCTGTTAGAAATATCTCACTAAGAGAGTGAGTATTGAACATACCTTCATAAAATAAAAGAGAATGATCAATTAAAATCCTATAAACAAAGGGATTACAAAGCATTGAAATATATTTTAAGAGTGTATAACTATAACATTTACTGAAATGAAGAGAGATTATATATGTAGGAGAGCTGATGTGTGTAAATGAGGAATCAGAAACATAAACATTTGATTTTGTGTGATTGTTACAGAGCACTGTCTACAAGCCTTACAGCAACAATACCTGTGTATAAACTGAAATAAATTTTATCATAACAATAGGAGATATGTGATTTAATGCATTATTCAAATTTTTTACATGGTCTGAGCATTCATTACTACATAAGGACTTGTGTCTGAAATTGATAGTTAGATAACTGTTAGATAAAATAAAAATGTAATAAATGGACACAAAATATGTGATATTTAAAAGATGAAACATATTGTCACAGATAAGAAAGAAGAATTTTAAAGCTTTGGGTTTACCCTATGTAGCTGGCTGTAGGAAAGTGACCAGGGGAGGCAATTATAACTACTTACCAGCACAGACATTATTGTCTTCATGGGAAGGTGATAGATATACAAAAGATTGATAATAAGTTACTGGATTGTTGATTCTAGATACTATACTCTAATGGTGTGTGCTCACCACCTAGTGGCATGAGTGACATATAACAAAATATTTTTTAAATGTATTTAACCTTGAAATTCATATAAAACTTGTACTAAACATGCTGTTTAACTATGTTTAAAATTAGATCCTTGACCCTGAAGAAGCCTTAATTGGTGAAACGTTGGTTTAGGAGGATCTATTTGAAAAAAGAAAAGAAAAAGAAAGAGAAACAAGAACTTTGTTGAAAATATTATTGGAGTGGCTGGTACAATTCTTTTCTTTGCTTTCCTAAATTCAGCCCATGTTATGTAAACTGATTTGTAATAAAAATGTATATCAAATTAAAGTCTGGCAAATTATTTTCCATCCAATGCATTTTCACACCACAATAGATAACCACAAGGAAACATATTATTGTGTAGTAGTTTGTACTGATAAAATAAAGAAGAGCTATTTATTTTCCCTTATTCATCTTGTATTGCAACATCTATTAATCTTTGCATTCCTTATCTTTATATTTCCTAATATTGTAACTAGAAAGATCATTACCCAGAGCTATTAAACCATGCTTCTTAAGAGTGAAATTTAAATTAGAAAACCACGAGGGTACACAAACATTAGTTTGTTTATTGTCAATACATTCCTGCCAACAGGCATATAATAGCACATTTTGGGGATTAGTAATCACCTTATACCAATAGTTTATACTCCTAATAAGTGCTTTAAGAACTATTTTTTGACTTGTTTCTCTTTTCAGATGCTCACCAGAAACTATCTGTGACAGGCCAATAATAATCTTAAAAACAGATTCTGAATTGGTTCCAAGGTAGTTGCATAAGGATCTATTCCCTACACTTCAGCACTGCATAGTAAAACTGTGTTAACCTTTGCGTTATAAACATCTTTCTTTGCTATGAATGAATTATCAGCAAAGGTTTTTCCAAACCTATGTATTGCCAGAACTATTTGTCTTGCATTTGTTTTGTATATTTTGTGTTGAATCCAACCATGAGATGTAGATAAAGTCACCCCCAGATATCTGATCTTGTCAACCGGTTCAATACAGTTATTCTTAATTAACCATTTGTATCTCATGGATGACAGTTTATGGAAAAAATCATAATTTTGTTTTCTGTATAGTAATTTCCAATGAAAGCTCCTTCAGGGAATCATAAACATTATCTAAGGCCTTTTGTAACCCAACGCTGATCTCGAAATCAATACAGCATCATCTGCACAAAATAAAGCATTTACTGGAATATTCATGACGTTAGGTGCATCTGTATCAATTTCAGAAAGATTGTGAACTATTTCATCTATGTAAATATTAAACAAAGTAGGTGCTAAAATGCATCCCTGTTTGACTCCCCAGGTTAACCTGGATCTTATTGGCTAATTTTCTATCTATAGTATGACAAACAAATGTGTACGAGTTAGTATGGAAACAAAGAAAAGGCTGCACACGGCTGCTGGGGCTCCAGCACATGAATTCAAATGGCAAACATAGCGGTCAGGCACACACCTGATGCAGGTCCACCTTGCAAATGAGCTTGCTCAATGGTGTCCGCCTGGATAAAGAAAGATTTTGATTGATTGATTGATTGATTGACACCACCTCTAACACTTGGTTCCATATTAAAAATGATAAAATGTCCTTTATTGTAAGGTACAGACAGCAGAATTCTGCATGCCTAACGTGTTTCAAACATACAAGTGTCCTTTATCAAAGGCTAATGCAGAGACATACAAAGACACAATAAATACATACTGTACAAGTGTATAACGTGAGTCTATGATGTCATGCTTAGTATTTTAAATGAATTAGTCAGACATGGGTAAACACCACATGAAGTTACTGTTGCCTATAAGTCAATAAAATGCATATAAAATTGGTGAATAAATCAATCCATTAAAAAAAATGCCGACAAGAATATAAACATACATAATAAAGGACCATTAAGTACATAAGCACAATAATGGAAACCGAGGCATATTGCTCTTATGAAAGATAGGTCAGGAAAGGGGGGGAGGAGAAAGGTAAGCAGAAGGAAAATAAAAGCACACAGCTACCACCTGAATGAATATTAATTTTTTTTTTTTTTTAGAAAAGGCTTAAGATCAAAGCCTGTATTAAGCCCAGGAAATTTAGTTGCCCCCAAAACGCCTCTCTTTGTAACACTAGATTTTTAAAATCACCACCTCGAGGGTATGGATTCACTTTGTCCATTGCCATGAACTTAAAGTAGTGTTCTCCCTCATTATTCGCTGTTACATATGTAGCTGTGCAATATGTAAGATCCTTTGGATCAGTAACTCTCAAGTGCTCTCTCATACGCACTTTGAACTGTCTTGTGGTTTTCCCTACATATAAAGCCCCACGTGGGCAAGTTGCCATTTAGAAAATGGGCTTTTTATTTCCTGGCATCTGACTGGCTAGTACCTCTGCTGGGGGGTACATTAACTTTCAATAAATGCCCAGGAAATAAAAAGTACCAGCATATAGTGTCCTTTACCCACCAACATATCCTGGTGCCCACCCTGCTTCCTAACTGGCTAAAACCACTTACTCTGAATTTTAAATCGCGGCCATGTTTCCTCTCGCTAAGTGACAGAAAATACTGACTAGGCACACACGGACATGCACACACAACCCTGACTCAACTGCAGGGCCCCATCCCCCAAATCTAGCTTGATTTGTAGAAAAAAAATCATTCCATTGAGGGGGAAAATGGCAAGATAGAAGCCCCATACAGAAAACTGACTGGTGGCAACGCTACAGGAGTAATACATTCACAGCCCCTATGACCCTCTTCAATAGTTTGCCACCTGTGTCCCTTATCCTACTTATTCACCCATCTTACAGATAGGAAAGACAACAGTACCTGTTGTATTTTGGGGGTCCTCTGGTTCTGAACCTGCGCAATACCCTTACTCTCATTCCACATGCCACTGCAGCTCTCTCTCGCTTTCTCTCTCCACATGCTGTCATGGCTCTCTCACTGCACATGCCACCCCCGCTTTCTCTCCACATGCCACTTCTCTATTGAAATTGATCATGGATCACCCCCCCAAAACAAAACTGCACCCCCTCCCGCAAATCAACTCTGAGGCAGAGCAATTTAACAAGCAAAGCAATTTAACAGTGCTGGAAGTCACCACATACAAATACATGTACTGCTTTGTAAGCTATTTGCCAATCCACTCACTCAGTGCCACTGCTAACTATCCTGCTCGCTGCTGCTGATGTTCCTCTGACACAGAACACCCACTCCTTAATACAGAAGTTTAATAATGAGCTTTATTGTAAAGTTAAACAAAAATGAAGTAAAATAATTTAGGGGTTTGCCACCTCTTTCCCTTTCTGCATATGGTAAATTTGGGTTCACGTCACTGGGCATGCCTGAGGTAATGGCTACATCTTCCTAGGCACAGCTGTGTAATAAATACACACAAAAAAAACAATGGGAAAAATGCAGGCTGCAACCATAAACACACAGGCTGGAACAAAAAAATGTTTACCTGTTTTAAGCCCTGTGTATATTTTGGGGGGGGGGGTGTAACTATGACAACCAACTCCCTAGCTCAGATAAAAAAAATCAACATTGTACTATAGATGGGTGCTATGAGCAACACCGGACCTTCCAGGGGCTATAGTATCATAGTATCATAGTTGGCACAAAGCATATATAGACTTTCACCCTTGTCTGCTTGCATAAAATTGTATTATCAACAAATGAACTAATTAATAAACTAAAGACTTGGTTCTACTGTAATCATCCAATCTTATTTTAAAAATATCTAAAATGGGGCTACTAATTATATCATAGGGGAGAGAATTCCACCTTGAAACGACCCTCTGACTAAACCACTGTTTTCTCTTTTGTGATTTCCACTTTTGTTGTTTAATTTGTCTACAATGAGCTCTTGTATTGTAATTTCTGACAAATAATTCAAGTCCTAAATCTTCTCTGAGGATATTATCTTGAAATGATCTATAGACTAAAATCATATCACCCCTCCATCTTCTATAAGCCAAGGAATACAGATCCAAATTGTCCGACCTCTCTTCATATGTCATATTTTTAAGTCCCATTATTGTTCGGGTAGCCCTTCGCTGCACTCTCTCCACTCTTGCTATCTCACCCTTAGTGTAAGGGGACCAAACCTGGGAACAGTGCTACAAGTGGGTTCTAACCAACGATCCATACAGTGGGATCAAAACCTCTCTACTTCTACTTACTGTATGTCTCAATATACAGTTAAGAGCCCTATTAGCGTTTTTTTATAGCTTGATCACAATGGACAGTAAAAGAAAGGTAATTTTGTATAATAACATCCAAATCCCTTTCCTGTGTCACTTGTTTTAATTGTTTATTATTGATAGTGTAATTGAATTCCAAATTCTTCTTTCCTATGTGTAGGACAATACATTTATCCTCATTAAGTTTAAGTCTATGGTCTACTGTCCATTTCTCAATATATTTGAGCGCTTCCTGAAGTCCAATATAATCTGAAGATGAATCTATTTCTGCTCCCACTCTACAGTCATCTGCAAACTTGGTTATCCATACATTTCCCTTATTATATTGTAATGATGATATATATATGTTGAACAGGAGGGGGCCCAACACTGAATCCTGAGGGACCCCACTTGTAACAGAAAGCCAATCAGACAACAACCCATTAATTACCACTCACTGCCTCCTATTCTCCAACCATTCTGATATCCAATTTACAAGGATCCCGTTTATATTTAGCACAAGTAGGGATTTAATTAATTCTTCATGTGGTAATTTATCGAAAGCTTTTGAATAATCTAACTGAATTACATCCACTGACCTACCATGATCCAAAAAACTACTAACTTTTTCATAAAAACTCAATAGGTTAGTTTGACATGATCGTGACTTTGTAAACCCATGTTGACTGCGATCTAAAAGGTTGTTTGTCTGCCTGTGGCGTTGGGCCTCATTACACCCCTGGGTGGTCCGGTATTGCTCAATACCACCCACCCTGTCGGATATTATTGCTTACATATATTACACCCACGGAATCACATGTTGTTAACTGGTGAATTTCAAAAACTTTGTTTGCATTTCTACTACTATATTCTTTGCCTGTTTCCACATGTTTGCAATAAATGCTTTTCTTACATTGGTTACAGCCAGCAGCTCCTTTTGTAAGCCAGGTAGTTTTATGTGTTTCTGTATAGTGACTAGAGACTATTGCATCTCCTATAGTGGTAGCCCTTCTATAGGCCATTCTTGGTGGATTTTGTGTAAGTTCTGAAAGTTCTAGGTCACTTGACAAAATGGACCAATGTCTTTCTATGTTTTCCACTATGGAAGCACGGGCAGAATAAGTGGTAATGAAATTAAAATGTGGTGTTGTATCAGTTATCTTTGCTCTGGGGTGCAAAAATGTGTTTCTGTCTTGATCTGTCGTGAAATTTCTTGCTTCAGAAATAGGGTTGCCACTGTATCATATTTCTTTTAAGTGGATACATAAATCATTAGCAGCACTTTCAAATCTTTCTTGCATACTACAATTATGCTTAATTTGCAAGAATTGACCCTTAGGAATGTTTCTGATTGTATGCCTCGAGTGGCAACTACTTGCCAGAAAGAGGGTGTGCCCTGCTGTGTCCTTCCTATATAAATCTGACACTTTTCCCTCATCTCGTCTACTAAGGGTAACATATTTATTTATTAAATTTTGTTAACCGGGTAAGCCCACTGGGCACCGGAGGTCCCTTTTTCAGGGGCAACCAGGAGTTAGCTACATAGAGTTGAACAAGTACAGTCAATAGATACAGAGTAGTACATTGCATACAAGTGTACGATGTTTTGTAACACAACACAACACAACATCCGTAGCAGCTGTTAGGTTGAGGGCAGGTAGTACTTTAAAAATATACAAGCAAAGCAGTATACGTCTTTAAAAGGTGCAGTGTTACAATTGGAGTTGCTAGCTTTATATAGGAGAGGGCAACTATTTGCATCCAAGAAGTTTACAGAATTGGCATCTGCTGTATAACATAAGTGACGATTTGTGTTGTGTAAAAATTCCACAAAAGACCCCAACTCTGTAACACTCCTTTGCCACAACATTATCACGTCGTCTATATATCTTTTCCGTAACTTAATTTTTTCAAAATATGGGTTGACACTGACGTTGAAAATGTACCTTTCCTCCAGATTCTTGACATACAAATTTGCTATTATTGGGGCACATCGTTCCCCCATCGCGGTCCCTTTTATCTGCAAGTAAAGTTCTTTGTCAAATGTAAATACATTATATTGTAACACAAATTCAAGCAGTTTAGTCAAAAAGTCTTCCAAAAAAAGTCTTCACTGCCCGTGAAAAGTGGAATTTAGATCGGGGTGCACTGATAAGGATGGCTAGACCTAAATGCAGACAATTCCAAAATCAGCCTCACTCCAAGTTCAGTGCTCAAAGATGCTGCTCGACCACTTCACTTTGAAACCTCAATGCTTTATTCAATAACAAAACATACAGGTGGTCAAATGCAGTTTAAGTAATCACTCAGCATACACACTTGTCCCAGCACTTCGACTCTAAGCCTTCCATGGGGGGGGGTAGTTAAAGTTTCAAAGCGAAGTGGTTGAGCAGCATCTTTGAGCACTGTACTTGGAGTGAGGCTGATTTTGGAACTGTAATCAAAAAGTCTGTTGGTGGGAGTTCTTCTGTCCTCTGGTTCAACCAGTAGGCTATTGCATCCAACACGCCCTCATGTGCAGTATTGGAATACAATGCCTCAGTGTTCATAGTAACAAATAAAGCATCTTCACTCAGTGTAAGATTATCAAAAACCAGTACAATCTTGGTTGTTTAGTTGATAACATACTAAGAACAAAACACCTGTCCCAACTATTCAGCAGAACTGAGATCAGGAAAGAGACTAGAGTGTTAAGATCATCTTCTAGCTTACATTTACAAATTCCTATGTTTTTAACTTCTATGGGGGTGGGGTGCTGTTTCTTTGCAAGCACCAATATTATGGAACACATTACCTCCATCTTGCCTTAATGTAAACAGCCATTCAAGCTTTAAAAATCAGTTAAAGTCTTATTTACTGCAACAAATTAATTGTGAATCTTTTTAATGTTGCATGTTGTACATATATTGTACGTTATATATATTGCATTGTATATTGTTGTAATATTGTAGCTGCTTGTCTTGTGGCTTTGGGTCATTCCTGAAAAGGGGCCTTGGCTCAGTGTACTTACCCGGTTAACAAAGTGAATAAATAAATAAATAAAAACATTCAGAGCATCTCTGGTATTTTGCAAAGAAGATGACAAGCACTGGCGGTGCTACACCGGGGCACACCAGGGCACGTGCCCTGGTCAAAAAATACTGTGCCCCAGTGCTCCGAAGTCTGAAAAATTTTGGATATTTTTTTTTTCTTTTCTGTTGCGCAAGTGTAGCCTCCTCCATTTGCAACAGACTGACCAATGCATTTTCGGGGGGTGAGGGGGAGTGTCTGCATCAAGCCTGCACTGCAGTCACTTACTCATCTCACTTTGATTGATTGATTTGGCGACACGACAGGCAGATCCCGATCCATGCTGAGAGCCCCTGGACTCCTAACTTTGCTGGAACTGCAGAGCTTGGGCGGGCTAGCTACTGATCCTGAGCCAGCCAACTGGAGTGCAGCACAAAGTCTTTAGCAGACCAATTGCAGCTGAGAGAATTCTGCCCAATGGCAGGGAGGTGGCTGCAGCCAATCGATGGTTGCAAAACTCTACCAATCAGACAGCACCAGGCTTCTGTTCCTCATCCAATGAGGTGAGTCACTTCTTGCATTTCATCATGGAAGGAAAGGAAATAAAATAGCCCGACATGTGTACTGACTGGATGGCTCATTTGTTATCTTCAGTGCTGCTTGCTGCTGTGATCGTTCGTGTCATGTGAGGTGTTGCTATTCGCCAGTTTTCCCTGCAAAGTGTTGTGGACTGTGTCCTTGGACTGCCTGCCCAGTGAAGCCGCTCGCTGTCCTAGTCCTCCTGCCTGCTAACGTCGACCGCTGCTCTGCTCTCGCTCTCCTCTCGTTTCAATGTTTAGCTGCCGTTCTGATGCCAGAGGTCTGTGCCGCTAACCCCCATGCACTGAGGCTGCTAATTAGGAGTGCCTCAGTCAAGCTGTCAACGCTACCGCTGACCGCTCAACCACTTGCTTCAGGAACGAGCCTCTTGCTAAGCGGACATTTTCTGGTGGATCTCTTTTGGGCTGGTATTGTTGACCTTAGGTAAGCACACTGAATTTTGCTGCAAATTGGTGATGGCCTGTGTTTTTCACTACAAGGGAGTCCTCCGGGGAGAAGAGACATGCACGCCTCAGGCTGGGGGTGCTGTATAAGATGGTACTATTTGGGGACATACATGCCTCAACACTGGGACTGGAGTGTTTATGGCTGGTGGCTCTTTCAGTGATGGGACTGCAAGGGGGTGATACATGATGCCTATGGCCTGTGTTTTTCACCACAAGGGAGTCCAAGGAGGAGGAGGGAGAGACATGCATGCCTCCAGGCTGAGGGGTGTTATAGCTATGGCCTGTGTTTTTCACCACAAGGGAGTCCGAGGAGGGAGATAGGCATGCCTCGAGGCTGGGGGGGTGTATAAGATGGGGCTGTATGGGAGAAACATATATGCCTCAAAGCTGGGTGTGTTTATGGCTGGTGGCTCTTTCTGTGGGTCTTTCAATGATGGGTCTGGGGGAACACACACATGCATGATGCCAATGACTGTAGTTTGTCATCTGTGTAGGCGTAGCATACTGCTGATGGCCAGGGTGTTTGAAAGATGGGCCCATGTCTGGCAGGAGGATACATGCATGATGTCTCTGTCTGTGCTCAGTATTTTATTTATAGTCGGAGTTGTTTCAAAGATAAGATGAACGAGTGTGTGTGTGTGTGTGTGTGTGTGGAGGAGGGGTACATACATGATACCTCTGGTGTGCACTTTGCAGAATGGGCCTGGGCTGTGCCGGGGGGGGGGTTGGAGATACACTGATTCTGAGATGTTTAAATGGGCTGTCTTTTTATGCTGCCTGTCTGCACTGTGAGGGGTTGAAGTGGGCTTTTTTCCATGGTTTGGTTTTGTTCTGGAATGATGGGTCTGCAGTGGAGGGTGGGTGGGTTCTGAAGTGCCCGATGGTGTTGCTTGGGGAAATAGGGCCTTTCTCATGTCATTCATTATCCGTTTGGCGTGTCTGCCACTGTGCTTGAGACTTGGGGGGGCCCGGGCTTCCCTAGCAAAAGATGATGATCATGAACCCATGCACAGAAAGAAATTCAGCGCTTTCACCAAAATGGGTGTCTGTTAATACTCTGGTTAAAGCAAATTTAATTATGTATCTTGGAAAAACTTGTTAAGTGTAAGCTTGCTTCATTCAGCTCCCATGCACTTTTTTGTTCAGTTTCCACTTATTCTATACCACTGTAAGAGCAAGACAGGGTTTGTGTGTGGGTTAGAAGTGGGGGCAAGAATGCGTGAGTGAAGTGGCTGGGTTCAGCTGGCACACTGCCAGCAGATAGCCTAGCAGCCAGGGATTGGCAGTTGGGGTTGGGGGGGCACCTTGAGGTCTGTGGATGGAGGGAGGGGGTTGGGATAGGGAGGGCTGGTATTAGGTAAACTGAAAATAAGGGGCTGGCCCCTCCTGCTGGCATACTATTTTTAGGGGCAGAAAGAAATGAGTCTGGAGAAACAGAAGAAGTGATGAGCAGCAGAAAGGAAAGGACTGCAGCAGGGAAAGAGATAGCCATATGAAGGGAAAGACTAGTGGTTCTATTGTAAAACAGGAATTACTGTAGACAGAAGGCGCTTTTACACACACACTACTGTACCGAAACCAGCGTTACCTGTCTGGCGCCGATACAGCCTGTTGCACTTCACGTCCTGATTAGACGAGCTCCTGTTTCGCCACAACATCGCACAGCCATCTATATCGGTGCAGTACTGCTTGCCGGGTAGAACAGTGGTCACATGACGTGATAACTGAAGAGCTGGAGTTCTTGAGCTGGAATGGGCGCTTTACACTGCGCGCTGCAACGGCACACTTGGGGACAAACCACCCATGCCAGAGAATGCGGTTCAGGCGAACGTTCGTTTTACAATGGAACAAAAAGCATTTAGACAGCATGGGATGGACCGGTACAGTCCTTCCGTAACACTTATTCCGTTGTAAGACTGCGTGTGTAAAAGCGCCTTGAGTCACCATCCCACAAACAAGTGCTTTCATAGAAACCCCTCTTCCCCTAACAGTCACATACTTCACACCTCATTCAACCCCACCCAGGCCCATTACCAAACCAGTAAACTGCATTGTATTGCTAATCTTACTCTGGAGGTGTATGTGTGTGCTTTAGAGACCAGAGTGAATCGATTATGCATGCGTGAGTGCTGGTGTGAATAGACCTCTGTCAGGCTGGCTACATTGATGTGCCCAGGCCACAATGCTTGCTAGACTTATAGCTAAAGGCCAGTTTAACTTCTGTGTCTATTAGGATGAAATGTTGTAAATATAAACATTTATCTTTTGGGATTATTGGCTAAATGGATATTTGAAATGGGCGGGCCTACTATTTGTGTGTGGGTTGTGGCATTGCATATTTTGGTTTATTGTTACATTTGGCAGGGTAGTACATCAGTCCTCCCAGGTATTGGTAGGAGGCTAGGAGCCGGAGAACAGCACCTGCCCAGCCAGACCTGTAGCTGGATGCACTACTCATCTGCACTCTTACAATCTGTAGCACAGAGTCCCTGTCCAGCAATCAACACAACACAAGAAGCTGCCTGCCTGCAGAAGTTGAACCAGAGAAACTCAGTCAACTGAATCTACTTGTGCCTTGAGGTAAGTCAAATGGGTATTATGTCTCAGTATGTGAGGTAAGGGGGTGGGGACTCAATCATGAGAGAGAACACACAGAATCCTGGTCATGCAACTGTGGGCCTGAGCAATCCATGGTGATTAAGTTTGGGGGGTACCAGCTGGGGGACAGAATTGATGTCTCTGCTTCTCCTGCTGGTGGAGGGTGCTGCTTCACCTGGCTTGGGATGGGGGTGGATAATGGCTCTGGTTCTCCTGGCTTGGGGGGTAGTACTAATTTTTCAGGCCTGGCTGCAGGGGTGGCCAGTGGGTGGGGGACCCTGCAGAATAGACTTTGTAAGTGACGGGAAATCATATCTATTCTGGTACTTTTGTAAATTAGTTTTTTATTGTATTTTTATTCTTTGCTAATTACTGGTGAGGTCCATTAGGTATAAGGCCCATTTTAAGGGTGACCTGGCAGAACAGTGAGGTTAAGTGATTTGCTCAGGGTCACAGAGCATGCAAGTGAAGGCTTCAGGAATAAAAACTGGGCCTGCAGGATGTTCAGGCTCATTCATAGCTCATGGTTGTAACCTAGGGTTTCACAAATGGTGAGGCCAGTCTCCCTGGGGAGGCCACAGCCAGTTCCATGGGAGACCCTGTCAATTCTGATAATGTACTGTACCAAAAGCATCAGTACAGGTTGCTGTGAATATTTTGGACCTATAACTTTTTTTTTCTATTTTAGATCACCCCTTTTCTCCTGTCTTATAAAAGGCTTTGCTCAACAGGTTGAGCCTACCTTAGCTTTTGTTTTACAATTTGAAGCAATTAAAAAGGAGGGTTTCATATGTGGCCCTCTGGTGCAGCAGTAGCGCTACCGCTTGTGACGCTGGTATCCTGAGTTCGGTAGTGAGCTCGGCCACCAGAGGGCTAGCTGGGTGGAGAAAGAATAAACATCTGGAGAACCACTCTCCTCTTGGGGGGGTCACAGATACTGGTGTGCACTTTTTGGGGGGAGAGCACCTCTGGACTGCCTCAGAGTGAGTAGGGGAAGGGACAGGCAGACATAGACACACAGCACACAGGTCATGCATCATGGTGCCATTACACACTGCATCTCTGGGAAGAAAAAGGGGAAATGGGAAACCTCAGTGGCAGGATAGTGTCAGACCCCTCACTTGAGTAGCTGGGCTAGTTGGTTCAGCTACTGGATCTCATCTACGAAAGCGGTTTGGGGGACCCTGCTAACCCCACGGCCTGGGGGGGAAAGCCATGAGGGTATTGGCTAGTGGTAAATCCCAGTGGATGTTGGGGTGACTGGGCTGGTACAGCCTGGGGGTCCTGTGGATTGAGGGAAAAGGAGAAATAATGTTTTTTTGTTTGGGGGAAAAAAGGGGGGGTTCTTTCAATATGGCTAGCCCCAGATTTCTAGCAGTATTCGTAGCTAGCTATCTTTGAACACCCACTGTCCATTAAAGTCAGGGAGCAGAATCTGTTGCATATTAGTTTACCATAGTGCCAAAAAAGTGATTTTAAATGATGTGTATTAAAAAAAAAAAAATATGAGCAGTCCAGAAAACCTGAGGCTAGCCACTTTAAAAGCAGCTCTCATTTGGTTAGTTCTGCTCTCAGAAATTCTGAAGCTAAGAGATGGAGTGCCTCGTGCAACACCGGAGAAATGGGTGATCTAAAATGGAATAAAAAATAAGTCAGTATTTGTATGGTAACATGCACTGCTGTTTTTTTGTTTGGTATGAAGAGATGGGGGAAATTGAATGCAGACAGTCCCAGGTGAATAACTTGGTCATTTATTCAGTGTCATTTTAAGTTTTTTTCTGGTGTACAGAGCACAGTATTGCAAGGTATTGTTTCTATGGGGAGGCCTGACGTTTTCATTCCATAACCAAAAGCTGTAACCTATGCTAAACATCCTTATGTTTTCCTTTAAGTGTTGGTCATCTATATTTGTGTTACTGTTGCCCTCAGTTTTGCATATTGTCCTCACTTTATCACAGTTACTGTTTATTTTCATATTTCTTGGATATTCCACAAGGCTGACACCATTCTATGCGTGTACATCGGAACAGCCTGTGATGGTGTAACTAATACTGTGGAATGTCCAGGTAGTATGAAAAATGAGAGCAGTAGCTGCTGAGGACTCTGGTGACAGGGATCCATAAAGTGACAAAGGCAATAAAAATGTCTGACACTGAAATCTATCAGATAAAAATTATAGTACAAAAAAAACAAACGGGAATACAGAAGGGCACATAAAGGTATAAAAATATCACCGCAGTTAAAGGCCATAGTTAACATTCAGAATTCAAAATACTGGTTGATTTACTGCTAATGGTCTTAATGCCCTTAACACCTCCAAGAAAGAATGGTTTTACAAAATAAGGTCCGTGTGACATCACATCTTCTCTGTAACCTGGACATGCAGCCAAAATAGAGCATGGTTTGATGCTATCAGTTTTAAGAGTATGTGAACACTCAAAATGGCTCAAAAACCAGACTACACTTAAGCAAAACTGAATTACTGGATAAGGACCATGTGTAGTGTCAGAGTGAGCAGCGTCAAGTTGCTGAAGGTGTTGGCATGCCTCGTGCCATCAACGGCTGGTATTCCTCTTGGCTGTGTAGTGTCAGAGTGAGTGGCCTCAAGTTGCTGCAGGTGTTGGTGTGCCTCGTGCCATCAACAGCTGGTATTCCTCTTGGCTGTGTAGTGTCAAAGTGAGCGGCCTCAAGTTGCTGAAGGTGTTGGCATGCCTCGTGCCATCAACATCTGGTATTCCTCTTGGTTGTGTGGTGTCAGAGTTAGTGGCCTCAAGTTGCTGGAGGTGTTGGCATGCCTCATGCCATTAACGGCAGGTATTCTTCTTGGCTGTGTAGTGTCAGAGTGAGTGGTCTCAAGTTGCTGGAGGTATTGGCGTGCCTCATGCCATTAATGGCTGGTATTCCTCTTGGCTGTGTAGTGTCAGAGTGAGCGGCCTCATGCTGCTGGAGGTGTTGCCGTGTCTTGTGCCATCAACAGCTGGTATTGTGCTGAGTAGTGTCAGTGACCCCACTCCATTAAACAGTGGTGTCACTGGTAGTAGTAGTTTTTCTTCATTTGTGGAAGCTCAAATTGAAAATATAAATGTTTGACTGAAAGGAAACAGTGCTGTCATTCTAGATTATGGATATCCGGGGATTCCTCACCAGAAAACAAAAGGCTGATGAGTTGGAAGATGACTGTAGTAGTTTACAACAGTCCGAAGCTGTGCCATGTTCAAACACCATGCCTCAATGGGAATATAGTGATGACAGTATGCAGTCCGATTGTGATACTTTAGCATCAGACTCCAAGGATGATGGAAGTTTGAGAATCACTGAGATCTGTACAGTACAACTGAAAAAGCCTCCAGGCCCCTCTGATTTGAGCCAGAATAGAGACTGCATGCCTGTGCAACCAAAGCTGAGTGCATTTCCACAAAAGAAGTTTGGCCAAACATGGAGGGCATTCAATTACAACTGGTACAGCATTTTCCCCTGGATTGAATACTCTCAGTATGAAAGTGCTGTGTATTGCTTTGCATGTCGTCATTTTCCTCAAACCAGTAAAAATGTCACCGTGTTCCTTAAAAATGGTTTCCAGAACTGGAAAAGATTAACTGGGAAGGATGGATCACTAACCCTGCACAACAACTCTGAGTCCCATAAAGCATCACATACTGCATGGTGTGACTTCAAGATGCATGCAAAGGAAGGAAGGACCATACAGAATCTGATCAATGAGGATCACAGCAAACTTGTGAAAGAAAATCGGCATTACATAAAAACAATATCCGCGATATTGAGGTCGACTGCTACACAGTGCATCGCACAGAGAGGACACAGAGAAGGTGTACAAAGTGTCAACCAGGGCAATTTTCTTGAAATTCTGAATCTGATACCAAGGCGTGATAACATAGTTAAAAAAAATTGTCAGGTGCAAGAAATGCAAAATATACACATCACAGCATCCAAGACCAACTCCTTCATATTATGACATGACTTGTGCAACAGCAAATTACAGAAGAGGTGGCAGCTGCTGGGGCATTCTCGATACAAGTGGATGAGTCAAAGGACATTTCAAAGATTGAGCAGATCTCTTTTGTGGTGCGTTATGTGCACGGTGACAAAATACATGAAGAATTCCTTGGTTTTTAACAAGCAAAAGGCCTGGATGCAACATCCCTGACCAGGATAATACTGCAGACACTTGCAGATAACAGCATTGATATAAACACGTGCATAGCACAGTGCTATGATGGTGCCGGTGTTATGAGTGGGGAAGCAGCTGCAGTGCAAGCTAAGTTTCGTGAAGAAGTTTCCAAGGCTATCTATATACACTGCTACAGCCACAGGCTGTACCTTGTAGTTGTGGACTGTGTCAAAAACATTCAGATGGCAGCTGAGTTTTTCTCGTTGTTGCAAACCTTATACAATTTCATTAGTGGGTCAGCAGTTCATGCCTACTTTATAGAAATGCAAAAAGAAATTATGCCTGGAAAGGTGCCAATGGAACTCAAACGTTTATCTGACACAAGGTGAACCTGCCAATATGCTGCATGCAACAGTGTGCATAAGACTTTGCCAGCCATCATGGAGACACTACATCACTATGACGGGGAGAGAGGCAATGCTGAGCGTACAATTCAGGCAAAGGCACTGATACATATAATAAATAGCACATTTGCCATTAATCACGTTATGTTTGAGCTGATCCTCAAAAAGACCAGCATTGTTGCAAAGTGTTTGCAATCTTCTGATCTGCAGCTATCCTGTGCCGTAGAACTAGTAGCAAGCTTACAAGAAGAATTATCAGAAGCGAGATGTAATAGCGAGTCTGAATCTGGTTTATGGGCTACAGTTTGGACAGAAGCACAAAAGCTAATCCAGGACAACGGTTTGCCTCAGGCTCAGCCAATTGAGAGGGCTCGTATTCGGAGAAGACCTGTTCCACATCAGGATCATATCACAATGAGCACAACAGGGCAATGTCATGTTCTGCAAATCAAGGACGATTTTCGGAAACACCTCTTCTTGCCAGCTCTTGACAGGATCATTGGAGAACCGGACAGACAGTTTGATGACAAGAACTGTGAAATTCTAAAAGCAGTTGCTGCACTAACTCCAGGGAGGAAGGATTTTTTGCAGAAAGAGAATGTACTTCCCATGGCACACCACTATGGACTGAACATGCGAGATCTGTCAGCTGAGTTGTATACAACAAAGAGGCTTCTGGAAAGGAACCCTGATGAGGACATAAATAGTATGCATGCTCTGATTCATTATTTGATGCCATACAGAGATGCATTTTTTGAACCATATCGCCTGCTTATCATTGCACTTACTCTTCCAGTCACATCTGCAGGATGTGAACGTTCATTCAGTAAACTCAGAATGATTAAAACATACCTTCGCAATAGAATGGCAAATAAGAGACTTGGCAACCTGGCAGTCCTTTCTGTTAATGAAGGCCACACACAGGACTTGGACATGGACAGTGGTGGATATTTTTGCCAAACTACATAGCAACAGAAGAATTACTTTATTATGAAAAGTGAATATTTATAGAATGGTACTGCATGCGTGTAATGGTCAGACAGTTGTAGTTCAGGTTACTGTTTAGTCTAACTTTTGTTTTATTCTGTTCAAATGCTTTCAGCTGGTGAGACGTTCTGGAGAACTTTAATAAAACATAATTTTTAGGCACCATCCAACTTTCTGAAGTGAGCACCAGCATGCTGTTTGAAAAATACAATGCTCAAAACAAACCCATAAACCAGTTCAGTATGTGGGAAATGGTAACATACAGTGGGAGATATGACAGGGAGAGAAAATGGAGCAGACAAACATTTTTAATTACAAAGTTAGCATATGTTGCATACTTAAATGTAAAGTAAAAGCCCTAAAATATAAAATGGAAATGGCATTTTTATTTCTGAAACATAGCATTCATTTTTTTCAAATTGTAAAAAACAGATGGGCATGCAGGAATTTACACGCGTGATTTACATTCTGGTTTCTATAGGTGCCCTGGCTTCCAATTGTGGTGCCCACCCAGTGCCCTGGTAACCAACAGAAGCTGGAGCCACCACTGATGACAAGGTAACAACAAATGTTTTAAAAACAAATCTACAGTATGTATTGGAAAGTAGCTTCTGCTGAAGATTGGTCTCCCGGGAGGCGGGGGGGGAGGGGTTAATGAGTGATTTTTGCACTTCGGCAAGATATAAACTGTAGCATGAACAGATGAATCATTAGTTGAACACCCTCTCACATTTGAATTAATGTAGCCTCTGTCAAAAGCCATTTGGACTGTTTCATCAATGGAGTGTTTGAACTCTAGAGCTGGATCTCTCTGTAATTTCAGATAAAACTGTGTATCATGTTGTTGTTTATTCACTTCTCTGATGCAATCACTTGGGTTCATTAACACAATGCAGCCCCCTTTATTTGCTGCTTTTATAATTATCTCTGTGTTTTGTTTAAGATTTGTAGGGCTGTACATTCTTGTGATGGCAGATTATTGAAGGGCATTTTGGCGGGTTGTTAACAGTGGTTCCAAATCTTTTTCAACAAAATCTTAAAAAGTACTAATTGGGGTGCTGTATGGAGGCAACAGACTTCTGTCTAAAATTCACTCCAGTTGTCATAGTTTCACTATTAGGTGATCTCTTATTAAAGAAAGATTTCAGACTGAGTGTTTTTGTGGAATTTTTACACAACACCAATCCCCACTTATGTTTTACTTAAGGGTCTGTTCTAGCCTCCTTTTCTGTCTCTTGTCTGTCCGGTTGTGCAACCAGGTTTTCTCGTGAGACCTAGGACTTGATCACCCTGATGGTCTCGCAATTCTCTGCCTCTTGCTATCTCTCTGCTTTCCCTTGCAATTTCTGTCTTCTCTTCCCCCTTGCAAATCTGCGGGTATAAAAATATCTGTGAATCTCTGTAAAACTGTATGTGGAAATGTCACTGATACTGGGATCCCTTTGTTTAAAACTGCATATAGTTTTACTGTTGAAATGATTGCAAAAGCTATTTGGAACGCAACGGGTTAACCTGAAATGTAGTTTTTAAGCCTTTTGCAGAGATGTAAACAAGAGGTCAGTTCTGGGTCATTATGTACTGTTTTGCTGCACTTGCTGAAACTGACAAGAACACTGTGTGAGGAGCAGAATGTTCTCTTAATGAGCTCCTGCAAAGACTTGTTATGAAAAGAGCTGCAATGTTTTGCAAGAGGGAGAGACAGAGACAGAGACTGAGAGACTGAGATTTAAAATTGAGAAGAAAAACTCAGAAGGACTCTGTTTTCTATTGGGGCTATGCACTAATGGGCAGGATGTATGCGCCTGAGGTGCGTATCTTGCCCGCGGAGCTCCACACCTGTGGACAGGTGCAAACCCGGTGGCATTCTCAAATGCCAGCCAACTGTTCATGGCCCTGCTGCCAGTGCACAGGGTCATGTGGGGCAGAAGGTGTGGAGCCGCAGACCTGGGTGGGCATCCAATCAGATGCCGATCGGATGCCCATCCCGGGACCTATAGTAGATCCCTTCGTGCAGTAGCTGAGTGCCCCAGAGGATGTCAGATGGCCAGCAACTGTAGATATGTGTGTGGTGGGCAGTGCTGTGGGCCATTCCAAAACACAGCACCAATGAACCATGCAGGAGGGGGGGTGTCGGTGGCGCAGGTGTGTGTGTGGGGGAGACTGTGTGATCTGGTGGGACATGTGCAGCCATGAGGGGGGTGTGCCTTGCCTCACCAGGTGTCCTGCTGGTGCAATGTCAAGCTGTGGGGAACATGGGCATGGTGGTGTTACCCTGGGATGGGAGTGCAGCCTTGGGGGGATGGGGTGGAACCATGTGTGGGGGGTTGGCCCCCAGAGTACGGGGATGGGGCTGGCTCAATCTGTGGTGGATGCCCACCTGCTGCAGGGCCATTCCCTCATCTGATGAGTGCAGAGGTAAGACACATAGGAGACTTATGGCACGGTTCACCCTGGCGTACCAGCTACCCTCCTACGCACCCTTGTGTTGTGGTCCATGCAGGTGGGGGATTGGATGCATAGGGGCTGCATGCCCCCCCTTAGCACATCCCATGTGGAGGGTGCAGTGGGTGCATAGTGTCTCCATGCCTCATATACACAGCACGAAGGTGATCTGCACCTTCATGTATAGGGCTCTACTTTTGTAGTGCAATTGTAAATAGTTATACTGAGCAATTTTTATTTTTTTATTTTGCTTTTTTTAATAATAAAACGCTGCTTGGGAATTTTTAAACTGCTCCTGGTTTTCCTCAGAAGAAACAGAGGGCACTGATATCATCGACTTCTGGGTCATTATGTACTGTTTTGATGCACCTGCTGAAACTGACAAGAACACTGTGTGAGAAGCAGAGTGTTCTCTTAACAAGCTCCTGCAAAAACTTGCTATAAAAAAGCTGCAATGTTTTGCAAGAGAGAGAGAGAGACAGAGACTGAGAGACTGAGATTTATAATTGAGAAGAAAAACTCAGAAGGACTCTGCTTTTTATCGGGGCTATGCACTAACGGGTGGGATGTATGTGCCTGAGGCACGTATACCACCCATATGCACAAGTGTGCACCCAGCAGCATTCACGAATGCCGGCCATCTGTCCATGGCCCTGTCCCCGGGGGGGCAGGGTCACGTGGAGCAGAAGGGGTGGAGCCATGGACCTGGGTGGGCATCCAATCGGATGCCCATCCCGGGTTCTACAGTAAATCCCCTATGTGGCAGGGTGCATGGTAGCTGAGCGCACCTGAGGATATTGGATGACCAGCGACTGTGGAGGTGTGTGGTAGGCAGTGCCAATGGCCATCCTGAGATGTGGCACCAATGGACCATGCAGGAGGGGAAGTGTCGGTGGCACAGGTGTGTGTGGGGGGGTGGTTGTGTGATCCTGGGACATGTGCAGCCATGAAGGGGGTGTGCCTTGCCTCGCCAGGCACCCTGCTGGTGCAGTGTCGGGCTGTGGGCAGCATAAGCATGGTGGTGCTGCCCTGGCATACCAGCTACCCTCCTATGCACCCCAGTGCACAACTCTATGTGGCTTTGTGCATGCCGTGTAGTGCTGGCACACCACTGCCTGCCCATGCACATTGCAGCCCATGTGGGTGAAGGATCAGATGCACAGAGGCTGCATGCACCCCCTTAGCACATCCAATGTGGGGGGGTGCAGTGGGTGTGTAATGTCTCCGTGCCTCATATATGCGGCGTGGTTGCACTTCACACCTCCATGCATAGGGCCCTATGTTTGTACTGCCATTGTAAATAGTTATACTGAACAATTTTTATTTTTTATTTTGCTGTTATTAATAATAAAACACTGTCACAAATGCACTCCGCAGGTCAAGACCCTCTGCTCCCACAGTGCCAAACCTCAAAGTGCAATATGTGAACAGGAGTTAAACAGGGTAACCCTCCTGTCTGTTTTGGGTCCGAACACCTACTAGTCTCGAGTCTTGAGGTAAAATATGAACCCTTTTCACTAGCACACCTAGTTAACAGGATCAAATATCACACCCTCTTCGGGGAAATGGAGTGCAATACTTAACCCAAAGGGCACCCAGCCTGGTTCACAATTTTCCCCTTTTTGACTCAATTTGAGACCTAGGTAGTTTCTTATCTTAGCAAGATGGTACAGCACTTTAAGCCCTTAACAGTTTTGTCAGAATTATCAAATACTGTCCCAGCATTCACATGCAAAAAAAAAAATGAGAAAAGATTCAAGTAAGGAAACAAAAAAGTTTACTGAAATTAAAAATAGTAAATACTGTGACATGGACAGCCAGTTCTGAGTGCTGTATCACTTTTTTAATATAGAGTGTATTACTGACTATCTCTGCTGAAAATCTGATGCTTTAGGAGTGACCTGGCCCCCCCCCCAGGTTTCAGCTGAAAGATGAAAGCAATGAGAAAATGCTGAAGCAGCATTTGAGATCACACACACACTGGTTTTAGATACCAGGTGTTACATGGCAGGCCAGAAGCTATTTACAGACTTTTCTAAGTTAATTATAGATGTTGTTGTTAAGAGGGAAATCATAAAAAAAAAGTTTTATGACGTTGGAGGGAAAACCCAGGTTATTATACAGGAGTGCAAAATCATAAAGATGCTTTCATGTCCTGGAAGGGGGAAGCTTATTATGAGATCGAAGAAGTGTCATTTGAAGGACATGAGTCATGCTGAAGATTGCAGAATTTAATACTTGAAAAAGACATCCTGTTTTTATATATTTTTTTATATATTCTGACAGGGAGGAGCTAGGTGACCTCATGCAAAGAGGAGGGCATAGCCAGCTGTTAGACAATATTCTGTTTTACTTCAGACACACTTTTATCTAGACTCTGACAAAGAAAACATCTTTGGAGCACTTGTAAACAGGTATTTAGAAAGAGAGTCAAATCTAAGTATTGTAAGTAGGAATTGCACTGTTTAAACCTTGTTCTTTTAAAAAATTTGTATGTCTTGTAATATAACAGTTCTGTATTTGGTGTTTTATGTATTTTTATCTATTTTAGTAAAATTCTTTTTAGAACATATTTGGTCTGTCTTTGAATTTCTTTTATTTGTAAGAAAAGTATATATGATTATAGCAGGCACTAGGCGTAAGCTTGAATGGTGGTACCAAACTGGAAAGAGAAGCATTTTAAATCTGAGGTCTTTATTAAAGTTTTTAAGGGTTCATCTCTGTATACCCAGTTAGGTGCCCATAGGCAAAGATATCTGGCCCCCTGAAGACAGAAATATCTGAGCCTGTGCATTGGGTACACAAGCAAGAGGTTCACAGTTTGAATCCCTCCAAGACTTGAGACCAAAGTTGATCCGAACTCATGAAACAGACAAGAGGGTTATCTTGTTCTGTTAAACTGTTCACAAGACTGCACTCGGAGATTGGCACTTTGGGAGTAGAGGGCCTGGCCTGCTGAGTGGGTTTGTGGCAGATTGGTTGGCAGCAGTGGCATAATTTTGGTATCACAAGCTTTATTGTTCTGTGTCAGTTTGAGACCGTGAGCTCTCTTGCAAAGAAAGAAAAAGACAGAGTTTTATTTTAAAAAGGAAACCGAACTATATATCACTTGGCGTACAGTCAAGTTCCTACCCATTTAATTTTTTTTTCTAAAGTGCAAGTCAGAGTAGCCATAGTCAGGGAAGAAGATGGCTTCCGACTACAGCAGGCACACTGTAGATTACTTGAAGCAGTTGTGCGGGGACAGAGGAGTCCCATTTGAGGTGAAAGTCAAAAAGCAGAACCTCATAGAGTCCCTGATGGTAGCAGATACCCAGAGCAGCAAGTCACAGACCATGACTGAAAGGGACTAGACCTCGAGTGTGGCAGGACTAGCGGCCAGTGCTGTGTCCAGATCCAGTGAGGAGGACAGCAGGGCCACTGTCAGTGAAGGGCCACAGCAGCAGGGGAAGGTCACCAGTATTCTGAATCCAGAGGTACTCAGGCTGCAAATTGAGTTGTGCAGGATGGAGCTGGAGTTCCAGGAGAAGAGACAGCTAGAACGCCAAGAGGTAGAGCGAGAGAAGCGAGAGGTGGACCCTGAGGCAGAGCGAGAATGCAGAGAGGCAGAGAGGTAACAGCGAGAGGCAAAGCAACAACAGAGGAAGGCAGACCATGAGGAGCATGAGCACCAGCGAGCTGCAAAGGAGAAGAGAGAGGAGCACCAGAGGCAACACGGACTGGAGAAGCTATGACTCCAACCAGCAGCACCAGAGCAGGTAAGTGGCTTGGGTTTAACTGGGACTGCAGGACTGGGTTACAAATTGAATTCCAAATTAATAGCCGAGTTTAAAGAGGGGGGAAGATATGGCTGCCTTTTTAAACTCTTTTGAAAAAGTTTGTTTTCAGGCTAAAATTCCTAGAGAGTCCTGGAGCTTCCAGCTATCCCCACTACTTACCAGGAAAGCTCAGAATGCATTGGGTCAAATGGGCAATGAGGACAGTAATGATTACAGCAAACTAAAAGCTGCACTGTTAAAAAAGTTTGAATTAACTGCTGAATCATACAGAGCTAAATTCTGTAAGCTCAGGAGAAGCCCTGATATGAGCTATGAGGAGCTAGCCATGAAACAACGTCAGTTTCTAAAAACGTTGGTGGGAAGGAATTGAGGCAAACTCTGTTGAGAAAATTGAAAATGTGAATTTATTAGAACAGTTTTATTGGGCTTGCCCAGCAGAGCTAAAAATCTGGCTAGAGGACTGAGATCCCAAAACAGTGTAATAGGCTGCTGAACTCTTGGACCGCTATGCCAAGAGCAGACCTCTGAGAGTGAATGGGGTGGGCGTGGCAGCGCAGAAAGGGAAAGGCACACCTTCAGGGCAGCTAAAACCCTCACTGCCTCCACCGAAACCAGTTAGCCCCAGGTTTCAGAGAAAAGATTTATCTGAGAGAAGAAATGAATGTTGATTGTGTAAAGAAACTGGGTATATTGCCAGACAGTGCCCCAAAAAGGTGAGCAATACACAACAGGGTGCTAGAAAAGAACTAGGTTGTTTGTGTGTCCCTGGAAGCCTGCCAGTGAATATGAGGGAACACACGCACCCAGTCATGGTAAATGGTGTGCAGACGCAAGGGTTAAGGGACACAGGGGCATCCCTGACGTTAGTAAAGGGGAATCTGGTACAGCCTGGTCAGCTTATACCCAATAAATACATCACTGTCCAAGGGTTCACTGGTGAAGAGAAAACATTACCCCTCACTAGTGTTCTCTTAGACTGGGGTGAAACAGGGGGAACTGTGCAACAGGTGGCTGTAGCCAAAACGTTAGTAGTGGATGTGATCCTGAGTAACAATCTCCAACAGGGGATGGTATGTGCAGTTACACGTAGCCAAGTGGCCAGGGAAAATTGCAGTTCCCTGAACCCCACGGAGGCCATTGTGGAAACCACTGGGAGGCTGGTTCCCCAGGCTGTGTATCCTGATATGGAGACTGATAAAAATGGGGTAGAAATTTCCCCAGTAGTAAGTGACCACACAGCTATGGAAGGTTACTCCAAAGAGGGAGGGGTGACCCATTGTCAGAGGGTCAGGATTGACAGTGATCCTGAGGGCCCTGATGCTAGTGCTAGAGACTCTAGTTTAGCAACTGAAGGGTATCTCTCCCATGCCTTGGTAATGTGTGAGGGGTTCACAGCTGCTCAGAGAAGTGACCCTAGTTTAGAGAAGCTGAGGGCTTGGGCAGACTCAGGCAGCGCACAGGGAGGTGACGGGCAACATATGGTTTATTGGGAAAATGGACTTATGTATACTCAGGCAGTGCAGACAGAGGGAGGGATGCTAGGCAGGCAGCTTGTCGTTCCCCACGGGTATCATGAGCAGTTGCTCAAAATTGCACATGATATTCCCTTGTCTGGTCATCTGGGAATCACACGCACTATGCAGCGGTTAGCCCAGAATTTCTACTGGCCTAACTTCACCCAGCAGGTGAAGGAGTATTGCAGGTCTTGTCACCGGTGCCAAGAAATAGGGAAGGTGGGCAAGAAAACCCAAGCCACCCTGATTCCCTTGCCCATAGTGGAGGAGCCATTCCAGAGGGTGGGAATGGATATTGTGGGGCCTTTAAATACCCCCAGCTCCTCAGGGAAGAGATTCATCCTGACTGTGGTGGATTATGCCACCCATACCCAGAGGCAGTCACCCTATCCTCACTGAGGACAGACAAAGTGGCAGATGATTTACTTGGGATTTTCTCCCATGTTGGGTTTCCACAGGAGGTAATCACCGATCGAGGGGGGTTCCTTCATGTCGGACCTGATGAAATGTTTATGGGAGAAGTGTGGGGTGGTGCAGAGATGCACGACACCGTATCACCCACAAGCCAATGGGCTTGTGGAACGATTCAATAGTACCCTAAAGTCAATGCTCTGGGCATTTGCTGAACAGCATGGGAGGGACTGGGAGAAATACCTTCCCCACCTGTTGTTTGCATACGGGGAGGTACCCCAAGAGTCAACAGGATTTTCCCCCTTCAAACTCTTATATAGATGATGGGTAAGTGGGCCCCTAGACTTGCTCCGGGAGGATTGGGAAGGCAAGCACACCACCCAGGGAACTCCCATTGTGGATTACATCCTTAGGTTTAGGGAAAGGCTGAAGGAGCTTATGGGGAAAGCCAAGAGCAACCTGGCAGCTGCCCAACAGAAACAAAAAGTGTGGTACGACCACAGAGCCAGAGCTTGCGCATACATGGTGGGTCAAGAAGTCATGGTCCTTATTCCGTTCCAGAAAGACAAGCTGCAAGCTGAGTGGGTAGGACCATACAAAGTGGTTAGGAAGGTAAATGATGTGAATTACATTGTGGAGTTACCTGACAGAAGACAGACAGAAAGGATATACCATGTCAACATGATGAAGCCATATGCAAATAGGGCTGGTGTGGTGTTTGCAGTGTGTAGTCACGGGGAGGGGACGGATGAAGGAAACCCCCTTCTGGATTTGCTGGAGGAAAGTAAGTGGGAGTCCTCTGTGGAGGCAGTAAAATTGTCTCCCCAGCTGGCCCCAGACCAGATCCAGAAAGTAAGGGAGGCTTTAGCAGACTTTGCCCAGTTGTTTAGCACCAAGCCTGGACTAATCCCCTTAATGACACACGATGTGGAGACAGGGACACAGACGCCCATACAGCGGACAGCATATCAGGTGTCAGAGGCTGTTCAAAAGGACATTAGGAGGGAAGTGGAGGAGATGCTGGATTTAGGGGTAATCCAGAGATCTCACAGCCCCTGGGCCTGACCCGTAGTCCTTGTGCCCAAGCCAGATGGCTCAACTCATTTCCGTGTGGACTATCATGGACTGAATGCAGTCACGAAGTCCGATGCCCACCCGATGCCCCAGACGGACGAACTCCTGGACAAGTTGGGAGGGGCAACCTACCTTACGACTATTGACCTGACAAAGGGGTATTGGCAGGTAGAGTGGACAGACAGAGCTAGGGAGAGGTCAGCCTTCATCACTCTGATAGGCTTATTTGGGTTTAAAGTAATGCCTTTCAGAATGAAGAATGCCCCGGCTACTTTCCAAAGGTTGGTGAACCAGGTGTTAAATGGTGCTGAGGAGTACGCCATGGTGCACCTGGATGACATTGCCATCTTTAGTACCAGCTGGGAGGAACACCTATCCCACCTTAGGGAAGTGCTGGACAGGATACAGAGGGCCAGGCTCACTGTGAAAGCCGAGAAGTGTCAGGTGGCCATGGGAGAAGTGGCATATCTCTGGCATGTGGTAGGCCGGGAACAGCTCCATCCTAACCAAATAAAGCTAAAGGTGATCCAGGCATGGCCCAGACCAAAAACCCAGAAGCAGGTCAGGAGCTTTCTAGGGACAGCAGGGTACTACAGGAAATTTGTACCTAATTACAGTGCCCTGGCTGCTCTCCTATCTGACCTGACAAAGAAAAGGATGCCCAAGAAAATTACCAAGGGCCCAGCCTGTGAGGAAGCCTTCACCAGACCAAAACAGGCACTGTGCAGTACTCCTGTTTTGACAAGTCCTGACTATAGCAAAACCTTTATAGTTCAGACAGACGCCTCAGATGTGGGTATTGGTGCAGTACTGAGTCAGACTTCTAGCCAAGGGACAGATCACCCAGTAGTGTACCTGAGTAAGAAGTTACTTCCAAGGGAGCAGGCATACTCCACGGTGGAAAAGGAGTGTCTTGCCATAGTGTGGGCCCTAAAGAAGCTAGAGCCATACTTGTATGAGCAGCATTTTGTGGTGCAGACTGATCACAACCCCCTGGTTTGGCTGATGCAGATGGGGAAAAACAATGGCCAATTGCTAAGATGGAGTCTTGCTTTACAAGGGTATGATCTGACAATTGTACATAGGGCTGGAGCAAAAAAACAGAACTCAGATGGGCTGTCTAGGGTCTATGAGGAGTGAACTGATTTCAGAAGCTCATCCTATGCAGGGGATAGACCCCCCAAATTCAGTCTAGGTGGGGAGGAATTGTGACGTGGACAGCCAGTTCTGAGTGCTGTATCATTTTTTTTAATATAAAATGTATTACTGACTATCTCTGCTGAAAATCTGGTGCTTTAGGAGTGACCTTGCTCCCCCCACCCGGTTTCAGCTGAAAGATGAAAGCCATGAGAAAATGTTGAAGCAGCATGTGAGATCACACACACACTGGTCTTAGATACCAGGTGTTACATGGCAGGCCAGAAGCTATTTACAGACTTTTCTAAGTTAATTATAGATGTTGTTGTTAAAAGGGAAATCATAAAAAAAACAACGTTTTATGACGTTGGAGGGAAAACCCGGGTTATTACACAGGAGTGCGAAATCATAAAGATGCTTTCATGTCCTGGAAGGGAGAAGCTTATTATGAAATCAAAGAAGTGTCATTTGAAGGACATGAGTCATGCTGAAGACTGCAGAATTTAATACTTGAAAAAAGACATCCTGTTTTTATATATTTTTTTATATATTCTGACAGGGAGGAGCTAGGTGACCTCATGCAAAGAGGAGGGCATAGCCAGCTGTTAGACAATATTCTGTTTTACTTCAGACACACTTTTATCTAGACTCTGACAAAGAAAACATCTTTGGAGCACTTGTAAACAGGTATTTAGAAAGAGAGTCAAATCTAAGTACTGTAAGTAGGAATTGCACTGTTTAAACCTTGTTCTTTAAAAGATTTGTATGTCTTGTGATATAACAGTTCTGTATTTGGTGTTTACATATTTTTATCTATTTTAGTAAAATTCTTTTTAGAACATATTTGGTCTGTCTTTGAATTTCTTTTATTTGTAAGAAAAGTATATATGGTTATAGCAGGCACTAGGCGTAAGCTTGAATGGTGGTACCAAACTGGAAAGAGAAGCATTTTAAATCTGAGGTCTTTATTAAAGTTTTTAAGGGTTCATCTCTGTATACCTGGTTTGGTGCCCTTAGGCAAAGATATCTGGCCCCCCGAAGACAGAAATATCTGAGCCTGTGCATTGGGTATGCTAGCAAGAGATTCACAGTTTGAATCCCTCCAAGACTTGAGACCAAAGGTTGATCCGAACTCACAAAACAGACAAGAGGGTTATCTTGTTCTGTTAAACTGTTCACAAGACTACGCTCAGAGGTTGGTACTTTGGGAGTAGAGGGCCTGACCTGCTGAGTGGGTTTGTGGCAGATTGGTTGGCAGCGGTGGCATAATTTTGGTATCACAAGCTTTATTGTTCTGTGTCAGCTTGAGACCGTGAGCTCTCTTGCAAAGAAAGAAAAAGACAGAGTTTTATTTTAAAAAGGAAACAGAACTATATATCACTTGGCATACAGTCAAGTTCCTACCCATTTTATTTTTTTTTCTAAAGTGCAAGTCAGAGTAGCCGTAGTCAGGGAAGAAGATGGCTTCCGACTACAACAGGCACACTGTAGATTACTTGAAGCAGTTGTGCAGGGACAGAGGAGTCCCATTTGAGGTGACAGCCAAAAAGCAGAACCTCATAGAGGCTCTGATGGTAGCAGATACCCAGAGCAGCAAGTCACAGACCGTGACTGAAAGGGATCAGACCTCGAGTGTGGTAGGACTAGTGGCCAGTGCTGTGTCCAGATCCAGTGAGGAGGACAGCAGGGCCACTGTCAGTGAAGGGACACAGCAGCAGGGGAAGGTCACCAGTAACCTGAATCCAGAGGTACTCAGGCTGCAAACTGAGTTGCGCAGGATGGAGCTGGAGTTCCAGGAGAAGAGAAAGCTAGAACGCCAAGAGGCAGAGTGAGAGAAGCGAGAGGCGGACCCTGAGGCAGAGCGAGAACGCAGAGAGGCAGAGAGGGAACAGCGAGAGGCAGAGCAACAACAGAGGGAGGCAGACCGTGAGGAGCATGAGTGCCAGTGAGCTGCAGAGGAGGAGAGAGAGGAGCACCAGAGGCAACATGAACTGGAGAAGCTACGACTCCAACCAGTGGCACCAAAGCAGGTAAGTGGCTTGGGTTTAACTGGGACTGCAGGACTGGGTTACAAATTGAATTCCAAATTAATAGCAGAGTTTAAAGAGGGGGAAGATTTGGATGCCTTTTTAAACTGTTTTGAAAAAGTTTGTATTCAGGCTAAAATTCCTAGAGAGTCCTGGAGCTTCCAGCTATCCCCACTACTTACCGGGAAAGCTCGGAATGCAGTGGGTCAAATGGACAATGAGTGCAGTAATAATTACAGCAAACTGAAAGCTGCACTGTTAAAATAATTTGAATTAACTGCTGAATCACACAGAACTAAATTCAATAAGCTCAGGAGAAGCCCTGATATGAGCTATGAGGAGCTAGCCATGAAACAACGTCAGTTTTTAAAACGTTGGTGGGAAGGAATTGAGGCAAACTCTGTTGATAATATTGAAAATGTGATTTTATTAGAACAGTTTTATTGGGCTTGCACAGCAGATCTAAAAACCTGGCTAGAGAACTGAGATCCCAAAACAGTGTAAGAGGCTGCTGAACTCTCGGACCGCTATGCCAAGAGCAGACCTGCTCTGAGAGCGAATGGGGTGGGCGTGGCAGCGCAGAAAGGGAAAGGCGCACCTTCAGGGCAGCTAAAACCCTCACTGCCTCCACTGAAACCAGTTAGCCCCAGATTTCAGAGAAGAAATGAATGTTGATTGTGTAAAGAAACTGGGCATATTGCCAGACCGTGCCCCAAAAAGGCGAGCAATACACAACAGGGTGCTAGAAAAGAAGTAAGTTGTTTGTGTGTCCCTGGAAGCATGCCAGTGAACATGAGGGAACACATGCACCCAGTCATGGTAAATGGTGTGCAGACACAAGGGTTAAGGGACACAGGGGCATCCCTGACGTTAGTAAAGGGGGATCTGGTACAGCCTGGTCAGCTTATACCCAATAAATACATCACTGTCCAAGGGTTCACTGGTGAAGAGAAAACGTTACCCCTCACTAGTGTTCTCTTAGACTGGGGTAAAACAGGGGGAACTGTGCAACAGGTGGCTATAGCCAAAACATTAGCAGTGGATGTGATCCTGGGTAACAATCTCCAACAGGGGATGGTATGTGCAGTTACCCATAGCCAAGCAGCCAGGGAAAATTGCAGTTCCCTGAACCCCATGGAGGCCATTGTGGAAACCACTGGGAGGCTGGTTCCCCAGCCTGTGTATCCTGATATGGAGACTGATAAAAAGGGGGTAGAAATTTCCCCGGTAGCAAGTGACCACACAGCTATGGAAGGTTACTCCAAAGAGGGAGGGGTGACCCATTGTCAGAGGGTTGGGATTGACAGTGATCCTGAGGGCCCTGATGCTAGTGCTAGGGACCCTAGTTTAGCGACTGAAGGGGATCTGTGCCATGCCTTGGGAATGTGGGAGGGGTTCACAGCTGCTCAGAGAAGTGACCCTAGTTTAGAGAAGCTGAGGGCTTGGGCAGACTCGGACGGCGCACAGGGAGGTGATGGGTGACATACGGTTTATTGGGAAAATGGACTTATGTATACTCAGGCAGTGCAGACAGAGGGAGGGATGCTAGGCAGGCAGCTTGTCGTTCCCCAGGGGTATCGTGAGCAGTTGCTCAAAATTGCACATGATATTCCCTTGTGTGGTCATCTGGGAATCACGTGCACTATGCAGTGGTTAGCCCAGAATTTCTACTGGCCTAACTTCACTCAGCAGGTGAAGGAGTATTGCAGGTCTTGCCACTGGTGCCAAGAAATAGGGAAGGCAGGCAAGAAAACCCAAGGCACCCTGATTCCCTTACCCATAGTGGAGGAGCCATTCCAGATGGTGTGAATGGATGTTGTGGGGCCTTAAACCCCAGCTCCTGAGGGAAGAGATTCATCCTGACTGTGGTGGATTATGCCACCCATTACCCAGAGGCAGTCACCCTATCCTCACTGAGGACAGACAAAGTGGCAGATGCCTTACTTGGGATTTTCTTCCATGCTGGGTTTCCGCAGGAGGTAATCACTGATCGAGGGGGTTCCTTCATGTCAGACCTGATGAAATGTTTATGGGAGAAGTGTGGGGTGGTGCAGAGATGCATGACACCGTGTCACCCACAAGTCCATTTTCAATGGTACCCTAAAGTCAATGCTCCTGGTGTTTTCTGAACAGCATGGGAGGGACTGGGAGAAATACCTTCCCCACCTGTTGTTTGCATACAGGGAGGTACCCCAAGAGTCAACAGGATTTTCCCCCTTCAAACTCTTATATGGATGACAGGTACGTGGGCCCCTAGACTTGATCCAGGAGGACTGGGAAGGCAAGCACGCCACCCAGGGAACTCCCATTGTGGATTATGTCCTTAGGTTTAGGGAAAGGCTGAAGGAGCTTATGGGTAAAGCCCAGAACAACCTGGCAGCTGCCCAACAGAAACAAAAAGTGTGGTACGACCACAGAGCCAGAGCTTGCACGTACATGGTGGGTCAGGAAGTCATGGTCCTTATTCCGGTCCAGAAAGACAAGCTGCAAGCTGAGTGGGCAGGACCATACAAAGTGGTTAGAAAGGTAAATGACGTGAACTACATTGTGGAGCTACCTGACAGAAGACAGACAGAAAGGATGTACCATGTCAACATGATGAAGCCATATGCAAATAGGGCTGGCATGGTGTTTGCAGTATGTAGTCACGGGGAGGGGATGGATGAAGAAGACCTCCTTCTGGATTTGCTGGAGGAAAGTAAGCAGGAGTCCTCTGTGGAGGCAGTAAAATTGTCTCTCCAGCTGGCCCTGGACCAGATCCAGAAAGTAAGGGAAGTTTTAGCAGACTTTGCTCAGTTGTTTAGCGCCAAGCCTGGACTAATCCCCTTAGCGACATATGATGTGGAGACAGGGACACAGACACCCACACGGTGGACAGCATATCAGGTGTCAGAGGCTGTCCAAAAGGACATTAGGAGGGAAGTGGAGGAGATGCTGCATTCAGGGGTAATCCAGAGATCCCACAGCCCCTGGGCCTGACCCATAGTCCTTATGCCCAAGCCAGATGGCTCAACTCATTTCTGCGTGGACTATCATGGACTGAATGCAGTCACAAAGTCCGACGCCCATCCAATGCCCTGGACGGACAAACTCCTGGACAAGTTGGGAGGGGCTACCTACCTTATGACTATTGACCTGACAAAGGGGGTATTGGCAGGTAGAGTTGACAGACAGAGCTAGGGAGAGGTCAGCCTTCACCACTCCAATAGGCTTATTTGAGTTTAAAGTAATGCCTTTTGGAATGAAGAACACCATGGCCACTTTCCAAAGGTTGGTGAACCAGGTGTTAAATGGTGCTGAGGATTACGCCGTGGTGTACCTGGATGACATTGCCATCTTTAATACCAGCTGAGAGGAACACCTATCCCACCTTAGGGAAGTGCTGGACAGGATACAGAGGGCTGGGCTCACTGTCAAAGCCAAGAAGTGCCAGGTGGCCATGGGAGAAGTGGCCTACCTCGGACATGTGGTTGGCTGGGAACAGCTCTGTCCTAACCAAATAAAGATATAGGTGATCCAGGCATGGCCCAGACCAAAAACCCAGAAGCAGGTCAGGAGCTTTATAGGGATAGCAGGGTACTACAGGAAATTTGTACCCAATTACAGTGCCATAGCTGCCCCCCATCTGACCTGACAAAGAAAAGGATGCCCAAGAAAATTACCTGGGACCCAGCCTGTGAGGAAGCCTTTACCAGACCAAAGAAGGCACTGTGCAGTGCTCCTGTTTTGACAAGTCCTGACTATAGCAAAACCTTTATAGTTCAGATGGATGCCTCAGATGTGGGTATTGGGGCAGTACTGAGTCAGACATCTAGCCAAGGGACAGATCACTCAGTAGTGTACCTGAGTAAGAAGTTACTTCCCAAGGAGCAAGCATACTTCACAGTGGAAAAGGAGTGTCTTGCCATAGTGTGGGCCCTAAAGAAGCTAGAGCCATACTTGTATGGGCAGCATTTTGTGGTGCAGACTGATCACAACCCCCTGGTTTGGCTGATGCAGATGGGGAAAAATAATGGCCAATTGCTAAGATGGAGTCTTGCTTTACAAGGGTATGATCTGACAATCATACATAGGGCTGGAGCGAAAAACCAGAACTCAGATGGGCTGTCTAGGGTCTATGAGGAGGAACTGATTTGAGAAGCTCATCCCATGCAGGGGATAGACCCCCTAAATTCAGTCTAGGTGGGGAGGAATTGTGAAGTGGACAGCCAGTTCTGAGTGCTGTATCATTTTTTTAATATAAAATGTATTACTGACTATCTCTGCTGGAAATCTGGTGCTTTAGGAGTGACCTCGCTCCCCAGTTTCCGCTGAAAGATGAAAGTCATGAGAAAATGCTGAAGCAGCATTTGAGATCACACACACACTGGTTTAAGATACCAGGTGTTACATGGCAGGCCAGAAGCTATTTACAGACTTTTCTAAGTTAATTATAGATGTTATTGTTAACAGGGAAATAATAAAAAAAAAGTTTTATGACGTTGGAGGGAAAACCCAGGTTATTACACAGGAGTGCGAAATCATAAAGATGCTTTCATGTCCTGGAAGGGGGAAGCTTATTATGAGATCAAAGAAGTGTCATTTGAAGGACATGAGTCATGCTGAAGATTGCAGAATTTAATACTTGAAAAAGACATCCTGTTTTTATATATATTTTTGTATATATGCTGACAGGGAGGAGCTAGGTGACCTCATGCAAAGAGGAGGGCATAGCCAGCTGTTAGACAATATTCTGTTTTACTTCAGACACACTTTTATCTAGACTCTGACAAAGAAAACATCTTTGGAGCACTTGTAAACAGGTATTTGGAAAGAGAGTCAAATCTAAGTACTGTAAGTAGAATTGCACTGTTTAAACCTTGTTCTTTTAAAAGATTTGTATGTCTTGTGATATAACAGTTCTGTATTTTGTGTTTTACATATTTTTATCTATTTTAGTAAAATTCTTTTTAGAACATATTTGGTCTGTCTTTGAATTTCTTTTATTTGTAAGAAAAGTATATATGGTTATAGCAGGTACTAGGCATAAGCTTGAATGGTGGTACCAAACTGAAAAGAGAAGCATTTTAAATCTGAGGTCTTTATTAAAGTTTTTAAGGGTTTATCTCTGTATACCTGGTTAGGTGCCCATAGGCAACGATATCTGGCCCCCTGAAGACAGAAATATCTGAGCCTGTGCATTGGGTACGCTAGCAAGAGGTTCACAGTTTGAATCCCTCCAAGACTTGAGACCAAAGATTGATCCAAACTCACAAAACAGACAAGAGGGTTACCTTGTTCTGTTAAACTGTTCACAAGACTGCGCTCAGAGGTTGGCACTTTGGGAGTAGAGGGCCTGACCTGCTGAGTGGGTTTGTGACAAATACATACAAAACACCAAACCTATATACATTAATATTTACAGTCTAAAGAAAAGGGAATTACAAACAAAACACGCCTGGTAACTGAATTATCTGACTACCCTAAGTTTCAAGTAATAAATAGGTGGTTGAATTGACCTGAAGTGCTGTGAGAGTTTCTTTTCAGGAGTCCCCCTTCAAAACCAAAGGCAAATTGCAAAGTTTTTCTCCCAGCTGCTGGTAATATGTTTGTTACAAACTCCTCCTTCCTGATGACACAGCTCACAGATGCTGGCTGTGAGGTCACTCAAACCTGAGTACTTGAATTAATTTATCAGTCACATGTCTCATCCCACTGCTCAAACATTCCAGTTAAAAAAATATTTATCTTCTTCTTAATTAGTGACACCTTATTCCAGGGCAGAATGACCCCTTTCATGTCTTCAGAAACTTCCTGAGGAACTGTGTTCACCTAGTTGTGAAATCTAACAGGTATCTGTTAGAAATTATGGCTTCCTAAGATGTCGTAAAAGATACAGTCTTCTATGGCTTCCTGGACTTCAAAGTAGTTGTCATTTTACAACCTGTTGTATAACAGCTAACACCGGCAGGACAGAAGATGTCAAAAGGAAGCTCTTAATTCACTCACTGGGTCATGGAGAGGCCATTTCCCTGACCACACTTTTGAAATTCCATCTCCCAGATTGCTGTTCTGCAGTCTGCCATATTCTTTTCAGCAGAAATTCACAGAACATACTTTTATATCACAATTATAATGCAATATAATAACAAGTAGATAGGCAGAGCATCACATTCCTCCCTCCTAGATTGAATTTGGAGGGATCTATTCCTAGGCATGGGATGAGTTCCCCAAATTCAGTTCACTGCTCAAACTGACATGATAGCCCATCTGCATTTTTGTTTGCAGCCCCTGCCCTGTGTGAGACAGTCATGTCGTAACCCTGCAAGGCAAGGCTCCGCCTTAACAGCCTACCATTTGTTTTACCCATTTGTGACAGCCAAACCAGGGGATTGTGATCCGTTTGTACCTCAAAGTGCCGCCCTTATAGGTATGGCTCTAACTTCTTTAGTGCCCACACCATTGCAAGGCATTCTTTCTCCACTGTAAAATAAGCCTGCTCCCTGGGAAGTAATTTCTTTCTGAGGTACATTATTGGGTGATCGTTCCCTTGATTAGATGTTTGACTAAGCACTGCCCCAATACCCACATCTGAGGCATCAGTCTGGACTACAAAGGGCTTACTACAGTCTGGACTGGCTAATACAGGAGCACTGCACAGTGCCTCCTTTAGCCATGTAAAGTCTTGTTCACAGGCTGGTTCCCAGTTAATCCTTTTTGGCATCTTTTTCTTTAACAGGCCACATAGGGGAGTGGCCAGGGCACTGTAGTTTGGTACAAATTCCTACAGTACCCTGCGTTCCCTAGAAAACTCCAAATCTGCTTCTGTGTTTCAGGTCTGGGCCATGCCTTGATTGCCTCAATTTTTGCTTGATTAGGATGGAGCTGTCCCTGGCCTACTACATGTCTGAGGTTTGTCACCTCAGCCATGGCCACCTGGCACTTTTCAGCTTTTAGAGTGAGCCCAGCCCTCTGTATCCTGCCCAGCACTTCCGTAAGGTGGGAGAGGTGTTCCTCCCAGCTGGCACCGAAGATGGCAATGTCGTGCAGGTACGCCATGGCGTACTCTTCAGCACCATTTAACACCTGGTTCACCAACCTTTGGAAGGTGGTAGGAGCGTTCTTCATTCCAAAAGGCATTACTTTAAACTCAAATAACCCTATCGGAGTGATGAAGGCTGACCTCTCCATAGCTCTGGCAGTTAACTCTACCTGCCAATACCCTTTTGTCAGGTCAATAGTAGTAAAGTATGTCGCCCCCTCCCAACTTGTCCAGTAGGTCATCCATCCGTGGCATTGGGTGGGCATCTGACTTTGTGACTGCGTTGAGTCCATGATAGTCCACACAAAAATGAGTAGAGCCACCTGGCTTGGGAACAAGGACTACGGGTGAGGCCCAGGGGCTGTGGGATTTCTGGATTACCCCTAAATCCAGCATTTCCTCCACCTCCCTCCTAATGTCCTTTTGGACAGCCGCTGACACCCGGTATGCTGTCCGCTGTATAGGCACTTGTGTCCCTGTCTTCACATCATGCATCACTAAGGGGTTTAGTCCAAGCTTGGTGCTAAACAATGAGGCAAGGTCTGCTAAAACCTCCCTTACTTCCTGGATCTGGTCTGGGGTCAACTGGGATGACATTTTAATTGCCTTCACAGAGGACTCCTGCTTGCTTTCTTCCAGCAAGTCCAGAAGGGGGGTCTCCTTTGTCCATCCCCTCCCCAGGACTACACACTGCAAAGACCATGTCAGCCCTATTTGCATATGGCTTCATCATGTTGACATGGCACATTCTTTGGATATGTCTCCTGTCAGGCAGTTCAATAATGTAATTTACGTCATTCACCTGTTTGACTACTTTGTATGGTCCTGCCCACTCAGCCTGCAGTTTATCTTTCCAGACTGGGATTAGGACCATGACCTCCTGACCCACAGTGTACGAGCGAGCTCTGGCTCTGCGATCATACCATATCTTTTGTTTTTGTTGGGCAGCTGCCAGGCTGCTCTGGGCTGTTCCCATAAGATCCTTCAGCTTTTCCCTAAACTTAAGGACATAATCCACTATGGGAGTTCCTTGGGTGGCATGCTTGCCTTCCCAGTCCTCTTGGATCAAGTCTAGGGGCCCACATATCCTGCATCCATATAAGAGTTTGAAGGGGGAAAACCCTGTCAACTCTTGGGGCACCTCCCTGTATATGAACAACAGATGGGGAAGGTATTTCCCCCAGTCCCTCCCATGCTGTTCAGCAAATGCTTGGAGCATCGATTTAAGGGTACCATTGAATCTTTTCACAAGCCTATTGACTTGCAGGGTGATAAGGTGTTGTGCATCTCTGCAGCACCCCACACTTCTCCCACAAACATTTCATCAGGTCTGACATGAAGGAACCCCCTCAATCGGTGATAACCTCCTGCGGGAACCCAACACAGGAGAAAATCCCTAACAAGGCATCTGCCACTTTGTCTGTCCTCAGTGAGGATAGGTTGACTGCCTCTGGGAAACCTCTTCCCAGAGGAGCTGGGGGTATTCAAAGGCCCCACAAAATCCATTCCTACCCTCTGGAATGGCTCCTCCACTATGGGCAAGGGAATTAAGGAGGCCTGGGTTTTCCTACCCACCTTCCCTATTTCTTGGCACCGGTGACAAGACCTGTAATACTCCTTCACTTGCTGGCTGAAGTTGGGCCAATAGAAATTCTGGACCAATCGCTGCATAGTGTGCACAATTCCCAGATGGCAAGGCATTGGAATATCATGAGCAATCTTGAGCAACCACTCACACTACCCCTGGGGAATGACAAGCTGCCTGCCCATCACCCCTCCCACTGTCTTTACATCCTGTGTATACATCAGTCCATTGTCCCAGTAAACTTTATGTTTCCTGTCACCTCCCAGTGCTCCATCAGTCTACCCAAGCCCTCAGCCTCTCTAAACTAGGGTCATTTTTCTGATCAGCTGCAAAATCTTTACACATTCCCAAGGCATGGGGCAGGTCTCCTCCAGTTTCTAAACTAGGGTCCCTAGCTCTAGCATCAAGGCGTTCAGGGTCACTGCCACCCCTAACCCTCTGACTATGGGTTACCCTTCCCCCCTTAGAGTAACCTTCTGTAGCTGTTCTGTTAACTTCTACCTGGGGAATTTCCACCCCCCTTTTATTATTCTCCATATCAGGAGACACAGGCTAGGGAACCAGCCTTCCAGTGTTTTCCACGGGGGCTTCTATGGGGTCCAGGGAACTGCAATTTACATTTGCTGCTTGACTGAGGGTAACTGCACACACCAACCCCTTTTGGAGATTGTGTCAGATAATTACATCCAGAGCAAGATTCTCTGCTACCGCAACTTTTTGCAGTGTCCCCTGTCTCACCCCAGTCCTGGAGGACACTAGCAAGTGGCAGCATTTTCTCCTCTCCAGTGAATCACCATAGAGTCACAAATTGATTGAGTATAAGCTGTTCAAGCTCAACCAATTCCCCTTTTACCAAAGTCAGGGACGCCCCGTGTACCTTAACCCATGGGTCTGTACCCAATTCACAGTAACTGGGTGTATGTGCTCCCTCATGTTTACTGGCATGCTTTCAGGGATACACAAACAACACACTTCTTTCCTAGCACCGCTTTGTGCACTGTCTGCCCTTTTTGGACACTGCCTGGCAAGGTGCCCAGGTTGTCTGCAAACCCAACATTCATTTCTTTTATCAGGCAAATCTTTTCTTTGTAACCTGGGGCTGCCTGGTTTCGGTGGAGGCAGGGAGGGTTTTAGCTGCCCTGAAGGTGCGCTTTTCCCTTTCTGCACTGCTAAGCCCGCTCCACCCCCTCTCAGAGCAGGTCTGCTCCTGGCATAGCGGTCTGAGAGTTCAGCAGCCTCCTGCATCGTTTTTGGATCTCAGTCTTCTAGCCAGGTTTTCAGCTCTGTATGGCAAGCCCAAAAGAACTCCTCTAAAAGCACAACATTTTCAATTATTTTCTCTACAGAGTCTGCTTGTATTCCTTCCCACCAATGTTTTAAAAACTGACATTGTTTAGTGGGTAGCTCCTCATAGTTCATGTCAGGGCTTCTCCTGATCTTATGGAATTTAACTCTGTTTGCCTCTACTGTTAAATCATATTTTTTTTAATAAACCAGCTTTAAGTTTGCCATAATCACTACTGTACTGATTGTCCATTTGACCCAATGTATCACAAGCTTTTCTGGTAAGCAGCGAGGATAGCTGGAAGCTCCAGGACACTCTAGGAATTTTTGCCTGATTGCATACTTTCTCAAATGAATTTAAACATGCATCCATATCTTCCCCCTCTTTAAATTCAGCTATCAATTTAGAATTTAATTTGTAACCCAGTCCTGGAGTTCCTGGTATATCCATGCTACTTACCTGCTCTGGTGCTGGTCTTGGGAGTTGTAGCTTCTCCAATTCAAATTTCCTCTGGCACTCTCTCTCCTCTCACTTGGCCTCTCGCTACTTTCACTTGGCCTCTCATTGTTCTCGCTCAGCCTGTTGCTGCTCTCCCTTCTCTCTCTCCATCTCCATCTTTATCGATTCAAGCTCCCTTTGTTGCTGGGCATCGAACCTTTTCTGTTCAAACTCCAGCTCCATTCTCTGCAACTCCATCTGCAGCCTGATCCCTTCAGGCTCCAGCATGGTGGTGACCTTCCCCTGCTGCAGTGGCTCTCAGTTTACACTGGTCCCGCTGTCCTCTTCCCTGGTCTGGACACTGCGTTGGACTCTGGCCCCTCCATGCCCAAGGTTTGGTTCTTTCCAGTCTCCGACTGTCACTTGAGGTTTTGGGCATTGACTGCCACAAGAGCCACCACGAGGTGCTTTTTGGCTCGCCCCTTGTGCTGGACTCCTCTCTCTTGGCACAACTGCCTCAGGTAGTTTGCAGTGTACTCACTGTAGTTGGAAGCCATCTTCTTCCCTAAGCTGTGGCTACACTAGCTTACATCCGAAAAAAAATAAAACAGAGAACTTAGACTGTAAGCACAATTATATATTTCTTTACTTTCTAAATCACTGCCTTATTTTGCGTGTGAGCTGTTGCAGTTATCAATCTGACACACTGGACTGTTAATGCTCGTGTTACCAAATACTTTTAAATCCCACCGCTACCAACCAGATCTGTCACAAATGCACTCCACAGGTCAGGCCCTCTGCTCCCACAGTGCCACACCTCAAAGTGCAATATGTGAACAGGAGACAAACAGGGTAACCCTCCTGTCTGTTTTGGGTCCAAACACCTACTAGTCTTGAGTTTTGAGGTAAAATATGAACCTTTCTCGCTAGCACGCATAGTTAACAGGATCAAATATCACACCCTCTTCGGGGAAATGCAGTGCAATACTTAACCAAAAGGGCACCCAGCCTGGTTCATGATTTTCCCCTTTTTGACTCAGTTTGAGACCTAGGTAGTTTCTTACCATAGCAAGATGGTAAAGCACTTTAAGCCCTTAACAGTTTTGTCAGAATTATCAAATACTGTCCCAGCATTCACATGCAAAAAAAAATGAGAAAAGATTCAAGCAGGATTAAAGAAATAAAAAGGTTTACTGAAATTAAAAATAGTAAATACATATAAAACACCAAACCTATATACATTAATACTTATAGTCAAAAGAAAAGGGAATTAAAACAAAACATGCCTGGTAACTGAATTATCTGACTACCCTAAGTTTCAAGTAATAAATAGGTGGTTGAATTTACCTGAAGTGCTGTGAGAGTTTCTTTTCAGGAGTCCCCCTTCAAAACCAAAGGCAAAATGCAAAGTTTTTCTCCCAGCTGCTAGTAATATGTTTGTTACAAACTCCTCCTTCCTGATGACACAGCTCACAGATGCTGGCTGTGAGGTCACTCAAATCTGAGTACTTGAATTAATTTATCAGTCACATGTCTCAGCCCACTGCTCAAACATTCCAATTAAAAAAAACATATATCTTCTTAATTAGTGACGCCTTATGCCAGGGCAGAATGACCCCTTTCATGTCTTCAGAAACTTCCTGAGGAACTGTGTTCACCTAGTTGTGAAATCTAACAGGTATCTGTTAGAAATTATGGCTTCCTAAGATGTCATAAAAGATGTAATCTTCTATGGCTTCCTGGACTTCAAAGTAGTTGTCATTTTACAACCTGTTGTATAACAGCTAACACCGGCATGACGGGAGATGTCAAAGGGAAGCTCTTAATTCACTCACTGGGTCATGGAGAGGCCATTTCCCTGACCACACTTTTGAAATTCCAGCTCCCAGATTGCTGTTCTGCTGTCTGCCATATTCTTTTCAGCGGAAATTCACAGAACATACTTTTATATCACAATTATAATACAATATAATAACAAGCAGATAGGCAGAGTGTCACAAACACTACTTGCACATTTTGAAACTGCTCCTGGTTTTCCTATACTTCCTGACCTGTGCCTCAATGACAGGCTCAAAAATGGCAATAACTGATTGAGGACTCACAATTATGAGTCTTAGATATGTCGGAAGAAACAAAGGGCACTGATATCATCTTGTTCATTGAGGAGTTGTTGAAAAAAGAGTTTGGACTAGCGAAGAAGATTCAGCTGGAGAGGACATACAGGTTCATACTTCAATGGGTGGTTGCCCACTCTGAATACACCAGGGCAATCTTACTTACCTTCCTCTCCACTAGAGACAAGGAGACTATCATCTAAGCTGTCAAAAGAACACCACTAATGATTAGGGACCAAAAAATACTTTTTTGTCCAGGAGAGGTCATATACAACGAGCTAGCACTTAAAGGGATTTGATGGCATAAACCTTGAACTACCTACTCTACAGGTCCTGTTTGCACTGCTGCCACCAGCCTGACTGCATGTAACAGCTGGAAATAAATCCTATTCATTCAGTGATTCAAAGGGTGCTGCCACCTTGATAGAGAAGCTAAAGGCAGACAAGACCACCACCACTGCAGCTCAGGCCACATCACAAGCCGCGGGGAGGGATCATGAAATGTCATCGGATGATGAGACTACAACTTGAGCTGAATTTACTCTTGGCTGTTAGAACAGCTTATGGTCCAAGCTAATTGTGGCTATATTTTGAACTATTTAACACATGGACATGAAAATTACTTATGGTCCGATTTATATTTAAATTAATATGTTTGCCTGCCGTGCCTATCTTGATAAGGGGGTCTCAAACAAAAGCAGTCAGGAAGCTTCATACAATGGTACTTTAGCGCTGCAGTACAAAGTTCACAGTAAGTATGGTGTACTTTATCTCTAGGACTTCATTTTTGAATGTTGGTTTTCATTCAAAGTGGGACTTTTATGGCACTGTGATCATTTCATCACACTAACACTGCTGTTTTCATGCCTTTTGCAACAGGAACATCTTTTTGGACTTTCTCAGCATGCTGCAAACAAGGATGGGCTAAATAATTACTGCATGTTCAAATTTCTGAGAATTCTCGAAGGCCCGCTGGCGCAGTGGTTGGATTTCCACTTGTGAACCCGACAACCCGGGTTTAGAAGTGAGCCCAGGAGTCGGAGGACCAGCTGGGGGGAGGAGGATTGAGTGTCCAAGGGACTGCTCTCCTCCTCTGGGGAGGAGGATGGGCTGGCACTCAGCACATGACTGACCCCTGGCGGAGGCCAGGAGTGTTGCACACGAGGCCTACAGGGTTCAGGAGGTGTGCCAGATGTTGGTGTCTTGCATGTCTCATGTCATTTCACACCACGCCTCCCAACAATTGGGACAAAAACATCCCGGCTGTGGCACGGAGTACGTCTGCTTCCCACACCAAGCCCCAAGCAGATGTCCGAGGCACTGTACCACTGGATTTCAATGTGGCACTGCTCAGGGAGTAGCGAAGGGAGCTTCCCAACAGCTCCACCCTTGGGGGTGGGGCAATCCAGGGAGCACTCTGGTGGCAACAGGTAAATCCCGGGGGATGGGACAAGGTGGTTGAGATGGCAAACTGTGGGGCAGCCATCCAAGGAAGCAAAAAAAAAAAGAGACTATGAGAATTATAAGTTAATCAATGACCCCCCTAGAACTTCAAAGTTGTTTACAGTTTGTTGTGAAGGGATAACTAGGAGCTTCCAAACTGTCTAAAACTAAGCCCCGGTACCACCAGTAAAATTGGAGTCTACTAAGAAATATTAAGTTTCCAAACAAATAAACTTTCTTATAAAAAAATAGGATAAAAACAACTTACAGACTTTCATGTGGCAGCACCCCAACCCCCTCCCCAACTAGCCCTTTTTTCAAAGATTGAATTACAGCAATGCCCATCACTCCTTTTATACTGACTGGCCACCAACCAGATAATAATCACCAGGTGCATTGTTTTTAAAAAATATGTGAAAAATACATCTAGATAAGAACATACATTAAAAATTGTATAAAATCTCCCCCACTTAATTTAAACAATGCTTTGATAAGCTAAATTAAATATTAACTCTATTTTCTAAAACTCTGTTAGACCTCTTGGCCTAGAGTGGCTGTTTATCACTTAATCTGCAGTACAGTTTACTGGTTGCCATACTGGATCACTGCAGACAAGACAGGGATAAAATTAAGTATAGCAATGGGGTACGATAAAGTTAGCATACTACTGCTTTAGTAAGGTCGGCCTTGAGTTTTGTAACAGTCTGCCTGCACTGCATATAGCTCTCCTACCACTACACTGATGTCATATTGCAATGTTGTTTAACCACATGCAAACTTCTGACTTATGTACAGTATGTTCTGCATTAAACTGAATAAACAAATAAAAAAAAAGACCAGACTGCATAACAAAATTCCCTATGTTAAATGAGCTAAATATAATTGAAGGGCGCAGCCCGTAGTTATGAGGGGGAAGAGCTCCTCCCCACATACTACTTAATTCAAACAGCAGACTTCTGCTCTGCTTAGAGCGAGTCACACTCGCTAGTTTGCGGTGCTGGTGCGCAGCTGCTCTGTCTCTGTCCGGCTCCCCCCAAGTTCCTTGTCTGGCTTTGGTGCTTCCCCTCCCTTGCCCCTCCTGCTCTGGTGTTCTCGTGCCTTTTCTTTGGGGGCTTGTTTCACTTTCCTCTGTACTGCTCTTCTGTGTTTATTACCTTTCCCCTGCCGTTCCCTCCTCCTTTCCGAGCAGCCGCTCCCCGCTGCACCGCGTTTGTCGTCCATCTGGAACCTCTCGCCTGATCTGCCGTCCGCCGGAACTTCATTTCCCTGCTTTGCTGTGTATGTGTAGGACCTGCCATGAGTTAACTCTGTTCGCAATTGATTCTGGCTGGGACACCTCCACAGTTGATATCTGGAAGCCGCATACTGTGCTGCATCTCTCAACGCCTCCCCTGTGGCATTTCCAATGCTCCTGCCAAGCTGGGCTCCTTCTTCCTGCTACTAGTGGCTCCTGGACTACCTCATCGGCAGTGCTTGCTGCGCCTCTGCCTGAGCCGCCGGTCTTCTCTTCAGATCCCATTCATGCTTCCTCCGCTGCATGACCTAGGTCTACCTAGCCTAGCTTCCCTTTATTGTACACAATTGTACATCTCCAGGACGTGGGCCCACGGTTAGTGATATAGACTGTTTATATGAACCGATTCCCTGCTTTCCTGCTTGTGTGCCCAGATATGTTTCCATCACTGTCAGGATCACCATAGCTCGGGATCCATAGCTACCTCCATTTGTTGCTTCCCTGTTCTGCTGCTGGGTCTCTGGTTCCTACCCTACGCATGCTTCTCCACTGCTATTGCTTCAGCGTAGCGCCATGTCATTCGCACATGATGACTTTATTCATGGGACAAACTTGAGCATTTGTATATGGGGCTGCCCTTCCTGCTTTAGTGATTCCTAACCATAGTAACAGCTTTCCATTCGTGAACAACTTGAACGTGTTTGGGTCATTGTTATTAGACTTTTACTGGAGCTCTTTCTCAACCTGGCACTGACGTTTTATACAGCCCTCAGCGTTCTGAGGCAGTTCATGTTCGAGGCACCTGGATCACCTGTGTCTTACATACTAGACTTTGCTCCAGCTGCAAGGGTTGCTACATTACTACAATATTCTCACTCATAACGACCCAAACCATCTACTCCTCTCCCATATATTTGTTTTGTTCAGGACGTGCTACTTTTTGGCCTTCGCTATGATTCGAAAGCCAGTGCTCTGATTTACAGCTATGAGTTAGGAGCGTGCCTTCTGTATGAAGCTTCCTCCATGACTGCACCTTGCTTCTCTTCAGCCTGTCTACCCACTCCATTCGTGGACTACCTGATCTGGCTTCCGCTACTTGTGGCCTAGTTGTCTGTTGCCGTTCCTGTCGCTGCACCTTATGCATGCCTCCTTGTTTGGTATTGTCGAAGCCGTACTTCAATCAGCCCTTCTCCACCATACTTCTAAGACAGGATTTGCAGGCATTACGACTGCCATGACATTGTCACTTGAGTGCTGCAACTTGGCTATACCATTCTCAGCAATCCTACCGCCTGCTTTCGGCAGGCAACCCAGGAGCTCCTTTCTATGGATTCACATTTGATGTTTCGACATTCCTCATCCATTCTTTGGACGCTTTGCCCAGCTTCCCTGCTCTATGTCTTCATCATGCAGCTTGCTTACTACATTTACGTACAGGTTCCCTTCTTCCCTTACTTGCTCATATTACCTGCTTTGCCTTACGGAGCTTCGAGGTCATCACGAGTAATCTGCATTTACAATCTACTGCGCTCCTCCTAAGCTGGCATTCATCTAACCTGTGTTTACTTTACTGCGCTCCCTATCTACCAGGACATGACCCTCTGCATTGCATGCAGTTTGACATTCAGCCATCGCATTTAGTCAGGCCTATGTCCCTTGGGCCCGGAGGTCCTCTGTTCCTATTTGTTACTGCACCATAATCGCCTGCTTCTATGACCTGCCTTCGCCCATCAAGCTGGGAGGTTTACATATTACTCGCCTGCTTCTATGACCTGCCTTCGCCCATCGGGCTGGGAGGATTACCTGCTAATCACCTGCTTCTATGACCTGCCTTTGCCCATCAGGCTGGGGGGGGGGTTCCTCCTTCTGCTCTACTTTTGCCTCACCCTGCTCAGGGCCTGGAGATTCACACATTCTATTATATGCCTACCTGATGCCGTGTCGGCCAGCGGGAAGCTCCTTTACTGGATTGCATCTGGACATTTCTTCGTTCATCATCTATTCTTGGATGTTTTGCCCTGCTGCCTCAACCATGGAATTACTGTTGCTTCACCTTTCCAGGACACTTAGTTAGCGTCTCCTGCAGACCTTCAATATCCTGATTGTGCTGTACCGCTTTCTGACCCTGTGACAATGCTACTTCATTTGATTCAGCCTCTTCAGTTATCTCCATCTAGGGCTCTTCGGTCTCGTCTGGTTTTCCTACCTCGAACTTTGCATCCCTACAGTTTCGGATGTTATTCTCTCGTCCAGTTGCCATCTCAGCCACAGTCTCTTCAATGCGATCCCTGCCACCCTTGATCTACTCGATACATCAGTCCTCAGCACCATTCCATTCTCTAGGTCTGCCTTACAACTGCAATACTACTCTGCTCTGAACTGATTCAAGATACGTTTCCTGGAGGTTCTATGCCACACTTATTCCTTTAGCTGACCTCCATAGGTATAGCTGCATTTCCTGTTGCCTGGAGCTAGTTGCCTCTCTATTTACCTCACCAGCTGATGGATTTGCTGTGCATCTCGTTGAGGGACTACCTACCATGCTCTATTTCTAACAGCAGACATCCCTGGGTCTGGCTGCGCTTTCCCATACCTGGAATCAGCCGCCTCTCTTCTACCGCACCAGCTGTCAGTTAAGCTGGGTCTGGTTGCCACGTCTCATTCCTTCTCACATGCCTACATTGGTGCATTCCTTGCTACCTACTTCTCTCTTCGGATTCGCAGTCCACCCGCCTTGCTTACTTTTTGGGCTCGCCATATTCTACTACTTGGATGCTTCTTAACCTCACACCAATGCCTCCGAATAATCCTTTACAGCCTGAAATTATTCCAGCTCAGCTCTACAGCCATTGCCTTTATATCAATTCCTAAGACTATACTCTACTCCTATCGTACTTACCAGAACTGGATTCATCAGTCGGTAGCCTGGCTCCAAGCCTTCTCCCATTCCACGTGCTATACAAACCCTATACTAGTAGAAACCTGGAAGTCATGCTACTTCTATTCATCATGCCTCGTTTGCGTCAAAGCTTGGATACAACTATTTTGTCTGGTCACCTGTATTGAGTTTGTCAGTCATCAACTTTATCTCCACCATCATACAATTCCCTGGATTCTCATGCCTTCTATCAGCTGAAGTCCGGAAGATGGTCTTTTCAATATATGCACTCTCCATCATTCCAAATTGTACATGGATTCTCGAACTTGGAGTTTACTAGGAGGAGATTGCTTCACTGGACATGTTAAAATTCAATACTTTCTTAAGCTCCATTTCTCTGCATCAAGTTCAACAATTTGGAATTCAGATTAGCTGATTAATTCAATTTGTTAATTAGGATCTCTCTCCTTTAGTATGCCCAGAAGGACGGGCAGGTCAGTAGCCATGGGTCCTCAGAGGTTTCTCCACAAGGGAGTTTTTCCTCTCCTGCATGCTACTGGTCACACTTTCTGGAGTTGGAGGAGGTGATCATCTATTCATATCATTATTAGGGGTGTATTCCTGCTTGACTCATTCATCAGTCAGTTATAGAACAATAGTTGATATTATATTCTTTTTGTGGGTCCCATAATACTAAACCAAGCTTCCTCCCTACAGGTGGGATACAGAGAAAAGCCAAAACCATCAAATAATATCAAATGACTCAATTCAAGCATCCAAGCACATTGCTCAGAATATCCGATGCATATGTACTAAATTCATTGACTCTATTATGCTTATGCTGAAGTACCTAAGCACAAATCATATACTACTAGTACCTAATACACATTGTCCTCTTACCTGCTGGCTTCTGTATCCAACAACCATCTACATCATCCAGCTTCAATATGTTACATAAGCACTGAGCTATTAACCACACATAATGTTAATGCATAGGTTCTTATGTAAGTCGTCGACAAAGTTTTATAAGACTTCTTATTAACTAATAAAAATAAATGAAAAAAAAACTGCCAGTACGATGTCCAAATAAAGCGGATTTCACAATTAACCACATCCTGCTTCCTGATGAAGTAGTAGTAAAAGCCTTTATTGTAATACAGGATACGACCTTTAAGACAGATGAGCCCTGTTTACAAAGTTGTTCTGTCTGGAACAATAAATGACTTTGCATGGAGTATCAAAGGCAACTGTACTTAGGCAAAAGGCAGAGAATTCAGTGGCAAAGATGACAATAGTGTGCATACATATTGTACATACATGGGATTGAGTGTACTAGGTCAGCTGCATATAGACCCCACTGTACCTTGATTCCTTAAAATACAGTTGTCAGACTTTTCTTGTTACATATCACGTTAAGTGGGATACCGGGGAGAGTTTGTATCTTGTATACACAACTTTGTGCTCTTGGGATTTATTGATAGGTAGAATATTTAGCAAAAGCAGTTGCGCTCAGCTGAGATTTCCACATGTAGAGCTTGTTTAAAAGCCATCAGGGATTTAGTATTTCTAGTTTCAAGTGTAACCCCCCCTTTGGGATTCGAGCCTAAGGCTGGGTATTGTTTATGCTCTGGGACATAATTAGCTGGGAATGGTGGCATGGTAATGAAAGGGTTAACCTCGGGCTGTTCTTGGGACCTGCAGCAGGTGGGAGGTTGCCAGGAGGTGGGTGGGATATAAGGAAGGTACGTAGCAGGGAGAGGGGGAAGAAGTCAAGACAAGAGTGGGGCTGATTGCCCACTTGAGTCATCCACCATAGTTTTCAGGCAGAGGTGAGTGAGAGAGAGAGAGATGAACCTGTGGGAGGATGTGGTCGTTGTCTGAGCCCTGCATGAGACCCCCCTGTCATGCCACCTCAGTGGGACTGGAGCAAGATGAACCACTGGGACTGTTGCTCGAGAGTAAGATATGTGGTCGAGCTGAATAGTGGCACAGTAAGAGGGGTTCTGTTGGAAGCTTCCAGTCTTGAAGCTGTGCGGAGAGAGAGCGATGACTGAGAAGAGACAAGGTATTGCTGGACACCAGTTGAGGACATGTTGCCCATAAGTCGTGGGGACAGTCATCCGTTGGAAGCCATAAGTCAAAATGGGAGATGTTGTAGATTGCTAGCAAGATGAGACTCAGGATGGAGTTGGCGGCCCCGAGGTGAGAGGCCCGTTGGTTCCATGGGAAAAAAGATGTTATTGAGAGCTAGGAGAAGATAAGCTGTTGAGGTCATATCGGCCCATAATACCAGGGGATTCTAGCTGCCTGAGTTTTGGGGATGTCTATATCACGCCCCGTGAAGCATATTTGAGCTGTGTGAATGGTTTGCTTTTGCAACTGCTGCTAATGCTTGCCAAGGGATCATAGCGGTCCAGGACTATATGTACTGCCTGCCTCAAAACCACTGTTTCTTATGCTCCATGGAGTGTTCATCAATTTAATTTGTTATTAAATGGGCTCCCCACTGTTCTATAAAGCTGTGATCTACTGTTATTTAAGTGATTGTTCTATTGCCCCCCCCCAGCCCAGCATCTGAAGAGCCTTGCACCCTGGTTTGACTGTTGCAACCTGGAAATGATAGGCATTTTTGGAACAGTACTTGTGTGGTGGCTGGTCCATCCCTATGGATAGTTACCATCAACATAACCCTAGACATTGAGGAGGGGGTGGGATAGACAGGTATAATTACTGGTGACCCTATTTATCAACCGGATTACTGGTCTGTTGAAACGCCGTAATAACCAGATTCCAGGTCATTACACTCCAAAAAGCCATAATAAGACGAAAATCCGGTTATTACAGCATTTTTAGAACAATTTTCACTTTCCTCCTACAGCATGACTGAGTGAATTTTTAGCGCGCCTCCTTATTGACTCTTCCTATGTGTGTCGGCAGGCTGAACTAATGTAAAAACATGGCAGCCACAGTTTTCAGTTACGGACCAGCGCTGCTCCCCCAAGGGTCTGGTTGATCCTGCCTTCTCTGACAAAAACATCTATCTGGTTGTTCCTGCTATTGTTGCGCTTCAGTTGGGGCTTTGCTCTGACCGAGCGCGATCTCAAGTGCTGAAGAAAAAAGAAAAAAGAAATGTTGTTATTCGAGTGTGAGTGTGAGTGTGAGTCAGTCTGTAGTATGACAGAACTGCATTTTTGTGTGAGAGACAGAGTCTACCTCTGACAGTATGCTGGCACTCATTCCCTGCACCAGTAATTATAAAAAATAAAGTATAGGTTAAGTGTATGTTTATGGAATTTTTCAGTGTTGGGTAAGTTACTTTTTCTATTACTTTCTATTTCTTTTAGAAACTTGTTCCAGGAAGCTCTGTGCAGTCACTAGCAAGGACGGAGAAGTACTAGATGAAGTAATACACCTGACAGTTACATTTACTTATTTCTTTTTATACAAAAACAATACAAAAATAATAAAAAACTGTAACAGATTACATTTATTTGAAAGTAATAGGTTAGTTATTAGTTACTTTCAATTACTCATCAAAATCCAGAGCCATAACCTCCATCAGCTCATAACTGAACCTACTAGGACTACATCTCACTCCAACTCTTGCACCCTCATAAACTGGACACTAACAAACCGCCCCACGCACATCCAGTTTGCTGGCACACTTGTGATCCCATTTCTGATCACGCCCCTATTTTTTGCATCTGGGGATCAATCTTCCCCCTTCCTGTAAAACCACGCCTCATCACCTTCCGTAACTATGCTAACCTGGATCAGCAAAATTTTCTTCAAGATGTGGCCAACATTGACTGGTCTGAGCTCTACAACTCCTGTGATGTCCAGACTACGTTGGACATTTTCATCCCTAAATTCACAGCATTACAGGATCTTCACTCCCCTCATACTACCCACCGTGTCAAGGGAAAACACACTAGATGGCTCAAAAAGAACTTGCTTGCTAAATTAAAAGAGAGAGAGACAGGAGCTGGAGCTGCTTTAAGTCCTTGAGACTTCCGGCGGACTATAACACCTATAGGATGCTAAGGAATGCCTGCAAAAAGGCTATAAGGTCTGCAAAAAGCTCCTACTGCAAAAACCTGCTAACCAATTCCTCAGAAGGTCCCAAAAAATTCTGGTCCCACATAAAAACTTTCCTGGGATCCGCTCCATCATCGACCCCTAAAGAAATGATCCTTAATGGAACTCACTGCAACAATCCCCTGACCATTGCTAACTTCCTTAATAATCAGTTCTCAGACGTAACTAATTTCACTTCCTCCTTCCCCACCTCACAGCATTTGACTCCAGCTTCTTCTAGCAGGGCTCCTGCTGCCCCCTCCTCTCACTTTAGGTCCATTGCCTCGATGGAGGTTACATAACTTCTTAGCTCGATCTCGGATAGCGCAGCTCCGAGCTCAGACAGAATCGAGCCTAGGCTTCTAAAAATAGCTGCCCCTCTCATAGCAGCTCCTCTGGCCAAAATTTTCACTCTTTCCCTATATCACAGTAGCTTTCCTGACATTTGGAAGACAGCGAGAGTCACCCCTATTCTCAAAAAGGGTAACGTCAATGACCCTTGAACTATAGGCCCATAGCCATATTGTCGGTGCTAAGCAAAATCCTAGAAAAACTAGTCGCCACGCAAACCACAGAATTTCTCCTCAAACATGACCTTCTAACAGCCACCCAGCATGGTTTTCGCAAAGGTTACAGCACCTCTACTGCCCTGCTTAAATTCTCCACAGACACTCTCACCGCTATGGACTCAGGTCTTCTAACAGGGGCGGTCTTCATTGACATGACGAAAGCTTTTGACCTGGTGAACCACTCCCTTCTTCTCTCCACCCTGCAATCAATGGGCTTTACATCTAACGTAGTCAGCTGGTTCAGCAGCTATCTGTCTAACAGATTTCAAGTTGTAAAGTTTAACTCTTCCTACTCTGATAAAGCTACTATGAGTATTGGTGTTCCGCAAGGCTCTATCCTGGGACCACTTCTTTTTTCAATTTTCATTAACGACATCACCTCAGACCTCACTGCCTCCTTCTTCTCCATACTCTATGCGGATGACATTGTCCTCTATACCAGTGCGAAAAATGTATCCAACATCAACCTACGGCTCTCTGCTGACTTCCAATGCATACAATCCTGGCTGTTGGATCATAAACTTGTTCTTAATGAGACCAAAACCAAATTGATGTTATTTGGCACCCCCTCTAAACTCAATTCCAACCAAAACAACTTTAGGGTCTTCTGCCTAAATGGCTCACCCATGGGCTTAGTTACCTCTTTTAAATATCTAGGTGTCACCTTGGATCAGTCCTTAAACTTCGAATTTCACATTTCAAACACGTGCAAATCTGTTTACTCCAAGCTAGGTGTAGCTTACTGTACTAGCTATGCTTTAACCCCCTCAGTGAGACTAGCCATTGCCCGAGGCATACTCCTACCGATCCTAACCTATGGGGTATCTTCATATGCTGCTACACCTAACACAAATCTCCATAGATGGGACGTCACCTACAATAATATTTGTCAGTACGCAGCCTCATCGCATAGGTGGAAACACCACTGCCTCCTCTATTCTGATCTTAACTGGCTATCTCCTAATGCCTCCAGGCTGTACTCCCTTGGCTCCACTATAGACAGTATTATGAGGTCCCAAACTCCTAAATCACTGGTAGCTGCATGTGCCACAGACCTCCAACTGGGCTGTGCTCAACTGATAAATTCTTCTTAAGTGTGCTGAGATACTCAACCTCCAAAGGTTCTAGTGCTTTTGCCCACTACGCTCCTCGGCTGTAGAACTCCCTCCCTCTAGACGTCCGCCTAGCACCTACTCATGGCACCTTTAAAAAATCTCTCCATCACTACCTCACCTCATCTAACCTATGCTCCTGCTTTAAACCACCTTAGCTCCCTGTCCCTATCCCTGACTGCAGTTCCTTACCTGCTCCCGCCATAATACCATTTCTTACGCCTCTCCCCAGATGCACCCACTACCCTACAGGCCTGTACCCCTAATGCCACCCTGCACCTTATCTACCTATCTCAGTTTGCCTATCCCCTGCTTCTAACCCCCTTTTGCACCTACTCGTTCTATTCCCTGCCCTCTTCATCAGTACACTTTTGCCCACTTATCCTCGCGAAATATTTCCTCTCTCGCCTTGTTTCCACCGCCTCACCTACTACTTGTCTGGCTCCTATCTTTCAACTTACCTTACCCCAAACTTGAATAACATCCTCTTCCTACCCCCCACATCTAACCACTTGGCACTTATTTATTTTGTTCTTGTTTTGGTTTTTTTGTTTTTGGTTTTTGCAGATATCAGCATACAGGCATGCTTCATGTTTTGGTTTTTTGTTCTTGTTTTTTGTTTTTGTTTTTTGGTCCTTGGTTTTTGCTGTTGTTCTTTGTATATTGTTTCCCATATTTTCCTTGTCTGTTGAAAATTGTTTTTCCTTCAGGGTCACAGCGGCTATATGCCTATGTTTTCTTGAATTTTGTAACCATGTATTTCTGAGTTATCCCTTGTATTTTTCTACAATTAAGGTTTTTACTCTACTGCCAACATACCTCATCCCAATGCTTTGACTGTAGCTATATGTCCTGTTACCTACTCTCAATACCTTGTATCCTATTTATGCTGTATAACCTACTATCAGAATATCACTGTGTATATCTTGCTGCATCTACCTTTTGTTGTATTCTCTGTAATGTTACCCTATTGTATTCTACGTAATGTTACCCTGTAACCTCCCGGGTCGTGTCTGAAAATAGTCATTCCTATGGCTAGCGCACCTACCCGGTTAACAAAAACTAAATAAATAAATAAAATGTAATCAGTTACAGTTATATACTACTTTTGTATAAAAAGACATAAGTAATTGTAACTGTAAGGTGTATTACTTTTTCCAGTACTTCTCCATCCTTGCTAGTGACTGCACAGAGCTTTCTGGAACAAGTTTCCAAAAGTAATAGAAAGTAATAGAAAAAGTAACTTACCCAACACTGGAATTATTACCCCCGGTGTGTAATGAAATGACCTCGCAACCCTCGAACCCCGCTCTCGAGGTTTATAGGTTATCATATATCTCGGGGTGTAAAAATTCCATAACATAGTTACCTATCCATTATTCTCTATTTAATGGTATCTCATACCTTTGCTATGTAGTAGCATGTCTCCATATTTATGTCATTGCTCTGAATCATTGGGCTGGCAAGATCTCTGTTTTTTTTTTTTTTACCTCTCTGAAGCTGTATGTTTATGTTGGGAATCAGCCTGAGTTGTTTCCCAGGCACTAAGCCCGCGATTTTTTATGGCTGTGAGCCTGCAGCTATGCTAAATCACTGCACTGAAAAGCGTACGATGCAATCGGCATGCTTCCTGTTGGAGTTTCTGAAGTATCTTTCCGAAACTCCAACAAAGCTGAAAACAGTCCGCCATGGTCGCTCACTTTCAGAGCTGTAGCGGCACTATTTCGGCCGCTACGTCTGCATTGACAGTGAATCCCATTTTAATTTGGTGTACATTTTGCTGTGATTGTAGAGGCAGAGTAGTACAAAGTGTGTCAGTTTATTGTCTGCAGTGTCCAGTTTGCTCTGTAAAGCCTCACTGATGAATTGGTAAACCATGTTACTGTACTCCAGTACTGGCAGTATGAGCTGGGTAGCAATGGTTTCTCTGACTAAGTATGGATTTGAGAAGGCCTTGTGTCTGAGTACCCCTATCCTTGCATTAAAATTTTAACCATGTTATTTATGTTTGTCAAATAGTGGCAAGTTGTCAACTGTAATCCTCAGATATTTGTCTTTGGTTCATACGAACATGCAAAACTTGCAAGCAGAAACAGGCCTCATGGTCTGTCAAGTCTGCTTGAATGTGCAGCTAGCACCCCTATACTGCAGTTGCCCCACCACCCATTCCCCCCTCTCACCGTCGGAAACTGCTCAGCATTGTTTACCCAGCCCCCCCCGCCCTGTCCCATGCTCTTTTGAAACTGCCCACGGTCCTGCATGCCATCACCTCCTCTGGTAGAGCATTCCATTTCGACACCACCCTCTCAGTGAAATAATGCATTCTTATTCGAGTGTGTGTGAGTGAGTGAGTGAGTGAGTGAGTGTGTGTGTGTCAGTCTGCAGTATGACAGAACTGCGTTGTTGTGTGAGAGACAGAGTCTACCTCTGGCAGTATGCTGGCACTCATTCCCTGCACCAGTAATTATAAAAAATAAAGTATAGGTTAAGTGTGTGTTTATGGAATCATCTCCCTCCTGAATCTGCCACCCTCCAGTCTTAACCCGTGCCCCCTCTTTTCCCTTCACATCCTCAGCTTAAACAACCCCTCTGTGCCAGATTTGTTGATCCCCCTCAAGTATTTGAAAGTTTCAATCATATCCCCCCGATCCCTTCTCTGCTCCATGGTGTACAAACTCAAGTGTCTCAGCCTTTCTCCGTTGGTTCTGCCTTCCATCCCCTGTATTATTTTTATTGCCCTACATTGCACTGCCTTGAGCAGCCTGATATCCTTCATCAGATACGGACGCCAGTACTGCACGCAGTACTCCAAATGCAGTCTGACCAAGAACCTGTATAGGGGCAGGATCACAATCATTGTGTCTGGATGAGAATTCCCACACAATGCACCCCAGCATCCTATTGGCCTTAGCTGCATCCTTCCTGCACTGAGCAGATTTGTTCATGCTCCCTGTTACTATAACCCCTAGATCCTTCACCAAACAACACCGGCCCCAGCACAGAGCCCTGCGGCACACCGCTGGTCACTAGCCTAGGAGATGAGAGTTCCCTCCCCCACAACCACCCACCACAGTCTATCTTTCAGCCAATTCTTGATCCAGTTAGCTATCTTAGCCCCCACCCCTATGTATTTCAGCTTTGCCCCCAGCCACCCGTGAGGGATCGAATAAAAGGCCTTGCTGAAATCCAAATATAGGACATCCACAGTATGGCCCTTGTCCACCTCCCTTGTGATCCAGTCATAGTATTCTATTAGGTTGGTTTGACATGATCTCCCAGAGATGAACATATGCTGCTGCCCATCCTGGAGCTCATTGACCTCCAGGAAGGTTACCAATCTCTCTTTCAAGATTGCTTTCATAAGTTTTCCCACTATGGAAGTGAGACTGACAGGTCTATAATTACCTGGCTCATCCTTTGGGCCGCTCTTGTGGATAGGCACCACATGAGCAAACCTCCAGTCCTGCAGCATACACCCCGTATCCAGAGAGGTGATGAACAGGTTAGTCAGGGTCCCAGCCAATACCTCTACCATTTTCTTCAACATCCTAGGATGAATGCCACCTGGACCTGGTGCCTTATCCACACTAAGTGCCTTCAGACCTTCCAATACGTTGCTTTCCAGAATCACCCCATCAGGCACCTCCCCCCCCACCCTGCCAGTCCATGGAGGTAGCGGACCTCCTACCTCCCTAGTGAACACAGAGCAGAAGTATTCATTCAGCACGTCTGCCTGTTCTTCCTCCTTCTCCACTCACCCCCATCCTTCTTGATCCAGATTATCCAGTCCCTGCAGTTCCTTTTCTCCCTTACGTATCTATAGAATTCCTTCTCTCCCTTCCGGATGCCCTGAGCCAGCCTCAGCTCCTTGGAAGCCTTGGCCTCTCTTACTAACTTGGTTACCTCCTTGGACCTCTTCGTGTACACCTCCCTGTCTTCCTCTACCATTTTTTTTCAGTCTCCTGGAAGCCGCTGTCTTGGCCCTCACCCCCTCCAACACATTCCTGGTCCTTTAGCATGGCACCTTAGCCCTGGCCTTCTTGCTCAGAGTCCTGGTGCATGCTTCAGTAGCCTCCCTCAGCCCAGACTTTATGATATTCCACTTTTGTTGTGCATTCATCTCTAGCCTAATCCCCTCAAGGTGCCCCCTAACTATTTCCCTCATCCTCCCAAAGTCCACCTGTCTGAAGTCCACTACCCTTGTTGCTGACCCCTCCGCCTCCCTGCTCATGCTGAGCATGAACCACACTGAAAGGTAGTCACTCCCAGCTAGTGGGTCCTCCACCAGTAGCTCCTTCACCGTCTCCCCATTTGATAATACCAGGTCCAATGTATTACCTAGCCAAGTTGGTTCACCAACCATCTGCACCAGATGGCTATCCTGGAACGCATCCAGAAGTACCTGTTCCCTGGCACTAGAGGTGGCTTGGGTTCCCCAATCCACCCCCACGTAGACTTGAGGTCCCCATCGATCACCATGCTCCCCTTATTAAATACCTGTTGAATCTGATCTGCCAACTCTCTATCCAACTCTTCGGACTGTGCCGGTGGCCTATACACCACCCCTAACCTCAGTTTCCTACCTCTTGAATCCAGGAACTGCATCCACAGTGCCTCTGTCCTCCCCTCCTCCCCCTCATCCCTTGTGCATCTAATGCCATTCTTTACGTAAACCGCCATCCCTCCCCCTTTCCCCGCTCCTCTGTCCTTCCTATAAATCCTGTACCCGGGGATCACCAGATCCCAATCCTGATGTTGGCTGGCCCATGTCTCCATGATGACCACAACATCCACCATCCCTATGTTTAGGAGAGCCTGTAGTTCAGCTACTTTGTTACCCAGGCTCCTCGCATTCAGGGAGACCACCCTCCACACATTACCCACCTTCTCCCTACACCGCACCCCCTCTATCTGACCCTTCCCTCATGGTCCAGTCTCATTACAAACACTGCTGTCATGGGGAGTGAGCTCATTGATCGTGACAACACTTTGCCGATGACGATTACATCACCACGGCAAAGTGTCAAGGACCGCAATAGCTCAACATGGGATTTACTGTTTTGCCCCCTGCACCCCACAGAATTATAGATTCTCAACTCCAGGGGGAGCAGATATCAGAGAAGAGTGGTGAACACCAGCAGTTGGCATCGTGGACCTTCATTGTGACAACCAGTTCGACACTGTGGTTATTGAACAGGTTGTGTTGCTGTGGGGGTTTGTTGTAAAAGTGAAGTGAGCTGTGCAGTGGCTATAGTGTGGTAGTTTTTTCCTATACAAGTTTCCCATAACATTGCTTGATTGAAGGGTGGGAAAATGTTCTGGATCACTGACATGCCAATGAGTGGACCCCCCTAGCCATCTTCACAGCTGGGCAAATTGTGTTTGTCCATGTAGTAGTCTCTGAATCCAGATAGGGGCTATTAGACTAGTTGCTGTGGCTTGAGTCAAGGACTCCTTTGCAAAGGCTCCATGTCAGATATACATACATTACAAGAAATGACAAGATATACAATAATAAATCTACAGAGAACACACCAGAATCCATACATCTTTTGTCTGCCCTGTTTGTTGTTTAGTAACCCTGGTGGTCCAGGTGTAAATGTGGGGCCGTTATGGTACTGTTTAAAACAGCCTATGTGAATAAGTATAATGCCTTTGTTTTAAAATAAAATAGTTTGCATCCTATGTTTAATTAATTTTGTTTCCAAGCAGTGTTGCAGAGTTTTTATAACTTTTTATTTAAAGTGAGTTTCAAGTAGTACATGATACAAAGACATGAAGCTAAACATTATACCTTCAAAAACAGTCACATGTAAATTCCAAGCAATAAAGCTACTGGCATGCATTATAAGTCCCACAAACAGGCTTACCGTCTATGGAGTTCACCCTTCATGGCTCCCCTCCACTACTTTGGGGTTATTCGGTGTCCCTGGTGGGATCTGGACCCATTCTTTTTCATCAATCAATCAAAATCTTTATTTAGCCAGGTGAACACCATTGAGCAAGCTCATTTTTGAGATGGAGCTGGGCAAGATACATGAACAATACATAAAGAGGAATATCAATGTACAGAGTCATTACATAGAATAGGGATTACACACATGAGGTTAATAACAGCACTGGAGTACATTTATAAAATACTGGCCCATTGCTGGCTTCTGCAGCTCTGTGCTGCTCCTCCATGGTGCCTGGTCTTTTGGGACAGGAGGGCCAGGCGCCGCAGAATGTTTTCGTGCCTCTGGGCACATATGGGGCGGAGTTACGGTCCTGGGGGATGCCGTGGCAATGGGACCACGGTTTGTAAATAGGAATGGTGGTCCACGTTTTGGGATAAGTACAGCCACTTGAAAAAAGAGTGAGAAGAAAAGGAAAGGGAGGGGGGGAGAGAGAGAGAGAGAGAGAGAGAGACTTAACGGAGTGGCTACTCCAGGTTCTGGGTCCAGTTTTTACAAGGGGGCCGGGCTAGGAACCCCCAGAGGACATAGGGGAACAGTTTTTTATTAAAAATAAATTGTAAATAGTTTTCAGCCGTCTGGGGTACTGAGCCTGCATGGATGCCATTGGGGGAAATTTAAAGCAGCGCTAGTTCAAATAAGGGGACAGTAGTTTGCGATGCCAGTTGGCGCCGATGGAGGCAACTTTGTAAATAGTGATTTGGTACTGCAAGCCCCACAATTCGTCAGAGCGGACAGTAAGCTTGGCGCCTTGGAGTCGGGTCCCTGCTTGGACCCCAGGGATTTTGGCGCATTTAAGGGAAGGCAATATAAGGAAGTGGGTTGGCGCCTTAGGGGGGAGAGTCACCGGGGAGAGAGAGAAGAGAGGAGGCTGGAGTGGGGCTGATTGCCTGCTTGTCCATGCAGCCAGTTTATTTATTAATTTTTTTATATACTTTATTTTTAATTATTTTCTGTTATTTATACAAAATAACATTTAACATCTCTTAGACCATTAAATGACAATTAGTTCCCATGAAGATCACAGTGTTCGTAATCACAGGATGTTTGCATCTGAGATATTGCGATACCACATCTGGGGGTAATACTAAACTTATACATCACTGAAAGTCAGTTAAAAAGAAAGAAACTGCATACCTGAGCTCAGGAGCAGTATGAATAGCTTAAATTCTAAAGTCTGTATTCATAGTCCAACATAGAACACCCTATTCCGGGCTAGTGGTGTCATACTTTAAACCTTAAGTACCACTGTAACAACATTACATAAAGCACTTGGCAGCAATATCATATGTACCATAGAATATTACTCAGAAAAGCACTCTAAATGTTATTGGGGCTCTCTGCTAAATGTCCCTAATTATTTAATGGAGCACAGAGGTCCCAAGGAGACTGGACCACTTACGTTTATATAGTCGTATCTTATCCAGGAATAATAACATTTCTAAAAGTAGAAGTGAAAGAAACCAAAGAAAACAACTGAGGAGAAGAGTTTAATATGACTTCCTCCAAATTTACTAACAGACCTCGTAATATAACTGTACTGTCCAGTCTATAATTATTACTTTAATAGACTATGACTAAAGTCTTATTTTCACCCATCTGGACAGTGGGTATGATCGTTAAACTGTGAGAAGTTCAGAGCTATACTTAGCCCCGCTTCAGTCTGCCGTGTCGTCCTCCAGATCGGATCTCTTCCCCCTCTGCCGTGGCACGCTGTTTCAGGTAGACCAGTTGAAATCTTGTGGCCCATTTGCCCGCTTCCAATGGGTCTGCAAATATCCAGACCTTCCCCTCATGCACTATTCTCAGCTTGGCGGGGTAGATCATCATATGTGGGACAGAGGAAGCTCTCAGTCTCTGGCAAACGCCGTCCACTTTTTTACAGCGCATCCTCGTTGCATAGCTGATGTCTGGGAACAAGTATATGTTCCGATCATCTTGTGTTAATGGGCCAGCCTGCCGTGAAGTGCAGAGAATTCTGTCTTGGGTACCTACCTCATCAGTTACAACCAGCAGTGTAACTGTAACCTCTGGGGGTAATGCGATATGCTTTCTGCAGTACAAACTGCACCTGTTGGTCTGAGAGTACAATGTTCTCGGTGAGCCAGTCATGCAGGAACTGAAGGGGGTGGTCACCTTCAATCCCTTCAGGCAGTCCCAGTATTTAGATATGTGAGGTTCGGGTCTGGTTTTCTAATGTCTCAAGACGGGCCCGGACATACGCATTTTCCTTTATCAGCATTGTGGTGGCTGAAGCTGCAGATTCTATTTGCCTCTTAACATCGCAGAGTTCATTCTTAATGCAGTCCACAGATGTTTCCACTGTAGCCACATGTACCCCAAAACAGTCTATTTTTGTGCTTAAATCCGAGATGGAAGAAATTAATCTCTGTATTTTGTGCCCAAGCGATGCAAGAGTCTCCTCCGTCTCTACAACGGCAGCGGCCTGTGCTGCCAAATGCAAGCTCTGGGGTTGAGTTGTAGCATCTGATTTTCCACTGGATCCTCCTCCACGATCTTTCTTAGGATTTCTCATCTTAGAATATTTCAGTTTCTGAATTCACATTTAATAACAGTTTCCTGAAACTTTAGCTCCAGATAGCAGTTTTATGCTTTTTGCTGCAGTCTAGAAGAGAGTTGTATAAATTGCTGCCAGTCAGCTCGGGCTCCACAGCACCCCCTATTTATTATTTTAGTGGGTCGAAAGTGAGTTGGACAATGGGAAGTTGTGGCGGCCATTGGTTTGGGCACCCTGGATTTAGGGACTAGCCTGCAGCTTTGATCCCTAGAAAGGAGGAACAACAGAGTTTGAACCCACTCAGGAGGGAGCAGTCTTAGACCTGGTACTCTCAAATGGGGAAGGAGAAAGGATCTCAGATTTAGAAGTGGGTAGCCATCTGGGAACAAGTGACCACCAAACAGTGTGGTTCACAATAAACACAGCCATAGAGTCAAGCTATACAAAAACAAGAGTATTGGACTTTAGGAAGGCTGACTTAGGGAAAATGAGAGAGGGCCTTAGAAAAGCACTAGCAAATGGGCAAGAAGGAAGGGTGGAGGAACAATGGGTAATAATCAAAACAGCCACCGCAGAGGCAACAAGCCTTTGTGTGAAGCAAATCAATAAAACAAAATGAAGGAAAAAAACACTATGGTTCTCAAAAGAGGTGGCAGGGACGGTTAAGGAGAAAAGGATAGCATTCAGGAACTATAAGGAAACACAGAAGGAGCAGGACAGAGAACTTCATCAGTTAAAGCAGAAGGAGGCAGGAAAGGCAGTCAGAATAGCAAAGGCACAAACTGAAAAAGATAGCCAACTCCGTTAGAGAGGATAAAACCTTTAATAGGTACATTAGGGGCGAAGAAAGACCAAGGAGGGATACAGAGACTTAATAAAGGGAGGAACGTGGGCAGAGGTGACAGTGAAAAAGCAGGATATTGAACAAATATTTCTGCTCAGTATTCTAACAGATGAGGAGGAGGTGCCTAAACCAAACAGGGAGAAACTCTGAATAGGGCGATACCAGTCAATTCACAGAAGAAAGGGTTCTGAAAGAACCTTGAAATTGAGGGTAGACAAAGCAATGGGGCCTGATGGGATTCACCCAAGAATACTAAAAGAACTAAGGGCAGAACTAGTAACACCACTGACTACTCTCTTTAACAAATCATGGGAGGATGGAGTGGTACCTGAGGACTGGAGGAGGGCAAATGTGATTCCACTTCACAAATGTGGGAGCAGGGCAGAGGCAGGAAACTACAGACCAGTTAGTTTGACTTCAGTGGTAGGGAAAATGATGGAATCACTTCTGAAGGAAAGAATTGTTGAGTACCTAGAGGCCAGTGGGGCTCAGGACCCAAGGCAGCATGGTTTCACAGCAGGAAGGTCATGTCAGACGAACCTAATAGATTTCTTTGACTGGGTGACAAAAGTAGTAGACCAGGGAGGGGCTGTGTATATGGCCTACCTAGATTTTAGCAAGGCATTTGACACAGTCTCACACAAAAGATTAATATACAAGTTAGCCAGCCTTGGAGTGGGTCCCAAGGTGGTAGCCTGGATAAAAAACTGGCTGGACAACAGGACGCAAAAGGTAATAGTAAACAGAGTCCACAGTGAAGAAAGGAGGGTAACTAGCGGGGTACCGCAGGGTTCAGTACTGGGACTAGTCCTCTTTAATATCTTTATAAGTGACATTGGAGAGCACCTGGAAGGAAAGGTATGCCTCTTTGCAGATGACACAAAGATCTGCAACAGGGTTGATACACAAGGTGGGGTGGAAAGAATGAAAAGGGACTTGGCAAGGTTGGAGGAATGGTCAAATATGTGGCAGCTCAGATTCAATGCAAAGAAGTGCAAGGTAATGCATCTGGGAAACAAAAACCCAGGGGAAGAGTACACAATGGGGGGTGAGTTAATAACAACAACAAAAATCAAAAGAGACCTAGGAGTAATTATATCAGATGACCTAAAGATGGGCAAGCAATGTGAGAAGGCAGTAAGGAGGGCTGGGGGGATACTGGGATGCATAGGGAGAGGTATCAACAGTAGAAGACAGAAGTTGTTATCCCTATCTACAGACAGTTAGTGATACCCCATCTGGAGTACTGTGTGCAATTCTGGAGACCCCATCTCCGCAAAGACATAGACAGAGTGGAGGCTGTTCAGAGGAGGGCAACCAAAATGGTGCAAGGTCTGCACCAGAAGACATAAGAGGAGAGACTAAAGCAGCTTAATATGTATATCCTTGAGGAAAGGAGGGAGAGGGGGGACATGATAGAAACTTTCAAGTATCTCAAGGGAATTAACAAGGTACATGGGGGTAGTATCTTTCAGAAGAAGAGATGTGCAAGAACAAGGGGGCACAATTTGTAGAAAGAGGGGGGGACGGCTCAGAGGTAATGTTAGAAAGTATTTTTTCACAGAGAGAGTTGTGGATGCATGGAACAGCCTTCCTGAGGAGGTTGTGGAGTCAGGAACAGTGGGAGAATTCAAGAATGCATGAGACAGGCATAAGGCAATTCTAGTGGGGGCCAGGAGGAAGTAAGCTGTTGATTAACTAGAATCTGCAGCTTATCCATCAGGTAGGGAAATGGGCAGACTGGGTGGGCCAAGCGGTCCTTATCTGCCATCAAATTCTATGTTTCTATGTTTTTATGTTTGCTGCCTGCAAGGGAGCACCAGAAAAGAGACATGAGGTGAAAGGATATGTAACTCCTTGGTGGCGCTATCCCAAGGGCTACTACCCCTGCCTGCGCGGCTAGTAGCAGGTTAAGGGGCCTGAGTTATGAAACGAGTGTCTCCACCCGGAGGTCAGGGTTGGTAGTGGTCAAACTATCTTGAGCACAGCCCTCTGGGACACTGTAACCCCCCTCTTTCCCTTCTAGTGGCCTAAGCAATATACGATAATCACTTTCGCAGTACCCCTTGTACACCATGCTAGTACCAACACTTTTTGCACTTACCACCAGGGCTGGTTCCTCTGGCTCGACCTGGGGACCCCCTGTAAAACAAGGTTATGCACAGTAAATAGCAACAGTACAGTACTCTTGGCACAAACTGGAACCACATTCAGGTTAAATGCAGCAAAAAAGTCAGATCTGATTTATACAGGGGACGTGAACAAGGAAGAGGCATAATCAGGCTGATTGGCTTAAAGGCTATATTAATCAAACAGTTATGCATGCGCTTTAAGTACCCACACCGTCACACCTCTGGATACCCAGGTAGGGAGACAATGGGCTAGCCAGGAATGTTGCAGCTGGTTGGGGCCCTGTGATGGAAGGAAGCAACATGCACAACATACACCATTTGTAATCCGGGGCTAGAGAGCTCAGTTCGTGAAAGAAAAAACAACCAGACAATCAGATGACAAAACTTTAGATTTAGCTGTTGTTGCAGGGAGCTACCCTGATGTTTACTTACGATACCCAATACTGGACACAGGCAGGACGAAATCAAGACTGCAGGCTGTTGAGCTGGAGTGCCTGGAGAAGCGGGGCCCATACGAATCACCGAGGCATCGTTCCTGTTCAAGTGTTGAGCAGGGGATTGATCCCCAGGCAGGTCTGTCATCGATGGCTTTCTCTGTGCAGCGGGTAGTCGGGCTGGGCCAGTGTGGCAAGGCCCAGGCCCAATGGAGATGATTTTGCATTCAGTCCATGGGGCTGGATGAGGCTTCCATCAAGCAGAATACAGTTCAAACCACAGTAGGGAACCAAATCACGACCCACTAGCAGCACACAGCACATTTATACGTAAGGAAATTCTAATGCAGCTTCCAGCAAGCAGAATACAAGTCAAACCACAGTGGGGACCCAAATCATGACCCACTATAAGCACACAACACATTCACATGTAAGGAAATTCCATTGTACCAGGCAAAAGGTCGCAATTACAGAGTCTCTGCACAATCCGGGAGTTCAGAGGCAGCTGGAAGTCCAGACAGGCCGATCGTATTCAGCAAATCTTCGGTCTTCTTCAGGTAGGAGCCTGGTCACAATTCAGTGGCTTACTTCACTCTCCAAGTTCGGATTCAGTCCAAAAAAGGCACAAGTTCCCTCTCAGGGACAGCAGGCAGGCATGCAGGCCAACACTCAGACCTTTCCACAGTTCTCCCACGCAAATCTACGCAGGGGCTGCTGCTTGAATCATTCAAGCTGTTATCTCTTAGCTTCTCAACTCAGAACTGAAACTAGCTGAAAGCAGCTTGGGAATTTCCCCAAGATCCAAAAGGTTCGGTTGGCTGATCTGTCTGTCAGTCACAACAAGGGCTCCCCCTCCAGGTTATTTTAGGTGCCAAAATGCAAAAACTACAATTCCTACAAATTTTGACCCCACCAAGCCCCTGTAGGCAGGCTCCCAACAGTACTGATTGGCCCATTCTGACAGTCCCAGGCCAAGTTGGTGGAGATAAACAGAACAGTTCTTGCTGCAATGAAGGCAGGTTAGAACAAACTGCAATATTATTACTACTCTAACAAATGATCCACAAACAAGCACATCTTCTAACAGAGCTCCCTTTTAGAGTAATTAAGACTGCAATCCAGGCAGCTCTTAAAGAGACAGTACACAGAGGCTATACAGGCACTCTCTGGCAATACATTTAATCTACTAAAACGCAGAACACCAGCCTGGCAGTGAGCATTTAGGCAAGCTCAAGGAAGACTTTTCGTGAACCCTCATTTGTAGAGGGGTTACAGATATAGTAGGGGGCCAGGGGTTGGGACTTCCCCTGGTCCTGGTCAGTCCATCTTTCTGGGACCTGATATTCCTGGGTATTGTGCCACAAAGGAGTTGCCTCAGAAGGGCTGAGCTTTGTGGAGCTGGGAAAGAATAGAGAGGAGAATAAAGTTTTGCTGCCCGCTGTTGTCAAGGGTTTGAGTCAGCCACAAGTTTTCTGCCTGCGTTTGGACTTTAGCTACCTAGGCTATGGGTAGCCACCTGAACTAACTTGTTCATGTTGTAACATCCTCGGTCCAGAACACCATTAGCTATAATATGACCAGCAAGGTCTTAAGCAACTAAACTGTTTTATTTGCTCCACGGAGTGACTGTTCCTGTTTTTATTCAACTGTTCATTAAATGGAATCTTCTGTTTTCTGTAGTTTGGTGTTTGCCTCATTTATTGAAGGAACTGTTTTCTGTTAAAATAAGTTTCCCTTCACAGCAGCTGCCAGTGTGTTCCAGGGTTGATTCTGAAAACCAACCACCGTCATGGGAGTCATTGAGAGGCCTGCCGGGTGAACACTGTCTACAAAGGCCATCCAGTGAAATGAGCAAGGCCATGCAGGTGAACAGCTGTGTTCTCCCAGTACATCATCCCTTCAGCTTCTGCCGGCCAGAGAGCACCCCTCGGGAGTCCATCCATCACCAGCACCACCCGAGGACATTCAGGTACTGGTTTCCTGTTATTATTTCTGGACTGTGTTTCTTGGGTTGTACAGTGCCCCCTTCTCATTTTAATTACCATCTCCATTCCCCTGGACAGGGAAGGGGGCTTGCACATAAAGGAAAAAAGAAAGAAAAAAATAGAAAGTGGCAAGTGAGGGCGGGAGCAGGCGGAAGCACCAGGTGATCAAGGAAGCCCCCCCACTCAGTCAATAAAGAGTAAAGGAGATAATACCATTCGGAACAGACTGACCCAATCCATCCATCTCATCACCAATTCCAATCCCTATGGGATAAAGTCAGGATGGTGAGTAGAGATAAACAATAACCAAGCCATCCATCTATTCAGTAGGACTGGCAAATTATTTTGAAGTTGGGCCATCAGTTTTTCCATACCGTATATGCTATAAACAATGTCTTCCCATTCCACTATTGCGTTGGGGTCTGCTGAAGCCATCATTTTTTATTCAATTGCAGAGCGCAGCTGCATGGCACCGAGGCACCAAGAAGAGGAGCAGTGAATGAAGGAACGGTTGTGGAGAGCCGAGTTGTGGCTCGGTAGCAGCAGCAGTACTGCTCTATAAGGGGAATCACCTTGTTGAGCCAAGGAAGTGGCTCACCGTGTGCCGTGAATGCGGTCGCAGAGCAGGCTAAGGCCTGCTGGAGTGGTGGTTAGTGCGAGAGGGAAGCGCGGAGAGAAGTGTGCTCCTTTTGATGGCAGGAGGCCAGATAGTTTCAATAAATAAATGGTTTGGCAGGTGGCCAACACCAGATTGTGAATTTAGGGACTGGCTACTATTAAAATATTAATACATGGAAGGGGACACACATTATGAAATGAGGATGGGCTCTCAAATCATAAAGCACAGTCCAGACACCATGTTGAGCAGCAGGGAAGGCTACTAGTAGGGAAAAGCACCAAGACCAAACATTGAAGTAAATAAGCACAAAACAGATTAAACAAGTAAACTAAAGCCACAGAGCGGGGATAGGTTATGGCCTCATGAACACACTCATGTGTATCTTATGCCACATAATGATTTAGTATATGAACTCCCCATGGTGGGGGCTTACCTTGCTGGGACTGGCGGAGCGAATAAGTAAAGTCGCCATCTTGGCAGTTCAGCTGATTGCCACACGGCTCAAGGTTGCAAGCTGCTGCAGTTCTCTCTCTCTCCCCCCCCCCAACACCCACGGTGCTCCAATATAGAAGCTGTTCTGTGCACTCAAGCAGCTCTCTGTGAGTGCCCCAGCCCCTGCAGACATAAATAAAAGTGAAAGGGAGTCCAGAGGCACTGAGTAGAAACAAATAAAAATGTTTGTATGTAACCCCCCTGCAAATTGGGGTTCCCAAAAGTCTTCCAGGAGCTTGCCTAAATGCTCCAAGCCTGGGTGGTGTTCAGCATCTGAGCTGCTTAACTGTGGTTGCAAGTGAGTGCTATTTGAGCCTCCACGTACTGTCTCTTTAAGAGCTGTCTGCTTGCAGACTTAATTAGTTTGCATGGGAGGACTGCGTATTTAGTGCTCGAATCCTGACCGAGCTGCGGAGTAATCGTTCCATTTTGCGGTCGCTGAAGGTGCAAAGAAAGCCCATTTGAAAGCTGTAACTGTTTGTAATAATTTAAAGCATTAGCAAAATTGTAGTTTGTCTAACCTGCCTTTATTGCAGCTGGGACTCTGTGTGTGTTACCTCTCCATTTTGGACCTAAACTGCTGTGTTGGGCCAATTGGGTTAAGGGAGCCCTAAAATGGAGCCTGTGGACAAATCAGAACTTGGACACTTAATTCGAGCCAGCCACAAGCGGATTGTATGGGCAGTGACTCTGGGAAATGAAGTTTTGACCTTGGCATCTTTTCTACCAACAGAGGGAGTCTTGTTGTGAGTGACAGCTGAATCAGCCAACAGAATAGTGTGGAGCTAAAGGAAATGCCCTGCTCTGTGACTGGAAGATCAGATCAGTTGTGGCAGTGAAGAGAAAAAAGCTGTGTGCTTCTGCGGTGTATAGTTTCGCGCGGGAAGCGCGTGTGAGGCCCTGAGTTTCAGTCTACAGCCTTTGTGAGTGCCAGTTTGGACTGAATCCAAGTTGTGAGGAGAAAGAAGCACTAGAAGTGTTGAAACCAGGCTCACCCTGTAGAAGACTGGAGAAATTGCTGAATCGCGCTCGGTCTGTCAGGAACTGAAGCTGCTGTGTGTGATCCCGGGTATTTTGCAGTAATTGTGATCAGGATCGAGGAGCAGCCTACCTGGTATAGTACTTTCCTTTTACATATAAATGTGAGTAGTGCTTGTGGGGAATCGCTATTTCAAATCCCCTGTACAGTGAATTGTGTGCTGAAGCTGGAAGTAAACCCCCAGCTTAATTCAGACTACATCCATTTGCTATCAACTGCAGTGGGGTCCAGTCACAAGGACCTTGTCCTCATGCCCTACTCTTCTGGCAATCCAGAGGGACATTCTCCATCCGATCCTCAGCTTGGGTGTTGTGAGTACAAATCAGGGTATTCCCCTGCAGCTTGTTTTCAGTCACAACTGTGTCACCTAATTCTTGTTGTTTCACTGTTTCATGGACTGAGCCCTCTGGCTCTGGATTACAATTGGGTGTTGTGCATATATTTTCTTCTACAGGACCCTATCCATCTGCACCTGCCGGCCAACCCTGGGCAACGGACCTGGCTAGCCCCCAACCTGGGTACCCAGAGTGTGACTTTTCAGACCCTGTATGTGTGCACAGTACTGTGATTTAATGCCACTAATTAACCTGAGTTCCCCCTCCCGTGTTACCGTTCCCTAAATAAATCAGATTTGTTGTTGTTAAACTTTAAACTGTCTGAAGTGTCAGTACCTTCATGCCAAGCACTGTATTGGTTTGTGTATGCTGCTTAACCTTATTTTTCAGGGGGTCCTCAGATTCAAACCTGCGAACCAGTCTCGAGGGTAAGTGGTACCTTATGAATGAACAGTGTGTACATGTGGGGTACAGGTACTGTAACTCTTGATCATCGTGTGGGCCATTACAGGGATTAGAAGGGCGTCTCAGTGTCCCAGAGGGCTGTGACCAAACTAGACCAACCATTACAAACCCTGACCTCTGGGTGGAGGCACCCGCCATAGAATCTAGGTCCCTCAACCTGTCAGTAGTCAAGCAGGCAGGGGTAGTAGCCCTTGGGATAGTGCCACCTGGGGGTTACATGTAAAAGCTCTCTTAAGAACTGTGTCCTGGAGGATATCGCTACGAAGGTAATGACGGGCAAAAGCAGCCCTGCTTTGAGCCCACTCTGAAATCGAGTGCAACAGCAGAGGGGCAGCCACAAGAGTATGGGGGAAACTAAGTGTAAGCCCCCCTTTGTCAGAGGGGCTTATGCTCCCATTAGGAACCCCTTTACCCCTCCTACCCCCCAGAGCTAGGAAATGTACTAGTGCTCTGGAGGGTTAATCCTTGCTGGACGCCTCAAGGTGGCTGCAAAGGGCAGGTTAGGGAAAGTATATAAGGTTGGAGACAGGAAGTTCAGGGTCTTTTCCAGCCCCAGCACTAGGCCTGAGGCTGGAGGGGGGTTGGCTGGAGGAGCACAGGAGGTAGGCAGGCAAGGAGGGAGCTCAATGGTCCAAGTTGAGCCTGTGTGGGGACCCCCCAATGTGTGACAGACAGGGACGGCCTCTGCAGCAACGCGGAGTCAAGGAGCCGGGAACGGAGCTCTCAAAGGAGGATGGTCAGCCAGGTACCTACATCATCAGGGACAGGGAGGTTTAGGTGGTAGGAGAATGCCAGGATAGGCAGGAGCCCATGCAATCCCGTGAAGTAGTGGCTTGGGTTGCCAGGGCTGTGGGGACAGTAGCAGGGTTCCTGCAGGAAGGAGGCCAGTGGCAGTGATCCTCTCCCGTACCCAGGGTGGCAGGGTGGCCTGAGTGTAGAGGGAGCCGGGGGGGTCCTGCACCCATTTCAAAGGGACCTGTGTGGAGGGGCAGGTCTCAGGGCACCGGAATCTAAGAGCCGGGTGGGTCACGGGTCTTAGGACAGGCCTTGGGGGTGTTACCTGGCCGGAACTTATCTCAAGCCCAGGACGTGTGGTCAGGGATGTGGGCTAGAGGCTGGGACCATTCAGATGGTCATCTGGGAGCTCGGCGAAGAGAATGGGCACCAGTTGTGGAGGGTTGGGCTGCTCGGAGGGCCTGAGTGGTGGCAGTTCTCAGGACTCTCTAGTGGCAGGGCAGCCCAGGAGAGGTAGCTCAGGCACTGAAGCAGGGCCGGATTTGAGGGCCACTGCACCAGTAGAGAGAGTGAGAGAAGGTACATGGCCATGCGGACCGGTGCAGTGAAGCTGGGTGCACTGGGAGGTTCAGGTTTCATGTGGGAGGAGAGTGTATGGGTTACAGGGCCTGGGTCAGAGAGGAATAAATTCTGGTACCCCTCATGGATTTGGGCCAAGGTCCAGGGGCCAGGTGGGGGAAGCAGCACACCTCTCCACCCTGGAGATAGGGCAGCCAACCAGTGCCAGACCAGACAGAGACAAGGAAAAGGGTAACCCAGAATAGGAAAAGAGGGAGAGTTGGCTTACCAGCACCAGTGGGCCAGGAGCCTGTAGATAATTCAAGGGAGGAGTTTGCTTGGGTAAACCATCCAAGAATCAGAGTTGGAGATAACCTGCTTGCATTGCCTGTATAGTCTGCTCAATAGGTCCAGAATTGGGTGAACTGTAAAAAGTTTGAATACCCCATGGAGCTGCTTTATTAATTTGGTGAAGGATGGAACCCCTGTACTCCTGAAATCATTTGGGGTGCAGGTTCTAAAATAAAGAAGCTGTTTGGGAAGAAACTTAGTAGTGATTTCTTCTTTAAGTTAAAAAGGGGGAGAAATGAAATGAAAACCCCCTTGTGTTTAATTTGTGTCATAAGTAGTAATTCCAGAAGGTGTCCATCATGCTTCACCAGGATCAAGGGGCTCGGGAGCTCAGAAGAGACAGGAGGCTGCAGGTTGGAAGTCCTGTGTCTGGTGGCCAGAGGTTCGGGGTGAATCCAGGTCTTGGATGTACAGATTGAGAGTGCATGGTGTAATAAAGCCATCAAGAGGTAGGATAGCTGTTTTTCCTATCTTTGTTTCAGGTGCACTAGTCTAGCTTGGAGTGTTACACATTGTGGTAATCCTTCTCATACATACTAACATGCCAGCAGAAGAAGGCCATTTGGTCTATCAAGCCTGCTCGTATTGCAGGGTCCACAGCTTGAGCTAACGTCCCTGCCCTCCCTCCCCATTCTTCCCATCCTCCCTACCCATGATTCTTATCTTCCCCATGCCTATCCCAGCCTCTCTTAAAGCTGCCCACTGTCTTTAACGAGATGGCCTCTTCTAGCAGCGCATTCCAAGTGTCCACCACCCTTTCTGTGAAGAAGTGCTTCCTGACATCCCTCCTAAACCTCCCACCCTCCAGCTTAAGACTGTGCCCCCTCGTGATATGGTTGCCACTCAGCTTAAAGAGACTTTCCTTATCAACATTATTTATCCCTTTCAAGTACTTGAGTGTCTCAATCATGTCCCCTCTCTCTCTCCTGTCTTCCAGGGGGTACACGTTCAGTGCCCTCAACCTCTCCTCGTATGCCTTGCCCTGCTGACCAGCTATCATCTTTGTAGCCCTCCTCTGTACCTTCTCCAGCAGGTTAATGTTCTTTTTTGAGGTATGGGCACCAGTACTGAACTCCATACTCTAGATGTGGCCTTACCAGTGACCTGTACAAGGGCAGTATAACCTCCTCTCTCCTACTACTGATCCCCCTAGCTATGCATCCCAGCATCTTGTTTGCCTTTGCTGCTGCTTTCTTGCACTGCGTGGAGTGCTTCAGGTCACTAGTGATCATCACTCCCAGGTTCTTCTCCTCCTCTGCTGCAGCTACTCTGACTCCACCCAGGTAATACTCTGTCCTGGGATTCTTACCTCATGCCCCCTGGACCATCTGCGATGATAGAATTTATGCCCCTAGATGAGGGGGGTTACATAAATGTAAACCTTTACTGTTTGCCCATATTAGAAGCTAGAAGCTGGGACATTGTGCTAACTATCTTGCTAGCAGCCATCTTGGCAGCCTTGTGACTGCAGCACAGCCAATCAGCAAGCCAGAATCCCAAGGAACCATAGTGATGGCTTCTGGGAAAAGGTGTGGTGCCTCCCAAACAGTCAGCCAATAGGGTGTCGAGTGAGCCCACTGACTACCATTTTTCATATTGTCAGCCTGCATCAGCCAATCAGAGGCTGCCATGTTTCCCTGAAAGTCTGTTCTGGCCAATCAAGAGCTGCCTTGGCTCTTGAAAACCCTGAGGAGAGAGACAATTCAGTCAGTTTAGCTGGAGCCCCTCATTTTTTTTTTTATTTACAATTTTGCGTTTTCTCCCTGGTTTTCTCCCTCACTCAGGACCCTGGCAGACACGTGCATGCGTGCACATGAAGGTGCACACGCACACCGGGTACTGACTCAGCCCCTTCCACCCCACCCCTGGCATTCGCCTGCTGCCCCCTCCACCTACACTTCCCATCAGACCTCCACCCGATGTGAGCGGAACTACAGGGAGAGATGGCAAGCAACCTCCCTTGGGGGAGGAGAGGAGAGCTGCCTTTCAGCTGCTTAATCCTGCTCCTTCCCTCCCCCCATGCTGGCTCCCCGATGACCCGAGGTTGTTCCCGAACTCGCGTCGCCAGCAAAATGCAAAGTAAGGCATCCAGCACCTCAGCCCTCAGCACCACCGGGCCAGCTGGTTGGAGTCCCTCCTGCGGGATGGGGTTCCTGCCCCTTGCTCCCTAATGGGGTGTGGAGAAAAGAAGAGTTTGTTTAGCCACTAGCCCAGGAGGCACCTGTGTTACCTGCCAATGCCTGTAAGGAGAAGTTTCAGATTAAATTGTCATTTGTTGTCCAGAGGCATTAAAGTTGCCTAGGAGTTTTCCTGAGGAAAAGGAAGTCTCCCTGCGTTCTTAAGTGAAGAAGACCTGCCGGAGGGCTTGTACAGCCACTAGCCCAGGAGGCACCTGTGTTGCCCTCAAATGATTGGAAGGAGTTTTGTCAGAACTAAGTTGTCATTTCCTTGCTGGCCGCTGGCCCAGTGGCGCTGAGGGTTGAGGTGCTGGATGCCACACCTCACACCACAACAGCGACCCAGGCCCGGGAGCGAGCTCGGGTAGCTGGGGATCGGCCACGGAGGAGATGATTGAGCATCTGGAGGACAGCTCTACTCTTCTGGGGAGGGTGGGTTGATTACTCCCTGGCAGCAGCGACTCCCAGTGGAGACTGGGGGTGCAACCGCTGGGGGGTCATGTACGCAGGGGTGGAGGTGTCAGCAGACGTATGCGAGAAGGGTGCGGGAGCACACCCATTTCGCGCTGGATGTCATTGCACATCCGCGCCTCCAGGGTCTCATTCACGATCATGCAAAAAGGGAAAAACCCCAGCACCTGAGGAGACGATAGAGTGCCTGCCCCATGCTCACTGCTAGACTCCGCCTTCACCTGATCCCGTTATCCGTCGGACTACACCTAAGGTCTGCCACTGGACTAAATTGAAGGGAGCGCCCAAGGTAGGTGAGGGTGGCCTCACCCTAAGGGGCACAAGTCAGGGGGTCTACCGGTGGGGGACTCAGGATGCTAGTTCGAGGTTCCAGGGGGATTCAGGCCAAGGAGGCGGTCTTAGACAGTGTGGGACAAGCAGGTGTCTCCTGAGGTATGCCTCAGGATCCAGTGGCTGGAGGGAAAAATGGGGGGGGAGTTGTTATTGCTGACCCATGTCAAGTTCATTGGCTGGGAGTCCCTGCAAGGAAGGGAAATTGCTGGGATGCCTGTGATGTCTGAAGAGGTACAGAGGCCTGCTTGGAGCTGTGTACAGCCGAAGAGCCAAGGGAAGCCTGCCTGTGGTTTCCAGTAGATGGAAAATGAATGGAGAAGATTTGTTTTCTTGCTCTCCAACATATTACCTCCACAACCCATATAAAAACTACAAACAGGTATCTGCCTCTATCTCTGAAATCAAACAAAGGGGCAGAGGACACTGCAGAACAGGACACTGCAGCACAGGAGCCAGCACAATAAAACTCGCCCAAATCAGGAACCAAAACAAAAAAAGCAAAAAGGAAATCCAAAAAACTTCTGATCATTGCAGACTCCATGATTCGGGGAGTTGATACCTATCTCCAGCCAGGTGTAATGGTCAGATGTCTCCCAGGTACATCAACGTGGAGAGACACTGACCGCATTGCTAAAATTGTTCAGGAAGCAGAAGAAAACATTGACGTCCTGGTACACATAGGGACTAATGATCTTGCCAGCCGGTCAGTTGTGGAGACCAAGGAACAGTTGACCAGGCTGGGTGACAAACTATCATCCACTTCATCCGGCATCTCCTTCTCTGAGATCCTGCCAGTCTGGGAGAGAGGGGCAGATGGACGGAAGGTCAGAGAAGGGGAGATAGGGGAGCTAAACATGTGGCTCAAGGGCTGGTGCCAGGAAAAAAGACACAGATTTGTAGGGAACTGGCAACAGTTTTGGGAGCGAAAGTTCTTTAAATTTGATGGACTGTATCTGATTAAGGAGGGAGTCAGTGCATTGGTGCAGAAGTTTGACGTCTTTGCAAAATATTTAAACTAGCAAATGGGGAGAGGGGTGCAGCACCCCATATGTCGAATGGGAAGAACACCCCTTCCCCCCTCAGCTAGTGGTCAAACAGGAGTTCAGCATGTTTGCAGTTCATTTACATCACCAGGTAAGGAAAAGGTCCAGCTCCCCATATGACACACAGGAAATGCCAGACCACACAACAACTAACACACGAAATGTGGCCAATGGAAAATCATGTACAGAAATGCTAGCGGCCTGAAACAAGATCCCAGACCTGCAGGCAATAATGACAGAGGCTAAACTGGACATAGTAGCAATTAGCGAGCGTGGTTTACCAGTAACCACACTTGGAAGACTTCAGTACCTGGCTATGTACTGTTCAGAAGAGACCGAGGTGCAAAAAGGCGGGGGTGGGGGATGGGGTGGCCCTGTATGTCAATGAAAATATCAAAGCTACAGAAATTCAGAATACACATAAGGAGCCAGAAGAACTGTGGGTCACCCTGGAAACAGGAAATGGGACAGCCATAACAACTGTGATTGTCTACAGGCCCCTCAGACCAGGGGGAGGACATAGACACTTTACTGTTAGAAGATATACAAAACATGACAACTGAAGGGGAGGTTCTGATAATGGGAGACTTCAACATGCCAGATACAGATTGGTCAATACCTGCAGGAACATCTGCCAGAACTAGGCACATGGTGGATTCCCCGTAGGAGGAGGGCCTCAAACAACTGGTACAACAACCCACAAGAGATAGGGCTATCCTAGATCTAGTACTGACTAACAGGAAGGGATTACAGATCTCCAGGTAGAAGGGGGCATGTGAGGAGGAGGACCATGTAAAATCATCTATCCTAAATAGATACTTCTGCTCAGTATTTACTGAAGAGAAGGTAGGGCAGGGCTCACAGCTCAGCACCATGGACACAGGGGGGAGGGAGGTGAGCACTAGTCCCTTCACAAAAGAAAGGGTCCTACAAGAGCTCGATAAGCTCAGGGTGGACAAGGCAATGGGACCTGATGGCATACATCCCAGGGTACTAAAGGAGCTAAGGGTGGAACTAGCAGAGCCATTATCAGAACTGTTTAGTAAGTCTCTGAGCACAGGAGAGGTCCCAGAAGACTGGAGAAGAGCTCATGTGATCCTGCTCCACAAGAGTGGTAGCAAGGAGGAGGCAGGGAACTACAGACCAGCCAGTCTTACCTCAGTACTGGGCAAGATTATGGAGGCACTCCATAAGGAAAGGATAGTGCAACACCTGGAATCCATAGGAGCACAGTATACAAAACAGCATAGGTTTACAAAAGAAGGTCCTGTCAAACTAATCTCATAGATTTCTTTGACTGGGTAACAAGAGTGGTGGACCAAAGGGGAGCAGTTGATGTTGCCTACCTTGACTTCAGCAAAGCTTTCAATACTGTTCCACATAGAAGACTGATTAATAAGTTGGGTTGGCTCGGGGTGGGTCAGAAGTTTATTTATTTATTATTTATTTATTGAATTTTGATGACCGGGTAGGCCTGCTGGGGCCCGGAGGTCCCTTTTTCAGGGGCGACAAGTTGGTCAACTGGATGGCAAACTGGGTGACAAGCAGAAAACAGAGAGTGGTGGTTAACGGTATACAGTCAGAAGAGATGCAAGTCACAAGTGGGGTACCTCAGGGATTAGTCCTGGGGCCAGTCCTCTTCAATATCTTCATCAGTGACATTACAGATGGACTGGAGGGTAAGGTTTGTCTGTTTGCAGATGACACCAAGATCTGCAACAGAGTAGATGATCCAGATGGGGTAGGCAGAATGAGAAGAGATCTGGATAAACTAGCAAAAGGGTCGTAAGAGTGACAACTGGGGTTTAATGCAAAGAAGTGCAAAATCATGCACATAGGGAAGAGAAACCCTGAAGCCACCTATAGCCTGGGAGGGGAGTTGCTGGTAGTCACAAAAGAAGAAAGAGACTTGGGCATCATCATCACCGATGACCTGAAATCATCCAAGCAGACCTCTAAAGCAGTACGTAAGGCTAGGGGGATGTTATGGTGTATTAGTAGGGGTATCACAAGTCAGAAGAGGGAGGTAATAATGCCTCTTTACAAGACACTGGTTAGGCCCCATCTGGAGTACTGCGTTGCAGTACTGGAAGCCACATCTTCTCAGGATATTAACCAAATTGAGGCAGTCCTGAGAAGGGCAACCAAAATGGTGCAGGAACTGCATCAGAAAACATATGAGGACAGATTAACAGAGCTCAATATGTATACCCTAGGGCAAAGGAGGGAGAGAGGTGATATGATCGAAATATTCAAACACCTTAAGGGCATTAACAAGGTGAAAGATTCTAACATGTTTCAATATAAGAAAAATAGCAGGACAAGAGGACACAGCATGCGATTAGAAGGAGGCTGATTAAGGGGTAATGTGAGGAAGTTCTTTTTCACAGAAAGGGTGGTGGATGCATGGAATGGCCTACCTCAGGAAGTGATGGATATGAATACAGTGCAGGGCTTGAAACAGGCATGGGATAGGCATAAGGGAGCAATACAGATGAATATGAATAGATAGGCCATTGACAGAGCAAAGGCAGATGGCACATTTATAAAGTAGAAAAAGAAATGGGCAGACTGGATGGGCCTTGCAGTCCTTATCTGCCGTCAACTTCTATGTTTCTATGTTGTTTTCAAGTCGGAGCTTGTAATGTGAGAAGATGCACTCTTCTGTTGAATACTGCACCTTAATAGTGAGAGATTTGTTCTTCTGGTCACGCCTGCACTTTGAATGTCTGTGCCTGAGAGACTGTTTCCTCTCAATTTTTGGTGGGAAGCCCAAAGACTGTGTTTTAGTCAAGAAAACCACTGCTGCTCACTGGCAGTGTGGTTGAAGACATCTGAATCCTGCTGGGATCATGATCTCAGTCCCATCCAGCAGAAGACAGTCTGGGGAATCAGCCAGGTAGTATCACTGCTAGGCATTACCCACCCCCTTAGGATTGGATGCTTGGACGTGTGGGGTTCTGGTCCCCTGACTGCTGTCATCACTGGTAAAGAAGATGACAAGCTACACTAGGAACTGAGAGGGTCCAGCCTGCTAAAGCTGCAAGAGCCTGCTGCAGAGGAAAAGTTTCAAGTTGTAAGAGCCTGTTGCTCATCTCAGCCTGTCACGCTTTCTGTTGAGTCCAAGCACCCCAGATCTACAATCAACCAGGTTGATAACCTTTCTTGATAGCAATGGTCTGCAGGATGAGAGACAGCATGGGTTTGTCACGGGTAGATCTTGCCAAACTAACCTGATCGACTTCTTTGACTATGTTACTAAGGCGGTTGATGAAGGCCATGCTGTGGATGTTCTGTATCTGGACTTCAGCAAGGCTTTCAACTTGGTTCCACACAGGAGGTTAGTGAGCAAGCTGAGGGACATGGGGGCGGGGGATAAACTGGTGGGGTGAGTTGAGAGCTGGCTGCAGGGCAGACAACAGAGGGTAGTGATAAGGGGGAGACATCCAAGCCAAGGCAAGTAACGAGTGGGGTACCACTGGGTTCTGTGCTGGGCCCTGTTTTGTTCAATGTCTTCATTGGAGACATTGCAGAGGGGACCAAGAGTAAGATCAGCCTGTTTGCGGATGACACTGAGATTTGTGCAAAAGTGGACAATATGGAAGAGAGGCAGGCACTCAGAGAGGATCTAGTTAAACTCGAACACTGGTGTAGGGAGTGGCAGTTGGGGTTTAACGTTAAGAAGTGCAAGGTCATGCACCTTGGAGCCAAACATCCCAGGAACAGCTACTGGCTGTGGGGACTGCAGGTAACAGCTTCAGAGGAGGAAAGAGACCTGGGGGGTAATAGTCACAGGGGACATGAAGGTATCAGCACAGTGTAGGAGGGTGGCAGCATGGGCAACTAGGATGCTGGGGTACATTGCCAGAGGGATCACCTCTCGAAAGGGGGAGGTCATCCTGCCATTGTATAGATCACTGGTAAGGCCACACTTGGAGTACTGTGTACAGTACTGGTGCCCACATCTCAAAAAGGATGTGAAATTACTGGAGGGGGTGCAGCGTAGGGCTACAAAAATGATCATTGGACTAGGGGAGTTGCCATACGAGGAAAGGTTAAAGGAGCTCAACATGTACTTGCTGGAAGACAGAAGGGTAAGAGAAGACATGACAGAGACCTTTAAGTACCTGAAAGGCATAAACAAAGTCAGGGAGGGAGGACTGTTCCACTTAAAGGGAGGAAGGGTCACCAGGGGGCACAGTCTGAAGTTGGAAGGGAGAAGGTTTAGGAGGGAGATGAGGAGGCACTACTCACAGACAGCGTGGTGGTGGGTTGGAATGCACTGCCAGATGAGTTAATTGCTCAAAGGACAGTGGATAGCTTTAAGCGGAGTTGGAATACAGTCAAGGGCAGGGTTAGTACAGACAAGAACATTAAGGGGGGAAGGACCGGAAAAGAGGAGGAAGGCAGGGGTTTGGGTGGGGGTGGGGCAGCTGTAGTGATATGCAACTAAGAGCTGCATAATCAGGCAGATTTGATAGACCTGTGGGCTGTTTTCTGCCAGTAATTTTGTATGTTCGCAATCTGAATGCCACCTAGGACTGGTTCTCCAAAATCGTGAGTAAGCGAGGCTTGCCCTGCATCTGGGGATTATACATAGTTCTACCACGGTTTGGTTTGGTCATCGAGCCAGAATTACAGTGGTTCCATTTAAAAGCCATTTTCGCAATTGCATAGCCTGTGGGGTTGTGGGTTTGCAATCTCTTTTAAAAGTGCACTAATGCCGGCCAAGCAGCTGCATCATATAGGCCTGCAACTAGACCCTGGGTACCCAGATAGGACTTGTAGGGGTTACACTGGTACCAGTTGGGGAGTTGGGAAATGTGTTATAACCTGTGGGCTAACATCTGTTTAAAGTAAAATGCTGGTGGGAGGCAGACACTGTGAAAGTTTATTTTATCAGCAAAGTGATTTATGTTTGCTAAATGCCAAATGCTAAAACTGTTGTTCAGCCTTACTCCATTTCACCTATCCTTACCCTCCCCCATGTATATAAATAGTTTATTACTTTTTTACAAATATCTCAGGAGCATATTATTAATGAGCATATAATTAGTGTATGTTCATAGTTACATGTTATTGAAAATGTGGCTTTTTGATTTCAGGTATTCCATGTGTGGGGTGACTGTGAGGGGAGGTGGGTAGAAACAGCATCGCAGGGAGTTGTACTGCTAAAAACTATCTGAACCACTTTATATTTTACTGTAGGTGGAGGCACCATGCTACTTTGTTCTATCTTGGGAAAGAACCTCCATAACAGCAAAATGGGAACCCAGGCCCCTCAATCTTGCCTGGCCAATAGGGCCCTTTATAGGCACAACGCCAGGGCTAAATTTATAAAACAGAGCTGTTTAAAACTAAAAGTGTTACTGGAGAATCAGTCAGCATAATTTAAAATGTAAAAAATGTGTGACTTGTGTTTAAAGGCACTGCCAAGTCATTTTAAGTTAGATTAAAACCAAACTTGGCAGATTTTTTTTTTTTTTATCCTTCTCTTTATTTGCCTTACTCGCACCGTCCTCCACTCAATCAGAGCCCTTCAAGCCTTCACAGCATCCCTTGGTGCCCTCAGGAGTCTTCTTCCAGAGTGTCTATCTGCTTAGAGATCCCTAGGTACCCCAGTATACCCCCGGGCGGTGCGAATAAAGCACACCCCTTACTTCCCCCAAACAACGGTGAAGCAGGCGGAACACAGCAGAGTCTGCCCCGGTTACTGCTGGTAACGTAGTCCGGCATTGGTGGGGTCATCACCTAGGAGTGACAGGCTCCATTTTCCTCTTTTTTCTGGTGAGCTCATACCCTGCAGCCGCCGGCATGTTGGGAGAGCCAGTTGGGAGGCATGTCTCAAGACGCAACTCCTCCCAGGGCTCTCGGCTGATGCTGCCCCTCCCATTGTGTGTCCCGACTTGCACTGCCAATCCTGGGTTCACCCAGGAGATGGCGGTGTAGCTGAAGGGAAGACACACAACCCTCCCACGAGAGGGAGAGCTGCCACTGGGCGCTCAATCCCTGTCTCCCTGCCGACCCCCGGCGGCCCGAGTCAGTGCAACCCGGGTCACCAGTGCAGATCGAGGTGTAGCGTCCAGCGCCTCAACCCTCAGTGCCACCAGGCCAGCTCATACTTGGCAGATTTATAGATTAAAAGGTGGATTATCAGGTACAAGTAGTTTCATCTGATTAAAAGTTTAGAAAGGAAGGGTCACTGACCTGTTAAAGTAGAGTAGTGTGAGCAGGCTTGGTGGCCCTGAGGGTTGAAGTGCTGGACGCCACCCCTTACGCCACACTTGCAACCCGGGTTCATGAATGAGCTCAGGTTGGCAGGGGTCAGTAGGGTTAGGAGAGGACTGAGCATCTGGAGGACTGCTCTCTTCTCCTGGGAGTGGGTGGGTGCACTCACCACAGTACTAGCGGCTCCCAGTAGAGACCAAGGGCAGCACAACTTGTGTCACGCTCTTCTGGGGATGGGGGTGTTGGCGGATGCCTTATGCATGGGTGTGGGAATGTACCCATTGCTTGCAGGGCATCATTGCACGTCCGCACCACCGGGGGCAACCGAAAAGTGGAAACATCCTGGCACCCAGACTGGCAGAGGTAGGCCCAGTGGACTGCCCCCATGCCCACTGACAGGTCCATCCTGGCTGGTCACTGTATCTCTCCTCCACTTCCCAGCTGCCCTTCTAGATTGTAGACAGAGCACCGTAGGAGTATGGCAGTCCCACCCTGGGGGGCGGCTCAGAGCTGGGGGGCTGGGTAGTCGGAGGAGCTGGAGGGGAGTTCCTGGGAAACAGAAGACCACACCCAGAAGGACCTCAGGCAGGGCGGGATAAGGCAGCTCCAAGTGACCTCACCAGAGAGAGGTCTAAGGGGCCAGAGTGGGAGGATAAAGTTTAAAAAAAAAAAAGTGGAGTAGTGTGGGAGGAGAAGCTGTAGCCTATTAGCCATGCTGGCAGGCAAGGAGGTTAAAAGAGGAGCCAGGAGAAGGTGTGTGCTGTTGGGTAGGAGTGGTTACTGGAGCCCTTGTGACAGCCCCTGGAAGAAGCTGCAGACCTCAAATGAAATATTTAATTTGCCTTAGCTCCAGACAAAAGGGAAAGAGTTTATTTAGAAGGAAATGGCTTAACTTAAGTGGTAATTTTATCCTTGTTTAGTGTGAGAGTTAAACAGTAAGTTGCCAATTCCTACAGGGTGGAAAACTTTAGGTTTAAGCAACTTAATGATCACTTAATCCAATTTATTAATAAAAAATACTGGAGAAAGTGTGTGTGTTTGGGGGGGGGGGGTCAGTCCGAGAAGAGGCTGTCGGGGATGAGCAGGAGTATAAAGTATACATTTTAAAACAAAAATAATGGAGAAAGCCAAAAGTATGAGCTTTCTTTAGGAGAAGGTGTGAAGGAGATTACATTTTATTTTTAGGTAATTTTATTGTGTTTAATATGATGTAATATATGGATTTGGAAAATAATACTATTGAAATCGATGCAAAAAATTCCTGGTAATCTATCTCACAGGACTCAATAATACCACACTTCACTCTCAATAATACTATCGTTCCAACTAACGATAGTATTATCACTGAAACATCACAGCGCAAGCGCACCCTTCAACCTCGCGCCCACCACGAGCCACTTAAGCAGCTAACAACTGTAACAGTTTAAAAAGGTCATTCGCGGAAAGTAATGCTCGCTAACTGTCTCACAAAAATCTCAATCTACATCGCAAACATGGCACTATCAAAGGTACAAACTATAACAGAAAGCAGACTTCAATTCATCTGTGAACAAGAAAATCAAAATACTTTAAAAAAACAGCCTTCGATTTAAACTCCTCAACAACTACCTAATGAGCATAGGTGAGTCACGCTGTATCGAAAATATTAAAAGCGGAGCAATTGGACACCTACCTACGGACTTCATATTTCAACTAAAAAGCAGGATGGTACAGAATACTGAACCCAGCACAATCAGAGGAATTCTCGGCAGCATAGACCGCTATTTAATTAAAAAAACTACCCAGACTCTATATTCCAAACTGCAAGTGTCACTTTCAAACAGACCCACAACACACTGATAGCTAAGCAAAAGTACCTCAAAAACTGGGCATGGGTAATCGACCTAAGCAAAGCGCAGCACTAACGAAACTGAAATAAATCAACTGTACACCACAGGCACCTCAGTCTCAACACACCCACTGCTCTATTACATCTATTATTTTCAACATAGGACTCCACTTTGCATTGCGAACAAGCGAACAGTACCAACTCGCTGGAGTGACATTGTGGCAGAGCATGAACACGGAAGGCAAGAATATTTACAATATCATGAGCGAGCCACAAAAACAAGAACAGGAGTAAATATCCGCGATGTCAGACCAGTGGCTCCCAGACTCTACCAAAATACACAGTATCCAGAAGAGGCGTTGTAGCTGCCTACCACATATATGCTTCCAAGAGGCCCCATCCATGAACAAACCAGAAGCCCCTTTACCTTGCTCCAAATTTGAAGCTCAAACCCTCAAGCCACTGGTACAGAGCAATGACTATAGGAGAGAACAAGATGCGGTATAATGAAGCTTCTTCAACAAACAACAGGTCTTCCCACATAAAAGAATTACAAACCATTCCACAAGGAAAACAGCAATACAGATGCTGATAGATTCAACATACCACCCACTGATGTTGCTCAGCTGTCTGGACATAAAAACATTCAGAGTATTAATAATTACTCTACCTTGTCTGAATCAAAACAAAGAAAATTTGCTCAATCCTATCATTCGAGCAGCCTTCCACCTCGATCCCATACAAGCTGCATCTCAAAATCCACTACTGATGCACACACTGTCCACAGCGAAATGACAGCAGCTCAGACCCTCACCAATAAAAGTGCTCAATTTTCAGGACGTCCGGCAATATTTTTGCCCACTCCTACTTTTCGGAAGCGTTGCCATCAACATACAAAAGTCTCGAAACAGAAAAAGAAGATCGTAATGTACTCAGACTCAGAGTCTGAGTAACAACACCATAATTTCGTTTTTCCGCAATCATTGGCTATTTTAAAAAAAGTAGCACCTCAGTTCATCGTTTTCTTTGCCACAATCATTGGCTATAAAAAAAAAAAGCATGCATTTAAAGTTTTACAAGGAACTTTTACAAGTTGACAAATTCTTGGCAAATTCTTCAATCAACTTCAGGATTCAGCTTTCAAGCCATAAGAGGTAAGAACTGTAATCCATATATTACAAAAATAACAGATGGGTTTAGTGTGTGTGCAAGCTGTAATTTCATCTCGAGTTTCTGGGGACATAGAAACCTCTCGAGCTTCGCTCTCGAGGTTATCTATGTCCCCAGAAACTCTCGATGAAATTACAGCCTTGTAATACACACTAACCCATCAATTATTCTATTTGTACAATGATAATGAATCCAAGTTAACGAAGCAGACGGGTTCAGAATTTTCAGAAAGGCAGTTGAGAATTCAAACTTGGGATTCTATTGTGACTCATCCTGCTGCTGGATTCCAATGTAGAATTGAAGCCGATTGGTGCCAAGGATTGGAACAGGGTCCTGTCCACTCAGTGACCAGGAATCCAGATTTAGGAGTAAAGGAATGTTCAGAAGATATAAAAGGAGCTGCACAGCTCACTTTCAGGGAGATCAAGCAGGGAGACTGACCTGAAAGGACCAGACCCGTCCAGAGAGAGTTCAGCCTATCAAGGACTACCTGTAGTTAGGGCCTGGAGGCCTAGCCCTCAGTTAAGTATTGTAGACTATAGGGGATTGCTTGCATCCCAGTGTTAGAGATAGTAGGGCAGTAAAGTGGGAGCAGGAACAGAATAGATTAGCCTGCTACTTGGAGTAAATATTTTTGTCAAGTGTCTTCAGCTGCATCCAGCACGTTTGCATCTGCTTCAAGCAACCAGGTCATCCTAGAGGATCAACAGCATCAGATCCACTGCCATCCCCAGATGGTCTGAGTTGCCAACACTTTCCAACAATGTAAGAAGAATGGTACAGTCATTTTAATTTCTTTGTTGGACTAGTCCAGGAGGGACACTCATCTGCCATACTGAATTCTGGAATACCTATTGCTTCAAGGACTACTGTCCAGTAATTGAAGGACAGAATTCAGAGACTGAGGGAGGAAAATATATTGTGAATGTCATAAGGTAGTTGTTACATACTGAAAAGGAATGCTATTGTGAAATGCTTAGAGTATAAGTGAACAAGAATGTATAAGCAATATCAAGTTAAATATGTCTGTGTTGGATACCAGGAAGGGTATCTAGTGATAAGGGGTGGGTGGGCTGACTGAAGTGGGTATAGGCCTAGTAGCCACTGCACGCACTTAAGGCAAATAAACTGAATGTGCTGCAACTGAGGTCCGAGGGGTGGCCTAGTGCTGGGTTGGTATTAAAGTAACTGGAGGGCTGGTGCGTGGTGGAATAGCCTACAGTCTCTAGGGGTAGTAGGTACAGACCTGTGGGCAGTGTTGGGTAAGTTGGGCTGTGGACATGGCCTACCTAGATTTTAGCAAGGCATTTGACACAGTCATAGAAACATAGACTTTGACAGCAGATAAGGAATGCTTGGCCCACCTAGTCTGCCCATTTCCCTACCTACAGGATAAGCTGCAGATCCTATTTAACCAACAGCCTATTTCTTCCTACCCCCACAAAAATTGCCTTACGTCTGTCCCATGCATTCTTAAATTCTCCCACAGTTTTAGACCCCACAACCTCCTCAGGAAGGCTGTTCCATGCATCTACCACCCTCTCTGTGAAAAAAATACTTCCTCACATTGCCCCTGAGCCGTCCCCCACCCTCTATCTTCAAATTGTGTCCCCTTATTCTTGCACATCTCTTTTTCTGAAAGATGCTACCCTCTTGGACTTTGTTGATTCCACTGAGGTACTTAAAAGTTTCTATCATGTCCCCCCTCTTTCTCCTTCCCTCAAAGGTATACATATTAAGCTCCTTTAGTCTCTCCTCGTATGACTTCTCTTGCAGACCCTGCACCATTTTAGTTGCCCTCCTCTGGACTGTCTCCATCCTGTCTATGTCCTTGCGGAGATGGGGTCTCCAGAACTGGATGTAGTACTCCAGATGGGGTCTCACCAACTGTCTTTGCAGAGGGATAACAACTTCCTGTTTTCTACTGGTGATGCCTCTCCCTATACATAGCAGTATCCCTCTAGCACTCCCTACTGCCTTCTCACATTGCTTGCTAACCTTAAGGTCATTTGATATGATTACCCCCAGGTCCCTTTCCATTTTTGCTGTTGTTACTACCCCCCCCCCCATTGTGTAATCTTCCCCTGGGTTTTTGTTTCTCAGGTGCATTATTTTGCACTTCTTTGCATTGATACCAAGCTGCCATACTTCTGACCATTCCTCCAACCTTGCCAAGTCCCTTCTCATCCTTTCCACATTTCCTTGTATATCAACCCTGTTGCAGATCTTTGTGTCATCTGCAGAGAGGCATACTTTTCCTTCCAGTCCCTCTGCAATGTCACTTATAAAGACATTAAAAAGGACTGGACCCAGTACTGAACCCTGCGGTACCCCACTAGTAACCCCTTTTTCTTCAGAGTGGACTCTATTTACCCAAAAGATTAATATACAAGTTAGCCAGCCTTGGAGTGCGTCCCAAGGTGGTAGCCTGGGTAAAAAACTGGCTGGACAACAGGATACAGATGATAATAGTGAACGGAGGAGGTAGTGGAGTCAAAACAGTAGAGGAATTCAAAAATGCATGGGACAGACATAAGGCAATTCTAGTGGGGGGTAGGAGGAAGTAGGCTGTTGGTTAATTAGGATCTGCAGCCTATGCATTAGGTAGAGAATGGGCAGACTAGGTGGGCCAAGCGGTCCTTGTCTGCCGTCAGATTCTATGTTTCTATTACTTTCTATTACTTTTGGAAACTTGTTCCAGAAAAGGCTGTGCAGCCACTAGCAAGGGTGGATAAGTACTGGAAAAAGTAATACACCTTACAGTTACAATTACTTATGTCTTTATATAAAATAAATATGTAACTGTAACTGATTACATTAATTTGAAAGTAACTAGTAACTAACCTATTACTTTCAAAACATGTCATCTGTTAGTTATTTATTATTTTTGTATTGTTTTTGTTTAAAAAGAAATAAGTAACTATAAATGTAAGGTGTATTACTTTTTCTAGTACTTCTCTATCCTTGCTAGTGACTGCACAGAGCTTCCTGGAACAGGTTTCCAAACATAATAGAAAGTAATAGAAAAAGTAACTTACCCAACACTGCCTGTGGAATATAAAGTGAGAGTGTATTAAGGTAGAGCTACTGCTCTGCAGTGATCCCCCTCCATCCCCCAACTAGCTTCAGGACTTCCTTGCTTGTTCTCCCTTTGTTTAATTTAAATTTCAACCCCTCCCATCCTGTTCATTCTCCCTTTTGTTTTACTGATTCCCTTCCCTTCCAAGCCTGTTATTTAATTTTGTCCTCACCCCTTCTTTCCTCAGGGGATTGATGTGCCCTTGTTTCGAGCTACTCCTCTCAAGCAAACTGCTACTGTGGTTTGCTTTGAAAACATGCCTAAGGTGAATCCACCCGAACCTCCCACTACAAGCAAGGTATGGGTTGGAACGTTTTGAATTTTGGCACCTACTGCAGGAGACATCTCACTTGCTCCTGTCTGCCAGGAGAGTTGTCCCTTGCACTAAGTGCACTCACTGTGCACTCCTTGCACTCACTGATCTATTGTTAGTACTGTCAGTCTGTATTCTTATCTCTGTGACGTGGATCCTTTATAAATGAGTCTATGACTCAAGGGTGTTTCCGAATTCCAAATAAATAAATAAAAAATAAGTGCAGCAAGCCAGAGATCATCTAAGAACTGCTGCCAAGAAATTGATGCCAGGACTGCTCTCTCTGCTTGAATTTTTGTTTTTCAGTTTCCCATTAGCAGATTATACAGATCTGCCACTAGAGGGACCTTGTTCCTTCATTTAAAGGAGGTCTGCTCTCTTAAAGTCACAGCAACTTTACTAGCTACATGCCTTCTAAAGTTATAGCAACAATACTGGCCGTCTGCCTTCTAAAGTGCCCCGGCTGTTAGAGCTGTTGTAAGTTTGTGGGCAGGGATCTTGTGGCAGCTAACCTGCTGATCACTTAAGGTCTCCTCCACTAAGGCTCCTTGCAACTTTGCCACGTATTTTACAGGCCCAGCATTGCTTGATTTTAACTTGCCGCTAGTATACAGTTTTAGTCCTCCACTTCCCTCTTCCCTGTGTTTCGTGGCCTACCATTCTTTGGTGCCCTTCTCTGCTGTCTCTCTATACTGCTCCTCAGTGTAGTTATGATGGCCCGGGTTACTTACATTCCATGCACATTTGCGATTGTCCTCATCCAGCTAGTGGGTCAGAACTCGCTGCTGGGTGGGCCAGTGGAACCTGGACATAGTGCCCCCTTCCTCTTCCCAGATCAGCCACATCATGGCACCAGTGCATACATACACTGGGCTGTACAGGTGACCTCCCATCCACCTCATGAGGTCTTGTTCTCGATCAGCAACACCCTTGTACTGGCACAGCTGGCTGCTCCTCTTAGCAGGTGAAGGATGAACCCTTCTATGTATAGCCTGGAAAGCAAAAGGAATAAGGCAAAACTGTCATCACGCTCAGCGGCTAGGATTTCCCTCCTCCTACTGCTGATACTCTCCGGGGACGTCCATCCTAACCCTGAGCCTCCTGCTGCCAACCCCCTCAAGGGTAAGAGATCAGCTGCAGCATAAAAATAGTTGCTATGAATAGCTGCATCTTACTCCAAAGATGACACAGTTTCACACCTGGACCCAGTTACACAACCCCGATGTCATCTGCTTGACTGAGTCCTGGCTTAAACCATCAGTTAAGGATAACTCTATTGTGCTACAGGGGTTCGAAACTTTTAGGCTCGACAGACCTGGGAAACATGGCGGGGATGCCTTATTTATGCTAAGGAAGGACTGAAAGGGAGCATGTTGCCGATTTCTGAGATTACCAGTGAGTATGAAATACTTGCTGTGAAACTACTCTTAGGAAGGCAGAACAAGGCACTTACCATTGCCTCTGTGTATCTGCCACTGAGCAAGGCTAAGCTGGGTCTCCATTCTGTCCTGGAGGCTATCTTCAAGTTAAACAAGAACTCTGAGCTCGTTATCACAGGGGACTTTAACCTAAACTGGACCTGTAATGAGACTGACCCCCATAAGGACCAGGTTGACCAATCTGTATCTCACGCAGATGGTCACTGAGCTTACCAGACTCAATTGTGACACCAGCAGGGGCTCTCTGCTAGATTAGATACTTACCAGCTGCCCCTCTGGGGTAAAAAATGTCTCTGTGCTACCTGATTGTCTCAGCGATCACTTGCCTGTTGCCTGCACTTGGGTTAATAAGGGAAAAAAAAGATCCCCCATCTTCCTACTTAGTCGGGTCATCAAATGAGGTGCCACATCAGCTTTTAAAACTGCCTTGGCCAGTGTTGACTGGTCTCCCCTTGATAGCTTCCCTGACATTGATCAGGCACTGCAATTTTTCTCGAATACATTTAATGGTATTTGTGTTATCTTTGCCCCTCTGAGGAAAAGAAAGATCAGGGTTACCAAAACCGGTTGGATCACCTGTGACCTTCTGAACCAGATGTGGGAGTGGGACAATCTATGGAGTTTGGCCAGAAACTCTGGTAACCCTGCAGACCTTCAAAAGTACTGGGCTGCGAGGAACAAATGCACCAAACTCACAAGGTTAGCCAAAGCGAAATTTTATAAAGAGAAACTTAAGAATAGCTGGGGCAATGTTAAATGCTTCTGGGATAATATTAAAGACCTGCTTGGCAAGGAGGACCGAAGGTACCCAACTATGCTTAGCATGAATGGCTCCCCTACCCTTGATCCACTCTCAGTTGCTGAATCCTTTAACCTGGCATTTTCTGACCTCAGCTCCATACTCCCTCCTGACTATCTCAACTCTCTGGGACCTCCCCAGCTAAGACCTCATGTCAACCCCTCCTACCCAAACTTCTATTTTAAGCATGTCACGACTAAGGAAGCCAGAACCTATATAAATAAGGTGCTCGGAAAAACTAGGCTTGGTAGTGACACAATCGATATGAAGGTGGCAGTTGCACTACTTGAGCTCGTGGTTCCAATAACTAAACTCTTTAATAAATTGCTCACTCTTGCAAAGTTATCAGCTGTTTGGAAGTTGGCACTTGTCACTCCTGTGCTAAAAAGTGGGGAAGAGCCATCACATCCAACTACAGGCCAATCTCAATCCTCTCCCCCTCTCTAAGGTGCTTCAGAGGATTGTGGCTGACCAGCTATCTCAGTACCTCTTGAAGTATGGTCTCCAGTGCCCACAGCAGCACGGTTTCCGTAAGTGCCACAGCACTGGCGACAGACCTAGTAGAATTCATGGACTTTATCCACAAGGCCCTGGATGGTGGTAATTTAGTGGGGTGTATTTTCATAGATCTCACTAAAGCCTTTGACACTATCAACCACCCCATCTTGCTGGATCAGCTTCTTAATAAATGTATTGCCCTCGAAGCTGTCCTCTGGTTTAAGGACTATCTATCCAGCAAAGTCCAGAGAGTAAAAATCGGGACACCAATTTCTTCCTCTAGGAAATTTAAGCTCTGGGTCCCACAAGGGTCCATATTAGGCCCTCTCCTTTTCAATCTGTTTATTAACTGTTTCCCTGAAGCTCGCAATAGCAAAGTCATCCTTTACACCGATGATGCGGTTATCCTTCTGCAGGATGAGCTACAGTGCTCCTTCCATCGCCTGGAGGACTGGTTCAGCTCCCAGAAACTGTTACTTAATTACAAAAAGACAAAGACGATGCTGTTATCCAGTCGTCAGCTAAAGAAATTCATCCTGCCCTTGACTATCACCAATAAAATGGGTGACACGCTAGAGCAGGTTCAATCATTCAAGTACCTTGGGGTCATCACTGATGACACCCTCTCCTTTGTGCAGCATATTGACTTGGTCATAAAGGTGGTTCACACTAAGCTGGGGGTCCTCTATAGGCTCAGGCATCATCTCACACCTGCTGCTCTACTACTCTCTGTTTCCTCCTCTATCCTGTCAGTTATAGACTACAGCCATGTAGTGTATGGAACGGCCTTGGACACAGAGCTCAAACATGTCACAGCCCTCAATAAGGCCTGTAGGCTGACCTTGGAGCAGACTGACTCACCCACTCCTGCTCCCTTTACAAGCAAACCAACTGGCTCACGTTCACCGATAGGATTAAATTCCAGACATGCCTGTTTGGCAAGAAATCACTAATCAGAAAAGTTCCTCCATGTCTCAGCGGATTGCTCTGTACCTCTTCTTCAGGATACTAGACCATAGGAAACATCTCTTGGACAGTGGTCCTTTGCCTACAGGGCTCCTGTGTGGCCAAATGAGATCCTTGCTCACCTATTATTTACTGACAGCCTCCCCACATTTAAGTCGGAGTTGAAACGGCACCTTAATGCATCTACTGTTGTTGCCGATAGATGGTGTACTACCAGTCCCTCTCTAACCATCTCATAATATGTATGAGTGTTAATACCCCAGCCCCCTCCCTCCCTCACCTGCCCCACATCAAAATTGTCATAACTGGCCTTAGCAGTGGGAAGATTTTCCTCCCTTCCCCTCCACACTAACTGCCCCTGCAAGTAGGTGGGCCTGGCTTTGAACTCTCCTCTACAGAGCAGGTATGCACTCTGCTCTGTTTTAGCACTTACTGTCCTACTGGAGGACATGCCTGGTACTAGCTGACTCCCCCCACCTGATTGCCATCCCCCCCCCCAAGTCGGCTATTTTCAGTCCCCATCCCTGTTACCAGGACAAAGCCTGTACTATGGGCTGCTGAGGTCCTTGTCTCTGTTTTCCCCTGTAATCTCATAGTCGTACTCTGTTTAAGGTTTTTGGCAGTAGTTTCAGTAGCTGGTTACTTGTTATTCTGACTAGTGGACCTGTTCAATACCTCCCTGGACACAAGTTGCATACCACAGGATTGGAGGATGGCTCACATGGTGCCCCTCCACAACAGTGGCCCAAAGGATGAACTAGGCAATTACAGACATATAAGCCTCACATCCATTGTAGGAAAACTTACGGAAGCAATCCTGAAAGAGAGACTGGTGACCTTTTTGGAAGAAAATGGACTTCAGGACAGTCAGCAGCATGAATTCATCTCTGGAAGATCCTGCCAGACCAACCTAACTGAATATTATGACTGGGAAATGAGGGGACTGGATAAAGGCCATGCAGTGGATGTGCTGTATTTAGACTTCAGCAGTGCCTCATGGGGGGTAAGTTGCAATATGTGGGGGCAGGGACAAAGATGGTAAACTGGACTGTGAACTGGTTGAAGGGGAGGCAGCAACAATTGGTGGTGGAAGGGGCACTCTTCCCCAACAGCAGTGACAAGCAGGGTGCCGTAGGGCTCAGTTCTGGGTCCGGTGTTGTTTGGATTAGTCATATCAGATATCTCACATGGTGTTAGGAGCAAGATCAGTCTGTTTACATAGAAACATAGAAACATAGAATTTGACGGCAGATAAGGACCGCTTGACCCACCCCGTCTGCTCATTTCCCTACCTAATGGATAAGCTGCAGATCCTAGTTAACCAGCAGCCTACTTCTTTCTACCCCCACTCCCTAGAATTGCCTTATGGCTGTCCCATGCATGCTTGAATTCAACCACTGTTTTTGACTCCACAACCTTCTCTGGAAGGCCGTTCCATGCATCCACCACCTCTCTGTGAAAAATACTTCCTTACATTACCTCTGAGCTGCCCCATCTATCTTCAAATTGTGCCCCCTTGTTCTTGCACACCTCTTTTTTTGAAAGATGCTACCCTCTTGGACTTTGTTGATTCCCTTGAGGTACTTGTGTAACCCCCAGGAGGCGCTATCCCAAGGGCTACTACCCCTGCCTGATTTGCCACTAACAGGTTGAGGGGCCTGGATCCAATGGCGGGTGCCTCCACCCAGAGGTTGGGGTTAAGATAGTCTGATATGACTTGGTCACAGCCCTCTGGGTCAATGCAACCCCCCTTTCTTCCCACTAGTGGCCCACACAAATCAATCACAGTACCCTTGCAATATACACTTATCCCCAGGATTGGTTCAATCAGCGTGACTCTGGGGACTCCCTGTAAAACAAGATGATACAGTGCAAAAATCACAGTACAATACTTTAACATAAATGAATACCTCAGGCAGTGTAACTTTGCTGAAACAAACAGATCTGATTTATTTAGGGGGATATAACAAGGACAGGGGGAAATCAGGTTAATTAGTTTAAACGCATTAATAATCACAGTACTGTGCACATATTTCAAAATCCCAAATGTCCCAAATGTCACTCTTACTGGGTACCCAGGCAATAAGAGGCTAGCCTATTTGGTGCAGTTGGTTGGGGCCCTGAAGATGGAAAATGCATGCACAATACCCACGTTGTAATCCAGAGCCGGTAGGCTCAGTTCGTGGAGAAAGAAAGGAAAAGTAATCAGATGGAACACTTGCAATTAGATGTTGGCAGGGAGCTACCCTGATTTGTACTCACAAATTCAATGCTGGAACTGAATGGAAGACAGATTGTCCTGGATTGCCAGGAGGAGCTGATCATGTGGACAAGGTCCTTGTGACTGCCCCACGGCAGTTCAGAGCAAATGGATGTAGTCTGGATTAAGCTGGAGTTTACTTGCAGCTTCATGCACTCAATTCACTGTACAGGGGAGTTGAAAGCGAGTCCCCACAAGCACTACACATTTATATGGAAAAGAAAGTACTATACCAGGTAGGCTGCTTCTCTATCCCAATGCAATTACTGCACAATACCGGGAGAACACACAACAGATTCAGTTCCTGACAGACCGGCCTTGATTCAGCAATTTATCCAGTCTTCTACAGGGTGAGCCTGGTTTCTCTTCAGATCTCATGATTCTCTTCACAGGTCGGATTCAGTCCAAACAAGCAGTTGCACAAGCTGCAGACTGAAACTGGGGCCTTACGAGTTTCCGACTAAAACTGCGCACGAAGGAGCACAGGGCTCCTTCCTCTTCACTGCCAGAGCTAAACTGAAACTCCAGTAGACAAAACTGGGCACTTCCTTTGAGTTCCTCCCAGTTCTTGGCTGGATTGGCTGTCACTCACAATAGACTCCCTCTGTTGGTGCAAAAAGGCGCCGAAGTCCAAACTACATTTCCCAGAGTCACTGCCCATACAATCCTCTTGTGGCTGGCTCAGATAACGAGTCCAAATTCTGATTCATCCACAGGCACCATTTTAGAGCTCCCTTAACCCACACTGATTGGTCCAGTTCAGCAGTTCAAAACTAGAATGGGGAACTAGGCAAACACAGTTTTGATTGCAAAGAAAAACAGGTTAGACAAACTGTATTTTCATTATTACTCTAAATGATTTCTGGCAAACAGTTACATCTTTCAGATAGGCTCCCTTTGCACTCCTAGCGACTGCAAAGCAGAGCGGGTGGCAACTCAGTGGGACTCAAGCAGAAACACACAGTCCACCCATACAAACTAATTATGTCTGCAAGCAGACAGCTCTTAAAGAGACTGTACCAGAGGCTCTAAAAGCACTCACAGATAAATGGCTTAAATGCCAAGCACCATTCAGGCTCGGAGCATTCAAGCAAGCTTCTGGAAGTCTTTTGGGAACCTCCATTTGCAGGGGGGTTACACTTGAAAGTTTCTATCATGTCCCCCCCCTTTCCTCGAGGTTATACATATTAAGCTCCTTTAGTCTCTCTTCATATGTCTTCTGGTGCAGACCCTGCACCATTTGATTGCCCTCCTCTGGACAACTTCCATCTTGTCTATGTCTTTGTGGAGACTGGGTCTCCAGAACTGCACACAGTACTTCAGATGGGGTCTCACCAGCTGTCTGTACAGAGGGATAACAACTTCCTGTTTTCTACTGGTGATGCCTCTCCCTATGCATCCCAGTATCCCCCCAGCCCTCCTTACTGCCCTCTCACATTGCTTGCCCACCTTTAAGTCATCTGATATGACTACCCCCAGGTCTCTTTCCATTTTTGTTGTTGTTAGTATCTCAACCCCCATTGTGTACTCTTCCCCTGGGTTTTTGTTTCCCAGCTGCATTACCTTGCACTTCTTAGCATTGAATCTAAGCTGCCATACATTTAACCATTCCTCTAACTTGTATATTAATCTTTTGTGTGTTTTGTTTGCAGATGATACCAAGATAGGGGTGGTGGTGGATGACATAGAGGGGTGGCAGGGGCTGCAGGAGGACCTGATCAAACTGGAAGAGTGGTCAGAAAAGTGGCAATTGAGCTTCAGTGCAAAGAAGTGCAAAGTTATGCATTTCGGAGCAAGGAACCCAGGGAGGAGCTATCAGTTGGGAAAGGTTCAGATAGAGGTCACAGAGGAGGAGGAGAAGGACCATGGGGTGATCATAACAGGTAACATGAACAACTCAGCTCAGTGTAGGAACATGGCAACTAAGGCCAACAAGATGCTGGAGTGTATTGCAAGAGGAATCTCATCCAGAAATAGGGATGTGATCCTGCCACTGTACAGGTCACTAGTCAGGCCACATTTGGTGTACTGCATGCAGTTCTGGCATCCCTTTCTGAAGAAGGATATCAGATTACTGGGGGGGGGGTGCAGCATACGGCAACTATGATGATCCAGGGACTGGAGGGCAAAACCTATGAGGACAGGCAGACTGAGCTGAATATGTACGCCCTGGAGGAGAGGAGGGATCGAGGGCATATGATTGAGACCTTCAAATATCTGAAGAGGATTAACAAAATGGGCACAGAAGGGATATTTAAGCTAAGGAGAGGAAGGGACGCCAGAGGACATGGTCTCAGGTTGGAGGGTGGAAGATACCGGAGAGAGATGAGGAGGCATTTTTTCACAGAGAGGGTGGTGGAGAAATGGAACACTCTACCCGAGCAGGTGGTCTCCTGTAGCACAGTAGGCAGTTTTAAAAGGGCATGGGACCAGGGTGCGAGGGGGATAAAGGTGAGGGGGGGAGGGGAGCAGCTGCAATATAAGGGTGTTAGCTGCGCATTCAAGCAGATTAACTTGATAGACCGTAAGGTCTGTTTCTGCTGGCAGATTCATATGTTCGTATATTCCAAATTATGTCTCTCTGTTTGCATTACCATTGCACTGTTTGTTTAAATGTTCCCTGAGTTGTTCTTATTGTGTACACTCCTTCCCATGAAGTGTGAACCGCAGACGGGGCAATTCCCCTTCTGTTGTAATGTATATGCCATGTCTTTGTCATGGAACCTTTGCAAAAGAGCTTTCTCTCAAAGGTTTTTTCCGAACAATGAAATAAATAAATGAAAGGTATTTGTTCAATTCAAAAGATTATTTGCAAAAGTGTGTGTTGTTATTGCTAAGTGCAATTGTTTCTTATGCATGCTGTGTCTGTAAGTTGGCAGAACAGTTTAGTAAAATCTACCTTAATTTTCACTTGTAAATTGTGTTACGGTTTTGCTTCATGGTTGTCTGAGCTTCACATTTCTGCGGTCTCCCTGGTCAGTCCAGTACAGCACCTTTCTCTCCCACACAGCTTCTGCAGCTATCTAATTGGGAAGGTAACCCGAAAGTGTTCCTGTGTGTACCCAAATCAGTGGTTGTGGGTGGGAAGAGGCAAAGAACCTACTGGTGATGCAGCTCTGCTTTTACTGTCTGTGTGTACTGTGTACCTGGTGATACTAAATTGGCACCAATTTAATGCATCACCTGGTGTATGTGTTTGTGTTATACTGCAAGCCTTTGAATATGGCACTGTGCCAGAATCTTTGAGAGAACCCCCTCATTTGTATAAGTGCAGTGGTATTTTAGCACCTTGGTATTTCTGGTGCTTGGTGGTTCAGGCACTTCTGTGGCTTCTGAATATGGTCTTATCTGGAGCACTACCACAAACCCAGGTTAGCGCTGGTGCTAACCATATCATCGCTAGCATCAACCTTTGAATATCGGGCATCATATGCATGGTAAGAAATAAAATATTGAAGCAACAGACTTTATGTTTCTCTATAATTCCCAAATACCTGTTATCGCAGTGCTCTTGGAACATGTCTATGGGATGAGTTTATGGCTCCTGAGGGGTGAGCAGCAGGAAGCTTGCAAGGACAGTCTTAGTGATTGGGGACTCAGTGATTGGGGGAGTAGAGAGGGTGGTGGGCAGGGAAGAGGACTGAAATGGTCAGATGCCTTCTTGGTGCATCAGCCATCAGGGATGTAGACAGGATAGGGAGGATGGTGGAGAAGGAGGAGGGGGCACCAGGGTTGCTGGTGCACTTGGGTACCAGTGATCTGGCAAACCAGCCTGTGGAGGCAGTGAAGCGGAACTTTAAGAGGCTGGGGGACAGACTGAAGGGACACTTGGCTCCCCTGGCCTTTTCTGAAGTGCTCCCTGTGCGGAATAAGGGAAATGGGTATGCTAGAGTAAGGAAAGAAAAGAATGAGGAGTTTAATAGGTGGTTGAAGGGATCAATCAATCAATCAATCAGTCTTTATTTAACCAGGCAATCACCGTTGAGCAAACTCATTTTCGAGGTGGACCTGGGTTTGTTAACAAGGAACAAGGGACAATGTACATGGGATGCAACACACAAGAAAGTAGTAATAATACAAATAAAGTTAGATACAATACTACAGTATATACAAAGTATCAGCAGGTAACATTGACAGTAGTATATGTTTGGAACAGAAGATACAGCTAGTTTGGGGTAGGACACAGTTTTTCATAAAAGTAAAGAAATATACAGTACATATCAGGTGCACTGAACACAAATAAAACCTAATATAAAAAGATATATAGTGATACGGTATGGAGAATTTAGAGCTGGAACCAGGGTCAAAGGAATGTGGAAGGGACAGATATGGGGGGCAGATAAAGGGTAGAGGGAAGAGTCGATTATAGATGTGATCAGTCTTTTAACAGTAGTAATTAGAGAGGGCTTGGACTTATAGGAGTCACTATTTAGGGGTAGACAGGCACAGGACTCCTTATTATGATGTAGATATAGAGATTTAAAAGCTGCTAGGCTGATGGGGTGAGTTAATTTCAAAGTTTTGGTGTCAAGAGAAGGGGTACTACTTCGCAGGGGACTGGGGTAGCTCCTGGGACAGGCCGGTCTCTAAGGGTGATGGCTTTCACTTGATGAGAGAGGGGCCAGTGCTCTGAGGCAGAAATTTGATGTTTACATTGGACAGTTAAACTGAGTGTGGGGGAGGCAGAGGTTAGGGGATCCACTGAGATGGGAGAGCAGGTGGGGAACCTACCTAGCGCTCCACCAGAGCAGGAGACTAGTAGCAGGAAGGTGGGTAAAAGTAAGGTTTAGGTTCCAATTAGGTTGGGGAAGAGGATAGTGAAGGAGGGCTGATATATCCTATACTCAGCATGAAAAATAAAAAATTTAAGGAAACTAGGGAAGAAGAAGTGGGGGCTGGCAGTATAGCCCACAGGTTAGAGTAACAAGCTGTGAATGAGCTTGGTACATCCAACACACCTGGGATTGATTCCCACAACCTCCATGTGTATACTGTGTGACTCTGAGCAAGTCACTTAACCACCCCAGTGCTCCCGGGTTGCCCTTGAGAACAGGCACTTGTGCCTAGTGGGCCTTACCCGGTTACCAAAGAATAAAAAAAAATAATGGAGAAGGAATAGGAAAAAGCAAGAGGAGATCAGGAGAAAGATGAAAAGAGGTCTCCCTTAATGCCAGGAGTCTTGGAAATAAGATCAGTGAGCTCCAGACAATGGTGGCAGACACTGAGCTGTATCTAGTAGCCATCACAGAAGCTTGGGTGACATAAAATAACAAATGGCACCTGACCGTCCCAGGTTACTCCATGTTTAGATGGGATAGAGGAAAAGGTAAAGGAGGAGACATAGCCCTATATACTAGAGAGGGCACAGAGGCAGTGGAGGATGGAAACATCGGGGAGATCATACCTCTGAACCTTTTGTCCCCCAAATGTGGAACATTGCCTCTCAAAATGTGGAACAAATGAACAAAATGTGGAACACTTAATCAAATCTTTGCCTAGGAGGCTCAGAACACTGTTAAAATGTTTGCATTTATGTTCAGATAGTCTGTTATTAATTGAATAATATATTTTTTGCATCATTTACTATAGATTTTTGCTTTAAAATGTTAATACTGAATGTGAAACAAGTCCTCACAATGTGGAACAGAGAGCTTTTGTGAAGTAAAATGAGGAACGTTCCTCGTAATGTGGTACAGTTGAGAGGTATGGGGGAGATAATGGGGAAATGGATTCACTGTGGGTTCAGCTCACAGCATCCTCAGGCAAGAAACTATGAATGGGGTGATCTATAGACCTCCAGGACAGGGGGAAGAAAGAGGTAAGAAGCTAGGGGCAGAACTAGAAGGGGGTGGCAAAGGGGGAGATGGTGGTGGTGGTGGTGGTGGGAGATCTAAACCTGCCAGATAGTGATTGGGTCATTCCAGTGGCTAGGAGCTCCAGAAGTCAGGCCCTGCTGGATACATTGCAGGACTGCCTGGTGGTGCAGCTAGTTAAGAAACCCACTAGGCAGGCTGCTGTTCTCGATGTAGTGCTCACCAACTCAGAAGTGGAAGGAGGAGCGAGGGTAGGGGAGTCATTAGGGTCCAGTGACCATAACTCTGTGTAACCCCCCACCACCACCCCCTGCTGCTTTACTCAGTTAGCACCCCTGGCACCCACACTGAGCACACACTCAAACATTTAGAAATGGTACCACCCCAAACTTTGGGAATGTATACCAGGCTCATTCTTCTTTAGGCATATGTTGGACCTATCTTCTGGAGGGGTACCCAGTAAATCTAACACAGGAAGCAATGACGTAACTGTTCAAACCATAGTTGAGGTTCTAGAGTGGGACTTTATTCAAATGATGTTCTTCAAAGCAAGGGTGGACCCCCAAGGTTTACACATCTTGGTGCTAGGAACTAGCAGAACAACAAAATCGAACTGTATCTGACAGAAACTCTTTGTAGTCCCACCGCAGTAGGACATAGGACACTTGCACTTCATATTCCCACATGTCATAGGACATAGAACAGCTTGGACTGCTGGCCCAGGGGCACTGAGGTTGAGGCGCTGGACGCCACACCTCGCACCACGCCGGCGACCTGGGTTTGGGAGCGGACTCAGGTCCACCGGAGGTTGGCCAAGGGGAGAAAGGCTGAGCGTCCGATGACAGCTTGCCTTCTCCGGGGAGAGGGTGGGTGATCCATCCCGGTGAACAGTGACCTCTGGTGGAGGCTGGGGGAACCACAGCTTGTCAGCACCTCGGGGGTTCGATTAGACATGGGCGGAGGCCTGTGGACCAATCACCTCTAGGGGCTGCATCATCAAGGGGGGGAGAATGTTGCGGACGTTGGCACTCGTGCCTTGACATCAGGGCTAGCAACATCCTCACAGAATAGGGAAAATCACCCTCTAGAGCCTGGTAGATGGAGCGCCGAACCCAGTCCTGATGTGCCACCGACTGCCGCTGTCTCAGGGACCAGAGAAGACATTAAGTTACAGGGGTTTGCCCCACCCTGAACCCCACATGGGGGTAATCTGTGGCAGGATGAGGGACCCCAAGCAGCAGATAAGTCGGTGGCAGGGATAGGTTTCATTGGTGACTCCTGAAGGGGCGACTCTGGCAGGGACATAGGAGGGGAGAAAAAGAAATAAAAAAAAAAAAAAAAAAAAGAACAGCTTGGACTTTTATTCCCACTTGTTGTAGGACATAGAACCTTGCTTTCAGTGGCATATTGGCCTCAGCTGAAAACACATTTGGTCAGCACTAGCACCATTCTTCCATAACCAGAGAAGAAACTGTAACCCAATCCAGAGGTTAAAAAATCCTCTTCAGACATTTGGCCATTTGTCTAAATTAACCAAGTGCCCTTACTGAACCTGTTAGTCCTGAACTGGTTCCTCCAGATGGGGTTCTGCCCCCCTTTTCTCCCAAATTCACACTCAGCCATTCTTTCAGAGTTAAACCTTAAACATTTGAAACACCTTTTGAATTGCTTTTGAATGAAACTTGGCATTCCAAATTCAAATTCACCACCTCGGTAGTGTAAAGATAAAAGTCCCAAATAGTGTGGTATATTAATACCTCTGGACATCACACACCTCAGACAACTTTACTTCAAAACACAGATTTGCATGTCTATACTTATAGGAAAATTGTTGTGCCTTCCCTTTGGGCATGGAACAGAACAGAACAGGTACTTGCTTCTTCTAGCAAAAGTCAGAATTCACTCTCTGTTAGACATTTCAGGCAGCTTCAAAACATTGTGGACCAAATGGGGGATTGCCCCTTGAATCCACCCACTAGCAGTCCTTTTCACCCCTCCAGGGATGAAAATCAGGAAATCCTGCTGTAGAAAAGGTCTCCACCACTTCACTTCTCCCAGAACTAAGGTGACTTGAGCCTTGGGAAAAGTAAGCCCCTGAAGTCTTAGATTTCAGAATGGCAGACTTCAGTCAGATGAGGAAGTTGATCTGGGATAAGTTAGTCAGAGTGGACAGCAACAGGGATGTGGAGGAAAGATGGGGGGCCACCAGGGGAGCCATTCTCGAGGCAACAAAGTCTTGCATGAGAACGGTAATTGAAAGAAAACAGTACAAGAGACCAAGATGGCTCTCTGAAAAGGTCGGGGAAGCAGTGAGAGCCAAATAAAGGCCATCACCAGGTACAAGGAAAAACAATGGAAGGCAGAATGGGGAGAGCACCTAGTGAGAACAAGGAAAGTCAAAACAGCAACCAATGCAAAAACAAAACGATCAGACAAATTGTTTAGTCAAATAATTCCAAAATACTGGAATAACCTTCCCGACAAATTTAGATGTAAACATAAAAAGGCACCTTCTGTGTTTTAAAAAGATATCTGCTCTCCCTTTCTAGGCCCTGTAATTGCTTTTAAATGTATTGTTTGTATTTGTGTTTTAAGTGTTACATTATTATATGATGTTTGTATTGATTGTAATATTTGTATTATTATGTATGTATGTATATTATTTGTGATGCAAAGGTCGCCATTGTAAATGAGCACTGTACTAAGGTCTTAACCTTACAATAAACAAACAAACAAAGAAACAAACAACCAGAGAAGCAAAGGCAGACACAGACCTGTATATTGCAGAGGGGATCAAGGGTGGGGATAAACAGTTCTTTAGACATATTAGGGAAAAAAGAAAGAAGGGGGGAGAAGGAAGTCTTAAACCAACAGAAAGAGGTAAAATAATTGAGGGGGATGGGCAGAAAGCAGACATTCTTACTGCTACATTTGCTCTGTATTCACAAGGGAGGACAGAGGACCTCTGCCAGAGAGTGACATTAAGACAGTTGTAAGGGGGGTCTCTGGCATGAAACAGCAAGTATTTATTGATTTATTTATTTATTAATGACATCGGAATTACAAACCTTTGAGTCAGAGACTCTTTTACAAAGGCTCCACTTCAGGGTAATGACTCAAGTGAATGAGATACAGCTGAAGAACAGACATACAGCAAGAATTAACATTTTCTATACAAGATAATAGCTATAGTAGACATAACAATACAAACGAGGAATAGTGCAGTTACATACAGGCCATGGTAGGGAGGCAAACACTGCAGGGCGATGTAGGCAGGACAAGTGTCCTTTGTCGATGGGTGGATGACAGTCACAACAACAAATGATGACCTTGAGAAAAGAGGGATGGACAGCAGCTATGGGCAATTACAGCCACGAGAGGTGAGCAGATGGCTCCAGAGCATTGATTTGAAAAGCCCAATCCTGCTTTCGGAGGAGATGGAAGCAGGGAGGGAGTTAAACCAAGTTGGGACTCTGTAGAGGAAGGACCTCTGGGCCAGGGCGGTCCTGACTCTGGGTACATGGAGAGAGGGTTTGGAGGAGCTGCAGGTGGAGAAAGTAAGGGGAGTAGGTTGGGTAAATATGGACAGGCCCAGGGCCTGGGGGGGGCCAGACCAGATATAATTTTCTTAGCAAAGATTTACGAGAGAAAGGGTTTGGTAAGGGCTAGATCCCTTCAGATAGAGGAGGCCCTGAGGCCAGATGGGATGGGATGCATCCAGGGATGCTCAAGGAATTGACAATGGAATTAGCTGAATCCCAGGTATGCTATTCAGTAGCTCACTTCAGACAGGGGTCGTTCCAAAAGACTGAAGGGTAGCAGACGTAATCTCACTCCATAAAGGGGGGGGGGGGACAAGGAGCAACTGGGTAACAAAAGACCTGTCAGTCTTACCCTGATTGCACATAAACTGATGGAGACACTAGTAAAAGAGGAAGCTGTAAACAATCTGGACAGCAATGGACTCCAAGACAGTAAATAGCATGGGTTCATGGCAGGAAGGTCTGGAGATCTTGGTTTGAATTTCATAGCCCCCACTTGCATACTGTGTGACCCTGAGCAAGTCAGTTAACTTCCTTGTGCTCCCAGGTCACACCTGGAAATAAGCTTTGGATTAGTGTGCCTTTCCTGGTTAAACAATTTCCCATTTCCCTTTCCCTGGGGAGATGGAGAGAGACTTGCAAAAGCTAGAGAGGTGGTCAAAGGCTTAGCAGTTGAAATTCAGTGCCAAAAAGTGCAAAGTGATGCATATGGGGAACGAGAATCCAAGGACACAGTACATGATGGGGGATAAAGCTGCACATGACCTCTGAGGAAAGAGACCGAAAGGTCATCATCAGTGACTCCCTAAAACAACCAAACTAGTGCAACAAGGCCTACAGTAAGGCAAACAAAATGCTAGGGTGCATAGAAAGGGATACTGACAGCAGAAGAAAAAAGGTATTATCTCTCTCTATAGATCACTGGTGAGGCCCCACCTGGAGTACTGTGTCCAGTTCTGGAGTCCTTACCTAAAGAAAGATAAGGACAGGCAGGAAACAGTGCAGCATAGGGTGGCCAAAATTATTCAGGACCAGCAGGGCAGATTTTGCGAGGATCGGCTCAAGGCAGTGAACATGTGCTACTACTTGCTGGAGGCCAGACGAGAGAAGGGGAATACGATAGAGACCTTCAAGTTCCTGAAACGATTGAGCAAGGTAAATTGCAAAGAATTATTTAGCATAAGTAGCGAATCAAGAAAATGGGGGTACAAGTGGCAACTGACCGGGGTTGGGGGGGATTCAAGAGGGAAGTGAGAATGTTTTATTTTACAGAAAGGGTGGTGGAGCCATGGAACAGTCTGCCAGCTGATGTGGTGGGTGCCAATACTCTCAGTGGTTTCAAACACGGCTGGGACAGAGCAAAGGGCTTAGTGGTTGCGCTGGGTGGTAACGTAAGGAGGGAAGCATGGGGGTGGATAGTGTGGGTTAGAACCCTGTATGGACAATAGGTCCTGGGTTTGTTAGGGTTTATGGGCAGACTGGACGGACCAGTGGTCTTTTTTTCTGCCATCATTGTCAATGTTTCTATGTGAAGGAGTGGAGCAAAATTCCTTGACTGAATCTGGTGGTGGCCTTTTGGGGGAGGTCTCACTTAATCAGTGGGATATTGGGCTCATCTGTTAAACTCACTTGTGTGGGAGAGTTTTCTGGTTCTGCTGGAGTGCCAGTTTTTCACAGAAAGAGTAGGGGGCATATGAAGCAAACTTTCAGAAAAAGTGGAATCGACCAAAATAGTGTGTGTGTGTGGGGGGGTCGAAACAAGGGAGGGACATGAGGAATTTAATGACAGACATATATAGTATAGAAAAGCTTACCTCCAACATTTCACAATCCATCCCCAAGTCTGAGATACTACGGAGATGCTGGGTATTTTATATTATGGCTAAAAAAATGACTTTGCATCTGAAGGTAAAACCAGTTAATCTGTATAATCAAGTACCACTCAGGCATTTCTTTTTTGGAATATGGCTACTGAATGTATACATCTGATATCTGGATATAAACTGCAGCTTTTTGTCATTGTCAGTTGTGTGAAAAGTGAAAATCTTTAATAAAAATCCATTTTAAAAATAGGGTGAAACATTACAGTTTTGCTCCGTTACTGCCACTAGGGGGATCCTCGGGTGACAGAGCTGCTGGCAATCAATTGGAGGGCGATGGGGACATTACCTAATGTTAGAGTGCGCACATATATGCATATCCTACTGTCCCTGCTAACAATGTCCTGAGGGAGGACCTGGGAGAGAACATGGAGGAAATTAGCCTAAAAATGCATTTACCCCTACAAAATGATGACTGGCGATTCCCAGGCCCTCCATTACTGACCAAGGTACACACCTTCCTAGATACAGACCCTGGGGGGCTTCCACATGCCAAAGAAGAAGTCTCTGCTGGAGGGAGAGAAGCCACAAGAAACTTGTAGCTGGATACATCCTGGAGAAGGCAGGTGACAAGGTTGGGGGGTGGTCTAAAGGACGTAGGTTGGGAGTCATGTAGATAAAACACAGAATAGGGGAAAAATCCAGCTTGACGGTCCGTATTCAAAACATCAGATATTTTCCAAATCTAGTCCTTTACGTTTCCATGCTTTTTAGAATCATGTAGTCATGCTTCTTAGCCTGAGCCCAGAGGGTGTCGGTGAGTGGTGGATGTGGCTGCTCCACCCTTGTTTCTGCAGCTCTCAGAACAAAGTGTTCTCTGATCTTGGAAGGTGACTGCATGGAGCCCAGCAGAGAGGATGTGGTTTTCAAACATTTTGATTTGCCTTTGCAAAGCTGTTATTATACTGCTAATTAGAAAAAAAAAAAAAAAGACATTAAGTATCACACATGCTTGTAATTCTATATTTTTTTAATTTCAGTGGGGGATTGACTTAGTAGGAGTGTGTGGTCTGTGCCTTTTTGATGCAGTAAGACAGGTACAGTGAAAGAGAAAATCTCTGTTCAAAAACTTGAGCTTTAAAAAACAAAATATCTGTATTTAATTCCTTCTTACTTTTGATAAATATTCCATACTGCCATTTATTTATTTTTCACATATCTGAACTACAGTATCTCTTAAGTGCAACCTTGACTTATATTTTCCTTCACTCATTTATTTCAACAAGCATCAGTCGATTTGTGGGGTCATCCATGACCTAATCCTGACCCAAACTGTGTAGTTTTGTTGTTTTTTAAATTTTACTGTCTTTCCAACAGTATGGTGCTGAGGTCCAAATACTGAAAGCTGGCTGAAAAGGACCCAGCACCCAGCCGAAGAAAGAAACAAGATGCAGTCTGTGTGTATTGCAGGCAGGTATTTATTTTCCAAAGTGGTGAGCACACAGACAACACAGCTTACAATCACAGCAAGGTGCAAGTAGGAAGTGAGTCCACTGGAGCCCAATGGTTCGTACCCTCAGCTCCTGGGTGCTTTTCATAAAAAATGGTTTAATAGTAGGTAAACAAAAACAGGCAGAGTAGAAATTAGATATGCTGGGAGTGGTGCAGTGCAGTGACTGTGGGGTGGCAGTTTTATGGGACACTTTCTGGAGACTGCAGTGCTGCCCCATCTGTATGCACATCTCAGGGCTGAGGGTGGAGGTTGCACGACTCCAGGCTGAGTTTGTTGGGATTTGAGGGGCCTCCACCCCTACCCAGGGACCACCTGGTCTGTCACCACTGCCTCAGAGACTGCCAAGGAGAAGGGGCAGCTGGACCACGGTGGGCTTGGGAAGGGTGAGAGTGGTGGGTCAGAGGCACATCCCCCAGACGGTATCACTACAGAACTCCTACGCTGCTCTGGTGGGGTGGGACTGTCCCATGGAGGCACCCGCAGTAGTGATCAAGGAGGATGTGGGGGTTCTCCATGGTGGCGAGCCTAAGGTGGGGGGCAGAGAACCCCAGAGGAGGAGGAGGAAGAAGCAATTCCTGGTGGAGACTCCATCATTAGGGGATAGATTTGGGGGCAGGAAGGGATGGAGGGAGAGAGGAAGGTTAGGTGCCTTCCTGACTCCTCGGCTCGAAGGGATACAAAAAGCAAATCCTAGGGATTGCTGGGGCAGTAGGACGGGGAGAACTAGATGTCATTGTCCACCTGGGAACAAATGACCTGGCTAGGGACAAGGTTAGGGTAGTGCAGGAGGGGTTCAGGGGATTGGAGGGTGGTCTTAGGCAGGTAGCAAGCTCAGTGGCCTTTTCTAAGGTGTTGCCACAGTCTATGATAGGGGAGGACAGGGTTCTCCATACTAGGAGTTTCAGTGCATGGTTGAAGGAGTGGTGCAGAGAGGAGGGGTTCGGCTTCATTGTGGACTGGGGTCTCACCTAGAGGGATGTAGGCCCATACAGGAGAGATGGCCTGCATCCATCTGGGAGGGGGACCATGTTCCTCAATGAACGGTTTAAATGCTTCACTGGCAAGCATTTAAACTAGCTGAGGGGGGCAACAGAAGGAAGCAGTGAGAATCAAACAAACGCCACCCGGCCCCACAAGTGGAAGTAGTGAGCAGGCAGAACCCCAAGGGAGGGAAATTACAGAGGTACCTAAAAACAGGAAAAGCAGAATGGTAGAAAAAAAGAGGGATAGGAATGAAGGCAGAGGGGGTAAGGAGAGTAGGTAAGAAGGAAAAAGGGGGGCTGACAGGAGGGGTGGTAGCAGAATTTGGAAGGCCATGTGTACAAATGCGTGTAGTCTGGGAAATAAAATCCCAGACCTAGTGGCCATAATGGCAGAAACTGACCTGGACATTGTCGCTATTACAGTGCCATGGTACAATGAGAACCATGACTGGGATATAACCATACCAGGCTATACTATGTTTAGGAAGGACAGGGTGGGTGAGAAGGGGATTGGAGTGTCTCTCTCTACGTGAGGGATGGCATAAAGCAACTGAAATACAGGGAGGGGCACAGGCGCTGTGGGTCTCCCAAGAATCAGGAAATGGATCTGCTATCCACACTAGGGTGATCTATAGCCCTCCAGCACAGGGGAAGGAGATGGACAGAGTCATCCATAAGATGGCAACTAAGGGGGAGGTACTGCTGATGGGAGACTTCAATATGCCAGATGTGGACTGGAGCATCCCAACTGTAGCTTCAGCTAGAAGCAGGGATATCCTGGACTCCCTGTAGGGGGCATTCCTCAGACAATTAGTAATGGAGCCCACTCATGATATTACACCTAGTACTCACCAATGGGGACAGTGTTGCAGACGTCACAGTGGGAGACTACCTGGGGACCAATGATCACCGAACAGTATGGTTCTGTAACCCCTAGGTGGCACTATCCTATGGGCTACCACCCCTGCCTGCGTGACTATGCACAGGTTGAGGGGCCTAAGCTATAGGTGAATGGATGTCTTCACCCGGAGGAATGGTTTTGGGGTAGCATAGCTGCTATTGGTATAGCCCCCAGGATGCTATAACCACCCACCAACCCTTCTAGTGGCCTAAACAGCTTAGCAGCAGAACAGTCATATTTACCATATGACAGTAATGATATGCTCACATTCCTTGCACTTACCACCAGGTCTGGATGTTTGGCAACTTCCCTGGAGACCCCCTGAAAATAAGGCCAGTGATTCAGCAATACAGAAAAACAGCAGTAACTCAACCAGTAAGATACATACTAGCCAGGTTAAACGTGAAAATCCACAACCTGATTTATTCAGGGGGATGTGAACAAGGGTGGGGTATAAATCTAGCAAGTGATTGGCAGTTCTGATTAAATTCAGGTTGATCAAGCATGCACTGTGAGTCCCTTTGACAGTGTCCCACAACCCAGGGTACCCAGTATGGTAAACAGGCTGGCCTGAAGCATTGCCCAGGGTAGGCCAGCGTTGCAGTTGTGTTGGGGCCCTTAGGAAGGAAAACAATTTACTTGCACTCAACCCACATATTTGTAGTCTGGAGCTGGATGGCTCAGTCCATTGCAATAAACCCAAAACAAGAAAATCAGATGACACACAAATGATTGTAGCTTTTATTGCAGGGAGCTACCCTGTTTTGTACTCATGCTGCACAGACCAGAATGCAGGACAGGCAAGATGAAGACCCCGTAGTGTTGTACTGGAGTGCCAGGGGATGCAGGGCCTTCATGATCACCTCTTGGTGGTAGCTACCTGTTCAGTGATGTTGAGCAGGGGGCCAAATCCCAGAGCAGGTCTTTCGCCAAAAATGTCTCTGAATCGGGAGCAGTGGCCTAGGCCGAGATGGCAGCACCCAGGCAGGACAGGCAGTTTGGATAAAGTCTGTGGTGAAGTGCTGGAAAAGCCTTCAGTTGGCGTAACAGAACTTGCAGCGGTGAACCAAATCGCAACTCACGAGACACATTCAGCACATCTATAACACTTAGTTTATTTTGCCACAGTTTGGATAAAGTCCGTTTGCCAATCGCAGTTTCTCTGCACAAACCCTTGTATCCGCGGCTCACTCCGGTCATCAGGTGGGACAATCGCTTCTGGAGCAAGTCTTCGGTCCACTCACAATTAGCACTAACACACTTTTCTCTCTTCTGATGCAGGTCTCAACCAGCAATCAGAAAAGTCTGGTTTCCACACACAAGGCGATACTCCAAACTGGAGATGTGACAGGCAGGCCAGCAGAGCCTTTCCGACGATTCTCCTACGCTCCTACCAGAAGCAGCTGCTCGATGGCTCGAGCTGTTCACTCTCCAAATTCCAACTCTCGACTGACACACTGCTTCAGGCAGTTCTGGGAAATTCCCTTGTGATCCAAAAGGTTCTGTTGGCTGAGGGAACTGTCAGTCACAGCATGGGCTCCGCCCCCCCAGACCAGTTTAGTGCCAACAGTTCAAACTACAAAAACTACAGAATTCCTTCCCACAAGACCCCTGGGGACAGTCTCCATTTTAGGTCCCCTGAGGTGCAATTGGTCCAACACTGGAAGTCCAAACCAAAATGGTGGCTCCTATTCAAAAGCTCTAGCTGCAAATGAAAGCAGGTTAGACAAACTCCTCTATCATTATTATAACAGATAAACAGCAAATAATCACTTTCCCTAACAGAGCTCCCTCTGCACAGGTAGCGACTGCAGAATGGAGCAGAATAATGGACTGTCTGGCTAGTCGCAAGCCTTAAATCACTCGCACCTAGCCCAGACTAATATTCTAACACAGGCTAACATTCTCTTAAAGAGACAGGCACAGAGGCTTACTAAAGCACTCTCATGCAGACAAACAGAGCTGCTAGAGACAGGACATCATCCCATCAGTGGGCATTTTAGGAACCCAGGAAGACACTTTAGAAAATCCCAATTTGTAGGGGGGGTTACACTCTTCCCTGCCTGGAAAAACTTGGCATCCTTGTCAAGTCTATACTTACTATAACATTTTAAATGAAGACATTGGGCTGGATATTCAGAGCGGATGCGCCATGCGCAACAGGGATGCACCAGCACAAGTACGGAAATGTGCCATTGTGCGATATTCAGCAGGGGCCGGCTGCGCTGCACAATAAGCAATGCACCAGAGTGCAAAAGTAATGAATGCATGCGCAACCATAGGGTGCGGAACCATGAATAACATGCACAGTGCGATATTCAACAGCATGCGCCGTGCACAATAGCGAAGCAAACGGAAGTTGCGTGACAGCAGAAATGAGCCAAAATAAAAGGGAGCAAGATAGGGGAGGAAGAACGCAAAAGGGAAGCCACAGGTGGGAGCGTAGTGACAGAGAGCCAGGGAGGAATATAAGGAAGCAGTGCGCAGGGCTGGGCAAGAGCAGGACAGGGCCCACCAGAACTGTGCAAGAGTCAGGGTAGGAGTGGGTGTGCCCGTGCCACTATGCAGCAAAGGGTGTGGAGTGCCACAGTAGACTGAGGGCAGTGGCAGGAGGCAGGACAGCCACAGGCAAAAGCCAGAGGTGTACCTGGTGCAGGGGGAGCATCAGGAACGGACATGGGGGGAACAGGACAACAGCCACCCGGGGGGGGAACACCAGCCAGGGACATGGCCAGCGCCACCTTCCAGATGGAGGCGGTAATGAGGGGTGTGAGAAGGCAGGCAGCAGGGAGGCGTGGCCATGGAAGGGCCCATCGGCGGTACACCCAGAACAGGCAGTACCGAGCCTGCACCAGCTTTGAACAGTACTGTGACACAGAGATTGTGGGCCAGTACCGCCTGAACTGGGTGATACTGAGGCGGCTCTGTGAGCTGTGCAGTGATGAGATGCAGGCACCCACACGACAGAGCCATGCTCTGTCAGTGGAGATGAAGGTGACAGCTGTCATGTGCCTGCTCACTACAGGCACCTTCCAGAGACCAACAGAGGACATGACAGGCATAACCCAGTCGGCTGCATCACACCTACTCACACAATTCCTCAGCGCACTGCTGCCACATGCTGTGGAGTACATCCATTTCCCCAGCACACAGGCAGAGTGCACAGCACACATACAGGAGTTCCACAGGGTAGCACGGTTGCCTGGTGTGCTTGGGGCCACTGACTGCACCCATGTAGGCATCCGCATGCCACCTGGCCTGGAGGGTGCGGCATACATCAACCGCAAGGGATACCCAAGCATAAACTGCCAGGTGGTGTGCAATGCCAGGGGGCACATAACCAATGCCTGTGCCACCCTTGGGGGAGCACACAATGCCTTCATCTGGCACCAGTCTGCACTGTGCCACAGGTTCAAGAGTGAGGACATCCCCACTGGCCATCTAGTAGGTGAGTATGCATATCACGCAGGACGACATGAGCAGACATGGGGGGGTGTATAGTTAGAGATGCCATGGGTACCGGCCATGTTGGCCCATGGCATAGCGATGCAGACCACCATTCTAATGTCCACCCTCTACACACAGGTGACAGTGATTACCCACTATGGCCCTGGCTGCTCACACCATACCGGCACCCCACGACCCTATCGCAGCTACGGTACAATGAGGCACACGCCACAACACGAAATATCATCGAGCGGGTGTTCGGGCTGCTGAAGGCACGGTTCCAGTGCCTGCACACATCAGGTGGTGTCCTACAGTACAGCCCCTCGAAGGCCTGCGGGCTATTCCTGGCCTGCTGTATCCTACACAACATGGTCACTGACTGTGGGATAGCCATAGAGGTCCAAGAGGGGGATAGCAGTGGGGACAATGAGGACACCGGTCCAGCTGGTGATGGGCAGCCACCCCCTGGGTGATGAGACCCCGTCTAATCTGGATGGCACAGCTGCACCGGGACACCGTTACAGAGGAGCACTTTGGACAACACAGGTAGGTCACGGGGCCATGCGCAACCACCAAGGGCAAGGGCACAGCCCACAGACAGGAAGGGCAGGACACCAGGGGAAGACGGCGGTAAGGGAATGGGTCTGAGTGAGGCACCGCACACGGCGGCAGGGATGGGCAGGGCCGAACACGACACATGCACACACACACACGCACACAGACCACAACACATGCACAAGGGGTAAACGGCACGCCAACCCCAACAGCCACCCCAACCCCCCACACAGGACCACACACGACCATGCCCAGTGGCTGACACTGTGCGTGCCTCAGATGCTGGGCACCATTGCACACTGGTGGACAGCGCAACGTAGGCATCATCATGCACACGCCACAGTGGCCAGCAGCAGGGAGGGTGTGCACAGGGACCGTGTGTGTGCAGGGCCAGGTACCCCACCGTGCATCACACAATGCACACCACACTGCACATAGGGCAGCGGCAGATGGTGGCTACAGTGGGAGACAGGTCAGTCATGTGGCACAGTACCATGGCCACCACAGATGCATGGGCAGCCCCGCTGAGACCTGCCAGCCATGCCAGGCTGACCATTGGCCTCATGGGGTGGCACCGACAGTCCCCCAGGGGTGATGCTGCGTGAACGTGACCGTGTTTACGCAGGGGTCTGCAGCCCACCGAACATGCCCATGCCAGGTGTGCTCGGTATGCTCACAGCCAAACCCAGTGTTGACATAGCAGGTGTCGCACGGCGCTGAGAACGGGGGGTGGACATGACACTGTGCGGTGTCCGCGGTGGCTGGGCACTGAACTGGGTGCCCAGTGTGGCCATGACAGTTGTCAATGCAGTGGTCTGCCTGTCAATGGCAGCAGTCACATCCGCCCGCTGCTGGGCCATTTCTGCCAGGAGCCATCCCTTGTCCCTGCTGCACTGCTCATCTGCCTGGCACAGAACCGCACTGAGTGCATCCCCCACTATCACGAGCTGCATCTGCTAATCCACTGAAGCCTGGAGAGGACGGCTGTGTTCGTCAAAGAGGTAATCCGCTGGTCTGGCATGCTGTCCCTCGTGGTGTTCCTGGCCCTGCTGGCCAGCACCCCTTGACATTGGGCGCTGCACACCAGAGCCATACTGGGGCACATCCACATGTGGTGCACTGCCACTGCCCCCCGACACTGTCCCCCCATTGCCATTGGCTGACTGCTGGCGCTGCCCCTCTGGCTGCTGATCGCCAGGGCTCACCTGTGCTGCCACAGCAGCCGCAACAGCCCCACCACCCTGGACACACACCAGTGCTGCACCACTGGAGCATGCAGGCATAGGCTGGGACTGGGTTGTTATGCAGGCAGCAACGGCGGCATCACCCACGGCAATGCCTGTGCGGTTACCTGCTGTGGGACTATCCTGTATCCCACATGTATCACTGTCTGGGATGTGTGGTCCATCATCATCGGTGCTGGATCCAGCCCCAATCTGTGTCCCAGCATGCTGGAGACCGTGGGCGCTGTCACGCTGGGACACAGGCAGGGCCTTGTCCACACCCGCACCACCCACATCAGTCTGGACAGACATGCAGGTATGCACTTGGCCGGTCCCTCAGACACCTGTGGAGGTGGATGGGTGATCCTCCGTGTCCAGGGACTCCCCCACGGTGGACACACCCACCACCACTGCCCCAGCTCAGGAGCTGTAAGGGATTACACATTAGCGTCAGTGGCTCCGCCTCACCCTGTGGCATGCCCTCCACCACCCACACATTGACAGCACAGGACCTACCACGCAGTGATGGGCTGCCACCCGTCTGGAAGCCACCACCAGGAACGCCCTCGATGGCACAATGCTCCATGCTGCTGGCCACCCGCTCCTCCTGTGGCGTCAGGCATGGTACATCCAGCTGGCCCTCACTGGTGGCAGCAGCTGCAGCCCTGATGGCAGCCACCTTGTCCTTGATCCGCCTCCTGTCCATGCCAACCTTCTTCTTGCACTCCTGCACGGACCGCTGGTGGCTGCCATGCTGGTTCATGGCACTCGCCACCTCACCCCACGCCGCAGCACGGGCCTGTGGCATTCCCCGCTGTCCGCTGAGCAGCGGTTCCCTGTCCAGATATGCCTTGAACAGGGCATCTGATTCCGCCCTGGTGAAATTGGGCCTCCTCCTTCTCCCCCTTCCCTGTTCCTCCTTTTCCTCAAGCTCGGTCATGCTCGAGCCTGTGGGAATGACAGGTGTTACCTTGGACTGTGCAGTCCCATTCAGCCCCCCCCCAAACCACAGTCCCCACATCCCAACAGCATGCAACCCACCACAATGGACTGCAATACCTAACCATGGCCTCTGTAGCCCCATGTCGCATTTATATAGCGCAAAGCATGCAAACGAGGGCAGGCGCAACTGTAAGTAGATGCTAATGTAGTGGATGCACCGTGGAATGGCTGATGAGCTGATTTGCATATGCTGGCTGAATATCGCACTGTTGCGCCTTGCACAATGTTGGTGAGCATGCTCAGGCTATGGCGCAGCACTGTGACGTGCGCAATCGGCACCACACGGCGCATGCCTGGAGCACTGACACCAGCGTGTGCGGTGCTGCTGACTTGCTGTGCACGGGAGGCAGTACAGAGCATGGCCACCACTGTGCCTGTGGCGCTAGTGCACTGTTTGCCCATGTGGCGCTCATGCCTTGGTGCACCATGGGCACCGTGGTGCCACAGCGTGGTAGGCCACTGCAGGGTGTCACACTCATGCACCCTACCGCGCTACATGCAGGGCATCCCAATAGTGCTGTGGCACTCCGTGCACGGACAGACCCTTGACCCTGCGGTTGACCTTTGCCTCCTAGGCACCATGCATCCACATGGTTGCACCCCTATCGCGTAGTCTGGTGACAGCGCGATAGAGAATGGCAATGCAGTACCGCGCTGCCTCCGCATGTTTCAACAGCAAGATGCCACATACCAGAGCACAGGTCTGGAGCGCCATTGAGTTGGCAAACTTGGTGGCCCTGGTAGAGCCACATGCTGGTGCCCTCTTTGGGCAGGAACCCCTCCACAGGCCATGGACTGCTGTGTGGCAGGAGGTGTCAGAGGGCCTGGAGGAGGTGAGTGGGATCGGCTGGTCAGCAGAGCAGTGTTACCACCGGTATGGCTACCTACAGCGGCGGGACCCTGACCACCTGGGGCATCTGCAGGCACGTGCCTGGGGAGGCACCAAGCCACGGCCAGGAAGGGGCTCCATCCAAACACTGGTAGTGTCCGTCTGTCCAAGTATCACGGTGTGCATAAGGCCACGCCGCAGGGGGGTGGGGGTTGTCTAGTGGGGGTGGTGGTGGTGGTGCATCATGGCTGGGCTGTGCGGGCACACACACACCGGGGGGGGGCTTTGTTACTGACCTGTACTGATGTTTTCCTCTCCATGTCTGCACCCTAGGCCCGGAGGGGTGCCATAAGGCACATCTGGCCCATGAACAGGTGGAGCAGGCTGGAGTAGGTGCAGTACAGTTGCAGCCAGGCCACGTTGGAGGGGCCATGGGCCAGCAGTACCCTGCTGGCCAGGATGCAGGTGAGTGCCATGTTTCCCCTTACATCTGTGCATGCTGGGTTGCAGGGGTGGTGGCGGGGTGTGGCCATCCGCACTTGTCCCCACTGCCGTGCATGCCCCACGACGTACTCAGCACTGTCCTGTGGCACTGCATGTGTGGGTGGGTGTTGCAGGTGGGCTGTGCGTGCACTGGGTCCATGGCTGTGCCACTGCCTTCGCACCTCATAGCCATGTCACTGTACAGCCACGGTGGTGCTGTGCAGGACATGGGCGGTGTGTGTGTGTGCAGCGTTCCACATGGCTATGGGTGCCTGGGTAGGCAGGGCATGTGGAAGCGGACACTGTGGGTGGTTGCATGCCATCACAGGGGCGTGGCCCACGGCTGTATGCCGTGCACATTGGGTGGGCTGCAGGGGTCTGGCCGGTCACGCGTAATGACTCTACTCCCTTGTTCTAGGTGGACAACACTGGACTGCCCTAGAACAAAATGTTCAGGAGCTTCTGCAGCTGCCGAGGGCCACCCTGGAGCTGCTCCAACGCATGGACCAGGGCAACAGAAGGAGGCACAGGAGGCGACACTGAGACCGAAGTGGGGAGAGGGGTCGCCATTAGGCCCATGATGCACCTGTTGTTCATTCCCCCCCCCGGACTTACCCTCACACCCCTTCATCCCACTCCCTGTTGTACACCCTTGCCCCATGCCCACCCCCACCTGGTATGTGTCCCTTCCCCCCCACATTGTAAATAGTTTGGTTTGCAGTGTTTTTTGTACTATTCACTACTTTATTACAGACATATTTGTTATGACAACTGTGGTGGTCTCTGATTTGCAGCGGCATATGGTGCTTGGCTGCAGTGGTGTGCATGGCGTTGGGGGTGGTGCAGGCCTGGGTGTGTGTGTGTCCGGGACCCGCTTATGGTGTGGGTGGGGGACTCGGTCCCTGTCTGTGGTATGTGTGTTGTTCCCTGTGCACTGGATGCCTGTGTGCAGTGGTCCCTGGTGCATGTGCTATGTCCCTGGCGCCCCTGTCAGTATGTCCATGGCCCGTGCAGCTGGCCCCCTTGCATGTCTGTGGTATGCACGGTCTGCTAGCATGTCATTGGTGGCTGTCCATGCCGACCACCCTCTGGCCACGGTGCAATGGCAGCTTGCCTCCTGTCACTGGCATGTTGCACGTCTGCCTCGGGTGACACTGTGGGCTATGCTGTTGTTGTCCCCCCTCCATGCTGTCGCTGGTATCTGTTGTGGTGTCTGTGTTCTGCTGTCTGTCACTTGTGCTCTGGCCGCATGCTGGTGGCGGACGGCTTCATGGTGCATGCACAGGATGGCTGGTACACCTGAGCCATGGTGGGGTGCAGGCCGTGGGTACACAGGATCAGTGGATACATGCCAGCAGCATTTGTTGCCCCACTATTGTGGTGCTGTGTCAGGGTGCCCTTGGGTCAGGGTGGGTGTTTGTCCATGCCCTGTGTCGCATCTTGTGTGGCGCATGCCTCCATGCACCACAGTGGGCAGCTGTGCTGGCTGTTTGGGACAGTGCTGGGACAGGGTGTGTGCATGGGTGGGTGTGGAGGGTGCTGTCCTGCTGGTGGTGGGGTCCAGGGCAGGCCTTGTTGCATGCTTGGTCCCTCGGGTACTGACGCAGGGTCGACCTCTCTGCTGTGCCATGGGGGGGCCGTGCAGGGCGGCACTGTGTCTGCAATTGTTGCGTCGGTGGTTGGTGCCGCCTACTGCGGGGTGCTCACTATAAGGCTGCCATGCATGGCTCTGTGGTGCACAGGGTTGCATTGTCACGGTGGGGTGGTGGCATGCATTCGGTGCCATGCACTGTTGGGCGCTGCTCCTGGGCCAGGTGCCTGGGGATTGCTGTACAGGGTGTGCTCTGCATTGGTGTGATGGGGTGGCACTGCGTGGCCAGCCCTCCTTGTGTTGCAGTCACTGCTTGCCAGGGGGGTGTGCTGGGGCACCATGCCCCAGCTGTGGATTTGGTGCTAGTGTTCATGGGCTGGTAATCCATCCAGCTCACCACTGGTTGTGCAGTTCATGGGGTGCAGGGGGGGCACTGTCTGGCCTGCTGCATGTTCCTCCGCCCATGACTTCCATGGGTGGTGCACCCCTGCATCCTGTCCCTGTCCTTGCGCATCCCTGGTTGTGCTACTGCACTTCTACCTTGCTCCACTGCACATCCCTGATTGTGCCATGGCACAGTTGGAACAACATTCAGCTGTGTTGCTCAAGCGCACCTTGGCCTGCGATGTGTTTGAATATCACGCGTGTTGTGCAGGGGTGCACTGCACTTGCGCCTGCTCCTGCTATTGCACTTCTTTGTGGCACAGTGTGAATAACCGGCCCATTGTGCATAACATACAGGGATGTTTCATAATGGCATTTCCACAGTAAGACATATGCATACATTTCACTAAACTTGTTAGCAGATTTAGACAGTCAAACACATTACACTTATACTTCTTGTTTGTACTACCCCTGTACACTAACCCACCTGGCTTAGGGCCTGTCCCTATTAGCTACACTAGGGTTGCATGGGGCAAGGGTATCAGTACACTGAGTGGTGGGTTTCACTATTAGCTTAGATGTGGCACAATAGCCCAGTTTCGGAAGACAGCTTTCAGAAATATACACTCCTTTGTGGATTACATGTAATAGAAGATCCACAGGTAGTCCAGGGGAGTCATAACTGAGGCATATCACTGGCTTTGTGGCTCTTCCAGACTTTCTAGGGGAGACAGGCACAGGTTCACTTCTTTCAACATTTGCATTTGGGTCTGCTTCTGAAGAAAGGGGTACCTCTGCACTGGTTGCCCGTTCTGTATCGAAAGCACTTTCCGTTTCTTGTTCTGTCAACTCTGGTTCATCAACATTACTGCCATTACTGTGTTCTGAAGAAACTCCAGGTTTTTCATCGGGAGGGAATTCCATGGAATTTAAATCTTGCAACACTTGACTAATACTTTCAACTTCATTGACTTCATCCACATAAGTTTCCATAACATTGTCAGTCATTGTTTTATTTCTGTGTCTGCTAGTATGTCACCAGGAGTGCTTTGTGTTTTTGGCCCACTTCATGGGAGTTCAGCTAGTTCTATCATACACAGAGTCAGCTACATCAGAAGTCACACTTTGCACCTCACTTTCAGGGGGCACAGGGGCTGTGGAGCAGGCTGGAGGGTTAGACAGTCCTGAAGGTCCAGCTTTACTCCCAAAATTGTACATGGGGTTATCCTGAAACAAATGACTCAGGTCAGAAGAGGGATAATAGGGTGCTTCACACTCACTGTCATCAGCTTCAGACTGGCAATCCATGTCATTTTGGACCTGACTGGGGAAAGACCTTGAATTCTTGATAACTGGAGAAGGGGTTAACTGTTTCTCTTTTGCTGCAGCTCTAGTTACAGTCCTGGGAGGGGCAGTGTCTTGGGGTGCAGAATCAATGATTATTTGACCAATGGGCAGCAAATGATTCCTGTGCATTGTCTTGGTAGCTCGAGAGTCATTTTCAGGCCACACTTTATAGACTGGCAGATCTTCCAGCTTACTGACGGCAATGTAGGGGAGGTGGTGCCACCTATCTGCAATTTTTGTATTGTCCATGCAGTCCCAAATTTTGTAGCAGAACTCGGTCTCCAGGTAGAAGTTTCTGAGCTTTGACATGCTTGTCATCCCTTTCTTTATTTGCCAAGTTTCTCTTTGCTGCCGTGGTGTGTGCTAGGTGGTAAGCATGGTTTAACTGGGCCTTTAACTTTTGCACATATTGAAGGTGATTTTCAGCTTTGACCCTATCGGAAGACACTCTGAAGCAAATGTCTACTGGCAACTGGGCTTCTTGACCAAACTTTAAGAAACAGGGAGAAAACCCAGTGGCATCACTTTTGGTGCAGTTATATGCATGTACTAAAGTGCTTGCCTGTTGGCTCTGTTTTGACTTGTCCCGGGGGTGGAGTGTGCCCAGCATATCCAGTAACGTTCAGTTAAACCTTTCAGGCTGTGGATCCTCCTGGGGGGTGATAGGGGGTAGTTCTAGACTTTCGTACTCCCCAGAGTGAGAGCATTTCCTTGATCAGATGGCTTTCAAAGTCCCTCCCCTGATCGGAATGAATTCTCTGAGGGGTACCATAATGGACAAATAACTTTCCTTTTTTTTTATAGGTACTTTATGCTCCTTCAGACCCCAGCTGCCCCCTTCTGACTGACCCCCCCAGCCCTGTCACCCCATTATCACTGGGACTTACCCCATGCCAGGTCACCGAGTGCGGAGCCCATGGGAGGTCGGTCGTCATCTTGCAACCGGAGGGTATTTCCTCATTTTCTCCCTTCCCCATTGCCAGGGCGCACACACAGGATGTGTGCATGTAGAGGCATGCAACATCCACAGAAGTCCTGCAGCACCCTCCCTATGTCTGGCCCCTCCGACCCACACTACCCTCCAGCCTCCACCTGAGGTAATCATTCGGCGGGAGTGCCAGTCCTCCCTCCCAGGGAGAGGAGAGCAGACCTCCGGATGCTCGATCCTCTCCCTCCCTCCCCTGCCGAACCCCAATGGCCCGTGCTAATTCCTGAACACAGGTCACTGGCGTGGTGCTAGGTGTGGCGTCCAGTGCCTCAACCCTCATCACCACCAGGCCGACTTAGACAAAGAACTTTTCAATTAAGACCTTGGGCACTGTGGATGCTTTCTGGTCTTTAGTTGGGTATGCCTGGGCACAACATGTGAAACGATCAGTCACCACTAGCACATTGCCAATATTCTTCTGGTCTAGTTCAAGGCACAAGAAATCAATACACACAAGCTCCATGGGCACACTGGTAGAAATATTGACTAAAGGGGCAGCCCTCTGGGGTGGAGCTTTTCTCTGGAGACAATGGCTGCAAGTCCTGATATGAGTCTCAATGTCAGCCCCAATTTTTGGCCAACAGAATCGAGTACGGGCCAAGTCTGTAGTTTGGTCACAATCCAAGTGTCCCATCTGGTCAAGGAGGGTCCGTAGAACTACACGTTTGAAAACTGTAGGTAACGCTAATTGCTGTTTGCCAGTTTGACCTTGTCGGTTTGTAGTCTCTCTGTAAAGTAGCTGGTTACACAATTTTAGTCTTGGCCCCTCTCTAAACAATAAAGCAATTCGTGGATCTGAGGAGTGAAGCTTGTCACATCCTTCCCAGCATGTACAGCGTCGAGCACGGGCTTGATCATGGGGTCTTGGGCCTGGACCCACTGTATGTTATCAGGAGTAAGTTAAGGCAATGCACTGTGGTCCAAGGCTGCAAGATGGCAGTAGGCTGTGGGAGCACAAGTGACAGGAGGACCTAAGCAATCTCCTAGGCAGTCAACTGTTTCAGAAGAGGGATACTCATCTTTGTCAAATGTTTTGGCAGAGGGCTTTGACAGACTGTTCAGACATTCTCACTCAATTTGTCTTAGAGTTAGGCCTTCTGGAAAGGGCGTCAGCATCAGTGTGGTTCAGGCAGGCCCGGTTGATACTCCACTGAATAATCGTAAGTGGAAAGTGCAGATAACCAGCGATGTCCTGTGGCATCCAGTTTAGCTGAGGTCTGGACATAAGTGAGAGGATTATTGTCAGTCTTGACCAGAATCTTAGCACCATAAAGGTATTCATGGAATTGGTCCACCACAGCCCACTTTAATGCAAGAAATTCAAGTTTGTGTACCAGATAATTCTTTTCAGACGGAGTTAGGCTCTGACTGGCGAAAGCCACTAGGCATAAACCCTCCTCATACTCTTGATACAGAACAGCACCAAGTCCCTTTAAGCTAACGTCAGTGTGCAACACGTAGGGTCTGGCAGGGTTGGCATATGCAAGCACAGGGGCATGGGTGAGTTGGTGAATGATATCATGGAAGGCCCCTTCACACTCAGAGGTCCACCTGGCCCCAAAGGGTTCATTAGTCTGAAAGTAGACCTTTTCCTCCTCTTTAACTGCACTTTTCTTATATTTCTTGTTGGTAGGTGGGTAACCTTGAGTTAAACTGAGCAAAGGACGGATGACTTTGGTGTAATCTTTTATGAACCGGTGGTAATAGCTGCAGAACCCCAAGAATCTTTGCAGTTCCTTCAGGTTGTTGGGTTGGGGCCAGGTGGTCAAGGACTCCACTTTGCTCAAGTCTGTCTGAATCCATCAGCTGATACTATGTGACCAACATATTTCATAGAGGTTTGAAAGTATTGACATTTGTCTATTGATAACTTTAGTCCAAAGTCTTCTAATCGATCAAGAACTTTGAATAGGTGAGCTTCATGCTCTTCAAGAGTCCAACAGAACACAATGACATCATCAAGATATATAAAGCATTCTAGTAAGTTCATATCTCCCACCGCTTGTTCCATCAACTGCTGAAAAGTGGCGGGTGCACCTGAAATACGTTGAGGCATACGCAGAAACTCATAAAAACCCAGGGGGCAAATGAAGGCTGTTTTTTCTCAGTCTTCCTGGGCCATCAGAATTTGATAATACCAGCTCTGAAGGTCGAGTACTGAGAATCACTGGCTTCCATTGAGGCAGCTGAGGACATCCTGGATATGGGGCAAGGTGTATTGGTCCAGGACAGTCCTCCGATTTAATGTCCGGTAGTCCACACACATCCTCACTAATCCGTTCATTTTCCAGACTACCACAATCAAGGAGGCATATGGACTTTGAGACTCTTGGATAATTTTTGCAGCCAACATTTCCTGAAGATGACGACTAACATCATCTATGTCAGCAGGGACAGGATGACGGGACCGCTCTCTAAATGGCCACTCATCATGAAGTCGGATGTAGTGTTCAGCCTCTGTGACACAACCCATGTCCCACTGTTTCAAGGAGAATACTTTGCTTCTCTGAGCCAACTTCTGGCTGATCCTAGTTCCCCATTCTGCAGGAAGGGGGACTCTCCAAAGTCAAACAGGTCAGGGGTCACTTCATCAGCCTTTCCAGGGCACTTTTTGCTGGGCAGCACAGCAGTACCTGCACAATGTGCAGTAGCTAGAGTGCACCCTCGATTTACTTGGACCGCCTGATCTGACATGTTCTGAACTTGCACCACTACCTGCTAGGTGTAAGCATGGGCCCAGGCCGGTAGAATGCTAGGTTTCACCAATAGTTGTTCGGGCAGTTTCCCCTCTTCTGGGGCATCTAGCATAAGAATCTTATTTTTGACATTCCTTTTAATGTGCACTGTGACAGGGTTGAATAGGACCCTATCCCAGTTGTTATAGAGAGTTTAAATGCAGGGATCCATTCTGTTCTTTCCTTTCCTGTCTCGTCTGTCTGGTTACGCAACCACATTTTCCCATGAGACCTAGGATTTGATCACTCCGACAGTCTTGTAATTCTTTGCCTCTCACTGTCTCTCAGTCTTCCCTTGCTGTTTCTGTCTTTTCCTCCCTTGTATATCTGCTGGTATAAAAATATATGCAAATCATTATGTGGAAATGTAACTGATACTGGGATCCCTTTGTTTAGAAATTATATAGTGTTACTGTTGAAATGTATATAATTATAGTTTGAGATGATTGCATAGCTATTTGGAACTCAGGGGTTAACCTGAAATGCAATTTTTAAGCCTTTTGCAGAAGCTGTGGAAAAGGGGCCTCAGTTCTGGGACATCGTGTTCATCTTGCACCTGCTTGAAACATACAAGAACATTTTAGAAAAAAACAGGATACTTGTTAAGGAGAGGGGTTGCAAACATACCTCTCAACTGCTATGAATTTCACATAGCGCTATGATTTTCACACTCAAATGTGCCCTTGTTCTGCATAGGTTTACTGATGTTTCTTATAATGTTAGAGTTATTTCTGGACACAAAAAACTTCTAAATCATTGAATTAAGTTGCTAGACACATTCCTTATTACCAACTATATGAGGCCCACTATCTTTAGACATGTTATTGTTTAATATAAGAAAGTGCTACACATTCTGGCCCTTTACTATGATTTTTTGAAGGCCAGTGCTATGATTTTTAATGCTGTGAAGTTGAGAGGTATGGTTGCAAAGACTTCTAAGAGAGAGCGACAATGTTTTGAGAGACACACAGAGATTGAAGGAAACTCAGATGGATCTTTTCTGTTTATTCTGCCTCTGTAAATAGTCATACTGAACAAGTTTTTTTTATGTTACTGCTAGTACTAATAAACACTTTTTGTGAATTCTACAACTGCTCCTGGTTTTTCCTATACTTCTTGACCTATGCCTCGATGATAGATAGTGTCAGCCTAAGTGGGATTTATGCCGTGCATACTCTAAACCAGGAGTTCTGTGCTTGGGTACTGGACCTAGTACCAGGGAAGCATAGAGAAAGGTATGGATTCTGCAGCAGCAAGTCCAGGAGTGGTTGCCAGGAGAATGGCAGCCAAACTAGCAGAGACAGAAGTCCAAGCTGAGATTGTAGAGCCAGCACAAGTAATGGAAAAAGAACAGGCAGTGACAGAACCTGAAAGCCTGATGGACTTTTTCAAATGGTGGGCTATATAACAGAAAGAGACAGAGAAGCAGAGGAGAGAAGAGAAGAGAAGAGACATAGCAGATGACAGTAGAGATGCAACAACAGGAGCAACGATGGCTGGATGCCTTGCAAGCTATCAAAGGCAGAGGATCTGGCACAGATCCAGATGAGTAATAAAATACAAGCAACTTAAAAGCCATTAAATTTACAAAGTTGTGTCCCTCGGATGATATTGAAACATACCTGACAACTTTTGAAAGAATTGCCACAGCCTGCCAATGGCCAAAGCAGCAATGGACAATCAGACTGGTACCCTACCTGACATGGAAAGCCCAACTTGCCTACAGTAATATGGACACTGCATCTTCAGAAAATTATGACCTGGTGAAAAGTGAAATCCTAAAAATGTATGACATTTCAGGAGAGACCTACAGACAGAGATTTCAATCTCCGAAGTACAACTCAGTTGACAATCCTTGAGAAGCCTTCACCCGACTCAGAGAACTCCTGATAAAATGGCTCCAATCAGAGGGCAAAACAGTCTAACAGATCACTGACACATTTGCAATGGAGCAGTTCATCAACATCCTGCCTAAAAATGTGCAGCTTTGGGTAAAGGAACACCGACCAGAAAGCGGGGAAAAGGCTGTTTCTTTGGCCGAAGACTACCAAATGGCCAGACAGATGCCACAGCAGCGAGGTAACAGCCAATACACTCTTTTTCCCATTTAAACTCCAAGTCTGATAAGAACTCTGGTGGGGTAACAAATCTGTGCCCAAAGACGTCATTTGCTATAACTGTAATAAGCCAGGTCATACTGCAAGAAATTGCCATAAGAAGAGTGACACTGCAGCAGATTTGTCCTTGGCAAATTGGGGCAAGTATTTAACAGATGTGAAGGTGGGGGATAAGACTGTAAAGGTACTCATTGATTCGGGAAGCAGACAGACCCTAGTGTATGTTGAAGTACCTGGAAAACACTGTGCAAAAGGACTAGGTATTGGTGTCATCTGCATCCATGGAGACTCTCGATACTATTCAACCACCCAAGTGACTCTGACCATTAAGGGTGTGTTGCACCAAATGAAAGTGGTAGCAGTGCCCAAGTTACCTGTACCCGTGATTATTGGAAATGATTGTCCAGGATTTATTGAGTTAATCTCAGAGGAACTGAACCCTGCAGTTTCAGCAGCAGTGGTAACAAGAGCCCAGGCAAAGAAAAGCTCAAACGGTGGGGACACTTCCTTTCAGTGACTTTGATTTGGACTTGTTTGTGCACAGCTCCAAGATCTGGAAATCCAGGAAAGAAAGATGATGCCTGAAGAAACTGTGGCAACAAATGACTGATGGATATAAGGGGTTAACATATGAAAATGCTGAAACTAAACTGATCACTGATTGTGATTTTCTTTCAGAACAAGCTAACAATGTTTCTCTCCAGGGTTATTTTAAGCAGCTGGGGGCGAAACCAAAACAGGGTGAACCAATGTTTAAATTAGCATTTGTCAATGCCGAATGTTGTCTCGCTGGCATTGGCATTGGTAGTGCAGGAGTTAGAGATGCATAATAGGAATGGCAGTGAAGTATTGAACTGATGCCAACCTCACCCCCACCCTGAAGAGACACATTTTCAACATAGGCATTTTGGGACCTCCTCTCATGAACAGTGGCACTGTGATTTTGTTAATATGTCCAAAAAGTTGATTTCCCACAGCGACCATGCCATTCTGCGCCACAGGTGCAAAAACACATTTTGGGCAGGATGTGAAAAATGACAGCTGTACTGTTCATAAGGAGGTGTAAAAAAATGCCAGTTTTGAAAATCTGGCTTGAAAATACTGCACATTTGCGAAGTTACAAGGGTGCGTGGAAACTGAGCAACGCATGCTTGTAACACAGTCATTTTATGGACTTTAATCACCAAATTTTCAACATATGCATTTTAGGACCTCTGCTCATGAACAGTGTCACTGTCATTCTCGCGAACTGTCCCGAAAACTGATTTTGCACAGCGACCGCGCTATTCTGAACCGGAAGTGCAAAAACACATTTCAGCCAGGATATGTAAAATGACAGCTGTACTATTGATAAGGAGGTATGGAAAAATGCCAATGCTGAAAATCTGGAGTGAAAATATTACAAATTCACGAAGTTATGAGCGTGCGTGGAAACTGTGCAACGCACACTCATAAAACAGTAATTTTTTGAATTTATTTAACCAAATTTGCAACACAGGCTTTTTGAGAGCCCACCTCATGAACAGTGGCACTGTCATTTCATTAATCAGTCTCGAAAGGTGATTCCGCACAGTGACCACGAAATCACCTTTCGGGACTGAATAACGCCATGACAGTGACTGAATTCATGAGGAGGGGCCCCAATAACCCCATTTTGAAAATTTGGTGCCAAAATTCCTAAAACTGCCCAAGATACTTGGGAGCTTAAGCAACAGGTTGGTAGAAAAGAGGTCAGGAGTTATATTTTGTTTTAACTGAAATATTTGAATAGTTTGTAAGTGAAATTAGTTCTATGTGTTAAAAATTATTACCTTGAATTTGAACTGTTACTTGGGCTGTGATATTGTAGGTTTGGGGATAGTTGTTTGGCAGGGAAAATTAGAAGGCCATTTAAATGTGTTGTTTGCCTGGTGTTTGGTAAGAGCCCTTCCACCCACCCTGTTTTGTAGGCTTTCTTAAATACTGAAAAGCCACTGGGGTTGGGATTGAAGGGCTGAGTATTTCTGTTTGGGACTGAAATTTGAAGCAACAGGAGTTGGTGGGCCTGTGACATCATACGGTACCTGGTGTCTGCTTACACACACTGTTAGTGGGACCAAACACATACTGGACTGTATGTGTTTGTGAGACTTGGGAACTTTGTTGGTGGGGTTGAAATTGGGTTTGTAAATAACTACAGTCAGTATAGAGAGAAACTGTACTCCAGGGGAAAGGGACTGAGAAAAGGGGGTGTGCTATTATAAACAGAGGAGGATAATCAGGGTGGCCATATTCCACCATGGCAGGCATCTTCGGAAGGGTTGTAGGCTGCACAGGCTGTGGGATGGCAATAATTCTAAATTGGGCCTGGAGAGGGAGACTGCCACTCTGTAGACAGCTATCTTGTATCAGGAGTGAGGTATATTGGTTAAGGAGTAAGCTGGGGGAGCTGGGGGTGTCCAAGGATGAGGGTGTGGATATGGGCAGCAGAAGGGTGGGGCTGAGGAGGCTGAGGCAACACTCTGAAATTACAGGACGTTATGTTACAGCAAGCAGGAGGGGATATTAGGGACAGAGGACCCTTAGATAGGAAGTTGATGCTAAGGGAAGCGTGCAGGGTGAACATTCTAAATTCAAAGAGACTGGAGGGGGAAGAGTCAGGAGGGGCTGTTGTGCGGAAGCCTAAAACAGCAGACTGTGGGAAGGGAGCTCCTAAGGTGAACAGTGCAAGAGAGGAAGAAGAGGGTCAGTTTAGAGATGCAGTCAGGGGAAACTCGGGTTACTTGATGGAGGCTGACATAGAGTGTCACAATAAATTTGAGATACTAAGCATCCTAGAGGGGGAGGAAGGGGTTGGTGGAAATGAGGAAACTTATACAGAGGCCGGGGAGGGAGTCAGATACCCATAGGGCATCACAGACCAGCTATGGAAAGGATAGACATAGTCCCAGAGGAGAAGGGAAACATATATGTTAAGCAAATGGGAGATGCAACATATTCCAGACATGAGGGAGGAGAGCACGATTGAGAGAAACTGGGAGACAAGGAGGTGGGAGAGGAGCCCCCCTTCAGCAGGGAGGTCAGTACCAAGGATGGGGCCCTAGCTAAAGGGGACCCACAGAGAGCCTCTGGAGACAGGGGTACTATTACAAGGGGGGGATGGTGGTGCGGGGAAGGGAAACCATCAGGGCCAGGCTAAATGGTTCAGATAAGAGAGGGTTAAAGGGGACACCTATTCAGAGGGGGTTTGAGTTAAGTGGGCAAAATAGCAAGGGAGGCAGAAAGGGGAGGGTGACAAGGGGGTCTCAAATAAGGCAGGAAGACTCCCATGAGATGCGATCATGAATAAAGTGGGGAGGGGGCTGAGAGGGCATAGTGGAGGTAACCATAAGGATGATGGCGGTGTTAAGGTTCTGTTACTGGGAGACTCGATGATTAAGGGTATCTATTGGGAGGACAGGGGTGGATGCCATAGCCAGGTGAAGGTAGTGAGTATCTCTGGGCTGACAGTGCACAGAGCAAAGTTCATAGTGTATGAAATGGTTAGGGATTGTGGAGGAAACCGATTTCTGGCATTTGGGAACTAATGATCTAGAGGAAATAGCATTTGGAAATCCAAGCAAGGTTCCAAGAACTTGCCAGAGTCTGTCGGGATAATGGATGCAACATTTTTCGGAGATATTGCCAGTACCAAAGGCCCTCAGTGGAGAAAAATGAAACACAGAGGTTAATGACTGGCTCAGGAAGTGGGTGAAGAGAATGGGTTGGGGGTGTTAGGGAACTGGAATGGAGTTTGGGAGGATAAGGGACTATATGCCAAGGACAGGTTTCATCTTGCCCCATTAGGGAAGGAAGTCCTTAAACAGGGGATGGCTGACTACATACAAGAAAGGTGGGGTTTAAACTTGTAAGGGGGAAGGGATAAAGGAGGGGCTGACCAGAAGCCCTCCCTCCAGATGAGGGGAGTAGCCTTCAAGCCCAAGGGGAGGGGAAACAGACTGGAGGTGGAGGTTTCAGGGAGGATGGAATTATAAGGAATCTGGGTGGGGTTCGACAAGGAGGATCAGGGATAAGGGGTGGGGTTAGTGATTGGTAAATGCCAGGAGCTTGGGAAACAAGTTGCCAGAGTTCCAGGCCATGCTGTTCGAGGGGATATGGCGGCAGTCACGGAAGCGTGGGCCAACAAAAACCATGACTGGGACCTAAATATGCGGGGGTACACTATGCTTAGGAAGGATAGAAAAGAGGGCAGAGGGTGGAGTGGCTATGTTCATTAGAGATGACATAGAAATTGCTATGGTAGAAGAGGCAGAGGAAGCGTGGAGGCCTTATGGGTCACCTTCGATCCCCAGCAGGAGATAAGGTCAAGCTGGGAGTAGCATATAGGCCCCCGGGATGAGTGATGTTCTAGAGGATGGTTTGCTGGACAACATCATTGCCCAGTGTGGTCCAAAGGAAAGGAGTGGTGTTGATGGGGACCTTAATATGCCAGGTACAAACTGGGGAACCATGTCCTCTAAGGTGGCCAAGGAGCAGAGGCTGCTGGATGGCTTCCAGGATGTGTTCTTAACACAGCATGTGATGGAGCCCACAAGGGAGGGGCATGTCCTGGATGTGGTTCTGGCAGATGGGGATCTGGTAAGGGACATGGTTGTACAAGACCGCCTGACTGGGAGTGACCACAATACTGTCTGGTTTCAAATAAGCATTGGGGGAGTGGGGGTGAGATCTAGGACACTGGCAGTGGACTTCAGGGGGGCAGACTTTATGGGCATGGGAAATATTCTCAAGGATCACTTGAAGGGGATTACCTTAACGACAAGTGTGGAAAGGAGATGGGAGGTCATAAAACGAGGACTTCATGAGGCAGTCAGGATCTGCGCTAAGTTGAAACGTAAGGGAGCAAGGTCACATAAACCATGCTGGTGGTCCAGTGAGGTCCAGGTAGCAGTCAGAGAAAAGAAGGCGGCTTACAAAAATATAAAACAACAAGGGGATAGGGATAAGAAATGTACCAGCTTGCATCTAGAAAAGTCACCCGTATGGTGGGGAGCAAAGTCAGTAAAGAGCAGCTGGCACAGGGGATACATGGAGGAAAGGGTTCTTCCGGTACATTGGGGAGGCGGGGAAAACTAAGGGCCATCTCAGCAGATTGAGATGAGAAGGAGGGTGGGTGGAAGAGGCGAGGGACCAGGCAGAGGTATTTAACGAGTACTTTGCCTCTGTGTTCACTAGGAGGGGCGATGGGATATCTACAAAGCAAGGCACAAGGGATAGAAGTGGCAGGGAGTAGGATCAGGGAGCAACAGAAATGGAGCAAAGGGAGGGAAAGGTACCCCAGGGGTGTCACATCTGGATAAGGATAAAAAGACCAGTAAGGTGGAGGGGACGGATGATGCCATCCCCGCCAAAAGGGTGTGGTTTGCCCTCAAGGCCCTAAAGAAAGACAAATCTCCTGGGCCGGATGGCATTCATTTAAGATTACTATAGGAATTGGCGGACATACTGGTTGCACCCCTGGCGGAGCTTTTCAGCAGGTCACTTGAGACAGGGAAGGTACCTAGGGATTGGTGAGAGGCACATGTGGTACCAATCCATAAAGAGGGGTCGAGGGAAGTACCAGGTAACTATAGACCCATCAGTTTAACCTCAGTGGTGGGAAAATTAATGGAGAGTATACTAAAGGAACGATTGGGGGTTTACTTGGAGGAGGTGGGAGGTCTGGATAGTCGGCAGCATGGGTTTGTGCCAGGTAGATCATGTCAAACCAACCTTTGTGGAGTTCTATGAATGGGTAACATCAGAACTGGACAGGGGTAAGCCTGTGGATGTATTATTCTTGGACTTCAGCAAGGCGTTTGACTCTGTCCCCCACAATGGTCTGGTGGAGAAACTGATGGGGTTAGAAGTAGGCCCTTTGATGGTCAGATGGATTGAAAACTGGATAGCTGGATGCACTCAGAGAGTAGTGGTCTGTGGGGAGCTCTCGAACCCTACAGAGGTTGGTAGTGGGGTACCACAGGGCTCTGGTCCTGGGTCCAATCCTGTTTAATGCATACATATCGGACATCAGGGATGGTATAGGGTGTGAAATGAGTCTCTTCGTGGATGACTCCAAGATGGGAGCAGTAGTTGAGGGAGAAGAGGGAGGTTGGCCCTGCAAGGGACCTGGACACCCTGGAAGCTGGGCTCACACATGGAATTAAATTTCAATATCACCAAGTGCAAGGTGTTGCATCTTGGTCGGGAAACCCTAAACACAGGTACACCCTGGGAGGAGGCACTGGAAGCCTCAACAGGGAAAAGACCTAGGGTCATGGTAGATACATGTATGAATAACTCTGAGCAGTGCAGGAGAGCAGCTAGCAAGGCAAACAGGATGTTGGGATGCATCGAAGAGGGATCACCTCTAGGAGCAAGGAAGTGATTCTGCCGCTGTACAATGGACTGGTTAGACCACACCTTGAGTACTGTGTACAGTACTGGAGACCACACTTGAAGAGGGACATCAGCTCCTGGAGGGTACAGAGGAGGGCAACAAAGATGATACAAGGGCTAGGGATTTGACTTACGAGGACAGACTTGAGGAGCTCTGCCTGTTTTCATTGGAGAGAGGAGAGACAGGGGGACATGATTGAGGTCTTCAAGTACCTCAAGGGAATAAATAGGGTAAACATGGAGGGATCTTCAGACTAAAGCAGGAGGCATCACCAGAGGGCATGGTTTGAAGTTGGAAGGTGGAAGGGAGGGGGGAAAAGAGGAGGAGGTTTTCACTGAGAGGGTGGTGGACCCTTGGAATGCTCTGCCTGGTGAGCTGGTTCAGAGATCCACAGTGGAGGGCTTTAAGAGATTGGGACAGACACAGAAAGTGGATGTATCAGATGATGGCCTGTTCGGGGTGGGGTGGGGGATGGATGATAGGGTTTCTGGAGCACAAGGGATGGGAGGGTCTCGGCACCCAACTAAGGACCTAGGTTCGAGCAGACTCGATAGACCATAAGGCCTAATCTGCTGGCAAATAGTATGTTAGTATGTTAGTATGATATGCACCAAAGTTGAAAAAGCCCTATTTATGCCATTATACAGCATACCGGCATTTCTTCAGTTCACGGTCGGCTTTGAAGAATACAGACGTGTTCCCAGTCCACCGAAGATCGTCGCGCCAGACTCCAGAGGTAAGTATGGGGTGATGGGGGGGGAGTGGGGAGGCAGGGTGCGCAGAGGGTGTGCACGGGCTGGGGAGGGAGCAGGACAGACTGCGAGGGACCGTTTTCTTCTTTTACAGGTTTAAAAAAAAAAATTGCAGGACTTTTTCCTTTTACAGGGGCATTTGGCACACTTGGGTGGGCTCCCAGCGTGCCACCTGACTGTTTGGGGGGCTAGCCAACAGGGGATTGGGCACCCCCGCCAGCACATACCGAAGTGGGGGGGCCACGAGGGACCGTTTTCTCCTTTTACAGGTATAAAAAAAAAATTGCAGGATTTTTTTTTTTTTACAGGGGCATTTGGCATGCCGGGATGGGCTCCCAGCATGCCACCTGAGTGTTTGGGGGGGCTAGCCAATGGGGAATTGGGCACCCCCATCAGCACATACCAAAGTGGGGGGCTACAGCCAAGTGGGATTGAGCACCCCCTCAGCACACAACAAATGGGGGTGGCATTACGCCGATGGGGAGTGGGCTCCGTCGGCACATGAAGGGTCAGGGCATACTGACAGGGGGATTGGGCACCCCCAAAATCGGCATTGTGGCAGGTGGTGGCAGCAGTCACTGCCACCATGTTTATAGAATGCTTCACCAGGAAAGGCACGTCAGGAGTTGCCGCTGCGTATGATGAGCTTTGCTCTCATTGCAGCGGACCTTTCCTTAGATGTGCTCGCACATTATGCATTCCTGGTGTGGCGCCTGCATGCTGGCTTATTGGGGAATGAGGGACGCACCTACTGATGCGTGCCCTGCATTCGCCCAACAGTGACCGTGCCTCCAAATCTGCTACTAATGCAATATGTTGGCTGGTGTGCAAGCGCGAGCCAACATAAAAATGTAATGGGTTACTGTACAGTTTGGGTTAAACCTCAGAGACAGGACCAGATAGAACAATTGGTTATATCACAGAAGTATAGAACAGAGTTGTTACAGATAGCATATGATAGTCCCATGGCTGGTCACTTAGGGAGGACCCTTGCTAGACTGCTGTACAGATTTTACTGGCCTGGAATTCATGAAGATGTTGCTATCTCTTGTAATTCCTATGCTGAGTGTCAGAAAGTAGCCTCAGTCACTAGGAAAGACAAGGTACCCCTGGTGCCCCTACCCTTGATAGATGTGCCTTTTGAGAGAATTGCAATGGATATGGTTGGTCCTTTAGACAAAAGCAAAAAGGGTAATATATTTATCCTGGTGTGACAGGGAACTCCTGCCACTCTTGAGGACTGACCTTTTCTTAAATCTGTTGCAACAGTTCTTCTATTTCTTATCCTAATCTATCCTTTACAATTTCTAGTCCATAAGGTTGACCACCTATGGGCACCCCTTCCCTTTCTTGACTATGCTATAGTGTCCTCTTTAATTGTCCTTTTCCCTCTCAGGTCCTTGTACAGGAAGGTTATTGTGGTGACCTCCAGGCGTATGTAAAACAGGTTGTGTTTATCATTGTTGGATTTAGTATGTAATAGCACTATGTCATAAAATACCTTGATGTATATTTCTTATGTTTATGAAACCTGTAAATGTTGAAAATGTCATGGTAATAGATTTATCCTGGTAGTATGCGACTGTGCTACTCGATAGCCAAAAGCAGTTCCAATGCATACTGTCACAGCTTCAAAAGTGAAAGCAGACCTTGCAAAAATTTTCAGCAAAGTGAGCATACCTAAAGAAATTATTACTGATCAGAGTAGTAGTTTTGGTGCTGCATTACTTAAGGAGTTGTACAGACTACTAGGTATCACTGCCATAAGAACCTCCCGCTATCACCCTCAGACAGACGGTCTTGTTGAGCATTTTAACCAAACCCTAAAACGCATGTTAAAAAGGTTTGTAAAAGGGGAAGGCAAAGATTGGGACCAATACTTGCCTTACCTAGTTTTTGCTTACAGAGAAGTGCCACATGCATCAACAGGGTTTTCACCATTTGAAAAGCTGTATGGTAGGCAGCCAAGAGGGCCACAGAATGTGATAAAAGAAACGTGGGAAGATAACACCACTCAGAAACAATCTATAACATCTTATATGTGTGCCCTAAGAAAGAAGCTGGCAAAATATGTTGGAATTGCCCATAGTAATCAGGAAGAGGCCTAAAGCCAGCAGAAGGTATATTATGACCATGGGGTAAAATAAAACCTTTCTGAGCCAGGTGAAAAGGTTTTGCTACTGTTACACACAACTGAAAATAAACTGTTAATGAAGCAGCAAGGTCCTTATAGAGTGTTTAGATGTACTGGCACCGTTAACTACGAGATTGAGTCCCCTGACAGGAAAAATCCTACTAAGATATACCATGCTAACCACCTCAAGAAATGGGTTGAAAAAATGCCAAAAGCTGCTTTGCTAGTTTTACCAGAAAATAATAAAGATGATATTGATATAGCTTATGATAGACTGGAACAAACTGTAACTGCTGATGCTGTAAAGGTGAATGTTTCCTTAACCCCCGAACAAACCGCAGAAATTCGTAACTTGCTAAAGACATTTAACAGAACTTTTACCACAGTACCAGGCTGAGCAAAAGGGGTCGCGCACATAATAGTGCCAAGGAATGCTCGCCCTATTAGGCAAAAGGCATACAAGTTACCAGAATGGTTAAGAGCTGACGTGGTTAAGGAAATACAGAAAATGAAAGAATTGGGTATCATAGAAGAGATGAGGCGTGCTTGGTCATTTCCAGTGGTAACTGTATACAAAAAAGAAGCGGGTGTTAAAATCTGCCTTGATTTTAGGAAACTTAATCAAGTGTCAGAATTTGACAGTTAACCTATGCCCAGAATAGATGATTTGATGGACAGACTGGGGAGTGCAAAGTATATCAGTACCCTCGATCTCACCAAGGGTTACTGGCAAATCCCTTTAGCTAAAGAATCCAGAGACAAAACTGCATTTGCCACTCCAGTTAAATTCTGTCAGTTCACCACCATTCCATTTGGTTTACATGGTGTGCCAGCTACATTCCAGCAGTACATGGATGTAATTTTATCCCCTTATACTGGTTATTATGCTGCATACCTGGATGATGTCGTGGTGTACAGTCCAGACTGGAAAAGCCACCTGGAACACCTATAAGCCGTTATCCAAGCTATCAAAAATGCAGGTCTGACTATTAATCCTACCAAGTGTGCATTGGGCATGCAGGAAACCAGATATTTGGGCTATGTGTTGGGAAATGGAGAAGTCATGCCAGAGGTTTCTAAGATAGAAGCTGTAGCTAACAGCCCTGTCCCTAAAACCAAGAAACATGTCCGTTCATTTTTAGGGCTCGCTGGTTATTATCGAAGATTTGTTCCCAACTTTGCTGAGTTAGCTACTCCCCTCACTGAACTCATGAAAAAATGGTACCCAAATAATGTGAAATGGGCCCAGAGTGTGATGAAGCTTTTCAAGTCATTAAGGCTGCATTATGTTCAGCCCCTGTTTTATGAAGCCCAGACTTTGAGAAACCATTTTTGTTACTAACAGATGCATCAGAGGTAGGCCTAAGTGCAGTCCTGAGTCAAAATATAGATGAGATGGAACATCCTATTCTGTACATAAGTAGGAAGTTATATGACAGAGAGAAAAGATACTTCACCATCGAAAAGGAATGTTTAGCAGCAAAGTGGGCCATAGAGTCCCTTAAGTTTTATTTGCTAGGAAATGACTTTGTACTTATAACAGATCACAGTTCTCTCTGTTGGCTTAACCAAATGACAGATAAAAATTCCAGAATCACAAGGTGGTACCTGGCACTACAGCCATTTAAATTCAAGGTGATACACAAATCTGGTAAAGACAATAGCAATGCTGATTTTCTGTCAAGATATGAATCAGGAATTGAGGGTTCTGAAGGCTGAAAAACAAATGTATGAGTTTAAACGTTACTGTTTGCTGTACTGTTAAAGAAAAAAGGATACTGCGCATGTGCTTAATTTCTGAAAGTTAGAAGCTAATATTAGTAAAGAATTAATAGAGCGTTTTGAAAACCTGTTTGATAAAACAGATTCCCTCTTAAGGAGGTGGGTGTATGTGATAGGGTTGAATAGGACCCTGTCCCACTTGTTATGAAGAGTTTAAATGCAGGGATCTGTTCTGTTCTTTTCTTTCTTGTCTCTTGTCTGTCTGATTGCGCAACCACATTTTCCCTTAAGACCTAGGATTTGAAAGCCCCAACAGTCTCGCATTCTTTGCCTCTAACTGTCTCTCAGTTTCCCCTTGCTGTTTCTGTCTTTTCCTCCCCTGCATATCTGCTGGTATAAAAATATATGCAAATCATTATGTGGAAATGTAACTGATACTGGGATCCCTTTGTTTAGAAATTATACAGTGTTACTGTTGAAATGTACACAATTGTAGTTTGAGGTGATTGTAAAGCTATTTGGAACTCAAGGGGTCAACATGAAATGCAGTTATTAAGCCTTTGCAGAAGCTGTGGATAAGAGGCCACAGTTCCGGGACATCGTGTTCTTTCTGCACTTGCCTGAAACATACAAGAACATTTTAGAAAAAAAACAGGATGCTTGTTAAGGAGGGGGTTGCAATGACTTATAAGAGAGAGCGACAATGCTTTGAGAGACACACAGAGATTGAAGGAAAACACAAATGGATCTTCTTTGTTTATTCTGCCTTTGTAAATAGTTATACTGAACAAGTTTTTTTTTTATGTTACTGCTAGAATTAATAAACACTCTTTGCAAATTCTACAACTGCTTCTGGTTTTTCCTATGCTTCCTGGCCTGTGCCTCGATGACACGCACTTTGCCACCAATGGTACACTGAGCATTTGGAGGCAATACAAGTGAGTGCAGGTCTTATTTCCATACTACACCCATGGGTCCATCTTTCTCAATCTCTCTGTTTTGCATCTGTAAATCATAAGCTCGCTGCACCAAGGCCAGAATGCGTAGGGCTTTCCTGATCCGCTTGACTTGTTTCTCGTGACAGAGCTGGGCAAGTCGGACGAGCATGTGAGCCAGTCAACAAAGGTACACCATCATGCAGTCCAGTCAGCGGGCACACTAGGGCCAGAGTCTCCACTTATTCATCCACGCCAGCGATAGCAGTAGGGAAAGATAACCAAATTCATACATACCCCTGGTAAGGATAGGATTTTTCACTCAACCCCCACACACATGCAGTCCTTCTAGGGGTAGCAGTGGAAAGTCATATAAGTGCTGGTCATACCAATCTTTAAATATAATGGTGATTTGCGAGCCACTGTCTAGCACAGCTAGAGTGGAGATGCCATTAGCTGTTACTGTGGTTTCCATGGATGGGCCCACCATTTCAGACCAGTCCAGAGGAACATTAGCAGGAACTTGGACAGATGACCTAGCCAAAAAGGAATTGGATTTAGGACTGCCTGAACCTCCACTGTAGTCATTTTCTGCACCCCTCTGCAGTTGCCTTGCTTTCTGAGGCTCCCCTTGTAGTTTGTTCACCACTTTTTCTAGGTCCCTTTGAGATTGGCAGTCTCTTTTCATATGCCAATCTTTTCCACAATTGTGACAAAACATACTTTCTTTGGTTTGCCTTTTTTTGTGTTATTTTTTTTCCCCTCCTACGTGCTTCATGGCCCGCCACTTCATCAGGCTGCCCAGGTCCCTACTGCTCCACCTGTCCCTTCTGAGCCTCATGACCCACATAGCAGCCGCCCCCAGGGTAACCCGGCATAACCCTTCACTGGGCGGTTCCCCCTCCTCCAAGGGGGAAGGCACCAGGGAGGCAACCACCACATACTTGGCCCCAGGGTGCTGCTGAGGCAGAAGGGCTCCTTCAGCGCATCAGTGGCAGCAGAGGACTGGCCTCCATCATCCGGTCAGTCATGAAGCAGATTTCCGCTTTCTGTGCTGTTCTTCCCATGCGCTGCCTCTGCAGTGCTCCTGGTCTCCACCAGAGGCCACTGCAGAGTGACACTTTCCCACTACCCACCCCAGGAGAGGAGAGTAGTCCCTACAGATACTCAATTCTCTCCTTTCCTTGCCCGCCCCCGGCATCCCAAGTCCATTCCTGAACCCAGGTTGCCGGCATGGTGCAAGGTGTGGTGTCCAGCGCCTCAACCTGCGGTTTGCTTTGGCTGTAAGATTACATTGGAAGCTGGTCTCCATTCACAACTTGGGGGTGGGAAGGAGTTAGTATTTGGCGTTGGATCCGGAGCACTGACTGTAGGGGGTCTTGACTCGCTCTCTCTCTTTCTCAGCCATGCCACAGGCAGCGCAGCACATCTCATGAATTCTCTTAGCATGGCAGTCAATTCACTTGTCTCAGCCTTTAAGCAGCCATCCTTGGGGGACGCCTGAGTGTGCGCTCCCACTCCTATAGCAGATGTATTTTGAGGGAGGTCGTAGTCCTTATCAATGACGACCCTAGTAGGGGTATCAGGTTTCAATCCTCTGACCTCTTTCAGCAGCAGTTCTGCCCAGTGTGGGGTATCCCTAGCAGTCCCTCTCTCACTGGGCTCCCTGGGGTTGGCACCAGTGTTTAGTTCTCAGATCCCTTTATGTGATTCTTGAAATTTAGGGCCATCGGAGACTGACCCCTTACCAAGAGCAGGAGCTGCAGTAGCTACAAACATGCAGGGTTCCTGAGAGTCTTCCTCCTCAGGTTCATGTACCTCTTTCATCAACATTTGGAAGGGCATGGGATCAGATCTCCTTTGGTGTAGTTGCAGTTTGAGCAACACCCAACTGGAATGTTGATCAGAGCGAAGTATGTGATCCAGTCTCATCTGGTCCAACTCGCTAAAGGCCCAGCCTCCTTTCCAAAAAATTGTTTGTAGGAGTTCCTCTAAGCAACTCTTGTAAGCTGATAACAATTCTCCTGGCTGTTGTTTAACATCTTTGAGTTTTCACTTTAAGGCTCCAACACTAGCGCTACCCCAAGCACATTTTCAAGGGTGAATAAATACTCTTGGGCACTGACATTAGATTTAGAGGACCTCAGGGACTGAAAAGCACATAGGACAGGCCCCTGGAGGCTTTCAACCAAGCATGCCCTTTTTTTGGCCTCTTAGCATTGCCAGCCTTGTACTAGGGTAGTAGCTGAGTCCATCCAAGTCTCCCGTTCGGCTTCCCCATTAGGTGTGGGGAAGATACCAGAAAACATTTTAAGCTTGCAGTAAGAGTCATAACTAGGTGGGTTGTGCACAGGCACAGGAGCTAGCAAAGGGACACCCCGGAGGCTTGAATAACTTCTCTAAGTTCTCAAGGGTCCATCCCTCATCCAGTAGGAAGCTAGTCAGTTTCTCCTCAAAACCCTCAGACAAAGGTGGAGGCTTGTGTTCTGAGGGATCCTCACTATCTTTAGTTACCACCCTCCATGCAACAAGGGACCCATCAATGACAATAGTTTTGGGCACCCTAGTGCTGTCCATGGGGTTGCCTCACTCCAGTAAAACCGTTAGGATTTGGGCAGTCAAGTCAGCTTGTCAGCCTACCACTACAGCCTTTCTCATACATTCAGGTTTTGAGAGTGCCCCTTCTATAGTGTCTTTGCTAGTGCCCAGGGGAATATCTAGTATTAACAAAGCATTCTGGAGGTCAGTTTCATGCCCTGTACACCAACTGACTAACTGATACACAGACATTTTCTCAGTGGTACCCATATAAAATCTGATTGCAATTTTTGGTTGTGGCCACTAGGGGAGCACTAATCTCAATGGTGCCTCCAAGATGTAACCCCTAGGTGGCACTGCTATCCCTGCCAGTGTGACTATGCACAGGTTGAGGGGTCTGAGCTCGGTGAATGGGTGCCTCCACCCGGAGGAATGGTTTTGGCGTAGCATAGCTGCTACTGGTTAGCCCTCTGGGATGCTATAACCACCCACCAACCCTTCTAGTGGCCTAAACAGCTTAGCAGCAGAACATTCACATTTGCCATATGACAGTAATGATATGCTCACACTCCTCTGCACTTACAACCAGGTCTGGATCTTTGGCAACTGCCCTGGAGACCCCCTGAAAAATAAGGCCAGCAATGCTGCAATACCGTAAAACACCAGTGACCCAACCAATAAGATACACACTAGCAAGGTTAAACATGAAAATCCACAATCTGATTTATTCAGGGGGATGTGAACAAGGGTGGGGAATAAATCTAGCAAGTGATTGGCAGTTCTGATTAAATTCAGGTTGATCAAGCATGCACTGTGAGTCCCTTTGACAGTGTCCCACAGTCCTGGATACCAAGTACGGTAAACAGGCTAGCCTAAAACGTTGCCCAGGGTAGGCCAGCATTGCGATTGTGTTGGGACCCTTAGGAAGGAAAACAATTTACGTGCACTCAACCCAAATACTTGTAATCTGGAGCTGGATGGCTCAGTCCATTGCAATAAACCCAAAACAAGAAAATCAGATGACACACAAATGATTGTAGCTTTTGTTGCAGGGAGCTACCCTGTTTTGTACTCATGCTACCCAGACCAGGATGCAGGACAGGTGAGAGGAAGACCTCGTGGTGTTGTACTGGATTGCCAGGGGAAGCAGGGCCTACACGACTCACCTACTGGTGGTCACTACCTGTGGTGTTGAGCAGAGAGACAAATCCCCAAGCGGGTCCTTCGCTGAAAATGTCTCTGAATTAAGAGCAGTGACCTAGGCCAAGATGGCAGGGCCCAGGCAGCATATGCAGTTTGGATAAAGTCCATGGTGAAGTGCTGGAAAAGCTTCCAGCTGGCGTAACAGAACTTGCCATGGGGAACCAAATTGCGACCCATGAGACACATTTAAGCGAATATATAACACTTAGCTTATTTTGCCTCAGTTCGGATAAAGTCCGTTTGCCAATCGTAGTTTCTCTGCACAAACCCTTGTATTTGCGGCTCATTCTAGTCATCAGGTGAGCCAATCGCTTCTGGAACAAGTCTTCAGTCCACTCACAATTAGCACTAACACACTTTTCTCTCTTCTGATGCAGGTCTCAACCAGCAATCGGAAAAGTCCAGTTTCCGCACCAAAGGCGATACTCCAAACTGGAGATGTGACAGGCAGGCCAGTAGAGCCTTCCCACTGACTCTCCTGCGCTCCTACCAGGAGCAGCTGCTTGATGGCTCGAGCTGTTCACTCTCCAAACTCCAACTCTCGACTGGCACACTGCTTCAGGCAGTTCTGGGGATTTCCCTTATGATCCAAAAGATTCTGCTGGCTGAGGGAACTGTCAGTCACAGCATGGGCTCCCCTTCCAGGCCAGTTTGGGCTCCAACAGTTAAAACTACAAAAACTACAGAATTCCTTCCCACAAGTTCCTGGGGACAGACTCCATTTTAGGTCCCCTGAGGTTTGATTGGTCCAACACTGGAAGTCCAAAACCAAAATGGTGGCTCCTATTAAAAAGCTCAAGCTGCAAATGAAAGCAGGTTAGACAAACTCCTTTATCGATATTATTATAACACATAAACAGCAAATAATCACTTTCCCTAACAGAGCTCCCTCTGCACAGGTAGCGACTGCAGAATGGAGCAGAATAATGGAGTATCCGGCTAGTCGCGAGCCTTAAATCACTCAGACCCAGCCCAAACTGATTTTCTAAAACAGGCTAACATTCTGTTAAAGAGAGAGGCATGGAGGCTTACTAAAGCACTCCCATGCAGACAAATAGAGCTACTGCAGGCAGGACGCCATCCTGACAGTGGGCATTTTAGGAACCCAGAAAGACACTTTAGTAAACCCCAATTTGTAGGTGGGGTTACAGTTCAATATAAGAACAGCGGCTGAGTCGAGCCACATGAAGGTGAGGGTCCTGGACTTCAAAAGGGCTGACTTCAGAAAGATGGAGGAATGCCTCAGGGATGTCCTGGTTGGGGGGGGGGCTTGGGTGGAGTAGAGGAACAGTGGATGAAACTAAAAGGAGCCATAGTGAAGGCTGCAAACCTCTGCATTAGGTAAGTAAGCAAAAGCAATAGGAAAAAAGACCGCTATGGTTCTCAAAGGAGGTGGCATGGAAGGTAAGGGCAAAAAAGTTAGCATTCAGAAGGTATAATGAGATTCAAAGGGAGGAGAACAGGGAAGTGTATCGGGTCAAGCAGTAGGAAGCAGGGAAAGCAATCAGGTGCACAAAGGCTCAAACAGAGGAGAAAATAGCCCTGGCAGTAAAGAAAGGTGACAAGGCATTTTTCAAGTGCATAAGAGAAATTCTGTAAAAACCTAAATGAGCAGGCATGTAGATATCTCTTAGAAATGTATAAAGAAATCCCTGAGAACAAATCATTACCTGAGATGATGCATGAAACACACATTACCCCATCCTTAAAAATGATAAGGACGCCGGCCCGGTGGTGCAGAGGGTTGAGGCATCTAGCCTTACCTCGCATCTCGGCGGCGACCCAGGTTCAGGAACACCCTTGGATCGTCGGGGAGCTGGCCGGGGGGAGGGGTAGGAGTGAGATTGAGCTGCCTATGGCAATTCTCCCCTCCAGGGGTGGAAGCTGTCCATCCTGTAGTCCTGTCGCCACAGAGTGGAGGTCTGGTGGTGGCGCAGGCAGAGAGGGCAGCTAGTAGGGTGGGGTGCTCCGCAATGCCTGGCGTGCACATGCCTTCACACGCATACGTTCAGTGCCCCAGATGCACGTGGGAAGAGAAGGGACAAAGACAGAAAAAAAACACAAAATTGTAAATAAAAAAAATGATAAGGACTCGATGTTGTACAGAAACTATAGACCCATCTCATTGCTCAATGCAGATTATAAAGTTTTTGCAAAAAGAAGTATGTAACCAAACTGAAAGGGTGTTTTTGAGGAGGTTGTGGAGTCAAAAACAGTGGTGGATTTCAAGAATGCATGGGACAGTCATAAAGCAATTCTAGGGGTTGGGGGTAGGAAGAAGTAGGCTGTTGGTTAACTGGGATCTGCAGCTTATCTAATAGGTAGGGAAATGGGCAGACTGGGTGGGCCAAGCGGTCCTTATCTGCTGTCAAATTCTATGTTTCTATGTTTGTCCCAGGGAGATCAGGTGCAGAAAATGTACAGAGAATGCTTAATGTCATTTGGGCAGTCTCTAAACAGTCTACTCCTTCAGCGGTCATAGCTTTAGATTTCTGTAAGGCATTTGCCTCTTTGCAGTGGAAGCTCTTGTCTGAGGTTTTGGCAAGAATGAATGTGGGTGAGGAGTTAATTTTCTGGGTCATGATCATATACAGTAAACCCTCTGTTAAGGTCATAACAAATGGTCTAGTTTCAGAGCCCTTCAACCTTTTAAGGGGAACCAGACAGGGTTGCCCACTCTCTCCATACCTGTTCATTTTAGCCATACAGCCACTGATTAAGAAAATTTCAGATGAAAATGTGATTCAGGGTGTTAAACATAAAGTATCTAACACAGTGTTTGCCTATGCAGATGACATTAATCACAGCAGATAATGCTGGTAGGCCATTTAGGGACTTAAGTAAGCTTTTGGAAGACTTTTCTCAGGTTTCTGATTTGTGCATAAACTGGGATAAAACCCAAATTTTACCTATTGGGCCTCATCACAAAATAGTAGAAAGGTTAGGGTGTCTGGACCCGCAGATGCAGTGCAAAAAGCACATCAAGTTCCTTGGACTCACAATATCTAAGGATATTGACAAGATTTTGGAGTTAAATATGATACCCTTGTTGAAAAATTTAGAATGTGGCTTACTAAAATGGCAAAGTTTGAACTTATCACTGTGGGGTAAAGTCAATGCTATCAAAATGATTACAGCACCAAAATTGTTTTACCTTTTTTCAAAATATCCCAATTAAAATACACAGTAACATCTTTAAGTCTACTGACAGAATGATAAAAAGCTCCAGATGGGGAGACACGCCCCTGAGATTGTCACCCAAAAAGCTAAGAAGCCCTTGACTGGCTGGTGGTTTTGCACTACCAGACTGGAAAAAGTACCATATTTCTTTCTTGTTCAAGCATGCTGCCAGACACATTTCTGTAGACAATGTTGGCGGATCACCACTCTGGTTTACGGCAGAAAGGGCACTTGTTTATCCGTTCAATCCCTCTGATCTTCTATTTATTCCTACCCCAAAGCTTGTTAAAGACAATCCTTGTGTTACATCAGCTACTAGAACAATTAAAGACACTTGTGAAAATGGGGAGCTTATGCCCACAATTGCCTTTCTAGTATAGTAAATAAATAAACTGAAACTGAAAAAATATCCTTGGCATAAAAAAATTCCTATAGTTCTAATTAGCATATGGAGTAACACTGAAACAGGGTATGGAGGCAAACCTTTAGTAGATACTGATTGGTTAAAGTCTGCGATAATGGATATAGGAGTTATAGTTGGGGAAAACAGAATGCTGCTCTCCTTCTCTGAAATTAGGGAGAAGTACGGACTACACAAGTTTCAGTTTGCAAAGTTTTTGCAAATTAGGAGAGCTTTGCAGGCCTCAATTCTAACCCCAGAGTTTACTCTGCCAGAACATACAGAATGGGCTCAACTACTCAGGCTAGTATTGTCAAAAAAAGGGGCGGGTATGTGTTATAAAATGTTAAATGATGCTGGTTAGCCGGCCCAGTGGTACTGAGGCTTGAGGCGCTGGACGCCACACCTTGCACCACACCGATGACCCGTGTTTGGAAATGAGCATGGGCCATCGGGGGTCAGCAGGGGAGGGAGAGGATCGAGCATCCGGAGGACTGGCACTCCTGCCGAATGACTACCCCCAGGTGGAGGCTGGAGGGTAGTATGGGTCAGCGGGGCCAGACATAGGGAGGGTGCTGTGGGACTTCTGTGGACGTGTGAATGCCTCTACATGCGCACATCCTGCGTGTGCGCCCCAGCAACAGGGAAGGGAGAAAATGAGGAAAAACACCTCCGGTGGCTAGATGATGACTGACCTCCCGCAGGCTTCGCACCCGGCGACTGGGTAGGGGTCAGTCCCGGTGATAACAGGGTGACGGGGCTGGAAGGGGTCGGTCAGAAGGAGGCAGTCGGGGGGTGAAAGTGGATAAAGTACATATAAAAAAATGATGCTGGTAATATTATTTCACCTTCGCAAGCACCCAAACTGAAGTGGGTAGCCGAACTGGGAGAGACCCTCACGAAGGAGGAATGGACAAGAATGTTGATAAATGCTTACTTATGTTGCAGGGACGTTCAAGGTAGGACAATTCAATTTAAGATTCTTCACGATTATTACTATTCCCCGAAACAACTGAAAGAAATGTGTTACCTACAGGAGGGTCCTTGCTGGAGGTGCTCATTCAAACAGGCTAATCTTATTCACATGCTCTGGGGGTGCCCTGTCATTAGAAAGATATGGCTTGAAGTCTATAAAGTATGTGAAGAGGTAACTAATTCCAGATTCCCTTTTTCAGGCAAACTTTTTATTCTAGGACTAGACTCTGAGGTCCCCCCTTTAAGCTACCAGTAGAAGCTCTGGGTGCTAACAGCAGCCCTTGCCCCGAAGAGACTTCTGCTCTCCTACTGGAAATCTCCTATCTCTCCATCAATAGAGGAATGGCTAAATAATCAAGGTCTATTAGGTTGTAATGAAAAGGTTGCTGTAGCTAACAAACTGGATGTTTTTGAAAGACCCTGGTCCTCTTTCCTTTCTTTGGTAAAAGGTGATGCCTGAATAGAGGCGTGCATCTGACTATTTAATCTAATGGTATTCAATATGTAAATGTTAAGTACACTACTGTATGCCAAGCTGTGAAATACTTGTTTTTCCTAGCTAGATACCCTTTAACTGATGAATATGAGGAATATAGTCTCAAAATGTGATAAATATTCTTAACAACATTGGTCTGTTATTGTCTTATGTATTTTGATGTATCGTTTCCTATTTCAAAAAAGTACGTAAGCGAAAGGAGACCAAGGGAGAGATTGTAAGACTAAGGAGGGAAGGAGGTGAGCGTGTGGAGGGAGACCAGGACAAAGCAGACATCCTAAACAAATATGTTTGTTCAGTATTCACAGAAGAAGGAGAAGATGAGGGACCACAGATAAGCGACAGTAGCATCAATGGAAGGGAGGTGGACACCAGTCCATTTACGGAGGAGAGTGAGTCATGAAGAAACTCACAAAACTGAAAGTGGACAAGGCAATGGGGCTGGATGGGATACATCCAAGGATATTGAAGGAGCTTAGAGAGGTGGTAGCACCACTGACAGTCCTGTTCAACCACTCACTGGAGACGGAAGTGGTTCCAGAGGACTGAAGGAGGGCAGATATAGACCCACTTCACAAAGGTAGGAGCAAGTAAGCCAGCCCGGTGGTGCTGAGGACTGAGGTGCTGGATGCATTACCTTACACCATGCTGGCGACCCAGGTTCGGGAATGGATTTGGGTCATCAGGGAGCCAGAATGGGGGGGGTCAGAGCAAGATTGAGCAGCCGGAAGGCAGCTCTCCTCTCCTTTCCGGAGGGTAGATGCCACCCCCTCATGGTCCCGTTGCCACCAGGTGGAGGCCCGGTGGTCAGCGTATGCAGCGGGGGCGACATGTAGTGGGTGGGTATCTCGAGATGTGGCATGTGTATGCTTCCACGTGCTTGCGTGCATCTGAGGTAGGGGGCTGGGTTACAGGGAGAAAATGGAAAAGCATCATAAACTACATATACAAAAAAAAAAGGTAGGAGAAGGGAGGAGGCTGGCAACTACAGGCCAGTCAGCGTGACTTCGGTGGTGGGGAAATTAATGAAATCACTACTGAAGGAAAGGACTGTGGAATATCTTGAACCTGGAGGCTTACAGGATCTGAGGCAGCATGGGTTCACTGGGGGGAGGTCATGTCAAACAAATCTGATAGATTTCTTTGACTTTTGTGACCCGGGAATTAGAGCAGGGTGGAGTGGTGGATGAGGTCTACGTAGCTTTTAGTAAGGCCTTTGACACCATTCTACATAGGAAACTCATACACAAGCTGGGCAGCCTGAGAGTGGGTCCTAAGGTGGTAAAATGGGTACAAAATTGGTTGAGGGATAGGCGACAGAGGGTGGTGGTAAACGGAGTTCACTCCGAGCAGGGGAGAGTGACTAGTGGGGTGCCACAGGGATCAGTACTGGGGCCGGTCCTCTTTAATGTCTTTATTAGTGACATTGAAGAGGGGTTAGAAGGGAAGGTATGCCTTTTTGCAGATGACACAAAGATCTGCAACAGGGCTGACACTCCACGGGGTGGAAAAAATGAGGAGGAATCTAGGTAAGCTTGAGGAGTGGACAAGAGTGTGGCAACTAAGAGTCAGTGTGAAGTGCAAAATCATGCACTTGGGACATAGAAACCCAGAGGCAGAGTACATGATGGGGGCATAGTGCTGATGATCACCAATGTGGAAAGGGATCTGGGGGTAATCATATCTGATGACCTAAAAGTGGCCAAGCAGTGTGACAAGGCAGTGGAGAGAGCCAGTGGGATTTTGGGGTGCATTGGAAGGGGTATCATCAGCAGAATGAAGGAGGTGGTGATACCACTGTACAAATCATTGGTGAGACCTCATCTAGAGTACTGTGTTCAGTTCTGAAGGCCACATCTCCAGAAGGATATAGACAGAGCAGAAGTGATCCAGAGGAGGGTAACTAAAATTGTGCAGGGTCTGCACCAAAAGCCCTATGAGGAGAGACTAAAGGACCTCAATATTTCCTAGGAGGGTAGCAGGGTCCTACAAGGGTCGGTTCTGGGTCCACTCAGGAGTGAAATGAGCCTCTTTGCTGATGACTCAAAGCTGGGGCGGTGGTGGATGGGGAGGAAGGTAGGAGAGCCCTACAGGGGGATCTGGAGACTCTGGAGAGGTGGTCACACACCTGAAAACTGAGGTTTAATGCCAAGAAATGCAGTGTTCTCCACTTGCGGCATAAGAACCCAGCTCTTGAGTACTTTTTGGGTGGGGAGAAACAGCAGGTTTTGGGAGGGGAAAAGGATCTTGGGGTGGTTGTGGGTGCCAAAATGAATAACTCTGAGCAGTGTAGGAGGGCTTCACCTAAAGCAAATAAAATGCTTGGGTGCATTGCCAGGGGGATAACCTTGGAGACAGGAGGTGCTTCTCCCTCTGTTTAACTGCCTGGTTAGACTGCACCTAGAGTACTGTGTGCAGTTTTGGCGCCCGTACTTGAAAAAGGACATTGCACCTCCCGAGAGGGTGCAGAGGAGGGCGACCAGGATGATACAGGGTCTGGGGAAAGAGCCTATGAGGAGAGACTTGAGGAACTCGACTTGTACCCCCTGGAGGAGAGGAGGGACAGAAGAAATATGATTGAGGTCTTTAAATATCTAAAGGGAGTAAATAGGGTCAGCCTAAATAGGGTGTTTCAGCTAACGGAGGAGAGGGCCACCAGAGGGCACTCCATGAGGCTGGTGGCAGGAGGTTCAGGGGGGAGACTAGGAGATGCTACTTCACCGAGAGGGTGATGGACCCCTGGAATGCACTGCCTTCAGAACTAGTGGCTGTTAATACAGTGGAAGAATTCAATAGGGGCTGGGACAGGTATAAGGAGAAGGTAAAACTGAGTAATGCCACCCCTGGAGGTGTAACTCCAATGGGGGATGAGGTCGGGGGGATTTATAGGGGAGGCGGGGAGGGCAGCAACAATGTCCTCACCGGGTGCTGATTTTTGAGCAGACTCGATAGACCATTAGGCCTACTCTGCTGGCATCTTAGTATGTTAGTATGTACACCCTGGAGGAAAGTAGGGAGGGGGGGGGATATGATAGACACTTTCAAATACCTCATTGATATAAATAAGGTACAGGAGGGAAGCATTTTTCAGAGAAAAAGATGTTCAAGAACAAAAGATCATGCTATAAAGCTGGAGGGGGGAACATGAGAAAGAACTTCTTCACTGAAAGGGTAGTGGATGTATGGAACAGCCTCCCAGCAGAGGTGGTGGGGGCAAAAAATAGTAATGGAGTTCAAAAATGCATGGGATAAGCATAAGGGAACCTTAGTGGTTTGGGAAGGGGGTAAGCCGAAGATCAAGTAGGGTCTTTAGTATTACAATAGTCATGCTTTGGCAGTTGCTAACTGCTCACTGTTAGCTACTGGATGTGAACTGCACTTTTTTTTTAAATAAATGGTAAACCTATGGAATATCCATTTGTGTACGGAATTACTGCCATGGATACTGTGTATTCTTGATTTTTGGTATTACAGTAGGTAGGGAAAACAGGCAGACTAGATGGACCAAATGGTCCTTATCTGCCATCAATTTCTGTGTTTCTATGCTTTGCCAAGGTGATTAACACCCCCCCCCCGGCTGGTCACTATTTATACCACAGGCTATCAATGGGGAATGTACACCAAAAAAAATACAATGTAACCAATAACCAGATGTAACCCCCAGGTGGCGCTATCCCAAGGGCTACTACCCCTGCCTGCTTGACTACTGACAGGTTGAGGGGCCTAGGTTCTATGGCGGGTGCCTCCACCCAGAGGTCAGGGTTTGTAATGGTTGGTCTAGTTTGGTCACAGTCCTCTGGGACACTGAGACCCCCTTCTAATCCCTCTAATGGCCCACACGATGCACAGGAGTTACAGTACCAATACCCCACATGTACACACTGTTCATTCATAAGGTACCACTTTCCCTCGAGACTGATTCGCAGGTTTGTCTCTGAGGACCCCCTGACAAATAAGGTTAAGCAGCATACACAAACCAATACAGTGCTTGGCATGAAGGTACTGACACTTCAGACAGTTTAAAGTTTAACAACAACAAATCTCATTTATTTAGGGAACAGTAACACGGGAAGGGGAAATCACGTTAATTAGTGCCATTAAATCACAGTACTGTGCACACATACAGGGTCTAAAAAGTCACACTCTGGGTACCCAGGTTGGGGGGGGCTAGCCAGGTCCATTGCCCGGGGTTGGCCGGCAGGTGCAGATGGATAGGGCCCTGTAGAAGAAAATATATGCACAACACCCAATTGTAATCAGGAGCCGGATGGCTCAGTCCGTGAAGTGAAACAACAACAATTAGATGACACACTTGTAATTGATAGCAGGCTGCAGGGGAATACCCTGATTTGTACTCACAATACCCAAGCTGAGAACCGGATGGTGGATCTTCTTCTGGATTGCCAGAAACAACAGGGCATGGAGACAAGGTCCTTGTTACTGGACCCCACTGCAGTTGATAGCAAACGGATTTAGTCCGAGACAAGCTGGAGTTTGCTTCCAGCTTCAACACACAGCACACAGTACAGGGGATTGGAAATAGTGATTCCTCACAAGCACTACGCATATTCATATGTAAAAGGAAAGTACTATACCAGGCAGGCTGCTCCTCGATCCCGATCGCAATTACTGCAAAATACCCAGGAGCACACAGTAGCTTCAGTTCCTGACAGACAGAGCACGATTCAGCAATTTCTCCAGTCTTCTACAGGGTGAGTCTGGTTTCTACTCTTCAGATCTCCTTCTTTCTCCTCACAAATCGGATTCAGTCCGAAATGGCATTTACAACGGCTGCAGGCCGAACCTCAGGGCCTTACACACGCTCCTCGCTCTAAACTACACACCGCAGAAGCACATAGCTCCTTCTCTCTTCACTGTCACAACTGATCTGACTTTCCAGTAACAGAGCAGGGCATTTCCTTTGATTTCCTCCCAGTTCGGTTGGCTAATCCTCCTTGTCAGTCACTACAGGCTCCCTCTATTGGTGAAAAAAGGCGCCAAGGATTCCAAAACTACATTACCCAGAGGCTTTTTCCCTTCAGACCCCTTTTGAGCAAGCCCCAGCTTGTACTCCCTATTCTGGTTGGCCCAAGCAGTCTCCATCTTAGGGCTCTCACATATTGATTGGTTCCACTCAGCAGTCCGGGACTAAAATGAAAGAGTTACACTACACAGTCCTTGCTGAAGGGAAAGCAGGTTAGACAAACTATATTTTCATTATCACTCTAACAGATTACCAGCAGACAGTTACACCTTTCAGTAAAGCTCCATCTGCGTGTTTAGCGATGGCAGAAACGGAGCGAGTAGCCAGCAGCTCGGACGGGATTCGAGCATTAAATACACAGTCCCCCCATACAAACTAATTAAGTCTGCAAGCAGACAGCTCTTAAAAAGACAGTACGTGGAGGCTCAAATAGCACTCACTTGGAACCACATTTAAACAGCTCAGACGCCGAACACTGCCCAGACTTGGAGCATTCAGGCAAGCTCCTAGAAGACTTTTGGGGACCCCCCATTTGCAGGGGGGTTATACATAAGTGCAAATAATTAAATTTAAACATGCACTGTACCGAGTGTTTTCATTACTAAATATATCAAAATGAATTTTTAAGATGGTTATGACATATTCATTCATAAATAAAACATAATATGTTGGGGTGCTAGAGAGCCATCTTCCTGGCTGGACATCTCCTGCACACGTTCCACATCCACGGCCCTCAAAAAGTAGCAAAACTTAAGAATTTTTTTAAACTTACAGAAGTGTTTATGTCAGACTGATTCTTGAACACCCCAGGAACCCAGAAGTACCAAATTCGACAACGGGATATCCTAAAGCACAGCAAACAGGACCAATGAAGTCTGCACAGCAGCAACCTGTGAAGGCCATGAATGCTACGGGTAGTACAGCTGCCGAAAGCCCAGCTTCCGCCACAGGGCCTCCATGGCACACTTTACTAACTTCCATGAGGGGCATGAACGTCAACATAGTAAGGACCGTCACCGGACGGTACCAGGCCAATATATCAAAGAAATTATGTTGTAGGCAAAACCGCACCACATAAATAGCATGTGGTACAACAGCTACAGGGGACAAAATACCGCATGGAAGAAATGGTGAAGGAGCGGTAGCATACCCCTGTAGCTGTTAGCTGGGAGGCAGTGTTGCAGAGGATAAAACCTCTACTGGGTGGTGGTCCTCTGAGCAGCTGCCATGGCTCAGAGGGTAGAGTGGAGGGCAGTGGAGTGTCTGTGGACTGGGGCTCGAGTTCTGGTCCCAGAATACCTGTGGGTTTTAGTGTTTTATTTTTTTTTAACTGTTGTGCGATTCACAATTTTCCCTCTGCCCAGGTTTCTCCCCATCACAGAGTTGCCTCCCCCCGGAGGTGGTTATTTTAATATGGGGGAGTTTGGGGGGCACAGCCCCCATAACAGGGAGTGCAGGGGGCAGAGCCCCCCACAAAAAGCAATATTTTATGTGCGGTGTGCGCTTTTATTCTGTCAGTGTTTATACTGAGCAATGTAGATGTTTGAGCAGTATTGACAGCACAGTGTGTTGCTGCGCTGTTTTTGACCGCGACATATTCACCACGTGCCCACCAGACTGGAGGCCCATGATTTTTCTTTTATTAAGGTTTTGAGTACATTAGTATCACATAGTAATAGAAGTACAGATGCACTTCATTCAAAAAGGGTCAGAATTATACAGTACAGTTTCAGTTATTAAACAGTAGTGACCGACTTTTAAAATAATCACAATAAGAAATAAAAACAATTTAAACTAAGATTTAAATTTAAATTGGGTCTCATCGTTATTAACCAACTAATACAAATAGGACTGTGCAGTGAACAACTAAGTGCCTAATTATCTATTTCATACATTTAGGCTAATCTTAGATCTAACTAGATAGGTTACATGTCATCCCTTCTAAATCACTCAGGTTCCATCTATTCCATCTATTGCTATATTTATCCTTCTTTGGAGCTGAATTATAGGTTATTTTTTCCAGTTTTGGGATATTTTGCACTACAGTGACTCATTCTGAGATGTCTGGAGGCATACTCTGGAGCCATCTTTTGGTTATTGTCTTCAGGGCAGACACCAACAAGATGGTCCAGATATATTTCTCCTCTCTTCCCTTTATGTCCACTGGAATCAATCCAAGCACCATGTGTTCAGGACCAATTTGGGTTTGTGTAGTAAATATTTTTTTCATGTGTTCTATGGTCTGGTTCCAGAACTGTTTGAGTCTAGCACAACAGTACAACTGCAAGCCTGGGCCGCACATATTAACCCTGACCTTATCATAATTACTGAGTCGTGGTTAAAAAAGACAAATACTGATCAGCAAATATCACTGCAGGGCTACAAATTATTTAAAGCGGATAGAGAGTCTAGAGGCGGGGGTGTGGTTATCTACGCCAAATCTAAGTACTCGGTCACCAATATTAGTTGCAAATCTTTAGCCAAGGAATTTGAGCTTGTCTCGCTGAACCTTCATCTCCCCTCCTTGGAATGTATCACTATCATAGGTGGCTATAGACCTCTGTCTGGTGGTGATGAAGTCCTTAATCTTTTGAAATCCATGTTCGTAGATGCAAAAACTGAAACAATATTTCTAGGAGATCTAAATATGGATTGGCTATCACCTAAATCACACTGCCTCAAATCCCTTTGTGACGAGCTAGGTCTTGGGCAATTAGTCAGTGAACCTACTAGGAATAACATTCTAAATACTGCCAACAGTTCCATCCTTGATGTGGTACTAACCACCCACCCACATAAAATATCTCATTCAGCAGTGTTTCACAATGACATGAGTGATTATGGGATTGTTGCTTCCATAAGATCTCAAATCAAGGCCCGCCCGCAGCCCATCTTTATAACAAAACGGTCTTTTCACAAGTTCAGTGCAGTAAACTTCCTATCTGACCTGGGCATGATCAGATGGCAAGATCTCTACCTAGCCAAAGATGTCAACGAGGCAGCTTACACTCTTAATGACATTTTTACTAAAATAATAAATAAGCATGCCCCTTTCATCAAAGTAAGGGTATGGAACAACTCCAACCCCTGGTTCACCTCGGATCTTAAGGCAGCCCTCATAGTCCGAGATAAGCTCTGGGCTAAAGCTAGACATTCCAAAGAATCTTCGGATTGGCAGGCCTTTAGAACAGCCAGGAATACCTGTGTGAAAAGTATACGCTCTGCTAAAGCTAACTATTATATCTCTACTGTAGAACAAGCTCAAGGTAACCCTCATAAAATATGGAAGACTACCAAATCCATAGAAGGACGGCCCACGGCCCCCTCCGTCCCAGCAAAGATAGTTGCAAGTGGCAAGATTGTGGAAAACAAGTCCCTAATCCTGGAGGAACTTAACTCCCACTTTGCCACAGCTGGATTAGCTTTTGACTCATCACCTTATGCTGGTTCTGTGGTGAGCCAGTATACCCCTCCCCCTATATCTAGTCCTGCACCTAGCCCCTTCCAACTGCGCGAGATAACTTACAAAGAAGTAGAAGATTCTCTTCTTAACTTAGACACCAAAAAAAGCGCAGGGGACGATGGCTTGGAACCCTTTTTCCTAAGGTTAGGATATGCACATCTCGCTGCCCCAATTCTCCACATCTTCAATCTTTCTATTACATCTGCTACTGTGCCGTCCTGCTGGAAATCAGCACATATCCTCCCTCTATTTAAATCTGGTGACCCATGCGATGTAAACAACTATAGGCCTATCTCCATATTGCCTGTCCTTTCTAAAGTTCTCGAAAAACTGATCTACATCCAGTTAAAATCTCACTTGGAAACCTCTCTCATCAATCCAGCTGAATCCGGCTTCTGGGCAAATCATAGCACAATCACTGCGCTAGCAAAAGTAACCAACGACTGGATCTCTTCTATAGATGCAAAGAAGGTAACTGGTGCAGTCTTTCTGGATCTAAGCAAAGCTTTTGATACTGTTGATCACAAACTATTAGTCAATTGCCTTGCAAAGCTGGGTGCCACATACCATACCACCCAGTGGTTCTCTAGTTACTTAACTGGGAGATCCCAAAAAGTAAAGGCGGAAGGCTGTTTTTCTGCTGCCTTGCCAGTTACAAGAGGAGTCCCCCAAGGATTCATCCTAGGCCCTATTTTGTTTTCATTATACATTAATGACCTAGATTCTAACATATCTACGTCCAATCTGCACTTTTTTGCGGATGATACTGTGCTGTATACTTCTGGCTCATTGCTATCTGAAGTCAAGGGAGTGCTTCAAACGGACTTTGCACAACTTGAGCATAATCTAATAAAGGCAAAGCTTCTGCTTAATGCCAAGAAGACTAAAGCGATGATATTCTCCCGTAGTGCTGTCACAGGCACCCCCAATACCGTTGCCCAAGATTTCATTGTTACCACGCTAAATGAGCCTCTGGAAGTTGTAACCAAATTTAAATACCTGGGTATCTGGATCAACAATAAACTATCTTTCAATGACCACATCAAAGACATCTCTAGAAGGCTAAATCCAGGTTAGGTTTATTCTATAGAAATAGGCCCGTCTTCCCACTTGAAACTCGAAATAAGCTTGTCCAGGCCACCTTTCTCCACCTACTTGACTATGGCGATGTAATCTATTCCTCCACCACTCTTGCAAATCTAAGTAAACTGGACATCCTTTATCACCGTGCGTTACGGTTCATTACCAACTCCCCTTACCGTTCGCATCACTGTGACTTATATGCAGCTGTTGGTTGGACATCCCTTACTACTAGACGCCTGCTCCATGCTGGGCTATGGACTCTTAAACTGCTCCTGCAGAAATTACCAAGCTATCTTCATCCCTCATTAGTATTTCACATAGTGCATACTAGATAGAAAATCTGACTTTATTATGCTTACATATGAGGAGGGACCTCCTTTGGTAAGCGTGCTATTGCACATGCCCTTCCCTCTATTTGGAACCAATTACTAACCATACTGAACTAACTAGCACAGTTTCAATAAACTCTTACAAATTGCTAAGCTCAGCCAAAAAGACACCTGTAACTGTCATTAAGCTCTTCCTTCCCATGTGTGCCATATGTGCCCATTGTAAGACATAATTGCTTTGTTCATATTAACTACTTATTGCTTGCACTTTCATTCACATTGAGATATTATCCCACTATCTGGCACCTGGCTTATATCTGCTACCTTGCTGCAGCTACCCAACTACTGTTTTCCCTCCCCCTTCTACTCCTGGCTTTATCTATGTATATGCTCCACTGATCACACTATCAAATCATTCCGACCCTTCTTATCCGTTATATTCTGTTGTTTGATCCATCTGCCAAAATATATGTATTACGCACACCAGTCACCATGTTTCAATTATCAGTAGGTAATCTGTAAGTCGCTTCCCTGTGTTACATTAGTTGACTACCACCTGCGGTCATCCTATGTGGTGTCCTTGTATGTATATCTTGCCTGTATTATGTTATGCGTGCTTTTTGTATATACTGTTTACTATCTATTTATGTATGTACATTGTGAAAGTCTATATGTCACAGGACCTCCTTGTGAATGAGCTTGCTCAATGGAGTTTTCCTGCAATAAACTTGAACTTGAACTTGAACTAGCACAGTGCCAGAAAATATGTGACTGTGTAGCTGTGTCAGTCCCACACTCTCAGTAAGAAGTCCCTGGACAGTAGTGTGTCACCTGAACAGGGACCAAAAAGAAGCGAATCCTAACTTTCTAACAAAACTCCCTCCAGATCAGTGCAGAAGAAGTAATCCAAGTACCCCTCCATATCTGTAACCATTGGTGCTGGGAGATAGGGACATTTAGTTCCGATTCCCATTTTTGTTTCATATACTGTGCTGAGATGGCTCTGTCATTCATATATTTCAGATATAAACTTGTAATTGCCTTTTCACCATGCGAGGATTGCCAGATTTTATGAAAAGGAATCTGCTCTGCTTCCATCCAGTCCCCCTACCGCTTACCTGTCTTTACTTATCGATATAATCTCTAATTTGATAAAACCGTAGAAAATCTGAGCCTATCCACCCAAAGCTTTGTTTAGCCTTTTTAAAGATAATTACTGAATTGTTATGCAATAACTGATATGAGGAGGAAATGCCCCGTCTAGTTTGAGTGACAAACCAGCCATCCTGCTTTGCTGGCTCAAATTCTGGGTCATATGCCCACCTTTTAAAGAACCAGAAGTATTTTCTAGTATTTCCTGTTGATGTTCCTCTTCACCACCCCTCCAGAACTGCCTGTATGCCTGAAAGATATGTAACCTCAGTTGTCCTACCATATTTCTGGAAAAGAAAAGCCTGCAAAGGCGGTTCTGTGTGTGTTGCCAAGTCTATTTTCTCCCGCAGTGAATTGTATTGTCTACTTTCCCATAATAAGGCCACCTACATCTGGGCTGCTATCCAGTATCTTGCTAAGTCAGGGAACGCTAAACTTGCCTGCTGCTTCAGGAGGAATAATATCTTTCTGTTTACCTTAGGTCGAACCTTGCCACATGCAAATGAGAAAAAATGGTGTTGCCAGTTCTTAAGGGCCTGAGGTGCTATTTGACAAGGTACACACTGAAAAAGATACAGTAATCATGGAAGCACATTCATTTTCAGAGCCTGAATTTGAGTTATTACTGGTGATGGTAACAGTGACCATCTGGAGGGGTGCGCGCCCTAACAGGGGGGCGGGGTTAGCAGTGATTCCACTTGGTGTGCAGATCTGAAATCCTTGGCTACACCCCTGCCCCTGGGATGTGGGCCAGTGGCTTGAACGATTTGAAAAGGAGTTTGTGACAAGGAGGGATATACAGCCAGACCTGCAGGACTCTGACTCAGAGGGCGAGCGTGGAAAGTAACAACCTTTGAACATTTACACTTATCTACAGTTGCAGACTCCAGTGACTGAAATGTGCTTGAACTTTAATATTTCCGTACAAACACAGCTTCACAGTTTTAAATGAATACACAGTTGGTCTTATTACGTTGTTATGGAGCCACTCTTTGAAATACTGTTTGATGGACCGGAGGAAGGTTGAGAATGTCTATTATGGGGTTAGGTCACAGCTGTATGGCTTGCACACCATGCAGTATGTTTATCTCTTCTCTTCTTTTCAGGTACCCGACTCCCGAGGAACATCTGCAGCAGCTAGCAGAGTGATTTGGGGATTTCTATCATTACAGTACTTAATTGGAACTAGAGGGTTAGTTATGTACGACCACAGCATAACTTTGTGCTCTAGTTTTATTGTGGTTTGTTGAGTCGGGGGGGGGCGGCTCTTGTTAGTGGACCTTTTATCTCCATTTCAATATCCCTGGAATTAACAGTTCAATAGCAGTCACAGGTTAACTGTGTTCTACTACTAGTGTATTCTACCTAATAATTACACCACAGACGCTGAAGAGGTTGGCGTTATCTTTTGTACTGCTCTGTTTAAAGTAATATTTTTCTTCTCACTTCCCACCGTACAAAATTACAAAACGAGTTTACAGTGGATGTCAACGATTCCGGAAATGTGCTTCTGGCTTGTAATTGCCGACTGCTGTGGATGAGTATGTAATTTCTTGCATTAACTGAAAACAACAAACATAAAATAAACACACAGCATGTTTTAATTTGTTTAACAAGTGATAGAGGCTTAGAGTCTCCATACAAAAAGATTCATGGAGCAGCAAAGACAGTTTCTGGGGGGATACAAAAATACAGCTTAGCAACAAATTGTAATAATTGTGTCAGTTCTATTTGATCAAGTCCTAGACAATTTAGGTCTCCTAACTGGTATATCCAGTAAGCCTCTACTTCAGCAAGTCATTTATCAATAACACCACCTCCTTTGCCAGCAGTAACTCTTTCAATTCAAACAGAAACAGGACTATGATTGAATTCCCCTTGCGTATCTTCCATATGTGCAGCTAAAGCATATTTTCCATTCTTTTGAAGTATAGCCCTCATGTGTTCTTCATTCTCCCAACATAGAAGGCTCCACATGTACATGTGGTCAAGTATGCCACACTGGTGGTGTAACAATTAATAAAGGAATTCATGCCAACCACTGTACCATCCTTAGGGTTAAATCACTGCACAATATTTGCAGTGACCGTATTTCCTAGTCCCTTTCAGGAGTGGTGACAACCAAATTGGTTTCTTAGGGTCAGGTTAGTGAGCTATGAACCAGATGATCTCCCAGGTTTACTGATCTATTATGCACAATTTGGGGTGGGGGGGTGGTGGCACCTGTGAATTCATGCAGTTTTGCTTCTGCCCTCAAAATGTTCCAGTTCTGATTTACACAATCTGTTGGACTACACTAGCATCACTGGAATAAACTGTGGTGGAGTTTAGCCTCCCATCTTCACTGATACTCTGAGGGTCTCATGATTTGTGCCCCACAAAAGGTTGATCAGGAAATTAGTGCATCTCGGGGTTGGGGAAAAGATGGCCAGATGGGTGGAAAACTGGCTGGGGATAGAACCCAGAGGGTGCTTGTGAGGGGGAGAGTTATCTGGCGCCAGAGGAGATAACCAGTGGGGTCCCGCAGGGCTCGGTGTTGGGGCTGGTGTTGTTCAATGTCTTCATCAATGACATTGGAGATGGCATTAAGGGCAAAATGTGCCTATCCGCAGATGACACCAAGGTCTGTGGGAGAGTGGACACAGCTGAAGGGATACAGAACCTACAGGAAGATCTGGAAAAGTTCAGGAGGTGGTCCAGGATCTGACAACTTGACTTCAATGCCAAGAAATGCAAAGTTATGCATATTGGAGCCAGGAATCCCAGGACAGGGTACTACCTGGGTGGAGTCCGAGTATCTGCATCAGAGGAAGAGGAGGAGGAGAAGGATCTAGGGGTGATGATCACTAGTGACGTGAAGCACTCCACACAGTGCAAGAAAGCAGAAGCAAAGGCAAACAAGATGCTGGGATGTATATCTAGGGGGATCAGTAGTAGGAGAGAGGAGGTTATACTGCCTTTGTACAAGTCACGGGTAAGGCCACATCTAGTGTATGGAGATCAGTACTGGTGCCCACACCTCAAAAAGGACTTTAACCTGCTGGAGAAGGTCCAGAGGAGGGCAACAAAGATGATAGCCAGTCAGCAGAGTAAGGCATATGAGGAGAGGTTGAGGGCATTGAACATGTACTCCCTGGAAGACGGGGGGAGAGAGAGAGAGAGAGAAAGAGAGAGAGGGGACATGATTGGGACGTTCAAGTACTTGAAAGGGATAAATAAAGTTGACAAGGAGAGTCTTTTTAAGCTGAGTGGCAACCATAACATGATGGGGCACAGCCTTAAGCTGTAGGGTGGGAGGTTTAGAAGGGAGGTCAGGAAGTACTTCTTCACAGACGGTGTGGTGGAAACTTGGAATGTGCTGCTGGATGAGTTCATCTTGTTAAAGACAGTGGGCAGCTTTGCCGGCCTGGTGGTACTGAGGGCTGAGGAGCTGGATGCCTTACCACGCACCGTGCCGACAACCTGTGTTCAGGGACGAGCACGGGCTGTTGGAGTTCGGCGGGGGGAGGGTGCGGAGCTGGACGGAGTGGCCAAAAAGGCATCTCTCCTCTCCGGGGAGGGAAGGCGGCATTCCTTTGCTCTTGTATGCCTCATGGTGGAGGCCAGGGTGCAGTACAGGCCAGAGGGTGCAGAGGCGCTAGGCTGACATGTGGGAGGAAGAGGCTGTCACCAGGGCTGTAGTACACATGCGCCTCCACATGCATGTGTCTCTATTCCTGGGACCCCAGGGTAATTGGGTGAAAATGGAGGAGAATAACTCAGTGGCAGGATGATGCCCAACCCTCTGCAGGCACCGCTCCCAGGCTGGGCATAAAGTAAGCCCCGGTAATTCTGGGTTTTCGGGGCTGGGAGAGCCTGTCAGGCTGAATGGGGAGCCAGGCGTCGATAAATAATGCTGTGATAAAAAAAAAAAAAGACAGTGAGCAGCTTTAAGAGAGAATGGGATAGGCATGGGGAAGGTAAGGATCATGGGTAGGGAGGGAGGGCAGGGACCTTAGCTCAAGCTGTGGACCCTGCAATATGAACAGACTTGATAGACCAAATGGCGTTCTTCTAGTGGCTTCTTCGTATGTTCGTATGCATATTCGTATGAGAATTTCTGACCATGCCATCTACCTGCACACATGCCCAGTGATAATGGTCTGGCTATAACCCCTTTTCTTCAGCCTCTGCTCTAACAAATCTGCATGTTTTAAGTATTCCTCCACACTACTGCAGTTCCTCTCGATTCTAATGATCTGTCCTTTTAGTACACTGGCAATAGTGAGGCATGAGTGGAAACTGTCCGCAGACAGCAATGAGTTCCTATCTGTCGGTTTTCAAAAAAGGATTGTCCCTATACTCCCTGTTTCTACCTTTTTTATACTAATATCCAGGAATTTGATTTCCTCCTGAATGGACTCCACAGAAAACCTGAAATATGACTCTTCGACTCCAAGTATTTTTTGAAGTTACTTAGCTCACCCTTTGAACCTTTCCTTATTACTTTGATGTTATGTATAAAACAATGCTATAATAAGATTTTGCCGTGGAAAGGGTTCTGATCTGTGTAGATATTTTGTTCTTCTCATATGCCCACTGCAAGTTGGAGGCAAAAGTTTTCCCTATTACTGTTCCACTCAGTTGTAGGAAATACTCCCCCATAAAGCTAAAAGCATTGCTCTCCAGTAAAATTTTAGCTAAAGCTATCAAACATGAGGTGGAAAAATTGGGTCTTATGCACAAATGTGCTTGTCGCCTACACACCAAAAATTCATGGCACGTAGATGACCCTAAATATCAATGCTGAACACTGTGGATCCTGTGGACCCCTGCACACATGCACGAAAAGGGACACGTATCCCTTCTGCACCTGATCCTCCAGCTGGTTGTACAACGATGTGTGCGGCTAGTCTGGGGGCGTGCCTGTGCTCTGTGCCATTCATGAAGGCACAGAGTGCCAGGCAAGGGGGCACAGGATACAGCAGTGGGGAACCTGCCATATCCTTTATGCAACCCCCAATGACACCTGCCATCTGCGTTGGGGCAGGACTTCCTTCTACTATGCTGCCCCAGGCCACCGGGCTGACAGGGAGAGCTGGAAACAGCCATTCTGGCACTTGCCCATACTTAAAAAAACAACCAGTCCAATGCTGTCCCAGAATCCTCTGCTCATGCAGAGCAGGGGATCCACTTTGGGATGAGAAAGCCAGAAAAGATGGCACCGTCCACCAGCAGGAATTTTTGACTGCAACAAAAGAAATTTAAATATGCAAAAATATTACTCACATACTGGTGCCATAGGAAAACACCACTCACCCCTTACAAAAGGCCCAACTGGTTTCCACCTGTGTCTCTTGAACCACCCCCATGCAACTGCACACCAGGGGGCAGGGCCACAGACAGATGTCATGTGGGTACATGTGATTGTGACTACTGTGCACCTTGCACCTGTACCCAGGTATGTAGATACACGGGCCAGGTATGCACTTACTGTGCATACCCTGCCACACCTTAGTGCAAAGGCCCCATTATGAGGGTGTTCTGTGTCATTAAAATAGTGACTGAGGGCATCCAAGCCATATGAAAGTGAGATATTCATGTATGGGGATTCCACATCGCGCATGACTAAGAGATCTTCACACTCGATGTGCACATCCTCCAGAACACACAAACCATCCCAGGTGTCCTCAGATATGATCTCAAACCCACAACAAGTGGTTTAATATGACAGTCAATGTACTGGAAGGAGGGCTCTGTGAGGGATCCAGTCCCTGAGATAATTGGTCTCCCGGAGAGTTGATCAACAATTTATGTATTTTGGGCAATACATAAATCACTGGATGAATAGGATAGTCCACCTTGAGAAAGTCTCTATTTTTTCATCAATGTTATTCTCAATGTTATTCAGTCTGAATACTGAATCGATTATTTTATCCACTTGTTTCTTCAAGCTGGTGGTGGGATCTGACATCAGCTTCTTGTACACGGCAATGTTGCTCAGTTATCATTGTATTTCAGATATATACATCGAAGTATTCATCACTCCAACACTCTCGCCTTTATTTGCAGATTTGGTGTTGAGATCTGGAATATTGCATAACTCGTCCAAAGCTTCTCTTTGATCTTTGGATATATTGCAGAACTATTTGCTTTTATTTTACTTGTAATACTTTTCAAGACCCCTCTCACATGCTTTTGTAAATGTCTGTATGATGACATTTATGGAGAGGGTAAGACGTGATTTTCTTGCTGATACTGAAATGTAACTGACAGTAGTGTGTTCTCTGTCCATTTGTTAGTTCTGTTGTTCAGCATTAGGACTGCATGGTCCCTGTACTGTAGATGGCACATGGTGTTGGTAGTGAAAAAAACACTTTAAGAATCTTCCCAAACATACAAATGTCCAGACATGTTTTAAATTTATTAATGCTCTGAGTGGGTATGAAAGAAAAACCCTTGTTCGGTACTTTTATTTGTGTGGGGGTTAGTGTTTTGTTAGAAAACGTAATCACGTTGTTAACCTGGAACAGCACTGATTCAATAGCAAGTAGATTTTGATTCAATCGTTCCTCTCCTTGTTGAATCACACCTGTTTGCCCTGTCCTTTGTTGGTTGATTTCATAGATAACGTGCATAGAAATTACAAGCAGGAGTAGGCATGAGCCTGTCATGCTTGTCTGCTGCATTTAATGGATTTGACCGTTGAGATCACCCTGTAGTAAGTAATTGTCCAGAGTGGGTTTAAAACTGTTCAGAGAACTGCTGTCAGCTACTTTGCTTGGTAAATTATTTCAAGCCCCTACTACTCTCTCAGTATACCATCCTCTCCACCTTTCTGTTTTAATGTGATTACCCCTTAGCTGTTTATTATGCCTTCTTGTCAATTTGCTTGGGGTCTTGTGTTCGAGGTGCAATCATTACATAATATTCATGTTTGAAAAGGCCTTAACTGTTATTAAATTACCTCTCTATCATCTCATTTCCAGGCTGTATAATCGCAGTTCTTTTCACTTGTCTTCATATAATTTACTCTCCAGCCCTTTAATAATTTTTGGTTGTTCTCCTCTGAATCCCCTCAGCTCTATGTATGTCGTACCTAGTTTGCGGTGACCAAAACGGAATGCAATATTTAATGTGGGGTCTCATCAATGCTTGCTAGATTGGGATGGTCACCTCCCTGTCCTTACTCATATTTTTCCTAATGCAGGATATCATTTTGTTATATTTTGCAACTACCTCATCACGCTAACGTGAGTGTTTCAAATTGTTCATTACTCTAACTCCGTGATCCCTCTCATTACTGAATTCCTTCAGCTTAACCCCCCCATGCTGTAACTAAAACCTTAGTTATTTGTTTTGAAATGCACAGCCATACACTTACCTTTTCCTTTTTTTTTCTTTATTTAGTGTTCAGAGTGTGGCACAAGTAACATCAATATCCTTTTATATATAGATTTCCATGAAAGAATAGAAAACATTATATAACATGGAGATATCAAATACTGTATCAGGGATTCTTCTCCTTCACATGAAATCAATAATTTTCCAAGGATTGAACATGGCCAAAAACTTAGGGATACTGTAAGTCTTGAGGACCAGGCTATTCCACAACCACAACCTCAGCCATTTAATAATTACCACAGGCATAACCCTGTTTGGAGCACCTCAAAACCCTCAAGGAACAAAGGTTTCATCTTCCTGTGATATATAAAAATCCCAACTGTGCCATTTGAGCTAAAACTGCGAGTCCCGGTACACCTGATGTGCCTTAAGGCATTCCATGGTGTATACATCACTAATATCATGCCACATGGCTATAGTTTGGGGGTATGACTGATGTCATAGATGAGTTATCACTTTTTTTGTAACTAAGATATGGAGGCATGCCAAGGATTTAAAGGAAACTTGGATAGCCTGAGGAGGGATAGCTAGAAGTACCATTTCCAAAGTTATCAAACGATCCATTCACAGAAGTCTAGTAAGCTTGACTCCAATCTGCTGCCAGAAGGAAGCAAGGACTGGGCAGGCCTGGAATATGTGTGTGTGAGTGGCATAGGTATTCCCACAATGCCGCCAGCACAGTCCCAGGCAGGAAGGGAAATATTTGGTGAGTGTCACAGGTGTATTAAAATATGTATTCCTATACTTCTGAAAAAAATTCTTGCCAGTACGACGCTGAGGAGATTTTAATAGACAGGGTAGTATATTTTAACCAGACAGCATAAGAAATATTTAACATTCATTCAGCGTTCCAAGCCTTCAATGTGGTTTGTGTAGAATCCCCAAGGTACTCTTGTAATCCTCTATATACCATTCCAATCAAATGAGGCCACTGTTCCCCATTAATAGTGTCCAACAAAATGTTATGCAGCAAGTAAAAAAGCGGTTCTGGGAGGTGAGTCACACACGTCTCTTCATTAAACTTCATCTTGTTAATAGATCACAGTAAAACATCACAGAGACCACGCAAGGAAACAGTTGCTACTGACAACAATGAAATTCAGCAGAAAACAGAGGAGTCGGGCACTCACCACCCCCGCTAATGAACAAAAGACACTCCTTCATAAGTGTGAAAAGTGCTTATTTTATTTTCAGTGCCATGCACTCCAATTAAAGCAAGGTGCCTGACGCATGTTTGAATTTTACAAAACCCTTTATCAAAGGCCTTTGATAAAGGATTTTGTAAAATCTGAAACACATCAGGCACTTTGTTTTAATTGGAATGCAAGACAGCAAAAATAAAATAAGCACTTTTCACATTAATGAAGAAGGAGCAGTGTCTTTTGGTTTTGAAATGCCTGTCTTTTGTAGGTCAGTAGCAGCCTCAGAAGCCAACTTGTAAGTAGTACATCCATCTGGATAGAAAACCACGCATCTGGTGGGGTAGGGGGTCTGGAAGTGTAGCTGATGCTGCTTTAAGGCCTGTAGTAGCGGAATATAGGCCCTCCTTTTTTTCATTGTTAGAGGTGGGTAGTCATTGTCGAAAAATACTAGTTCCTGACCATATTTTACTATTTCATTTGACAGGCCGTGGTCAACAGATTGTTTTTAATGTTATAATTTAAAAACTTCACAATAATGCAGCATGGCTGAGCGTTGGCTGCCGTTGGCCGAGGGCCCAGTGCACAGTGCGCCCGCTCCATTTCTATTTGTTTTCCAGGGTCAAGCTGTAGTGCTTGCCGAAGGAAGTCCGACAAAAAACTCTCCATATCCTGACCTTCAGCTAGTTCTGGGATGCCATAGAGCTGAATGTTATTCCTTCTAGTGCAGCTCTCGACATCCTCTTGTCTATCTTGGAGCTGTTCTCATGTGCTCCAAAGCTGCTGCACCATCATTTCTAGGTGGCTGATCCTCCGATCAGTAATAGTTATCTGGTCACCCACCTCATCCATCCATTTCATGACCATATTCATTTCAGTGGATAGATTGTCCAGCTTGGTAGCCACATCACTCTGGAAGGTTCTCAGTTCCTGGAGGATCACATCTATCTTCTTCCCTTTCTTGTGTGATTTAGTAGGTGATCCCTTCTCTGGCTCATAAGAAGTAACTGAGCCCGAGGCCTCTGATTTGTCCTATTCAGGATTGTACCTCTTGGCATCCTGCCTGGTCTCCATTTTTTTAAAGTGATCTGTCTTCCCCATGTCTTTCGCTGAGTACTCCCTTGAGAATAATGATGCTTTTTATTGTAAAATGTTCTATTGAAAGGAGTAGTTTAGGAGTACTGCAGCAAAGGTGGTTGTTCAGGCGGCCATTAAGAAGCTGACATCACTGAAAGTCCTTGTAGCGAGATGGCATCCTGCTCGTGGCAACTGCTCGGTAGATGAAGCTGGCTACGTTAGTTGTTGGCTTGATCCCTCCTCATACAGGAGCACAAAAAGTGCTGATTAGTGGCAGACCAAAAGTCTTTTAAAAGCAGCTCCAGCTGCTTTCAGGGACAGGTGGCTGGCAATCAGGCAAAATGCAGGTGGAGTCACAGGAACAAGTTGACTCATGGTCCCCTGGGAGACAATCATTTTCATAACAGTCTCACAACATGCACAGAGGGGAATACACGCTTGCTTCCAGTATATTGCATCAAGGTTTTGGAGGAGTTTTTTTGAGGATGGTGCCTGTGTGGTAAGAGAAGTCAAGGTGATGATCTATCTAAACCCCTAAATAGTTAAAGACTGAAACTTCCTCTGAAGGTGGGAAATCCAAATGTAACCCCTCTGTTACCGGGGGTTACTAGAATCTCAATAAGACCTAGTGGTAGGCAGGGAAGGCAGCTTGTGAAACTCCAGTTAAATGGATTTCACACTGTCTCACTCTGTTCTCAGTCTCAGCTGAGACTGAGGGATGACATCATTTTAGAACTGTCGCAGCTGTATAAGCCACACTGGAATGTTGCAGTTGGAGGTTAGAGTAGAACGTTGGGGATTTGAAGTTAGTTCAGTACAGTCTGTGCAGTCTGTAGTAGAGGTGCTCTGCTGTAGGCAGGCTCTCAGAGCTCTAAGCTCTGTCAAAGAGCTATTTTTTGGTATAGGTGTGTGTTCTCACCTCAAGAGGAACACAAGAAGAACACAGTGAAGTGGTAGAGACCGCTTTCAGTGGTTCAGGGCCCCATCCCTGCGGGGATGGGGGGAAGGAATCAGCCTGCTTCCAGGGCCAACCCCCCCCCCCCAGTCCAGCTAGGAAAAAAGAAGCTGCCTGATTTAAGTTCATGCTGAGGCACCAGAAGTTCTGGATGAGATTTCCTTTGAGGAGAAAATGCCTGTGGGGCACCTACAACCAAGGGGTGAGTTCGCTCTGCTAAAGGGCCATGTGTTTTCACCTGAAACAAAATGAAACTAAAGTGACTGTTACTGTGTGGTCAGGAAAAGACAGCCAAGTACAGTTTGGAAGATGTGGGGATTGGACAGCTTAACTCTGTGGGGGGTCTAGAGTAATGGACACATCCACTTATTAAGTATGTTCAAGTTCAGCACAAATGGGATGTAAAGACAGTAGATTGGATGTGAATACATTTATAAAGAATCTACACAGCAAAGTGTTTTAAAGGATGAGGTGTTACAGTCCAGAGAAATGGCCGGGTATGAATTATGGGAGCGAGAGGTGGGAGACCCCCCATCAGTAGTAACCAAATTCACCTCTACGGGTTTACTTTGGGGCACCTGTTGCTTTCTCTCTGGTACTTGGCCGGTGCTGAGGAAAGTACCCAGACGTGGGATTGATGAGGAAGATTCCCTGATGGAGCAGAAGTGCTCATAGGTGGTTTAGGGAGCCACCAGTAAATGTTTTCATGCTATATGGAAAGTGTCCAAAGGGCTGGCAAGGTAGCTGAGCCAGGGAAAACCCAGAGCAGCGTACATGTTCAGGTTGTGTGCCCAGTGTGTTTCAGAGCCTAAGGGCTAAAGTGAATGAGGATGTGTTCTGATCTACATAAATCTGCATTACCAGGAGTGTAGCCCCGTGGGGGTCCATCTATGCTTTGTTTATTCTGTTGGATGTGAATAAAAGCCACACTTTAGAATCCCACTTCTGGTACTGGACATTAGTTATTGTTTCCTTTGTCTGGAGTTACTTGGGTGCCCCTGTTGCAGAGTAACCAAACCTAGCCAATGTGCCGAGTGACATATTTCTCCCCGAACCCAGCCCACCAGGTAGAGCTGTCAAGATGGAAACGGCATACCTGGGTAGAGGTTACACAAAGTCTTGAATACTCAGGTTGACTGGGTTATGACAAGTGGCTGCCAGGTACCAAAGTTCACAAAGAATGGTTTCTTGGTATTACAGGTGATAAATCTGTGTATCTGAGCTACTATGTATATAAATGTGAAATTTTACATTTAAACATAGATTTATACACATAGGCCCGGATATTCAAACTGCGCCAGGCTGTGGCGCAAGCCTGGGTGCAGTGCAACTTGGCTGCGCAGGGGCTTTGACTGGGCGATATTCAACGGAACTGCGCCATGGCACAGCATCATTAAATATCGCACCCTGGCCACCCGCAGTGTGCATGGCGCAGTGGCACTGCGCCAGCGCAAGTGGCCAGAGTGGACCAGGGGGATGCGCTAGCACAAGTTCCATTGCGCTATGCGCAACAACCGCGATATTCAAAAGTGCACATGCAAATGGGGCCATAATGTATGCAAGGCGCAAATGGGGCCATTTGCATGTCATTATGTCCCCATTTGCATGCAGATGTGCCGATCCCTGGCAACTTGCGCCTGGTACCCTGCAAGGCAGCAGCCATCGGGGACCGATGCCCCCTGAACAACGTGGCAATGTGCCCCACTGCCCGATCGCGGGCATATGTTGATGTCAAGAAACGTCCAATATCCCTGGTGGTCCAGTGGACCGCTGTCAGCCCGATCACAGGCTTCTGTATGAAATAAATAACATCCAATATCCCTGGTGGTCCAGTGGACCACTCGCAGCCCGATTGCGGGCTTCAGTATGTAAAATAGCATCCAATATCCCTGGTGGTCCAGCGGTACCCCCACCTGCCACTGAGCCCCACCGCCCACTGCCCGCCTCCCCGGTCAGTGGTGGCGGCAGCACCCCACCTGCCTGCCACCCGCCGCCTGCCGACTGACACCAGGGTGCTGTAGACCCATTGGTCCACAGCGTGAGCCAATGGGTGCAGCCTATTGTCATACATTCCAGATATGTGAATGGATCCATTCACATATCTGAATGTGTGATGGTATGGGCTGCACACCCATTGGCTCTGTTGTGGACCAATGGGCTACAGCCCTATTTATGGTGTTGGTCGGTGGGCGGCAGGTGGGTGTTGCCGCCCGCCGCTGACCGGAGGGAGCGGGTGGTGGGGCTCAGTGGGCGGGTGGGGGTACCACTGACCACCAGGGATATTGATGCTATTTTACATACTGAAGCCCACGATCGGGCTGCGAGCAGTCCACTGGACCACCAGGGATATTGGACGTTATTTACTTCATACAGAAGCCCGCGATTGTGCTGACAGCGGTCCACTGGACCACCAGGGATATTGGACGTTATTTATTTCAACGGGTGCCAGCAATCGGGCTGACAGCGGTCCACTGATCGGGCATGGGGGGCCACCTCAGAGGTGCAGCTGGAGCGTGGGTGGCCACCCACAGGTGGCAGCTGCCGTGTTGTGCCCTGCAATATGGCAGCTTACCTGTGGGTGGCCAGCCGTTGTTCCTTTTTTTTCTGGCTCACCTGTGTGCAGCGCAAGTAGGGGTTGTGCAGGCATGGACTCAGCACATCCCGGGCTGAATATCGGGATGTGCGGAGTATGCATGGGCATGCCCCCACTTGCACTGCATACATTACTGATGCGCTCTGAGCGCATCGGATTTGTGCCAGGCACAATCTCCATTTGAATATCACCGGGGCGCATCAGTGGGTTGCACATGGCGCAACACTGTTGCGCCATTCGCAACCCTTTTGAATATCCGGGCCATAGTAGCTATGTCACAGTCACTCCAGAACTCATTTAGAATGTTTGGCCTCAGTACCAGTACTAACCATATTCAAATGCAAATAATTTTAAAACAAAAAAAGATAGCATGGTACTGTGAGCATGACAGTTATTCAGCATAAAATTATCTACAAAATGAGTAGTGTTTCATTTATAGCTATCTTATAGATTTATTCATAATTAGCAAAAGACAGCAGAAAATTACATTTTGTGTTAACTTTGTTGGCAAACAAATGCACATAACTTTAAAATGAAAAATAATAGCATAGTACTGTGAGCATAGAAGTTGTTCAGCACAAAAATATCTACAAAATGAGTGATGTTTCATTTATAGATACGTTTCAGTTTTTTTTTAATTAGCAAAACACAGCAGAAAATGCAAATTTTGTATCCACTTTTTCAACAAACAAATGCAAATAACTTTAAAAATGAAAAAGGTAGCATGGTACTGTGAGCATGCCATTTGTTCAGCACAAAGTTTTCTACAAAATGAGTGGTGTTTCATTTAATAGCAACCACTACGCTAGGCAAACATATACTAGGAAAGTTAACAAAAAGTCCTAGAAATTATTATTTTTAAAAAAAAGATAAACAGTCAAAAGCAAATGTCCCTGCACTGACAGAAAGCATCCCTATTGCATAAATGAAATATACAATGGTGAGCTGTCAGATAAATGATTTATTTACACAAGTGCTATTTGACCTTGGATAACCTCTAGCCAGTGGACGTGGACAACAGTGGTGAAGGCTTTGGCCAGGTCAACAAAGTCAGCAGATGTGAGCATAGTGATATCATCCCTTAACCCCGTGAAATGAAGAAGCAATGGAGTGGGTTTTTTCTGAAGCCAGGCTAGTAGAGAGAGAGAGAGAGAGAGAGAGAGAGAGAGAGGAGGAAGCAGGAGTCAAGAAAGGGGGAGGGTTGAGAAAGCACCCGCATTTCTAAAGGTTTGGCCATTTCAGGGGTTAGGGAGATGGAACTTATCAGGAGCAGAGGGGTCAATACCCTATGAGTGCGGAAGAAGAAATTAAAGCGGACAGGAATGATTTCTAATTGGTAGCTGTGTATAATGTTCACATTTACAGAAATGATATCCATAAGCCTAAATGATTCATATGTAACTGTACCTGAATAAAAAGTGATATGAAAAATTGTATTTTGCATTGTTTTGTTTTAATGGGCAGCATTCTGTTCCAGTTTTCCTCACAGAACCAGTGATCTGTAGTTTTAACTATATCACGGTTTGAGGAAAGAATTCTGAGCAAGGTTCTGGTAGGACAATAGCTCATGTTTAGCATTCTGTACTCAAACCATGACATAGTAAACACTCCAAATTATTGGTTCCATGAAGAGAACTGTTCAGAATGTTGTTCGTAAAAAGAAAACAATTGAAAACATAGTTTTTCACATCAGTGTTTAAGGTATAGTTAAATATGGTTCATCTGGAGGCAAGTTTGTCATTTCTCTTACTAGAAACTTTACTAACTGCTGCCAACTAGCACAGATTTCCTGTCCCCTTTAAGCAGGGGGAGCTTGGGGGGCAGGTGCAGAGAGGGTGGAAAATTTGGGGATCAAGACAATCAGGACTGTTATTCTTAATAGGGTCAAGGGTCAGTAAGGCAGAAAGGACAGCGACTGTAGGGGGTAGAAAGAAAATGTGTAGAAAGGTGGGAGAGGGAGAAGGGAGGTTGTGAGTTTATAACAAATGGAAATTAATAATTTGATTGTGTCTGTTGAGAAAGGACCGTGTTTGCTTTAAACTTTATTCTCAACTGTCTCTTACTGTCACGTGTCTATTTGCTCTGCCTCTTCTGCTTCGCCTCATGATTCCAAATCCCCCAGGTGTGGATTAATGCTCAGTAAACCCATACCCTGTTGTGGGTTAATCCCTCCATAGTGATGGGTTATGCCAGACTGATTGGTTATTGTTTCGGGTACTGTTGGGAGGTGCAAAACATTTGATTGTGGGATGTTTATATAATCCACCAAGTTGTGGTCCAAATGGACTAAAGCAATATTTTGAAATTGATACTCTTTATATACCGCAGCATGACTTTGCTCCGGTTGGTGACATAAATTTAAATTGGTCCTTAAGGATGGAACTAGGATTGGAATCTTTATTAGCCGCATTTTATTTATCACAATGTATTGTTGAACCAACTTGTTGAAATTCTCACTCTCTAAATCATATTATTTTGGACTGGGTCATAACCAACAGGATGAATCATATAACTGCTTTAGGTGTTTTACCTTACACAGTAAGCGACCGTATGGCAATATTTGCAGTTTTGAATTTTGGCCATAAGAAAATTTCTCCTCGTTTGGTTCAAGTTCGATCATTTAAAAATGTCAATCTTGATATTCTTAATATTTGTTTATCTCAGATTGGTCATATCTGCACTGTAGTCCAGATATAGACTCTGCTATGGATTTTTTCTATAGATAACTTAGCCAGAAGTAGTAATACCTATATATGGCAGTATAGTTAGATCTAATTTTGATTACTGCTCATCCTTCTGTGCTCCAACACTGATGCAGGACAAGTGGTCCGTAGAAAAAGTACAGAGGAGATTTACAAGACATGTTACAAATTTAAATTCACTTTCATATGAAGATAGATTAAAAAAAGTAACCTTTTTTCTCTTGAATATCGCTCATTAAGAGGAGACTTATGTCTAATTTATAAAGCCACAAGAGATGAGATCTTATTTGAAACTATATGTATAGACTGGCATCCTTCTGTAAGCAATACTCGATCCCACAAAATGAAGTTAAGGGTAAATACAAATAGGACTGTTAAAAGAAATCACTTTTTTACACAGAGGATAATTCCAATTTGGAATTCCTTACCGCAGGAGGTAGTGCAAAGTACAAACCTGCAGCAATTTAAACAGAACTTGGACCTATATATATGAAAATCTAAATATTATTTCCACCCAAGTTAAGGGTGGCGAGGTCATAATGGGCTAGTCCCTCAATCTCGTATTCACCTATGAACCTATAAACTTCTTCCTATTCAAGATACTTTATTTCCTATCCAGACTTTTAGGTTAAGAGGGGTCCCTAATCCCTGGTTTACTTTCACTATCAAGGCACTGATTAGAAAGCATAATATTGCTTGGGGGGCCTACTGAGTGCTTCTGTCTCTCTTCACTATGAATATCGTTGTATTAGGAACAGGGTCTCGGATTTGATGCGAAAAACTCTAAAAGGGATTTTTATAAAAACAAATTTCAGTCAAATTGGTCTAACCCAAAAAAATTCTGGGACAATGTAAACTCTTTGCTTTCTCCCCAATCCACCTCTACAGTCAAAAACCTCTTGGTAAATGATGTAGATGCTGTTCATCCGGTTGAATAAAACATTTTCTGACTTATCTAACTATTGTGGGATAGAGTCACGTAGGGATGTTCAGGATTTAAATAGTGTTTTACCTGTATTAGATAGACCTGAATTTAGGTTTAGTAAGGTTTCTGAGCTGGATGTTTTTAAAGTGTTAAGTACTCTTCCTAATAGATATAGTAATTGTGGGGGTGGGTTGAATGGTCAATTTTTGAGGTTGGCTATCCCATTTATTGTTGAACCCCTTTGTTTTCTTTTTAATCTCTCTTTGGAATCTTGCCAGTTCCCTGCTGATTGGAAACTGGCAAAAGTTGTGCCAGTTCCAAAAAAGACTCGTGCAACTTTGCTCGAAGAGTTTCATCCCATCACTAATCTCAGTCCCTTAAGCAAGATGTTGGAAAAAAATTGTTGCTAATCAAATTAATAACTGTCTTTCCAGTCATGGGTTACTTTCTTCTAATCAACATGGTTTTCATAAGAATTATGGAACTGGGACTGCCTTGGTCAGGTTCACAGACTCCGTCCTATGGGGCTTTGAGAAAGGCCTTATAACTGGGGCGGTGTTTGTGGACCTGACGAAGGCATTTGATTTAATTAAGCATGATTTGGCATGCTCTAAATTGAATGCATTGGGTTTTTGTGAGGCTGCTGTGTCTTGGATGGGAAACTACATAACAGAACATACACAGTTTGTTACTGTTGGTTCTGTTATGTCTGAAAAGTCCAAGATTAGTTGTGGTGTTCCTCAGGGGTCCATTTTGGGCTCCTTATTATGTTCTATTTTTGTTAATGAACTCCCCTCATCTTGTACAAATTGTGAAGTCATCCTTTATGCAGATGACTTGATTCTTTTTTCTCAGGGTAGCTCTCTCTCTGAGGTAACAGCAACTCTGAATCCTGACTTTGAAGGAGTTTGTAAATGTTTTTGGGATAACTCGATGATTTTGAATTCTAACAAAACTAAGTCCATGATTTTTGGTACCTCTTCTATGCTTGGTAACAATCCGTTGTTGTGTTTGTATGATCAGAATGGTGTGGTCATTGAACAGATATACCAGTTTAAGTACTTTGGGATCCCTTTAGACCCCAAGTTAACTTTTTTCCTTCAGGTTCAAACAGTTGTTCATACTATAAACCAAAGGATTGATTTGTTGTACAAATGTAAACTTTTTTTTCCTTTGTAGTTAGAAAAGCTATTGCAATTGGATCCCTGTTAACCCATTATGATTGTTTCTTATATCTATTTACATCTTGGGAGTAAGGAGCTGCATTTTTTAAAGGTTGTTTATAAATAACATATGCCGATTTGTTCTTCAGGTGCCTATACGAACGCATCATGTTTTGTATTCTCAGTTAGGCTGGTTGGCCCTGATAGCCAGAACTGACTATTTTTTTTGTTGTGCTATTTTAAAATGTGTTTTACTCAAGTCATTGTTTCCTCTATACAATCTTGTCAAGTTACGTACTGTTCTTCCCAGCTTGCGATCGTCTAATGGTATTCTATTTGACACTGTTATACCTAAACTTAAAATAGCATGTCGTGCTTTTTCTATAGCCGCCCCTCAATTGTGGAAGCTATTGCCCCTCTCAGTATGTCAGGCTTCATCATTACTTGGTTTCAAGACAAAATTTAAAGAATATTTACGATCAAAATGTTCTTGTAGCTGCTCTTTGCAATTGATTGTTAAATGTTATGTATTGTGGTATATTGTTTTTTGTATTGATCCTGGGTCAGACCTGAAAAAGGGCCATTGGTCCAGTGTCCCTAACTGGTGAATGAATAAATAAAAAATAAAATTTGAATGTATCTGTCATGTCACCCCCTCCTTCCTTACCTTTAAGGAATCCATATTTAACTCCTTTAGTCTTTCATCATAAGTCTTCCCATGCAGTCCCTGCTCCATTTTAGTAGCCCTGCTCTGCACCACTTCCACCCTATCTATGTCCTTTTTCAGATGTGGCCTCCAGAACTGGATGCAGTACTCGAGGTGAGGTCTCACCAGTGTCCCATACAGGGGCAAAATTACCTCCCTCCTTCTATTGGTGATATCCTTCCCTGTGCTTCCAAGCAGTCAGCTAGCCATTCCAACTGCCTTGTCACACAGCCTAGCCTCTTTTAGATCATCTGAGATGATAACTTACATAGTAATCGTAAGCCCCCTTAAAAGATAGGCTTATATTCCTATCTTAGACATCCCTTTCCCCCCTCCCCCCCCAGAGCTAGGGAATGGGCTAGTGCTCTGGGGGATATTGCTGCTGGATGCCTCAAGGTGGCAGCAGAGAGTAGGTTTTAGGGAGTATAAGAGGGAGCAGACAGGAAGTATTGGGGCCTTTCCCAGCCTGGGCATTAGGTCTGGGGCTGGAGGGGGGTGGCTGGAAGTGCAGAGTAAGGAGCAGAGATTAGATGGGCAAGTAAGAGAGCTCAGCAGTCTGGGAGGGCCAGTGGAGGACCCTCCAAAGAAGTAAAGTTAGGACAGCTTTGGGCAGCACCATAGTCGATGAGGAGTGGGGGTATGGAGCTTTGTAGGGGAGAAGACTGTGTAGCCAGGTCCTGCATCATTTGATGACAGGTAATGTAGGTGGCTTGTAGGCCAGGAAGAGTTAGGAGCCCTAGAACCCCTGCAGGGTGGCCTGGGGTTAGAGGGAGCCAGAGGGCCTTTCACCCAAAATGTGGGTCTGCTTTGGAGGGGCAGGTCTGGGAGCACTGGTACATTGAGATCCAGGTGGATCACGTACATTGAGGTCCAGGTGGATCACATGCCAAAATTGCAGGACTTGGAGGGTAGCCCTCATGCTGGAGCTAAACGCAAGCCCAGGCGGTGTAAAGGGGATGTGGGCCTGGCTGGGATCCCTGAGAAAGTTGAACAGTAGAATCCATAGTGGTTGGGGCCATCAGTAGGAGGCAGTACAGCCCATAGCATGGGGCTGTCCTGGAGCAGGGCCAAGTTTTGGGGCCACTGCATCAGTTGGGGGGGCCGAGAAGAGGCTGAGCCGAGTGAAGGTGGCAGGTGCTTAAGTAGCACATGCACAGTGCCAGGCTGTGAGTTACAGAGCCTGGGTCACCAGGAAAAATCCTAGTATTTCCCCTGTGGTATGAGCCAGCGCCTAGGGGTCCAGATGGAGGAAGCAGCCCGCTTTCCCACGCCTGTTTTGGGGGGGCAACCAATGCCAGTGAGTGAGTAACCTGAAAGAAGAAAGAGGTTTGGCTTACCAGATCCAGAGAAGCCAGGAGATTGCAGGGATCTGAGTTCAAGTAGGTCTTGGGTAAAGCACCTGATAGAGAGAGAGAGAGAGAGTGAGAGAGAGAGTGAGTGAGAGGGAGGAAAAATCCCTGCTCGTACTGCTTTAAGAGTCATCATTTCTGCTGCTTAAAATGTCCAGCCAGTATTTGTAAAAAGTTGAATTAGCCCCATGGAGCTGCACTGTCAATTTAAAAATGAAGATGTGACCCCTGGATTGCTGGGAATCATTTGCAGTGCAGGAGCAGAATAAAAGAAATCAGTTTGGGAGGAAATAGTAGTGATGTACATTATTTAAACTGGGAGGGGGAAGCAAATGAAATGAAATCCTTCTTTTCCACTTTATGTTCAGTTGAATTAATTTATCATGAGTTGCCTTCAAGATACAGTTTCATCCCGCCTGGGGTGGGTCCGAGGGGCTCAAGGGGGAGGTTCCGGAGACAGCAGCGGTACAGAATGGAGTTCCTGGTCCGGTGGGTGGCCTTCTGGGAGAAAATTCAGTTGCTGAGGGTAAAGGTGAGAGGCATGTGTATAGAAGATGCCAGAAAGGTAGGATACCACTTTCCTTGCCTTGTTTTGGCAGTGCATTGGTCTCGAAGTTAGCGCTTGAGGGTACCCCCTCTCCACTGCCCCAGACCACCTGCGACAGAGGTTTATGCCCCTAGACAGGGGCACGGGGGGGGTTACACTGTGGGGGCTTGTCCAGGATGTTCCTCGAACCCCGAAACACCACCGGACTCCGAACCTTGCAGTCCATTGCACTGCCAAGCTTCCCAGCCTGGTTGGGCCCTGCTGTACAGTAAAAAGCAGTGGGAGCAGGTCCTGGAGCAGGTCTAGGCCTCAGCCTGCTGGTGTGTATGTGCACATGTAACTCGCTGGTCACGTGACTTTCAAGCAGGGCTCCGATTGGAAGATGGACAAAAAGGAGCTACAGCAGCTGCAAGCAGACGCACCAAAGCACCATCTTAGGGAGATCAGAGAGAGTGGAGCTAAGGGAATGGAGACCAGCAGTAGCAGGAAAAATAATGCCAGAAAACAGAAAGACAGACTATTTTTCCTGGGCGCATCCATGGTCAGGCAAGTGAACTGGGCTGCCCATTTTGAAGTGAACAAACATTTGAGCCATCAGCTTAAGCTATGAGAATTGGAAGGGGAAGAGACTGACCTCAGGCAGCCACCATGGATTGGCAGCAAGTTGTGGCAGGGGGAAATGCAGAGAGACCCAAAGTGACCAGCCAGGAGGAACCTCTGGCTACAGTTTCTGCCTCACTGCTTTCCTGGCTCTGGAAAGCTGGGGGAAAAGGCAAAGGACATGAACATTGTGTGAGGTGTGGGTTTATGGGGGAAGCAGTTGCCAGGTTGCCTATATGCCCATATTGCACAGGCAGGCCACCAGTTCCAAATTTGGGGATGTTTGCTCCCATTTCCACCACCAACTCTTTCATACCGTGGTCACCAGCCAGCAGGGATTCAGTGGGGCTTGAGAGATTGTCCCTGGGAGAAAGCACCCGTGCCCAGGTGGATGAGACCCGAAGCGAATCCCCGGATGTGATAGTGGAGGCTGTAGAAGAGGAGGGTGCAGGTGTACTAGAAAAAGAAAAAGGTGACAGGGAACACAGCCATCTGCCCCGCTCCCCCCCCACCAGCTACCAGCTATCCCAGTGGCAGAGGGAGGGGCAGGGGCCTTAGACAACTAGTTGGGGATCTTCCAGGGCCTGGGGGACCCTTGCCACAGCTTCTGTCCAGCAGTAGCCACAGGCCCTGTCAAGCAAGTCAGAGCCTGCTTTGGGAGCCAGAAGCAAGACACAGCCTATGGGTAATGGCTCAAAACCTGGCCATGCACCAGCATCAGCCAGAAGGAGTGTTGGTGGTCAGAAAGATTTGGAGGAGCTGGATGAAGAAAAATACGTGGGCAGTAAGTTTCAGTTTCAGGACTATATAGTGGTAAGAGCCATCCCTAGGCCTTACCAGTGCCCTATTATCACCTTTGCGGATAACACCCCACAGCTCCCTGTCCGGGCCAAGACCTTCCAGGCTCAGATGGACAGGTTGAACCCAAGTGACCTTTTGAATGTGAAATATCGATGAAGGACATGGCTACCCATGGGACAAACCAGGAGGACCACGTGAGGGGCCGCCAGAATGGAGCCAGGCTAAGAGGTGGGTCCATAGGCAGCTGCTGGTAGAATATCCTCAGTTGAACTATCCTTATGTGCGGGAATGGATTTGGGACATTATCAAGGAGATGAGAGAGGAATGGATCTTTAAGGAGCAGGTGGAATATTTAAAGAATCATCCAGGTGGTAGAGTTGCCCCATCTCAACAGATGTTCCAGCAGGCATAGTCGATGTGTCGCACAAGGACTTGGTCTGGGCTAACGTTGTTTAAGCATTTTGCTTTGGTCCAGGACTTGGCTGGGACTTGAACCAAATATTATCTTCTGGACTGGAATTCCTTTGGAGATGGGACCACCAAGCCAAGACCCAGAGTATTATTTCCCTCCAGGTAGGGGGCCGGCAACCTAGGCCTTCTGGTTTGGGACTTATGGACTGCACCAGGACAATTGCTCTACGGAGCTGATTTGGTGACCGTATACAGTTTTTTTCCCTTCTTAAAATCAAGCTCTTATATTCAAAAAAATTATAATGTTGATGTTGTGATCATGATAAAACATGTTTGAGAGACTGGTGTGAATGTGTGTGTGAGTGGCTTGGGGCTGCACACAGTGAAACTTGTTTTAAAACTTGATGGGAGGCATTTGGGGATAGCTAAACTGTATCTACCTCATTACTGATGTTGCACACGCTTAAAATTTATAATTTTAATCATTATGAGAAATGATTGCAATTGTTGTTAAAGAAATAATGAAGGTTGCTCCTAACCAGTTAGATTATCCTCTGGCACAGGTAGGTTTTAGGAATTTTTTGGAAATTTATTGGGCTAGGAAGGTAGGTTGGGTGGTGCCAGTGGCCAGGCATGGTGTGTCTATTGCCAGAAGGCTGGGGAGTGTCCATACCCAGCCAGTCTGATGGAGGAAGGCCATCAGTGGGCCCTTGCCATCATTCTCAGGAGGGAATGATTTCCTGGGTGGGGAAGAGTGTAAGCCCCCCTTAAAAGAGGGGCTTATATTTCCATCGTAGGCATCCCTTTCCCCCTCCTTCCCTTCCCCCCCAAGCTAGGGAATGGGTTAGTGCTCTGGGGGATATTGCTATTGGACACCTCAAGGTGGCAGCAGCGAGTAGGTTTTAGGGAGTATAAAAGGGAGCAGACAGGAAGTATTGGGGCCTTTTCCAGCCCGGGCATTAGGCCTGGGGCTGGGGGGGGGGTGACTGGAAGTGCAGAGTAAGGAGCAGAGATTAGACGCGCAAGTAAGGGAGCTCGGTGGTCCAGGAGGGCCAGTGGGGAGCCCTCCAAAGAAGTAAAGTTAGGACAGCTTTGGGCAGCACTGTGGTCAATGAGGAGTGGGGTTATGGAACTCTGTAGGGGGGGAGACTGTGTAGCCAGGTCCTGCATCGTTTGGGGGCAGGGAATGTAGGTGGCTTGTAGGCCAGGAAAAGTTAGGAGCCTTATAACACCTGTATGGTGGTTCCCAGGTTGCCAGGGCTGTGGGGGCAGTGGCAGAGCCCCCACAGGAGGGAATCCGGTGGCAGTAGTTTCCCACGTACCCGGTGTGGCAAGGCGGTCTGGGGCTAGAGGGAGCCGAGGGGGCCTTTCACCTAAAATGAGGGCCTTCCTTGGAGGGGCAGGTCCAGGGGCACCAGTACATTGAGGTCCAGGAGGGTCACAGGCTGAAATGGCAGGCCTTAGAGGATAGCCCTCATGCTGAAGCTTAACGCAAGCCCAGGCAGTGTAAAGGGGATGTGGGCCTGGTTGGGATCCCCGAGAAAGTTGAACAGCAAAATCTGGAGCAGTTGGGGCCATCAGTAGGAGAGGCAGTACAGCTCATAGCATGGGGTCGGTAGTCCTGCAACAGGGCCAGGTTTTGGGGCCACTGCACCAGTGGGGGACCGAGAAGAGGCTGAGCTGAGTGAAGGTGGCAAGTGCTTAAGTAGCACATGTACAGTGCCAGGCTGTGGGTTATGGGGCCTGGGTCACCAGGAAAAAAATCCTGGTATTTCTCCTGTGGCTCGGGCCAGAGCCTAGAGGTCCAGGTGAGGGAAGCAGCCCGCTTTCCCACACCAGTTTTGGGGGAAACCAGTGCCAGTGACTGGGTAACCCGAAGGAAGAAAAAGGTTTGACTTACCAGATCCAGAGAAGCCAGGAGACTGCAAGGATCTGAGTTCAAGTAGGTCTTGGGTAAAGCGAGAGAGAGAGAGAGAGAGAGAGAATCTCTGCTTGTACTGCTTTAAGAGTCATCATTTCTGCTGCTTAAAATGTCCAGCCAGTATTTGTAAAAAGTTGAATTAGCACCATGGAGCTGCATTGTCTATTTAAAAATGAAGATGTGACCCCTGTATTACTGGGAATCATTTGTAGTGCAGGAGCAGAATAAAAGAAGTCAGTTTGGGAGGAAATTGTAATGATGTGCATTATTTAAACTGAGAGGGGGAAGCAAATTAAATGAAATCCTTCTTTTCCCCTTTATGTTCAGTCGAATTAATTTATCATGAGTTGCCGTCTAGATACAGTTTCATCCTACCTGGGGAGGGTCTGAGGGGCTCGGGGGGGGGGCTCTGGAGACAGTAGATGTACAGAGTGGAGTTCCTGGTCTGGAGGGTGGCCTTCGGAGCAAAAATCCAGTTGCTGAGGGTAAAGGTGAGAGGCACGAGTATAGAAGATGCCAGAAAGGTCAGATACCATTTTTCCTGCCTTGTTTCAGGAGTGCATTGATCTCGAAGTTAGCGCTTGAAGGTACCCCCTCTCCATTGCCCTAGACCCACCTGCGACAGATGTTTATGCCCCTAGACGGGGGCATGGGGGTGTTACATGACGTACATAGTTACATAGTAATTGATGGCAGATAAGGACCACTAGGCCCACCTGGTCTGTCCCTGCCTGCATCAGCAGTCACTGACCCTGCTTGGTCATTGGCTTCCCACCTCTCTTTCCAACCTCTAGCGTTCCCTTATGCCTATCCCATGCATGTTTGAATCCCCTTACTGTGCTAGCTCTCACTACTTCCTGGGATAGTTTATTCCATGCATCCACCATCTTTTCCATGAAGAAAAACGTCTTCACATTCCCCTTTATCTTGCTCCCCTCTAATCTCATATTGTGCACCTTGTCCTTGTACAGCTCCTATACTGAAAGATGTCGCCCACCTGCACTTTGTTCAAGCTCTTGAGATACTTGAAGGTTTCAATCATATCACCCCGCTCCAGCCTCTCCTCCAGTGTATACATATTGAGATCTTTTAATCTGTCCTCATATGTCTTCTGGTGCAAGCCCTGCACCATCTTGGTTGCCCTTCTCTGGACCATCTCCACCCTGTCTATGTCCTTGCGACGATGCGGCCTCCAGAACTGTACACCATACTCCATGAGGCCTCACCAGTGTTTTGTACAGTGGAATCACCACCTCCCTTCTTCTGCTAGTGATACCCCTTCCTATGCACCCCAACATCCCACTGGCCCTCCCCACAGCCTTGTTACATTTCTTGGCCACCTTTAGGTCATCTGAGATGATTATCCCTAAATCCCTTTCTCCCTGGTGACCTTTAGCAGTTCCCCCTTCCATCCTGTACCTCTCTGCAGGTTTTCTGCACCCCAGGTGCATGATTTTGCACTTCTTTGCATTGAACTTTAATTGTCGCATTTTGAACCATCTTTCCAGCTTACCTAGGTCCCTCCTTATTCTTTCTACCCTACTCTGGAGTGTCTGCCCTGTTGCAGATCTTGGTGTCATCTGCAAATAGGCATACTTTCCCTTCCAGCACTTCTGAAATGTCACTAATGAAGATATTGAAAAGGACTGGCCCCAGGACCGATATGTGAGGCAGCCCACTGGTCAACCCCTTTCTTTGGATTTAATCTCCATTTACTACCACCCTCTGCTTCCTGTCCCTCAGCCAATTACTGACCCAGTTCTCCACTTTGTGGCCCATTCCCAGGCTACCCATCTTGTTTACCAGCCTTCTGTGTGGAACGGCGTCGAAGGTCTTACTAAAATTGAGGTAGGTGATAACCACCACTCCCTCTGAGCCACCTCCTTTGTCACCCAGTCAAAAAAGTCTATCAGGTTTGTTTGACATGACCTTCCTACTGTGAATCCATGCTGCTGCGGATCCTGTGCTCCACTAGATTCCAAGTGTTCCATAATCCTCTCCTTAATCTTGCCCACTGCTGAGGTGAGGCTGACCAGCCTATAGTTAACTTCCCTGCAAAAGACCGCACTCCCTCAGTCAGATAAGGAGTAGAAAACTATCAGGAGGATCCTCCTGATGACCTACCAGAGTGCACGAAACCGCTCGAGGTTTCCAGCATTTTGAGCCTGCTCTCCTATTATGGCATTTTTAAAACATTTAATAAATAGTTTTCTACACCTTATCCGACTGAGTAGTGCAGTCTTTTGCAGTGAGTTTGTTATAGTTTAAAACTCACACCCTCATTGCTGCAGAGCTGCAATTGCTTTTTTAGACTGGCCTATAGTTACCTGCTTCCTCCCTGCTCCCACTCTTGTGAATAGGGACTGTGTGCCCATCTCCAGTCCTCTGGAACCACCCCTCAGTTGAGCAACTCACTAAACAGGGCTGCTAGTGGTACTGCTAATTCCTTCCGAAGTTCCTTTAGTATCCTGGGGTGTATACTATCTGGTCCCATCACTTTATCCACGCTTAGTTTTGTGAGTTTCTCCAGGAATCTCTCTTCTGTAAATGGACTGGTGTTTACCCCCAAAAGTTTCTGTTATCCAGTTGTGGTCCTTGTCCCTCCCTCTCCTCAGTGAATAATGAGCAGAAGTATTCATTCAGAATAGATGCTTTGTCTAGGTCCCTCTCCACACACACTCCTCTCAATCCCCTCTGAGTCTTCTTCCTCCCCTGGCCTTCCTTCTTTTGCTGATGTACCTGTAGAAAGGCTTGTCCCCTTTCTTTATCATCTGTGCCAATCTTTTCTCTGTCTTCACCTTTGCTCTCTTTACTGCCTTTCCTACTTCCCTCTGCCTCACTACATACACCTCCCTATCCTTATCCCTCTGTGACTCCTTGTATTTTCTGAACGCCACCTTTTTGTCCTTGACTTTCCCTGCCACCTCCCTTGAGAGCCATAGTGGTTTGCTCCTAATTTTTCCCTTCCTTCTCATCCTAATGCACTGATTTGTCACCTCCACTATGGCTCCTTTTAGGTGCTGCTCCTCAACCCCTCCTCCTGCCCCCCTGCCCATCAGGGCTTCTTTGATCCCCCTCCCCATCCTTGCAAAACCCACCCTGCTGAAATTCAGGACCCTTACCTTTGTGTGGCTCACCTGTGATGCTGTATCTATTTTAAACCACACTGTGTGGGGGGGGGGGTCACTGGACCCTAGGTGACCATCTACCCAGAATTCTGCAATCCTGTCCCCATTGGTCAGTACAAAGTCCAGAATTGCCTTGTCCCTGGTAGGCTCCTGCACCAACTGCCTGAGTCCTGCCCCCTGCAAGGTTTCTATGATGTCTCGGCTCCTGGCTGAGGCTGTCGCTGGGATGGTCCAGTCCATGTCTGGCATGTTAAATTCGCCCAGCAGCAGTACTTCCCCTTTTTCTGCCATCTCATGTATTACTTCCACTATTGCCCTGTCTACCTCCTTCCCCTGTACTGGAGGCCTGCAGATCACTCCTGTGCAAATTGCTGTGCCATTGCCTGGCTCAAGGATGGTCCACAGTGCCTCGGCCTCCCCCTGTCTACCCCGAACCTCTGTTGCCTTAATACCTCCCCTGATGTAAAGGGCCTCCTCCTTTTTTCCCCTCCCTATCCCTCTTGAATAAAGCATACCCAGGTGCGTTCACCTCCCAAGCATGGTCTTCAGTGTACCATGTCTCGGAGATTGCTACTACGTCCAGGTTTGCCTCTGCCATCACGGCTGTCAGGTCTGGGATTTTATTTCCCCGACTGCTTTCATTTGTAGACATGGCTGACTATGTTTCGCTGCCTGCTCCTCTTGTAATCCTGTTATTGCCTTCCTGTCCCCTCTTTCCGACTCTGGTTGTTTTGTTTTTTTGGTGTCTTCCTTCCTTCCTCCCTCCCTCCCTCCTCCATAACCCCTTTGAGCACTGTAATATTTGTTGACATCTTTTCCTCTCAATACTCCCTGCTAGTTTCTCTAACCTGTGGGGGTGGGCTACTTGAGACTCCCTGCTCCCAACTACCCTCCCCCCCCCTGGCTAGTTTAAATGCTTGGCAAGTAAGCACTTAAACTGCTCATTGAGGACTGCAGTCCCCTCTCTGGACAGATGCAGGACATCCCCTTGTACAGGCCCGCATCGCTCAAGGTGGGTCCCCAGTCCCCAGTGAAGCCAAAACCCTTTTCTCTGCACCAGCACTTCAACTAAGTGTCGAACTGTCTGATGCGGAGATTCCCAGCCTCCCCCTGCCCCCACCCCCGGCAACACCTCCAAGAATGTAACAGATTCTGCTGCCTCCCCAAGGCACCTGTCCAATTCCTTGAAGTCCCCCTGCACCTGTTCTATGCTCACCTCTTCCCTGGCTAGGTCATTTGTGGATTTGGGGCTGGGGGTTGCAACAGCCACCAGGGACTGCTGTCTATTGTGCTATTGCTGCAGGGCTGCCCCACGACTTGCAACACACCTTTAGGATGTTTGGTTGGCGCAGTGCCAGGACTGCCACAAAGTCACAGGACTTTGCCGGTGAGACCCTACCCGATAATTAATCGGATGCAGGGTCCCTGGCATACCAGTAGTCAGCACAAGCTGCCTTCAATGCAGCTTGCACCAACCTTTGTGAATTGCACTCATTATTTGCAAGTTGAAGTCATAAAAACATATTCCTCTTAATGGTGTTATACTTTTTGCTGGAGTAAATGGTCTCAGTTATTCTCTGTTAAGCTGTCTCCCCCCTGCGTTTCACTCCTCAGTCCCCCCAACCCCACCCTGCTGAGCCAGTGAAGAGAGACTAACTCACTATGGAGTTTCCTTGCTCTCTCTTCCCTTGTAGGCAGGCTGTAGCAAAGTTTCATAACATTAACATGATGACGTAAGAGAAGATGTCACCACACAAGCAGAATGACTGGGCCAGGTGGGTCTGGCTGCCATCCGAGATGTGACAAAAGAGTAGGATGGTTGGATTGTAGCACCAATCAGGGTGGAGTATTTTTTGAAAGTCCCGCTGGCAGTTGGATTTGTAGCATGGGGGATGCTGGCCAGGTTTGGGTAATTTAGGGCCTACTCCTCCAGGTCCTCTCCTTTATTGTGACAGAAGCAGGGCAATAAACAGCTCATTAATCGCATTTGACCATGCATGGATTAGAGGCCAGGGAGGGACCATCTGAATCCAAAAACAGCAGCACTCCACAAGTCAAGACTTCAGCTTCAGACACTTGATCATAGCAGCAGTGCTAGAAACACATATCCAAAACTGGACTCCGCAGGAACTTTAAAATGAGGTGCAAGGCATGAAGGGGGTAACAGACAAAGGATGTGTTGTCATGTTGTGCAAGCTGATTCTGGCTGGCGTGGGATCAGAAGGGGATTAGATTGTGTAAAAAAAAAAAAAACCATGGGTTTAGTTCTTTATACATAAATGTGGGTCTAGGTACCAAGACAGACAGTTCAAATGTTGTGGAGGAGAACTATATATTAATGAATAATGATTGGCTTGAAAAATGGCACACACCTTACCAGGGGTTTACTCTGCATGTGTCCATATATTTTAAACTGCTACTGTGTAAAGAGCCATGGCATGTAGAGGTTCAGCAAAATGAGAGTCTGTAAGAAATTGTAATTCTAATTTGTAATGCATTTTGGGTTTTCTCTTGGGGCGGGTGTTCTGTTTTTTTTTTTTTTGTGGCTTCTGTCATTTAAAAGGAAGGGCTACTCGAGGAGGTATTCAATGAGCCAGGCTAGGTAATGTATGCATGTATGGGTACATTACTGTCTGGTGGTGGGAGCAGACACATTGTAGGCCCAGAAGTAAGGTCAGTACAAAACACTGTATAGTTGCTCTGTCAGGGAAATTAATCTAGTGATGACTGAAAGAATGTGTTTATGTTGGGTGGGATTATTACTTATACTGAATGTAAAGAGTTGTTTGTAGCTGTATTGGTCCCTGTACAAAAAGATGAACAAAGTGGATGATGCAATGCCTCTTACTGGCCCAAAAAGAGATTTAAGACACAAAGCTTTCAGGCTACACAGAGCCCTTCATCAGGTGTAGCAGCAAGGTTCTACAGAAAACAAGTTTCTTCACTTAAGATAGAGAAATCTACTGGTAGATAACATTTTACACATGAGTATAACAGTTCTTTTGAAAAGGGAAGGGGGTCTTGCCAGACAACCCGGATAGAGTTCTTTGACTGGGCAACCAGGAAAGTGGATCAGGGAGCAGCAGTTGACGTAGTCTCCCTGGACTTCAGTAAGGCCTTCGACACTGTTCCATACAGAAGGCTGGTGAACAAGCTAAGAAGCCTGGGAGTGGGTCCTAAAATAGTAAGATGGGTAGAGAGAAACATAGAAACATAGAATTTGATGTCAGATAAGGACTGCTTGGCCCACCCAGTCTGCCCATTTCCCTACCTAATGGATAAGCTGCAGATCCTAGTTAACCAACAGCCTACTTCTTTTTACCCCCTAGAATTGCCTCATGACTGCCTCATGCATTCTTGAAATCCACCACTGTTTTTGACTCCACAACCTCCTCAGGAAGGCTGTTCCATGCATCCACAACCCTCTCCATGAAAAAATACTTCCTCACATTACCTCTGAGCTGTCCCCCCTCAATCTTCAAATTGTGCCCCCTTGTTCTTGCACACCTCTTTTTCTGAAAGATGCTACCCTCTTGGACTTTGTTGATTCCACTAAGGTACTTAAAAGTTCCTATCATGTCCTCCCTCTCCCTCCTTTCCTCGAGGCTATACATATTAAGCTCCTTAAGTCTCTCTTCATATGTCTTCTGGTGCAGACCCTGCACCATTTTAGTTGCCCTCCTCTGGACTGCCTCCATCCTGTCTGTGTCTTTGCGGAGATTGGGTCTCCAGAACTGCACGCAGTACTCCAGATGGGGTCTCACTAGCTGTCTGTCCAGAGGGATAACAACTTCCTGTTTTCTATTGGTGATGCCTCTCCCTGTGCATCCCAGTATCCCACCATCCCTCCTTACTGCCCTCTCACATTGCTTGCCCACCTTTAGGTCATCTGATATGACTACCCCCAGGTCCCTTTCCATTTTTGTTGTTAGTATCTCACCCCCCATTGTGTACTCTTCCCCTGGGTTTTTGTTTCCCAGGTGCATTACTTTGCATTTCTTAGCATTGAATCTAAGCTGCCATACATTTGACCATTCCTCCATCCTTGCCAAGTCCCTTCTCATCCTTTCCACCCCACCTGTGTATCAACTCTGTTGCAGATCTTTGTGTCGTCTGCAAAGAGACATTCTTTTCCTTCAATCCCTCTGCAATGTCACTTATAAAGACATTAAAGAGGACCAGTCCTAGTACTGAACCCTGCGGTACCCCACTAGTAACCCCCCTTTCTTCAGAGTGGATGCCGTTTACTATTACCTTCTGTGTCCTATTCTCCAGCCAATTCTTTACCCAGAGCTGGCTGGACAACAGGAGTCAGAGGGTGGTGGTAAATAGCATCCACTCTGGAGAGGGCAAAGTGACCAGTGGGGTGCCACAAGGGTCAGTAATAGTCCTACTCCTCTTCAATGTCTTTATAGGTGACTTTGCAGGACTGGAAGGAAAGGTATGCCTGTTTGCAGACAACTCAAAAATCTACAACAGAGTACACACACCGGGGTTGGGGGTGGAAAGAATGAGAGAAGATCTAAAAAAGTAGGAAGAATGGTCACAGGTTTGGTAGCTGGACTTCAATGCAAAAAAGTGTCAAATCTTGCACTTGGGGCACAGAAACCCGGGGGCAACATATCAACTGGGGGAAGAAGTACTAGCAATCACAAAACTGGAGTCTCTTCCCCTGTAGCTCCCAAATTCCTCAGTACGAGTTCTTCCAGAGCTTATAATAATTCTGAAAATTATAAATAAACTGACAATAAAGACCCTCGGCCGCCTCCCTTAGGAGTACCACCGGGTAGAAAGGCACATGACACAGTTTAACACTATGTGAAAAACATCCTTTACTTTCCATTGATTCACATCGTGTATACAATCTTACATCCACACTGTCAGTGTAGAGTCTACTGCTTACTACCATACCTTCACTAAAACCAGCATAGCGCTTAAGTTCAATATTAAAGCCATTTGATTAATTATCCCACTTTGTCGCTATGTTATGTTCCTCCTCAATGGGTGGGATACGGAGTGCTGTAAAAAGGTGCTCCTATAATCACCTTTACCAGGTGAGTAAACTACCATTATCTATCATACCTTTTTACAGCACTCCGAGTCTCAACACATGAGTGATTATAGAGCAGTATTGGACTTGTCTAGGAAGGGAGGAGGAATATAATATGACTTAATGCTGTCTGAATTACCTTGTGACCAAACTCTGAGTTCCCTGTCAGTCCAGTATCCAACCAGTAGAATCTGGTGAAGGTGTGAGGGGATAACCAGGTCACTGCCTGGCAGATTTCCCTTACAGATATGGAGTTGCATTCTGGTTAGGTAGCTCTGAATGGTCTTGGTTTGGTCTAGGTGGGTGAGGGCGTCCCTGTTAGGGTCCCCCTCTCTTGCACCAGTGGTAGGGACTGTAATTTCCTGAGCAGTGTGAAAGGCATTTGCTACCTTCGGAATGAAGGAGTGAATGGGTCATAGTATGACTCTGTCTGGGAAGAAGGGTCAGAAACAGCTGTCTACATGAGAGAGCCTGCAGTTCTCTAGTTCCCTTTGTTGGTAAGATTGCTACCAAAAACACAGTTTTCATGGTTAAGACTGATAGATGAACTAACTCTAGGGGCTTGAAGGGCTTACTGGCCAAGGCATCTATCATCAGATTGAGTGGGGAACGCGTGATATTCGCTGCTGTCTTTAAGAAGGATTGAACTATGGATGGGCCCCAGATAAATGTCCATCTGTTTCACCTCCTATTGCCTCAGTAGCAGCCATCTGCACCCATAAGGATGTTGCCATTAACCTCTTATCAAATCCATTTTGAAGAAACTGTAAAATATGTATCTAATGCCTCTTACCAAGAAGCAAATACCTGCAACTGTCTGTTATAAGTTCTGTTAGTGAACTCTCTCCTGGCTTGGACCAGTGTGTCCACCACCTAACCAGATACCCCTAAGTTCAACAGTGTAGCCCTCTGAGTGGCCATGCTCACAGTTTCAGTGGTCAGTGGTCTTTGTGCCAGATTGGCCCCTGTCTGAGCAAGGTCTTGATCGATGTTGTCTACAGGAGAGTATTGAACTGTGGTCACTGGTGAGACAGTTCTATATGATCAGTGTAGCCACTGCAATAGGGGCCAAACTGAGATGCTTACCGAACAGGACTGAAGTGCATAAGTCTAATGAACTGTAGCCTCTGGCCAAGCACGGCTGTGTTAACAGTGTAGCCACTTGTTAGATGAATAAGTCCCTGCCAGGATCAGAGCCAAAGATCCCTGCCTACTAGGAAAAGACCTGTAGACTGACACTAAGCTGTGGGCAGATGATACAGTGGCGTGAAAAAGTATTTGCCCCCTTCCTGATTTTCTCTATTATTGCATATTTGTCACACTGGATGTTTTCAGGTCTTTAGAGAAAATGTAATATTAGATAAAGGGAACCTGAGTGAACAAATAACACTTGTTTTTTTTTTTTAATTTCACTTATTTAATGAAAAAAAGTTAACCAACACCAACTGGCACTGTGTGAAAAGTAATTGCCCCTTACACTTAATAACTGGTTATGCCACATTTAGCTGCAATGACTGCAACCAAACACTTCCTATAATTCAATATCAGTCTTTCACATCGCTGTGGAGGAATTTTAACCCACTCTTCCTCGCCAGAACTGCTTTAATTCAGTAACATTTGGTAGGTTTCTAGCATGACCTGCTCGTTCAGGTCCTGCCACAGCATCTCTATTGGGTTTAAGTCTGACTTTGACTAGGCCACTCCAAAACTTTAATTTTACTTCTTTTTAGCCATTCTGATGTGGACTTGCTTTTGTGTTTTGGATCATTGTCTTGCTGCATGGCCCAACTACGCTTCAGCTTCAGCTGACGGAAGGATGACCGGACATTCTCCTTAAGAATTTTCTGGTACAGAGCAGAATTCATGGTTCCTTTAATTATGGCAAGTCATCCAGGTCCTTAGGCAGCAAAGCATCCCCACACCATCACACTACCACCACCATGTTTGACTGTTGGTATGGTGTTCTTACTGTGGAATGCTGTGTTTGCTTTACGCGAGACATTATGGGATCCATGTCATCCAAAAAGTTCCACTTTGGACTCATCTGTCCATAGAACATTTTCCCAAAAGGCTTGTGGATCATCCAGGTGCTTTTTGGCAAATGAGAGACGAGCATTTATGTTCTTCTTGGTTAGCAGTGGTTTCCGCCTTGCTACTCTCACATGAAGCCCATTTTGCCCAGTCTCTTTCTGATTGTGGGTCGTGAACACTGACCTTAGCTGAGGCAAGAGAAGCCTGCAGTTCTTTGGATGTTGTTTTAGGATCCTTTGAGACTTCCTGAATGATTTTACGCTCGCCCTTGGAGTAATTTTGGCAGGCCGCCCACCCTGGGAAGATTCACTACTGTTCCAAGTGTTCTCCATTTGGAGATTATGGCTCTCACTGTGGTTTGATGGAGTCCCAGAGCCTTAGAAATAGCTTTGTAACCCTTTCCAGACTGATAGAAGGCAACACATTTTTTTCTGATCTTTTCAGGAACTTCCTTTGATCATGGCATAATGTGCTTGTTGAATCTTTGTGCTGGCAACGTGACTCTGATGGTAAGGGTCAAAATAAGTGAGATTTATATTGAGCAGGGCTGGCTGTAATCAAGCCTGGCTGTGTTCAATCAGCTGACTCTAATTAGCCCTTTAATTGGGTTGATTTAACTAGGGGGGCAATTACTTTTTCACACAGTGCCCGTTGGTGTTGGTTAACTTTTTTCATTAAATAAATGAAATAAGTAAAAAAAAAAAGTGTTATTTGTTCACTCAGGTTCCCTTTATCTAATATTATATTTTGTCTAAAGACCTGAAAACATCCAGTGTGACAAATATGCAATAATAGAGAAAATCAGGAAGGGGGCAAATACTTTTTCACGCCACTGTATATTATAGTTCTTTTGACCACTACTTTGCAGGCCCTGTGATAACCATAAGTAGGGAAGTATGAGGATGTGTGATTATGAGTAGCTGTACTTGGCCTGCATGTCATACCTGGTGAATTATAGTTTTTTGACCACTACTGTGCAGACATTGTGACAAACATTTGCAGGAAGGTATGAGGATATAAGATTATGAGATATGCTGTACTTGGTCTGCATGTCATACCTGGATTTATTGTTATGAAGGTCCTGTCCCTTCCTCCATGATCCGGATTAATTAGTGATGTGGAGCAGGGTTGGTGTAACTGCCAGGAGCCACTGCAGTGGGGGCTCCAAGAGGTCATCAGCCAGGCTGACTGTGGGTTTCCCAGTGGGTTGGTTACTTCTTTACGCCCTGCTGAAAGTACTAAAAATACATATCTAGTGTTTTGGTCGTTAGTGGTGTGTGTATGTGCTGTCATTATGGTATGCGATACTCAATACATCAAAGCTCGCCAATCATACTGCCCATGGTCTGTGTGTTACCCTGAATGATCATCTGGACACAGCACTGCACCCTGGTGTAAAGGGTGGGTGTGACAGTTCCCATAAATACGGCTATACATCTAGATAGATAGATCTATATATGGGTAGGTGTCTTTACCTATACAGTATGTATGCATGCATGGGAAGAAGTTTATCTACCAGCACATATGGCAAGCCAATAGAGGTTGAATATACCCCACATTTCTTCCTTGAGATTGTCTGTGGGTCCATGAAATAGAATTTCAGCATCTTCGACATTGGTAGACCTATAGTGTAATAAAACACACCAAGTACCTGCTTTCCCCGACTGTTTGTTTGAGATGCTGAGATGGCTGCAAAATTACTGTTAGCAATAGTTTCTGGGGTTATGCGTTTTAGCTGACACGGGCAAAAGTACAGCTAGAGTCTGCGTTTTCACCCCTTATGGCTTCTGGACTGTGGCCTACTTATTTGATTAGAATAATTGCATCTATATGCTGCATGTGGCATGGTTGTATTGGGCGAGGGCTGCCGTGTAGGGATGTATTGTACATGTGCCCCTTTAGTCCTCTACCAACATGGCTTTGGCTGAGTAGCATGTGCACAACATGTGGTGCATTGCCCTTCCTTAGTTCCATTACATGCCTTGCACTTCAATTATGCACATCAAGGTACCTGACTATATACCTCTGTGCTATCTATATAGTTCTGTACTTGTAGTTCACACACACTATTTTTCCCTAAGTATGCAGGATGACTCATCATACAATGCTCAGAAAATTTGCCACAACACTAGGAGCTACTTAGCTCTGTACTTGTAATGAAAGATGGATGAGTCCATAGAAGGCTGCCTCTCGGAGAGGGGCTGAAGCTGGTGAACCACCATGTCCAGACCACCAGTATCACAGTTTCTGCTGAGGCGTTTGGATGGCATGCAAAGTATTTGGAGCAAATGAGCGTTGTGTGAGTGCTGTGACTGCAGCTGCTGAGTGGAGGCTGCCTGGGCACTGACATTGCTTCCAGTCAGCGTGGAGCACAACTGAAGTGTGAAAAACAGTTGTGTGGGGCACCAGTGTTGAACAACATTTGTCATTACTGTACTGCATGTTTTCATGAGGAAAAATGTTAACAGAGAAACTGTAATGCTAATATACTGGACGAGGGCTAGAGGACCCATTCTGTCTGACTGATAGATGGTACTCATTCATGCTAAGCTAAGTGTTCAAGCTTACACCAGCTGAGCCATTGGAGTAATGCTTAAGCCACAAGTTTCTTGGAACTAGGTACATACAGTGAAACGGGTACTCAATAAGCTCCTGAGGACAGTCAAACCAATGTCTGATCATTTGTCACAACTGTTGTTGGACCCCATAGCGTTAATGTGGGGGGATATTGCATCTCCCCAGTAGGACTTCTAAGTTCTGTTAATCCTGCTTCCTACTGTTCTTCCTTGGCCTATGCGTTGAGACTCGGAGTGCTGTAAAAAGGTGCGATAGATCATGGTCACAGGTTTGGTAGCTGGACTTCAATGCAAAAAAGTGTCAAATCTTGCGCTTGGGGCACAGAAACCTGGGGGCAACATATCAACTGGGTGGAGAAGTACTAGCAATCACAAAACTGGAAAGGGACCTGGGGGTAATCATTTCTGATGGCTTGAAGGTAGCTAAACACTGTGATAAGGCTGTGGGAGGGGCTAGCAGGATACTTGAATGCATAGGCAGGGGTATAACCAGCAGAAAGAGGGAGGTAATAATACCCCTGTATAGATCACTAGTGAGACCCCACCTCAAGTACTGTGTCCAGTTCTGGAGGCCCAACCTCCGAAAGGTCGTAGACAGGGTAGAGGCAGTACAAAGGAGGGCAACCAAAATAGTGCAGGGGCTGCATCAGAAGCCCTATGAAGAAATTAAATATGTACTCCCTAAAAGAAAGGAGGGAAAGGGGGGATATGACTGAAACATTCGAATACCTCACAAATACAAAAACGGTACAGGAAGGGAGCATGTTCCAGAGAAAGAGATGCTTGAGAAAAAGGGGCCACACTATGAATCTGGCGGGGGGGGAGGCTGAGAGGAAATGTGAGGAAGTACTTCTTCTCGGAAGGGGTGGTGGATGCTTAGAACTGCCTCCCAGCAGAGGTGGTCGGGGCTAAAATGGTTACAGGATTCAAGAAAGCATGGGATAGACATGAGGGGATGTTAGAAGTAAGGCAAAGGTGGGGGGGTGCAGACCGGATACTGAGTAGGGTCTGTGGTGGCACTGTAGATATGGAAAATAAGGTAGACTAGGTGGGCCAAGAGGTCCTTATCTGCCAACAGCTTCTATGTTTCTATGTACAGTGGCGTGAAAAAGTATTTGCCCCCTTCCTGATTTTCTCTATTATTGCATATTTGTCACACTGGATGTTTTCAGGTCTTTAGACAAAATATAATATTAGATAAAGGGAACCTGAGTGAACAAATAACACTTTTTTTTTTTTACTTATTTCATTTATTTAATGAAAAAAGTTAACCAACACCAACTGGCACTGTGTGAAAAAGTAATTGCCCCCTAGTTAAATCAACCCAATTAAAGGGATAATTAGAGTCAGCTGATTGAACACAGCCAGGCTTGATTACAGCCAGCCCTCGCTCAATATAAACCTCACTTATTTTGGCCCTTACCATCAGAGTCAAGCTGCCAGCACAAAGATTCAACAAGCACATTATGCCATGATCAAAGGAAGTTCCTGAAAAGATCAGAAAAAATTTGTTGCCCTCATCAGTCTGGAAAGGGTTACAAAGATATTTCTAAGGCTCTGGGACTCCATCGAACCACAGTGAGAGCCATAATCTCCAAATGGAGAACACTTGGAACAGTAGTGAACCTTCCCAGGAGTGGGCGGCCTGCCAAAATTACTCCAAGGCACAGTGTAAAATCATCCAAGAAGTCTCAAAGGATCCTAAAACAACATCCAAAGAACTGCAGGCTACTCTTGCCTCAGCTAAGGTCAGTGTTCATGACTCCACAATCAGAAAGACTGGGCAAAATGGGCTTCATGTGAGAGTAGCAAGGCGAAACCACTGCTAACCAAGAAGAACATAAATGCTCGTCTCTCATTTGCCAAGAAGCACCTGGATGATCCACAAGCCTTTTGGGAAAATGTTCTATGGACAGATGAGTCCAAAGTGGAACTTTTGGACAACATGGATCCCATAATGTCTCACAGAAGCAAACACAGCATTCCACAGTAAGAACACCATACCAACAGTCAAACATGGTGGTGGTAGTGTGATGGTGTGGGATGCTTTGCTGCCTAAGGACCTGGATGACTTGCCATAATTAAAGGAACCATGAATTCTGCCTGTACCAGAAAATTCTTAAGGAGAATGTCCAGTCATCCTTCCGTCAGCTGAAGCTGAAGCGTGTTGGTCATGCAGCAAGACAATGATCCAAAACACAAAAGCAAGTCCACATCAGAATGGCTAAAAGAAGTAAAATTAAAGTTTTGGAGTGGTCTAGTCAAAGTCCAGACTGAAACCTAATAGAGATGCTGTGGCAGGATCCTGAAACGAGCAGTTCATGCTCGAAAACCTACCAAATGTTACTGAATTAAAGCAGTTCTACGAGGAAGAGTGGGTTAAAATTCCTCCACAGCGATGTGAAAGACTGATATTGAATTATAGGAAGTGTTTGGTTGCAGTCATTGCAGCTAAATGTGGCATAACCAGTTATTAAGTGAAAGGGGGCAATTACTTTTTCACACAGTGCCAGTTGGTGTTGGTTAACTTTTTTTCATTAAATAAGTGAAATAAAAAAAAAAACAAGTGTTATTTGTTCACTCAGGTTCCCTTTATCTAATATTACATTTTCTCTAAAGACCTGAAAACATCCAGTGTGACAAATATGCAATAATAGAGAAAATCAGGAAGGGGGCAAATACTTTTTCACGCCACTGTAAGTATGTAGAGATAAACAGAAAAGAGTTGGCAAGAGCCAATGTCTGCCTCAGAATTGTTTTGATATGTAAGGTTTTATTTTATTTTGTTGAATTATTGTGATGCAGGAGTCACGTGCCATAAGGAACTGAGAGGTAGTTTGAGTGTTGTAACCAGCAGTAATGCTGTCTTGCAGTGTTCTACAGGATATTTCCTCCTACACTCACATCACAATAGTATAACAAATGAAATAAAGTATACTGCACATTAAGTTAGTGCAGAAGGTGTATTTTTTTCTCAGTTTAATTTTTATGGCTTTTAAAAGAGTTGTACAAAACAAAAAATATATAAACTAGTATGATCAAATAAATAAATATCATCTGAACAGAATCCAAAGCTACAGCAATGAGATTCCACCATGTGAAGTTGCTGATAAAATTAAATTAAAAAACAGTTCATCTAACCTGTTGGTGCAGAGCTAGCACTACCACTCATTATGTCATTGACCAGTTTTTGGAGACAAGCAACGTTTTTCAGGGACCAGCCAGAGAAAGAGGACTGATCATCTCCTGGATTGCTCTCTTCCCTCAGGGTGGGGGATCCTGCTTCTAAACACCTGGTAGAGGCCAGGTGGTAGCACCTGAGAGCAGCAACGTGAGGCAGGGCTGCTGGTCAAATGCTAGCATGCAGACACATGCTTGTCATTGCACGGCAATGCCTGGAGAGGAAACCTAAGGATAAAAATGCCGCAGACACACTCCAGCGCCTAGCACCCCCCCCGCATGTACCGCATGACCGACATAGGAGATCACCTGCCTACACGGTCCCATATAAATTGCAGTTAACCGGTGAGTCCATGAGAAGGTTGGCGCTAGGGCTGGGTGATGCAGCAGGAGTCAGGGATGGCAGGAGGGAAAACAAAGAATGGGAAAAAAACAAAAAGAAATCTATCATTACATTGTCACAGACATGCAACAATACAAGACTAGAGTCACTTATGTATAGCAATACAAATCCTGGTGGGGACAGCTGGCAGTCAGCACAAGAGGTGAGCGGTGGGGCACAGCTGGCCACAGAAGGGGAGTTTTGGGGGAGAGGGAAGAAGGCGCAGACAGCACCATGTTGGGAAACAGATTTGATGTGAATGGTCCAATCGGGGGAAAGAATAATGTTGCACTGTGAGTAGCCAGATTGGGGCCAGAGAAATATGGTGCCAACAGTGGCATCATTGAATGGGTCAGGTCACATTAATGTGCTGTTAGTGATGATGCGGAGGTGGAGGTATACACAAAGTACTACCACAGTTATTGTGAAGAACCCAGGAAGTAATCCACACAGTAACTACGGTAGAAACGTGTAAACTGCCTCATCCAGTTTCAGCACACATGTACTGATTCAAAGAAGTCTGTCCTGACTATATCAAGCAGCCTTGAAAGGAACGTAAAAAATTTTGTTTACATTTTTTTAATAAAATTGTAAATTTAGGCATGCGTGAAGTTTATTTAAGCAGCCCACTGTATTGTTTTGTGTTTGTTTTGAAATAGTCCTGTTTTTTTCATATTTAAGCCTCATGTAAACGCAGCCTGTTCCTCACACCGTATTCAATTTTTGATTACTTAGCAGTTCCAAAACCGAGTAATATCAGTTGAGATGAAGACTACGATGAAGCGGAGCACAGCGACATTGGCTGAGCTGATGTCACCATGTTCTGCTTCACCGTATTCCTCAGCTCAACTGGTGTCACTGGGCTCTGAAACTGCTAAGTAACTAAAACGTAAATATTGGGCGTGGAAAGGCTGCACCAATATGGGGCCCCAAAATAAGGAAAAAAATAGAACAGTTCCAAAATAAAACATACAAAACAATATATTGGGTTGATTAAACAGATTTTACACATGCCTAAATTTAGAATAATTTAAAAAAATGTAAACAGCATTGTTTATGTTCCCTTCAAAACTGTTAAACTTGCACTGGTTGGCAGGGCTCCATGCTAGGAGTCACAGAAAACACATACAGGCAGCAATCATACAGCAGCCGTCCTTTGTGCTTTCTGTGACTCTGCATGAAGGCCTACCTCACCCTCATACATAACATGTTCAGTCAGCCCTCAGTGGTACAGCACATGGCACGCACACACTGTCTGCAGCCATAGTGCCTCCAAGCAAGTAAAACTGAGATGCAACATCTCCTTCATAGAAGGAGGGAGTAGGGTTCTGTTTCATTCTCTGGCTGTGACCCTTCTGCCAAGATGCGCAGGTGTCAGCCATCGTCAAGGCCTCTTTTTACCACCTGAGGAATATCTACAGGATTAAACACCTTGTTTCATCCAGTGACCTTCCTACATTGGTTCACGCCTTTGTGTCCTCGCGCTTGGATTACTGCAACTCCCTTAACCTAGGGCTTTCTGGGGTGGAAATCCACTGTTTGCAGCTAGTGCAGAACGTGGCAGCATGGCTTTTTTTTTTATTTTTTACTCCCCTCCTCCTTGCGACCCCTTCTCTTTGGGAGACACTCTACGGCCTTTTCAGTCCTCGCTCACCTACCTGGTGGCCAGAGCAGTCCATCCCCCATGGAGCCGTGGTTATCCCCCCAGGCGGCGTACGGGGTGGGGGCCCATGCACCCCAAGACGTCTGTGTTTCATCGGGATGCTGTCTCTGGCCGGTAGGGGCATTGAGGGTCGGGGCCTGGTGCTCCGTCTACCCGGAGGCCACAAGGTGTTTTTCCGGTGTTCTCTCGCAATGTGCCGTGTCCCCTGACGTCAAAGGCGCTAAGCGCCCGATGTCTAAGCACATAGCCCCCCTATGTTAGGCATCAGTCTTGTTACACCTCAGGTCCCTCCCCGAGGTCAGACAAGAGCCGAGCTCTGGTTCCCCTTCCCCTCGAGAGGCTTCTAGCAGTCCCTAGGACGCCAAGCCCTTCCCCAGCCGCCCTCCAGCTTCCCGGCTCATTCCCCGAACCCGGGTCACTGGCGTCACAAGCGGAAATCCAACCGCTGCGACGGCGGGCCGGCACAAGGCAGCATGGCTTTTGACGGGAATCTCTTTGTCCTGCCATATTTCCCCAGTGCTGCGCGGTCTGCACTGGCTGCCGGTACAATGGCAGTTCACCTTTAAAGTTTGTTTTCTGACTTATTACACCCTACATGGACAGGGCCCTGACCACCTGAAAGAGCTTCTGGTCCCCTACCGCCCTGGGCAATCGCTTCGCTCAGCTGGCAAGGGGTTGCTAGAGATCCCAAGAGTGTGTTTAAAATCGTCTGGGACCCAGGCATTTATGCATGCGGACCCATCTCTTTGGAATTCTCTACCCCACCAGTTACGTGAGTGTGCGACCATGGAGGGATTTAAAAAAGCCTTAAAAACCCATTTATGGACCCAAGCTTTCAGTGACTGATGTATTTGTTTTAAATTCAATGCGCACTGTTTTACTTAATTTAAGTTGTGTGATATCTGACATGTTTTTAAAATTGTGCAGCGCTTTGGTTTAGGAAAGGCACCATAAAAATAAAGTGTTATTATTATGGGCCCCCCCAGCTGGGGGCATTGTCTATAAGCAGCTGTCCAGATGTCTGTCCGTGAGTCAGGATGCTGAAAATGAACCCAACACCAGTACAGCAGCACTAGACAGTATTCAAAACACACATATTTAAAAAGTTGACACCCCCCCCCCAGCCAGCATTGCCTATATTTCAATGCATCCTTAACTTGCACACCTGATGGCGCTGACAACCCGGGGGAGGGGCAGCTATCTGGGAGTAAGGATGTATTGGTATGACATTTCTATGATATGATGACCAAGGCATATAATTCTGTGGTTGCCATAATGGGTGTGTAAATCCTTGTGCAGTGCAGTCTTACAAGGCTTGTATAATACTGCAGTTATCATGAATACTGAAGTATTTTGGATGTAGTCATTTTTGTGTAACTCCCAGGTGGCGCTATCCCAAGGGATACTACCCCTGCCTGCGTGACCAGATGCAGGTTGAGGGGCCTGGGTACTAGAAACGGGTGCCTCCACCCGGAGGACAGGGTTTGTGGTAGCGTAGCTGACCTGGGTACAGCCCTCCGGGACACTGTTAGCCCCCCTCTTTTCCCTCTAGTGGCCTAAATGATTGACAGAATACACAACTGCAATTTGCCTCTCACAATGGTTTTAACCCCACATTTGTTGCACCTATCACCAGGGCTGGATCAGCTGGCTCGGCCGTGGAGACCCCTGTAAAATGAGATTTAGCAAAGCAACCAATAGTATTTCAATGCTGTTCATACAGAGGTGCACCACAACCAGTTTCAGTGCAAAAAGATTGAGATCTGATTTGTTTAAGGGGCAGTAACAAGGAAGGGGGTAGAATCTGGTGGTTGATTCAAGATTGGAATAATTTAGCCTATAAGGCAGAGAACAGCAAGAGGAAGTAGCTGCTGTTATAACTATACTTCTCTACTGCGACTATATTGCCCTCCTTACCTCCCCTTCACCCTTAGCCAGTTCTAGTTTTATAGGCACAGGATTTGACTGACAACAGGAACTTCCTGTTTGGGAGCAGGAAGTGAGTGATCACAGAGCCACAAAAGAGTAGCTCTCCATCCCCCCCCTAGCTGCTGGAGGTCTGACTCTGAGCAAGTAAGGAGACTACTGAGAAATATAGGAACTTCTTGTCTCAGAACAGGAAGATTAGGAGCTTAAAGGGCAAAGAGGCAGTAAGTAAGTAGGGAGAACATTTTAAAAAAAAAGACAGAGGAAAGAGTAAGTATTCTAAACAATCTTTAAGGGGCCAGGAATAAGACATGATGGGAGTGGTGCAGCGCAGTGGCTGTGGAGCAGCAGTCTTCCGGGAGACGTTCTGGAGGATGAGGTATTGTCCCATCTGCAGGCACCTCTCTGGGCTGAGGGAGGAGGCTGCTCATCTCCAGGCTGAGTTGGCCAGGATTTGGGGGACCTCCTCTCCCACACAGGGACCACCAGGGCCACTGCTGTTGCTCCAGAGGTTGCCAAGAAAGAGGAGCGGTTGGACCACAGTGGGCTCAGGGAGGGTGGGGGTGGTGGAACAGAGGCGCGCACCTCCAGTTGTACCTCTCCACAATTCATATGCTGTTCTGGCAAAGTGTGGTTCCTCTTTGGAGGCACCCACAGTGGAGGCCAAGGAGGATGCTGGGAACTTCCACAAAGGAGACCCTCAGGAGGGTGGCATGGGACCCCACAAGGGAAAAAAACAACTCCTGGTGGGGAACTTCACTCTTAGGAGGGTAGAACTGGAGGATGAAGGGGAGAGGGAGGTAAGGTGCCTGCCTGGCACCATGACTTGGAGGGACAGGGAGTGAATCCTCAGGATTGTGGAAGCAGCTGCACGGGGAAGGGAGCTGGATGTCATTGTCCACCTTCTCGGAGGTGCTGCCTGTCTACGGCATGGGTGAGGCTAGGGTGCTCCACACCATGGGATTCAATCAGTGGTTGAAAAACTGGTGCAGAGCTCTGAGGTTTGGCTTCACTGGGGACTGGGGGTCCACCTGGAGTGATGCAGGCCTATACTGGCGTGATGGTCTGCATCAGTCCAGGAGGGGAACCAGGATCCTAGGTGATAGGTTTACACGCTTCATTGGCAAGCATTTAAACTAGCCAAGGGGGGAGGCATTGGAAAGGAGCAGGGAAATCCTAGCCCCCACCCAAAAAAATCAGGGTAGTAAGTGAGGTAAACACCAAGATAGAGATGTCGATAGGGAGAAGGGCAGGGGTAAAAGGAGAAAACGACAAAGGCAATAAGGACAGGGATGGGGCAAAAAGGGGTAAGGCCATCAAGAAATGGAGGGTAATGAGTACCAATGCCATAGTCTGGGCAACAAACTCCCTAAATTGGTGGCCTTGATGGAAGAGGGATGCCTGGATATCGTGGCAATCATGGAAACATGGTACACAGAGAACCATGACTGGGATGTTAACATACCAGGGTACACAACCTACAGGAGAGACAGGGAGGGTAGAAGAGGGGGAGGAGTAGCTCTCTATGTAAGGGAAGAGATAAAAGCAATGGAACAAAAGAGTAAACAGGGAGGAGAAGAGGCACTGTGGTTCACCTTAGAGACTGGAAATGGCACCACAATCCGCACAGGGGTTGTATACAGACCCCCATCTCAGGGGGAGGGAATGGACAAGGATATGCTAGAAGGCATCCTTGGGATGGCAGAGAAAGGGGAGATACTGCTGATGGAGGACCTGAATATGCCAGATGTTAACTTGAGCACCTTTGCTGCAGCCACATCTAAGAGCAGGGCCATTCTCGATGTCCTACAGTGGGCATGCCTCAGACAGCTAGTGCTGGAACCCATTTGGGAGGTAACAATGTTAGGCCTCGTACTCTCAAATGGGGACAGTGAGAGGATCTCAGATCTAGAAGTGGGTAGCCATCTGGGAACAAGTGACCACAAAACAGTGTGGTTCACGATAAACTCAGCTGCAAACTCAAGCCATACAAAAGTGAGGGTACTGGACTTCAGGAGGGCTGACTTTAGTACGATGGGAGAGTGCCTTAGAAAAGCACTAGCAAACAGGCAAGAAGGAGGCAGGGCCGGCCTTAACCATTCTGGGCCCCTGTGCAGCCCCCTGCTGGGCCCCACCACTCCATTCCCTGTGGGCCTCCCTCCCACATTCAACATTTACCCCTAACTAACCCTCCTGTCCTGTATTAATATAGCAGTACCAGGTCTACTAGTTTAACAAGCATCTTTTAATTAGTGCCATTGACTGCACTGAATTATTTGGACTTCACCATTGGAAATGAATCTGACTGAGCCTGGAGCCAGAACTTAAGTAAGTACAGTACTACTACTACCGTATTCATTTCTGTACGGATAGGGACGTCATCACTACACACTCACAACTTCAATACTCTGATCTGAAAACAAGTTAAACAACTTAAGTTTTCTGGAGGTGTGAGTGAGAGAGAATAGAGAGATTATCATGGGGCACCAGTAAGGTTGTCACCTGTCAGTTTTTTACCTGGTGATCAGGTTTTCAGGGTCCCCATCAGGAAATCCGGTTTTTCTTTGTGCTGGTCAGGTTTTTGAGCCATTTTGAGTGCTCACATACTTTTGAAACACATTTTGTCATATCATTCATTGTTTCAGCTGCATGTACAGGTTACAAACAAGTTCTCTTGTCAATATAGCCCTTTGTTTGTGAAAGCAGTCAACCTGGGAGGTGCAAAGTATGGCCATTAACACCATTAGCACTTACTTAACCTAATCCAATAGTTCTTAGACTTTGTCACAGTGAGCCTCCCCAAATTCATGGAATAGATTTTGAGCCTCCCCCAAAAACTGAAATAATCTTGGGCCTCCCCAAAGAAAAATAACATACTATACTTTGCGCAGTACACCATGAATAAACTGAAACCCCTTTGAGTACTTAGCTCACATTCAGTTCTTTCATTCAATTCTTTGTCTTATACTGATGTGGAACCTTTGAAAAGAGCTCCTGTGCTCAAAGGTGTTATCTGAATACATTTGCTTAATTTCTTCATACAAAATACATAAAACTCAAAATTTAAATACAGTATTTTTTCAGACTTGCTTGAGCCTCCCTTGGAACAGGTTGGGGCCTCCCAAGGGAGGCTAGCCTCACCATTTGAGAACCCCTGTCCTAATCGTTTCCACTGCAGAAAAGCTGCCCCCACCTTATGTAACAGTAACAGATGCAGTTGTCTTCCACTTTCATTTGCTGGTAAATATTTTTATCTCTAACAACATTTAGGCATTTTTAAATGTTTTAAATTATTTTTTTTCCCTCAAGAAAAAAGCATGGGCCCCCAAGGTGCAGGGGCACAGTTTGCACCTAGCTAAGGCTGGCCTGGAAGGAGGAGTGGAGCAACAATGGGGAAACATCAAAACTGCCATCACAGAGGCAACAAGCCTTTGTGTGAAGCAAATAAACAAATCAAAATGAAAGAAAAAGCCACTATGGTTCTCAAAAGAGGTGGCGGGGAAGGTTAGGGAGAAAAAGATAGCATTTAGGAAGTATAAGGAAACACAGAAGGAGCAGGACAGAGAACTGTACCAGTTAAGGCAGAAGGAAGCAGGGAGGGCAGTCAGAATAGCAAAGGCCCAAACTGAGGAAAAGATAGCCAACACGGTTAAGAAGGTGGAGAAAACCTTTTATAGGTACATTAGGGAGCGTAGAAAGACAAAGGGAGGGATAGTGATGCTGAACAGAATGGACAGTGGGTGGGCAGAGAGGGACAGTGTAAAAGCAGGGATACTGAACGAATACTTCTGCTCAGTATTCACAAAACAGGAGGAGGGAGAGGTACCTAATCCAATTAACAGAAGCACTCTGTATAGGGGGGTCGATCCCAGTCCTTTCACAGAAGAAAGGGTTCTGAAAGAACTCCTAAAACTGAAGGTGGGCAAAGCAGTGGGGCCTGATGGGATTCACCCCAAAATTCTAAAAGAATTAAGGGGAGAACTAGTGACACCACTGACTACCCTTTTTAACAAATCATGGGAGGATGGTGTGGTACCTGAGGACTGGCGGAGGGCAGATGTGATTCCCCTTCACAAAAGTGGGAGCAAGACAGAGGCAGGAAACTACAGACCTGTCAGTTTGACCTCTGTGGTAGGGAAAGTGATGGAATCACTTCTGAAGGAAAGAATTGTTGCGTACCTAGAGGCCAGTGGGGCCAGGACCCAAGGCAGCATGGGTTCACAGCAGGAAGGTCATGTCAGATGAATCTAATCGATTTCTTTGACTGGGTGACCAAAGTAGTGGACCAGGGAGGTGCTGTGGACATGGCCTACCAAGACTTTAGCAAGGCATTTGACACAGTCCCACACAAAAGATTAATAAACAAATTAGCTAGACTGGGAGTAGGTCCCAGGGTGGTAGCCTGGGTAAACCATTGGCTGGACAACAGGACACAGAAGGTGATAATAAACGGAGTCCATTCTGAAGAAAGGGGGGTTACTAGTGGGGTACTGCTGGGTTCAGTAGTGGGTCCAGTCCTTTTTAATGTCTTTATAAGCGACATTGCAGAGGGACTGGAAGGAAAAGTATGCCTCTTTGCAGATGACTCAAAGATCTGCAACAGGGTTGATACACAAGGAGGCATGGAAAGGATGAGAAGGGACTTGGCAAGGTCGGAGGAATGGTCAGAAGTATGGTAGCTTGGATTCAATGCAAAGAAGTGCAAATAATGCACCTGGGAAACAAAAACCCAGGGAAGAGTACACATTGGGGGGGGGGGAGGTAGTAACAACAACAAAAATGGAAAGGGACCTGGGGGTAATCATATACAATGACCTTAAGTTTGGCAAGCAATGTGAGAAGGCAGTAGGGAGGGCTGGGGGATACTGGGAAGTATAGGGAGAGGCATCACCAGCAGAAAACAGGAAGTTGTTATCCCTCTGTACAGACAGTTGGTGAGACCCCATCTGGAGTACTGCATCTGGTTCTGGAGACCCCATCTCCACACGGACATACACAGGATGGAGGCAGTCCAGAGGAGGGCAACTAAAATGGTGCAGGGTATGCAAGAGAAGCCATATGAGGAGAGACTAAAGGAGCTCAATATGTATACCCTTGAGAAAAGGAGGGAGAGGGGGGACATGATAGAAACTTTTAAGTACCTTTGTGGAATCAATAAAGTCCAAGAGGTTAGCATCTTTCTGAAAATGAGATGTGCAAGAACAAGGGGATACAATTTGAAGATAGAGGGGGGATGGCTCAGTGGCAATGTGAGGAAGTATTTTTTCACAGAGAGGGTGGTGGACGCATGGAACCGCCTTCCTGAGGAGGTTGTGAGGTCTAAAACTGTGGGAGAATTCAAGAATGCATGGGACAGACATAAGGCAATTCTTGTAGGGGGTAGGAAGAAACATACTGTTGGTTAACTAGGATCTGTAACTTATCTTGTAGGTAGGGAAATGGGCAGACTAAGTGGGCCAAGCAGTCCTTATATGCTGTCAAAGTCTATGTTTCTATGTAAGGCATGCACTCAAAGGTCCCTGTAACACAGTCACACACACTCTGGGTACTCAGTTGGAACTACGGCTAGCCTGAAGCGTTGCCCGGGGTAGGCCAGCGTTGCAGCTGGTTGGGGCCCTGTGATGGAAAGAAAACGTGCATGCACTTTAACCCACAATTTGTAATCTGGAGCCGGATGGCTCAGTCCCAAAATGATTAGCAACAACAATTAAATCAGTTGACACACTTTGATTTGAGCTTTGTTGCAGGGAGCTACCCTGGTGTTCACTCACGCTATCAGTACAGGATGCAGGACAGACGAAATGGAGACCTCAGGATGAAGTGCTGGATTGCCAGGAGAAGCGGGGCCCACACAAAGCACCGTGATGCCAATCCTGTTTGGTGGTGTTGAGCAGGGAGCCGAATCCCCAGGCGGGTCTCTCATCAGTTGTTCCTCTGTGGTGTGAGCGGCTGTCTGGACTGAGGTGGCAAGGTCCAGACCGGGTGAACAGTTCGGAGACAGTCTGGTAAGTGCTGGATACAGCTTCCAGTAAGCGCATGTAACCCCTAGGTGGCACTATCCCAAGGGCTACTACCCCTGCCTGCTTGGCTAGTAGCAGGTTAAGGGGCCTAGGTTCTGTAACGGGTGCCTCCACCCGTTGGTAGTCAGGGTTGGTAGTGGTCAAGCTAACCAGGGCACAGCCCTCCGGGACACTGTAACCCCCCCTCTTTCCTTGCTAGTGGCCTAAACACTGCACAATAATTATGTTCACAATACCCCTTGTACACCACACAAGTACCCACACTGTTTACACTTACCACCAGGGCAGTTTCCTCTAGCTCGACCCTGGGGACCTCCTGTAAAACAAGGTTAGTCAAAGCAACTAGCAACAGTACAATACTCTTGGCACAAACTGGAACCACAGTCAGATTAAATGCAGAAAAGGTTAGATCTGATTTATTCAGAGGACTTGAACAAGGGAGGGCCATAATCAGGTTGATTTGCTTAAAGGCTCTATCAATCAAACAGTTATGCATGCACTTCAGAGTCCCTAAACAGTCACACCCTCTGGGTACCCAGGTGGAGAGGAGATGGACTAGTCAGGACCATTGCCCGGGGTAGGCCGATGTTGCAGCTGGTTGGGGCCCTGTGATGGAAAAGATAACATGCACAGTACACACTATTTGTAATTTGGAGCCAGAGGGCTCAGTTTGTGAAGAAAAAGAAACAACAAGACAATCAGATGACACACTTAGACTAAGCTGTTGTTGCAGGGAGCTACCCTGATATTTACTCATGATACCCAAGACTGAACACAGGCTGGACGAAAATCAAGACAGCAGGTGGTTGATCTGGAGTGCCAGGAGAAGCAGGGCCCACACAATTCACCAAGGCATCGTTCCTGTTCAAGCATGAAGCAGGGGGCTGATCCCCAGGAAGGTCTCCCATCAGTGGCTTTCTCTGTGCAGTGGGGTAGTCTTGCAGGGCCAGCGTGGCATGGCCCAGGCTGAATGGAGATGAACACGGATTCAGTCCGATTAGGCTGGATAAAGCTTCCAGCAAGCAGAACACAGTTCACACAGTGGGGAACCAAATCTCGACCCACTTTCAATACACAGCACATTTACATGTAAAGGATTCTACGGTACCAGCAAGCAGAACACAGTTCACACAGGGGGGAACAAAATCACGACCCGCTTTCAATAAACAGCACATTTACATGTAAGGAAATTCTACTGTACCAGGCAAACCGCTCTCTGGTCACGATCGCAAAGTCTCTGCACAAACCAGGGATTCAAAAGCAGCTGGAAATCCTGACAGGCCGATCACATTCAGCAAAATCTTCGGTCTTCTTCAGGTATGAGCCTGGTAAAAAATCAGTGGCTTACTTCATTCTCACAAACTTGGATTTAGTCCGAAATAATTCTCTTCTCTCCCTCTCAGGGGCAGCAGGCAGACATGCAGGCCACAACTCAGGCCTTTCCACAGTTCTCCTGCGTGAAACTACTCAGACGGCTGCTTGACTGTCTCAAGCTGTTGCTTCTTCAGCTCCCAACTTAGATCTGACTCAACTGACAGCAAGCCTGGGACTTTCCCCAGAATCCAAAAGGTTCGGTTGGCTGATCTGTCTGTCAGTCACAACAAAGGCTCCCCCTTCAGGTGTAAAAAGGCGCAAAAAGCCCCAAACTACAATTCCTACAGATTCTGACTCCAGACAGCTCCTGTAGTCCGGCTCCATTTTAGGTCCCATCAGTACTGATTGGTCCAATTTGCAGTCCTGTGCCCAATGGTGGGGATAAACAAAACAGTCCTTGCTGCAAAGAAGGCAGGTTAGACAAACTACATTATCACTCTAATAGGTTTTCAGCAAACAGTTACATCTTCTAACAGAGCTCCCTCTGCGCAATTAGCGATGGCAGAAACGGAGCAATTACCAGGTAGCCCAGGCGGGACTCGAGCATGACAACACTCAGCCCCCTCCCAGATTAATCACCACTGCAAATCTAGGCAGCCCTTAAAGAGGCAGTACACAGGCACACTCTGACAATAACGTTTAACTGCTAAAATGCAGGACACCAGCCTGGCAGTGAGCATTTAGGCAAGCTCAAGGAAGACTTTTCGGGAACCCCCATTTGTAGGGGAGTTACACCTGACACATTCAAGCAGTGGGGAACCAAATCGCATCCCACTATCAGCATTCAGCACACTTATAGTAAAAGCAAGGTAAATACCACAATTCAGATGACAGTCCTGTTGCAATTCACAGTGTCTCTGTGCAAACCGTACGCCCTGCAGCAGTCTCAAGTCCTGACAGGCCGATCGCACCGAGGCAAATCTTCGGTCCACTTCAGGAGGATTCAATTTGTCACAAATCAGGATCTGATCTGAAAAGGTGCAAATTCGGAAGAAGTCCGTTATCAGGCTCAAGGTCTCTTCACTTATGAAGATGGTAGCAGGCAGGCCAAAACACAGCTTTCATGATGATTTCCCCTGTGCACCACGCAGGAGCAGCTGCTCGAATCACTTGAGCTGTTCACTCTTTCAACTCTAACTCCAGACTGACTCCCTGCTGCAGACAGCTTGGGACTTTCCCAGAGATCCAAAAGGTTCGGTTGGCTGATCCATCTGTCTGTCACAGCAAGGGCTCCCCCTCCAGGTCCATTTAGGTGCCAAACAGTAAAAACTACAATTCCTACAGAAATTCACTCCCACAAGACCCCTGGGTGCAGACTCCATTTTAGGGTCCATAAAAGGTACTGATTGGTCCAAACTAGCAGTCTAGAACCAAGATGGTGGTGATTAACAGAAATGTCCATGCCGCAAAGGAAGGCAGGTTAGACAAACTACAATATTATTATTACTAAAACAGATAATCAGCAAACAGTTACAGATTCTTATAAGGCTGCCTCTGCGCAATTAGCAGTGGCAGAGTGGAGCAATAATACAGCAGCCCAGGCGGGACTCAAGCCTGAAACTACTCAGCCCCTACCCAGATTAATTATACTCTACGAAAGAGGCAGCTCTTAAAGAGACAGGCATGGAGGCTAACAGGGCACCCTCATGCAGACACTTTTAAATTGCTAGGACACATAACGCCAGCCTGGCAGTGGGCATTTAGGCAAGCCCAAGGAAGACTTTTGGGAACCCCCATTTCTAGGGGGGGTTACATTTGTATAAAAGAAAGTCTCATCAGCCTCTCACGTTAGGGGGAGCCAGCGTGAAAAGGGCACTTTTCACATTCTTAAAAAGATGAACAACTGAATTAAATGTCCTGAAAACCATGGTATACCTTGTGCCATGGTTATCACAGTACTATATCAGAAACTGACCATGGTACCAGTACTATGGCTTCTGATATTTGGGTTTTATATAATGAATGTTGCTGGGATGTCTGACTTGTGATTTTAAACTTTGTTAGGCGCCTTGATATTTGAAAGGCGCCATAAAAATAAAGATATTATTATTATTATACCGTGACATCTGTAGCAGATCCAGATAATGTCCTAAACAGAGGAGCAGGGGACCCCGAAGTCTAGGCACCACAACTTGTTGGGAGTACTTGTTGGCATCATCCTACAAACATCACCCTTGTTTTCACATATTTTTCATATCCCTATTGTATGTTTCAGCCACACAACAACAGGGTCCAGGAAACCCAGATTGAAATTCCACCACAGCCACTTTCGGCTGTGTTACCCTGAGAAAAATCCCTTAGCCTTCCATACTGAGCTTCATGCTGAGGTAAACAGGGAGCGAGAGGCAAGATGCCCATGGATGGCTCCCATCTCACGACACATAACAACACATCCCGCCATTTCCCAAAATCCAAGCATCCAGCTGATGCTTAAAGATGGACTTACTTTTGCTAAGTATTATATCGAGGGGGAGTGTGTTCCATGGATTCACTATCCTCTGAGAGAAATAACATTTTCTTTTAATGCTATTGTATTTAAGGCAACGTAACTGAAGTGGGTGACCTCTGGTTTCTACATTCTCCTGCTTGAATTCAGAACCCATCTAATTAAACGAATAAGGATCACTATGTCCCACATAAGAAGTAGAGCACCCCTTAGTCTTCTTATTTTGATTGAAATAAGGTTTAGTTTACTTAATTTGTCGCTATAATCTAAGGGTCCCGTATTCAGAGCCAGTTGGCTGCATTCACAGATGAGGGGCACCAATAGGGCAGGCCAGCTCTGGCGTCATATTCAAATGGATAATGCAATACAAATTGACTGCGATATGCGTTTGAATATCAGGTCATAGTAGCGTGGTGCACAGCAACCAGTTGCCATGCTTTGTGCCATGCTACCAGAACTCCATGCTGAAGACCACCCATAGGGGTAAAGCACGGCACACATTGGTTAGCGCCGCAGCCCCTATGGGTGATATTCAGCCCCAAACATGCAGATGAGCTCATTGGGCATGTATGGTGCTTGCAGACCATTTGCATGCCCATTATGGGGTCATCTGCATGCCATCACAGCAGCCGAGTGTGCTGAGCCGGAATCCTTCTCCTCAACCTGATCCCAGTCCAAGAAAATATACCAGTGAAACCCTGGTGGTCCAGCGGTCCCTTCCCAGCCCCGATCCCCATCTGTGCACAAAATGAAATAATTGGTGATCCAGCGGTCCCACCCTAGTTCTGATCCCCTCTGTTATAGTAAAAAAATTCCAGGTAGTCTAGCAGTCCCCCTTTCCCTATCCCCAATCCCAGCCTTTATAAAAATAAACCGCAACCCTGGCAGTCTACTGGTCCCACTCTCCCAGCCCCGATCCCCACATAGGTAAAAATAAAACATCCCTGGTGGTTCAGTGATTTCCTCCCCAGCCCCAATCCCATCCATGTAAATAAAAATTGAAACCCTGGTGGTCCAGTGGTTCCCTCCCTAACCCCGACCTGCCCATTACACACAAACCCCATCCCTGGTGGTTTCATGGACCCCGCACCCTGGCGGGGAGTGCCCTACCACCCTGCAACCTCTTGACCCCACACCGAGAGCCAGCGACCAGCACAGCATTCTGCTCACCTCCACAACTAGCCGCAGACTGAGCTCTTTTACCACACGCATGCCAGGCGAGCTCAGTCTGCGGCCGGTCATGAAGGTTAGCACAGGGCTGTGCTGGTTGCCAGCCCTTGGTGTGGGGTCAGGGGGGTGCAGGATGGCAGAGTACTACCTGCCGGGGTGGGTGATCCACTAGACCACCAGGGGCAGGGTTTATGTGCAATGGGCAGGTTGAGGTTAGGGAAGGAACCACTGGACCACCAGGGTTTCAATTTTTATTTACATGGGCGGGAATCAGTGCTGGGGAGGGAACCACTGGACCACCAGGGATGTTTTTTTTTTTTAATATGTGAGGTTTGAGGGGCACCACTAGACTGCCAGAAATGCTGTTTATTTTTATAAAAGCTAGGATCAGGGCTCAGGGAGGAGGGATTGCTGGACTACCAGGGATGTTTTTTGAATTATAACAGAGGGGATCAGAACTAGGGTGGATGGGACCGCTGGACCACCAACAATTTCATTTTTTTGTGCACAGATGGGGATCGGGGCTATGGAGGGACTGCTGGATCACCAGGGTTTCACTGTTATTTTCTTGGACGGGGATCAGGGCTGGAGAGGAACCACTGGACAACCAAGGCACCCAGCCCTTGACAGTGCTTGGAGGGTGTGCGGGGCACCCACCCTCTCTTTATACTGTTAAGGGCTGGTTTTCAGAAGTGTTAAACTGCGCTGCACTTGCAGCCATTTAGCACTTCTGAAAACTTTCCAATATCGTGCTGCGCTGCAAATGCGTGGGGATCCCTCATTTGTATATGTGCAACGCGATATTGTGTGCCATGGCATTATTAGGGGTGCACCATGAATGGGTGGCCTTTGAATATGGCCACACCCCTGACAGCCGGCACTATTGCTGGTTAGTGCAGCACAAACCCAGTTTCTGCTGTGTTAACCTTTTGAAAATGGGGGCCTACACCTTTCGGCCCTTGCACTTGCCTAGTTATTTTCCTTTGTACCTTTTCTATTGGATTAAAATCATTTCTCTTGTATGGGCACCAGAACAGAGAACAGTAGTCAGTGCTTCTGTCCCTCAAATAGCACAGGAAACAGACCCTACTGCAAACATGATGTTGTTCACTGCTTTTTCTTCCTCTGTTCTTTTCTTTCTTATTTTTATTACACCTCGCCTCTCCTTTTCATTCCTTTCACTTTCCCTCCTTGCTCCCCCCACCACACTACCGCCAATCTAGTAAAGCAAATCCACAGGCAGTGTATTTACAGATGGGCACATGTTGTCAAGTGACAAGAAAAAAATTGACATTACTGCTGTCACATGTACTATACGTTAACAGTGCCTCCGCGAGGTGTCTCTTATGACATAACAGACTCTGAAAGTGAGGTTTGGGCAAGAGGGCCATGAAGCAAAGCTGAGCAGTTCTCTCTCTCTGCCAAACCTCACAAGAGGAGTCCCTTATACCAAAAGAGATGCCCTCAGAGGCCCTATTATCTTGTTATAAATCACTTGAGTTTAGCGCATGTGATTTTATAATACATTTAGAGTCTTTTTTTATTATTTTATTGTGCCATCCTTCCCCCAGCACTTAAGTGGAGCACTCCCCTTCCGACGCTCCGGCACAAGAGCACACAGAATAAGAGATACAGTGGTTCTGCGTGCTGATTGGCCGAAATGGTGCTAGTGATTTTATAATTAATAATTAAATCCTTAACTGCTATAGTTTTCCTTAAATACTAATCCTCATCCCACTCCTACCCCCATTTATGGCTGTATTCTTTATTTCCTACTATTTTTTAATCTCTCTTCCCATTACCCACCCCCTCCCATGCAGCCTCTTCACCCTAACGCAGCACAGCTCAAAAATGTGTGCAACTACTGGGGACTAACTTGGAGTTGATCTTAGTCAGAGCTCACTCAGATCTCAGTCAGAGCTCACTGACCGCTGACCCTTGTCTCAGCCTGTTGCCTTGCTGCCCTAGGATTTTGGAAATCAGTTTCCAATCTTCCTCCTGCTGGGCCTGCAGTCTGCCTCCAATTTCACACTCTGTCTGAATGTTCCCAGCACATCATTTCCTATCCTTTGGATCCTCATCGGAGTCTGAAGTCTCCTGGTCTGAACTGTAAGCCTTTTTGGCCGGAGGGGTTCCTTGTTGCTGCATGACTTCCTTTGCCTGTTGATGCTTGTCGCATGCCAAAAGACAGCTCCCACCATTTTTGAGGACGTCGCCTAGTGATGGATTGGGGGACACAGGAAGGACTGGAGGAGCAGCAGCAGCCTGAGAAGCAGCTGCCGAACACAGCTTTGTTTTATATTGAGGAGAAACTGAGAGGAGCAGTTGCTGATCGTGGCTTTGTTTTGTATAAAGGGGGCCTGAGGAGCAGCCAACGAATGTGACTTTGTTTTGTGTGGAGGGGGCTGAGAAGCAGCTGCCAATTGCAACTTTCTTTTATGTTGTGAAAGGGCTGAGGAGCAGCCGCCAGTTGTAGCTTTGTTTTGTTTAGAGTGAACCCGCAGGGGTAGTCGTTGAATGTGCTTTGTCCTCTATGAAGGGGAACCGAAGGAGCAGTCAGCGGTGGCCTCACTGTCAAGTCCCTCTCTACTGAGGGAAACCAGAGGAGCAGCCGCCAGTTGCATCCTGGTTGTCAATATGCTCGTCAACTGAGGGGCAGCTGCCACTCATGCTGATTGTCACTTGGTGAAGGACTGAATGCTGCTGAGGAACAATTTTGTTTACAATGTCCCCACCTTCTGTCTTGTGTGTTTGTGTGGGGGGGGGGGTGGAAATGATGTTAACCATAACTATGGAGATGTGTTCCAAAATGCATCTTTGTTTAATGTGTCACCTTCTCCTGAGGGGGACGCTGGAGAAGACACTGACTGTGGCTTATTTTTTTGTATCCCCAGTATGGCAGTATTGATGAGTTGGGGAGGTGCTACCACACACAAGTTACTACCGCAGTTTCAATGATGAGTCATAAAAGTAGTCCTCACACAGTAATTGCAGTAGTAACCTGGGTAAAATGTTTCTTCTGGATTCCGTAGACTCATTCATAGTAATTCTAAGAAGTCCATCCTGAGTACATCAGGCAACCTTAAAAACAGTCTTTGAAACCGGCCCGGTGGTGCAGAGGGCTGAGGTGCTGGACGCCTTACCTCACGCTACGCTGGTGACCTGGGTTAAGGAATGGACTCGGGTCACTCGGGGGTTGGCCAGGGCAAGAAAGGACTGAGTGTCCAATGACAGTTCTCCTTCCTCGGGGGTGGGGAGACGTAACACCACACTCTAGATGGACACCCAGAGGAAGCTGGGTGTCAGCACAGGTGCAACGCTAGAATAGGGGTGGACCCACGCACAAGGCGTAAGACTGCCTCCATGGAGGTGGAAACAGTCACCCCGCCCATTGCACATAAGTGGGTCCAAGGGAGAAAACAGAAAATGGCTCAGAGCTGGCAGGCTCTTTGATGGTGGGCTGCGCCCGCACCTCATCCCGGCAATCTAGAATTTGGCTTCTGGGGTTGGGGGGAGGCTGGCACCCCTCGCCACCATCCCTGTCACGGGGCAGGGGGTAACCCATGGGGGATGGCTGATTGGGGTGGGTGCAGGGAAAGCCCACCAGAGAGACAAGTTCCCTCCAAGGGAGGAGCCTGAGCCACCTGCTGGCTCTGGAGCAGGAGGAGAAAATAAGAATAAAAAAACCAAAAAAAAACAGTCTTTGAGATACTAGGTGATTGTAAATCAGATTAGTGAGGCAAATTCGTCTCTCTTTTTTTATTATGTGCTGCACTTTATCTGATGGACCAGCTCACATAGGCTCTGCCCTGCCCTGCACCCAGCCCCTTCATCCACAGAATCAGGACTTACCCACCCAGTTAACATCCCTGGATTGGACAACGGGATGTGGTCCCAGGGGGTGCCACAGGACAGTGGTGCAGGACCTGTGGAGTAAGGCAGGTGGCATCCTCCTTGGCCTGAGTTTTTCCATGTTCTCCCCAGGAGGCAAGATGTGCAATGACGTCAGGGGCACACGCGCCAATGTCTTCCCCACCTCCAGTAACTATCACCAGCTGTCAGACCCCTGGCCTCCACCAGGGGTCAGATGAGTGCTGGGAGCTTCTTCCCCCCCACCCAGAAGAGGAGAGCAGTCCATGGGACACTCAGTCCTCCTCCCCCGGTTGGCCCTCTGAAGCCCAGGCTTGCTTCCGAACCTATGTCATTGGCGTCGCAAGCAGTAGTGCTATCGCTGCCCTGGCAGGCCAGCTCTGTAAACTCCTCTCTTAAAATGGAATGTGATGGCAGGAGGCCTATAAACTGTATGATGTTTATATTCAAAGAGACTCCTTAAATACAGACTCAGGGGTTCAGGTAATTTATTTTTAGTGGAAGTCTAAAACTTCTCTAAGTCAAAATCTGGAAGTCATTCCAATTTTTTGTAAGTCAGATTACTTCCCGGAACCAACATTTTGGAAGTCAATATTCCAGGATGGATCAATGAATGGAAGTAAATATAAATAATAGTGATAAAATATAATTTTATTCAGAAAAATCCATCATTTCTTGACTTCCCTGACTGCAATTTGAGAAGTCATCTTATTTTTTGCTTTATTTTTTTTAAAACTCAGATTTTATTTCTGAAATCAAATGTACGACTCTTACATGGATTTTATCACATGACGCACATCAGCTTCCATTTGTTGTAACGACATTCTCATTTCATTTCCAACATCACAATTATTTTATATCTTGAAGGGGAAAATACAATACTTTTATCTCTCTGGAATTGTTCTTTCCCTCCTGCTTATCAATACTGAATACAGTATACTCTGATTATTTTCTCTTAGGTGGCAATGAGCTGTACCTTACTCTTAGAAATCTGTGTGTCTTCTGAGAAAAGATGAGATAACATGGCCCCATCTCCAGGCAGGTAATTAGTGCTGCTCTAGTATTTCAAGCTAAGCAGGTTTCTTGCTTCACAGAATAGTTCTAATTTAAAAGAAAAGGAAATCCTAGCTAGAGGCAGAACCCCTTCAAGTAGAGACTCAACAGGAGTCTTGTAACTTTATAGAGAGACTCTTCCAGGCAGTTATGGGTAATAAGCCTTGTAATAGTCTGGGGGGAGGAATGGGTAAGCCTATTTCTCACTACCCTGCCCTTCCCAAGAGTCCAAACTCCCGACTATACCCAGTTCCTTGCCCTGGTTCAGCTCAGGTGGAACCCCCTTTTAATAACCGTACATCAGAGCATCCCTTGAGTAAAGGATCCATCACTGTGATCCATATGGATATATCAGACTGGAGTTCTCCCCCCTTCCCCCAAAGTCCCCCACTGCTCTCTGTATTTCTCCTCTGTCAGTCTCAGTTTGGCTGTCAGGCCTTCCATTCGCTTTAACTCCTCTACCCTGTGTCTCCAGGAGCCCAGATCCGGCGGGATCGAGGTGAGCCATCTAGATGCGATTTAAGTGCAGCCAGGCATAGCAGCCTGAACAAAGACTGCTGACCGCTCTCCCTGACTCCCCCAAGATCCAATCCCAGGACAAGGGAGTCAAAGGAGCACGGGACAGTCACTCCCCACAATAAGCCAAGGGTCTGAGATATCCCCCACCAGAATTCCCTCACCTTTGGACATGTCCAAAAGACGTGGGTATTGTGTACCCACCTGGCCACAACCTCACAACACAGGTCTGTGCTCCCACCTTGGAAATGCTTTGTAACCAAGGGTGTGTGGACGAATCTAGTGAGACACTTCCAACGAAACTCCCTCCAGGTTGGGGACACTGTTGTGCGCCATCCTTTCTTCTAGGCCTCCTGCCAATGATGATCAGAGATTTGAGACCCCAATTCCTTCTCCCATCTGTCTCTTAGGGCCCAGAAGTGGGCATTAAACTCCTTCTGCAGCGCACTATATCCCAGTGATATTGTTTTCCTCTGACCAACTAATCTGACCGACCAATACTGAATTCCTCCAAACCTGTCAGGTCCCTTGTAATCTTGGGAATCAATCTGTGTGTGTTTAAATAATGCCTTACTTGAAGGTATCTATAAAAACTGGACTTGTTCAGATGGTATTTTTGCTGCACCTGCTCGAAGGACATCATAACATTTCCCTGTAATAGATTACGGAACCTGACTAGAGCGCTGTTATTCCATGTCCCAAAACCCAGATCCATCTGTGCAGGAAGGAAACCCGGGTCTCCTAAAATAAAAGTTAATGGGCCTATTCCCTCTGGTGTCTGGATGACTTTTCTGGCCTTGATCAAGACCCTAAGTGTATGTCTGGTCCAGGGACTTTAAATTGTCTGCCATGTGTCGGCGGTGATCGGGGCATGGGGCAGGGAGGTTAGAGAGAACTTTTTAGAATGAAATCTTTCTATGCCCTGCCAACCATCTTCTCCCTCTCGCTTTCACCAGGAAATGACTGGGCTGCTAGGCGATACAGTTTGAGATCTGGATAGGCAAGGCCTCCCCGATCTTTGGGTTGAGAGAGAAACTCTACTCCAATTCTTCGCCGACATCCCTGCCAATATTTTTTTGTTTTAAGTTTGGAAGTCAATTACTTCCTTTCTCTTTATTTTGGAAGTTTTTGCCTTATTTTTGGAAGTCAAATACTCCCAATGGAGTTAACTGAATCCTTCTACAGACTGTGTGTGTATGTGTGGGTGTGTGTGACTACAATATAAATAAAACCTTGTTAATGTATAAGGCACACTAAAAATATATATTAAATGTAAGAGATAATGTATTTAAATATGAGCACAGGAAATGCTTATGCACCTGAACCAAGCAGAAGGCAGATGTCAGTTAAAATCTATAATGGGTCATGAAACCAAGGTCTATAGTCAGTCCAGTATTTTTAGTATTAAGAAGGCGAATAAGCTTCAGCTTATACGCTCATCTTTCTTGTGGATTTCTGAAGTGTCCTTTAAGAACCAGGACAGAGAGGTCAAAGATAGCGTGATCAGACTGAGAGAAATGTCACACTTTTTTTTTTTTCAGTCTTTTTCACCTTTATGTCGTGCCAGTGTGAGTTCATTCAGATTGAAAGGGGTTGCCCAGTTTCCCCCACATAGCCTGTATGTGGGCACTTCTTGCACTGGGTGTCATAGGCAACATTCTGGGATCCACGTGTGCAAATCCCCTATATCTTACATTGTTTGTTTTGAGGGGCATAGATAAAGTCTGAAGTGGAAATGTGTTCACATTTTACATTTAGGAATATTGCAGGATTTTGTGCCTCCTAGTGTTCTCTGTAGTTTTGGTCAGTTATGAGTTGGCCCCTGACAATCAGGTTGGATAAGTTAGGTGATTATTTTAAAGACAATAAGATCAGGGTTATATGTAAGGAAAGGAAAGGCAATTTTATTTATAAGGCGCCCAATCCCGGAGGCTCTGGGTGCCGAACATAAATAACAACAGCAGTAAATTAAAACATATAATAAAACTTCATTTAAAACCATATCAGAGTTAGTGTTCAGCAGTATTAAAGGTTTCCAGAGGTCAATCTTCAAGGGACTGGCCAGATCTAAGGATGGCATCAGCAGTCAAAGGTCAGGCTGAAGAGGTGGGTCTTCAGCGTCCCCTTAAACACCTCAATCGAGGGAGCCTCCCGGACTGCAGGTGGAAGCAAGTCCCACAGGGTCAGCCCAGAGACACTAAAAGCGCGATCTCACGAGGTCCTGAGCCAAACCCTGGGAACGTCCAGGAGGCTCCTCAAGGAGGAGCTGAGGGAGTGAGCAGAGGACACCAGTGTCAGGAGCTCAAATAAGAAGCCAGGACCCAGCCCGTATAGGGCCTTAAAGGTGAGAAGACCCACCATGAAAAGGACCCTCCACCAGACTGACAGCCAGTGCAGAGCACGCAGGACCGGAATCACATGACTGGACTTCGAAAGGCCCGTCAGCAACTGGACCACTCCGTTCTGCACCAGCTGCAGTGTACGGAGGGTCCCTCCCATGCCCCAAAGTACAGAGCATTACAGTAGTCGAGCCTAGAAGTCACAAAGACATGCACCAGTGTCGGCAGGTGCTTGGGCGGAATGAGGGGCTTAATCCAGACAATGTTCCACAAGTGGTAAAATCCACTGCTGACTACAGATGGCACCTGATCTTCAAAGGTCAATCTGCTGTCAAGGATCACGTTACAACCAAGGGTGTCTGGCTGGTGGTGGTCTTTTCTGTGTGTTGAAGTAAAGTTAATTCCTGTTTAATGTACAAAGTTGGGACAAGCCGGTTTTGTGCATCAAACTGAAATGGCATATAACCGGAACTGCTATACTGTACTTGGCATTCAGAAACTGAGTAATTGATTAGTAATAGTGCTTCAAGCATACAGGTGTACAAGCATATAACATAATGAGAGAAAATATGTAGTGTTAAAAACTTTTGAAATAAATACGTAAGTTTTTTATTCAATGTTTAATCTTTTTTTTATTTTATTCAGTGTGTTTAAAAAGCAAACTTCGTCAGCAGGGGATAGAGTTTTTTGTTTAGACATAGTGATGGCTGAACAATGGGGGGACTCCTATGTACCACCAGCACATGCCCGTTTTTTTTTTACCTGCTATTTATGCTCCCCCTGCCCCCTGCACTACGTTGCCTCGGAAGTCACCTATGGCGTCTGTCCCTGCCCCCCTTACCTGGAGCCTGCGATAGTCCCTCCATGTAGCCATGGTTTGTGCTCCCCAGGCAGTGACAGTGTGGGGGCCTGTACACCCTGAACATCTTTCCTTGCATTAGGGCACTGAACCGGGACAGGCAAGGGGGCCGTGGATCTGCACCTTGGTGCTCCGTCTCCCCAGAGTGCAGGGAGCCTTTTTACAAACATATGAACATGCGAAACTGCCAGTAGATACAGGCCATTCAGTCTATCTAGTCTGTTTGAGTGTGCAGCGCTTCAGACCATTAGACTGCAGCTGCCCCCCATATGCCCTCCCCATCTCCCACCCTCCCGATTTGTACCGCCCCTTGAATCTGTTCCACCCCCTCTTGAAGCCCCCAACACTCTGCAGCAATATGACTTCCTCTGGCACAGTGTTCCACCTTGCCACCACCCTTTCTGTGAAATAGTGCCTCCTCAGTTCCCTCTTGAACCTGCCCCCTTCCAACTTCATAGTGTTTCCCCTGGGTTCCCTTCCGCCCTTCAGACTGAACATACTCCTGGTGTCTACTTTGTTCAAACCCTTCAGGTACTTGAAGGTCTCAATCATATCCCCTCTCTCCCTCCTTTCCTCCAGGGTATACATATTGAGCTCTCTCAGTATCTCCTCATATGGTCTGTCTCCCAACTTCAGGATCATTTTTGTTGCCCTGCGCTGTACCTCCTCCAGTAGTTTGATGTCCCTCTTCAAGTGGGGGTGCCAGAATTGCATGCAGTACTCTAGGTGCGGTCTCTCCAGGGACCTGTACAGGGGCAAGGTGACCTCCCCACTTCTAAAAGTAATCCCCCTTGCTATGCACCCTAGCATCCTGTTTGCCTTCACTGCTGCTTTCCTGCATTGAGCAGAGTGGTTCATCTCCCCAGTTACCAGCATTCACAGATCCTTCTCCTCCTTGGATTTTCTTAACGGGACACCCTCCAGCCAGTAACTGTGTCCTGGGTTCTTGCTTCCTAAATGCATCACTTTGCACTTCTTGGCATTGAAACCAAGCTGCCAAGTGTGAGACCATTCCTCCAGTTTTGCCAAATCCTCCTAAAGTACTTTTGCTCCCTCCCCCCATCTACCTCGGCACAAATCTTTGTGCCATCTGCGAAGAGACTGATCTTGCTCTTAATCCCTACTGCAATGTCAGCTATGAAAATGTTAAACAGAAGCAGTCCCAGCACTGAGCACTGTGGTACACCACTTGTTACTGCCCTGGGTTCAGATGCCCCCCCCCCACTTCTACCTTCTGCTGTCTGCCCTGCAGCCAGTTCTCGACCCATCTGACCAGTTTGCTCCCTGCTCCCAGACTCTTCAACTTGCAGGTCAGCCTACTGTATGGCATCGAGTCAAAGGCCTTGCTGAATTCCAGGTAGAGGACATCCACTGCATGTCCCCTGTCCAGTGCCCTCATAACTCAGTCATGAAAATCAACCGAGTTCATCTGGTAGGATCTGCCCGAGACCAATCAATGCTGTCTGCTGTCCTAAAGATTGTTATCCTCAAGAAATTGCACGTCTTTCCTTGAGGATTGTCTCCATCAGTTTTCCCAAAATTGCAGTAAGGTTCACCAGTCTGTAATTCCCGGGTTCATCCTTGGGCCCACTCTTATGGAGAGGTACCACATGTGCTTCCCTCCAATCCCTGGGCATGCACCCCGAGTTCAGAGAGGTACTGAACAGGTCCACCAATGGCCCTGCCAGGACCTCTGACAACTCTCTCAGCACCCTAGAGTGGACTCCATCAGGGCCAGGTGCCTTGTCCACCTTCCGGGACTTAAGGTCCTCCCTCACCCTTTCCACCTTGATTTCCCCATCTGTGGTTGCTTCTCTCCCATCCTCTCCCATCCTCTCCCACCTCGCCCTTCTTCTCAGGTACGGGCCCATCCCGCTCCTTGGTGAAGACTGAACAGAAGTATTCATTAAGTACTTCTGCCTTCTCGGCCCCCTTTTCTACCCACCCACTTCCCCTCCTGATCCTAACAATTTGATCCTTGCTCTTCCTCTTCTCCCTGGTATATCTGAAGAAATTCTTTTCTTCTTCTTTGATCCCCTGCACTAACCTCCGTTCCCTTGTCACCTTTGCTGCCCTTATCACTCTGCTCACTTCTCTGGATTTCTTCACATGTTCTTTCCTGTCTTCTGCCCTGTTGGATCTCTTGTAGATCCAAAATGCATTCCTCTTTTCCCTCACCTTCTCCACAGCCTCTCTACTCATCCAACTTAGTTTCTTGGTCCTGGCTTTCTTGCTCTGACTCTTGACACACGTTTTAGGGGCTTCAGCCAGTCCTGCCTTGATGACTGCCCATTTTTGTTCCGTGTCCATTTCTGGGTGGATGCTTGCCATATGACTTTCCAGTATGTGTCCCATCCTGCCAAAGTCCACCCTTTTGAAGTCCAGGACCCTAGTTTTTGTAGTGGCTACTTCCCTACCCAGTTTGACTGAGAACCACACTGTGTGGTGGTCATTGCTTGCTAGAGGTTCCTCCAACCTTACATCCCTGACCTGTTCTCCATCTTCCAGTACCAGGTCTAGTATATTCCCCTCCCTCGTTGGTTCCATTACCCTCTGGGTAAGGAAACCATCCTGGTATGCTTCCAGGAGGATCTGCTCCCTGGCATAAATGGTTACTGGGATGCTCCAATCCACCCCCGGTAGATTAAAATCCCCCACCACCACCACTGTGCTCCCTTTGCCACTATGCCTCCTTATCTGCTCCCCCGGTTCCCTGTCAATGTCCTCCTTCTGGGCCAGAGGTCTATAAAAAAAACCCAGACAGATCTTGGTTCCTTTCTGGCTGTGTAGTGGCAGTCAGATTACGTCCGACCTACCCTCCTCCCCTTCCTCCCTATTACATCTGATACCTTCCCTTACATAAATGGCAACCCCCACCCCAGCCTTCCCTTTATCACTATCCCTCTGGAATAGTTTGTACCCTGGGGTGGTTAGGTCCCAGTCATGGTGCATGGTTGCCCATGTGTCAGTAATGGCAGCTATGTCCACCTCCCCCTCTGCCATCAATGCCTGCAACTCTGCCAACTTGTTCCCCAGGCTCCTAGCATTTAGTGAAACCATTCTCCATGCTCCAATCCTTCCTGCTTCCTTACCCTTCATGTCAACCCCTATTTCGCCTAAGGTCGTATCTATCCCTGTGGTGGGGGAAGGTCCAAGGGACCCCCTCTCCTGGTGATTCCCAGCTCCAGTTCCTCCCCCTCACCTAGTTTAAATGATATCTCTCGTTGATGAAATCCCCCAGCTTCTGCTTCAACACCTGCGACCTTGCCCTGCTGAGGTATAACCTATCCTCTGCATAAAGATCTGTGTTATCCCATGTGCTACCTCAGTGCCCCACTAATCCATACCGCTTGGTCCCACACCATTCCCTCAGCCACTTGTTGAAGTCACTGATTCTTCTCTTCCTGTCTGTACTAGCCCTTGGCACTGGCAGAACTTCTGAGAAGGCTACTGTTGTTCTCTCTTTGCTGCATAGTTTTCCCACTTCCCTGAAGCTGTCTTGTACCTCCTCTATCCTTCTCCCTTCCAGATCATGTGTTGCCAGGTGCGCCACAGTGTGCGGCTTCCCCTCCACCTTCCCCACATATCTGCCCATATGTTGCCCCACTCTACTCACTGTCATGCCTGGCATACATTCTATCAAAATGTTACTTTTTTTGGCACACCTTCCCCCATCTTATACACTTAAGTATAGAATCCTCTACAATTATGACTCTCTGACATTTATTCTGCTCACCCTATTGTTGCCCTTCACTCCCCTGTCCCCAACTTGCGAGGCCCTCTCATCCCCCGTCCCACCTCCCCTTTGCCTCCCCTAACCTTTGCCCTGTCCTCTCCCCCTCTCGCAAATATGACCGGGGTACTGACCTCCACCTCCAAACTATTTTCCGACTGTGGAACCTCCCCTTTGCACTCATTTGTTGCTCCGTCCACCACGCTACCACCTCCTCTGCTATTACTTCCCTGTGTCTTCCCTGAAATGTGTACCTCCCCCACTCTGACTCTCCTCCTCTCCCTATTCTTAGCCTTCTCTGGGCTGCCTGCCACTTCCCCTGTCCTCCTGTCTCCTTCCTTCCCTCTGGAGAGACTGCATCACCATCATCTCGCTGACTCCCCCTGCCACTGTGTCTTCTTGGTGTAATGCCTACTGCCTCCCTGCTGTGTAACTTTTCCCCTGTAGCATCCTCTCCCTGCTCCTTCACTGTAACTTCCCTCCTCTCTACTACCTGGTCTTCCAGAGTAGCCAACACTGAGAATCTGTTTGCAGTGCTAATCTCCTTTCTTTGAATGAGTCCAGTCCCCCTTCCCACAGGCTGATATCTTTGCTCCAACCCAGTCTTAGTCAAGCCCCTGTGACTGACCCTCCTCCAGGTATCACTTCCTTCCCTTGGCTGCACCCGCTTGTGTGGCCCTCCTGCTGTCCCACCTAGTTCCCCCTTATTTTTGCCTGTTTTGAGTTCTTTTGGATGCCTCATTAGTTTCCCCTCCTGGTTGTGTTCCCCGCTCTGTCTCCTCCATGCCTCCAGTTCCCTCCTCAACCACCCTATTTCCTGCCTGAGCTGGCCCACCTGCCAACACACCCTACAATCCCTTAACCTCCAAGCCACTCCTAGGAATATGGCTGCTCCACATCCTTGGCAACATGCAACCCTTCCCATCTCCTGCCATGTCTGACTGCCCCTACTCATCATCTCCTCCCTTAACCTGGTCCTACCCCACTCCATGGAACCCTTCCCCCACCTTAGACTCCCCATGTCTGTACAGGAAATATGTGGCCCTCCCAGTTAGGCTCTTCCTTGTCTACCAGCATGGTCTGCTGCCTGCTGACCTCCCTGTTGATACCCTGCAGACACTACTCAATATGCTACACTCCTGCTTCATGGCACTCAAGCTTCGGGGTCGCTTGGTCCCCTTTGAAATATATTTGGATCCCAGACCCACTATTGGCTGGTCCGAGTTACGTGACCACCTCTCCCCCTCCTGTGTATTTCCCAACCTCTCCCTCCCTCAGTTAAATGCCCCCCTCCTCCCAGTCAAGACAAAATCATTTGTTTTGAAGTTACACTGTTTACATCACACAGCACACATTGCCATCTCATGAAATGCTACCTCAATCCTACAAGAAAACAAACAGCACGGAGAAAGTACTTATCTTCTGACTCCAGCTGTCTGCCTCCTGCTGAGTTTCAACTCCAACTTCCAACTTTCCCTTGTTTTCTGGGTGTGACGTGCACCCCGATGTCAAGGCGTTACCGCCAACGTCCATCACGCTCTTCCTCTCTTTATGTAGCTGGGTGTTGTTGTACCCCAGGGCCTCCGCCTTGGGCCAGTCAAGCACCAAGCCTATTGTCTCTTCCTCCCAGAGAGGGTGAGCAGTCCCCCTGGATGCTCAGCCTCCTCCCCCTCCCTGGCCGGCTAGCACATGCCTATTATCTCAAATTAGACTAGTTAGCACCAAAGAGAGCTGCTAAAAGGTGATTAAAAGGAACAGAAGCAAGCTGATCAGCCCGGGAGTCATCAATGTGCTTGGTGAAATGCCTGAAAAGTACCTGGAGACTACCTGGAAAAAAGGCAGATAAGTAAATAAATCTCGTGGGAACTTTACTGGTCTTTAACACAAAAACAGGTGTTCCACCTAGACAGCTCAGACAGTTACGGTACTTGCAGACCAAAGAGTACATACAAACTCAACAGAGACTTCCCACCAGACCCACCATGGATTGTTCATTTCAAAAGAACAATGTAGAGTATAGTCTGTTCCACCTGTGTGTCTTTTGGTTGTGTACACATTTCGATTAGTGCACACATCTGCCCGGTCCCGATTTCTTCCCTATGCTTTCTATTGTATTTCATCTGGTTGTGTGCACACAGATTTTCATTTGTGTGCCTTTTTTCCCCCTTTTGTGACCCAGGGAAGTATTTCCATGCAAATAATTAATGCCATTTTGCCCTGTTTAACAGATTGACGATGCTTAAAAGTTGAAAGATATTGCTGTGCTCCATGCGTGAGACTAACCTGCTAAGTAGGTTAGCAGCTGATAATTGTTGATCGTTAAAAGCTCTCACCTTGCAGGAATCCCTTGCTACCTGCTGAGCTGCTGAAATGGACAGGCTGACATAGAATGTCCTCTCTCTAGGGCAGAAAATAAAGCTTATAGAAAAATCAGCAAAAAAGAGTAAAATAACGGACTACACAAAGCCGAAGTGAGCCATATTACTGAACAACTGCTGAGCTACAGTACTGTTTTACTCTGTCATTTATTTTATATATTTATTATGACTTTACATTATATACACTTATAGTACATCCAGTACTTTTAAATGTTATTTTTTAATTTCATACTTTAATTAAAAACATATTGATAGCACAGCACTGTACACCGCGCTTTATTCATTCACGTTTCCCTCTGCACTTACTGATTTTCATTTGTTTTAGTTGCGTTCATTTTCAATTGCATGCATACATTTTGTGTTCCCTGAGCATGTACACACAACTGAAATTGACTGTATATGGCGATACCACACAGCTCAACAATTATAGACCCTTATCAATTCTCCCAGTGTTGGCAAAGCTTCTAGAAAAACTTATTAATAATCAGGTAAGGGATTTCCTTGAAATATCAAATGGCATAACCCCCCTAAAGTCAGATTTTCGACCAAAACACAACACAGTATCTGCACTAGCAAAGATTACTAATGATTGGATACAGGCAATCGACAATAAACAAATCACCAGAGCTATCTTTCTTGACCTCAGCAATGCATTTGACACCGCAGACCACAACTTGCTGATACACAAGTTACCCAAGCTTTGGTTTTTGGCACTGCTTCACTGATCTGGTTCACCAGCTATTTATCTGGCCGAGTACAGCAGATCAAAGCAGAAGGCCTATATTCCACTTGTACACCCCTACTCAGAGGTGTCCCCCAAGGCATGGTGCTCGGCCCAATACTGTTTATGTCATACATAAATGACCTTGGTGAATCCGTAACCAATGCCAAGTTACACTTCTATGCAGATGACGCTGCATTATATGTCTCTAGACCTAACATCATCGCTACATGCCTAGACCTCCAAAAGCTTTCAATATGCTGCACTTAAACCTATAACGTTCTAAACTTCTATTAAATGCTACGAAAAACAAAGATCATGTTCATAACTTGGCAAAATGCAACACCATGACATAAACATATCCCAACCAACACTACCTTATTAGGCGAGACCCTGGAAGTAGTCAAACAATGCAAATATCTTGGGGTCTGGATTGATAACAAACTGTCCTTCTCTGTCCATATAGATGCACTCTTTAAAAAGCTGAGGGTTGGGTTAGGCTTTTACTACAGAAATGAGGGCTGTTTCCCATGTGACACTCGAAAGCAACTGGTCCAGACAACCTTTTTACCGCTTGACTACGCTAATCTTATTTATCGTCACTGTTCAGTAGTCTATCTCACAAAGCTTGATGTACTTCTACCGTAGAACATTTAGATTCATATCGAACCTAGGACCTAGAACTCACAGATGCATGTTGAATGAAGCAGTAGGATGCCCTCACAAGCAGCCAGGAGGCTAATAAATTCATGCACATGGGCATGCAAGATTTTCTTAAACAACCTGCCCGGATATATCTCTAATCTAGTCCAAGCATCCCATAGCAACTATGCCCTTCGGAAAAACAACTACATGCTCCTAAACACCTTGGCATGCACCACACAGATAGGGAAGGCTGCCCTTAGTTGTTGTATTCCCATCCTCTGGAACTCATTGCAATTCACCCTAAAACTTTCAGTATTGGTAAGCCCAAACACCTTTAAGTTGCAAATTATATGCTGAAATATGTACACGTGCCTAATCCTTACCTAAAATTATGTGTGATCATATGATGAGGTACTCAGTCCCTATGGGTGGGATAGTCAGACATGCGCCAGGCATGGGCACAAGCCTGGCGCAGCACAACTGGGATGTGCCAGGGCATGGCCCGGGTGATATTCAACGGTGCTGTGCCATGGCTCAGCACCATTGAATATGGCACTGGGGCCGCCCGCCCTGCGCATGGTGCAGTGGCACTGCATCAGCGCAAGTGGCAGGAGAGGAACAGGGGACTGCACCAGCGCAAGTGCAGCTGCGTTAGGTGCAGCAAGAGTGATATTCAGACGTAAACATGCAAATGAGGCCATTATGAATGCAAGGCGCAAATGGGGCCATTTGCATGTCATTATGGCCCCATTTGCATGCAGGTGCACTGATCCCCGGTGACTTGCACCTGGCGCCCTGCCAGGCTGCAGCCGACAGGGACCAACGCCCCCTGCCCCTCGGTGGGCAATGCGCCCCAACACCCAATCACGGGGGTCAGTTACATCTAAATTCCCTGGTGGTCCAGTGGACCCCCTCCCCAGCCCAATTGTGGGCTTAAGTAAGATAAAATATTCCCTGGTGGTCCAGTGGACCCGTTCCACAGCCCGATCGTGGGCTTAAGTAAAAGAAAATATTCCCTGGTAGTCCAGTGGACCCGCTCCCCAGACCAATCGAGGGCTTAAATAAGATAAAATATTCCCTGGTGGTCCAGTGGACCTGACCCCCAGCCCGATCGCGGGCTTCGGTTGTAAATAAATGCCCTGGTGGGCCATCAGCACCCCCCTCCCAACCTGCCCACTCAGACCCGCCACCCCGCTCAGTGGTGGGTGGCAGCCTCCCCACCATAAGCCGCCCGGCCACCCGTGCCCACCACGCCAACTGACAGCGTACAGTCCAGTATGAATGGGCCATTTACATTTTGGGATCTGTATAATACTATCACGGTATGCCCATTGGCCCACTGAGTGGACCAATGGGCGTACAGCCGTACTGTACACTGTCAGTCGGCAGGCGGCTGGGCGACTTGCAGGTTGTGAGCTGCCACCCGCCGCTGACCGGGGGGGGGTCACAGGCACTGAATGTATTATGAAATTCTTTTGTGAGTTGAACTATGCCTTTATACCTCCATGCTCTGTAACTCATATAGCTCATTATTTTCTGTCTCCTAAAATTTGTCTAAAATGAATTTTACAGGCATGATAGTGCCTGTATATTAGGGATGAGTAAGCACTTCTATGTTAAACTCAGATTGTTGCATCTTAATAACTTGGCCCCTGTTCAACCGATTTACATGAAATTTGGAAAGCATAGCCTTTGTGCCAGGGTCTCTTGATCCTGTAAATGTTATGTAGATTGGTTGAGTGGGAATGAAGTTACAGAGGTGCAAATAATATAAAACTCTCCATTTTTGAAAATGTTAAGACTTTTTTTTATACCCAATAACTGAAAAAATATGAGGCTTTGAAATCTGAAACTTTCAGATTTGATAGAGGTTGGTCCTAGGTGTGTGCTTTTGTGTTTTTTAGGTCCTGCTGTTCAGCAGTTTTTAAAATATTTAAGAAAAATGTTCCATTTCTGAGCACATGCAGTTCATAAAATCAATGTTCTATTCATAACTGAATTTCTTATGACAACAGCTGGTTGCGTTATACAACACAGCTGTAATTTATTAACAAACGACAGCTGTGTCATATAACGCAACCAGCTGTTGTGACTTATAGGTCAGGGACAGGGCTACTGTCATTATAGCCCTGCCATCCTGACTGGTCTGTGCCTGCATAAATTGTTATCTGCACAACAGGGGCCCCAGTCCCCGGTGGAACTGTACTTACTTATTTATATTAATTTTTTTCTTTTTTAATACAGCTATTTGGTCCCCGACGCCTCCTCCTGCCAACTGGTGATGGGAACACATAGGTATTTTTTACAGGTTTTTCTCCCTGACCCCCCCCCCGAGGCCCTAGTATACAGCTGCACAAGTGTGTGGAGGCATACTATGCACCCACTGGTGCCAGCTCAGACCCTTCTGCCTCCCCGTAATTGTTTTGCATCCCCTCTCCACCTGCACTACCCACTGAACCTCCACCCAGTGGGAGCAGAAAAACGCGGGCGGTACCAACCCATTCTCACCACCCTCAGGGGAAGAGAGCAGCCCATCAGCATGCTCAATCCTGCTCCACCCTCCCCCCTCATGCAGCACCCCGACGACCCTAGGTCATTCCCAAACCCGGGTCGCTGGTGTAGCACATGGTGTGGCATCCAGCGCCTCAACCCTCAGTGCCACTGGGCTGGCATTTATATACATTTTTCATCTATATTCATATAATCTGACACCAGGATGCCCACCCCGGTGTCGAATCCCCCCCACAGCTCCTTGTTTTATTTAATAGTTTGCCGACATGGGGGGCCCAATCCCCATGTTGCCATTAACAAGTCCTCCCCAGCAGTGTGGGACATTGGGGAGCCCAACCCCAGTGTCCCAAAACAATGTTTTATTTGCCTTTATTTATAAAAAAAAAAAAAAAGTCCCCCTACATCTTGTTTTGTTTTTTTAGGCTGAAATAAAGAAAACAGTCCCTCCTCATCACCGTCATCCCCATCCCCCCTATCCCAACCCTCCCACTGAGCACCCACCACCCCACAACACCCCCCATCCTATACTTACCTTATAATGTATAACAACAGCTGGTTGCATTATACAACACAGCTGTTATTTACTAACAAATGACAGCTGTGTCGTATAGTGCAACCAGCTGTGTCATGACAAATGTCAGGGACAGGGCTACTGTCATTATAGCGTCACCATCCTGACTGTGCTCTGCCTTGAACTATATCTGCACCCTGGGGCCCCAATCCCCGGTGGCAGTGTATTTATGTATTTGTTTTTATTTATTTATTTATTTATGTATAAGCCCACCCCCAGCATCAGATACCCCCCCAGCCCATTGTCTTACTGACAGTGTCGACATCAGGGCACCCAATCCCTGCGACGGTGTTTACAACACCCCCTAGCAGTGTAGACACTGAGGAGCCCAACCCCAGTGTCCCAAAATAGTTTGATTTATTGTTTCCCTGAAAAGAAAAAAAGTCCCGCAATGTCTTTTTTGTTTTTTTAACCTGAAAAAAGGAAAAATGTCCCTCATCCTTCATCATTCCCACCATCCTCTCCCCATCCCAACCCTCCCACTGAGCACCCACCACCCCACACACCCCCCATTACCCTATACTTACCCGCTGGGGTCTTATGCTGTCATCTTCTGTGGACTGAAACACGTCTGCACTCTTCAAAGCCGAACCATGAATTGAGGAATAAAGGTAAGTGCCATATAATGTTTTTTCTGTGGTGTTTTGAACTTATTTATTTATTTGAACAGCAGTTTGAAAACCTTTGAGCCAAAGGCTCGTTTACAAAGGTACCTTGTCACAAAAAAGGACAGACACAATACTACAGTATGTTACGGCAATGAGAAATACAACAAGTTGGTTCAGACAGGATGAGGCATACAATAAATTGTTAAAGGCAGTCTATCTTCTATTGTCATAAGCAGCCAAACAGGTGGCTTTGTCATAGCATTTGAGCAAGGCTAAACTAGGAACAATTACAGCTTCGAGTATTTAATAGGTGATTTTGTAGGGAGGTTTTGAAACAGGATATCGATGGGGCATCAGAGATAGAAGGGGGCAGTTATGTTCATAACTTTGCCATTTTGGGGAATTTTTTTACCAAACTTTCAACATGGCCTTTTTGAGACCTCACCTCATGAACACTGGCACTCTCATTTTGTTACTCGAACCCAGAAGGTGATTTCGCAGTCACTGCGCAAAATCACCTTTTGGGACTGGATAACGAAATTTCACCACCAGTGTTCATGAGGTGGGGTCCCAAAAAGACCATGTTCAAAATTTGGAAAAAAAATTCCTAAAAATGGCTGAGTTATACACGTTTCTTGAAATTGCTTTATGCGCACATGCATAGCTTTGATAATTTTCAATATTTTGACTCCAAATTTTCAACACAGCCATTTCTCACACCACCTCATGAACAGTACAGATGTAATTTTTCACATCCTGTCCAAAACATGTTTTCACACCTATGACGTGGAATGGCATTTCGGCATGGATTTGAACATTTTCACCTATGGGGTTTATGAGGTACAGTCATAAGAAGACTATGTTCAAAGTTTGGGGTCAAAATATTAAAAACAAAGAATTTATCAAGTAGTGTTGCTTGCAGGGATGTCCGTTGCACCACTGGGGAACATGCTGCCTTACCGTGCCAGTGAGCTGAGTTCAGGTATGCACTCAGTGAACTGGTTTAATGGGACAAGGCTGATGGGGAAGGTGCTGCAGCATGCAGCACCATCCCTGGCCTGGGCAGGGACGGAGCAGTGTTTTGGTGCAGACGCCACACGCTGTGGTGGGTCAAGGAACCTCATCCACAAGGTATCAACATGGTTGCTGGGGCCTTCTGGGCCCATGCACTGGGTCAGGACTATCTCTAATACTGTATTTATCTCATTTTGCGCAGGTCCCTGCACATGCGTGCAAGCAAACATAGTGCCATCATCCAGTGGCGGCTCTACACCAGGGCCCGCCAGGGCACGTGCCCCGGTAAAAAAATGCTGTGCCCCAGTTGGTGCCCCATATGGTGCAGAGCTTCCCCCATAGTAACAATATATCAGTGCCCTGGCTGCCATCTGTTGTGCCCCAGCTGTGCCCTGGTAACCATTTGTGGCTAGAGCCGCTACTGCCATCATCGGAGATTTTGGAGGTGTGTCACCTCCTCCTCCTCCAATTCAGGCAGCGAGCTGGCAGGCGCGGCCTGTAAGCCAATGCATTTTAGAGCTGTCTATGACACATCCAAATGCAGTGGCATACAGTTGAGGGGAGCTACGCTTGAGTGAGCAGCAACAAGAAGTTGCTCGCGCCAGGCTCCCCCAGCCGCAGGTGTGTGACACCCCTGCACAGTGTATAGCCGACGGGTGCCCAACCCCGCCGGCTGAGCTGCATCTGTCTCCCCCTTCCCAGTAGTTGATGCCACACTGGGAGCCCACCCCGCATGGCAATCAGTCATGTTGCCGACGGGTGCCCAATCCCCGTCGGCTGACAACCCCCTCCCCAAAGTCCTTGTGCCATGCTGGAGCCCACCCCAGCGGGCAAACGGTCCCGCGATTTTTTTTTTTGTTGACGGGGTGCCCAATCCACCGCCGCTGAACGCTCACTAAAGTCCTTGTGCCACGCTGGGAGCCCACCCCAGTGTGCCAAACGGTCCTACTCATCGTCTTTTTTACCTGTAAGAAAACGGGTCCAGCGGTGCGCCTCCGACCCCCACAACCCGCACCCACCCACTGCGCACCCAGCCTCCCCACACCCCCGCCACCCCATACGCATCTCGGACTCTGGCGCGATGATCTTCGTGGACCGGGAACACGCCTGCACCTCTTCAAAGCCGACCGCGAACTGAGGAAATGCCGGTAGCTGTATAATTGGGCTAGATAGGGGGTTTCAACTTTATTGCATATCTCACCTATTTGAGGATTTTAACTTTTAACATGGGGTTTTGGGACCCTTCTCATGAGATGATGACATTGTCATGAAGATTAGGTCGGATGATTTTGCACAGTGACTGCGCAGTGACTGCAAAATCACCTTCAGGCCCGAATACCACCATGACAGTGACATCATTCATGAGAAGGGGCCCAAAACCCCATGTTGAAAAATTTGGCGCCAAAATTCAAAAACGACTGTTTAACGAGCTGCATTGTGCAGTTCCTACACAGGTCAGAAGTTCGTGAAATTTCAATATTTTCACTCCAGATTTTCAACATTGCCATTTCACCACACCTTCTTATGAGTAGTATAGCTGTCATTTTTCACATCTCACCCAAAATGTGTTTCTGCCCATGTAGCGCAGAATGGCGCAGTCAGTGTGCGAAATCAATGTACGGGACAAATTAAGAAAATCTCAGTGACACTGTTCATGAGCAGATGTCTTGAAATGGCTATGTTGAAAATTTGGTGAAAAAAATCCTAAAAATGACTGTTTTACGAGCATGCGTTGCGCAGTTCCTACGCACGCTCATAGGTTTGTGAATTTTTAATGTTTCCACTCCAGATTTTCAACATTGCCATTTTCCACACCTTCTTATGAGTAGTACAGCTGTCATTTTTTCACATCTCACAAAGCGTCGTTTCCGCCCATGTAGCGCACAATGGCGCCAGTCGTATGCGGGAACTCAGTGTATGGGACACATTAAGAAAATCACAGTGTCACTGTTCATGAGCAGAGATCTTAAAATGGCAATGTTTAAAATTTGGTGACAGAATTCTAAAATGACTGTTTTACTGAGTGTGTTGCACAGTTCCACGCACGCTCGTAGGTTTGCGAATTTTCAATATTTCCACTCCAGATTTCCAACATTGCCATTTTTCCACACCTCCTTATGAGCAGTACAGCTGTCATTTTTCACATCCTGCCCAAAACGTGTTTCCGCACATGTAGCGCACAATGGTGCAGTTGATGTGCGAAAGCAATGTTTAGGACAGATTAAGAAAATCACAGTTACACTGTTCATGAGCAGAGGTCTTAAAATGGCTATGTTGAAAATTTGGTGACAAAAGTCCATAAAATGACTGTGTTATGAGTGAGCATTGTGCAGTTTCCACGATCCTCGTTAGTTCATGACTTTGTAATATTTTCAGTCCAGATTTTCACTAGTGGCATTTTTCAACACTTCCTTATGAACAGTACAGCTGCCATTTTCACAACATGGCCAAGTGTGTTTTCACACTTTCAGTGCAGAGAGTGGTCGCTGTGGAAATCATTGTTCGCACAGATAAAGAAAATCACAGTGACACTGTTCATGATCGGAGGCACCAAAATGCCTGAGTTGAAACTCTGCTATAAAAAATCCCCAACCTAATTATATAACAGGTGTGCGTTGCACAGTTTCTATGTACGCTCGTGACTTCACCATTTTTTAAAATATTTTTACTACACATTTGCAACAAAGCCATTTTTACACCTCCCCATGAAAGAGTACAGCTGTCATTTTTTACATCCTATTCGGAATATTTTTGCACCTGTGGTGCTAAATGCCATAGTCACTGTGCATAAGCAGCTTTTGGCTACCAAACTGATATTCCCCCTGTTCATGAGGTGGGGTCACAAAACAAACATGTTGAAAATTTGGAGTTAACATACCAACGAATGCCTGAGGTATTAGGCTTTTCAACCAAATCGCCCAACCCTATAGAGAATGACAGGAATCAGGGGTGTGACTTGGGATTCTTGCCTGTGATGCTCATACCATTCCACACCCTGCAGTCACTGAGAGGCATCGAGGTATGCCTTGGACTCTTCAGCCCCAAACTTCACCCCATTCTCCTATATCGCACCCATCTCACCGTATTTCCTAATGAAATGGGGTGCGCATAAGGGCCAAAGACCCCAAGGAACACTTGACACTTGTCAGTCTCTGCAGAGTGGGGTGTGGTGAAATGGCGTGGCCGTTATGCCTGATGACCCAAACGCACACCCCAATGCCTGTCACTCTCTGCAGGGTGGTGGTGGGGTTGGCTTCAGTTCAATACTTCACTGCCATTCCTATTACGCAGCTCTGTAACTTCTACACTACCACTGCCAATGCCAGCAAGCAAACATTCGGCATTGACAAATGCTTGTTAAACATGTCAGCTGAGTACTCAACTATTCCTTAACACCAGTTGCCATGTCTAGCGGTTTCGAGGTCTCCCTGGTTTATTGTGATTGTTGCTTTGTAAGCCCCCACCCCTCCCCATTGAGGTGTAAGTTAAAGTCTTGTCCCCATGGTTGGTGCCTGGCGGATGAGACATTTACTTAAAAATTAAAATGTAGCTATCAGGTTTATTGTGAGTGCTGCACTGAGCTTCCCTGGAGGGTCACATATGTGTGAGAATGATGATTGAAGCCACTCCTGAATCTCCTCGCACAAGCAAGGGTTGAAACTTTACAGACGTCTGCTGGAAGATCGACCGACAAATCTAACTATGATGGCAGAGACTGTTGTTCGAATATTGTTTTGCCCAAATAGTGGATGGAAGTGCCTGCCCAACAGAGAGAGTTATCAGTTCACTGTTTCTCACTACACCAGAATGCCTTGCAGAAGAGCTTTCTATCCTGTCATTCTGCTTCAGATGATAAAGAAAGCCCTGGTCTTTGGACAAGTAATCTCGTGATGCCGAACAATTGGACCTTCCGGGGAGCCCAGGGTATGTTGTTCATTATTACCTTTGCTGATTCGCTGAAATGTTGGTTGATTGGCACCAGACCCCAGGGGGAGGGACAAATGGTAATCCACCTTAATGAGTTGCGAGGACTTGGGGGGGCCGCAATGAAGGTAGGGGACTGAGTCCCGAGTGGGAAGTTGTTGGAATGCAAGGGTGGCTCTTTGGAGCCTCTGATGGCACTATGTGCTCATTTCCTTAGGAGAAAAGTTCTGCCTTCAAGTTTGGGGAAGCGATCCCCGAGAAACAACAGTATGGGATTCTTCCTGTCTAGGTTTGCCTTACAAATCTTACTAACATTCATTGATAGAAATTATCTGCTAGAAATATGTTAGATGTAGTGCTGATATATAACAAGGTCTGTTAAAAGTAAGGGGTCTGCCGCTCCGGACCCCGGATATGGGGTCCCATGTATAATTTCAATTATTGGAAGCTGGTTCACGTATCCAGATGTATGGCATTCTTAAATTTCTGTTTGGGGGTACGAATGAGCTTTGTATGCCGAGCAGAATTCGTACAACGTTCTGCCAGTGGCTGCTTGGCACCTTGTTAACTATGCATTACCTGCTTCGGCGGTGAAGGCTCCAGTAGCTCGGAGCTTTTATATGACATGTGCTCACTGGGCACAGCCCTACAGAACATCAACCTATTTAACTGCACTTTTTTTAAGCTTGCAGTGCTTCGAGGGGCGGTGGTTTGAGCAGGCCCTGTCACATATCCTGCAGAGTTCAGAATTAGTGCAACACACTATGCTACCACAGCAGTTATTATATAAATTGAGGTTGGTGGGGTTTGGACAGGGTCTCACTGCAATTCTGACCCTCGGGGGGGGGGTTGTTTATCATAAGTGCTACTTCTGGAATACCACCATCTCTCTCAGACACTGAAACAGTAAATATCTAATGCAGTGCTCCCAGATCTAAAGGGATTCCTGTATTTTAAGGGATTTTTATCACAAAAATGGGATACGGGAAAGAAATCTTTTATTTTTATAATATCAGGGGAAATGGACATACACTACGGGAAAATGCCCACTATGAATCTCATGGCTGCCAAGATCCAGACAGAGCCCTCCAATTGGTGCTCAGTTTGCTGACTTTGCTACACTGAGCAATTCTGTTGGTCCATTTGCACCCTGCCTTTCTCTGGGGTAGTAAGGTAATATGCTGGCAGTGTATCTTTTTGAGGATTAATTCAGATCTTCTGATCAGGAACCAGTGAGCTGCTGCATGATCCAAACACCTGCCATGTGGCCCCACTCAAAACAGCAACACAGTTGAGTCAGCGGAGCTGCATCTCAAATGCCACTGTTCTGGACTAGCAGAGCCTAAGCCACTGAAGGTAAAGAAGCCTTCTTGTGGGCAGCCTCAGGTTAGTCTATTTTAAACTAATTTTAAGTGCAAAATGAGTCAGACAAAAGACTGACCACTTGATGGTGTTATGCTTTGGGGGGGGGGGTGCAAGAAAGAGCACCTAAGTGTTGCTTGAGGGAAGCAGCATCCTGAACCATCAAGGCAAACAAACCTTCTGTTTTGCAAATTTGTCTATTTTAAACACATGAAGTGCAAAAAGCGAGCCAGACAAAAGAGACTCAATGATGGTGGGCTTTAAAGGGCGACGGGGACACAAAGAGTGCTTAAGTGCTACTTGGCTTGTTTGGTGCACAGAGCAGAGTTGTGTTTTTAAAAAGATCACTAAGGCAGCACTTCTTATGACAAGCCTAGAGGTTGAGGTTATTTGAAAAAAAATTAGACAATGTTTCTATTCAATTGTGAGCCTAGGAAAGGTATAGGGGTGTCTTCATCAATATAAGCAGGAGTTATGAATTATATGTGTGAGATCAGAAGGGACCCATAGACCCTGGTCTGGCCTAAGGTTAGTAAAATAAATGAAAAAAAAAGGGAATATTTGTTTTTACCTCAGAGTTTGGTGCACAAAGCTGTGTGTGTGTGTGTGTGTGTGTGTGTGTGTGTGTGTGTGTGTGTGTAGGGGATGCTTAAGCGTGCTAATGAAAAACACAACAATACACTGAAACAATGTTTATTAATGGAGCGCTACAGGTACACAGAGCTGTAGGCCCAATGCACGACTGGTGTGGAGTGGCTATGCACGCGTATCTGGGGTGAGTAGCTACTCCACACCCCCTGTGCCCCCTGCATGGCATGCACAAAGGGGGCATATGCAGACCCACTGCACCCGATCCCCCATGTCTGCAGACAGCTCCTCGATGGGGACATTCCAGGGGCGTGCCAGCACTATGTGTATTCACTAACCCGTGTAGTGCTGGCTGCATGGGCACAGAGGGTGGTGCAGGGTACACTAGGGAGACCCTGCCATAACCCACAGCATGCCCCCATGAACACAGGCATTTGGTCACCAGGGGACCAGGACAGGGCACACTGTGCTGCTCCCGACTGCTGGGCAGCAGGAGGTGGCAGGGGCAGCTGGATGGGCAAATGCCCAAAAAGTTTATGTGAGGCAGCACTGGGACTGGAGGGTGCCGCACTGGTCTGGGTGTGTGCTATCAGCATGCACAGCCCCAGACCCATGCCACCCTATGTGTGGGATCCACTATGGGTCCCGGGGGACATCCCATTGGATGTCTGCCAGGGACGACTCCTCCCCCGGCCACCCTGCAGAGTCCTGTGCATTGGGGGGAGGAGCGGTGGATAGGTGATCAGCATTGGTGAATGCCAGTATGGGTGCACTTCTCGGCGGGGTGTAGGAGCAAGGGTGGGGTATGCGCATTTTGTGCATCCCTATGCCCCTTTCATGCATTGTGAGCAGGACACAAAATGTATCCGTCTGTGATTAAGGGATAAATTTGAAGTTAAGGCATGTCATACTATAAATAGAATACTGTATAAGGGACTGTATTATTACAAAGTTATAATACCTTCAGGAGGTTCTGGAGACATGTGAACCTTGAGAACTGAGCTTTATAGGTTCCAGCATTTCCCCAGAACCTCAAGATGGTATTATATTGTTACATATAAAGTTCTTATAGTTGTAGAGTAGTTATGTGATACGTTGTAGGTGATTTTTTTATATTTAAAATAAATAAGAACACATAAAATAGCCTGAACATTTGTCCTAGTGATTTTATTGACTGGCACAATGACACCAATTGCGTACTTACATTGGTTTGTGCATACAGGAAAATCTAAAGGAATTTCATCCCAGTTTTACAGTGAAAATACAGGGGAAAATTAGGGTGCACTACAGGAAAATGCTTTGCCTGATCTGGGAGCACTGTCTAATGTGACCAAGTGAGATTTTGTGCTTCTAATTGGCACACTCTCCCCCCCCCCCCAATTATTGTATTTTCTTATTACCAGACTGCGATCATCTGGAGTGTCTGTAGCACTGAGGGCCAACAGAGTTATAGGAAAAGCCTTTCCTAACTTAACCCACAGTTTCTGTCCTCAGCCATAACAGTGGCTATTGCAGCTGCATATTATTCCCACTGCCGTATACTCTCCCCTGCCCTATACAGTAATTGCTGTAGTATACGTACTCCCTTTACTCTCTAGCCAGTCCCAGATGGAGCCAAGTCCTGATGCATCACTACAGGCTCCCCCCTTTTCCCTGATGTCTAGACGTCATTTGATTCCACATTGGGGCCTTAATAGTCATGGTTCTTACCATGGCTCCTGATGCAACTTCAGGACCAGAAGTTTTGGAAGTACTCAGTTTCCCTGGTTGCATAGAGATAGCCCAGCTGGCATTCTCTGATGCTAGTTGGTTATATTTGTTATGTCTCTTCCCAGTCGATGAGGTGTTAGAAGTTCGGTTATGTCAGATAAAACCAATTGTACAAGTTACTATATATAGTTATAAACAAGTCAGAATTTCCATCTATAAGTTACAGTGCTAGGGGTGAGGCGGATGGGGGATGGGGCATGCATGGGACCCTATATTTCTCTCCCTGTTATGGTTAATGACTCATGGCTGCCAAAAACGTACAGCTCTATTCCCTCAACGTGAATGGGCTCACCAGCCCTATTAAGCGCTTCAAAATTCTGACACACCTTAAGAAAACTCATTCAGACTTGGTCTATATTCAGGAAACTCATCTCTCTAATGCTGAACATGAAAAATTAACTAAAATGGGATTTTCCACTGTATACTTTTCTTTTTATACTGGTTGTAGAAAATGAGGGGTGGCTATCTTGATTCCCCATCAAACCCCTTTTCAGAAGCTAGAGGACTGGTCAGATCCAGAGGGCAGATCAATAATAATCCAGGGCTGCTTGAATGGTGAGGAAATCACACTGGCAAATTTCTATTTGCCCCCTAGGACTAACTCTCCAACTATTAAGAAACTAATGGACGAACTTCTAACTGTGACTAAAGGGCTTTTGTTATTGGCAGGAGACCTGAACATAATCCCAAACCCTAGCCTGGACTCCACTAATGTAACTCCACCAAGACAACCAACATCTCATAAAAAGTTGAAAAAATTTGTACATGAAGCAGGTTGGGAAGATGTCTGGCGGTTCTCACACTCCAGAGCTAGGGGTTACACTCATTACTCTGCAGCACATGGTTCATATTCTCAAACTGACCACAGCTACTTGCAGAAGGAAAACCTTTCTGCACTAAGGGGATGCACTATAGGAGACATAGTTCATTCTAGCCATGCCCCGGTGATTAACTGGTGGGACCTGGGGAAGGAACAGCGCTCCACTAGGTGGAGATTTAACCCCTACTATCTCCAATGTAAGCCATGAGAATACTTAACAGGAACTACTCAGGGACAACTTGAATTCTGAATTTTCTTACTCCATCCTCTGGGACACCCTGAAAGTGGTCTTCAGGGGACGCCTAATTAAGCACACCTCTGATCTGTTGGAAAAAAAAGGAAGGAAAAGCAGTGCCACCTTGAGGATACTCTTCACTTCTTACAAATGGTGCACCAGCAAGGGGGGACAACTCAGTCCTCCATCAACATAAACAAGTCAAAACTGAATTAGATGCCCTCTGCCTTCAACAAACAGAAATCGCATTAACATTCCTCCATCAGCATTATTATGAATCTGGTCCCAGAGCCACCCATTTATCGGCCTACAGATTGCACAAACAGAGACAAGCTTCAATAATTACCTCAATTAAACATCCAGTCTCGGGGGTTCAGCATATGTGACTGCATGATATTACCCAGTCCTTCTGTGCATACTACCAGTCCCTGTATATACCTGAACAAGTGGCAGACCCAGAGGAAATTGATAGCTTTCTTTCAGGGTTAGCCCTACCTCCACTTACAGAGGAGCAGAAACATTTGCTCGTTGGCCCAATCCAAGCCCCTGAGGTTGAGTTTGCTATTACATGCTCTAAAACCAAGAAATCATCGGGCCCTGATGGTTATTGCACAGAGTTCTATAAAGCAGGTAAAGAGCAAGTCCTTCCATTACTACTTAGTTCAAAACGAAGTAATTGCTGGTGAACCCCCCTCCTCCTAGCTGGTCTTATGTGGCCATCTCTGTTATACTAAAACCAGACAAAAACACTTAGCTGTACAGATCGTACAGGCCGATATCGATGTTAAACATTGACTATAAATATCTCCTGTCCAAATTAGTGCACGGACTGGATGATACATTGCCAGCTCTAATTGCTTTAGATCAGATGGGTTTTTTTTTTTTTTATTTTAAGTTTATTGAGTTTTATATGTAAAGAAAACAAAATACAAGTATTGAAGATTTTCTGATCATACATAAAGATAACAAGAATATAACCCTAGAAAATATGTACAATCACACAGAATTAGGCAGGAACAATAAAAAAAAACTAACAACAACAACAAAATCCCCTCCCACCCCAACCACCCCACCCCCATCGCCGGAGAGTTTTATAGCTACAGGAAAAACAGGATCACTAGAGAGGAAGACTAAGGCTAAAAGCCTGATACACTGGAGATAGACAATGCAGTGGGGAATATCTAAGGGACTACACCCATCAGGGTTAATTTAGATAGAGCTTACATAGTTTTGCCCATTCCGATTAAAAGACGCCTGATTATGTTTGGAACTAGCTATAGATTTCTCGGTATTGAAACAGTGGGACATCTCTTTGAGCCATTCCTGGTAGGTGATAGATCCTGATCCAACCAGTGTCTAAGGACCAGCTTTTGACAACTATTGAAATTAAAGACATGTGGTACTCATGCTCCTTCACCACAATGCTAGAGTAAACTCCCAAGATACAAACTTATGGTGAAGAGCTCCTTGAGCCCCAAGAGTGGATCCAAGCTATCTCGAATTGTATTCCATAGTGGTGCACTCTATTGCATTCCCAGAGGATATGCAGCAAATTCCTTCAGCGGTTCAAGATTCTAACATATACTCACTTAAGTTTACCAAATTTGAACAACTTAACTGGAGTATAGTAGAGATTGTTTAAAATATAATATTGGATCAATCTATGGTTATCTTGGGATAAGTAGCAGTACATGTCCTTCCAAATTGATTCCCATGATAAGGGGGAGCTCAAGTTAGGGAGTGACCAGATTACGGACCCCTCCAGGGAGTTAGGAAAAAGGTCGCTTAGTAGTTTATTATATATGATGGATATTCCTTTGGGATTACCAGCCGCATTCTGTACTTTCTCTAGAAATGGCCTTATTTTGGAAGGGAAGGAGACAGGCCCAAAAATTTTGAGAATGAGGTGTCTCAATTGAAAAACTTTAAAAATATGTTTTTGTGAAATGTTGAAGGAAGTTAAGATTCTATCCGATAAGAGAAGTGAACCTTGTTCATACAGAGACTCCACCCGTAGGTTGTGTATTTGTGGGAGCCATTCAGAGGTTAGCCAACTACCTCCAATTTTAATATTGGGATTTAGCGTGAGAGGTTGTCCTAGATCCTTGGTTTGTGATATGTTGAAAAGATTCCAGCATTGAAAAAGGATTTTAATAGAGAGACCAATAGTGGAGTCTCGAATGGCTGGGGGCAGCGTGGAGAAGGGGTGCCAAAAGATACGGGGGCGTGTTAAACTGATCTAGTAGACTTAGCTCTAGCTGTAGCCAGATTGGTTGAGGCAGGTTAGACTGTGTGGTGGACCACTTACCAACTCTGTTTAGATGACTAGCCCAGTAATATAGTAAGAAATTAGGTAAACGAAGACCCCCTTTGTCTCTAGGTGCACTGAGTTTAAGAAAGGCGCGACGAGGTTGTTTCCCATTCCAAAATATACTTGGATAGCAAAGAATTAATTTGACTGAAGTATTGCCTGGGAAGCCAAATACTAAGGAGATTCAGGGATAGAATAATCGGGGTGATATTCATTTTGATGATGTTGATTCGCCCCATATGGATATTGGCGTTTTTGCCATCGGTCCAAGTCTCTGAATTTTCATTAATACATCATCCAAATTAAGTTTCTTGACTGCTTCCACCTCCCGAGCCACATGGATACCCAAGTATTTAAATGAGACCGGGACCATTTCATACCGAACGTGTGAAGCCTGATTGAAGGTAGAAGAATTTAGCAGAAAATAACTGATTTAGAGACATTCAACCTGTAGTTAGATACCTGGCCAAACCGGTCAATGATTCGTAATACTTGTGTTAAGGATGACTCAGGGTTGGTAAGGTGCAGCAGAATATCATCAGTAAAAGCTGATACGGTCAGGGGGAATTGAGAAATGGTACAGCCTGTCACTCGTGGTGTATTTTTGATGCTAATGAGTAGAGGTTCTAGGTATAGGTTGAAGAGGTAAGGGGAAAGGGGACATCCTTGACGTGTGCCAGCACATAAAGGAAATCGTGCGAAAAAAAACCCATTACAATAAATCTTGTCGAAGGGACCTTGTAGATCGCCATGATCTTATGAATAAAGGAGTCAGGAAGCCCATTCTCTCAGAGTGGCCTACAAAATTCCCAGTTCACCCTGTCGAAGGCTTTTCAGCATCGAGAGCAACTAGGGCCATGGGATCTTGTGAAGTGTGGGCGCTTGGAAGACATGGGACAAAGTTCTCAAATGGTCGGCTGATGATCTACCCTGGACAAAACCAGCCTGTTCTGGACTCAGCAGGTGTAGCCATATCTTTTAATTTGAGTGATAAATTTTGGATAAAATTTTGATATCATAATTTAAAAGCTTAAATTGACGGTAACTGGCTGGATCGTTAAGGGTTTATCAGGTTTGGGGATTAAAATTATTGTAGCTTCTAAAAGAGAGGGGTCTATCGATTCCGCAGTGAACATATGTTCGTAAAGGTTAAGAAGAAGAGGGGAGAGCTCTTTGCAAAAAACTTTATAAAAATTCGAAGGAAAACTATCAGGCCCGGGGGCTTTCCCTAATGACAACTTGTTGATTGCATCTTCCACTTCGCCTAAAGTGATGGGAGCTGATAGAATATCACAGTGGTATGACTGGAGGGAAGGGAGATTGATTTCATCCAGGAAGAGCTCTATCATCTGGGGATGTAATGGAATAGAACTCTTACTATAAATGCCTGTATAGAAAGACTCAAAAATGTGGGCAATGTCCCTAGGTAACGTCTTATTGGTACCATCCTGGGATTTAAGAGCCGGGATTAGACGGGAGCTCTCCATCTCTCTCAGTCTAAGAGCTAGCATATTGCCAGGTTTTTCACCCTGATCAATATATCTGGTCTTAGTCTTAAACAAAGCATATTCAGCTTCTTCCCGAGTCAGGTCGTTGTGTTCGTTCCTGAGCTTAATAAGAGCTGTTAGGTTTGCTGAGGAGTTGGAAAGGAGAAGATTGTCCTCGGCTGTTCTCAGCTGTCGAGATAACGAATTTATTTTGGACTCCCTTACTTTTTTCCTGGTGGCAGCAATCTTGATAAGTTCCCCCCTGATGAAACATTTGAGGGAGCACCACAGTATGTCGTCTCTGTGGACAGACCCTTGGTTCAGTTCTAAGTAAGAGAGGATCATGTCCTTGAGTTGGGAAACCGTGTGGTCATCTTTAAGGATTTGCGTATTAAGTTTCCATGACGTGTCCCTTTGTCCTTGGACACCAAGGGAAGTCTTAATCCACACCAGGGAATGATCTGAGATAACTATTGGTTCTATACCTACTTGGTGAACACTGCTCATTAAGGCAGAGCTAATTAAAATATAATCTATTCTTGACCAAGTTTGGTGTACATGGGAGTAAAAGGAGTAGAGATGGGTATCTGGGTTGAGAAGGCGCAAGGGATCGCACAGTCCCAGTAGATGGGTAAAGTCAGTAAGGGCTAGTTGGGCAGGGGACATCGGTTTTAGCGGTCTATAAGTCTTATCTAAGTCACTAGCAGGAGCTATGTTCCAGTCACCCCCAAGGATAAGAAGGAGGGCAGAAATCTGCTCAGGTTGGCTGCTAGGGACATTAAGAAGGATGGGTCACCACCCACAGGGGCATATATTGCCCCTAGTACCACATTACTGTTGTCAAGCTGGCCCTTGACCAATACAAATCTACCGTCTTGGTCGGTAATATTGTCTTCTGCTACGAATCGGACATGGTGCTTAATTATTATAGCTACCCCCCTGCTAGCATGCGAGCCGGAGGCAGTGAAAATTTGAGTGAACCCTTGCCTGCGTAATCTTTTGGCCTCAGAGGCAGCCAGGTGAGTTTCCAGCATGAACCCTATGTCCACATTCAAAAGGGAGCAATTCAGAAAAACCTGCTGCCTTTTAAGAGAATCATTGATGCCTCGAACATTCCAACTTGCGAATTTAAGTGGTCTCGCAGCCATATTGATTAGTATAATATTTGAAAGGACTTAGAAACTTCAGCCCCTCCAGTGCAAATAATGGCATGTGGATTACGCCAAGACTTCCCACTTTTAATAATTTCCAAAAAGTTTGAAACTCTCCGAGGCTTCCTCCCCCCCAAAAAACCCCTGAGGAAATAACCTTTAGTGATTAGCCAAATCCCCAACGAATTTAAATGTAACTGTGCAATATAACTTCTCCATCTAGAAAGATAAATCCTACTGGTACCTGGCCCTAAAATTAAGACATACCCCCCTACCCAACCCCCTCAATTATCATGAACTTTGAATAAACCCAAAATCCCCAAAAACTATTTACAAGAAATCCTTTAAATTCAGGGAAATATGACCATACCAACTTTGTGTCCTGGATAGGGATCGACCCTGGGACTAGCAGACCCACACTTACCAGAAACCAACCCCTGCTTGTTGCCCCCACTGATATAGCATGATAAAATATGGACTGAAATCATAAGGCAGAAAAGGAAAAACTCGAACTGCAGTCCCCTCAAAGTCGGGCTACGAGGCAGCTTCCCAAGGCTCGCCCCGTCCCGCCCCCAGCATGAAGTAAATAGAAATCGGGCTATTAATCTATAGCCAAAAACAGTAAACAAAATTCAAAATTCGTGACTTCGAGGTAATAACCAGACCTACCAGAACACGAGACAGTCGCTAAAGTGGGAGAAGGTATGCGCCAGCTGACTATTGAGGCGATCGCTCCCATCAGTTGATGTCAGGATCAGGAGCAAAAGGGACAGAGCTCCATGCAAACGGGAAGGCCATCGCCTGACAGGAAGAGGAAGGGGAAGATAAACTGATGGGAACCCAATTGGTCCGACAACAAAACAAACCGCCGGAACCAAAAGCAGAAAAAAGGGTCCTAGCCCACCTCCTCGGGCCAATAGATAGAGGCGTCAGTCGCAGAAAATATAGGCCGCAAACCAGGCCCCAACGAGCACCTCCACCCCCAATCACCACGGAGGACCATCCAGCCTGCCACCCAAAAAACCCAATCCCAGCTTACAAGAAAACAAAGGAGGGCATATTAAGTCACACGAAATCGCTCAACAGAGGTAAGCAGACATTGATCTAGCATTAACATTGCAAGTCAGCCAGTTCTAAACAAATCAGGTAGTCTATGGGTAAGCTCAACTTTGGCTTGTTCCGGATTTTCAAAAGAGAGCCATGCATTGTCGAGTTGGACTTGCAACCTAGCTGGATAGTTCATACGAAATTTAATCCCAGCAGCTATCAGCTTGGTCACTGTCGGATGGAAATCACGTCTCCTCTGCCGGGTTTCAAAAGGCAGATCTTGGGAGAATCTCAGTGTGTGGTTTTCCCACAGGACCGCTTTGAAGGCCTTTAATTTTGCTCAAGATGTGTTGCCTCGAGGTAGCTAAGCAATTTGATTATTATGGGTCTGGGGGAACCGGCAGTGGCTTTGGCTTTAAAGATCTATGTGCTCGCTGATGGTAGAAGGGGTTGATAGGCGAGGGACCAACAATTTTGTTCAGGAGCTTTTGAACAAAGGACAAGGTGTCTGGCCCTTCCTCCGCCTCTGGTAGACCCAGGATTAGAATATTGTTCCTCCTGCTACGTCCCTCGAGGTCTTCCGTCTTTTGTTTTAATTTGGTGATTTGCTGTTTGAGCATAACGATTTCAGGATCACATTTAGCCTTCCATGATTCCAAGGAGCAGGTTCGAGCTTCAGAGTCGCCAACTCGGATGGTCAGCGAGGCAAGGTCGTTGCGCATGGACTTCAGCTACGATGAGATGTCCTGCAGCGTTTCCCGAAATGGGATCAGTTCCTGTAGAAAGCGATCCTTGGTGAGCGGGTTAGCAGAGGCACTAGTGGAGCCAGATTTAGCACCCAAACCCGTAGGCAGGGTTCTTGATTTTTTAGCTGCTTTCTCCGGTGTGCTCGGCGGCGTGTGCTTGGCCCCAATGGTCTTCATCTCGGCCTCCATGGTCGTTCATCGCACCCTGGCATAAATGATTTGAAAAACCACTTAATCGCCGATAAAGGGTGTTGCTGGTCTTCTGAGAGCTGTGGTAGAGGAATAAGCGCTGAGATAATGTCCCCGAAGTCGATAGGAAAAAGATTTAGCTGGCTGAGAGGGGGAGAGTTGTGGATTATGCTGCCATTAGGAGCGCTGCAGCACGTGACCGCCCAGATGGGGTTTGTTAGAGAAGGCCTACTACCGATAATATTCGTCGCACCATGCATCTGATACATGAAATGCATTCTCAGCCTGGATGCTGAGAAGGCTTTCGACAGGGTCTCCTGGTCATTTCTCTATGCCACCCTCTATAAGATGGGATTCCCCCTTCCCTGGATCACAACAATTCAGAACCTATACACAGCCCCTAAGGCATGTGTGAAAGTTGCTGACACCACTCAGTTGACTTCCCCCTTTACAGAGGCATGAGACAACGCTGCTCTTTGTCACCTTTGCTGTTTGCCAACTATATAGAGCCCCTAGCCCAGGCAATAAGAAATTCCCCACATATGCTGGCCCATCGGTGCAGTGGTGGGATTTCCGCTTGTGACGTCGGCAACCTGGATTCGGGAATGGACTCGGGTCGCTGGAGGGCCAGTCGGGGGGAGAAGGATGGAGCATCCCACGGACTGCTCTCCTTCTCCGGGGGGGGGGACGGTTGGGAGCCCATCTGGCACTTGACAGACCCCTGGTGGAGGCCGGGGCACCACAGCTACTGGCGCACAGCAGCACTACAGGGGCGGGGCAGACGCAGGACGTCATTGCATGTCCCCACCCCCCAGGAAACTGAGGGAGCTGCCGGCCGCCTCTAGATGACGCCGCCATGGGTTCAATTAGCCCCCAGGCCAGCCCTCTGACCAGTCCCACATCTGCAGTGCTAGGCCAGGGTGCCGCAGCCCTGCCCGGGGGGCAATCTGGGGGGTATCAGAGGGTTGCGGCTGTTGTGGAGGGTGGAAGCCCCGTGGTCTGTGACTGAGCAGAGGTACCAGGCAGCTGGCAGCTCGGGGCAATGACGGTAGAATAAAAAAAAAAAGAAATTCCCCACATATAACAGACATTTTTAGCTGAAGAAGACCATCACATAGCTCTGTATGTGGACGATGTCCAGCTCTACTTGACTAACCCTTCAACATCAATTCCAGTGGTGTTTAAGGTCACAGAACAATTTAGCACAGTCTCAGGATAGAAACATAGAAACATAGAATTTTATGGCAGATAAAGGACCTCTTGGTCCACCTAGTCTGCCCATTTCTCTACCTAACGGATAAGCTGCAGATCCTAGTTAACCAACAGCCTATTTCCTCCTACCCCCCACTAGAATTGCCTTATGTCTGTCCCGGGTTAGGTATGAAGTCCCGACTGTTCTGTTTCCCAACATGAAATTTACTGACACTGTTTTCCTGAAAAAGTTATTCCTGACAGGTACGCTGTACCGATGGTTGCTATCCCGACTATCTAAGCGTCTGGCTATCTAACATAATTTAACAGCCTGCAACGCTGCACTTGATTCTCTGATGTTGGCATCACTTTTCCATTAAAACGTCAAACCTAAACACAAGATGTACCTATGTACTGAGGTGTAGTAGTCTGCCAGCTGATCGCTGTCAAATCTGATCTCACTCCCTCTGCACTCGCTGTGCACTCCCTTCCACTGTGACTATTATTCAAATGTAGGAGGGACAGATATCCTTAAAAAAATTAATAAAAACTCAATTTCCCTTTCACCTACTCTCATGCTGCCTTTCTTGGTAGAGCAATGAACTACATTTCAAAGTCAGGCAACAGTTGCCATTCTCCTCAGAGTGCAACCCCCCGCTCCCTTTGTGAGAGCTATGCACACTGTGTCACACTGAAGTTTTTCTTCCAGCTTTTAATTGTCAGAAAATTAAACAGTCAGGCTAGTGGTAAACGGGCTAAAAAATGTCAGGCAAACTACCCAGTCGGGAATACGGTGTCGGGAACTTGTTTGTCGGGAAGTCAACGGTCGGCAAATGGTACAGATCCCGTCTGTCCCATGCATTCTTGAATTCCCCCACTGTTTTTGATTCCACGACCTCCTCGGGAAGGCTGTTCCATGCATCTACAATCCTCTCCATGAAGAAATACTTCCTCACATTACCTCTGAGCCGTCCCCCCTCTATCTTCAATTGTGCCCCCTTGTTCTTGCACATCTCTTTTTCTGAAAGATGCTACCCTCTTGGACTTTGTTGATTCCCTTGAGGTACTTGAAAGTTTCTATCATGTCCCCCCTCTCCCTCCTTTCCTCAAGGCTATACATATTAAGCTCCTTTAGTCTTTCTTCATAAGTCTTCTGGTGCAGACCCTGCACAATTTTGGTTGCCCTCCTCTGGACAGCCTCCACCCTGTCTATGTCTTTGCAGAGATGGGGTCTCCAGAACTCCACATACTACTCCAGATGTGGTCTTACCAACTGTCTGTACAGAAGGGTAATGACTTCTTGTTTTCTACTGGTGATGCCTCTCCCTATGCATCCCAGTATCCCAACAAACATAGAAATTGTCAGCAGATAAGGACCGCTACGCCCATCCAATCTGCCCATAAGCCCTACATTTGTATGCGGCCTCTGACCCTATCTGGTCAGTGGTCTTTCATCACTCCCTCCTACCTCAAAACTGGATAGAACCTGAATGCCTCTAAGACAGATACCCTTACTTTTTACTTTCAAACCCCTACAGATATCTGTAAGCAATACTCCTTTCGATGGGAATAAGGTAAATTGAAATACCTAGGGGTATATCTGTCTCATAGCCCTGTTGATGCATTTAAAAATAATTATAATCCCTATACTATACAAATAGACCTGGATTTTTCTAGATGGAACCGCTTGTCGCTGAGTCTTATGCAGCGTATAGAGGTGATTAGGATGGGAACTCTCCCCATGCTCTATATTTGTTCCAAAACATCCCACTGGTCATACCACTTAAAACTTTTAAAATCTGGAATAAAACCATAACTAAGTTTATCTGGGCTGGGCAGCACCCCAGAATTAAGTTATCAACCTTATGCCTCCCGAAAGAAAAAGGGGGTCTAGCACTGTCCAGTCTTCTGACTTTATTACCTGGCATCCCATCTATTGTTCCTAGCTCACCGGCAGGTAGGAATCACTAAAGCATGGTGCAGGTTTGAAGATGTTGTTATACCAATTAAGGAGTTTCTTACAACCCTATATAATTTGGATTCCCCTCCTAAACTACTCTTGAATTTAAACCCCTGGCTCAGGCACCAATTACAGACCTGGATCACTATACATAAGACAGTACACCTAACTCCATTTATTAGCCTCATCTGTCCAATTACTCTACTGGAGGGCTTCCTGCCGGCACGTACTGACCTTGCATTTCGCAGATGGGAGTACTCCTCATTGTACTACCTCTTTCAACTCACTATGGGACCCTCCTTTAAATCCTTTGCCCAAATTAAGTAGGAATTTAATCTCCGACAAATGATTTCTATAGGCACCTGCAACTAAGACATTACTATGATAATCCCCCCCCCTTGGAGTCCGATGCCCAGACTCACACCCACCAATTCTCACTTCTTTTTTGTTGGCACTACACTTCAGAAACCTAGCACACCTGACTTCGACCTTCTACAGAGCCCTTGTTAGTTCCACTGGTGGTTCCACTGACTATGTTTTAGCCAGATGGAATGATGAGCCAGATTTACACATCCCTCTGAAGCAAGACACTTATCGTGCAGGTTAGGCCCTGTACACACTAGTGCTTTTAAAATGTTTTAAGGATCTTAACAATGTTTTAAAAATGCTTAGCACGGTTTGTGGCCACACTTAACACGATTGTAAAATGTTTTACAAAACCATTAAACCCTGCTAGAAGGAAAATAATAAATCCCAAAATTCAATAAAAATAATTGTACGTTATGCCACAGTATTTTGCTTACTGTGAAGGGAGACAGAGGCCTATAGTAAGAATGGGTGTCAAGTCAATATAAAATTGGCAAACTGTTCTGTCATGTTGACTAGAGAAAACTGGGCATGCAGGAGGGACGTGACTTACATAGGCTTGCTTACTCATGATGAAGTACATGAAAAACAAGTTGTTTTTCAGTCTTCTAGCGAAAGCAACCTTTATCTATTAGGTAGCACAATAGTGTGAATTGCAATTTCTATAAACTAAGAAGTAGAGAAAGGCCTGTTATTAGTTTGGGGCCTCTAGCATTTAAGTGTGATGATACAGCTTGTTGACGTGAGTTACTCAGCCGGTTCTTGAAATTGTTTTTAAACAAATTTTTTCCTGGAGTTGTTCTGACAAACTAACTATGACGACATTTCTAAGAACTTTTTTTTTTAAATGATATCCCGGCTTTATGTAATGTAGTAGTGTATAAAATGTCAGCCCAGGACCCTGGTCTGTGTGTGTCCTCTCCGTGGCCACTCCAGGGGGTCCGAAGAGCTGCAGCAGATTCTACATAAGACTTCCACGATGACTAGTGCCATGTCTGAGAAGGCTATGATCTGTTGTAAGTCTGTCCATTCATGATTTCACTAACAAAGGGTTTTTGAAATGTTACATGAGTACTGGGTGATCTTCCTAGTTACAACTCATGCAACCCACATTATTGTTTATTTTTGTTACTGTGGTTATGATAATTAAATTAATTCATAACAAATTGGCACCCCAGATGCTAGGCATGATTGTTGACTGAGTAAGACCTTTCCAGTTTATAGCTTGTTGTGATACCATACTTTAAGTGCACTTAGGATTATCATTTTTTGTGTGTGTTGTTATTATATCTCCAGACAACTCTGGGTGAAAACGCTGGCAGCCCAGGGGGAGGGATTTATTCACAACACATGGCCACAACATAATGGCTGCCTCTAGTGACAAGGCAGACCAGTTAGGTGATTTAGTAGTTAATTATGTATCTAAACGGACTGGACATGATCAGTTATTAACACGGGCCGAGGAAGAGAAATATTAATTAGGAGGCTTACAGCGTGTAGAAAATAAATACCAGGAATGGGTTACTAAAAAGAAAAGTACCGATTTCATAAAAGGGGCTGTAGTGGCAGGGCTTTATGCTTCTTGTGTGGCCTATGATGCTCAGCTTAAATTGCTAAAAAGCTGCAATTCTGAATTAGCTGAACAGGTCCAGAGTTTAACGACACAGCTTGTTGAGCTCCAGGCTGAATATGGCCACGCACAGGACCTCATGTTAGAGGCCACAGACTTTGCAAACAAGGCACAATGGGAAAACCAGGATTTCACTTTTAAATTAATTCAGCAGCAGGTTGACATGTCCCAGCTGAATAAAGCCACTGGTGATTTAAAACAGGAGTTCAAGGAGGGGGTGCCATCCTCTGACACTCGCAGTATTGGGGGGGAGTGTGGCTCTGACACTGGCTGGGCTGTGGGAGAATGTGCTTCCGATCTTGAGGGATGGGCGCAGTCTGGGGATTTAGGTAAGCCTGCTCTAGGAGGTAGGGCTTTGTCCCCCTGCCCAGTAGGGGTCACCTCTACGCCATCTCCTTCTGCCCTCCCTCTTGCCACAACGTCCTATACACCTGTTTATCCTTCTTTACCCCCTTCCCATACACCTCAAACTTCCGGGGTCACCTTTTACCCCCTCACCATCCACCCCAAGACTCAGGGGCCACTCCTGTTGCAGCCGTGCTGGGGCCACTGGTTCCCTTAAAACACCTGGTTCATGTGGCACAAGTACAGGGGAATTTTAAGGTGGGGGACTCCATCTTGCTGTATGGTATTAAATTTAAGGGTAATGTTAGTTTTTATGGCATTACCGACCCTCAGTATCAGGTTCGGTGCCTCCAAATGACAATCCCAGCTCAGCTGTGGGGGAGATTACCCCCAGCAGCTCGGGCATGCAGTGAGTCTTTTGATGGTTTGCTTCAACATCTTTCTGATTTATGTTGTCCAGCTGAAAATGGCACACAGTTGGCAGTGAATACTGTGCAGGAGAAAGATGAACATTCCCACTGTTTCTATGAAAGAATTGCTGCTGTTTTTTCTACTGGAAAAGCTGTTTTTTGACTCAGAGAACCCTGATTTTAAGGGTTTATTTTTGGCCAACATGCACCTTGGCATTAAAAGCAAAATTGATATGCTGGTAGATTCTACTAAACCTATTACTGACACTTTAAGTCACGCTACTAGGGCTTATCTCAATATCAAAGCAGCCAGGAAAGAATGATCTGATTAGGATAAGGCTGACTCTAGGCCCCAGGATGGTAAGGGTAAAGATAAAACCAAGGTGGCAGCAGCCCTTCCCGCAGCTACTCCAGCTTTACCCTCCTCCCTGACAGTGGGCAAAGGCACATCAGCTGCCCCAGCGGTATTGGCCAGGCAGGTTGAGGGGGGCACCCCCTCCACCACCAAAGGGCAGGGGCCAGCCATGGAACCCAAAAGGGCAAGGAGGTCCCTCCTTGCCTGACCATGGCCACAATTGGCAGAAACAGCGGGTTTAGCAAAAACAGCAGCCTGCCCCCCCCTTCCCCAGCATGGGTTAACCTCCCCTGCCTTGACTCGGGCACTCCAGGATGTGCAGCACACATTGTGGGAGATCCTGTCAGCCAATAACCTGTCACCCTCGGGGCCCCCACCTCAAGAGGGGCCACGCAGTTACTGACAGGAGGGGGCCTCTTGGTGTCGCCTCCTTCGTTCTCTTCATTTGGATGACCATGGCAGACCCTATGTTGAAGTGTGGGTTGGAGGCCACCCATGCACTCTCTTAGTAGACACTGGGTCAGCTGTGTCCCTGCTATGGGGGGGGGATTTCTATGTTGGCGACACCCTCCCAGCTGGTGCTGTGCAGACCTTTGAAGGCACCTCTGTGCCCGTTTGCAAGCCCACCTCTGACATTTCTATTACTATTGGTGATCTTATTGTCTCCTGCACACCTTTTATTGGCCCTGCCACTACCTCTGGTATACTGGGAATGGATGTTTTGCATCCATTAAACGCTATTGTTAACCTTTCTAATCTGACCCTATGGGTTGCCCCATATGACCATGATCTTCCCCTCATTCCCATAGGGTTCTCCCCTGTTGCTGCCATTATTCCTTGCACTGTTCTGGAATCTTTTGATGACCATCCCTTCTCTAATGTGCTTTTGCCCATTTTGGCAGATCATCTCCTTGTTTTTGCCACCCACAAAAATTATTGAGGCCGTACCACTCATTATGTCCACGTGGACAGCCCGGATTCACCACCCCAGAAACAATATTCCTTCCCTGGGAAGGCTCACGAAAAAGTCCAGAAAATAGTGGATTCTCATCTATAGCAAGGCACGATCCGTCCTTGCTGCTCCACTAATAATTCGCTCATCTGGCCTGTTCGCAAATCTGTGGGTTCCTTGTGTCTCACAGTTGATTACTGCTGCCTTAATGCTGTGACCCCTCTTACGGCCCCCATGGTGGCTTCTATGCTGGACCTTTTGTCCCATTTGCCACCTCAGTCTCAGTGGTTTTCTGCTATTGATATTGCCAATGGTTTTTGGTCCATTCCCCTCACCGAAGCATGCCAGTACAAGTTCACTTTTACTGTATTTCACACGCAGTGTAGTTGGTGTGTCCTGCTCCAGGGATATCATAATACTCCTATGCTTTTTCATCATATTCTAGCTAAAATCCTCAAGGGGTTTTGTCGCCCTGACTGCTTTTTGCAGTACGTAGATGATATTCTCCTTAGCACTGAAAATTTTGACATTCACCTACAGCTTTTACAGGAACTGCTGTCCCTGCTTGCCCTTTCCGGCCTAAAAATTAACCCCCACAAGGCACAGTTCTGTGCCCAGGAGGTTACTTTTTTGGGTCACACCATTTCCCCAAATGGTAAAAGCCCAGCTCTCAAAAAGGTTCAGACGGTTCTGGCACTCCCATTGCCGGCTGACTTACATTCACTTCGGTCTTTTCTTGGCATGTGTAATTTCTCTCGTGCTTTCATACCTGATTTCATCGCTAAGGCTATGCCCCTGTATGGTCTTCTCAAAAAGAATACCCCTTGGGTATGGACCTCTACTCAGACTCAAGCCGTTGAGGAGCTCAGGCAGGCTTTGGCTTTGGCACCTTGTCTAGTGAACCCGGACACAGCCAGACCCTTCCATTTAGAGGTAGCTGTTTCACCAACTTCGCTGGCTGCAGTGCTGACCCAGTCTATGCACTCCCACTTATGGCCGGCAGCCTATGCCTCTCGGCTTCTCACTCTGGTCGAGCAGAGGTACACCCCCTGTGAAAAATATTTGTTGGGCACTTTCTGGGCTAAGTACTTTACTTATATTACTGGGTTCAATAAAATCATTCTGTACTCCCCACATAAGTCCACCTCTTTCCTTCTTTCACCCAAGCTAAAGGAGGGTACTGTTTCCAATTCTTGGCTTACTCAGTGGTCCCTACTTTTGCAGAACAGAGACCTTGATGTCTCACCCACTGCTACCTTTCAGCTTGCTGGCCCTCTCCTTTTCAGGGAGCTACATGACTACATGACTGTGCAGTCTCTGCCCCATTTCCATCCACCATGGCCCTCCCTCAGTCAGCTATTTTCAAAGAATGCCCTTCTACTGCATTTGCCTCCACTGCATCCTGTATTTTTATTGATGGCTCTTCCTTTTATGTGGATGGGGTACCCCACACCAGTTTTGGTGTGTATGTTCTGACCATTGACTTATCTATTGCTATGCTCTGTACTCCACACTCTGCACAAGCATCCAAACTTACAACCATTTGCTATGCTTTGCATTTACTGCCCACCCTTGGCCTTCCACCTCCTGTGCTTCTTTGTTCTGACTCATCTTGGCTCCGCCTAGCATTAACAGAGTTCCTTCCCCTCTGGCAGAGCAACAACTTCATGTCCTCAGATGACAAACCTATTGAGTACCTTTCTCACTGGTCCTTTATTTCCACTCTGTCGTTGCATGAGGTCTTTCCTGTCTATGTTTTGAAGGTTAAGGTACACTCAAAGTGTGCTCCCTTTACTGAGTAAAATGCTCAGGCTGACTTCCTTGCTCACACCGGCGCCCGGGGGGAGGAGCTTTGGCAGCTTCCTTCTCCTAGGGTGGCCGCCATTTAGAGGATTTAGAAATTTTGGATTTAAAACAAATGCAAGAAGCAGACCCTCAGCTAAAACAGCTTATAGCTCAAATTAGGTTAAGTGATCAAGATCCCGCAAACATGTACATGGATGAGAAATCAGGGTTATTGATGTGCAAAATTCCAAAGACAGGAGAGACTATGTTTGTTGCACCAGAGCATATCAGACATGAATTGTTGAAGTTGTGCCATGATCAGGGAGGACATCAAGGGATATCAAAAAACTTGCAATTGGACAAGAAATTGGCCTGGTGGCTAAAGATGATCACAGACATAAGAAAGCACCATTCTAATTGTATAGTATGTGCACAAACCAATTCAGCACAGCATATACAAAAGGCCTTGTTGAGTCCACAAATTAAGCATGGCCCATGGTGTAATTTGCAAATTGATTTCATAGGACCATTGCCATTTATGGCTGGGATAACAAATATATCCTAACTGTTACAGATTTGTATTCAAAATGGGTAGAAGCACCAGCCCGGTAGCGCTGAGGCGCTGGGTACCACACCTCGCGCTACGTCGGTGACCCAGGTTCGGGAATGAGCCCGGACCATCAGGGCTTGGCAGGGGCAGGAAAGGAGCATCCAGAGGACTGCTGTCCTTTTCCAAGGGTGGGGGGGTTAGGCTAGCCACTGTCCTGGTGGCTCCTAGCAGCGACTGAGGGCACAGCTTTGGTGGCTCACAGTGTAGAGGGGAGCTGCAGCAGACATCTTATGAGAGTGCATGAGAGTGCACATCATGCATGCAGGACATCATTGCATGTCTGAGCTTGGGGCAACACAGAAAAAGGGGGGGGGAAATGACCCATAGTAGGCGAAGGTGGGGACCAGGTGCCACCCCCCACACCCAACATTGAGTGCATCGTCTGTCTCCGGTGCTCGCTCCAATCTCTGGACACCCATCCAGACTTCAGAAAGGTCATCAGGAGGAGAGTGGCGGTCCCACCCCAGGAGGCTTAAATCCAGGGGAATGGGTGCCAGTGGAACAGAGCAGGAGCTGAACCAACCAAATGGCAGGACTGAGCCTTCAGACCGAGCGGGACAGAGGTGAGCAGAGAGCCCCCACTGGAGAGTCTGGGGTCAGAGAAGGAGTGAAAACCAGAGTCCACAAAAAAAATGTGTAGAAGCGATTCCAAGCAAAACTAATACAGCTTCTGTTACAGCAAAACATCTGGTGGAGAAAGTGTTCCATGTTTAGGGGCTCCCAGGCACTACTGAGTCAGACCAGGGAACCCATTTTACAGGTCAGATTATGCAGAATTGTCTGGCTCTTTGGGGGATTAAACAGAAATATCACATCCCCTATCATCCTCAGTCCTCTGGTCAGGTGGAGAGGGTGAATAGAACTATCAAGACAATGCTGAAAAAATACGTCTCAATCTTCGGGAGAGAGATTGGGATGCTAAATTGCCTCTGGTACTTATGGCAATTCGAGCAACCCCAAATTCCTCAACTGGACTCACCCCATTTGAGGTCATGATGGGGAGGCAGATGAGGACACCTGCCCACCTGCGGTATGATGGCCTGGGGATGGCTACCTGTGATAGATTACAGCTGGACAGGTACATGTCTTTTCTAAGGGAAAACCTCCAAGCCATTAATAAGTTTGTGTCCTCTAACTTGGGACAGGCACAAAAGATACAAAAGCAACATTATGATGCCAAGGTAAGCCCCTTGGAATATCAGCTGGAAGACAGGATCATGATTTGGGATTATCGAACCCCTGACCAGATTCTGGAGGGGTCTCTTTGCGATAACAGACAAACTGTCCCCCGCTGTCAAAAAAGTCTGAATCACAGATAGGAAAAAAAACTGTGGAGAAGTGGTTACATATAAATCAAGCAAAACCCTTCGAGGGTAATTAATTGCCATAACTTGCACCAATGTCTGTCCTTTTCTCTTAGTGTTTCTCCATTTTTGTTAAGGCTTAACCACCCCGATCCCATTCCAGTCCAATCGTGATGAACTGAGGGGTACACAACCACGCCATTAAAAGCAGCAAGGAGCCAGTCATTTCCCCCAGGAAATTCTTGGGACAGCATAGGTTTCGTGCTACTAATTAAACTGACAGACATTGAGCTTGTGCGCATTTATTCACTCCAAAAGCTGCAAGCTACCACTGTTCTTGACAATATTTTTAAAGACTAAGGAAAACTTATCTGTCTAGATTATTTCACCTTGGATTTTGTTGTTTAACTGGCTTTGAACTCTGTTCACCTTGCACTTTCATCATGGACACGAGGAAAAAAACGTTGGTGTGTTTTTTATCGTATTACTGGTACTGTGGACTTCAGTTATAGTAGCCTGTGTGATAAAGATATGGCTATATTCATTTCGCTCAGAAAGGTGGGACACTACCTTTAGGGTGGGGGCTCTACTAATGTGACTTATGAGATAAACAATCTTCATGATTCCTTTCAAGCTGCTAATGTCACTTTGAATTTAGGCCTCCTAAGAAAGCATGAACACCTAAAAGTGGCCTACACTCAGTGGGACACACCCATGCAGGTGGGCAAGGGAATTGTTTATGATCAATTGATGTATCCAATGTTTCTAAGTAATCAAACCCTGGTTATACCAGTCAAGATCCCACTGGCCTTTATAAACAAATGATTGGGGGTTCAAGCTATATAGCCCGGTTGGTACAAAATAATAAAGAGGGATGGTCCCTTTGGGACTCAATTAGTAAGGACTTTAATAATCTCTATAATACCTACAGGAGAAACATTCCTAATATTGATTTCTCCTTTGGGTATCCAAATTTTGGTAAAAGGAACCAACAGCAAAAGTGTTTTGAAGCCTTTGGCCTGTGTGCCATCCTTACTCTTGGGGACAACCCTGAGGGTATGTTTGGGACACGTGGAGAAATGGAGGTGTATATTATTAGGGATCCCATGGGGCCATCCATGGTTATAAACCAAACTGCATTGTACAATATAAAGCCATTTTGGCCTGCCCAGATGGGTTGTATAACTTTCGTATCCCCCACTCAAACTTCTTATCAGACGTTTCTCAACGCCATAGCTCACCAGAACATCAAGTGACAGAAAATTTATTTTGCTACTTTTTTTCCAGCCTTGGCATCAGCATACTTACTGTGACCACAAGAGGCAACAATGGAGGGTCAAAGGTCAGGATATTTCCCCAGACGTGCTGCATTGCTATCAGGTAAAAACAATAAATGGCAGTGCGAATACTATACTTGCTGCTACTTTTTAATTCCCACAGGAATTGGAATACAATCTCGACTCCTTATGCCTGTGCAGAGCTTACTGTTCAGGGTAATGAGGCTGACACCCTTTTCTTTGTCTGTATCTGTATAGACAGGCATCCACTGTATTATGCAACCGTAAACTTTACCTCCATGGTCTTGCTGGCCAAGGAGTGTGTTAGCCAACAGTGGGATGACATACTCAGGGACAGTGTTGTGAGCCGCTGCAGAGTCTCGGGGTTCTGTAGCCGAGGCAATGACAGCTACTTTTATGAACCAGTGGAACCAAGTTGTTATCAGTTCTCAAAAAGACCGAGATGCATTTTGGGTCTTGTTGGGACACTTCTTGGAGTATATGATACTTACTTACTGTCCCAGCAGGGAGCTGCTATTGATCACTTAATAAAACCTCTTGGTAGTATTCATGCAGCACTCAACAAATCTGTGAGGAATTTTCAAAATATTACTTTGGGAATAGAAATGTATTTTCACATTACACAAAAAACTATTTTAGAGGCTCAACATGGTAGTGTGGTTCAAGCAGAAGTGCACAGCCTATTGAAGGGAACCTTTTCTGATTTAAGGAATGGCATCCTGCCAATGGAATTAGTGGGCCCAGACTTTGTCCAATTATTAATATATAGTGTGGACTCAGGGATTGCCCCTTTATTAGATTCAGAAACCATGGTCTTTGCAGTCATGGTATAACCCTATCATTCATCTTCTAGGGATTGTGGCTCTTGCTTAGAGTTTATTTTACGAATGCCTGTCATTTTCAAGGGACAGTCTGGCACTGGTTATTCTGTGCTTAATTTGGGATTTCATTCCCCTGATAGAGCACTGCATGCCATCTTAAAAATATCTTACGCTTACATGACATATAGTGAAGCAAGCTAGAAAGCCTTTCCGCATGATTCTTGTGAACTATGGCATGACAGATTGTACACTTTTGAGAGGATGGCCTACACTCTATATGAGATATCTCAGGCCTGCCCACCACAGGTTAGTAGGGTCTCTGGCCCAACTCATATTATAGTGCATCGGCTGGCCAATGGCTCTTATGTCATTTTGAATCCTGACTGTTTTCTTACTGAAGGATCTACTTGGCCTACATTGGTCACTTTCCTAACCCACACCCATGCATGTGACTGATTTTTTGCCCATTGTGCCAGCTGTATACATTGTGTTTCCTGACATTCAATCTGTCAGTTTCATTCAGGTGCCATATGGCCTAAAGGACTCTAGCAAACTACAAAAAGTGATTACTCTAGCTTCCCTTGTCCCTGACATACAGAACAGTACTAATGAGCTGTTTTTCGCAGCCCAGCATATCAACAATACTCTCTTATTCCAACCTCAAGCTTTATGGGATGTTATTTTCCAAATACCAGATTGTTTTTCCAATCTCCTAACTGGGTTTGACTTCATATGGAATTGGCTTTGGGTGCTTCTTCTCATTGTGGGAGTCTTTCTTGTTCTTTGTATGATAATTCCCTTATTCAGCCGGGGTAATCCCATTGCACGCCTCACCCTGAAGTCATAACTAAGCCGATTGATGGTTTCAACCCCTCACAGGGAAGGAAATATGGCAGAGTCCTCTGTTTAAGTAGCAGTCAAAAGAAGCAAATAATTGTGGTTGGAAGCTGTTCTCATATTTCAGTTTGGTGTGAGCTCTTTGGTGACGTTTCCTGAGTTTGCCATGTGATCCTTTGCTTGAGTACAGTTTTATCGTACAGGTTAAGCTGTTCAGGAAACTAAGCAGGAAAGAAATGTTAATATTGGTTCTTCTAATTTGACAATTCATACCCTGCACATAGACGCATGGTCTGTTGCTTATCTACAGTACAGGGGAGTCTTATCTAGCTCTCACAATATTGGAGGGTCCCTTAAGTCCCTCTCAGTGTTGGGGGGGTTCATATGGCTCTAATGAATCACCTTTTGTGTTTCTGCTGCTTCTTTGAGGTTTTACTCTGCTGTGCATGTTTATTTTTGGTGTAAGTTTGATGAACACCCATGAGTTACAAAACTCTCGGTTCTTCAGGGGGAGGCTTGTAATGAAATAATATATCCCAATAGTCTATAAAAATAATTGTACATTATGCCACATTATTTTGTTTACTCTGAAGGGAGACAGAGGCCTATAGTAAGAATGGGTATCAAGTCAATATAAAATTGGCAAACTGTTCTGTCATGTTGACTAGAGAAAGCTGAGCATGCAGGAGGGACGTGACTTACATAGGCTCGCTTACCCATAATGAAGTACATGAAAAACAAGTTGTTTTTCAGTCTTCTGACGAAAGCAACCTTTATCTATTAGGTAGCACAAACAGTGTGACTTGGCAATTTCTATAAGCTAAGAAGTAGAGAAAGGCCTGTTATCAGTTTGGAGCCTCTAGCATTTAAGTGTGATGATACGGCTTGTTGACGTGAGCTACTCAGCCGGTTCTTGAAATTGTTTTTAAGCAAATGTTCTACCTGCTCTTGTGAAATATTTACGTATATTTTAATTCCTGAAGTTGTTTTGACAAACTAACTATGACAGCATTTCTAAGTACTTTTTTTTAAGACGATATCTCTGCCTTATGTAATATAGTAGTATATAAAATGTCAGCCCAAAATGTCAATGGGACCCTGGTTTGTGTGTATGTCCTCTCCATGGCCACTCCAGGGGGTCCAAAAAGCTATAACAGATTCTACATAAGACTTCCACGATGACTATTGCCATGTAAAGCTGTCTGAGAAGGCTGTGATCTGTTGTAAGTCTGCCCATTCATGATTTCACTAATAAAGGGTTTTTGAAATGTTACACGACTCACGAGTATTGGGTGATCTTATTAGTAACAACTCGTGAAACCTACATTATTGTTTAGTATTATTTGTTACTGTGGTTATGATAATTAAATTAATTCATAACAGGTGGTCTTGAGCATGGTTTTAAAAACATTTTACATTAAGCACGGTTTCAATTTGTAGTGTGTATGCAAACCATTCTTAAACCCAGTAACCGCCGGTCATCCAGTGTCCCATAAAACCTGTTGTCCACCACCCGACAAATGCAGAAATGTAAGCACAACAATTTCATTCATCATATGTGCTTACATATCATCCACAATGGCAGATAGAGCCGCAAGCTGGTCTGAAGATGCGACGAATATTCTCAGAGTACTGGTCTATGGAGGCAGTGCAGGAAGAGCTAAACAGCTACCGAAGGAACCTGAAAATATGTGAGCAGATTTCTACTCATTTAATGGCAAAAGGGCACAACTGCATGGCAAAACAGTGCTGTGAAAAAACTAAACAGTTAAAGGTCCGCTACCATAAGATAAAATATTGTAACTATAAGTCTGGTGGTGGCTGTGTAATATGTCTGTTTTTTTTTTTTTTTATGAACTCAATCGGATTTTGGGCACCAGACCAACTTCAGTGCCTCCCCCCCCATTGGTGATCCAGAGTGGAGACATACAAGATGATGATGATGTAAATGAAGATGTCTCCTTCGAGGCACTGTACAACAATGGTATGTGTTTTTGAGTTTAATACACATGGTTAACACCAATCAGAGGGCACTGCCACCACTCCCACCACCCTTCCCTGCAATGTCAGCAGCATTTCATCTGGACACCTGTCCCCTGCACCACCATCACACCTCTCCCCCGTACCACCACAGCAATTTTATTTATGTTTTAAACTATAGTAAAAATGCAATTAAATAGTCTTACAATGTGATCTACAGCCCAGATTACCCCAAATAGTAATTCAGGTTGGTTGTCCTTATGCAACCACATGCTTGCCCTGCATCTACCAAGCTGTAGCCCTTCCTTTCCCATACTATAGGGCCATCCCTTCCATTGCAGATCTGTAAATGACAGAATTTTATTACTTAACCTACAAGCTATAATCCTGTGCTAAGCGACCCTGCTATTATTTGCATGCTTAGTTCATATGTATGATGCCATGGGCAAGAGACCTATCGAAATTTTCATCTGTGCATCTCACATTTATGTTTTCAGTTGTAAATGCTCCACCCGCACTTTGAATGCAATATATGTGATGCATATATATATATATATATATATATCCTTGCTAATGCCACACCCTGCCTGATCCATGCAGTTTTAAATGCATTTTTTAACCATGTCCTTTGCCTGCAGGATTACAGCCACCCACAATGCTTGATCCGTGCAGCGATGCTGTCACACTCAGATCAAAACTGGCTGATGAATGCTTTCTTCAGCAATCCTTGTTAACCTGCATTAACCTTATTGTTAGAGCCATTGAAACAGATAGCATTATGCAGTTTGATAGTAAGCACATACTGTATAATATATAGTGTTTGAACATCACATTACATATCAAATTAACACCGCATGTTCTTACATTCCTTCCCTTGCTTGACTACAGAGACATTATCTTTATCTCCTCCCCAACCTTGAGCCTATCTAAACTGAACATACTATATCACCGTGCTCTTCGCTTCATTACTAACTCTGCATACAGGACCCACCACTGTGATCTTTATGCAGCAGTTGGGTGGACCTCTTTTGCCACCAGACGCCTCCTGCATGCTGGCATTTGGACCCTCAAATTACTACTCCACAAACTGCCTGTCTATTTAACGTCTCTCATACACATCTCACATAGCGCCTACTCCCTAAGGAAATCCAACCTTATCCTACTAGATGTTCCCAGGACACGTACCACAGCTGGCCAAAGAGCTGTCTCATATGCCCTCCCAAACATTTGGAACCAACTACAAGCCATGCTGAAGCTAACCAGCATCGTATCAATTAACTCCTACAAAACACTAGCTATCTCTAAATTAAAAGACATATGTAGGTACTACTAGGCCCCCAACGCCAAGTCAACCTCTTAGGTACCAACTGGCCCTTTACTTATTAAGCTGAAATGTGTTGCATAATTTAGGGCAAGGTTAAAGCTGGAATGTACTGCATATATAGCATAAGGACTTCTATTGTGTATACCTCTTGTATTATATATATATATATATATATATATATATATATATATATATATATATATATATATATCTTTTTTCTTTGTTGTTCTACATTTTATATCTCCTGTCTATGTAATTGCAAACTGTATGTGTATGTGCCTCAGGACCTCCTTGTGAATGAGCTTGCTCAACGGAGTCTTTCCTGCAATAAACTTGAACATGAACTTGAAGAAGGCAGATATAAAGTAACATGTTTAAGAAAACACGAAATGTGGGACATGACACCATTCTCTTCTTGAGACCAATTGTGTTCTAAATTAATTCAACACACAGTACAATAGCATTGCCTCAAAGTTATACAAATCAAGGCAGTGCCATCCTTTTAACATTTTCAAGACTGCATTTTGCCCCTTTAGCTCCGATAATCTGATCCTCTCCATTTCTCTGTTCTGCAACCCCCCCACCCTGTACTCAAATGTTTTATGACAGCTTTATTTTGAAACAGCTGTTGCTCTCACCAAAATATGCTGTTTTCATTTCATTTTTATATATCCCATTTTGCTTTTTTGTCTAAAATCAGTGACTATGCTTAAATAACAAGATGCATTTATTTGAAGCAGCACAGATCTGACAGGCTCTGTCATTAGCAAGGAAACGGAGTTGCATGACATATATTGCATTCAGAGTGAAGTGGGGGTGGAGATTTCACAATTGTAAAAGTAAAACAATGTTATGGCACACATGACTAATAGGAAACAACTGTCACCCTTTCTATCCAGTGGGCACCAACATACTTTAGGTGGTATGGTCTGCAAAGCACCGGTAATTATTTTCTGCATTGCATCCACAAAGCTATTTCAGTCACAGCACAATACATTTTGGACCGTTTACAAATACTAAAGTTAAAATCACAATAAACTTATATTTTTTTTTTTTTTGGTTTGCCTTTCAATGTTTTAAAGTTGCGGTAGCAGTGCCTGTCCTATCATATACTTACTAGACTCCCAGGCTGTGATGTTGTAGTTGTGCTCCTCCACCGCCTCTCCCTTCCCCCCCGCCACTGCTGCCAAGTCATTCAGTATACATGGAATGAAGTACGTTTCAGCTGATCATAAATGAAAAAGGCGACATGCCAGCATAACAGAACAACATACCACTAACCTTTTGAACATGTCAACCAGTGATCATAACACAAATCCTACTGGCTTAACCAGCATAGAAAACAATGAAAAAACAAACATAAATTATTCTACGGTCAGCTAATGTTTACTTTGTAATGTCTTTTCCTCCGATTACTGTGTGCCATGTTGAACTAATTAGTGCTCTGTCAGTTTGTGATGGTGTTTTGTAGTTTTACTCATTTTGGAGGACTCTGTCCCAAACACACCCATCCACTGTCATGAACGCTGATCAGGAAAATTGTAAACCTTTGTTAGGAACACATAAGAAATACATACCAATACACACCCACCACCACAACACACACACACATACACACACACAAACACACACACACACACACACACAAAGAAACTTATAATGTGCTGAAAAGTTTTTGTTATATGGTCGAGATTTTAGGTAACATGTCATACCTAACGTTATGTAACTTTATGTTTATACGGAAAATGACATGTCAAATAACAGCGTCTACAGTGAGCTACTAATGAATGAGGGATCTGAATCTGTTCAAACACCGGAGCAGTTAGAAGATGAGGAGCCGGGCGCTTCAAGTAATGTGAATACGACCCCTGAGTTTCAACGTACACCAAAATGCGGTGCATCTGAGGAGGAGAGACAGTGAAAGCATGAGGTGGAGCAGAATGATACATTTTTTGAAACATTGCTTAAAATTATGGCTCCACAAACAAATGTCAGACAATCAGGACCCCAATCTACCACTATGATGGCTGGTACTCAATGTAGCATAGGCAGCCAACAAGCGACAAGATCGCATAATGCAGCACACCTTGCCATGCAACAGCAACAATCTTCTAATCCATCAACTGCAAACTCAGGGCAATTCACAAGATTTATTTTATTCTTTGGTAACCAGGTAAGGCCCACTAGGCACAAGTGCCTGTTTTCAGGGGCGACCTGGGAGCACTGGGCAGTTAACTGACTTGCTCAGAGTCACACAGTATGCAAGTGAAAGTTGTGAGAATCAAACCCAGGTCAGGTCTGATAGATGTATCAAGCTCATTCACAGCTCATTACTCTAACCTCTAGGCTATACTGCCAGCCCAAAGTTACACTGCAAGAAGCATGACTGAAGAGTTACTCTCAGATAATCTTGCTTGGACTTACTTGGACTGACCTATAAAGTTGATGTTATAATTATCTGAATAAGAATATGTTAGTGCCACATTTAAAAAATGAAAATGATTTATTTCTTTGCAGTGAAAGTTTTTATTCATTAAAGTTTTAAACATTTTACTCAAGAATACAGTTAATCGAATGTGTTATGAACTGGTGTTAAAATAACTGTTGCAGTTATGCATTTCCAGTAATTAGAAGCATGCTGTTCATTAAACTTTAAAACTTTTTATTCATAAAAAAAATAAACAACTGCTCTAACATTTCATTATCTATGAACTGGTGTTAAAAAATTGTTCGTTAAGCATCTCAACATGTTGTACATTAATTACAAGCATATGCATAGGTAATATGATAAATATAAATACAATAGAAATACCTAGTTACAACTTATTTGCAAATTATGTTATCTCACTGCATTTTAAATGCTATTCATTAAGCTATAGCACTGTCTAGTTTTGCATTTGCACTCAGGAATAAATAATTACTTTTATGTGCAATTAACTGTTGCTAAAACACTGTTTCTGCTGGGTATTTAACAAGTATTTCAAGACAGGAGAAAGTTTTGAAAAGGTTAACATTAATATTTTAAGCTAAAGTGTTGATTTGCTTAATGTTGTTAAGAGTGCAACCACTGCTGGGAATTAAAATGCACGTTATGCCGTTTAAAAAAAAACAAACATTAAAAAACCTATTACCTGTTAGAAGAGCATAAACATTTATTCAATAAATTGTTTCTACATTCTGCCGCTTTGTTTCATGTTTGATTATTGTTGCAGGCCTAGTTTCAAGATGCAAAATGCTGGGCCAGAGCATCACAGATGACAATCGCTCGCCTTGTTTGTGCAGCAACTGTCATGTCATCAGCAGCTATACCATTGACCTCCACCTGCTGTACATTGTCTTGATCCTCAGTTTCGATCCAGCTAGAGTTAAACTATTACCCCTGTCATTCACAAATGTTGTGAAGTACACAACAGACAGAAATCACAACTGGGACATTTCTATGTTAACATCGTTTCATTTCAGAAGACAACACCATCTTCCTTTTAGCCTTCTGAATGCACATTCTACCACCATGCGAGTCTTACTCAACCTGTAGTTAAATTGACTCGTTATTGTGTCATCGTAATCTGGATAAGGCTTCGTCAGCCATGGTAGGAGCGGGTAGGCAGGGTCTCCAAGGATCATTACTGGAAATAGCACATTTTGAATTACTCATGGTAGTTGAGGACACAGTGTACCCTTCTGACCCTTGTCAAAAAGTGCACTATTTTTAAAAACATGTGCATCACGCACTTTTCCTGGCCATCCAATGTTTATGTCCATAAACTGATATCTGTGGTCCATTAATGCCTGCATGACAATAGAATAAAAGCATTTTCGATTGTAATACTCTGTCACATTAAATGGTGGACAGATTATGGGAAAATGTGTCCCATCTACAGCACCGCCACAGTTAGGGAACCCCCAATCGTGCTCAAATTCTGCTACAACATCTTCAATGTGTTGTATACTTATGACTCTTGGCATGAGAACCTTAGCTATGGCCATGCACACATCCAACACAATCTGACCCACAGTAGACCTTCCTACTCCAAATAGATGACTGAGAGTACGGTACTCTATTTTGGTTACTAATCGCCATAAGGCAATAGCCATCCTCTTCTCAACTTTAATAGCTTGCCTTAGACTTGGGTGTTTTGATGTTGTATCTGCCGTCCAATTTCTGTACACATTGAATTGAAGGTGTCTTTAGACATCCTAAAATCGGCTACTCATTGTTCTGGGCTCCACGTCAGGACAACAATCTCCTCCCACCACCTGTCATTACGGTCAATGACCCAAACTGTTCTGTTTACTGTACAAACCATGTTACAACATGCCAACAAATTTAGAACATAACACACACTTTGCAGCAACGTGATTGTGAGCTGTGAAATGGATCGTTGTCTCTTCAGCTTAGCTGTGCGTATCATGTCCAGTTTTTTCTAGCTGCCATTTGACATGCAAGAAAACAGAATGCTCCCATGATTAAAACCAGCCACTTATCAGTACTCATCATTATACTGAAAATTGACGCAATCAGTCAAATTCAATGGGAAGTGATGATATTGCTACTGCAAGTCCAATGCAAGATGTGTTTCCTGCCGCTATGGGGTGCACATCTGCTGTGAGCAAAACCAGCAGCGAGCAAGTCTGTAATGTAGGGTCAATATCTGTAAAGAGACATTTCCCAGTTGTAAATATCAGAAGTTTAAATCCAAAAGAAAATTAACACCAAGTACAACAACAGTCTATTTCTGTATGTCTTTATTTAAAAAAAACCAAAAAACATAAAGAATCTCCAAAGTGCTGCTGTATGATTTGCTGTTATGATTCACACATTCCTTCATTAATCCCTGTTACACTGCCATGTACAACCTGATCACTTTGGTAGATGAATTCATTCCATGGAGCATTCCATGCGGTAGCACAGTGGAATGACTGGAACCCTCAACCTACTGTAAATAAATTGTTGATAAAGCATTTTGTATAAATACCGTGTCTTGAGCATATTATTAGACTTCAAGTTCAAGTTTATTGCAGGAAAACTGACTAAAAGCAGAACCTCGCTGCTGTCTCAATGATGGTTAATAGAGTCTGAAAGGTATATACCATTCCCTGTCTGATTACAAGGTAGGGTATATCCCTGTCTGATCTGAGAGTACATCCAGCCATAGGACCCCCCCCATCAGCTAGACGGGGTTGTGAGGGGCAGCTTTGGGCCAAGGGCCCCCCACTGAACACCTCCAGTTAGCCACTGACCACTGCGAGCCCCACTGGACTGAGAACTGCAACAACCAGACAGTAAGGTCGATTGATTGTGAAGCCTGCACACATACCAGCCAATGCGAAGGCTTGGCACTGAAATTTTAAATCAAAATTCTGCTTTTAAATTCCTACGTTGACCATGGCCACCACTCTCCAGCCATGGGACCCCCAACCACCAGACAGGGTTAAGAAGGGCAGTCTTGGACCATGGGACCCCCCACCGAACATCTCCAGCAAGCTGCAAACCACTCCAAGCCCCAATGGACTGAGGACTGCAACAACCAGCCAATTGGGTCAATTAAGAGCAAAGCCTGTACGTATGCTAGCCAATGAGAAGGCTTGGCGCTGAAATTTAAATCAAAACTCTGTCTTTAAATTCCTACATCCAGCATGGCCAGTGCTCTGCAGCCACGGGACCCCAGCCAGCCAGGCAGGGTGATGAGATGCAGTTTTGGACCATGGGCCCTTCCCTCAGCAAATGCCTCCAACAAGCTGACGACTGCTCTGAGCTCCATTAGACTGAGGACTGCAACAACTGACCAATTGGATCAATAGAGGATGGAGCCTGCACATGTCGTAACCCCCACACCCTCTTAAGCTGCCTTCCTCACTGTGGCCTAGAGTGCTAAGGGCCACAGTGCAAATGGCAATGGGGGATTCTGCCTGGGAGTCAGTCGTAGAGGCAGCTGGTGGCCAGACATGCTGTTCCCCTGCTGTGCACCTTTTTGCACCATATACCTGTGGAGACATCTGAGCACTCCTACTGACTGTATTGACTGGTTATCCTGATATACTGCAGTGGAGCAATGTATCCTATGCCTAATTCCATCTGTTGCACTGCTTCATTTAATTTCAGTGTTCTGCTGTGTTCTCACCCTACACCCTATAAGGTTGGCCCCAATGTACTGGTTACAGAACATGAATTATACTGCTGCTAATACCTTACATTATGTGGTGTTCCCTACATACACCCTATCAGGGTGGACCGCATATGCTGTTTTTTTAACCCAACTTTTTCTGTTGCTAGTACCTCTCATTATCCGGTGCTCCCTGCATACACCCTATATGGGTGGACCTAATATACTGGTCTCTTACCTGAACTTTACTACTGCTAGTACCTCTCATTTTATGATGTTCCCTATCTGGATGGACTTAATGTACTGGTTACTGGACATTAATTATTGCTATGACTTACAATAAACCTTTTGATGACTTCTCTGTAGGAAATAATGTCCATCCTGATCGATTTACATGTGAGCCTCTTCCTAACAGGGTGCTTCAGGTCAAGTGATATCTGGGTGGTTGCTTGGTTCACCCTATCTAGGTGGACACTGAGCTTGCTTTTGCCTGCGTACTGGGTGCATAGCAACTGTGCGCCACCTTCCGGAATAACTCTAGCAATACCCTACCTAGGTGAACCCCACCTTGAGATACTTGCTTAAACTTACTAATCTATTGATCTATCTGATTTTAGGACTAGCTCAATCTGAGTTTGATTATGAGTATTTTGCTTTAGTACACTGTGACTAGTACTACTGTGAAAATGTTCCTAGCATGGTTTATCTAATAACCCAATTACATACTGAGCTGTTCTGTGAGTTTGTTGAGCTTACCAAGATTGCGGTCACTTTATCCCCTGGAAATTGGTTGTGCACACAGACCTTAGGAGCACCAGCACACCCATTCAATATCTTGGACCCCCCCAAAACTAACACTCTTCCCAATGTGCATATAAGTATGGTGGTAACACAAGGGGAATGCTATAACATTTCTCGTAGATTATAAATTATTAGGGTTGTCCACAAGCCCAAACCTCTCAAGAAAAAACCCTGTGGTTTGAGATATTGCCTAGGGGCCGCAAGAGGGGTCACACTTGTTTTATTTCTACTGTCCACCCTAACCCTGGCACAGCAGTTAATCCTGGAATAATCCTAGTTGTTAAGGGAAACTAAACTGGTGAGGCAGTATAGCCTAGAGGTTAGAGTAACAAGCTATGAATGAGCTTGGTACATCCAGCAGACAGACCTGGGCTTGATTCCCACAGTCTCCACTTGCATACTGTGTGACTCTGAACAAGTCACTTAACCTCCCCAGTGCTCCCGGGTCACCACTGAAAACAGGCAGTTGTGCCTAGTGGGCCTTACCTGGTTACCAAAGAATAAAATAAAAAATAAATAAACATTGTGGGCTCGATTCAGAAAGCCCAAAAAGTGACGCAAGGTGCCTGCATCAATTGGAATTGACACAAGGGGCACCTTCCATCAAAACTTACGGCTGTTCCAATTCAGGAATACAGGCTGGAGTGACAGCAGCACACCTTGTGCCAAACAAGGCTTGCATCAGCTTTGCGACTGAACAGTGGGTGCACCACGGTGTAAGGCGTCATGCTGCGGACACAGGCTGCATCATCCCCATTTGCAGGATTCAGCAAGCCGGCTGAACCCACCAGGGCTTAGACCAGCCTGGGGCTGGTCTACTAGCCTCTGCACTGCCAACAGCCATTGTTGGTGACCGACTCCAGTAAGAAACAGGGGTGGGCTCGCCCATGGGTGGTAACAGTTGGTCTCCCAGACAGGGGCCTGTGGCCCCACACCTCCCAGATTGATGGTCCCACACCTGTGTCCAGATGTGCTGTCAGTTTTCCATATTGCTACAAACGCAGAAGCGACCTTGTGAAAGTAATAGTGGAGGGGTCTGTTACTTGCAGCAATATGTATACATGTTTTGAATCTGGTTTGCCTGCCTGGTCCATGGGAATCATTCTATAAAAATATGCCCTTCCACAGGAGCCCAGCTCCGTCATTCCCCTCCTGTGTGCTGCATGTTCAGAGCAGGGGAGTGGTGTTGGCTGCAACAGGGACATTGGCTTCGGGACCCCTCCAATTGGTGAATCAAGCACAGAGTCCCTAGCACACCCAGCTTCGCCGTAAACTGCAGCAAACTGATATATCAGGGTCTTTCTCAATCAGGCCCTCTCTCGCTAAAGACTGGTAGTCTTCTTGCCAAGTCTACACAGTCTGAAGCCTGACTGGTGTCAGTACAACCTGACATAATTATAAGTTTACGGGTCTGGTTAGAGGGCATCCTACGTATATGAGAGTGTTGCCTTGTATGTTCTTAGGACCAGAGGACTGTGAACTGAAGGTGAGCACTTCTGTGGTCCTATGGACAGAAGAGGTGACATTCTTAGATCCATAAGAGACCCTCCAAATGAATCCATTAAATTATTAAAGATGACTTTTTTTAAATAAAAATTAAAAATTCCTTTTTTTAATTTAAAATGCTGGCAGCACGAGCACTCAGCGAGAAGCCTGTTATAGTGGCTCAGCACATGAGATACTCTTACAGTAATAAGAGTACCGCACGCGCAACTGAAGGAAGCATTGTGATTGACTGGGGATGCTCTGACGATCCATAAATCTCTTACCAAAACCTGGCTTACTTCCAAAAGACCTGATGCTGTGAATAACATTATCTGGCAGGGGTTCAGTTAGTTCATTTTCAGTGGAAGTCTAAATCTTCCATGAGTCAAAATCTGGAAGCCATTCCAATTATAAGTCAATATTCTAAGAAGGGCCAATTTATGGACGTTAATATATCAGTGGTAAAATACAATTTCTTTCATAAAAATCCATATTTTCTGACTTCCATGCCTGTAATTTTGGAAGTCATCTAATTTTTGGTTTTATGTCTCGAAGTCAATGACTTCTTCTCCCTTTATTTTGGAAGTTTTGCTGTATTTTTGGAAGTCAAATACCCCAAAATGGAGTTAACTGAATCCCTGCTGTCTGGATGACTGAATAAATGAGTAAGTCATCACAAACTTCAGTATATGAGCCTTTGTGTTATTGTGTTATTCTGACCCCCTCCACCAGCTGTGAGTGTGCTTACACTTTTGTTGTTCTGGCACTCTTGCATAACAAGGCAGACCACCCGCTACAGCCTGTTCATGCAGGCTTCCATCTCTGTAGCATGGCCCTCCAATTCTTTAACTTGTCTCTAAAGTGCAATAATACTGTCCTTTTTTTTTTTTTTTTTTTTTAAACATATTTTTCTCCCAGTGCCGGCAAGGCGGATTGGTGGTGGTGATTATACCGACCATCTGTGCTCCATCCCCACTCCAGCTGTCGGGGATAATGCTGCTCTGGGGGCTTTTCCATTATTTTTTCTTTCTTGCTTGTTTTCACCGAACCCTACTCCCGAGGATGCCAGCACAAAGGATAGAAGTCCAGGCTGTAAACGTACTGGCACATGTCTCAGCCAAGTGCCTTACAGTATCTTCCCCTTCCTACACAATTAGTCCGATGCCGCCACCCGTGCATTCAAAGGCAGCAGTAACAGAAACATAAATTGTCAGCAGATAGCCAGCCCAGTGGCACTGAGGGTTGAGGCACTGGACACCACACCTCACACCACGCCAGCAACCCAGGTTCAGGTACGAGTCCGGGTCAGTGGAGGTCAGTGGGAGGGCCAGGAGATGGATTGAGCAGCCGTAAGGCAGCTCACACCTCCCTAGTGGGGACCCAACCACGCCCTCTACAAGGCTGTCCTCTGGTGGAGTCCCAGAGGTAGTGCAGTCAGGAGTGACTAGAGTAGGGAGGGTGCCACAGGTCGCTGCGTGCACGTGCCTCCACACGTGAGCAGGCAACTGCAGCAAGGGGCAGGGAGAAAATTAGTAAAAATAGAGCCGGCAGGCTCTATGACGGCCCCACAGCACCCGCGTCAGCCTCCCCCCGGAGTCTAGATGTTGGTCTCCATGGGGAGGGAAAGTCAACACCCTTCATCTTGGCCCTGGCATTGGGGGGCAACCCATGGGGGATTGCCAGGACGGTCAGGGCGGTAAACACAGAAGGTCTTGAAATTCAGCCCCTCCGAGGGGAGGGCCAAAGCCGCCTGCCAGCTCCACCATGTACCCCTGTCACCAAAGTAGGTGGGAAGTGGCAATGGGGGTCAAACAGCTAGATAAAAAAAATAATTGTCAGCAGATAAGGACCACCAGGCCCATCTAGTCTGCCATTAAGCCTATCCTTGTTTGTAGCCTGTAACTCTACTTGGTCAGCAGCTATCGTCTTCCCTTCCCACCCTGATGGTTCCTCTATGTCTGTCCCAAGCCCACTTGAAGCCCCCCACTGTTTTTGCACCCACCACCTCTTGTGGCAGGTTGTTCCATGTATCCAACACCTTTTCTGTGAAGAAAAATGTCCTCACATTCCCCCTTAACCCATGGGCGTAGCTGGGGGGGGTTCTGGGTGCTCAGAAACCCCCCCACACCTCCAGCCTGCCGACTGTGTCCCCAAAAATCTTTCACTTCTTTTAGCCAGAGAATCTGCACAGAAATTGAGAGTTGCAAGTGATCGACCCCCCAGATTTGCCTACAAACAGTCAGTCTGCCTCCTGAAACCAAGGCTGTGCTACCCTGCCCATGGCTGTAACTTTTCCAACTGGCACCGCGATTCCCAGGCATTTAAACTTCAAAAAAACTCAGATGGCTGGTCAGCTGATGAAGCCCTGCCTCCGCTGGCAGTGCTCGGCTTGCTCATGAAGGGGTCTCGGCCCACCCCGGCTCTGCATCACGTGTGATTACAGATTGGCAGTCACATGATACTGAGAGCTGCCGTGCACCGAATGCACACACTCTCTTGGCAGTCTTCATTCCAGACCTGCCGTGGAGGTGCTCTGAGCAGCTAGCTTGCTGCCCATAGTGTGTTCAAGGCCGTAAGGCAGATTCAACATGGCAGCTGCAGTCTGGGAGACGGAGAAGTAATGGACAGCCTCAGCAGCAGGGGGGGCATCTCGGGGAAGGCCGCAGTAAAGGAACTCGGGCCCCAACATACTCACTGGGACAGGCAAAATTACAGGCCTTCAATGAGATGGTGTTAGAAGCCTGGAGGCAGACGGGTGACCGAGCGGGGTGCAGCAGTGAAGTCAGGAGGGAGGATATTTCAGGTAGCTGAAATAAAAATGCACTGCAGCTGAGCACTGAGGTGAAATGGGGCAAAAAACTAACACTAAACATGGATTCAGGAAGGGAAAGGAAAAATTACCAATGCGGGGGGGGGGGGGGCGACCTGACAATTTTCAGTGCTGTGGCAGCCGAACAGGAAATTAGATGGGGCTTACTTCTAACACAAAACATGATTTGATGGGGTATAAGGAAAAATTACAAGAGTGGAGGGCAATTTTGGTAAACTAAAAGTGGCCTAGAAGTGGGGATTTCTATAATACTGTGCTGATTCATCACACTGGGGCTGATGTGACCAGGGGGTCTAAGGTCAGCAAATGAAAACATGGCTGGCTGGCTGGTCGCATCATGAACAACAAAAACTAAGAGGGCTAAATAAAAATGATGATATGGGGTGATGTAAAAATGACCATGGGGAGGGGGTTCTCGACTTCCAGTTCAGTGTTTTTTTTACTTCTCTTTATTCGCCTTATTTATAGCATCGCCCCACTCAATCGGATCCCCTCAATCCTTCACAGTGTCCCTTAACCTCCCCAGGAATATGCTCCTATAATGTCCCCCCAAAAAAAAATTTAGAAGGAACACCTGGCTGAAATACCTGGGACTGCAGGGATGGATGAGAGTGATGATTTGAATTTTGATACTTTTTGAGACTCTACAGTTATTGCTTAAAATTCACGGAACTGCACCATTTAACACCTACATTTTCAGGGGGGGCATGGCCCTGGACCCTGCTAGAAGTGTTTAGGAAACCCCCACCACCAAATCCTGGCTACGCCCCTGTAACCTGCCCACCTCGATTCTCATATCATGCCCACTCATTCTCGTACTACTCCGATACTGAATGATGCCACCCCCTGCACCTTGTTTATACCTTTAAGGTACTTGAAGGTTTATATAGTGTTCCCCTGCTCCCTCCTGTCTTCCTGTGAATACATATTGAGATCCTTCAACCTCTCCTCATATGTTTTCTGGTGCAAGCTGTGTATTATCTTTGTCGCTCTTCTCTGGACTGCCTCCACCTTGTCTATGTCCTTATGAAGATGCTACCTTGAGAACTGTACACACTACTCCAGGTGAGGCTTACTAATGTTTTATACAGTGGAATCACCACCTCTCCCCTTCTGCTAGAGATACCTCTGCCTATGCACCCTAACATGCCACTGGCCTTTGCTGCTGCCTCAGTACTCTGTTTTGACACCTTCAGGTCATCAGAAATGATAACTCTGAGATCCTTTTCCTCACTGGTGACTCAGCAAATCTCCTCCCATCATGTAGCTCTCCCCTGGGTTCCTGCATCCCAGGTACATTATTTTGCACTTCTTAGAACTGAACCTCAGTTGCCACACCTCAGACCATTTTTCCAGTTTCTTTAGGTCACACCTCATTTTCTCCACCCACTCTGGAGTATCAACCCTGTTGCAGATTTTGGTGTCGTCTGCAAACAGGCAGACCTTACCCTCCAGCCCTTCCACTATGCCGCTAATGTAGACAGTAAACAGTACTGGCCAAGGACTGATCCCTGAGGTACCCTCACTTGTTACCCCCTCTCCCTGGACTGGATCCCATTTACCACCACCCTCTGCCTCCTGTCCGCTTACCAGTTTCTAACCCAGTTGACCACCTTGTGGCTCATGCCCAGACTACCCATCTTACTGACCAGCCTTTTATGTGGGGCGGTGTCAAAGGCCTTGCTGCAAGCAGGGTAGACCATGCTTACTGCTCCCCCCGATTCACCTCCTTTATTACCCAGTCAAAAAAATCTATCAGATTCATTTGACACGACCTCCCTGTTGTGAATCCATGCTGCCTTGGGTCTTGTGAACCGTTGGATTCCAAGTGCCCCACTATTCTTTCTTTAAGCAGAGCCTCCATGATTTTACCTACCACTGAGGTGAGGCTGACTGGCCTGTAATTTCCTGCCTCCTCCCTACTACCGCTCCTGTGAAGAGGGACTACATGTGCCCTGCTCCAGTGCTGTGGCACCACTCCTATGTTGAGTGACCCTGAACAGGGTTGCTAGAAGCTCTGCCAGTTCCCTTTGCAGTTTCTTTAATATTCTTGGGTGTATGCCACAAGGCCCCATCGTTTTGTCCACTTTCAGTTTCACAAGCTCTTCAAGGGCTCTCTTCTCTGTGAATAGACTAGTGTTGCTCTCTCCCCCTTCCTTCATATCTGTTGCCCTGTTCTGGTCCCTGACCCTCCCCTTCCTCAGTGAACACTTAGCAGGAGTATTTGTTCAGAATTTCTGCCTTTTCCAGGTCTCACTCTTTACAATCCTCCTCATCCCCTCTGGGCCTTACAGTCCCTCCCCCAGCTTTCTGTCTCTCTCTGATGTACCTGTAGATTGTGGGGGATGGTCTCTGAGGCACTCCACCAACTTGACATCATGGATTGTATACACCTGATAGGTTGTCTGATGCACATGTGACTGAAATTGAAGACATCCCTTCTGAGGGTCACTGGTCACTTCTATTCAGTTCAAATTGTGCATCTGAAAAAACTACTCCAGAGCTCCAGACCACAGAAAGTTAAAACGATTCATCACAAGGTAGGAGAAAATCCATATATATATCTATATATATATATATATATATATATATATATATATATATATATCACCCCATTGCTCAGACAAGCACTATATAATATTACAAGTTTAGGGTTAGATATAGACAGCACAGCAAGTTTTGCGTCTACCTGTTATGTCAGTCTAATTCAGAAATTATTTTTATATTAGCATGACTCTAGTTGCCTCTCTCACGTGAGCAAAATGTTTTTTTCTAAAGATTCAAATCATTCAGAGAATTTGCACACAACAGACCTTATCTGCCTGCCAGCAACTTCACCTTCCATTTCCAGCAAACAATCTGAATCAGGCTTAAGCAGCCACACAGGTGCACTGCATATCGCAGCACTAACATACAAGGCTACTCCCATTCACTCCCTTAAGTTTTCCTCCATGACTTCAGCGCTCTTGACACCCCTATTTTAGCGGTCCCAGACGCTACACGCCAAAATCAATAGCAAAAATTATTACAGGAGCTGTATCCTCCTGAAGTTTTACCTCCCTGTCTTCAGCGCTCTGGCCACCCCGATTTTAGTGGTCCCAGACGCTTCCCACTACAAGAATAATGAACACGCAGACTGCAGTAGTCTACCAGAGCTCCTGACACTTTCCCTGTTTGGCTACAGTGCTCTGGGCACCCCTCCTTCAGCGGTCCCAGATGCTACACATGCAGTCTGCCGTAACGACCAATAATGCAGCATACTGAATAATCAGTATAGTCCTACCTGCAGTCTCAGATGCTCGCTGTACGGCGCTTCATAAGGTCACTAGTCGAGCAACATTTACCTCCTCTCTGCTCATTAGCTCAGGCTGGACCTCCCAAAAAACAAAAATGGAGGAGCCATAAGGATTTTTTTATGGCCCCCCTACGCCCTCGCCTCCATGCTTCTCTCCGCTTCATTTCCTAGTTCTCCTCATTACAGGACGTGGTGCGCGCCTCCCCATTGGCATGCAAAATCTCATGAGAAGTCACGGGGAGGCTCACCATGCTACAACGCAATGACGTTCACCCCTTAGGGCACTACACCACGGAGTGCATCGCGTGTCGCTTACTAAAGCATATGACTCACTCACAGCCAAACACATACAATTATCAAGCCCTAACAAAAGACACAGTGGTCTGTGTAGAATGCACAAGCATTCCACACTACTGGTAGACTACTAAGCACCCCACCAGCCCTCCTCTTAAAGGCATATGAGTACTATCTGAGCAGCATATTTAATAGCAAAGATAGTGGATCCCTAAGGAGACACACTACCTGACTACTTCACATAACACAAGCCTGCAGCTCATTATGATATTATGACAGGGCAATTCCACACCAGTACAGCCTCTTTTTAATCCTGTTTTAAAATCATTATAATAAAACACAACACAAACAGATGAGTCATCACATACTGAGTATGTCATTTCTATCTGATTACCAGGTTACCATGTCAAAAGCAAAGAGCTGCAGGCAGTGCAATATACCATTCCCACACCAACAAACAGGAAAGCTATGTGCCTCCTGCATTGAGGAATCCACTTTACACAATGAGGTACAGGACACAGAAGATGATTTCCCTCCTCCTACTACTAGTCAAGACAGTCACCAACAATCAGATACCACAAAAGCACTACTCCAGAATAACCAACTTATGCAAGCACAACAAGAGGTATTAACAGCAATGTTACAGCAATTAAGAGAACTTTCTAAACACCAACATATCCATTCACCACCTGCAAAGAAAAGGAACACTAACTCCCTTTCTAGACATTCAGGCGATCTCGCAAACGACCACACCCCAGTGCCGGCTGACTCAAGCGGCTCCTCAGATGAGGAAGAGGGAGGTCTCGAGCAAGAACCGCAAACTTTCACAGCTAAGTGGTGCTTTCCCAACCAAATCCCTGCTCTAGTACACCAAATCATGGAAACAGTGGGCTTCAAAACCATGATACCAACACCCACATCCAAACTACTCCCGTCCCTCCAACCTAGTGCAAAACAAGCAGACGCCTTCCCAGTCTGTGAGGCCATAGAGGAGATTGTCCTAAAGGAATGGTCCTCCTCCAAACCAGCCAGAATTCCAGAGAGAAAATCATGGGACAGAATGTACCCACTGCAGGAGGAGAAACTAACTCTATGGTGTACACCTCCTGCAGTGGACCCCCAAATAGCGGCCCTCAATAAAAGGCGGTGCTCCCCACTGAGTCCGCCTCAGGATTAAGGGACCCAATTGACAGAAAACTTGAAGACAACCTAAAGAAGAATGCCGAATTAGCAGGCTTGGGAAGCAAAGCAGCCGCCACCGCTATATACGCCACAAGAGCACAGCTAACCTGGCTCCAAGAAATCAAAAAAAACATACCTGCAAAATCACACGAGTCCATACTCTTGGAAAACACCATACTTTCCACCAAATATCAGGCAGACATGGTGGTAGACTTATTAAAAATAAATGCCAGATCGACAACAATCACCAACAGAGCTCGCAGATCACTGTGGATGAAACTATGGGATGCCGACAAAGAATCGAAGGCCACTCTACGACGACTTCCATTTAAAGGCAACGTGATATTTGGACAAGCACTAGAGAAATATCTCAAGGGCATAGAGGAAGGGGAAGATTCTAGCTAGAGAACAAACCAGATCCACATACCTACCGGCTCGTCCCAGAGGCAGATACCATTCCTTTCGCAACAAGAGAAGAGGAAGCCACATCTTCAGAGGCACTAACTTTAGACAAAACTATACCACACCCTAGCACTACAACAGATACAGAGGTAGGGGCACAACACAAAGAGGCAGAGGAAACTACCATCGCCACAACAATTCCAGGTCCTGACTACTCACATTCCATGCAAAGTCATACACCGGTGGGCGCAAGATTGACACTATTCTTGGAACACTGGGAAAATTCCACCACAGACAAATGGGTGCTGGAAATAATAAGACAAGAATATGCAATACAATTCACAAAGAGGCCACGTGGATACAGAATGATACACTCCCCCCTCTTCCAAGCACAAATACACAACAACACACATTACTATAGCTATACAAGAACTACAAGACAACAATGCTATTGTTCCCGTCCCAAGGCAAGAAGAAGGTACAGGAATCTACTCCATATTCTTCATGGTTCCAAAAAAGACAGGAGGATACAGACGGGTACTGGACCTAAAGTACATCAACAAATCAGTGCGATACATACCATTCAAGATGGAGACAATAAGGTCAACCCTCAAAGTAATCTGCCAGGGAGACTTCCTCACATCCATAGATCTAAAAGACGCTTACCTCCATGTACCGATGAGACCCAGACACTATCAATTCCTACGCTTCTGCATTCTCAGACAACACTATCAGTACCAGGTCTTACCATTCGGCCTGGCATCAGCCCCGTGAGTATTCACAAAGGTATCAATAGTTCTCGCAGCAAAACTCCAACAACAGGGCATCCACGTCATCCCATACTTAGACGACTGGCTCATCAGGGCAAGATCACAGCAACAATCTGTAAGGGAGATGCAAACGGTGGTACAGTGCAGGGTTTTATTTAACTCCAAAAATTGATTAGCGTTTTGCTCATAAAAGTGCTAAAACATTGTGAAAATGCATAGCACTTACCTCATTGTGTTTAGCAAACATAGCACTTCTATAAATACTTTCTGTACAGTTAGCATTGTCCCAAGAAAAAAATTGCTAATCAATTATTTAAAACCCTGCAGTGTCTACAGCAACACGGCTGGGTACTCATCCACAAGAAAAGCCAACTAGTTCCCAGTCACACCATAGAGCACCTAGGAACTTTCATAGACACAGAAAGAGGACTAGTTACCCCATCTCACTCAAGAATTCATACCATAGTATCAACAGCCCACAGACTAAGGAACGTAAAGCATCCCATGCTGTGGGACATCTCTCAAATGTTAGGACTAATGTCCTCAACAATAGACACGGTTCCCTGGGCAAGATGGCATGCCAGACCCCTTATGTCCTTCCTCCTAACTCAAGGACTCACGCACGAACTCAACCTCGCAAAACAGTTCAAACTACCACCCGGGGTGAGATCAAGCCTCACATGATGGACAAACAGACGCAAACTGACACAAGACATGCCGCTAGACATAACCGCAGACATAATAATAGAGATGGACACAAGCCTGTCTGGCTGGGGAGCTGTGCTGGGAAATCATACAGCACAAGGAAAATGGTCCCTTTCAGAAGCAAAACAGACTATCAACGTCCTAGAAATGAAAGCAGTGTTCAAGGCACTACTGCATTTCTCCAAACTATCCCAGCACAAACATGTGCAGATAAAGTCAGACAGTCAGACCACAGTATCATACATAAACAAGCAGGGAGGCACAAGAAGCAAAGCATGATGTCAGAAACATCCAAGCTAATGGCATGGTCACAAACACACTTAAAATCAATATCAGCAATCCACCTAGCAGGGAAACTCAACATCACGGCAGACTGGCTCAGCCGACAAATGATTCATCCAGGAGAGTGGAAACTACACACGCAAGTCTTCCAGCAACTCAACCAGAGATGGGGTCCAATCAAGATAGACCTCATGGCATCACACAAGAACCATCAATGCATAAAATACTGGTCGCCATTCAAGGACCACAGAGCTATAGGAGTAGACGCACTCTCAGCCAATTGGACATTCCAAATAGCCTACGTCTTCCCCCCCATACCACTGATTGCTCAAGTACTAAAGAAGATTCGCATCTCCAGAGCACGAGTCATACTGATAACACCACACTGGCCAAGGCGCACATGGTTCACAACAGTAGTCTCAATGGCACTGGCCGATCCCTGGAAACTACCGCTCAGACCAGACCTTCTCTCACAAGGCCCTATTACACATCCAAACCCTCAGCAACTACAACTGATGGCATGGCTCCTGAAGGGGAGAGACTGCTAAAAGCAGGATACCACCCTTCAGTCATAGACACTATGGCCTCATCACATCAACAATCCACGATTACCACTTACCAACGCCAGTGGAATATATTCAGCAAATGGTGTAATCACCACAAAATAGACTCCACCACATGCACCATACCTCAGATACTACTCTTCCTCCAGGAGGGACTCCAACTAGGACTCTCCCCATCATCTTTAAAGGTACAGATTGCAGCTATTAGGGCAGTAAGAGGACAGATACAAGGCACGACACCGGGATCCCACCAAGACATCATCCGCTTCCTGAAGGCAGCAACTAACATACGTCCCACACATAAACCACTACTAGCACCATGGGATCTGCCCTCAGTACTGACAGCAATGACTAAACCACCATTTGAACCTATAGACTCTATCCATTTAAAATGGATACAACTCAAGGCAGTTTTCTTAACGGCCATCGCATCAGCCAGAAGAGTAGAAGAACTACAGCCACTCTCATATAAAGGACCATCCCTTCAATTCTACCATGACAGGATATCTATGAGATCAATCTCTTCATTCAGACCCAAGATCGCATCTAAGTACCACCTTAACCAAACTATCGAGATTCCAGGCCAACTTCCGCCAGAAGAAGTACAGGCCGACCCACAACTTAGACTGCTAGGAATGACACACCTGCTAACAACCTACATCAATAGAACGGCCGATATTCGAAAAACAGACAGACTCTTCATCATCATACAGGGACGCAGAAAAGGTCTACCTGCCTCCAAAGCATCCATAGCAGGGTACCTCAGAAAAGCCATCTCAGAAGCTTGCAAAGCAAATAACACGAAGGCACCAACATCAGTAAAGGCTCACTCAACCAGAGCTATCGCAGCTTCATGGGCGGAAAGGAACATGGCCACCGCAGAAGAAATTTGCACCGCAGCCACTTGGTCGACTATCCACACTTTCACAAGACATTACAGATTGGATGTGTCTCAAGACACCAAGACAAACTCTGCCAGGGCAGTACTACTGGCAGCATGCATAGAACACAATAACATTATCACGTCTAACCCACCCTAAAGATTGATCACTGCTTTTGACTAACCCATGATGTCAGGTTGGTGGAGTGCCTCAGAGACCATCCCCCACAAGAAAAAATTACTCACCTTAGTAATTATGTTTCTTCCAGTGGAGTCTTGCTGTATTCTGACAATTGCTGACTACCAAGCAGTACCTCCATGGAGGAGGGACAGAACCTACTTTGGGAATAGGCTCTGAAGTACTGCTATGCCAAACCGAGCATCACTCCTAGCCTGGATATCCAGAGAGTAATGCTTAGTAAAAGTTTGAACTGTTTTCCAGGTGGCTGCTTGACAAATTTCTAAAAGAGGGATATCCCTGGCAGCAGCCAGGGAAGCAGCTGTACTTCTTGTGGAAGGAGCCCTCAGGCCTGAGGGTGGAGTTTTACCCAGTTTTTCATAGCAGAATTGTATACAAGAAACAATCCACCTGGCAATAGATCTCTTGGTGGCAGGTTTTCCCTTCCCAACTTCTCCACAAGTAAGGAAAAACTGGAGGAAGTCAAACCTGTGACCCTTGGTATGCTCTATGTAGTAGCTAAGGGCTCTTTTAACATCCAAACTGTGTAGCCTCCTCTCTCCTGAGGAAGAATGATCACTGAAGAAAACAGTAAGAGATACAGACTGATTCAGGTGGAAATCTGAAACCACTTTAGGCAAGAACTTTCTGGTAGTTCTAAGGACCACTTTATCTGTGAAAAGAGATGAAATCAGATTCCACTGATAGGGCTTGCAATTCACTGATACGTCTAGCAAAAGTAATTGCTACCAAAAACACAGTTTTCCAAGTCAAGTACTTAAGCTCTGCTGAGGACAAAGGCTCAAAAGGGGGTTGCATAAGCTGAGCAATGCAAACATTAAGATCCCAAGCAGGAGCAGGATCCCTAAAGGGGGGATTGGTGTGAAGCAATCCCTTGAAAAACTTACAGAATACAGGATGGGATGACAGTGAGGAAGACTTGCCTACTGACAGGAAAGCAGAAACAGCTGCCAAGTGTACCTTGAGAGTAGCTGATCTGAGACCTAGGCCATTGAGATAGACCATATAATCCAGAACCGTAGGCAATTCAGCGGAGTCTGGAGAAATATTCTTCTTAGAACACCAAATGCTGAATCTTTTCCATTTGGAGTTGTAAGTCTTTCTGGTGGAAGGCTTTTGAGAAGCCTTAAGGATATCCAGAACCCCTCGGGAAAGATGCAGATCTGCAAACTCTAACTCTTCAAGAGCCAAGCCTTGAGATTGAAAGACTGAAGACTGGGGTACCAAATCCTCCCCTGACAGGATGTTAACAGGTTGTAATTCCTGGGAAGAGACAGGGGAAGATGGATTGCTAGGGACAGCAACAAGGGATACCATGGCTGCCTGGCCCAGTCTGGAGCAATCAGAATCACTTTGCATGGTTGTGACCTTATCTTGACTAACACTTTGAACAGGAGAGGGAAGGGAAGCATACAGAAATTTCCTTTCCCAGTTCAGAATCAGAGCATCCAGGGGGACTGAGCCCAAGACTGGGGGTCTGCAACAAAAAAAGAGGAAGTTGGTGATTGTCTGGGGCTGCAAAAAGATCTATCTCTGGAGTGCCCCATCTTGAGAAAATCTCCTTCAACACCAGAGGATCTAGGGCCCATTCGTGATGGCCCTGGGATATTCTGCTCAGTGCATCTGCTAGAACATTGTCCTTTCCTGGAAGGTGAACTGCTATCAGAGAGGTTTGCAGGGAATAAGCCAGGGACCACAACTTCATTGCGTCTGTGCACAAGGCCGTAGACCGAGTGCCTCCTTGCTTGTTGATGTACCACATGGTGGTGGTGCTGTCTGTTCTGACCTGAACCACCTTGTTCTGTACTGATTTGGAAAAAGCTTGCAGTGCCAGAAACACTGCCCTGAGTTCCAGGAGACTGATGTGTAGAAGAGATTCCTGAGGCGACCACAGTCCATGGGTGGTAAGTTCCCCCAAATGAGCTCCCCAGCCCAGCAGGGAAGCATCTGTGGTGAGGACCACTGAATGAGACTGAGTGGCAAATGGAACCCCTTGCCTCAAATTGTCCTGATCCTGTCACCATTGTAGGGCTTGGATCAGGGTTCGAGTCACTGAATTTAATTTAGTAAGGGAACCCTTTCTTTGGGACCTAAAAGCTCTTAAGTGGAACTGAATGTCCCTCATTTGGAATCTTGCAACTTGGACCACTGCAGTAGAAGCTGCCATGTGGCCCAATAGCTGAAGGAAGTGCTTTGCTGGTCAAGACACCTGAAGGCTGAATGAAGAGGCTAGTTCCATGAGAGCCCTTGCCCTGTCCAGGGGAAGGAAGGCTCTTGCTTTTACCATATCCAGCTCTGCCCCTATGAAGGTAAGGAGCTGCACTGGTTCGAGAACTGACTTTGGTAGGTTGAGAAGAAATCCTAAAGTGAGCACTTGCTGGGTCACTTGCAGGTGTGACTTGACTTGGTCTGGGGACTGGCCCACTATGAGCCAGTCATCCAAATATGGAAAAATGGAAATCTTTTGTCTTCTTAGGAAGGCAACAACTACTGCCAGGCACTTTGTGAAGACCCTTGGGGCTGATGTTAGGCCAAAGGGCATTGCTCTGAACTGATAGCGGCCTGAGGGCAACTTGAACCTGAGGTACTTTCTGTGGGAGCACCTGATGGGAATGTGAAAGTAGGCATCTTTGAGGTCCAGGGAGGCTAGCCAGTCCCCTGGCCTTAGAGAGGGAAGGATAATTCCCAGAGTTACCATCTTGAACTTTGGTTTTAAAAGATGTTTGTTCAGGTATCTTAGGTCCAGGATGGGTTGCCACTCTCCTGTCTTTTTGGGGGTTAGGAAGTACCTGGAGTACAATCCTTTGCCCCAATGTAGGGTAGGCACTCTCTCTATAGCTCTTAGAGCTAGAAGAGAAGAAACCTCTGCCTCTAGGGCAAGAGTTTCTGAGAGATTTGCAGGTGGAAAGATCTGGCCTCTCATCTTGGGAAATTTTTTGAAGCTGAGAACCAGACCCTGGCCTACTTCAGGATCCACTTGTATCGATGTAAAGAGACATCCAGTCCTGGACAAAGTAAGCCAGCCTGCCCCCTACTGGATAGGGAGAATTGACCTGGGGCAGACTCATCAGGGTGTCTGCTTGGCAGGGGCTTTAGGCTGAGGGTGGATGCAGGCCTGCTCATCCCCCTTCTGCCTCTCCCTCTGAAGAACCCCCTCTGAGAAAGGAAGAAGAGGCCTGTGCTTGGTAAAAGGCCTTTGGAAAGGCCTGCCCCTGCCCCTGGACTGCTGCCTTTGAGGGTTGCTTGCCTTTCCTTGGCCTGAGCACTCCTGTAAGTGGTCCTGTATTCATCCATTTCTTCATGTAATTCTCTGCCTGCTCCCCAAACAGAGAATTACCACTACCAGGAAAATCCATGGCCTTAGCCTGGGTATCCTGTGAGAGGCTGCTTACATCTGAGCCAAGCCATTCTCCGAAGAGCCACAGATGAAGCCATGACTCTTGATGATACATCATTGGCGTCTACAGCAGCATGAAACTGAACTTTCGATGCCTCAATCCCATCTTCAGCCACCTCCTCCAGCTCCTTGGCCAGCTGGGGGGAAGCCTGTTTAGTCAGTGCCAGTACAGTGTCCCACCTGGACTTCTGGTACCTGGCTGCATAGGCCATATAATTAGCCTGCCTGAGTCCCAAGGATGATGCCATGTACTGCTTCTTTGCTATGGCATCAATCTTCCTGGAGTCCTTGTCTGGGGGGTATGATGCCAAGGGAATGCTTGCCTTATCACAGGCAGCAGCCTGTACAACCCCAACATGGCTGCATTGCTGACAAAGGAACTCCGTATCTGAGCCTGAAAGAGTATACCTCTTGTCCATTCTTCTGTCCACAGGAGGTATGGAATTGGGAGACGAGAATTTTTTGTGTCTGTTTCCCAAAAGATTTGTGGAGGGGAATAGACAGTCTCCTGGACTCTGGGATGTCCATCATCTCTACATAGTCAGGCTCTTCCTGATCCTCCACTGCCTCCTCCACAGAAAGCTGGAGGGTATCAGCCACCTTTCTGTAAAACATGAAGTGTGAAGGGGACTCAGAAAGCCTAGGAGGAGAAATACCTGAAGGTCTGTCTGGGGAGATGTCTGGGTCAATAGGCACATCCAGACTTTCACCATCACCATAATCATCTTCCAAGTTTCCTTCCTCCTCAAACTCCGGTTCATAAAATTCTTCCAGGGTATAATCCAGAACCGGGGGAACCGACCGAACCGAGCCTTCTGCCAAAAGGTGCCGGATCAGTCGGAACCGATCGAAGCAATTCTACAATACGAATCGCTTTGGCTATTTCATCGGTGGTCAGAGTATGAAATTCTGGATCCGAACCGGTTGACTTCTCTTTTCTTTTTCTTTTTGTTGGAACCGATTCCTCGGAATTGGCTCTCCTTTGGCCCGAAGAAATATCACCCTGGTCAGAGGGCACTCCTTCTGGTTCGGTCGGAACTGAACCGGGCTGACCATTCGGATCAGCAGACTTCTCGGCCTCCCTTTCCCTCAGTCTACCTAATCTCTTTTCCAGGGTAGATTTGGGAAAATTTTTGCAAATTTGGCAGTCTGAATCAAGGTGGTCAAACCCCAGACAATAAACACAGGTGGTGTGGGGATCGGCCTTAGCAAAGACCTCCCCACACACACTGCAGTGTTGAAACCCAGTGGGCCCGGTTTTTTTCTTGGGTTTCTCAGACATGGGCAACCTAACCAAACTTACCCTTTTTTCGACAACTGCCAGGCAAGACTCCCCTATCGGTTCCTGACCGTGTCAGGATTCTTGAAAAAACGTACTAAAACCCGTTTTTTTTTAGAACCAATACGGACCAGTAACCACACACTAAAGTAAAGTACACATTTTACCTGAAAATGATCGGTTCAGCCAAACCGATCCACATTTTTACAAGTTCCACACAGAAAACAGAACAAAACCTATCTAGTACTCATGGTACCACAGACAGAGACTTGAACCAACTATGCGGAAACAACAATTTCGGTTGAAAACCAACCGAAAAACCAACACTTCAGCCGACTTGAACCGAGCAGCAGGAGAAATCTCCGGAGCGACTGTTCAGTGAGGCGGAGTAAAGAATCTGATGGTTGCAGTTTGAATAATAACAGGCAGAGGCTTCAACCGAGCTCAGGATGAACATTCTATGCCATGCATAGAAAAGTTAACCGTTTGTTCTCTGGGGCAGTTTAAAGGCTGGGGCTAACTGCCATTGTCAGAATACAGCAAGACTTCATGTTGTTTGAATGGTAGTTTACTCACTTGGTAAAGGTGATTGTGGGGGAATGGCTCTCTGAGGCACTCCACACCTCACCCTACAACTGACGTAAAAATGACACTGACAATAACACTATGGACGAAATGCTATAACAACATACTATTAATGATCCAAAACACATATGTACAGTATTTGCCAATTAAAACTTATAATTTCAAATAATCTGCAGATACATCACCTAACGATTATTCAAGGTACAAGTGGGGGGGCAATATAACTTTTTATAATTTCAGATACAGCTTTGGAAAACATCTAACTGAATAGAAGTGACCAGTGACCCTCAGAAGGGACGTCCTCAAATTCAGTCACATGTGCATCAAACAACCTATCAGGTGTATACAACCCATGATGTCAGGTAGGTGGAGTGCCTCAGAGAGCCATTCCCCCACAATCACCTTTACCAGGTAAGTAAACTACCAATGTCTTATCCCCGTTCCTTACAGTCTGTGCCACTCTTTCCTCTGTCTGTGCCTTTGCACTCCTAACCACCTTCCCTGTATCCCTTAGACATTTTAGGTACACCTCCCTGTCTTCTTCCTTTTCTGTCCCCTTATACTTTCTGAATTCCATCCTTCTGGCCCTTACTTTCTCTGCCACATCTTTACAGAATCATAGTGGTTTTCTCCTTCTCTTGCCCTTAGCTATCACCCTAGTGCATTGGTTTGTTACCTCCCCTATGGCTTCCTTTATATGTTCCCACTGGGCCTCAACCACCCCCCAGTATACACCCTTGACAGCGACATTTCGACCGCTGGGTCCCCTACAGTGACTACAGCGCCACATCACTGTAGGGAACCCACTGGAACCCAGCACTGTCTGTCAGGAGTCCTGTACCCCCCCCCCCGAAATCAGCTCCAACTCGGAGTTGAGAATCCTAAGTCGGGGGAGTGCAGGGGGGCACAGTCCCCCGTGTGGGGAGTTCAGGGGCAAACACTTGTTGCTCTCTGAGACCGGCAGTTGACTGCAAAATGTGGTCAACCCACCAGTTTTGCTGTCAGGTCGTTCGACAAAACTTTTGTCGATGACCTGCGTAGATCCCCACCCCACCCCCATCCCTCCTCCTCTCCAGTGCTTGCTTGATACACTTCCTCATCTTTTCAAAGTCTGCCCTCCTGAAATCTAAGACCCTGGCCTTTGTGTGACTTAACTGTGTCCCTGTCCCCAAGATAAACCACACTATGTGGTGGTCGCTGGACCCCAGTTGGCCTTCTACCCAGACATCTGTGATTATGCCGTTGTTTGTCAGTAATAGGTCCAGAATTGCCCTTGTTTCCATTCTTTCAGTGCTCTAGTGGTCATACCTACATATATCTGGCCACACTGGCACCACAACACATGAATTACATATTTAGTGGTACATGTCACGAAGTGTCAGATATGTACTGTCTCTCTTGGGTGTTCTGCCCTGATGCCATCCAAATCATTCTCGGCTTTCAGGATTGGCCAGCATTTAAGCATGATCTTTCGAATGCTGGTGGCATACTTATTGTACTCTGTAACAAAAGTCAGTCTATTTTGTTACATTCAGGCGAGAAAGAAATCTAGCTGATAAATTAGTCCACAGTAGTTTTAATTCGACTGAGCAGGGTACAACATGGCTACCTCCTAAACCCAGGGATTTTTTCCATGCTCTAGATGTAATATCTGTTGCTACACAAAAAAATCTAAAACATTAGAACATCCAGTTACAGCAGAGACAGTACATAGTTGACATTTATTAATATGTACCACTAAATACATATGTAACCCCTAGGTGGCGCTATCCCAAGGGATACTACCCCTGCCTGTGTGACTAAGGGCAGGTTGAGGGGCATAAGTTCTGTGAATGGGTGCCTCCACCCGGAGGGTTGGTTTAAGGGTAGCGTAGCTGCTCTGGGTACAGCTCTCTGGGACACTGATACCCCCTCTAACCCCTCTAGTGGCCTATACTGGCCAGCAATTAGAGAGTTACAATGAACACCAAAATGCAATGTTATACTCACACTTGGCAAACTTACCACCAGGGCTGGATCAGCTGCACTGGCCCTGGAGACCCCCTGCAAAACAAGACCTGCAATGGAGAAAGGTAATAGCAACACAGTATCCCTGCCACAAAGGTACACAATAGCCAGTGTAAAGAAAGATTTAGATCTGATTTATTGGGAAACGTGAACAAGGGAGGGGGCAGTAATCTGGTGTTTGATTCTGGATATGATTTAATCAGGCTAAGCATGCATGCCTCTAAAAGTCCCTCTAACACAGTCACACACACTCTGGGTATCCAGGTGGTCTGCAGGCTAGCCTGGAGCATTGCCCAGGGTAGGCCAGTGTTGCAGCTGTTGTTGGGGCCCTTAGGAAGGAAAAACACAACATGCATTTTAACCCACAATTTGTATTCAGAGCCGGATGGCTCAGTTCATAATGATTAGCCAAAACAATTAAATCAGATGATACACTTTGATATGAGCTCTGTTGCAGGGATCTACCCTGATGTTTACTCATGCTACCCAGACTAGGAGACAGGATGGATGACATGAAGACCTCAGGATGATTGACGGGCCCACATGATGCAACGTGGTGGTCGATCCTGTTCGATGGTGTTGAGCAGGGGGCCGAATCCCCAGGCGGGTCTTTCATCAGATGATTCTCTGCAGCGTGAATGGCAATCTAGGCCAAGACGGTGAGGCCCAGACCAGGTGAATGATTTCAGATGCAGTCAGGTAGGTTTTGCTGGATGCAGCCTCCAGCCAGCATGACACATTCAGCAATGTAGGGAACCAAATCGTGACCCACTCTCCCACATTCAGCACAATTATAGTAAAGACAGGTAAATACTACAGTTTGGATACAGTCCAGTTGCGATCAACAATGTCTCTGTGCAAACCATACGCCCTGTGGTTGTCTCAAGTCCTGACAGGCCGATCGCACCGAGGCAAATCTTTGGTCCACACCAGACGAATTTCACTTTGTCACAATTCAGGATTCCAGTCACAATCACAGCAAATTCGGATAAAGTCTGAGATATTAATGTAGACTTCTTCACTCGAGAAGATAGTAGAAGGCAGGCCAGACACAGCCTTCCCGCCAGTTCCCCCACACTACTAGGTAGGAGCAGCTGCTCTAATTACTCGAGCTGTTCACTCTCTCAACTCCAACAACACACTGACTCACTGCTGCCCAGTGATCCAAAAGGTTTGGTTGGTTCATCCATCTGTCTGTCACAGCAAGGGCTCCCTCTCCAGGTCCATTTAGGTGCCAAACAGTAAAGCTACAACTCCTACAGAAATTCACTCCCACAAGACCCCTGGGGACAGTCTCTATTTTAGGGTCCCCAAAGGTACTGATTGGTCCAAACTGGCAGTACCAAACCAAGATGGTGGTGCAAAACAGAAAGTCCATGCTGCAAAGGAAGGCAGGTTAGACAAACTACAACATTATTATTACTATTATTATTATTATATCACAGATCCTAGTGGGGCTTCCTCTGCGCAGTTAGTGATGGTAGAATTAAGTGGCTGTATTGCAGCCCGGGCTGGACTTGATCCTGAAACCACTCGTCCCCCACCCAGAATAATTATAACCCATGAAAATGATGCCTCTTTTTTTGTGTTATCTTTGCAGCTGACCCTCCGAGTCGTCTCGGCGTATCCCATCACCTGGCGGGTCCCCCTCCTCCAAGGGGGAACACACCGGGGGGGCCAGGGACACCCAACACACTGTTTTTCTCACTGACTCGGGGTGCTGCTGTGGAGGAACAGGCTCCCTAGAGGTTCTGGTGATGTGGAGTGTATGGGTGCCGTCATCAAGCAGCTGCTGAGGTTGTTTTTCCGCTTCCTGGTTCGGTCCCTCCTGCACCATTCCTTGCAGTGCTCCTGGTTTCCACCGGGGGCCACTACAGAGCGAAGCTTCCCCCCTTACCCACCCCAGGAGAGGAGAGCAGTCCTCCGGATGCTCAATCCTCCCCTTCCCCTGCTAGCCCCCGGCGTCCCAAGTCCGTTTCTGAACCTGAGTCACTGACATGGGCCGAGGTGTGGCATCCAGCACCTCAACCCTCTGTGCCACCGGGCCAGCTCATGATGCCTCTCAAAGAGACAGGCACGGAGGCTAATAGGGCACTCACATGCAAGCACTTTTAAATGGTTAGAACACAGAACATCAGCCTGGCAGTGGCCATTAGGCAAGCCCAGGAAGACATTTTAGGAATCCCCCATTAGTAGGGGGTTACACGTAATTTATGTGTTGTGGTGCCAATGTGGTCAGATATATGTAAGTATGACAACTAGAGCACTGAAAGAATGGAAACAATGGCATTTTAGGGCAATTGCTAATAATCATAGAAACATAGAGGCTGTCAATAGAAAAGGACGCCTTGGCCCACCTAGTCTGCCCCAAAGTCCCTACATACTGTGCTACCATAGACACTAATTAATCTCTGACCTCCCCCACAACCCTGTTACAAAGGTTCCCCTGTGACTATCTTGTACATGTTTGAAACCTGTTACCATTTCGGTACCCACTACCTCTGCTGGGAAGCTGTTCCAGGCATCCACCACCCTTTCCATGTAGAAATGTTTCCTTACATCCCCTCTAAGTCTCCCCGCTTCCAGCTTTATATCATGCCCCCCCTCATCCTTGAGCATCTCTTTCTGTGCAATATGCCACCCTCATGTACCTTATCGATACCTTTGAGGTATTTGAATGTTTCTATCATGTCTCCCCTTTCTCTCCTTTCCTCCAGTGAATATATATGTAATTCCCTGAGTCTTTCATCATACGGCTTCTGATACAGGCCATGCACCATTTTGGCTGCCCTACTCTGTACCGCCCCACCAAGTCTATGTCCTTCCTGAGATGGGGCCTCAAGAACTGGACACAGTACTCCAGGTGTGGCCTCACTATTGATCTACATAGGGGTAATGCTACCTCCCTTTTTCTGCTAGTGATACCCCTCCCTATGCACCCCAGCATCCTACTGCCTTATCACACTACTTTGCTACCTGCAGGTCATCGATCCCTTTCCTGTTTTGTTGCTCTTAACACCTCCCCCCCAAAAAAAAATTATATATTACCCTTGGGTTTCTGTGCCCCATGTGCATAATTTTATATTTTTTGGCGTTGAAGCCCAGTTGTCAAAGCCTTGACCAGTTTTCCCATTTTTTTAGATCTTCCTTCGTTTTCTGCCCCCCACCGTGTGTGTCCACTCTGTAGCAGATTTTTGTATCATCCACGAACAGGCATACCTTTCCTCCTAGTCCCTCTGCAGTGTCGCTAATAAAGACATTGAAGACGACTGGTCCCAGTTCTGACCCCTGTGGCACCTCGCTGGTTACCTTACCTTCTTCCGTGTGAACTCTATTTACCACAGCCTTCTGAGTTCTGTTACTTAGCCAACTTTATACCCACTTTACTATTTTTGGACCCACTTACATGCTGCTTAGCTTGTTTACCAGTCTTCTGTATGGAACGGTGTCGAAGGCCTTACTGAAATCCAGGTAGGTCACATCCACTGCTCCTCCCTGATCCATTTCCTTGGTAATCCAGTCAAAAAACTCTATCAGGTTTGTTTGGCATGATCTACCCCCCCCCCCCATGAACCCATGCAGCCTTGGATCCTGCAATCCACTGGTGTTAAGGTATTTCCCAATCCTTTCTTTAAGTAGAGTTTCTGGGACTTCCAGTTTGGTCTACTTCCTGTATGGCAGCTTAGCTTTTGGGCTCCACTACAACCTGACTAAAATCCGTTTCAATCTACAAATCAGAAAATCCATCCTGTGGACTAAACACAGAATTAAAAATTACCTGATGCCGACTAAACATAAAATGAAAGAGAATCACTCCGGAGGGACGGGTAAACAGCAGAAAAAGCTAACAGACCTAGGCCCACGAGTAATGGCACAACCAGCGATGGAAGTACAGAACAGCGATTCAGAAAGGGCAAGTCAAGAAGAAGAAGACTGTATTATAACATCCAAACAATTATGTTCCACATTAAAACAAATGAATGAAACCTTGTTATGCTTGGAAAAAAATGTCACCAGCCAAAAACAATATATTGTGGACCTAGCACAGAGAACGACAAGCTTGGAAACTACAATGTCGGATTACACTCATACTACAGATGCCCACAACACTGCGCTCTTAGATCTCCAACAAAGGGCAAACAAACTTGAACAAAAGTTGTAAGAACTCGAAAACAGAAACTGTCTCAAAAATATTCGTATTCACAGTCTACCAGAAGGTACAGAGTCCAAAAACATGGTGGAATTCATGAACTCTTTTTTTACACGAGATCCTGAACCTCCCTGAAGATAAAGTACTATACATAATACGGGCCCACAGATCTTTAATTCCCCGTCTGAGCGACCCAAAGGCAAGACCACGCTCTATAGTGCTAGCCTTCTTAGATTACCGGATAAAACAGGAAATTTTAATGCTAGCCTGGGGGGAAAAAAGTAATTCATTTTGGAGATATTCGCCTATATTTTGATCAGGACTACTCGCCCCAACTTCTGAATAAAAGGAGACAGGTTTTGGCGGTGGTGAAGCTGTTGCAACAGAAGAACCATAAGGCATTTGTGGAATATCCTGCCCGACTAAAAATAATGACGGAGAAAGGCCCCATTCGTTTCTAGGAGCTGGAAGCAGCAGAAGAGTTCCTGCATTCATTGGATATTAATATACCCTCACTACCCACAGAACAAAATCGCAGACAGTTGCAAAATAAGAATTGGGCAATAGCCAGTCCCAAAAGTCATGGGGCAAAGGAGAAAGGTGACACTTCCACTTTATGGAACGTGATCGGAACGAAAAGACCCACGGACAGAAGCGCAGAGCACCAGGTGGTTCGAGGGGAGCGGTGTAGCTCGGTCTCGCCATTGCAAGACCTGCTGGAGGGTGAAGGAGACACTTGAAATGGTAGTCGATTATCCAGGCTATGCAATCAAAGCTGATTAGTTGGCTGGGACTATTATCACTAATACGGCAAGTCGATGAGAAGACAAAGGAACTTTATCAGTGTTCTTAATTTCACTTAAAATAGTATATAGGTTGGGTTATTGTAAATTTGAAAAAGCTGCTTAACAAACGGATATACCTTTGGAGGGGTGGAGCAGGGGGATGATTGGTGTCCGTGGGCACTGGGGGGGCTCTCACTTCTCGGCTGCTGGCGTCGGAAGCATGGTGGTGCTGGATACAAGGAGCCAAATACCTCGGGGAGGAGAGATAATACACTAACGAGCGGTGTGCTCCGTGAGGAATGAGCTACAATCTATAAACATACTTGTAGGTCAAAAGACCAGGGGCTAAATAGACCATGCAGTGGCCTAAATATAAAAATGGAAAAGTAAAATCATAAAAGGTATGGGTCAGCTTGCACTGGGGGCCTGATAGCTCTCGGGATGACTGGGACCCACCTGACTAGAAGCTAGACATGGCACAGAGGGGTCGGCCCAAACAAAGCAGGCTCTTTTTCTCACGAGTGGACACACTCTGACAAGAAAAGAAAAATTTAGAAAATATATATATACTTACAAGAACGCTTCCTGGAGGTATAATACAAGCTATTACCCTGAACAATACATAGATATTGGCTCCTGGTGCTGTGACTCATCAGTGCAGAGGACACTTAGCTGGCTCGGGGGGGGGCGCTCCGTGGGGTCCGGAAGGCACTGATTAGGTATGCCCGGCCCAAGCCTCCATAAAGTAAAAGAACACATGGAGACCAGAACAGGTCAAGGGTTGTTTGTTTATGGGATAGGAGACCTAAGCTTGTTTTTTTCTCCGTTTTTTTTTTTTCTTTTCTTGTTTTCTCCTACTTGCTGGTTTTTCTACTCATAAAAGGTCAAGGAGGGGTGTCCCCCTTGACATTTATACGGAGCTGTGTATTTTTAGAGGGCAGCTCCAGGTGAGGGCTTCTGTTGCAGGGCAAGTACACCTCACCTTACTCTCCCCTCTCTCTTAAGATCTGAAGGAGGGAGGTGTGGGGGTAGAAAGAGATTCAGTAGTATTAATCTTCTACCTTGGAAGTTTATTATTTTCTGGTTAAGATGTTGGATAAGGGCCATGTTGGCTGTTAATGTTGGTCAAAATATTTGTTATTTAATTCCGTTTTACCAGGTAATTTATGTCATCCTAAATGTACAAATGATGATCAGACAATGGATTTCAGTCAGACTGGGAAACAGATTTTAGGGGTCTCAGGACACGGCTTTACAAAAGCCTGCTTTTATTCAATTTTCAAGAGTAATGGCTAGGGCCTAGGTTCATTGATTTGTTCCTATAACGTGAATGGTCTTACCAACCCAGTTAAACGTAGTAAGGTTATGAGTTTTCTAAAGAAGACCTCAGCTGACTTCATATTTTTGCAAGAAATGCATCTGTCGAAACAAGAGCATACCAAACTGTTGAAATTTGGGTTTGGGGACATGGTGGCATCTTCTTATAAAAAAGGCAAAAGAAGGGGGACAGTGGTCCTAATTCCAGCCAAAACTCATTTTGAAAAGATTGATACTTTATCAGATAAAGATGGTTGCTACGCTTTAATGAAAGGTAGATTGGGGGGAACAGTAATTACTTTGGCCTCTGAATACTTTCCACCGGGCTCTAAATACCAAGGCCCAGATATTCAAACTGCGCCAGTCTGAGGCACAAGCCCCTGCGCTGCTCAAAATAGTTGCGCAGGGGTGTGGCCAGGGTGATATTCAAAGGAGTTGCGCTGTTGAGCAACTCCTTTGAATATCACCCCCTAGCCACAGCACTTGCGCATGGCGCAGTGGAACTTCTTGCGCTACATCAGAAGTTGCAAGTTGAGCATTAAACTTGCGAGTGCAAGTACCATTGCGCCATGCTCAAATTCCAGATATTCAAAGGTGACATGCAAATGGGGCCATAATTTATACAAAAGCATGAGGCCATTTGCATCTATTTATAGCCCCATTTGCATACCATTTGCATGTAATTCTGCGCCCGATCGAGACTTACTCCTGGCCACCCATCCAGGCAGCAGCCGTCGGGGACCCGATGCACAATGCAGCCACCATGCGGAGCATCACAGTTCATGACACCCCACACATCTCCCACAGCCCGATCGCGGGCAGAACACGTCATGCTCTCCCCCCACATCTCCCACAGCCCGATCGTGGGCAGAACCTGTATGAACCCCCAGTGCCCGATGGCAGGCAGGAATGTAACCCTCCCCCAGCGAATAACTCCCTGGTGGTCCAGTGGACGTAAAGCCCGATCGCGGGCAGAATGTCACAACACAACTCCCCACATCTCCCTGGTGTCTAGTGTCCCCCCACCACGAAGCCCCTCACCCGCTCCCCGCAGCTGGCGGCGACAGCATCCACCCACCTGCCCCACCGCCGCCGACTGACTGTCGGTAGAGACTGCACGCCATTGGTGCAGAGCTACAGCCAATGGGCAGGGGTCTACAGGTTCTGCCCATGATCGGGCTGTGGGAGATATGTGGGGGTTCATGTACCTGTACTGCCCGCGATCGGGCTGGTGGGGGGGCACAGGGACCGAGTTGGGGGCCAGCCAGGGATGGCAGCTGCTGTGTTGCGCCCTGCAATGCAGCAGCTCACCTGTGGGTGGCCCTCAACTTAAGCCTTTTTTTTTTGGCTCAAGCTTGTGCGGGCGCAGGTTGGGGGTTGCGCATGCACAACTCTGCGCAACCCGACTGAATATCGGGTTGCGCAGGTTATGCATGGATCCTCCCCCTCCTGTTGAGCATGCATTCATTTGCATTGCTCTCTTGCACAACCTGTTGCCAGTGGCACAACTGCCTCCTGCTGAATATCGCAGAATGGCGCAATTTGGACTTGCGCATGCGCAACCCTGTTGCGCATGGCGCAACCCTTTTGAATATCTGGGCCCAAGAATACAGGACCTTTTTGACTACTCTACTGGATTGGGCGGAGGGTACCATAATTTGCGGGGGAGATCTTAATTTGGCACTGAACCCTGCTTTAGATACCACATCACAAATACCAAGAGCGATACATGGGACAGCGAGGAAGGTACAGAAGTTGGTGAGAGAGTTAGGTCTCCAGGACATTTGGAGATATTTTAATGGCAAAGGGAGGAACTATATGTTCTTTTCAGCCACTCGCCAGATGTATTCCAGGTTGGATTACTTTCTGGTTCCTGACGAAGGATTACACAGAGTAAAAGACATATGGGTAGGGGACTTGGGTCTTTCTGACCATGCTCCTCTATTCATGAGGATTGATATGGGAGATATCAAGAAAAATACTTTTTGGCGACTCAGTCTATCATTGCTTAATGATCAATAGGTTAAGGATAGTATTAAGGAGACTTTCGATAACTACATGGCCAAAAATTTGTTGCAAGACACTTCACAGGCAGTGAGACTGGATGCTGCGACAGCAGTATTAAGGGGAAAATTTATCTCGATAGCATCCAAAAAAAAAAAGGACAGGGAGACTAAAAAGCTAACATTAACTACTCAAATTAGGGGGCTGGGAGATCTTCAGAAAGTTAAAAAAGATAAAGAGAGGGCCAAACAACTGAGGACACTTAAAAAAGAACTAGATGACATATTAGACTACCAGGTCGAACAAAAGCTCCTTTTCTTATGACAGCAATACTACGAGGGTGGGCTGAGATCATTAAAATTGTTAGCCAGTAGGCTACATGTGCAGAGGGCTAAAGCCACAATAACATCAATTTGGCATCCACAGAAAAAAGAGATGGTTCATAGGGTAAGGGAAATAACAAATGCTTTTAAATTATTTTATTGCAAACTACACACTCCAAATAAGGCACCATGTAAACAGAGAGTACAAGAATTTTTGGAGGGACTGACGTTACCAGGGCTATCTAAAGAACAAGTGATGTCGTTGTTAGTCCCTATCACAGAGTCTGAGGTGAATGCAGAAATTGCCAGACTTAAAACCAGTAAATGCCCGGGATCTGATGGTCTACCATCAGAGTTTTATAAGACATTTAAAGGGATGGTACTCCCAAACCTCTTGAGCTTATATAAGGGTGTGCTTAGAGAAGATGAGCAAATACCTCCTTCGTGGTCAAGAGCAATCATTTCTCTGCTGCCCAAACCGGGAAAGGACCCCACTAAATGCCCTTCATATCGACCAAGTTCCTTATTAAATACGTCTATAAAATCTTTACTTCTATTTTGGCCAAAAGAATACAACAATATCTCCTAGGCCTAATTGGAATGGACCAGGTGGGATTTGTCCCAAAGCGTCAGGCCCAAGATAATCTGAGAAGAACATCTCATATTATAGATCAGATTAACTACACAAAGACTCCCTCTCTTCTTATGAGTTTAGATGCCAAAAACGCATTTGATAAAGTCTCTTGAGCCTTTCTAGGCCAGGTCCTTTCCTGGTTTGGGTTTCCACAGGAATTTGTGAGGGCTCTTTTTAAGATATATAAGTCCCCTTCGGCCTACATACATGCGAATGGACACGTCTCAGAAGCTGTGCAACTAGGAAAAGGAACAAGGCAAGGATGTCCACTCTCACCATTATTATTTGCCCTTTACATAGAACCCCTAGCTCAAAGTATAAGACAAATGAAGGCATCAAGGGGGTCCCTATGGGGGGGAGAACAAAAATTAGCTTTATATGCCGATGATGTCCTCCTCTACTTGACAGAACCAGATAATTCATTATGAGAAGTGTTTAAGCAAATAGAAGAGTTCTCCCTATTCTCAGGTTATACTTTGAACAAAAGTAAAATGGAGGTCCTTAGTTTCTTTTACAACCCGTCACCGGAAATTAGGCAGAGATACCCAATGAAATGGGATATGGAAGTTCTCAAGTATCTTGGAATCAAGGTAGGTAAAACCACAGCCAGCTTATTTAATTTAAATTATCCCCCATTAGTGCAACAATTAAAGGCATATTTTAAAAGGTGGGCGTTGCTCCCCCTAACTATACGTGCCAAAAATCAAGCGTTAAAAATGAATGCCTTACCTAGGCTACTATATTTATTTCAATGTGTCCCCTGTGCTGTAACACAGAAAGACCTCGAATCCTGGCAAAAAATGTTTATAAAATTCTTGTGAGGAGCAATGCGTCCAACGGTGAAAAAAACTCTTATTCCTTCCCAAGAACAAAGGGGGCCTGACTTTCCCTCATTTGCAGGGGTATTGGACAGCATCCCAGATGAGGATTGCATTATTGTGGGGCAACCGAGAATATACCTCTCACTGGAAACAGATAGATTTAGCAGAAACCAGAGAGGTTCCCCTACAAGCGGCCTTGTTTGGAGACAGGAAGTTACAGGGAGCCACGACTTACTCAGGGACAGCGGCGGTTCTTGAAGGTTGGAGGAGGGGCATTACCAGAGGTAATACTAAACAACAAGTATGGAAATTCCAATGGTGGGCCTTCGATCCCAATTTTACCTTGGCGCAAATAGATGATTGGTTCATAAGACAGGCAAAAAAAGGACTATACGGTCCATATCAACTCTTCCACGGTTCCATGTTAATGTCTTTTGAGATGGTACAAGTAAAATTTGGCATAGGCTTACAAGATTGAATAAGATACTACCAGTTAAGGGACTATATAAATGACCAATTAAGGAAGAGAACTAAGAAGAATGGATGGGGGGGAGGAATACCGTTCCAACATATCTGGAGAGCAACAAATACTAAACATATGATTACAATGTTGTATAGTAATTACATAAACGACCTCAGTGTCGCCTCACAACATATTAAGAAGCAATGGGAGAGAGACATGGACCTTTCTCTTACAGACCTGCAGTGGTCCCAAGTTTGGAGGAGTACTTGGAGTACTGCGTCCTTTCCAACCTGGAAGGAGTTTGGTTGGAAGGTGAGTACTCGCTTCTTTCTGGTCCCTGCCCAACTTGGTCATTCCAGCTCTGGGGCGGGCTCAGAATGCTGGCAGCAATGTGGAGAGGGATATGCATCCCAAGTACATGTCTTCTGGACCTGACCGGAAGTCAGCTCTTTCTGGGAGGGGGTTCGGTGACATATTTCCAAACTGTTCGAGGTCCATACACCTTTGTGACCTGAACATATGGTTCTGGGTATTACCCCTCAGGAAATAAAGGGGAGAGAAACTAAATATTTATGGTCAATCCTAATAATTGCAGCATTGAAATCTATCACTAAGAGGTGGCTAGTAAGGGGCAGTCCGGACTTGAAGGAGTGGGTCAAAATAATAGATAATATAATGGGTATGGAGAAAATAACCTTTTCCCTCAGGCAGCTAGATTAGGTATATCAGAATAGATAGACAAGGTGGCTTTTATATGAGGGAAAAGAAGAATTGCAGACCTAGGGGAGATAAGAGATAGAAGACTACAAAGTCAAGCAATAGGGAGAAAAGGAGGAAAGGGGGAAAGGGGGGAAAAGAGAAAGAGTTTACTGGAACTAGTTCTGTGTAAACAAAGGGATAACAACAGACGGGGGTACAGGGAGGGTCTGATTTTGCTTAGGTGGGGTCTCTCATGATAAATCTGACTGATACATAAGATTGATAGGATGAATCTAAGTTATGTTTGTAATAACCTGGTAAATGTTATTGTATATGGTTGTTATAAAATGACAGATGATTTTAAATCATTCAATATTTTAATACTTATAGAGATACGAAGGACTGCTATTTTTTACTAATTCTTTGTTTTTAATCTTCCCTAAAAACGTGATAATTGTGTAAAACATATTTGATCTTGGATGTATAAAGGAAGACTGATATATCTCTACATCAGATCATTAATAAAGCAAGTATAAAAAAAATAAGTAGAGTTTCTATAACCTTGACCACCACCAAAGTCAGGCTTACAGATCGGTAGGTTTCCTGCCTCCTCCCTATTCCACTTTTGTGTAGTGGGACCACATCTGCCCTCCTCCAGTCCCCAGAACTTCCCTCATATCCAGTGACAGATTGAACAGTGGCAGACTATCAATGATATAACTGAACCCAAAAAATAATAACAAATTTAGTAATCATCTGGACAGCCCCGTAGCAAGGCATTGTCATTCACAGCATAACGGTAATCCTAGGGTTTTCCATTTTCAAGGCATTGACTGGGTCTCTCCATCACCCCAAAAAGGAGATAGACTCAAAGAATTATTTAAAAAAGAGGGCAAATGGATCTTTCAGCTAAAAGCACTATCACCAATAAGACTTAATGAAGAATTTATTTGTTTATTTATTGTTTCAATAGGAAAGCACCTTTGAGCTTGGGGGCTCATTTACAAAAGTTCCTTGGCAGGTTGAAAATTACAAATTGAGTAAGCAGAGCCCGCCCGGTGGCACTGAGGGTTAAGGTGTTGGATGCCACACCTCACGCCACGCCGGTGACCCAGGTTTGGGAACGAGCATGGGCTGCCAGGGGTCAGCAGGGGAGGACAGGATTGAGCATTCAGAGGACTACTGTCCTGGGAGGGAGGGAGGAGGTGTCCAATCCTGGGCTCTGGTGGCTCCTGGCTATGGCTGGGAGCACAGCAAGCCCACGATCCAGCAACAAGGATTGGCTGCAGCAGCAATCCTGTAAGTGCTGCCCGGGAACATATCGTCCATGCTGGATGCATTGCACATCCAGGCCCAGAGGGGGAAGGAACCTACACAAGAAAATCCCCATCCTCAAGAATAGGTGAAGGCACCTCTGCCCTCACCGGGCCACACTCCCAATACCAGATTCTCTTCTCTAGGGCCCAATTGTCCAACCTGGCTTACTGGATTCTAGACAGAGTGCCCTGGGTGGACTGGGTGGACCCACCTGGGGGGAGGGTTCAGAGCCAGGGGGTTGTGCCAGGTTGGTACGAAAAGATGAAAGGGTCCCAGGTGGGAGGTAGAGCTTGGGGGTGAGGCAGAGGATGCCAGAGAGAGTTCCCCGAGGAAGGAGTATAAAGAAAATTAAAAAAAATAATTAGTGAGTAAGTAACCAGGGTACAGCAGGTGGGTCAAAGGGAGCCAGCCTTTGTCAAAACTAGTTACTGGAAAAATAATTCTAGGACAATTCCATAGATCAGCAGAAAGTCATTACAATGCACAGCTAGTAGGGTAGTCAGAGTTCTTCCATACAAGACAGAAAGAAAGAGAAAAAAGAAAGAAAGAAAGAAAGAAAGAAAGAAAGAAAGAAAGAAAGAAAGAAAGAAAGAAAGAAAGGGTGAGTGAGAGAAAAGCACATGTTAGAGGTGGCAGTCACATCTGGACCTTAGTGTGAGTACTTTTCTTAGTTCTGTCTTGAACTGTGGTAGTTGCAAGAGGAGTTCTGGCAGTTTGTTTAACCAGTGTGGTGCCCAAAATGCAAAGGAGGGTTTGCCTTGATTTGTTTTGCAGAAAGGCACAGTTAGTGCACTCCTGTTCATGCTCCTGGTTGCATATCAGTTATTTACAGGGATAAGTAGATTTTGGATGGAGAGAGATGAGAAGCCCTTGAGTGCCTTCATCCTGAATAGATATACCTGATATTTGTTACAGTCCTGTAGTTTGAGCCAACTAGTTCGTGAATAAAGAGTGCATGTGTGTGTAAGCCCATCTGCCCCAAGAACAAATCAACAGGCTTTATTTAGGAGTAGCCTGATCCTACTGAGAACTGCATCAGTAGCTGCTCCACAGACTGGCAGGTCATAGTCTATTGCTGGGAGGATTGTGCTAGTTACTGCCATGTGTTTTGCTTCAGGGGTGAGGCAGTGCCTATGTCTGAACAAAACATCTAATTTTATAGTGATTTGTTTTACAATACTGTCCACATGTGGGGTGAAAGAAGGTGCATTGTCTAGGGTTACCCCTAGGTATTTAAATGTGGCAACTTATTCCAGGGGAATTCCAATATTATTTAGAATTTATTTATTTATTAAATGAATCGGAATTACAAACCTTTGAGTCAGAGACTCTTTTGCAAAGGCTCCATGTCAGGGAGGTACAACACAATGTTACAGAAGATGACAAGCATTTTAGGTACAAATAAGACAAACAACAATTATACAGGATAAAACCATCCAAGGTCATTTAAACACAATCAATCATTCACTTTATTTAACCAGGCATAAACACCATTGAGCAAGCTCATTTTCAAGGTGGTCCTGGGCATAAATACAATACAGTACACTTCATAAGATTACAATTACGGTGGACAACGGTGCAAAAAAAAAAGAAAAAGAAAAAACATTGTGAAGGTGCCGGTCAATATGGGCCTATACATACTGGTCAACATAATTAACATGCAAAGGTACATAATGATAAGCTTTACTGAAATGAGAAGAGACAACAATCTCATATAGTCTCCGCCAAGTAAGAGCTCATACCTAAATGATAAAAAATAAGGAGGTATTAAGGAATAGGGTAGAAACTGGGGTGAAAGAGTAGGCAGCCACAAGTTATATAATCAGTCAGAGGAAGAACATGATAGGAATTATGTAAGTAGTGCATGGACTGATTTAGTTTCCTAGTTCAGGAAACAGTGCTTGGACAATTTAAGTTTTTAATCCATATTTTTATTTCCCTGCAGCTCATGGGCTTGTATATGCGGCAATTATCATGCTTTACTGTTGAAATGCTATGAAATTTGTTGGGTTACCCCTCCATGTTGTATCTTGTGATGTAGCACGATGTTTTATTCACATGTTTAAGAGGAGTGGCATCCTCATTGGTATTATAAAGCTCCTTTGTATGTACTGCATCAGGAGTTTGACTATATGCTCACTGATATATCAATAAATATAAAGCTTAAAAAAAAATCTATTTGCTCTATTTTTTCGTAATTCTTTTTGTCTAGCTCCTTTTCAGGGTGATAGAGAGACCCAGTCAATGCCCTGAAAATGGAAAACCCTAGGATAACTATTATATAGTAAATGACAATGCCTTGCTACAGGACTATCCAGGCGATTACTTATTTTTTTTTTAAATTGTTTTTTTTATTTCAGATTTAAGTTTATGGACATACAGTACATGATGGTAAAAAAAATCTGTCTTGTGTACAATAAATGATAATCATATGGTCCACACAATTTCAATAAAAGAGGGGCAAGAGTGATTATGCTTCAGAGCAATATCAAATAACATCTCTCGGTACATATAGAAGATGAAAGAACATAATAAATAGGATATATGTCATCTGCCTTTATCCCAGTAATACAATTGTATTTATCTTAAGATGTGTTATTGTCCAGGGGATTATTAGCAATCACCCTAAGATGCTCTTGTATCCATTCTTTCAGTGCTGTAGTTGCCATACCTACATATATCTGGCCCCACTGGCACCACAAAACATAAATTACGTATTTAGTGGAACATGTTATGAAATGTCGGATATGTACTGCCTCTCCTGGGTGTTCTGCCCTGATGCTATCCAAATAATTCTCAGCTTTCAGGATTGGCCAGTGTTTAAGCACACTGCTTTGCTACCTTCAGGTCATTGACCCCTTTCCTGTTTTGTTGTTGTTGTTAACACCTCCCCCCAAATGATACATTACCCTTGGGTTTCTGTGCCCCATGTGCATAATTTTACATATTTGGGCGCTGAAGCCAGGTTGCCAAAGCAAAAACTGGAAGACCAGTCTTTCAATTTTTTTAGATCTTCCTTAATTTTCTCCACACACACAACCCCCCACCTGGTGCATCTACTCTGCTGCAGATTTTTGTGTCATCCATGAACAGGCATACCTTTCCTTCCAACCCCTCTGCGATGTCATTAATAAAGACGTTGAAGAGGACCAGTCTCAGTTCTCACCCCTGTGGCACCCCGCTTTTTACCTTATCTTCCTCTAAGTGAACTTTATTTAGCACCACCCTCTGAGTTCTGTTACTTAGCCAACTTTGTACCCATTTTACTATCTTTGGACCCACTCCCATGCTGTTTAGCTTGTTTACCAGGCTTCTGTTTGGAACAGCGTTGAAGGCCTTACTGAAATCCAGGTAGGCCACATCCACCGCTCCTCTCTGATCCACCTCCCTGGTAACCCAGTCAAAAACTCTATCAGATTTGTTTGGCAAGATCTACTCCCCCCATGAACCCATGCTGCCTTGGATCCTGCAGTCCACTGGAGTTAAGGTATTCCTCAATCCTTTCTTTAAGTAGAGTTTCCATAACCTTGCCCACCACCAAAGTCAGGCTTACAAGTCAGTAGTTTCCTGCCTCCTCCCTATTCCCAATTTTGTGTAGTGGGACCATATCTGCCCTCCTCCAGTCCCCCAGAACTTTCCCCATATCCAGTGATAGATTGAACAGTGGGAGACTATCAATAATATAATTGAACCTCAAAAATAATATCAAATTTAGTAATTGCCTGGACAGCCCCATAGCAAGGCATTGTCATTCACAGCATAATGGTAATCCTAAAGTTTTCTATTTTCAAGGCATTGACTGGGTCTCTCCATCACCCCAAAAAGGAGACAGACAAAAATAATTATTAAAAAAAGAGAGCAAATGGATCTTTTGGCTAAAAGCACTATCACCAACAGGACTTAATGAAGAATTTATTTATTTATTTATTTATTGTTACATACGGAAAACACATTTGAGCTTGGGGGCTCATTTACAAAGGTTCCTTGTTAGGCTGATAATTAAAAATTGAATAAGTAACCAGGGTACAGGAGGTGGCTCGAAGGGAGCCTTTGTCAAAATTAGTTACTGGAAAAATAGTTCTAGGACAATTCCATAGATCAGCACAAAGTCATTACAATACAGAGCTAGTAGGGTAGTCAGAGTTCTTCCATACTAGGGAGGGAGGGAGAAAGAAAGAAAGAAAGAAAGAAAGAAAGAAAGAAAGAAAGAAAGAAAGAAAGAAAGAAAGAAAGAAAGAGTGAGTGAGAGAAAAGCACATGTTAGAGGTGGCAGTCACATCTGGACCTTAGTGTGAGTACTTTTCTTAGTTCTGTCTTGAACTGTGGTAGTTGCAAGAGGGCTTCTGGCAGTTTGTTTAACCAGTGTGGTGCCCAAAATGCAAAGGAGGGTTTGCCTTGATTTGTTTTGCAGAAAGGCACAGTTAGTGCACTCCTGTTCATGCTCCTGGTTGCATATCAGTTATTTACAGGGATAAGTAGATTTTGGATGGAGAGAGGTGAGAAGCCCTTGAGTGCCTTCATCCTGAATAGACATACCTGATATTTGTTACAGTCCTGTAGTTTGAGCCAACTAGTTCGTGAACAAAGAGTACAAGTGTGTGTAAGCCCATCTGCCCCAAGAACAAATCAACAGGCTTTATTTAGGAGTAGCCTGACCCTACTGAGAACTGCATCAGTAGCTGCTCCATAGACTGGCAGGTCATAGTCTATTGCTGGGAGGATTGCGCTAGTTACTGCCATGTGTTTTGCTTCGAGGTGAGGTGGTGCCTATGTCTAAACAAGACACCTAATTTTCTAGTGGTTTGTTTTACAATACTGTCCAAATGTGGGGCAAAAGAAGGTGCATTGTCTAGCATTACCCATGGTATTTAAATGTGGCAACTTGTTCCAGGGGAATTCCATTATTATTTAGAATGGTGAGGTGAGGGGCCTTTTGTCATGCTAGTGGGCTTGTAAAAAGCATTGCTTGGGTTTTCTTATAGTTTAGCAGCAGTTGTTTTGTCCAAACCACATTTCGAGAGCCTTGAATCTGTTTTATAGTTCTTGTGTTATGATTTCAGAGTTTGAGCTACTTATGTATATGACTGCATCGTCTACGTACAGTAGAGTCTTTGATGGGCAGGCCACAAGGAGATGACTAACAAATATCCAAATAATAATGACCAAAGAATTGAGCCTTGGGGTACTCCAGTGGTAACATTCCTGGGATCTGATCATGTTCCATTGATCTTTACTTGTTGAGACCTACTGGAGAGGTAGCTGTGGAACCAGGACAGTGTATCTTGTGAGAGGCCAAGTGTGTGGCGCTTAGTGAGCAGTAGTGAGTGGTCGAGTAGATCAAACGTTTTTGTTACATCAATGTAAATAGACTCTACCAATCAGCCGCTGTCTAAGGCTTCATGCAGGTAACTGGTATATTGTATCAGAGCTGTATTTGTATTATGGGACTTTCTGAAGCCGTTTTGTGGGCACTGAATATTGTATTTGCTGAAATAGTCTACAAGCTGATCAGAGATCATTCGTTCCAGTGCTTTGAACGAGAGGGCAAGGATGGATATTGGTCTATAGTTGGAAACCTGTGTGCAGTCTCCACTTTTGTGGATGGGGTGACCACAGCTGTTTTCTATAACTCAGGGAACTTCCAAGTACTGCAAGGAAAGATTAAAACATTTAGTTGGGGAGGACAGTTCATTCAGTGTTAGGGCTACTAGTATCATGTTGATGACTAATCTTTTTTTGTTTAACTCTTTATTTTATTACTTAGAGCAAGACACAAGCAAATTTCCATATAAGGCATCTTTCTATAAGCAAAACAAGGAAAAAGATGTAAAGCTTTTACCAAACATATTGTATAGGATCCCACTTATCTATAAAAAAAAAATAGAACCAAGATCAGAAAATATGAGGTAACTGCCCTTAAATAAAATACCAAACATAATAATGAAAAAATTGAGAGCCTGGCCGCTCCAGTTGCCATCTCCATATGAAGTCCAGCACTGATCCGCGTGCCTCCCCCATCACACAACCCTTCACCACCTCAAGAGATGAAAGAATAATCCTCATTGGAGGTGTAAAAGACCCATGGTCGTCACTTAATTTCAGATTGAGGTGTTCCTACCATTACATCGCGCTATAAGCTATTCCAATATGTACATACCATTGATTATCTTATGCCACTGAGTGCATGTAGGCATGCCAGACTGCTGCCATAGGTGAGTTATTGCCTTCTTGGTGATAGTACATAAATATTTAACTTACAGCTTGGAGGGAGATGTTAAGTCTTGAGGCCATATCAAAAGGAGTACCAGTTCTGGAGTTAAGACTGCGTCAGCACCCATGAGTATATAAAAACTATCCATGGCTTGCTGCCAAAAGGGAGCGAGTACATGGCTTGTCCCAAAAATATAGTAGTGGTTAGCCAGAGTCTCTCCACACTGTGACAGAGTTGAATAGGGCCCCGTCCCAGTTGTTCAGGAGAAAGAGTTTAAATGCAATGATCTGTTCTATTCTCTCCTTTTCTGTCTTGTGTCTGTCTGGTTGCGCAACCAAATTTTCTTGTGAGACCTAGGACTTGATCACCCTGATGGTCTTGCAATTCTCTGCCTCTCGCTATCTCTTTACCATTTCTTGTTGTTCTGTCTTTTCTCCCCCCTTGCATATCTCCTGGTTTAAAAATATATGTGAATCATTATGTGGAAATGTAACTGACACTGGGATTCCTTGGTTTAGAAATGTATATAGTTTTACTGTTGAAATGTATATAGTTATACTGTTGAAATGATTGCAAAAAGCTGTTTGCAATTCAAGGGGTTAACCTGTTTGCAAATTCTCTGAGAAGCTGTAGCAAGAGCTCAGTTCTGGGTCACAATGCTCTTTTTGCTGCACTTATTGAAACTTACAAGAACACTGTGTGAGAAGCATGCTATTTTCTTAACGAGTGGGGGTTGCAAAGACTTATAAAAACAGAGCTGCAATTTCTTGCAAGAGAGAAACACAGAGACTGAGATTGGAAATTGAGAAGAAACCCAGATGGACTTTCTCTGTTTCTACTGCCTTTGTAAATAGTTATACTGAACAATTATATTTATTTATTTTACAGTTATTAATAAATCACTTGTGAATTTTACAACTGCTCCTGGTTTTCCTATGCTTCCTGATCTGTGCCTCAATGACAGATGGTGTCAGCCTAGGTGGAATTTATGCCATGCATACTCTAAGCCAGGAGTTTTGTGTGTGGGTACTAGACCTGGTACCAGGGTAGCACAGTTATAGAAAAAGAACAGGCAGTGACAGAACCTGAAAGCCTGACTGCTTTATTCAAATGGTGGGCTATACAACAAAAAGATATGGAGAAGCAGAGAGAAAAAGAGATTCAATGTTTAGAAGCACAGTTAAAAGAAGAAATGCAACAACTTGAGCAACAAAGAAGAGAAGAGATGCAGCAATGGCTGGATGCCTTGCAAGTTCTCAAAGCTGGAGGATCTGCCACTGGTCCAACAGAGCAATAAGATACAAACAACTTAAAATACCTTAAACTTACAAAGTTATGTCCCTCGGATGATATCGAAGCATACCTGACAACTTTTGAAAGGGTTGCCACAGCCTGCCAGTGGTCAAAACAGCAATGGGCAATCAGACTCATACCTTACCTGACAAGGAAAGCTCAACTTGCTTACAGTAATATGGACACTGCGTAGTCAGAAAATTATGATCTGGTGAAAAGCAAAATCCTGAAAAGGTATGACATCTCAACAGAGACCTACAAGCAGAGATTTTGATTTCTGAAGTACAACTCAGTCGACAATCCTTAAGAAGCCTTCACCCGACTCAGACTCCTGATAAAATGGCTCCAACCAGAGAGCAAAACAGTCCCACAGATCATCGACACATTTGCAATGGAGCAATTCATCAACATCCTGTCTACAGATGTGCAGCTTTGGATAAAGGAACACTAACCAGAAAGTGGGGAAAGGCTGTTTCTTTGGCCGAGGACTACCAAATGACCAGACAAATGCCACAGCAGTGAGGTAACAGCCAAGCACCAGCAAGACACTCTTTTTCCCATTTAAACTCCAAGTCTGATAAGAACTCTGGTGGGGGTAACACATCTGCACCCAAATACTTTATTTGCTATAACTGTAATAAGCCAGGTCATATTGCAAGAAACTGCCATAGTAAGAAGAGTGACACTGGAGCAGACTTGTCCTTAGCAAACTGGGGCAGGTACTTAACAGATGTGAAGGTGGGAGATAAGACTGTGAAGGGACTTATATATTTGGGAAGCAGATGGACCCTAGTGCATATTGAAGTGCTGGGAAAACAATGTCCAAAAGGAGCAGGTACTGTGTCATCTGCACCCACGGGAACACTCGATACTACCCCACCAGCCAAGTGACTCTCACTATTAATGGAGTGTCACACCAAATGAAAGTGGGGGTAGTACCTAAGTTACCTGTACCTTTGATTATTGGAAAAGACTTTCCAGGATTTACTGAGTTAGTCAAAGAGGGAGTAAATCCTGATGTTTCTGACTTGTTTGAGCACAGCTCCAAGATCCAGAAGTTCAGGAAAGAAAGATGACACCTGAAGAAACAGTGGCAACAAAAGACTGATGAACATAAAGGATTAACATATGAAAATGCTGAAACTAAACTGATAACTGATTGTGATTTTCTTTCAGAACAAGCTAATGATGTTTTTCTCCAGGGTTATTTTAAGCAGTTGGAGGTGAAATCAAAACAGGGTGAACCTATGTTTAAAAAATGTAATGGGCCACTGTACAGAATTTGGGTTAAACCTCAGACACAGGACCAGATAGAACAACTGGTTATACCACAAAGGTATAGATTGGAGTTGTTACAGATAGCACATGACAGTCCTATGGCTGGTCACCCGGGGAGGGATCGCACCCTTTCCAGATTGCTGTACAGATTTTACTAACCTGGAATTCATGAAGATGTTGCTACCTATTGCAGTTCTTGTGCTGAGTATCAGAAAGTAGCCCCAGTTACTAAAAAAGACAAGGTGCTCCTGGTGCCCCTACCCTTTATAGAAGTGTCTTTTCAGAGAATTGCAATGGATGTGGTTGGCCCGTTAGACTAAACTGAAAAGGGTAATCAATTCATTCTGGTAGTATGTGACAATGCTACTCGATACCCAGAGGTGGTTCCAATGTATACTGTCACAGCCTCAAAAGTGGCAGCAGAGCTTTCCAAAATTTTCAGCAGAGTGGGCATCCCTAAAGAAAGTTTTGGAAACCAGTTTTTGTAAAACAGGTTCCCTCTTAAAGAGGGGTGTATGTGACAGGGTTGAATAGGGACCTGTCCCAGTTGTTATGGAGAAGAGTTTAAGTGCAAGGATCTGTTCTAGTCTCTCCTTTTCTGTCTCTTGTCTGTCTGGTTGCACAATCAAATTTTCTCGTGAGACCCAGGACTTGATCACCCCAATGGGCTTGCAATTCTCTGCCTCTTGCTATCTCTCTACCTTCTCTTGCTGTTCTGTCTCCCCCCTTGCATATCTGCTGGTATAAAAATATATGTGAATCATTATGTGGAAATGTAACTGATACTGGGATCCCTTTGTTTAGAAATGCATATAGTTTTACTGCTGAAATGTATGTAGTTATACTGTTGAAATTATTGCAAAAGTTGTTTGGAACTCAAGAGGTTAACCTGTTTGCAAACTCTCTGAGAAGCTGTAAGCAAGAGGTCAGTTCTGGGTCACAATGTTTTTTTTTGCTGCACTTGTTGAAACTTACAAGAACACTGTGTGAGAAGCATGCTGTTTTCTTAATGATTGGGGATAGCAAAGACTTATAAAAACAGAGCTGCAATTTCTTGCAAGAGAGGAACACAGAGACTGAGATTGGAAATTGAGAAGAAACCCAGATGGACTTTCTCTGTTTATACTGCCTTTGTAAATAGTTATACCAAACAATTTTATTTTTTTATTCTACAGTTATTAATAATAAATCACTTGTTGCGAATTTTACAACTGCTCCTGGTTTTCCTATGCTTCCTGACCTGTGCCTCGATAACACACACCTTCTCCAACAATGCCCATATTGCGATGGCAGATATTTGGTCAACTAGGAGAGAGAGTATGAAAATACCTACTGCAGGACTTCCAGGCAAATTCACACCAAGATGGGGCAGAGGAGACTTTGATCGATGGAGCTGTGTATTTTAATCATATCTCATAGGAAATGGACATGGATAACTCCTTATTCCAAGCATCCAGTTTCCCTTGTGCAGAATCGCCTAAGTATTCTTGGAGACCTCTACACAAATGCCCGATTAGATGTTGCCAATGTGTACCTTTTATAGAGTGTATAATAATACATAGCAATGTGGGGGAGTGGATCTGGGAGACAGCTTCTCTGGGGGCCTTTATGCAACAAAAAAGTGTGGATTTGCAATTATCAAAAATGTTCTCTATTGGTTAGCTGGAAAGTGGATTGGACATGGGCAAACGAGCAGACCCCATTAGTATCTAAGATTGAAAAATGTAGGATAAACCTTGAATATGCCATCACCGAAAAGTATAATCTATATGTGCAGGCAAAAAGTCAGCTTCAGCCGCCAGTAGCCGCACATAATAAAATATTGGTGCCAGGGCAGGAAGAGCATGGAGCCAATACCAAACATGCAAAGTATGTGCCGCACCAGCATAAAAATCAGATAAGTTCAGCAGTCTGATCAAGGGGGCACACACAATTTTCCCTGAATCAAAAAGATCATTCAGGACTAATTCAATCTACTTCCAAGGTGCCATGTAGCCTGGATTCAGTCAACACATTACAGTACTCATAGTCACTGCCTGAAAGTAGTGTTGAATATTGGGAAGATTTAAGCCTCCTCATGCTAGGGTTAACTAGAGAAGGTACCGGCACAGACGGGGATGATGCCCTGCCCATGCTAACTGGAACAGGAGTTAATTCCAGGATGCAAAAAGGTAGGTGGATGGAGTAAGTGGGATGGTTTGGAACAAATAAAGTATTGGAAGATTATTCATGCGGATGGTCTCTATCCGGGAATAAAAAGTTAAATATAAGTGAGACCATTTGTGAAGATCCCACTCTATGGATTGTGTTAGAGGCTCGTAATTGACCAGCACTGAACTGTGTAAGGACAGCGGTACATAAATACCTAAATATTTAATTTTCATGCTTCTCCATCACACCTGGAAGTGAGATCTCATAGCTTGCAAGAGAGAATAATTAAGAGCGAGAACTTCAGTCTTGGTCACATTTATGGCATGTCCCAAAACGGCGGCAAAGGTCTGCAATATCCACCAGACTTCTGGGACCAACTTCTCAGGATCAAGGAGAGTCAGAAGAACATTGTCCACATATAAAGACAGTTTATATGTTACACCACCCAAGGGGGCCCCCTCCACCTCTCATACTTCCCTAATTGCTATAGTCAGCAGTTCTGTGTATATTGCAAATAAGAGAGGTGACAGGGGGCAATGACCATTCACACGAAGATATGCGGATGAAGAAATGTAAAGATTACAAAGGCAATGAGTAAACTCCTCTGGAAAACTGAAGGAAGATAGCATATGCCAGATGAACCTGCACAAAACTCTTTCTTAATGCCTTGTCAGAGTCAAGGCTAATGAGTGCTGCTGGAATGGATCGACATGTGATATAGTCCATAAAATGGATTATTTGGCATGTAGCATCAGACGTTTGCCAGCTATGGACAAAATCAAACTGATCAGGACAAACGATGGAGGGGAGTATGTCTTCTAGGCGATGTGCCCAGACTGACATAAAGAGTTTGTAGTCACAGTTTAATATGGATATGGGTCTATAAGATGTCAGGAGCTTGGGGTCTCTGTCCAGTTTCAGAACTGTCGATAAACTGGCATATGTCCATGAGGGGGAGAGGAGCCCTTCTGCACTGCTCAAAAGGAAGATAACATCGCAGGAAGAAGGTGGTGAAGGAATGTTTTATACCAGTCCGAGGGGAAGCCATCGAGTCCCAGGCATTTTACTGTTTTGGCTCGAGAGAGCACCAACTGAATTTCCACCTCAGAAATAGGAGCCAGTAGCCTGTCCTATCGAAGTATCAGTTGGGGGGACTGGGTCAGAATATAACTGGCCATTGTATTGCCAAAATATATTTAAAATATCATTAGTAGATATCACCATATGACCTATGGATAAGCTTTTAAGTAGTGTTACACAGGAAACCTGCCTATAACCACATAGTTTCTGTGCCAATAGTCCTAGTCAACTAGGGTTCACTTCATAATGATAGCATTTCAAATAAGGAAGAACCGACCAAATCTTATCAGCTAAAATGCTCTGTAACTCTGCCTTGATCTTCCGGATGCGTCTCTCCCTGAAGGCGTCACTGTGTGTGTGTGTACTTGCATGTCAATGCCTAATCTTGTTTTCACTAATACTCATCTAATATACTTTCTTGTGTCAGTTATAGTGATAGGTTTGAAGTAGAATTGGGGGTTACTGTGATTATGTGACTTGCCTGTGGCTATGGGTTTGCCTTCTGTTGCAGGGGTGTCCACTGTATGGAAGGTGTTTGGGTTAAAGATAGCTGAGAGGTCTGTAAAGGTGTTGTTGAAAGTGTTTGTAATCTTTAGTGGATCTAGGGTGTATACTCCATTAGTACTTATCATCACAGGCGTGGATTTGTCATCTCTTCCCAGGAGGTCTTTGAGGTTCTGCCAGAATGTTTTACTGTCTCCCCAATTATCTGTTTGTTGCTCCTTAAGATAGTTTGCCTTACCCTACCTTATAGCCTTAGTACATTTGTTTCGGACAGCCCTGCATTTATTTATTTTATTTATGTCTTTGGTTACCAGGTAAGTGCACTGATCCAAAGGACCATTTTCGGGCAAGACCCAGGCCACAAGATGGCACAGAAGCATATAATGCAATGTATAGTAGCAACAATGAGGTATTAAGTACATACGATAATCCAAACATTTACAAACGAAAATACAGGCAACCCAGCGATGAAGAGACATCCATGGGGATACAACGCCAAGTATTGGGTAGAGTGACTAAAATACAGAGGCATGTTTGAAACCAGTACAGTTAACCAAATAGGAAGACATGCTACAGAAGGTACAGATACACCCTATGAAGTGGGTATCTGCAGATTTGGGAGGGTAAATAGGGATGGGGTGGGCAAATGGCTACCCTGGGAAACAGGAGCAACTGGCTTCTACCATAAGCCAGGCTTTGAGGTAGGATTTGTAACTGAGGTGCGTATCGGATAAGGGGCACAGGGATACGATTCCACAGAGAGGGGGCTGCTACCAACAGTGCTTTACTTCCCATGCAGGTGGAGACTTGGGGACCTCAAGTGAGAGAACAGAGGATTCACGGAGACTCCTAGGTACAGGTCGGATCTTGAGTAAGGAAGAGCACGGGGACACAGTATACCCTCTTAGAGCGTTGTCAACAATGCAGCTGAGGGCATAATCAAAGCGGCTGAGGAGAGGAAGCCAACCAAGTGAATTATATAGGTCACAGTGATGGGCAGAGAGAGGAGCCAGGAGAGCAAAATGACAGACGTTATTGTAAACTGTCGTTAGTCTAGCGTGCAGGGCGGAAGATACACATATGTAGATGGGGGAACAGTAATCAATGGTGGGGAGCAGATTACCTTGGATGATTACCTCTGCTAAAGATTGCAAACACTTTCATCAATACCTTTACAAACCTCTCAGCTATCCTTAAGCTAAACACCTTCCTTGGATGATGGCTAGGCAGGCCTCAGGGGTCAGCTAGTGTTTTAGACGATAGTCGGCCCTGAGTTTTTGATTAACCCTGTGAACAATGAGGTTGATGTGCTCTGTGTAGGAGAGGATAAGGTCAAGCGTTACACCCAGCTATGTAGTTTTACATGTCCTCTTTAGATCCAGAGGATTTAGCTCTTTGCCATAGGCAGTCTCTGTCATGGATCTGGGAGAGGAGTGATGGGATGATTCACCCAGCATTTGTCCCATGGATTACCTGTTTTTTGAGGGGGGCAAATATGTTGCATGCCTTATTAAATTGGTTGATGAAAAAGTACAAGGCAGCATTGATGTTAGTGGTAGAGTATATTACGCTCCAGTCCAATTGTGCAAGATGGGCCCTGAATGCAGGTAGTTGTCCCTTTTGGAGTAGCCTACTTATGACAATTTTGGGAGGTGTTTTTGGGAGCTTATTTGCCCAGGTACAGATCACTGGAGAGTGGTCACTGACTGTGTCTTAGAGGACAGACACCTCATTGATCCTTTCAAGGTGAGTGGACAGTATCCAGCCAATTAGTGTACTGGTTTCTGTCTTGTAATTCGTCCTTGTGCAGTCTTTCCCCACCTGAATGCGGTAGAGACTTGCAATAAGATCCTTGTGAGGTATATATAGTCTTTTTTCCCATCCAGTTTAAGCTGAAGTCTCCTAGAATGATTGTCTCCCATTAATGAGATAGTTGCCTGTAGTAACTGGCAAATGCTACAAGACCAGGTTGTTGATTTCCAGGGTTTTGTATACTGTCATAAGGAGAAGGGTTTTGCGACTTTTGCCTAACAGTAGCTTTACTGCCAGACATTCACAGGTGCTTGTAGGATTGTCAGATTTGGAGGGGGGGGGGGTGCTGTGGAGCTCGAGCTTTGTGGCAGCAAATCTTTACAGCTCTCTCAAATACAGCACTAAAAAGCCAAAACTACAGCTGGTTGGAGCCAAAATTAACCTGAAATATTGTCAAATCTGGATTAAGGACCTGAAATAACATAAAATGGGGAATCTTAAGAAAGACTGTGGTGGCAGATGGGGAGGAAAATCAAGTGGTACATTTCAACCCCTGAGATCGAATATGACTGCACAGGCCGATACTGCAGCAGATACAGAGGAGACTCTTGCATCGCTTAGTCTTAAAATGCAGAGACTGATTTCTTCCATTTCTGACCTAAGTACAAAAATAGACTCATTTGGGGGTGCGTGTGGCAACAGAGGAGACAACAGTGGACCACACCAAAATTATGCGATGTTAAGAAACAAATGGATTCTGCATCCTCTGCCACCATGTTGTTGATTAAAGAAAATGCACATTTCCAGGCCCGCCTAGAAACTTTAGAAAACCAGGCCCAATCCTCCCATATTCGCATACTAGGCATACCTGAAGGGATTAAAGGTGAACACCATCTCTTATTCCTGCATGAATGGCTCACCGAAAAGATTGTTCCCACGGAGCAGCAGGTACAATTTGTGCTACAGAAAGCATATCATATCACACCCAGAGGCTACAGGGATGACATGGATAACCCCCGCACTCTGCTCGTAGTAACTGACAGGGTAGGCACTCGGGACAAAATCCTGCGGATGGCTAAGCAGGCCGGTCCACTAACCCAGGATGACCACAACATATATCTGTTTCTGGACATTAGCTATGCGACGAGGATGCGTCACAAAAAATTTGATGGAGCCCACCAGAAATGAAGGGCATCTTCCATACCTCATGCAATGATTTATCCCGCGAAGCTGAGAATAGTCCATGAGGGGAAGATCTGGATTTTTGTGGACCCGATGGAAGCAGGTAAATGGCCCTCATGATTTCAACTTGGCCATCAGAAGCAGAGCGCCATGACTGAGAGGGAGAGATAACAATTCTGAAGACGATGCAGCTGATTGAAGTGGGCTAAGTATAGCTCTGAATACCTTTTTTATAGATCTAAGCCCACAGTAATTGAGCTGATGGGTGAAACATGACTTTGGAATCAAACTTTCAAACCAATAATTTAAATCTGGGCAGTAATGTTATGCATCCACCCTTTCCGGCCATCTGTGCGAGTGTGCACGTCAATAGGGTGCCAAAATGTAAAATTCGCTGCCCTTCCTCAAGGTTCACCCCTCCAGAGTTAGAATATTTAATTAGGGGGGTATGGGGGAGCAGCTCCCCACATAAATACCCAGCGGCAAAATTAAAATCCTGGCGTCCTAATGACGGGCGCACTCAGATGGGCACGTTCTGATGGTGGAACTGTTGGTGATTTAAGAGAGGCGTTTCTGTTTATATCTCTCTCTCTCTTGTGTTGAGTTTTCTCTTTACAGTGAATTTCAGTGTTTTGCTAAGCCACGAAGAGATGCATGTAGTTCAGTTTGTTCTAATATTCTAGCACTCCAATCTAAATTCAGATAAGTAGGGGCATAATAATAAACAATATAAAAGTGTTGGGGTATATTATATACTGTTAGGTATTCGAGAGCCCTCAATAGTATTTAAACATTTTTGCTCCGTACAAAACAAAGAAAGCCAAGGGTACCTCCAACCTATGGCTCACTAACCCCCTGATCGGTTTAATGAAGAACAGAGACAATCTCTGGCACATTGCAAAATCATCTGGAACTCCTGCGTCACTCATTGCCTAAAGGGCAGCTAGAAATGCCGGCAGACAAAAGCTCCAGTAGGGAATTCTGGAACTCCATCAAATCCCTAACAGGAAAGACCCCTAAGGCCCCACCTGATCTACTAGTAACAAGGGAGGGTCCCCTACAGGAACCTATTGACATTGCAAATGAGCTGAACCATGCTTTCACAGACCTATCTGGAGTACTCCCTGCTGACTACTTGAAAGATCAGCTCGGGCAACAACACCCCACTACCCCTCTTAACCCCCCAAAGGATGCCATACCACCTTTCTACTTTAAGCAGGTCACTGAGTCCGAAACCACCAAGCACATTAAGAGGGTTCTTGGCAAGACTAGGATGGGGGCTGTTCTAGTGGATATGAAACTCGTGGGTCTTCTCCTAAATGAATTGGCCGGTCCTCTCTCAATGGTGTTTAATGCATCTCTAAGAACAGCGGTGTTTCCAAAACTATGGAAGTTAGGCAACGTCACGCCTGTCTTTAAAACTGGGAACAAAACTCCAACGTCTAATTACAGACCTATATCCATTCTACCACCCTTCTCTAAAGCACTTGAAAGAAAGGTCTCAGAGCAGCTTACATAGTATCTTGATAAATAGAACCTACTTTGCCCACAGCGATTAGTACCTTCAAATCTGGGCTCAGATCCCTTCTTGACGCAAAAAAGAATTGTGTTTGCCTGCACTAATATGGCTGAATTTCAGCCACCCAACCCTCTCCCTTTCACCCCCCTTTTTCTGCCATCAACCCCCCCATCCCCAAACAAGGCCCACTCGGCTGACAAACCACTTCCACCACGATGACGCCATCCCTGGCTGAACCCCTACTCCCCACCCCCGGCTAGACTGACCAACTAAATAGTGAACTACAAGACTGAACCCTATTTACCCTATCCTCTTCAACCTTTAGTTGGATATGTAAGATTTCTTTGGTATTTGAATGTCTGTGCAACTGTTTTCTGTTCTCTGTAAACACTGTTATAGTTGTAATGTTTGTACAACAATGACCTGGAACCTTTGAAAAACGAGTCCTGGACTCAAAGGTATTAATCCTGAACTGAAATAAATAAATAAATAAAAAACATAGTGGGCCCGATTCTAAGTCGGGTTACACATGTCGCAAGGTGACTTGTGCCAAACCCAATGGTGCAAGTTGCACCTTGGTGGCCTGAGCCCAAGGGGGCATCCGCCGGCTGCAGCCCCTATGGCATGGTGGAAGGGGGGGTTACGGCAGCAGCTGTGTCCTATTCTGAGAGGGCGGCTGCCATAACCCAGTTCTGCAATTCCAAGACCCACTGTGACACTGTGGGGTTAGACCAGCTGTTAGCTGGTCTAAGGGGCTTCTGTCTTGCAAAACGGCGGTCCCCCCCCCGCAGTGCCACAACCTGCACACAGCTGTGCCCCACGGACCCCCACATTTCAGAGCAACCCCCCTAATGCCAGGGTGCCACCCTCCAGCACCTAGGTCCGTGTTTTGCCAGTGCAACCCTTGAGCCTGTGCCACACTGCCAACCCCCCCATGGCTCACAGGGGCTTGCGAGCTTGTTTTGGGGCCGTGGGGGGGGCTCGGGGAGGCTGCACCCTGCTGTCGGCAGCTTGTGGCACCCAGATCCATTGCACCCTTCCTGTGGCGCAACCCTGCAGCTGCTGCAGGTGGCAGGGCATAAGTTCCGGGGACCCTGCCTGTTCTGGAATAGGGCACAGGGTCCCTGGCATAGCGGCAAATGTCGCAACTTACATACACCTGCGAGTTGCCACATTCATTTTGGAATCGGACCCAGTGCTTTTTGGGCTGTTTATTTTTTAAAATAGGGCAATTGTTGCCAGATGTTTCAGATATTATTATTTTCAAAATACTTAAGGTTATAGTATGACACTATTAGCCCTATATAGGGCGGGCTATGTTGGACTATCAACTTGGACTTAAGTTTTTGAGCTAGTCAAACTGCTCCTGGGCTCATAAATGTAGCTTTTACTGAACATAAATTTATTTTAGTGTATAATTTAAGTATTACCCCCAGATGTGGTATCGCAATATCTCAGATACATCTATCCTGTGATTAAGGAGGCTGTGATCTTCATGTGTATTAATTGCTATTTTTGGTTTGTCTAAGATATGGAAGTGGTATTCTGTATTAACAGCTGAAACTAATAAAAATAAAGTACAAAAAAAAAAGGATTGTCAAATTGGATCTTAAAGTATTGAAGACTTGATCTTAAGTAGAGTAGGCATCCACCCCCACGCTTCCCCTGCCGGTCTTGTCGACCTATGTTGTAGACATCCTGTGTGATAGCAGTGTCAGGGATTTCATGGGTGAGCCAGATTTCAGTAAGGCATATGATGTTGGGTTTCATTTGTGCCACCCAGGCTTCAAACTGAGTGAATTTTGGCAATATACTGCCTATGTTAATTGAGGCTATTCTTAATCAGGCCCTGATGGTTTTTGATAGGTTCTACTCTGTGGAGTGGGCCGGGGTTTGGGTGGATATTGCTGGAGATGAGCAAGAGTGCAAGTGTAAGTTTTTTTATGGCATTTTTTGTTGGTTGGCTGTATCCGTTTGGTGTTTTGCACATATGTTTTGTAAGTGCTCCGCTGGTTAGTAGGCATGGGGGTGGGGATACATAAGCTAAAATGTGACATTTTTTTATTTATCGGTGGAGCCTGGTGTCCACTGTATGCCCACAGCCAGGGATTTGAGGGCATGGGGCTCCCTGTTTCCCAAGAGCAATGTTTTGGAATTTGAGACTTTATTGTGGCACGAGAGTGATTATCCCTGTGAGTACTGGATGTAATTAGTCCCTGTAGGGGCGGAGCTATGATTAATAGGAATATTTTTTTCTAACTTCATTGTCTGATTGCTATGATAGGTACCACACACAGCTGTGCTTAACTAGAGCAGTGCCAGTGTTAACTGTGAGGTAGGAAATAGTTCTACTATTAGGCTAGCCACTAGAGTAATTAGGTGTGGCCAAGAGCAGGAAGTTAGGAGGTATAAGAGTGAGGTCTGGTCACAGGAGGGTGGGGGTGGGTAGGTGTGATAGTCTAGTTGTGTTCTTAATTTGATCCGAGACCATTCTTATAGAGGTACAAGTTGGATAGAGTTATGAATGGATATTGTATAAAGTGTCAAGCCCTCCTTCATAAGTTTGATTTATTGAAAGTGTAAACGGACAGTTGGTATCAAGTTTTTGATATTTAATGTTATATGTAGCTAAATTTCTGCTTTTGTATCTTCTGACTTTCCCTTTATTTCTCCACCATCAGGTGGCCACAATTGGCCTTTATCAATCTTGGCAAAAGCAGGTACTTAGAGTATGTTACCAAAGCCTGCTCTGAGGCAGTGGCATTGTAGAGTGGCGGGGGGGGGACAACAAAGGGGAGTAAAGGAAGGGGGAAGAGGGGAGAGTTGTTAGTATCATGATGATAATGGTTAAGTACTCGTGTAGGTAATGTATAAAATGGGAGACTATCGATAATATAATTGAACCCAAAAAATAATAACAAATTTAGTAAATATGCGATGACTAAACAGAGAACTAACTTTCCATTAGCCTGAATGCTGGTAACCTATTGGTCCTGCGTACAGGCGCTAGTTCCCCCAAGCATTCAGTGCAGGCGAGATCCAAATCAAATGGAGCTAAGAGCAGATATGACAAGTTTCTGTTCAAGGGAACAGCTGTAGATGGACAATGTAGTTTATCATTCTCCCGCTTCCCACATAGTTCCCATACAGCCCCCCGGTCATCCCTGCCTCCAAAAGGCTGTAACTGTTCTGTGGTTGTCTGGTAAGACAGCAAGAATTATACTGTATGCATCTTCTCACATAAATCTCCATGGTAAGCAGCTATGCACAAACTTTGTATGTATGGGATTATATGTGCGGTTTTAAATCTAATAAGGGAATGGACCACAATTTAATTTATAAGATCTGCTTAGCAAGCAGTAGAGGGGATGATTGAGGTGCTTTTACAACAGGCATTGTGGCTGGAATTGACAAAGTGTCACGGTTCATTCCCCCACCCCTCCCTCCCTCTTAACTAGATGACCACCATAGTAAGAAATGTGACTCAGGGATATGATCCTTTTAGAGTAATATAATAATCTGAAGACTGCAGTCTCTTCTCCACACCCCTCCCCCTGTTGCCCTCAGCCTCTATGTTATACAGTTAGGCAATAGCTACAGCTACGATACAATTTCAAGTGATTTGTGGAACCACACTGCTTTTAAATCAACTATTAAATAACTATTTGGTTAACTAATCTGTTTTAACTTTTCTGGAATGTGATCTGATGTTGGTATATTCTTTCAGATATTTATTAATAAGATTTTAAATCAGTCTGCTGGTGATGTTTCTCGTGCTGTAATGAAACAATCCGATTAAAGGGAAAAACACTTTGATAAGGCTAATCTGGAAAACCTTCTAGTCATTGAGGTATGATATTTAAAACTAGATACTAGAAGCAACCCAGCATTCCTCCTGACGAAGAGGCTGGTGAGTCTCGAAGTGCTGGGGATCTGTCCTGGCTGCAGTTTGTTTCTGTCTGGTGATGGTATGCACAATGTGTGTGGTATAAGAAGATTTTTTCGCAGCATCACCGGGTGCACAAGTGTACCTTTTCCCCTCTTCTCAATGTCCAGTTTTTGAATGCACTAGCATTTACTGAGAGAGCTGATATCAAGCCCAAAAGGTGGAAGCACTCAGCCTGCAGCCTTATGCTTCAACCCACCCTGAGGCATGCAGTTATTCCAGCACAACACTCACGCCAACATGCCTTATTATTTAGTCCTCATCGTAAAAGCTTGGAAGAAACATTCTGACAACAATTTCAAGATGAGTGGTGAGGGGAATACAAACTTTGTTCTGATATACCACACCTAGCTAGAGATGGAGTTTCTTATTGATGGCTTTTATGTAACTGGAGAAGTCAAGGTAACGATACAGTCAGACATCCAAATATTTAATGGAAAGAAGTTCCTCCATTTGAGAGCTGTCTATAGTCGAAAAGGCCAGGGAGTACGTGAGCTTGGTCAGTTTCTGTTAGGTAGCAAAGGTCATGGAGACTATATTTGGACTGGTGTTGGTAAACAGCAGTCACTCAGAGGATGGAAGAGTGACTAGTGGAGTACCGCGTGGATCGGTACTGGGCCTTGTCCTCTTCAACATCTTCATAAGTGATATTGCAGAGGAACTGGAGGAGAAGGTGTGTCTCTTAGCATATGACACCAAAATCTACAACATGGTGGACACCCAGGAGGGGGTTGAGAGAACGCAAAGAAATCTGGGGAACTGGAGGAGTGGTCTAGTGAGTGGCAGGTGGGTTTCAGTGCCAAAAAGTGCAAAGTCATTAACATAAGGCGGGGAAACCAGGGAGCTGTGCATAAAGATGGGGGTAGGTACTTACAGTTACCAAACAAGAAAGGGACCTTGGTGTGATCACATCTGATGATTTCAAGGTGGCAGGGCAGTGCAACAGAGCAGACAGCAAGGCGTGCAAAATGCTATGATACATAGGGAGGGAGATTTCTAGCAGGAGAAGGGAGGTGGTATTGTCCCTGTATCACTCATTTTTGAGATCCCACCTAGAGTACTTTGTCCAGTTCTGGAAGCTGTACCTCTGCAAAAACATAGACAGGGTTGAAGTGATCCAGAGTAGAGTTACTTAAATGGTGCAGGTAGGTTGCATGAGAAACCATACAAGTATAGGCTGTGGGAGCTCAACATGTAATGTACTGCCTGGAGGAGAGGAGAGCAAGAGGCGACATGATTGAGACCTATAGGTACCTCATGAGGTTGAACAAGGTGCAGGAGTAGAGTCTCCTAAATAGAAGGAGGAGCATCAGAACACGGGGCATGTTATGAAACTTGGGTGGGGGAGTTTAAGAGGGATGTGAGGAAATACTTCTTCACAGAAAGGGTGGTAGATGCCTAGAACAGTCTACCAGAGGAGGTGGTGGTGGTGAAGACATTGGAGAGCTTCAAACATGTGTGGGATAGGCACATGGATATAATAAATAGAGGTAAGGGAGAAGGGTGGGACACCTGTGACCACACGGCGTCTGTGGTGTAGCATTAGACAGTTTAAATAGGATAGACTAGATGGGCCAACTGATCGTTTTCCGCTGATACAGTCTGTTTCCGTGTTTTTATGTTTAAGTGCAAAGTTACATGATCAAAAATGGATTCCACTTCAATAGCTACAAAACCATGTGTTTGGCTTGTGCAACACATCTAACCAGTACCTTACAAGTCTCTCTCTCTCTTTGGATCCCCCATGAAAATATCCAGCTATTCAAATTCCTAGGCCTGTGGCTCAACCACAACTATCTTTTAATGACCACACCACCAAAACAAGATTTTCATCAAAAGCTCAGATTACTTTTTCACAAAGGAAGCTGTTTCAGCCTCAAAACCAGAAACCTACACCACGTGGAAACACTACTACTGGCTCTACACAGTGTGCAAGTGAGTTGTATACAACCTTGGGCAAAATTACAGTTTTTTTCAAACACTGATTTAGTGTTGCCTTCAGTTGTGGTAGGCTCAACCACCACTGCATATTAATCGAACAACTGAGCATACTCTCACCAGGCACAAGGCAAAAACATAAACGAAAGTCCTACTCATGGCCTATACCCTGACTAACTATGCAATTTGTTGACTAGGATTGCAATGGTGTATTAGATGTGATTTCAGGTCAAAAGCCAGTTTCTTGCTCTGAAGGCCCATAAATGAATCAGTCACAAGGTCTTCTCTGTAGCTTTTCCTACAAACTGGAACATAATGCTGGACATCAAATATGAAAGAAACTTAGTGCACTGTAAGAAGGCCATGTTAAACCACCTTCGACCTCCCCCCAATATATTTTGAATCATTCTCTGCTTCTTTTTCAAAATCCCCACCCATTTTCTTTCTCCATCCCAGCACCCTCTCCCTTCCTGAGAGGATCCCACAGTGGAAACTTGGGATAAATCCCAATACTGACACTGTAGTGCATCATGAGGGGGTGCTGCTTTTCTGAGGTGCTGTCTTTTGAATGAGACGTTAAACCGTGATCCGTCTGCCTGTACTAGTTGTTGTTCAGGTGAACCTTAAAGATCCCATGTCACTTCTCGAAAAGAGTAGGGGAATTTTTTTTATTAGGAACTCAAAAATAAATCATAATACAACACATTATAGTCATGTTAAAATAATATACAAATCATGAAATACAAAAAATATGAAGGCCTACATCTCTACCTCCCACCAACAGCTTATGCGTGGGGAAGGGGTTTCTTTATTAACAGTACTATACAAAACTCCAAACAATACCTCAAAATCCCCAGTTTTAACATTCCTAAAATTCATATTTTACATCTTAATGACTCATTATCTTATAACATGCACCCTGATTGGCCCAAAGAGACATCCTATCCTGAATTTTTACTGATATTTCCCAAAAAAAAGAAGCCTTTCAAGCATGTGTTAATCTTTGATTTTGGATGGATTCTTAAATCTTTGGTGAATACTTCCTTTAGAGCAGTTTCACAATATTTACATATAAACATCGTATGACATCCTTTGCTCCCAGATTGCCATAGGTAAAATTTTAAGCATGCAAAAAAATACTCCTAAGGTGCTGCCATCATATAATCCAGTTAAATTCTGAAAATCTCCGAGCACAACTTGTTCATAACTGAAATGTACCATCCACATGAATCTCCATTTTCATGCTGCATAATATCTAAAATTGCTTAGTAAAGTTACATGTAAATAAAAAATGTTCCACTGTCTCTACTTAAGTAACACACTCTGGGTATGGACACAATCTTTCATCCATAGCTTTTTGTTTATTGTTCCCTTTAACCTGTAATTTTCCATAGGAACAGAGTCATAAAATATCCCACATTTTTTTTGTGAGATCCTTTTATTTATCAGTTGTTTGCATAACTAGTGAAGTTTTTGAAGGTCTGCAGTTTTTAAAGTTGGGTTCTGTGGTATACACCTTTGCTAGTACCATGTGGTAAATTTGTTTCCTGTTTTTTTTTTTTTTTTTGAATTAAATGAACTTTTTCAATTTTCCATTTTGCCAGTTTTTGTACTGTTGGTTTAAAATAGTCAAGAACTTTTAGGTGTTTTGCAAGCTTGGGAGGTATATCATTCCAGATTTTAATTTTATTTATTTATTTTAGTTTTTGGTAACCGGGTACGGCCCACTAGGCACACGTGCCTGTTTTCAGGGGCGACCTGGGAGCACTGGGCGGTTAAGTGACTTGCTCAGAGTCACACAGTATGCAAGTGGAGGTTGTAAGAATTAAACTCAGGTCTGGTCTGCTGGATGTATCACGCTCGTTCACACCTCATTCCTCTAACCTCTAGGCTATACTGCTGGCCCAATTAAATATTCTGATAAAACTGCAGAGCTCCAGATTTGGGCATGGGTTTTTCCCTGTTGTAAAGCCAAAATTAAGGATTTTATCCAGAAAAACGTGTGAAATAAAATAATGGGGTGCACCATATTTAATCCTCTGTCATGTTTTGGAAGAACCATAAACTCTCTTTTAATGGGGTTAAGCCTACTTCCTCATAACATCTGGAAAAATACACTCATTAACCTTGTCTCATAATGTATTTGTAACGGGAATACCATACCTACATATAATAAGGTTGGAATTAGAAACTGCTTGATTATGCGTACTCTTTTCAGTTTTGATATTCTCCATCCTTTCCATCGCTAGACTTTGGAGTGACACAACTTTGAACTTTCATCCCAGTTTAATTGGGCCATATCTCCCTGACCAAAATGTATCACAAGTATTTTTAAAGGTTCATCTGATAGTTGAATACCGGCTATTTGCCTACGCTGGGGGTTCTGGGGTCCTAAACCAAGGCCTTTACATTTCTCAATGTTTAATTGTGGCCGATACCTTTGTATGTGCCTCCATTTCATTCAGCATATTGGTGGCACTTTCTTCATCTTTTACAAACACACAGAGATCATCCGCATAAGCAAACATTTTCAGATCTTCTTGTGACTGTATTTCTGTTAAACTTCTGATATTCAGATTTATTATCACTGTCCTGGCTAAAGGGTCTAAAGCAAATATATAGAATAAGAGACTTGGGGGTAGCCCTGATGAACCCATATCCTGACTGGTATTCTCCTACCATCATGTCCATGAATCAAAGGGGTAACTTCTGCCGCACTATATAAAGATTTCATCCATCGGACAAAAATCTGGGAGATCCCATAATGTCTTAAAACCTGAAATAAATATCCATGACTTACTTTATCAAAAGCTTTCCTTTGATCTAAAGTTAAAAGAAAACGTGTAACCTTATATTTGGAACAATATTCTGAAGCATCCCTAATGATAGATAGGTTTTCCTGTATCTTTCTATCTGGGATTGTACTAGTTTGCATAGGATGAATAAAGTATTGTGCTGCCTTCCATAATCTTTTTTGTAATATAGTGGTTAAGATTTTAAAATCTGAATTAAGTAGGCATATTGGTCTCCAGTTATTTATATCCCTCTTATTACCTGCTTTAGATAAAACAAATAATTAAGCCTCTGGAGATAGCTGGGAGTGTTTCTTCTGGGTTCATTAATACAGTATTATAAACCTTTGCCAAACATGGTGCTATAATTTTTTTATATGATTTATAAAAAAATCATTAGGAATACCATCTCTGCCTGGGGATGATCCTCGTTTTAAAGCAGCAATAGTGTCCAAAATTTCTTGTGTCGCGATGGGCCTTATTAAATTTCTTTGTATTTCCTTTGATAATAAGGGTATATGGATATCCTTTAAAAAAGCATTTATCTCTGCAGCTGTAGCCATAGCGTCTGTATTAAAACTATGTATGTGTTCATCTAAATGTTTTTGTTTTTCCATAGTAGGGGAAATTAAAATTCTAGTTGAATTTACTAAATTAGTCTTTTGAGAATTTTCCCTTTTTTCTTTACAGGCATCACATTGATCTATATATGAGGTTTTCTGCGTACCAAAAGTAATTTCTGCTTGTAAACATACTGAACTTTTTTCATTTCAATTTTGATTTTACTAATCTGGGCAGAGTAATCGTATCCTGTGCTATGTGTGTCTGACTAAAGTATATATAGCTGTGTCCTTAATGTGTCCTTAAATTAAGATATGTAATGAAATTACCATGTGGTCTTTTGTTTGCCATAGTTTAAAAACCAATCCTTTATGTCTTGTTTTGTTTCCTCCCACCAGCATCCCATATTCTCATATAAACTGACTACTGAAATTCTGGCTGTGATGATCGTAAAAATGTTTAATTTTACCTCAGGTTCTTGTATAATGGATGTGTTCATTTTCTGTCTTGTACATATTCTGGCCTTGTTATTGTTGAAACGAATTTCTGTTTTTATCATTAAATGATCTGAAAACTCCACTAGTAGCATTGAAGTGTTATATATAGTTAACTGTTTGAATACAAAAATAATAATCAATTTTAGTTGTTAGTGTGTTTTGGACATAAGTATGTCTGATTTTAGAGTTGGCTTTTGTAAAGCAATCTATTACTTCCGCTGTAGAAATACATTTGTTGAAAGCATGTGACTCACAATAGATCTTTTTTCCTACAACTTGTCTTCCTGTCACATCTTTCAAACAGTTAAAATCTCCCCCTAAGTAAATGCCCTTGGCTATTGCAAAATAAGGATGAAGTTGGGAAAACAAACCTACCCTATCTGCCTTCTGCTGTGGCGCCTAGACTGTAATGAATTTGTTTGGACTATTATGCCAGATACCATTTATAATTAGGACTCTGCCTGGAATAAGGTCAACTAATTTCTGTAGTTTAAAATTATGCTCTGAAAATAAAATCCCTATGCCATCATCTCTGTCTGTCCCAAAAGACCGATAAGATGGCCCCCATATCCAGACATTTTTTGCAGCTTGCATTTGATAAAGGAAATTTATCCACGTTTCCTATAGAAAAATAATGTCTAATTTTAAGTCATGTAACGGTGAAAAAGTGGCAGTTCTTCTCCTTGCATTTCTTTATGCTACAGGCATTCAAGGAGGAGACAGTAAATCTATCCAATTATGTTAAATTCATTTTTTTCTTTTTCTTCTTCCTTCTTGCTTTATTCCCATCTGCTTGTGGGTCTTCCTCCATGCCTTGTATCTCAGATTGTGAAGAAACATCTGAAGTATGATCTTCTGTGTTTAGGTCCCCGCTGGACTGTGTAGTTAAAACGTCAGACTGGCTTCTAGTTTCAACATCCTCATTCTACTGCATGGATTTCAATTGTCTTGTGCTCCTCCTTATGGGGAGCATCAACCATTTTGGGGGTGGGGCATCTCTGGTGGCTCTCTTTCAGTTGCGGCCTGTGTAAGGGTTATGTCTTGTAATGCTGCCTCAGAGCTTGGAACTTGATGAGTGCTTGGTCCTTCTTGTAGTTCCATTTGCCCATTCTCTAGTAAATTTGTACTTGTTGAAGCTATTTCCTGCTTTTGTGCCACAGTCTCATTTTCAGGGGTGTTAGACATTGTTTCTGCCCTCTGTAAGTCTATATCTTGATTTTTTGCTTCCTGCTATTGTGCCTCTTGTATGAGACCATCTGGGTTAATGGAGTTCCTCTCATTATGGGAGGCCCATGGACAATCCTGAAAAAAATGGTCACGTTCTTCACACAGGTTGCATTTTGAATAATTTGCACATTGCATACTTATATGTCCAAACTCCCACAGATCCCACCTCTTAAGTTGTCGCATACATCTGACAGGTGAGTTCTTGCCCCACATTTGTAGCACACCTTGGGTTGACCTGAGTAGAAACAGCAAGCAAGCAAGCAAATTTTATTTATTAAATGCTATTCCAGGACAGGTCATAACGTTGTACATACAGGTAAAACAGTAAAACGTAAATAAAGCAAAAACCATAATCATAATCATAAAACCAATTAATAAAAGATTCATAGATTCAAAGACATGTTATGGCATTGATGGCAGAAAAGGGCCTTCCTGGCCCATCGAGTCTTCCCATTCCCTCACTCTACCTGTCACCCCCTCTCCCCCCAAGATTCCTCTCATCCTTCCTTTGACAACCCTTTGTGTTTGTCCCTGGCCCTCTTTAATCCCTCCACTGTACTGTAGGAATTTCAAGCATCTGGAAATCCTAAGTTAAATAAAGAAGTCTTTAAGGCAGATTTACAGATGCCCCTGTCTCTTCCCAGGTAAAAGCTATTTGGCACATGTAAAATCCCATCTGTGGTTTGTCTGAGTTTGATTTTAAATTTCCAGCCACCAGTCCACAATTGCTCTGTGTCCATGATGGCCTGTCGGGCGCTTAAAATTTCACATTTCTGTTGTAACCAATGGTGACTATCCCCAATATGTACATTCTCATTCCTAAACATAACAGTTACAGTTTTTTTTTTACTTTATCCGATTTATTGTAATCCATATTAGTATTACATCCAGTTCCACATCACATCTTGATAAACTCATCTACAGTGGCGTGAAAAAGTATTTGCCCCCTTCCTGATTTTCTCTATTATTGCATATTTGTCACACTGGATGTTTTCAGGTCTTTAGACAAAATATAATATTAGATAAAGGGAACCTGAGTGAACAAATAACATTTTTTTTTTTTACTTATTTCATTTCTTTAATGAAAAAAGTTAACCAACACCAACTGGCACTGTGTGAAAAAGTAATTGCCCCCTAGTTAAATCAACCCAATTAAAGGGATAATTAGAGTCAGCTGATTGAACACAGCCAGGCTTGATTACAGCCAGCCCTGCTCAATATAAACCTCACTTATTTTGGCCCTTACCATCAGAGTCACGTTGCCAGCACAAAGATTCAACAAGCACATTATGCCATGATCAAAGGAAGTTCCTGAAAGATCAGAAAAAAATGTGTTGCCCTCTATCAGTCTGGAAAGGGTTCAAAGCTATTTCTAAGGCTCTGGGACTCCATCGAACCACAGTGAGAGCCATAATCTCAAATGGAGAACACTTGGAACAGTAGTGAACCTTCCCAGGAGTGGGCGGCCTGCAAAATTACTCCAAGGCGCAGTGTAAAATCATCCAAGAAGTCTCAAAGGATCCTAAAACAACATCCAAAGAACTGCAGGCTTCTCTTGCCTCAGCTAAGGTCAGTGTTCATGACTCCACAATCAGAAAGAGACTGGGCAAAAATGGGCTTCATGTGAGGTATCAAAGCGGAAACCACTGCTAACAAGAAGAACATAAATGCTCATCTCTCATTTGCCAGAAGCACCTGGATGATCCACAAGCCTTTTGGGAAAATGTTCTATGGACAGATGAGTCCAAAGTGGAACTTTTGGACAACATGGATCCCATAATGTCTGTAAAGCAAACACAGCATTCCACAGTAAGAACACCATACCAACAGTCAAACATGGTGGTGGTAGTGTGATGGTGTGGGGATGCTTTGCTGCCTAAGGACCTGGATGACTTGCCATAATTAAAGGATCCATGAATTCTGCTCTGTACCAGAAAATTCTTAAGGAGAATGTCCAGTCATCCTTTCGTCAGCTGAAGCTGAAGCGTGGTTGGGTCATGCAGCAAGACAATGATCCAAAACATAAAAGCAAGTCCACATCAGAATGGCTAAAGAAGTAAAATTAAAGTTTTGGGTGGCCTAGTCAAAGTCCAGACTTAAACCCAATAGAGATGCTGTGGCAGGACCAAACGAGCAGTTCATGCTCGAAAACCTATCAAATGTTACTGAATTAAAGCAGTTCTGTGAGGAAGAGTGGGTTAATATTCCTCCACAGCGATGTGAAAACTGATATTGAATTATAGGAAGTGTTTGGTTGCAGTCATTGCAGCTAAATGTGGCATAACCAGTTATTAGGTGTAAGGGGGCAATTACTTTTTCACACAGTGCCAGTTGGTGTTGGTTAACTTTTTTTCATTAAATAAGTGAAATTAAAAAAAAAAACAAGTGTTATTTGTTCACTCAGGTTCCCTTTATCTAATATTACATTTTCTCTAAAGACCTAAAAACATCCAGTGTGACAAATATGCAATAATAGAGAAAATCAGGAAGGGGGCAAATACTTTTTCACGCCACTGTATACATTAGTTAAATTCTGTTCTTACCTTCTATTCTTATTCATTCTTTCCTATATCTTATTCTACTGCTTATTCAAACATTCTAATATTTAACCAGTCTCAGTCTCTTATCTCATCAGTCTATAGAGTGGAATTATGGGCCCACATTATCAGGCCTTAGGCCTTTAGTTGGTATGTCCAGTTTGTTATAACATGACCCATTGTACTGTCCCAGATCTGGTTATACATCTTCTTCATTTCCTCTATCTTGATGTTTCCTTTTCTTTCCTGGGAGTTCCACTTCCACATTTTATTACACTTCCCGTCTTTTTCTCTCTACTTTTTATCTATCCTTTTAACCAAACCCTTTGTAACTATATCAACTCATATTTATCTAAGTCAATGCACTATAACTGATATTTTCATTCTCTCATCAGATTCTATTTATATTCAAGTGTGTACTTATGTGTGTCTACGTGTCTATGTGTGTCCCCATCCCCATTTTTAAGGAAGACCATCTTTTCTTAGGCACTCTTTGCCTTCCCATTGTCGATTCCTCCTTTTTGCCTTTAACCCCATCTCGTTCCCTTCCTGTATATTGTTTTATCCTTCCTCCTCTTCCCCTCTAGTATCTGCATCCCTTACCTCCGAACTTCCATCCCGGCCCTCTTTCCAATGATACCAGGGTCCCCAAATTTCTAGAAATCTATCCTTTCTTAGCTGAATAATGTGTGTTATGTTTTCTAATCTCTCGATTTCCTCCACTTTGGAGGTCCATTGTCGAAAGGTTGGTAGATCTTGTTTTAACCAGTTGATAGTAATACATTTTAGGGCTGCAATCCTCAGTATCTGCTATAGCTCCACGGTTCTCCTCTTTTGAGAGAACAGGGTTGGCATTCCTAGGACAAGATCCTGAAATGTATAAGGTACATTCAGCCCCCCCATTTGGGTCATAGCTTCTCGGATCTGAGTCCAAAATCCTTGCAGCTTTGCACACACCCAGAATACATGGTAATGTGTGCTTTGCGGTTCCCCACATTTATGCCAGCAGGCCGATGATGCCTGGGGGTTAAAGTGTTTGGTAATCATGGGGGAGCGAAAATAACGTGTCAATATTTTCCAGTTAAATTCACGTCATGTTACTGCTGAGGTTACCTGCCATCCTCTCTGCATATGGCGTTCCCAATCTCCCTTATGGATTCTCTCCCCAGATTCTATCTCCCACCTTTTTCTGATCTCTTCTAACACCAGGGTACCCTTCTCCTCTGTAAGTATTTTATACAGAACAGAGAGGTATGGGAGTTTATCTTTAATTCTCCTAGAATCCCACCAGAATTCTTCAAGGGGTGACAAGGCCCTAGTGATTCTTTGAAGATTTTCCCGTGTTAATAAAGTGCCTAGTTTGAAGGTATCTATAAAAATCCTCTCTACGTAATGCAAACCGCTCTTGGAGAGTGGCATACGAAAGGCAGGACCCTCTGTCTATCATGTGTTTAAAGGTTGTTAGACCCTTCTGTTCCCAGAATGCATATCCTTGATCCCACCTTGGGGGAACAAAATTTGTTGTGTGTCTGATTAACGATAGGGGGCCCAAGGTGTTTGGAGTATTTGTTTTTTTCCTAAGTCTGAGAAGGATCCTTAAAGATTGTTTTACCCAAGGATTAGTGATTAACCGCCAGTTATGTGGGTCGATATGACATGTTGGGTATGTCCAAATTCTGCCGTTGGGGGTTGATTCATTTTCAATGAGATACCACCCGGACTCAGTACATTGTTTAGCCCACGTGACTATTTGTGCTCCCTGTGCGGCTAAGTAATAATGATACATATGTGGTAGGCCCAAGCCTCCCATCTCCCTAGACTTCCTCAGGGTACCTAAAGCTATCCGTGGACGTGCCCCTCCCCAGATGAATTTAGAAATTTCTTTTGTAAGTTGGTTCCAAAATTAAGGTGGTATAGAAATTGGAAGTGTCTGAAATAAGAATAATAATCTGGGTAAGACGTTCATTTTTATAATTTGGATCTTGCCATAAAGAGAGTGCGGTAGGAGTTTCCATCTGGCAAAATCTGATCTCAAATCCAATAGTAGTTTAAGCAGGTTGTTACGGTATAGCTTGGATGTATCCACCGAAACTTGTATTCCCAAATAGTTAAACATGTTTCTCTTAGCCCATGTAAATGGGAAGGCTTCTTTTAGCTGTCTGTTAAGGGTGCCACTCAGGACCACCTCCTCCGATTTAGATAAATAAATCTTATATCCTGCTAAAGAACCGAATTTATCTAAGGTTTCTAAAAGGTGCCAGAGGGAGCTCTGAGGGTCCCGCAGGAAAAAAAAGGAGTCATCCGCATAAAGCGCTGTTTTGTGTTCCACTCCCCCTGCCCAAATACCTTTGATGTGTGGGTTGTCCCATATCCAGACTGCCAGTGGCTCCAGAGAGAGGGCAAATATCAGTGGGGACAGGGGGCATCCTTGCCTAGTGCCTCTCATGAGAGGCAGATGGTTCGATAATATGCCATTCACCTTAACTCTTGCTTCAGGTCTGTGATATAATGCTGCAACGGCCGAGATGAAATTCTCCCCAAGCCCAAACCTTGACAGGGTGGACAACATAAAATGCCAGTCCACCCTGTCAAAGGCATTTTCGGCATCCATGCTAATTGCTACCTGCAGTGCCGCTGAGCCTCTCTGAGCTGTTATAATATTCAGGAGACGCCTTACATTATCTTGCAGGTATCTTTCTGAGATAAATCCCGTCTGGTCAGGATGGACCAGAGTTGAGATGCAGCCCTGCAACCTGTCTGCCAGGATACCTGTAAAAATTTTTAGGTCCACCGGCAGCAAGGATATTGGGTGGTACGAACTACATAGTTCTGGGTTCTTATCTTGTTTTGGAATCACTGATATCTGGGCCAAGTTCCAAGAAGGTGGGACCGGTTCCCCCTCCACCAATATCTCATTGCATGTGTCTTGCAACAAGCCCACTACTTGTGAGCCAAATCCTTTGTAAAATTCAGCTCCAAACCCGTCTAGCCCCGGTGCCTTACCATTTTTTAGTTTTTTAATTTTCCCCACAATTTCCAGAACTGCAATAGGGGCATTTAACTCCTTCTTCATCTGATCTGCCAGAGAGGGTAACTTAAGACCCTCTAAAAAAGTTTTCACCGCTTCTTTGTGCCCTGGCAAGGTGTCGGCTCTGTATAATTCTGTGTAGTATTTTTCAAATCTCTGAGCTATTGCGGCCGGAGAGGTAGTTGCCTGTTTTGTGTCGTCTCCCTGCAGGTGCATCACCGCCTTACTTGCCCTTTCCTGTCTGAGCTGCCATGCTAAAAGTTTCCTTGCCCTGTTGCCCTGTTCATAACATTTTTGTCTGGAGTACCGCAGTTGCCCTTCAATTTGAATGTCTAAAATCTGGTTGAGCTCATGTCTAGCCTTGTCCAGCTCATGTTTTACCTTGGGATCATGGCTTACTTGATGGTTGGATTCTAATTGTAGAATCTTTTGTTCGAGTTGCACCCTCCGTTGGATTCTCTCTCTTTTGATTTTGGCGGAGTATTTTATAATCTCCCCACTTAGACTACATTTAAGGGTGTCCCATCTTATTCCCTCTCTCGTTTCTCCCTTTGGGTTTTCCAGTTCAAATTGTCGAATTTTATTCTCTATTAGTTCTTTAAAGTCTTCCCTATTTAGGAGGCTCACATTAAGTCTCCAACAGGACTGCCTTATCATCTGGGCCATAGAGACACTAAGGAGAATTGGCGCGTGATCCGAGATGACTATTGGGCCTATACAGCATTGTTCTACTCTTTGTACCCAGTTAGTGGAAATCAGGAAATAATCTATCCTGGAGTAGACTCCATGTCGTGGGGAGTAGTATGAATGATCTCGCCCTCTAGGGTGCATGAACCTCCAGCATTCAGTTAGCCCCAGTTCCTGACCCAGTCTAAGGACAAGTTTCCCCGTTCCGTGTTACCCCTCCTGGAGTTTTCCCAGATCTGTCCACTCCTCGGTTTATGACTGCGTTAAAGTCTCCCTCTATGACCACCATACTTTGTGCATCTGAGACTGCTTCTTTTATTATTGTCTCTATGAATGCCAGCCTGGGAACCTCTTCATTTGGTGCATAAATGTTAACTAGGGTGCAATCTTGGTCCCTATATCTCCCCTGAATTTGTACAAATCTACCTTCTGGATCTGTTTTGACTTGCAAAATTGTTAGGTGTTAGGGGGACTTCTTTTTTTATCAGGATTGCAACCCCTCTACGATGGGGGCTTTCCGTGTAATGTGAGGCATACACACTTCCTACCCAAGCTCTTTTTAATTTCAGATGCTCCTGGGCTGTCAAATGTGTTTCCTGGAGGAAGGCCACTGTGGCTCCTCGTCTCCTTAAGTCTTGTAATATTTTAGCCCTTTTCACCAGATTGTTATTACCCCTCACATTCAGGGAGACAATCTTTAGATCATCCATTTTCGATCTTTTGAATTAACTGTATCTTCCTGATGGTCTTCCAGGGATGGGGACACACATTTAAAACACACCTTAGATATATTCCGTGCATTGTTACTAACACATGTTTTTGTTCTATTAAACACATAATATTTTTTATTTAACTCAACTTATAACCACTATAACCTTATTCAACTTTTCTGACTTCAAGATGAAGTTGCCCCTCTTGCCACCCTCCGCAGACCCCCTGCTGCTGGAGGTGTGACTGGATGACCCCAGCACAATGGGCCTTCCATCTGGTTTTAGGCCAATTTCAGCTTTATCACCAGCAGGGCAGATCTAAAGCACCATAGCTGCGTGTCCCAGGTGCCGAGGAGTAAAGATCCCTTTCAAGGGAATAGCACTGCACCCGGTCTCACCTAGGAACATCTCTTCCTCCCCCACCTTTACTTCTTGTTGATCCTTTTTGATTTTCCCTGTTGTTCCCTCTCTTGCTCCAAGCCTTTCTACTATTCCATGAATCTTGTCCCCCCCTTTTTTTTCATTTGCGGTCGAACTCTATATGTTCCCTTCCCCCCCTTGCCCTCTGCCTCCCCTTATCCCCCGTCTCCCCATTCCTTTGTTTAGCATGTCAAAATTCTGTGTCGTCTGTGTTCTTATCCTGCTTATGTCCCTCTCCCTCCATGAATAAGCTCCCACAGTTTGATCATGCCGGCCCCTTCATATTGGCAACAGCCTATTCAGTATGGTCCATTGCACGTCCATCTATAATTATTCTTAAGTCCAAATCTTATGATCTCCCCTCCTCCCCCATCTCGTTCCTCCTTATCCCTTAGCGGCCCTTCATCCAATTTTCACAGTGGTAACTGTACTCACTTTAGACCCTACCCCCCCCCAATCACATTTCAATCCCCATACTTTCCCTCTTCAAGTTGGGCCAGAGCTTCAGGGTCTACAACAGGTCATTATATATCCATCTTCTAAAAAAGTAAAGGAAGGATGAGAACCCCCCCCCCTTTGCAGATAGGCGTTTCATTCAGAATCCATCCCCCCTTCTGCCCACTGCGCTGGATACCACAGCTACAATCCGCTTCGCTTTTCCACCTCTTCTCTCCAAAGTCACTCACACGCCGATATTTTCTTTCAGGTCGCAGACTCCGTTGTCAGGCTATTCTGGTTTACAGCTTCTCCTGTTTCTCCATTCTGTTCAACCACTCACGCCAGTCTGGCCCTGGTCGCATCCCCTCATGTAATGAGGGAGTCCCACATCACGGAAGTTCCCCGAGCGATCATGCAGCTCCTTCCTTTTGGTTCTGCCTTGATGCCAAGCCCTTTCGATTAGGCAATCCTTCTGCTGCGATGTACCCGTGGAGACTTCTATCCCCATCGAGGTCAGATACCCTTGAGCCGCTTGTAAATCTGTGAATCTTTTAATACTGTTCTCCGTGTTTACCCTAAGTCATGCAGGGTATTCTATCACTGCTTTAACTCCCTTTTGCTGCAGTTGGTGCACCACTGGCAACAGTTTTCTGTGCTGCGCTAAAATGGGTGGGGAATAGTCCTGCTTGAAGTATAGGCGAGTATCCCCAAATAATATCTCTTTTTTGGACCATGCTCTCCTTAAAATCTCTTCTTTGGTGCGGAAATCCAGGAATGCCATCACCAGGGATCTGGGATGTGCTTTCGGGTTCCTTGGCTTAGGTATTAGTGAGCGATGGGCACGGATAATGTTGAGGGATTTATCTGCTGGCCAGCTGAAGATCTCTTGTAGAAAGGACTCCATGAATTGCAGCACAGGGCTGGTCTCTGTCCCTTCTGGTAGTCTGTGAATGCGGATATTATTTCGCCTGTTCCGATTTTCTAATTCGTCCAGTCTTGCTTCCATTGCCTGCCCTCTCCTATGTAAATCTAGCAAGGCAGCGTTATGCACATCTGTGGTATTTGTATAGTCGGTCAGCGTCCTTTCCATCAGCTCTACCTTCTGGGCAGTAAGTTCAATTTTTTCCCTGTCTGCATTGGCTTTAGCTTCTAATCTTTCTAATGTTGCGTTCATCTTCTGGAGGGTGTTGCATAGTTGTTTAGATGTTAGAGTATACTCCTGTTCTCTTTCTTCTCCCTCCTCCATGTTAGAGCCCTGTTTCAGCGAGTTAGGTGGTGCACAGGCCGCAGCCTGCTGTGCAAAGTCCAGCAAAGTTTTATGTTGTTTCACCTGCTGCACATTTTATTTTTTCCTTGTTCTTGTGTCTATAGGTCATTATACCTGCTTTTCTGCAGCTTTGATCTTTGGATGGTCCCGATTAAGTGCTGATTGAGGCAGATTTGAGTGGCGGCAGGCTGAGGTGTCTGATCTAGGCAGCCATTCAGTCGGTGCGCTCACTGGAAGTCAGCCAACAGTTGCAGTTTTGATGAGTGGTTTGGTTTGCAGTATAGCCAAAAATGGTGACCATAAGTGGAAAAACTTAACTTGGTTGTAAAGTGTCCAGAGTCTTTCCAAACTATTAGGGTGCCAAAAATGTATATAATAGGTGTTCTCCTCTGATATGTAGATTAAAGCGTAGATTTCTGATGCTGAAAATCTCATGTTTTCTTTTAACAATTTTCTGCCTACGCAGAGCCAATCAGGTCTGGGATCTAGCCTCTAGCCCTTCTTTGTACCGTAATTGTACAGCATTACATTTTGGTAAGGATTCAGATCTCTGGAAAAAATTTGTGTATCTGGGTCCTTGGGCTTGGTTCTTGGAATCTAATCTGGGCATTTTTCATTTTCTTCTGGTTCTCACATGGGAAGTAGTATTATTTCTTTTTTTTAAATATAGTTTTTATTAGGTTTGTACAAATGAAACACACATTTCATATTTTAAATGAAAGAGTGCGTACGTACTAGTTTCTCATTGTAGAATTCTATAGACATCTTCACAGATCACTAAATGATATATAATCAGAGTATCACTGTAATTGTTATAACAACAACCCTCCCAATGAAAGCAGCGCACCCCGTCCTCCACTGTAACCATGATCCTAGGGTATAAAAGTTGTATCAATCTGCATCATATGTATTACTCATCATTGCATTTATCATTAAATTTTGTAATTTTATCTTGCAAGGTTGCTGTAAGTTTTTCCATTTGATAAATGGTCAGCACAATATGTCTCCAGTCTTCTACTGAAGGAATTATTCTAGTCATCCAACACCTGATGATGGCCTTTTTGGCCACCAGCAAGTAGATTGGCAACAGGTTGCATCCCCAAGGTGGGCTGTGAGGTGGCATGACAGACAAGGGTACAATTTCTGCTGTTAATTCAATTCCCTCCCCTAAGCATTCCTGTGATGTAAGTTGTATTGTGCACCAAAATGGAGTTAACAGGGACATTCCCCAAAAATATGACCTAAATCAGCTATCCTACAATTGCAGCCATGCCAGCACTGTCCATAGCTCTGAGGTAAATATTTAACCAGAACTGCTGGAGTTCGAAAGACTCTATATCGACACTTTCAAGTGTATTCTTTCCATATGTGAGAGAAAGTGACTTTGACCACTGATAAGGCGCTAGCCTGCCAGGCCTCATGTGTTACTGATAACTGCAGATCAGTATTCCATTTCTGGAGCACTGGTAAGGTATTGTCTCCCAGTGTCTCTCTTAGAATTTTATTTATATGGCCTATCACATACCCCCTTAAGTTACCATCTAAAGTTTCTGTTAAAAGGCTCACTAAAGGTGGTCCTGGGTTGGACAGCCGGATTCTCATTAAGGTTTGGTTTTGTATATAAGCCCTTAGTTGCAAGAAACAGAAATGGTCCCCAGCAGGGAGCCCATATACTCTCCACAATTTTTCCAAAGAAAGGATCCCCATCTCATGTAGTATTTGGTATATATATAGTGAATCCCTTGCTGTCTCCAATTATTGAAGGCTAGGTCAAGAGATGATGGAATAAAATTTTCGTCTTTTGATATTAATCGGAGATAGTAGAACATTTCTGCAAATTTTGGATGGTATTTTACTGAATTCCAAACATGGAGAAGTTCACCCGTCAATTTTGTGAATTGTCGAAGAGGAATGGATTTACTCCTAGATGAAAATAATATTGAAGGGATATCATATAAGTCATTGAGTGTAAATTCTATATCTTTCCAGGGAGCTGAATACATGAGAGTAATCCACTGGAAAATAATTTTGAGAAAGTCTGCCTTGGCGTACCACTCTAGATTGGGTAGATTAACGCCCCCTAGAGCCAGGGGTAATTGCAACACCAAATATCTAACTCTTGGGCTCTGCTCTCCCCATATGAAGTTTGAGATAAGTTTGTTCCATGAAGTGAAGCAGAAATGAGGGGAACGAATTAACAAGTTTTGGAAAATGTATAACATTTGGGGTAGGACATTCATCCGAACAATCTCTACCCTCTGAAAGAAGGATAGATGTAGTCTTCCCCAGGATGCAAAATCCTGTCGTATATGAAGAGTACTAGGTTCATAATTCATGAGGTCTAAATTATCAATATTTTGCATTATGGTAATCCCTAGATATTTTAGTTTCATTTTCCGCCAACCCTGGGGCAATTTATTTTTTAAGGTTGCCGAAGGGGTGAAATTAAATGATAAAACTGCCATCTTATTGACGTTAAGTTTGAACCCGATAATTTGTTCAGAGGTTTCCAGTATTTCCCACAGCCTGATAACTGACTGCTCTGGAGATAATAGGAGGAAGAGCACATCATCTGCGAACAGCGCTACCTTACACTGTGACTGGCCCATGGGTATACCCTCTATCCTCGCCTCCCTGTGAATTGCCATAGCCAATGGCTCCATGTATAATGCAAATAGGAGCGGGGAGAGAGGGCAGCCCTGTCTGGTTCCTCTATGTAAATGAATCGGTGAGGTCAAAGAGCCATTGACTCTAATATAGGCCCTTGGTTGAGCATAAATATTTTTCATCCATGTTTGAGAATTTTCCGGGAAATTGAAGGCCAACAGGGTGTCCCAGAAAAAGTCACAGGACAACCTGTCAAATTTCTTTTCAGCATCAAGATTTAAAAGAACCGCTGGGATCTTTCTGGTGTGTATGTATTCGAGAAGTAATAATGTACAACGAATATTATCTGTCATACTTCTGGTTTTGATGAAGTCACATTGGTCTGGGTGTATAAATGTGGTCATTATGTGTTGTAATCATGTTGCCCAAATGGCCATGTATATTTTATAGTCTGAATTTAATATTGAAATAGGCCGATATGATGATGGGAGAGTTTTATCTTTATCTGCTTCAGGATAGCCACTTGAACCACATAGTCCCACGATGGAGGGTGAACCTCACCTTCTGCAACCTCGTGAAATAAGCGAGTTAGTGTGGGAAGTATCTGTCCTGTAAATTTTTTATACCATAGTGCCGTGAACCTATCGGGTCCGGAAAATTTATAGGGTTTAGCAGACTGGATTTGGTAGGTTATTTCCTGTGGGGTTATTGGCACCACTAGTCTCTGCCATTGCATCTCTGTTAAATGAGGTTGCCTAAGGGTTTTTAAGAAGTTTTGTCTTGATTCCTGGTGACTACTCAAGGTCTCTCTATAAAGAGTTTGATAGAAATCGACGAGAATTTGCTGAATACCTTCTGCTGTATGAGTTACTTTATGGGTAATGAGATCTCTCAATTTCAGGATGGTTGCGGCTCTTTGTCAGGAACAAATTTTCTGAGTCAAATTATGTGTTCCCCTAGAACCGCCCTCATAATTAGTTTGTTTAAGGTACATCAGTGTCTGTTAAACCTTGTAATCCATTATTTTCTGTTATTTCTTGTTTTGTGTCTCTTATTTTAAGCTGAAGTTCCCTGTCTCCTTCTCTGTATAATTGCTGATAGGCCTGGAGACTATCCATCAATTGGTAATATTTAGTTTCATACTCCTTAAATTTTTTAGACAAGTAGGCTATAATTTCCCCTTGCAAGACAGCTTTTAAAGTGTCCCAAAAGACTGAAGCACATACTTGCTGGGACTCATTGTCTCGAAGAATCTGGGGCATCCTATTCTGTATTAGAGACATAAATTGAGAATCTCGGAGCACGGATTCATTAAGTCACCAGAGTGTTTTTTTTTTTCTTACCCAGATCTATCTTTAGGAGAATCGGGTGGTGGTCGGAGAGAAGGCATGGGCCATAAGACACATCCTGAAGCAAATGGAAATCTTCACAAGAGAGAAAAATAATCTAACATAGAATAACTACGGAATCTCCCCAAGTAATATGTATAAGCTTTTTGTGTGGGACACATTTTCCTCCATGTGTCTATGATTCCCAGCTGTTCAAACGAACCCCTGAGAAAGCACAAGGCATTAGTCACCCTGTGGAAACAAGTGTTTGTTGAGTCCCTATCTACATTCCAATCCATATTGAAGTCGCCCCCTATAATCAGTTTTCCCCTATGCAGATCTAAAAGCCTGTTCAATAAGGTTTGGACTACTGGGGTTGAGGTTTGTGGCAGGAGATAGACATTGACCAAAGTTACAGCTTCATCATAAAGTGTACCCTGAAAAATCATCCACCTGGTTTTTCTGTAAATATTGTATAAATATTGTTCTTTTAATTGGGTTTTTCAATCCAATGATATTCTGTGAAAATATCTTTACAGGTGCCAAGGACATCATCACAAGTGAAATAGAGGGCGCCATTCCCACTGAGAAGGACCCCCCTCACCCACAGTTAAGAAAACAAGCTCTGCTGCGATTTCTGGGTGAAGACCCAGCTCCCTCTCCTGCCATCCCAAAGGATCCGAAGCTGTAGGCCAGAGAAAGGAGCCCATGTGGAGATGAAGAGACCACTAACCCAGATTCCTGGAATAGTCCTTTTTTGTATAATGAAGTTTTGTCTGTGACTTATTTGCTAGTGCTTGTGTCTCGTTTGTTAATTTAAATAACTTTGGTCTAGTAACCCTGAGACTAAAATATGGGATTTTATACTCTGTCCCATTCCTTGGTGTACAAAAAAGAAAATAATTATGTTGAACTAACCTTAAAACTCCTTCCCGCTCTCTATATAAAGTGAACATTCCCCTATTAAAGGAAAGGGAAAAACTAGTTAGATAGAACAAGCTGAACTATAATACAAATTGACTTCCAACTAAGAGGTGGATTTCGCACATCACCTCTAGGGTCCCCAAGGAGTAAAAAAATAAACCCCCTACGGCAGAGGGCCTGTTCCACAAAATATGTGGTTAAAGCCCTCTGTGGGACACGAAGGTCCCAAAGAAAAAGAAAAGCCCACACTGGGAAGGCAAAATGAAAAAAAGGGAAATAAGAGTGTAAGTGGTGGCATCATATGAGCCCATACCTCCTAGGGAATGCGCTCCTCTCACTCTGAATAAACAAACCTGTATTATTTTACAGAATATATAGCTTATATAAAGTATTAAAAAGTATTGTCTTACCCAGTCAAAACCGATGGGAATCAGGGGGAGTCCTTGAAGCAGAAAAGTAAAGCTGGGTGCCCCCTATTGGACTAATGGGGAATATCTACCAACAATATGGTATTGGTATCTGTCCATAAATCCCTGAGCAACTAAAGTAATAAAGACTAAAAATCTCCCCAGCATATACAGATCATCCAAAGAATGGATCTTAATTATGCTACTAAATAACCTGTATGTATTAGTTCTGATTTAGAATGCAATAATGTAGGTTTTTGTCAATGAAATGACCCAAAACAGTGTTTAAACAGAACCAGGACCTTGTTTCATCCACAAGCCCTGCTGTCTTAATTATAAAGTTAGACCGTCCAGTCAATGAAAAAAACAAGAGGAAAACCAGGACCTTTATAACCTGTAGTAACTCCGATGTCCTACTGAGTCTATATCTCTGCCAGTACTGCCTGAGTACCACTGGCTATATTTTAACATAAGCTTCAAGCTAGTTTTTTTTTTCTTTCTTCCCCACCCTCATTTATAAATTCCAGAGGCCACAGTCTTTCAAGAAAGGACCACCAGGTCCAGGCCTCCAAAACCATTATGAAGAAATGTTTAACAGACCTTCCAGCCAACTCCAGATGCAATGAGAGAAGGGGTCAGGGGAAGCTCAAGGCAGAGCATTTGGGAGTCAGGGCCCGGGGCCTCAAGCCCCCCCCAGGCACATCACTACACCCCTAGCCAGGCTGCAAGGCCTTACCACCAGGATACGCCAGGGACGGAGAAAGAAAATCTTCCCCTTTCAACGTGTCCCCAAGGGAAGAATGGAACACCCGAGCCCCAACCCCCGCCCGCCCCCAGGTCAGATCAATACCTAGGTCTCTTGAGTTCCAGTCATTTACAAGGGTCTCTTAACTGAAGAGCAGAGGTACCATTCTGTAAGTTTCCCCCACAACAGGTTCAACTGAAGGGGAAGTACCCATATGAAATTACCCTCATTGTACAATGACCAGTTTGGATCCAAGAATAAGAGTCCAGTATCAAGGGGTACCCGGGTCACTTAATCACCAAGATCAGGTAGCTCCTCATTGATTATCTCTGAGGCAAAACCCCTGCTAGGCCAGATGTTTTCCATGGCCTGAGTGTCTAACGAGCAGTCAGAACAAGCAGGGAGGTTAGAAGTGGCATATAAGGCGCAGCATAGAGCCCCCCCCAGGGCGAACTGCTACACTCCCGGTCAGGTCACTAGGCCCTGCACTTGGAGGAGCTGGGAAAAAAGGGAACCCACCTCACCCCTTAAGATCTATCCCAGAGGAAGAAGGAGCAAGACCAGCACCCATGCCCCGACCCACCCAAGCCGCTCCCACTGCCCCCCCACAGAACCCCAAAGACCCAGATCACCCACCAAGCACAGTATCGAGCGATCTGGAGTACCTCGAAAAGAAATACTAATCCAGTACATAGTTTGTTCCATAGAATCATCTCATGGTAAGCGATTGAAACTGGTGTTGCTACAGTTGTTCTAGGATTTTAGTCAAGGAGAGCTCTGGACTGCTGCATGCATCATAATTCCCAGAATGACACACTTCCTCTGGCAAGGTCCTTGTCTCCAAGCCCCACGATCCCTGAGGGAAGCTATGTAGAGGCTGCGTGTATGTAGATTTTTTGCCGCCTCTGTCGCTGATGAGAAGCAGTATTATTTCTATTATTTTCCTGTGAATCATTTTGTTGCTCATTTGCCCCCTTATGTCCAGTACCATTGTCCTGAACGTTTCCTACACTGTCCTCTCTCCCTTCTGTGTCATTGTCTGGATTTTTCCCATTTAGAATCTCCTCTGTATTGAATATCATTTCTTGGCATTGCTCCTGTCTTTCTGCCTCATTAGTAGCCATTTCTTTTAACTTTGGGCCTTGTTTTGCTCCCCATCTGCACTTCCCCCCCATCTGTTCAAAGTCTTTACCCCCAGTAATATTTATACAGTCTGAATGCAGTTTTACCTATATTAGTGCTCTCCATATTAGCTTTGTCCCACTGCAGTAAATTCATTTTCTCTGGGAGTGTATCCTGAGTTAACTCCCACTCAGGGTCGGGGATCCACTTGCCATCCGCTTCTTGGATCCACCCTGTAGTGCAGCTTCTGGTGACCATTCCTCTGGATTTGGCTTTGTTGCAGCCGTCGGTTCAGAAATTCCAAAAGCAACTTTCAGACATTCTCTGGCTGACCGTGGTGGTGTTTGACGTTGCGCGGTCAGCTGATTGTCAATTTCTGTCTCTTGCACTGTCTCAGTACTAACATCCAGTATCTGCTTCTTCTGCAATTGTCCCGTTGATTTCAAGATGTCCTATCTTCCTTACTCCGTTGCAGAGTTCTTTGCTTTTTTCCGGGGAGGTGCTTTGTAGCCTGCATTTTTTTTTTAACTTCATGTTTATTGCTTTCGTATAAAAACAATACATAAACAAAACCTCATACAAGACAATCAAGAACAGTCAATGCCATTACATTTGATATACAGGTACATCCCTTGCAATCTGTTACAGCAGGACATGAGGGTAATCCAGTAGAGTGTTCAAAATAATTGTCCATAAATGCAAGCTGACTCAATAGCTTAGGAAAGTCCATCTTAGGTAGTATCTGTTGTATTTGATGGCCGAAAATAAATACCTTAAACACACAAGGGTCTTGGTAGTAAGAAAACCATGCCACACTGAAATCTAGGCCTTCTCTTTTTACTTCCATTCAGTAGCACATACAAGAGGAGACTGGCGCAAAAACAGGCACACTTACAGGAAGTGCACATTATCTTAAAGCTGTATTGTCTCTAACATTTCTTAAAGCTGTACTACACATAACAGTATCAACAGGAAGGTATTTACCACAATCCCAATGGATTGCTATTTATCCATATACAATAGTGCGTTTGTTAGAAAGAGATCGTGGTTTTCAGAATTTACTCTACACAAGCCAATTGTGCCATGGAGGTGAGGCAAAGGCACACTACCCTCACCTGCTTGGCTAGTAGCAGGTTAAGGGCCTAAGTTCTGAAATGGGTGCTTCCACCCGGAGGTCAGGGGTTGGTAGTGGTCGCTTAACCTGGGCACAGCCCTCCGGAACATTGTAACCTCCCCTTTCCCCTCTAGTGGCCTGAACACTGTACAATAATCACTTTCACAATACCCCTGGTACACCACACAAGTACCCACACTGTTTGCACTTACCAACATGGCTGGTTCCTCTGGCTCGACCCTGGGGATCCCCTGTAAAACAAGGTTATGCACAGCAAATAGCAGCAGTACAGTACTTTGAGCACAAACTGGAGCCACAGTCAGAATACATGTAGAAAATGTTAGATCTGATTTATTCAGGGGACTTGAACAAGGGAGGGGCAAAATCAGGTTAAATAGCTTAAAGGTTATATCAATCAAGCAGTTATGCATGCGCTTTGAGTCCCCCCACACAGTCACGCCTCTGGATACCCAGGTGGAGAAGAGGTGGGCTAGCCAGGACTGTTGCCTGGAGTTGGCCGGTGTTGCAGCTGGTTGGGGCCCTGTGATGGAAAACACAACATGCAAAGTACAAAATATTTGTAATCTGGAGCCAGAGGGCTCAGCTCATAAAGGAAACGAAACAACAAGACAATCAGATGACACACTCAGATTAAGCTGTTGTTGCAGGGAGCTACCTTGGTATTTACTCATGATACCCAAGACTGGACACAGGCTGGATGAAAATTGAGACTGCAGGTGGTTGATCTGGAATGCCAGGAGAAGCAGGGCCCATACGAGTCACAGGGGCATAGTTCCTGTTCAAGTGTGGAGCGGGGGGCTGATCCCCAGGCACGTCTCTTGTCGATGACTTCTCTGTGCAGTGGGAAGTCTGGCTGGGCCAGTCTGGCAAGGCCCAGGCCGCATTGAGACAAATTCTGATCCAGTTCATTTTGGGCTGGATATAGCTTCCAGCAAGTAGAACACAGTTCACACAGTGGGGAACTAACTCACAATCCACTAGTAGCTCATAGCACATTTACATGTACGGGAATTCTACTGTACCAGGCAAAGTGCTCCCCAGTCACAATCGCAAAGTTTCTGCACACACCGGGAGCTTAGGGGTAGCTGGAACTCCTGACAGGCCAATCGCATTCAGCAAAATTTTCGGTCTTCTTCAGGTTGAGCCTGGCCCAATTCAGTAGCCTACTTCAGTCACACAAACTTGGATTTAGTCCAAAATAATTTTCTTCTCTCCCTCTCAGGAGCCTCAGGCAGACATGCAGGCCCAACTCTCAGCCCTTTCACAGTTTTCCCATGGGAATCCACTCAGGATTGCTGCCCAAAATCACTTCGGCCCCTCTCATTTCACTTTCCAACTCAGAACTAACTGAAAACTATAAGCAACCCGGGACTTCCCCAAGATCCAAAGGATTTGGCTGGCTGATTAGGCTGTCAGTCAAAGCAAGAGCTCCCCCTTCAGTTGCAAAAAAGGTACAAAAAGTTCAAACTACAGATTTTGAATTCAGACAGCTCCTGTAGTCCAGCTACATTTTAAGTCCCCCCAGTACTGATTGGTCCAACTTGCAGTCCAGGACCAAGATAGTGGAGACAAACAAAACAGTCCTTGCTACAAACAAAGCAGATTAGACAAATTACATTATCATTATCACTCTAAATGATTTTCAGTAAATAGTTACATCTTTCAACAGAGCTTCCACTCTGATTACTTAAGCTGCAATCAGGCAGCTCTTAAAGAGACAGTACACAGAGGCTATACAAGCTCTGGTAATCACATTTAAACTGCTAAAACGCAGGACACCAGCCTGGCAGTGAGCATTTAGGCAAGCTCAAGGAAGACTTTTTGGGAACACCCATTTGTAGGGGGGTTGCAACTGAAAAATGCCTCATTTAGCAAAATATTTAGTAAAATTCAGTCAAATATTAGGACAGAACAGCGTCCCATTATTAGCTTCTAATATGGGAAACTGGGATGTAAACGAGCCTTTAGGACTAGTCTTGTCCGTCACCCTCACCCTCCTATCAACAATACATTTTGAGACCACAATAACCATAAGAAAACTGAACTCACCCAAATTGGTAACTTCACCTGTGGCGAAACAAAATGGTGCTCTGTATCTTGAAAGCAAGGAAGACAGCAGGTCAGACAAAATATTATTAAAGGAAAGAATGTCTCCCCTTGTAAAACTATGGAGGAGACAACGTTTCACTTAGTCCTTTACAAATGCTCTAATCATTTTTAAATGTAACGGTGTCCTAAGGGGTATCAGGACCATTCACTCTTTATCTGAGCTGTCTTCTTCCAGGACTCCAGCCATTTTAGCATCAAATTCCCTTTTGATTTTTTCCATCCAGCATCTTTAGGCTCGTTGAATTGCCAGCTTCCCCCCCCATAGACTATCTGAAGGTGTGCCAGTAACAAAAAGGAATGCACTATTCAATAACGTCAGGAACTCGATTTTATAACTTTCTGTCATCTCTATTTGACTTTTATTTAGAAAAGACATTTTTTTTTCTGGCTTAAGTGCAGAGCTGGTCTGACTGAAAGGCGTCCTGCAGGGAGATCGGCTCTCTAGTACCCCCTGTAGCCTGCATTTTAAGGCTATTTTCTTTTTTTCATATCACTGTCTTCTGCAAGCATTTCAAACAACTGCTTGCAGCGCTCCTTGATGTCCTTCTCCAGCTGTATTGACGCCGCTGCCACATCTCCCTCTGATGTTCCTTCTAAAGGATTCATTCTTTCTTCATCCTCCATCTCTTCACTTTCTGAGTCAGTCTCCAAAACATCCTTGATCACATCCTCTGCCTGGGAACAAATCTCTTCATCCTCCTTGCTACCACCAGCTGGGTCGGAGTACACGGCCCCAGCCTGCTGCAGCTCTCCGTTCACTGCATTCTATGGGTCCTCCATCTGGTGGCCAACAGCGCCCCTTTCCAAGAGTAGGGGAATTTTTATTTGTAAAGTGGGCTGCATCACATCAAAAAATACAATAATATAACAAAAATGAAAACATTTTAACAACAGTGCACAGCCTTAATCTAAAGACAACAGTATTTATAGTATTAGATTTCTGGCATATTTTAACCACTCACATATAATAACATGATTTTATTTTTCTTCTTGTCCTAGCCCAGATCCCATTGTCCGCAGTTTACCCAGATGCTTCTTTTTCTCTAGGATACAACTCATCATCCTTCTGCATGACTGCTCTTATTGCTATACTGGCATTTTTCAATAGTTCTATATGGGAAACAAACCTCTGTTGTGTCACCCAACAACATCTCGCTTGCCATATGTAGTAGCGAAGTATTGCAAAAACAATATATAACGTATCAGCATTATATTTACCCCAACTTCCGGAGATAGCCCCATACATCAGTTCTGGATAAGACAGTTTCTCATATAATGGTTCAGCTCATTCCATAGCCAAAAATGCCCAAAAGGTTTTGACATAAGCACATTCTAAAAGCAGGTGTTCCTGTGTTTCTAGTATCTGGACACAGGAATCCCTTAAGCAATATCTCTCTGAGATAGGGTTGCCACCTGTCAGGTTTTTTACCTGGTGATCAAGTTTTCAGGGTCCCTATCAGGTAATCCGGTTTTGCTCTGTGCTGGTCAGGTTTTTGAGCCATTTTGAGTGGTCACAAACTTTTGAAACAAATGTTGTCATATCATTTATTGTTTCAGCTACATGTCCAGGTTACAGACAACTTCTGTTGTCAGTATATCCCTTTGGCGTCATTTTTGACAACGGCCTGACACTAAGATCTCAGGTCTCAGCTGTTGTCAAATCCTCTTTCTTCCAGCTGAGGAGTATCGCCCGAGTGAAACACTTGGTTCCTCCGGATGATCTTCCAACACTGGTCCACGCCTTCATCACTACCCACCTTGATTACTGCAATTCTCTCTACCTAGGGCTACCAGGGGTTGATATCTGCTGCTTGCTGCTTGTGCAGAATGCGGCAGCCAGGCCTTTGACTGGGACTTCTAGGTCCAGTCATATTACCCCGTGCTCCGCGAACTGCACTGGCTGCCTATTCAGTGGTGGATCACCTTTAAGGTTGGTTTGTTAACCTTCAAAGCCTTACATGATCATGGACCCAGTTACCAGCAAGACCTCTTGATACCCTACTTCCCCTTCCGTCCTCTCCGATCCACCGATGAGGAATTGCTAGAGATTCCCAAGGTACGACTAAAAACATGAGGCGCCCGTGCTTTTGCGTTTTTGGCAGTTAAGAGAATGCCTGACCATGGACAGATTTAAGATTGAGTTAAAAACTTATTTATTTAACTTGGCCTTCCAATGATTAATGTATTTTATCTTCCTGTTGTAATATTATATTTGTATTTGGTTTTATGTGCAGTCAGCCTGGGAGGAGTGAAGTATAGCCATTAACACAATTAGCACTTATTTAACCTAATCTTTCCAACAGCATCTTAAAGTAGAATCACAGCAAAGCTACTCCCACCTTTTGAAACAGTAACAGAGCCAGTTGTCTTCTACTTTCATTTGCTGGTAAACATGTTCATCTCAAACAGAATTTAGGCAATTTTAAATGTTTTAAGTCATTTGTTTCCCTCAAGAAAAAAAGTATGGTCACTTGTTTAGCTTTGAAATAGTACCATGGACATGAACAGGAAATGGAGCCAGAAAAAGATATGAAGTACACATTACAGGAAACAATGTATTATGCATTATTATATACCATGTATACTGTTGTATGCTATTTATAGTGTTTCCTTTGTCTCCCCCAGATCATATCTGTAAATGAGATTTCTTTTATCGCTGTATATTTATCTGGTAAACCAATGTCAATAAATAAATACATACATATGTAAATTAACTAGGAAGAATCTAGGAAAATAATTTTAACAGGTACAGTACAATATCTTAACATTTTTGTTGAACTGCTGCTTTAAGCATTGTCTTTTATTGAGTTAACAAATGACTTTCTAGGAGGAGCAATGCATGCTGACTCATGAAAAGGGGTGGGGCTAGGGGTGGAGCTTAGGGTCCAGTTTTTGCCTCATCCAAAGGTGGCAACTCTACGTGAGAGTTGTTTATGCTTATTATTGTTTGTCACACTTAAGTTTCCCATAAGTACTTAGCCAAACCATATCCCATGTATAACCCCCTGCCAAGTACCTGCAGCCAGTAGCTCCCATTTTGCTCTCCTTTGGAGACCCTCCAGGAAAACCTGCATTTTTTTTGTGTGGCCCCAAGTCCTGTTGTGCACCTGGTAGCCCCAGCTTAGCCCGTGAGCAAAGTCCAGTCCTACAGGGCTCCAAAAGATAAATTGCAATTCCCCATTGCTTATTTGGGCACTCTGGTGCTGGCGGAGATTGCGCATGTGCCACAGTGCCTTTAATCTCCCGAACGCTCAACTTGCAGTCGATCAGGAGAGTGTTTTGGCAGTCCCAGTATCCCCATGTGGTGAGTTGGACTCAGTGACCATAGAAGGGGCCATTAGCGCCCGCTCTTCTAAAAATGTAAAAAGCTCTACATGGTGTATCGACCAGGGCTAATGAATATTAATGAACCAGAGCCCCAATCTATGAATATTAATGAGGGTCTGTTCTGACCTCAGAGAAGTTCTGTTTCGGCTGTGGCTGAAAGGAAAAGAAATGTGTTGAACTAAGTAACTGCTGTATGTGATGAGGGAAAATGTTTTAAGGGGAAAGGGTATTCAAATAAATAAACGCTTGGAACCTTGATTGCAGAGATTCTACCATGAGGAGCCTGAATGAGTATTCTTGTACCCCCAGGTGCAAGAATGAAAGAGAACTTGCTTAATTGGGGCTGCCAATGCCCAGAGACTGTTTAGGTCAGTGGCATTAAGTCCTGACTGGCTCTGGAGTCACATGAGCTGTCAGCATTAGTCAAGAAGCCACAATATACACCTCTTAGTAAATTTTGGCAAACACACCCCAGTGTAATTATTTCATTTACTAAACATTAGTTAACATTTGCACAGTCTGACAGGGTGCAGCTTGCAAGAAAATTTGCAATAAACCTTGCAAATAATGCTTGCTGGTGTACAATGCAGTGGTATTATAGTGCATCCTGGTTGGTTAATACTGTATTATGTGGGAACTATTTGCATCACTTACAGGGAAGAGCCACAGATGATAAGCTGAAGAGCCACATAAGGCTCTAAAGCCATGGTCTGGGGATCACTGGTCTAGGTTACTGTTCATCTGGTCTGCAACCTGCATCTTGCTGTACCTAACCTTAGCCCAACGCGGGTGGACCTTTGCTGGAAATTTTGCTATTTGTGACTGTCCATTTGGTCTGCACCTTACATCTGCTGCACCTGTCTTGTGCAGTGCAGGCTGGCCTGATTGTTCTGGGGGACCCAAGCGAGCCCAGAAAATAGTGTAAATGTGCTGATACTTGTTGCCTGCTATGGAACCTACAGGACTGGAAGGGGAGCATTCAGTACCGGGGCTCAACCTGACCTTGCCTGGGAGGTCCAGCATTTGTTGACTAATTCAGTCAAGATGTCCAGTAGAGCTGCAATCTACAGCGATGTACCACGAATCGGACTGAGACCCCAAAGTTTGAATCTGACTACTGTAACCTGGAAATGTCTGTTCCTACGCAACATGACCAGGGCAGCCATCCTGGCCCCTGATTGGAGGCGCTATCCTTTCATTGAATGTGCCAAATGTGTCTGAAACGTAAATGTACTGAATGTGCCCAAACATATAAATGTGATGAACAGTCAGAAAGAAATACCTGACTTCCAAATCCGGTGTGACCGACTGGTTGCATCTAACCAATGTTTCGACTGCAACATGCAGGGCAATCCCTGCATACCCCAAAGAGACTGTAAATAGTTTAAAGTTCTAATGCTGGGAAATCTATTTGTAATTTTGCTAATCAAGCTGGCCAATGAACAGCTGCACCGTCCACCAGGCCTGTAACATGCAAGAACTTTAAAGTACTGGATACCCAGGTTTAAATGTGTGGGATTGAGGGGTCTCATACAACATGCTGGGGAACTGGTACCAGTCGTGGGTAAAATAATTCTATGTTACATCTGATTCTATGCAGTTTAGATAGCCATGGCTCTGGGTATCAATGTTATTACAATATGATTGCTTTTCTGACTTATAACAGGTATCTACCCAGCTGGAGGGTTACCACCAGCACAATCCACACCAGATCAAATGTAAATATTGTAAATATAATAATGATAGTGACTGCATAACATCTACTCCTTTGTTTTCCCACTCCTAATCCCTATGCCCCCTGAATAAATATTGTAGTTGTTGTTTTTTCAATTAATGGTGTCATGAGCATATTATTAGAGAGAGTCTTTAAATGGGGAAATGTCTGAAATGTGGGAACTGTTATTGGGTCATGTGTTGGGGTGGCTAATGGTCATAGTGGGTGGTATGACATCCCAGAGGGGTTGTACCAGGTAACAGTTAGCCCACTAAAAGCTAAACTCTGGGAGGAGGCACTGTGCATTTCGTAATATCATGGAAAAGAACCAGTTAAAATAAAGTTTGGGAACCCAGGCCCCTCAACCTCATTAGTGTCCACCAAGGCAGGGGTAGTAACTACAGGAGTAGCGCCACCTAGGGGTTACACATGTAAATGCTGGTAGTCTGGCAGTCAGACACTGCAGTACTTTTTTCTGTTTTTCTATAGGGCATTGTAGAAAAAAACACCTCCTCCTTTCTTTCTGCCAGTATAATGGCCTTATATGTAGTTTTCCTATCTTGAGTCTGTAGCTGTGCTGGTGAAAGCTTCCATTTAATGGCATTTTTTTACTACTTCTACCCCAGATTTTGGTAATGTGATCTCTCGTTTCAACAATCTAGACTTTCTTTGTGTCCAAGGATCACTGCAAGGGGTTAGCCAGTTCAGTACTAATGGTTTCCGTAGCTTGTCCCCAGGTTTCAAAGCTATCCCTATATTATAAGCAATGAAAATGCTGTTGAAAAAGGCTATGGGATTAATCATATTAACCCCACACACCTGTTCCATTCTGTAGGTGAGTTCTCTTTTTATAGGACTTAATCTGCTCCCCTACAAGGCCTGGAAGAATACAATAAAAAGTGCTATCATTATTGTTTGTGGGGGGAGGGAACATATAGCTTGTGTATAGAAAGATTGGAATTAGTAGGGATATTTACTGAGTAGCACCCTTTTTCTCTTTGCAGTCTGCTGTTCCTTCCATACTCAATCAATCAATCAATATTTATTTATAAAAAGGAGCCTTTCCCAAAATCAAGGCGCCTGTACATTAAATTAACATATTCACATAGAAAACAAGTAATTAAAACCATTGCATCCGCGAATAAGTTTCCTGATCAGATGTATCAGATGACCTAAAGGTGGGCAAGCAATGTGAGAGGGCAGTAAGGAGGGCTGGGGGGGATACCGGGATGCATAGGGAGAGGCATCACCAGTAGAAAACAGGAAGTTGTTATCCCTCTGTACAGACAGCTGGTGAGACCCCATCTGGAGTACTGCATGCAGTTCTGGAGACCCAATCTCCGCAAGGAATAGGCAAGATGGAAGCTGTCCAGAGGAGGGCAACTAAAATGGTGCAGGGTCTGCACCGGAAGACATATGAAGAAAGACTAAAGGAGCTTAATATGTATAGCCTCGAGGAAAGGGGGAGGGGACATGATAGAAACTTTCAAGTACCTCAAGGGAATCAACAAAGTCCAAGAGGGTAGCATCTTTCAAAAAAAGAGGTGTGCAAGAACAAGGGGGCACAATTTGAAGATGGGGGGGCGGCTCAGAGGTAATGTAAGGAAGTATTTTTTCACAGAGGGTTGTGGATGCATGGAATGGCCTTCCGGAGGAAGTTGTGGAGTCAAAAACAGTGGTTGAATTCAAGCACGCCTGGGACAGCCATAATGCAGTTCTAGGGGGTTGGGGTAGAAAGAAGTAGGCTGCTGGTTAACTAGGATCTGGAGCTTATCCATTAGGTAGGGAAATGGCCAGACTGGGTGGGCCAAGCGGTCTTTATCTGCCGTCAAATTCTATGTTTCTATGACGACAATCGAGTGGCTCCGTTAATACCTATTTCCAATTTGCCATAGCTATATCTCCAGCTCCAAATGCTATTCCTAGTATCATGATGGGGCCTTGTGTGATTTGAATCCTGCAAAATTATTATCAGTCAGTAGTGGGGTGTTTCCTAATGTTACCCTTTTACTTTTGTTGTAGTTTATTTGGGTACCTGATATCCTTGAAAAGGTGTCTAGGGTTTCTATAAGGGTAGCTACATTCATATCTGGGTTCAGAGCTAAAACAATGTCATTAGAGCTGGCCCGGTGGTGCTGAGAGTTGAGGTGCTGGATGCCACACCTCGCACCACGCTGGCGACCCAGGTTCGGGAACGGACTCGGGTCGCCGGGGGTCGGCAGGGGGAAGGAGGATCAGGCGTCCCCACGGATGCTCTCCTCCTTTGGGGAGGGATACCAGGGGTGTTTAATGCACCCGACGCCTGGGAGAGCCGGTGGAAGCACCGACTCTCAGGGCAATGGCGGCTTCCATTGGGGGGAGCCGGGGAAGGGAGGATGCCATCTGGCACTTGGCAGGCGTGCGTAAGCATGTTCCGCCCGAGCCGGCGTCCTCAGCGGGATGGAGGGGAGGGACAGAAAAACAGAAAAATCCCCACAGCATTCCGGATGACGGCCGCTCCAGCCACCCAGTCTGCAATCATGGGCAGACCCCGATGTGCAAGGTGATCCATGGAGGGAAAGAGGCAGGTAGGAGTCACCAGAGAGGCACTCTAGGGCAGATTCAGTGAGGGACTGGAGGGCATTGAGCTAGCCCGAAGAAGAGGAGTGGTGAGGGCGACCAGGAGGGGATAAAAAGAGATTTAAAAAAAAAAAGCAATGTCATTGGCATAAGCCAGTACCTTTACTGATTCTGCCTCAGGTATTGGCCTAAGTCCCCTGATGCTATCTTGTATATTAATATTCCTTATTAAAATGTCAATCCGAAAAGCATATAGCATCGAGCTGAGGGGGCAGCCTTGCCTAACCCCTTTTTCACAGCTATTTTCCTTCCCCACCATCCCGTTTATGTTTGGGATCAGTACCACATCATTATACATTATTTTAAACCAATCTATAAAAACTTTTGGAAGTTCAAATGATTTTTAATGCAGCTAACAGAAAATCGTGTGCCAGCCTATCAAAGGCCTTTTCCTGATCTAAACCTAGCACATACCCCCTGCACTTCATTTCTGTTCCCCCGCTGGAACAATTCTCTTAAAACTACCAGGTTGTCTTGCTGTCATCTGTTTAGAATAGCACAAGTTTGTGCTGGGTGTATCAGTTTGTCCACTATTTCTGTAAGCCTGGCCAAAAGGGTTTTGCTCAAAATTATTATTTTTTAATTAAAATTTTTAGTGCTTTTCCCCCCCGTTTTTCACCCTGCTCTTTCTTGAGCATGCACATGTGCATGTGGAGGCATGCATACGCCGTGTTCCGAGATGCCCTCCTGGCTTGCCACCCCCTCCCACCTATGCCGCCACCAGACCTCCACCCGATGGCAGCAGAACTATGGGGGAGTGACAACCACCCCTGGAGAGGAGAGCTGCCGTTAAGTGGCTCAATCCCACTCTGTCCTTCCCCCCCCCCATGCTGGCCCCCTAGGTCGTTCTCGAACCTGGGTCGCTGGTGTAGCATGTAGTAAGGTATAGCACCTCAGCGCCACTGGGCCAGCTTTGCTCAAAATCTTAAGACCAGTGTTTAAAAGACTCAAAGGTCTCTAGTTACTTAAATCTTCTTTTGCTCCTTTCTTATGTAGCAGGATGAGCACTACCTTACTCATGGATGGGTCAGACAGTTGTTCTGTAAAATGTGGTTATATAAAATGACTAGTACTGGGGCTAAAAGATCCAAAAATATTTTGTAGAGTCCAGAGCCAATGCCATCAGTGCCTGGGGCTGCATCATTCCACAGGCTACTGATGGCTGTCTGCACTACTGTTAAGGAAATTTTATCTGTTAAGGCCTGGGCTAATGTCTCATTTACCTGTGGCAGGTCTACCAGTGAAAGGTTATCTGGGGCCCAGTATGTCTGTGGTGCTGTTCCAAATGCCATTTCTACATATTGCTCCACAACCTTTATTATTCCAGATGGGGAAGAAACAACCTGGCCTGTTTGTTTTTTTCAGCTGTGAGATCATTATGTGTCCCACCTGTTCTTTACTTTCTTTAAAAGGGTCCAAGGACCCTTTTTTAATGTGTGTGCCAAACCTGAGCTCTTGTTCTAATGTTTTGGCTCAATCGAACTGTGTATCTCCCATTTGTTTCTTAATATTTTTAATTTGTATAGTATAATCTATTTTCTGGATCTCAGTTTGTGAGATTAGTTTCTGCAACTGATTTCTAAACTGGAGATAATTTAAATAATCTTTATTTGCTGAGACTCTTAATTTTTTTTGAAATAGTGATTTCCATGATCTTTTTGTATCCTCCCACCATTCAGTTAATACATTATAACAAACCGTGACTGATAGTCTAGCCTCCCATTCCTTTCTCCATGCTTTCTGTATTGTGAGATTATCTAGTAGCATCTCGTTGAGGCACCAGCTGTTTTTGTTACACCTGGATGTGTTGTCCCATCCCACCTATACCAAAATAAATTTGTGGTCAGTGAATTCCCAGGCTTGAGATTGCAGGGTCAGCACTTTAAAGTTGAAATAAGTTCAATTGTTTATGCTCTGATGGTATTTTCCTAAGCAAGTCTGTACACTGCTTAACTGTAAAATCTAGTATGACTGTTTTGTACAACTATTGTAAACCTACATGTGATGTATTGTGTTTGTGCCACATGTTGGCCCAGGTCATGCCTGAAAACGGTCCCCTGGATCAGTGCACTTACCCGGTTACCAAAGACTAAATAAATAAATAAATGAAATAATGGACTACAGACAATGCAATTCTGTCAAGATCTTTTTTATTGGAATGAACATGTAACCCTTCACCCCTGCCTTTTTAGCAAAACGACAGGTGGCATGCTGTTGAAGCTGACAGCATTACCTGGTGGGGACCTGGGTTCGGGGAGGATGAGGTTACTCGGCACAGGGGGACCTAGGTTTGGCTACTGTGGACAGGGGCACCCAAGTAAATCTGAACACAGGAAGCAATAACTGTAATGTCCAGAACCAGGAATGGGATTCTTCAGTGTGGCTTTTATTCACATACTAGCTGAACAAACAAAGCATAGACGGACCCCTACGGGGCTACATTTCCTGGTAATGCAGATTAGAGACTACAGAACACTTTATCACCATTTCCAGCCCTCAGGCTCTGAACCCACCAGGCACACAGCCCGGACTTGCACGCAGCTTTGGGTACACAGCCCGACTTGTACACACCTGGGTTTTCCCCACTGGCCCGGCTTCCCTGCCGGCCACTTGATCCACAGTCCATTGGAAGAATGAACCAATTATCCCATTCATGCACAGTCCATTGGAAGAATAAACCAATTATCCTGTCGTGGCTCCCCACACCACACTAGAGTCTGCAACTCTTAGAGAATTTTCCTTACAATCCCACGTCTTGGTACTTCCCCCATCACTGGCCAAGTACCTGAGCAAAGTAGAAACCACAGAAGAAATCCGTAGAGGTGGACCTGGTCACTAAAGGTGGGGGGCCACCCACCTCCAGCTCCCACAGCCCATACCCGGCCATTTCTCTGGAAAAACTGAGCAATTCCTTTGCTGAACTTCTAAATGTAGATTAAGGGTAGATGTCTGTCACATCTCCTCTACATATTATTTGCATCTCACAAAACTCTGGGATTTGACACTACTTTTACTTGCTTGGCCCATTTCTCTAGGCTTCCCAATATGTAGTTCAATCCCTAGATTTTCCACACAAGTCCCAGGGTGAAGAAAACATATGCCCTTTTAGCCAGAGCAGACACTCACCCTTAAGTTGCAGGTGCCCCACAGGCGACTCACAAATCTTCCATCTTCCAAAATAAATCTTGGACTAAACAGACAGCTTTTCCTCCACTAGCAGATTTAAGGGGATTGCCCTAGGAATCTGCTGGGAATCTTTACCTCCCCCCCCCCCGGAGGGAGGGGGCACTGAGACCCAAAAACAGCGGTCTCCACCATTTGAGTACAAACTTCACTCTTCAAGCCAAACTGCAGACTCTCACTTGAAAACTCCCAACGTTCTATCTAACTCCCTTTGCTGCAGATTCCAGTGTGGCTTATGCAGCTGTGAAAGTTCTATTGGTGATGTCATCCCTCAGTCTCAGCTGAGACTGAGAACAGAGTGAGACAGTGTGAAACCCATTTAACTGGAGTTTCACAAGCTGCCTTCCCTGCCTACCACTAGGTCTTACTGGAATTCTAGTAACCCCGGGTAACAAGGGGGTTACAAACACAAACCATGTACTGTATGTACCCTGATGATTGTCGTTATTATTGTTTAACTTTGTCATGCTCTCTCGCTCTCCTGTACTTACCTGTATCTCTGTACTTTGACAAAAATTAATAAAAACTGAATAAAAAAAAAAGGATTATGCCATTCCATTGGGTAAGGTGGGCATTCAGAATGTCAGGGGTTGTGCCAAACAGAAAACTGTCACTGTTAGTTCTGGATTGATTTCGTTCTTCACCCAGTCCCTGTATAAAAGTGCCTACAAAGGCCATACCAAATTGTAAACTCAGTATACATAAAACCACCCCCAACCACAAGATACATGATTAAGCGAAGGTTTAGAAGTGTTGGCTAAGTCTTTATCCTTTGGGTGAATGAAGCTAACCTGTCTGTACAGATGTAGTGTTGCCACTAGAGACATTTGTGACACAGATACAGCAACAAGCCTGGGGTGCTGGGGAACGATCGGGGAGGAAGATTGAGTGTTCCAGGGAGGAAGGTTGTGTGACAGTGCTGAGCAAACGCCACAGGTGGAACCGCTGGTTGAACAGTATGGGGAGAGGGGATGCTGGCTACTGCTGCACTTCAACATGCTTGCGTGCACACCCAGATGCACCCTTGGTGCAGGTGTCCCTGGGGAGAGGGGCCACAAAGTGTAAAACACCCCAACAGAACAGGATGTTTTTGGCACCTGCACTGCCAACTGAGGCATCTTCCTCAATCAGATTTGAACTTCATGGTGACTTGGGACGACATACGGGGCGAGCCTTAGGAAAATGATGATGGGGCAAGTCCAGGAGAATACAGAAGAGGGGGCTAGGAGTGCCAGAGGAAGGGGTATGACAGACAAGTAAGGGGAATGAGCAGTAAATAAAAAATTAACAAAACATTCAGATGAATGGCACCTAGTTTCAGGATGGAAATGGACTGGAATGTGGCACAGTGCCTCCTCTTATGGGACTCTTTTTAACAGAGACTGCCAGTGTCCTTCCCCACAGGAAATGAATGATCCCCCCACAGTAACATGGAGCTCAACTAACATGCTCACTACAAATAGTATGCTCACTTCTACAAATAACATGTTCACGATAACAAATAATATGCTCACATCCCCACTTATCAACAAAGCATGTACAGTATTTTTAGGGAGGCAAGAACAGGCTCTAGTGGAAGGAGGGGTAAAGGCTAAATATAAAGATTATGTAGCAGACAGTACTGTTCACTCCCAGTAAAAACCAAACACCCTTAAAATCAGGCAGTTATTACTTCAGACAGTCCCCACTGGTGCACCAGTAGTCCCACAGTCCTTAATGGGAGCTCCCACAGTGTCTACACTGTACATACCAGTGGTTGAGGTAGCAGGCCTGTTCAATGTTTAAACTGTGTGGTACAGATGGATGCTGAAAGTTAGGGATTTCAGTTAAGGTATAGCACACAAAACCAGTTTTTGTCCCAGTGTTTTATTAAAAGCTGGCTGCTGGGCAGTTAGATCTACGTTCATGCAGCAGAAGCCAATATAACTATCTAACTATGCCTAAGCTAACTAGTAAAGGCTTCATGGTAGGTGTCCAATTGATGAAACACCAGTTTACACCATCTAGTGTCAAATAAATTAATTTTATTAGCAAGGATATAGGTTAGTCTTTCCGGGGAGTAGATTTCCAAAAGTATTTTTCACCAGCTCTCCACTGTAGGGGGAGTTGTGATATACCACAGCTGGGTTATCACCTTTTTAGCTGTCAGAACTAAGATCATCAGTAGTTTAAGGATCAAACCTCAGAGGGTACAGCCCTCGGGGGGAATAGCCATCAAGTTCACGGAGGGCATTATATCAGCTTGGCAACTAAATATTACTTCTAGTTCTGGGATGATTCCCTGTCAAAATGGCTGGAGGAGCAGAAAATCCCAGAAGATGTGGGTCTGGCTAGCTAGTGCTTGTCTATACCCTCTCCAGCATTGGCCTTTATGCGGATAAGTATATTCTACAACAATTTCCAGAGTGCAGAAGAAACGATATCTACATTTCCACAAGAGTTATTTCCAACTGGCGGCAGAGGTTAGGTGGTAGGCAGAGATTGCAAATTTGTGCCAGGTGTCACAAACGCACTCCACAGGTCAGGCCCTCTGATCCCACAGTGCCAACCTCAGAGCGTAATAGTGTGAACAGGTAACAGACAGGGTAACCCCCATGTCTGCTTTTGGGTCTGAATCACCTTTAGTCTCAAGTTATGGAGGGATTCAAATTGTGAACCTAATGCTAGCATACCCACTGAACAGGCTCAGATACATACCCTCTTCGGGGACTGCGGTACAATCTTACACCGGAGGCACCCAGCCAGGCTTCCAAAATGAACCCTAAAAACTCTATAAGAAACCTTATGTATATTCTTACCTTTTTCCAAGCTCAGTAACACCATCAAGCTGTTGAACAGTTTTGTCAGACTTAACCATCTATATGTCACATGCAAAAAAAAGAACTGGCAGACACCCAGGCAGTCTTTCACAGAAAAGGTATTTTACTAAAAGATGATAAAAATACAAAAAATGTAAACACAGAACCATATATTAAAGAGCTCACAATCGTATAAAAGAACAAGGGAAAATTACAAAGCAAAACTCCTACCACAATGCAGTTAGATATTTTCCTATCTAATGTATTACCCCTGTAAGTGCTTAAGTTAGTTTCTCTCAGAGTTCCCAAATAATATGTCATATTCCCCAGTTACAAGGATATATTCCAACTCCATCTCCCCACCCCCTTGGTGAGTCATCTAGTTCCTCCTTTTTAGAATAAAAAAAATACAAACATGATGTTCTATCAGGAGGTATATTAAATAATGTGACATCAGCAAAAACTCATTTCCCAAATTATGAGCCTTTGATCAGCCAGTTCCTTTGAGGATTTACAACCCTGCAATCTGTCACCTAGGTGCGATATAGCCAACAGGAATCAGCTTAATGATGTCATGTTTCTGAAGTCATAAAGTCACATTTAGTTTGCACTTCAAAAAGCCTAGGCATGTCATAAAAAGGTAATAAAATGCAATTTCTCAAGGAAGTTAATTACATTACAGAGATCTCCTGGTCAGTTTCATATTCTGTAGCTTCACTGAAACCTGGGGGTGGGGCACCCATGGAAGCCCAGGCTGTTTTATGTGAGACAATCACATACTATATTTTTATATTACAAATATCATTCAATAATCATAACCAGCTGGCCAAGCGTCACACCAGGTATTCAGAGAATGTGCCACTTCCAATTTCTTATTCCAGCGTTGCAATACAGAATCCATAATGTCTGTTGAAGAGTTTTAGAGGGCTTTGTATATATGTTGTATAAGGTGTGTCCAATTCATGCCTTTTAGGTGCGAAGTGAGTATCTGAATGGGGGGGGGGGTTTATCAGGTAGGACTGTGACAGCTTCCCCCTGCTCCAGCAGATTTGAGTGGACCTACAGGTACCTATAATTATCTGTAGTGGGAAGACAGAAAGTTATTCGCAAGGTGGTGAATGGAAGAATGCCCCAGGAGTCCAGCATTTGAAAACAGAATCAGAATCCTAGCCTGCTCCAACTCTGAGTAGCCAGATCTTGCCTGGTTGGGGGTAAGTGATATCATATGGTATAGCCCATAACTGATATTGTTGGGCAGGGGTCAGGAAAAACTTTCTGGCCACCATCTACTGCCGGAATGTTTCTGCCACATGCTGGGTGAATTCTGTGGGAGGGAGGCATCGCAAGGGGTTCCCAAAGAAATAATAGTCTAGACTGAAGAGATCATTCTGAGTGAATTCTGTTTCCAGTATGGCTGCTATGTGCCTGAGAGCCAGAGATATAGTGTTCTTAGACGAGCTGCTTGTGCATACCAGCTAAGATTCAGGAGATTTACCCCTTCCCGATTTCAAGGTAAATGCAAAACAGAAAAGTGAATCTGAGGTGGAGCTCCCTGCCATACAAACCTAGAAATATTTATATTACAGGATTTGAAATAAATTCAATCTAACATGAGTGGTAGGATCTGCAGAGGTTTTTTTGTAGTTTTCTTGGCACAGCCCCCCGAACACAGCTCAGCTCTGCTCCGTACACTGTCCCTCCATGCCCAGGCTTACCCCCCCGGGTGGTGCCACCGGGCAGGCCCTCCCAATGGGCACTGGGTAGGTGAGACCCGGTTTACCCCCTGGGTTAGGGCCACGGCAGTGGGACCCCCTCGGTGGACACTGGTAGGCAGCGAGGGTCTGCAGTGAATATAAAATCCTACAAAGTACATACTGGTAGACACTGGTAGGCAGCAAGGGTCTGCAGAGAGTATAAAATCCTATGAAGTACATACTGATAAATTACCTCCAACCTGTTAAAAAACCCAGGTAGAGATGGGTCCATTTAGAGAGGTCATCTGTGTAATCCATTGGGTTAATGGCTTTTAGCTGAGGAGCTCCAAAAGTTCAAGTTACCTAGTGAGTTTAAACCCCAGATATCGAACAGCTCTCTTGCACCATTTAAAAGGAAATGCCCACTTCAACGTGGAGGAAGGGGTACAGCTGTAGAGAAGAACCTCAGTTTTGGCAGAGTTTCCCAATAAAGAATTTGACTGGGAGAAAATCTCGTCTGATCTACAGTACATACTTACCCCAAAAATAATAAAAACAGACTGACCATTTAATATCTTAAACATTTATTATACACTACTTAAGTTATATAAAATAGGAAAACTACAATCTGATTTATGTACCAAATGTCACAAAGAAAGAGGCACACCACTACAAGTCTTTTGGAAATGTGAAATCATTTGGCCACTATAGCAAAACATAAAGATCAGAGCAGATGCAGTGCTGGGTTTAGATGATCTCTTCATTCAGAAATTTGCATTCTAGGAGACTATAGGGAGGTCCATGTCAGAGAAAGATTTCACATCGCTCTCATAGCAACTTTAGTTAAAAGGGTAATCCTTTGTCACTGGCTTGACCAGGATACAGTAGGCTGTGTAGAATGGTATCAGGATCTCCTCTTTAACCTGAAAATTGAAAAATAAAAAATGATGCCCAGCTTAAATAACCGTTACCACACTTTTGAGGAAAGGTTTTGGAAACTGCATACATTATATACCCTTCCTCAGGCTGACAAGGAGCAATAGAGGCCTATCTCAGTAGGCAATTAAATTCTATGCATATAAAGAAAATGTTTAGCCAAGACACGTACTTAAAGCTTGTGGCTGTGTAACCTAGTGTCTACCTCACAGAGGATTGTGTATGAGCATAACTTGAGAGGTCTGGTTGCCATGGAAATGTCGAGATCAAAAAAATAGCACAGTTTGCGTATGATTGTTCATACACAATCTTTTATAGTATTTGGGCAATCATCAGTCACCAAATGAGTTAAAAAAAAAAAAAAAAAAAAAAAAGAATCCAGCAGTAGTAAAACTGCCTTACTTTACCGCCATCTGTTGCGGTTCTCCAGAGTCGCTCTTTTCCTGGACCTGCTCTCACTGCCGCAGCCCCTTCATCACGCATGCATGACAATGTTTGATCTTGTTGTGCTGCACTAGTGACGTACTCAGTGCAGCACAACAAGATCATGACGTAGTCAGGGCAGCACAACAACGCTGTTCCAGGCATGGATTTCTGTGAGGAACAGGGTTCTACCATACATTATTACTTGGTAATATAATAACAGAATGAATTCTCGGGGTGGGATATTCAGACTGCACCACAAAGAAGCACAATAGCAGGAGCAGGAGCAAGTGCAGAGCGCCCCTGCGCAACACGCGCGATATTCAAACACAGCGCAGGCCAAGTTGCACTTGTGCAACACAGCTGAATATCGCGCCAACTGTGCCATGGCACAACAAGGGATGAGCAGTGGAGCAGGGTCGATGCGTAGTAGCACAACCAGAGATGCGCAGTGGAGCAGGGTAGAAGCGCAGTAGCACAATCAGGGATGCGCAGGGACAGGGACAGGATACAGGGGTGCACCACCCATGGATGCCATGGGCAGAGGAGCACGCAGCAGGCCAGACAGCACCCCCCCACACCCCATGAACTGCACAACCAGTGGTGAGCTGGATGGACCACCAGCGCATGAACACCAGCACCGAATCCACAGCCGGGGCATGGTGCCCTAGCACACCCCCCTGGCAAGCTGTCACCGCAACACAAGGAGGGCCGGCCACCCAGTGCCACCCCATCTCACCAATGCAGAGCACACCCTGTACAGTGATCTCCAGACACCTGGCCCAGGAGCAGCACCCAACAGTGCATGGTGCCAAATGCATGCCACCACCCCCACCATGACAATGCAACCCTGTGCACCATGGAGCCATGCATGGCAGCCCCACTGTGAGCACCCCACAGCGGGTGACACCAGCCACCGACGCAACAACTGCAGACACAGTGCTGCTCTACACAGCCCCCCGTGGCACAGTAGAGAGGTCGACCCTGCGTCAGTACCCGAGGGACCCTGCATGCAACAAGGCCTGCCCTGGACCCCACCACCAGCAGGACAGCACCCCACACACCCACCCATGCACACACCCTGTCCCAGCACTGGCCCCAACAGACAGCACAGCTGCCCACTGTGGTGCATGGAGGCATGCACCACACAGGATGTGACATAGGGCACGAACAAACACCCACCCTGACCCAAGGGCACCCCGACACAGGGCCACAATAGCGGGGCAACAAATGCCGCTGGCATGCGTCCACTGATGCTGTGTACCTACAGCCTGCACCCCACCATGGCACAGGTGTACCAGCCATCCTGCGCATGCACCATGAAGCCATCGAGGGTGTTCCTGGTGGTGGCTTTCAGATGGGTGGCAGCCCATTTCTGCATGGTAGGTCCTGTGCTGTCAGTGTGTGGGTGGTGGAGGGCATGCCACAGGGCAAGACAGAGCCACTAACGCTAATGTGTTCCATTACAGCTCCTGAGCGTCTACGTGGGGCAGCGATGGTGGGTGTGTCCACCAAGGGGGAAGCTCTGGACATGGAGGATCACCCATCCACCTCCACAGGTGTCCGAGGAACCAGCCAAATGCATACTTGCACATCTGTCTGGACTGATGTGGGTGGTGTGGTGCGGACAAGGCCCTGCCTGTGTCCCAGCGTGACAGCGCCCATGGTCTCCAGCGTGCTGGGACACAGATTGTGGCTGGATCCAGCACCAATGATGATGGACCACACGTCCCGGACAGTGATACATGTGGGACACAGGATGGTCCCACAGCAGGCAACCACACGGGTGTTGCCGTGGGTGATGCTGCCGTGGCTGCCTGCGTAAAACAACCCAGTCCCAGCCTGTGCCTGTATGCCCCAGTGGGGCAGCACTGGTGTGCGTCTAGGGCCGTGGGGCTGTTGCAGCTGCTGTGGCAGCACCAGTAAGCCCTGGTGATTGGCAGCCGGAGGAGCAGCGTCAGCAGTCAGCCAGTGGCAACAGGGGGACAGTGTTGGGGGGCGGTGGCAGTGCACCGCGTGTGGACATGCCCCGGCATGGCTCTGGTGTGCAGCGCCTAACGTCAAGGGGTGCTGGCCAGCAGGGCCAGGAACACCATGAGGGACAGCATGCCGGACCAGTGGATGACCTCTTTGACGAACACAGCCATCTTCTCCAGGCTTCAGTAGATCATCAGATGTGGCTTGTGACGGTGGTGGATGCACTCAGTGCAGTTCTGCGCCAGGCAGACGAGCGGTGCAGCAGGGACCACGGATTGCTCCTGGCAGAGATGGCCCGGCAGCGGACGGATGTGACCGCTGCCATTGACAGGCAGACCACTGCATTGACAACTGTCATGGCTACACTGAGCACCCAGTTCGGTGCCCAGCCACCGCAGATGTCCACCCCCTGTTCCTGGCGCCGTGCGACACCTGCTCTGTCAACACGGGTTTGGCTGTGGGCATACCGAGCATGCCTGGCGTGGGCATGTTCGGTGGGCTGCAGACCCCTGCACGGACACGGTCGCGTTCATGCAGCGTCACCCCTGGGGAACAGTCGGTGCCACCCCATGAGGCCACTGGTCTGCCTGGCACAGCTGGCAGGTCTCGGTGGGGCAGCCAATGCATCCGTGGCGGCCGTGGTACTGTGCCACATGACTGACCTGTCTCCCACCGTGGCCACTGTCTGCCGCTGCCCTATGTGCAGTGTGGTGTGCATTGTGCAATGCATGGGTGGGGTACCTGGCCCTGCACACACACAGTCCCTGTGCACATCCTCCCGGCTGCTGGCCACTGTGGCATGTGCATGATGAAGCCTGCGTTGTGCTGTCTGCCAGTGTGCAATGGTGCCCAGCGTCTGACGCACGCACAGTGACGGCCACTGGGCATGATCGTGTGTGGTCCTGTGTGGGGGTGGGGGTGGCTGTTAGGGTTGGCGTGCCGTATATCCCTTGTGCATGTGTTGTGGTGTGTGTGTGTGTGTGTGTGTGTGTGTGTGTGCACATCGTGTTCAGCCCTGCCCATCCCTGCCGTCATGTGTGGTGCCCCACTCAGACCCATTCCCTTACCGCCGTCTGCCCCTGGTGTCCTGCCCCGCCTGTCTGTGGGATGTGCCTTTGCCCTTGGTGGTTGTGCATGGCCCCGTGACCTACCTGTGTTGTCCGAAGTGCTCCTCTGTAACGGTGTCCCGGTGCAGCTGTGCCATCTGGATCAGACGGGGGTCTTGTCACTCAGTGGGTGGCTGCCCTTCACCAGCTGGACCGGCGTCCTCATCGTCCCCACCGCTGTCCCCCTCTTCGACCTCTATGGCTATCCCACAGTCGGTGGCCATGTTGTGCAGGATACAACAGGCCAGGAACAGCCCACAGGCCTTCGAGGGGCTGTACTGTAGGGCACTGCCTGGGGTGTCCAGGCACTGGAACCATGCCTTCATCAACCCGAACACCCACTCGATGACATTCTGTGTTGTGATGTGTGTCTCATTGTACCGTAGCTGCGATGGGATCGTGGGGCGCCGGTATAGTGTGAGCAGCCGGGGCGTAGCGGGTAACCACTGTCACCTGTGTATAGAGGGTGGACATTAGAATGGTAGTCTGCATCGCTATGCCATGGGCCAACATGGCTGGTACCCATGGCACCTCTGACTATGCACCCCCCACATCTGCTCACGTCGTCCTGCGTGATATGCATACTCACCTACTAGATGGCCAGTGGGAATGTCCCCACTCTCAAACCTGTGGCACAGTGAGACTGGTGCCAGATGAAGGCATCATCTGCTCCCCAGGGTGCGTGGCACAGACATGGTTATCGCCCCCTGGCGCCGCAACCACCTGGCAGTTTATGCCGTTGTCCCGCCTGCGGTTAATGTATGCCGCACCCTCCGGTCCAGGTGGCATGCTGATGCCTACATGGGTGCATCAATGGCCCCGAGCATGCCAGGCAACCGTGCTACCCTGTGGAACTCCTGTATGTGTGCTGTGCGCTCCACCTGTGTGCTGGGAAAATGGATGTACTCCGCAGCATGTGGCAGCAGTGCACTGAGGAAGTGTGTGAGTAGGTGTGACGCGGCCGAGTGGGTTATGCCTGTTGTGTCCCCTGTTGGTCTCTGGAAGGTGCCTGTGGCGAGCAGACACATGATGGCTGTCACCTTCATCTCCACTGACAGAGCATGGCTCCGTCGTGTGGGTGCCTGAATCTCATCATTGCACAGCTCACAGAACTGCCTCACTATCACCCAGTTCAGGCAGTACCAACCCACAATCTCTGTGTCAGAGTACTGTTCGAAGCTGGTGCGGGCTCGGTACTGCCTGTTCTGGGCGTACCGCCGATGCACCCTTCCACGGCCACGCCTCCCTGCTGCCTGTCTTCTCACACTCCTCATTACCGTCTCCATCTGGAAGGTGGCGCTGGCCATGTCCCTGGCTGGTGCCCCCCCCGAGTGGCTGTTGTCCTGTTCCCCCTGCTGTCTGTTCCTGGTGCTCCTCCTGCACTGGGTACACCTCTGGCTGTTCACCTGTAGCTGTCCTGCCTCTTGTCACTGCCCTCAGTGCACTGTGGCACTCTCCCGCCATTTTCTGCACACTGGCACGGCACACCCACTCCTACCCTCACTCTGGCACAGTTCTGGTGGGCCCTGTCCTGATCCTGCCCAGTCCTGTGCCCTGCTTCCTTTTTTTCCTCCCTGGCTCTCTGTCTTCATGCTCCCACTTGTGGCTCCTGTTGCATTCTTCCTCCCCTCTCTTGCTCCCTTTTATTTTGGCTCATTTCCGCTGTCCCGCAACTTCCGCTTGCTCCGCTATTGCGCACGTCGCATGCTGTTGAATATCGCACTGCGCATGTTATTCATGGTTCCGCCCCCTATGGTTGCACATGAATTCATTACTGTTGCGCTCTGGTGCATTGCTTATTGCACTCCACAGCCGCCTCCCGCTGAATATCGCACAATGGCGCATTTCCATACTTGTGCTGGCGCATCCCTGTTGCGCATGGTGCATCCACTCTGAATATCCCGCCCTCTGTGTATACATTATATGTATGGATGTGTTATAAGTTTATTATGTAATGTTACTGTCTTATTGTGTTGTATCTGTATGTATTTCTCTTTTTCAAAAATAAAAGCACATTAATTAAAAAAAAAAAGAACTTCAGTTTTTCAGTTGTTCAATCTGTACCCCACCAACTCCCCAAATTACTAGGGTGTTCAGACCTCCAGAACTGATTCCTCAGGGAAGGTCAAAGTAATCAAGATATCATTTGCAAATAATGAGAGTTTATAATCCTCCCCAAGTAGGGATCCTCGTTACGTGTGGATTGGCTTGAATGATGGTGGTTCTAGGTACAGGGCAAAAAGCAATGGCAACAAGGGGCAGCCATGCCTCATGCTGCTTTGCAGGGGGCATGGGGGTGTAAGAAACATAGAATTTGATAGCAGATAAGGACCACTTGACCCACCCAGTCTGCCTATTTTTTCCTACCTACAGTATCCCTGCAGACCCTAATCGATCTCCGCCTTTTTCTCCCTCCCCCCTTTCTTTCCACTCAGATACCCTTATGCCCATCCCACGCATTCTTGACCCCCCATGTCTTGCCCCCCACCTCCACTGGAAGGCTGTTTCAGGAATCTATAACTCTTTCTGTGAAGAAGTACTTTCTCACATCTTTCCTGAATCTACCACTCTCCAGCTTCATGGCATGTCCCCTTGTTCTCGAGCGCCTCTTTTCTGAAAAATACTTCCCTCCTGTACCTTATTTATCCCAATGAGGTATTTAATAGTCTCTATCATATCCTCCTCCCTCCTCCATTCCAGGGTGTACATATTGAGGTTCTTTAGATGCTCATCATAGGGCTTCTGAGGCAGACCCTGCACCATTTTAGCTGTCCCCCTCTCCTCTGGACTGCCTCCACTCTGTTTATGTCCTTCCAGAGATGTGGTCTCCAGAACTGGACACAATGCTCTAGGTGGGATCTTATCGTACAGGGGAAACACCACCTCCCTGTTTTTGCTGGTGACTCCCTATACACCCCAGCATCCCACTAGCCTCCCTTGTCGTACTGCTTGGCCACCTTTAGGTCATCCAATATGATCACCCCTAGGTTTCTTTCCTGCTTGGTGGTTTTTAATAACACTCCATCCGTTTTGTACTCTGCCCTGGGCTTCTGTGCCCTAAGAGCATTATTTTGCACTTTTTCACACTGAAACCCAGCTGCCATACCCTTGACCACACCTTGTTTTTTCTCAGGTCTCTGCTCATCCGATCCACCCCCACCCCCCAGAAGTATACATGTTGTTGCAGATCTTTGTGTCATCCACACAAAAAAAAAACAGGCTTTTCCTTCCAGCTCCTCTCTGTAGTATCACTTATAAAAACATTAAAGAGAACCGGTCCCAGCACTGATCCCTAAGGTACACTGCTGGTCACCCTCTCTTCCTTGACGTGAACGCCATTTACCACCATCCTCTGTTACCTATCCCCTAATCAGTTTCTTACCCAGTTTACCACCTTTGAGCCCAGTCCTAAGTTAACATACTAACATACTAATTGCCAGCAGATTAGGCCTTATGGTCTATCGAGTCTGCTCGAACCTCAGATCCCTAGTTGGGTACTGAGGCCCCCCCCTTGTGTTCCAGAAACTCCTATCATCCATCCCCACCCCCCCCCGGGCCAGGCCATCATCTGATACATCCGCTTTCTGTGTCTGTCCCACCCTCTCTTGAAGCCCTCCACTGTGGATCTCTGAACCTACTCACCAGGCAGAGCGTTCCAAGGATCCACCACCCTCTCAGTGAAAAACATCCTCCTCTTTTCCCCCTCACCCTTCCACATTCCAACTTCAAACCATGCCCTCTGGTGATACCTCCCTGCTTCAGTCTAAAGATCCCCTCTGTGTTTACCTTATTCAGTCCCTTGAGGTACTTGAAGACCTCAATCATGCCCCCCTATCTCTTCTCCAATGAAAACAGGCAGAGCTCCTCAAGCCTGTCCTCATACGTCAAATCCTCTAGTCCTCTTATCATCTTAGTTGCCCTCCTCTGTACCCTCTCCAGGAGCTGTATGTCCCTCTTCAAGTGTGGTCTCCAGTACTGTACACAGTACTCAAGGTGTGGTCTAACCAGTCCATTGTACAGCGGCAGAATCACTTCCCTGCTCCTAGAGGTGATCCCCCTTACGATGCATCTCAACATCCTGTTTGTTTTGCTAGCTGCTCTCCTGCACTGCTCAGAGTTATTCATACATGCATCCACCATGACCCCTATGTCTTTTTCCCCTGTTGAGGCCTCCAGTGCCTCCCCTCCCAGGGTGTAGCTGTGTTTAGGGTTTCCCCGCCCAAGATGTAACACCTTGCACTTGGTGATATTGAAATTTAATTTCCATGTGTGAGCCCACCTTTCCAGGGTGTCCAGGTCCCCTTGCAGGGCCAACCTCCCCTCTTCCCCTCAACTACTGCTCCCATCTTGGAGTCGTCAGCGAAGAGACTCATTTCACACCCTATACCCTCCCTGATGTCCGATATGTACGCATTAAACAGGATCAGACCCAGGACCAAGCCCTGTGGTACCCCACTACCGACCTCTCTAGGGTTCGAGAGCTCCCCACCGACCACTACTCTCTGAGTGCATCCAGCAAGCCAGTTTTCAATCCATCTGACTATCAAAGTTGCCCAACTTGTAGTCTCCTATGTGTAACAGTGTCAAAAGCTTTACTGAAATCTGGGTAGATCACGCCCACCGCTCCACCCTGATTTAATTCCTTGGTCACACAGTCAAATAAATCTATCAGATTCATCTGACATGACCTCCACCCATGAATCCATGCTGCCTCAGGTCTTGTAACCCACTGGATTCAAGATATTCCACAATACTTTCCTCCAGCAGTGTTTCCATTAACTTTCCAACCACTGATGTCAGGCTGACAGGTTTATAATTGATAGCCTCCTTTCTGCTACCACTTTAGTGAAGTGGGACTACATCTGCCCTGATCCATTCCTCCAGAACCACTCCGGTTTCCAGTGAGTTGTTAAACAGGACTGCCAGAGGTACAGCCAGTACCTCCCTGACTCCCTCAACACCCTTGGATGCACGCTGTCTGGCCCCACTGCTTTGTCCATTTTCAGATTTGCAAATCCCTTCAGGACTCACCCCTCTGAAAAAGGACTAGTATCCACCCCCCCTTCAAAGCTCCTGTTAATTTTTTGCAGTCCCTCCCTTTCCTCTGTGAACATTGAGCAGAACTGCATCTGAAGCACCTCCTCTGGAAAGCCAAAGGTCAGTAGGGTGGCCCACAAGAATGGCAATGCCACCCAGTCAAACTCCTTCTCCACGTCCAAACTGAGCAGTGTTACTGGCATTTGTCGAGTCTTAGCATAGCCTAAAAGCAGGAAAAGTTCAGTGGACACTGTCATGTGCCTATCGGTGCCATACAAAACCAACCTGGTCTTTGTCTGTTACAGCTGGTAAGAGCTTTTCCAGACAGTGAGCCCACACCAACATAAAGACTTTACAGTTGTAATTTAAAATGGATATCGGCCTATACGAGGCTGCATATCTAGGATCCTTATCTGGTTTTGCGATCGCCAAGATCAGAGCCTACTTCTATGAGGGAGGTGGGGTACCATTATTTGAAGTGCCTGAAATGCAGCAAGCACTGGGGGGAGAAAGGTGTCCTGAAACTTCTTATAAAACTCAGCCAGTTATCCATCTGGACCTGGGCATTTCTGAATTTTCGAGTCCTGCAGGGCACAGCAAACCTCCTCAGCTATAATAGGGGACAGAAGCATCTGGGCCACAAAAGGATCTAGTGCTGGGAGGGGGCGTGTTTGTAAAAATGTTTGTATTTGCTCCTGAGTGGAGTTACCTTCCGCCACATACAGGGACTGATAGTAGGTTGTCAATATTTTTCTGACTGCACCAGGTTGCAGTACTCTAGTAGTACAGCTGCAATACGCATGCCTGGGCCTTGCAACCCCAAAGCCTTTGGGCTAAGTTTCTACCACCACGTGCTCCCTCTCATAGTAAGAGTGCTTTAAATAAAAAAGTACCTGCTTTACTTTGGCGTCCGTGATCTTTTGCAGTTCTCGTCTCGCTTTAGCTATCTGTGGGGCTAAAGACATATCTCCTTGCTGAAGGAAAGATTTCAATATATGTAAGGTCTGCTGAAGCTCAAGATCTCTGGATTCCCACTGTTTCTTTTTCTTAGCTGAACAGGTGATAAGCTCACCTTGGAGCTCGGAATGTCCCAGAGAATAGGAGCAGAGATTTCAGAGTCATAGGTCTCCTGAAAGATTTGGGGGATCTGCTCTTTTAGAGAACGGAGGACTTCAATGTCTTGTAATAAGGCCAGATTGAGCCTCCAATGTGTAGCGCATTGTGGCTTACCAAAACACAGTTTAGCATACACAGGTGCATGGTCTGAAAGAAAGGTGATGCCGTGTGATACATCTTGCACCGAATATTTCAAATAAGTTAGGTCCCACTTAAAGGGGAATTGTTGGTGAATATTGTCTGATGGAGTATAGTGAAGTCGCAATACTTCAGTCTTTGTGGTATTGATTATGTATCCTGCGAGTTGGCCAAAACTCTCCAGGCACCTCCACATTTGGGGAAGCGTCTGTTCAGGGTTCCCTAAATAAATGAGAAGGTCATCTGCGTATAACGCTAGCTGCTGACATTCTCCCAATTCCACCCCCTGCACCCCATCCTCCCCTCTTAGTGCTTGGACCAGGGGCTCCAAATATAGTGCAAATAGGAGAGGGGATAGAGAGCACCCCTGTCTTGTGCCTCTATGTAATGAGAATATCCCTGACACCTGGCCATTGATCTTTATAAAGGCCTTAGGCTTGGAATAAATGTTGTTAATGATTTTAATAAATGAGTCCGAAAAACCAAAATGAGCCAAGGTTGTAAGTAGAAAGTTCCATGCTACCTGGTCAAAGGCCTTCTCGACATCTAATCTTAAAAGTAAGAAAGGGGCCTTTGACCGAGCAGCATGGTGAAGGATGTGCAGGGTTCTTTTAACATTACCTGGGTTTGTCTACCTGGTACAAATCCTGTTTGATCAAAATCAATTAACTTGGGCAGTATATGTTCCAGTCTCTTTGCTAAGAGACTCGCATATAATTAAGCAATAATGCCCAACAGGGTGTGTGTCGTGCTGGGATAACATCATGCCTCAGGTGGTTCCGAGTGCGTCCAACAACTGAGGCATGACGTTATCCCAAACGACACACACCCTGGAGGGCATTATTGCTATTATACAATGGCTCGTAAAAAATAATTTTAAAGAATGTTTTTATTAGTGTGGAAAAATATTTTTGTTTCTTAAGAGGAGATGCAAAAAAAGAGACTGGAATCCAAACAATCATCAAGAGATTCACAGTGCTGAGACTAGAGCCATGATGTTACGCTGGGATAACATCATGGGTCCAGCCCAAGACTGACCAATCAGAGTCCAGGATTTTTTTCTTGCCATTGTATAATTTATAATCAACATTAAGGAATGAAATTGGCCTGTATGATTTACATTGAGAGGTGTCTTTGCCAGGTTTTGGGAAACTAGAAAATACTGCATAGTTCCAGGTGACAGGGAAATGCTCCCCTTGCTGTGCTTCTCTGCAAGTTTCCAATAGGGGGCCCTCCACTTCTGCTTGGAAAAACTTGAAAAACTCTGGTGAGCAGCCATCAGGGCCTGGGGATTTTCCAGATTTTAACTGTTTGATTACCTGATTCAATTCTGCCTGGGTGATTGGTTTATCCAACATAAGTTGAGTTTCTTTATTAAGTTTTGGAAATGTCAGTTTAGTCATATATGCCTTTATTTGGGTCTCATCAGCTCTTTGTTCAGGTGTATAAAGATCCTGATAAAATTTCCTAAAACTCACCATTATGTGCTGTTGGGAGCGCATTAGCTTCCCATTGTGAGGGTCCCTGATCTGGGTTATCATCGACTGAGTTGTCTGTTGGCGAAAACGGTGAGCCAAAAGTCTAGTGGCCCTTGGTCCCACTTCCCCGTATCTTTGCTGTAGACATTGTAATGCCTGTTCTGTCTTGATGTCTAGCTGTTTCTGTATCAGCCGTTTAATAACTCTTATTCTGGCGGCTACAGAGTCATCACCCTAAGCATGCAGTGTTTGGGCTTCCTTAAGCTGTGCGTGCAGTTTTTCCCACAGTGCCACCCATTGCTTCTTGAAGTAGGCTGCATATTTGATTGTATCCCCTCTTAGCACAGTCTTTAGGGTATCACATAAGGTAGCTCTAGAAACATCTTGTGTATCATTTTCTTTCAAAATCTGTGCAATTTTTATTTTAGTTTGATCTGTGAATTCTTTTAAGTTTAATAGGTAATTGTTAAACCTCCAGATTGTTTGTTTCTTCCAGCCATGGTCAGTTTTAATAATAGTGAGCTTAGTTGTGCAAGGTATGTCACCACACACCCCCAGCCATGAAAAAAAAAAAAGACATACACAGGATAAAAGAAAGCAAAAGAATGGGAAAATGAAGGGCAAGACGTTTAAGTTGGTAAAATCCATAAACACAGAACCAATTTACAGACAACAGAAACATTGTGCTAATGTGGCTAACTACAGAGTTAGTGTAAGGATGACTTTTATGGAGCAGAGGGTGCAACAGGGCAACCCCTTGCTAGAAGCTGGAGGAGGAGGATGCGTCTAAGTGTACTTCCAAAGCAGGGAGAATGGAAAAACACCTCCTGTATGTGGAAAAGATGGATGTTCTGAAGTGGAAAATGCAACACTTATGTGTTTTGGGGGCCCTGTAACAGAAAATCTGTTACTCTATAGGAGGGTGTGCATGGTAATCCTGCCCACTGCACTCCACCACTAGGTTAAGGACGTCACTAAGTAACTACAGATGCCATGAATCCACCAACCCCCTGAACCTCTTGTGGAAGAGATGAATATACTAGTATGAGAGGTTCTATGGACTCTTGTAGTCTGATACAGGTGTCACGGTAGGAAAAAAAAAACAATAAGATAGGGTAGACTTCTGTTGACACTGTGTCTGCCCCCAACCTACTAAAATAGTGTCTGTTTCCAGAGAGAGGATCTATTGTAACTGAGGTGGTGGAGCGACAAGGCAGGCCATCCATGCCAGGCCCATGCTAGCCCTGATCCTCCAGAGGCATGATTGTCAGGGTCAGTAAAGGAGAGACCTCCACTTCATTACCTGATCTGGCCTTAAAGGCCTAGGGCACCAGCTCCCCCCCCCCAGCCATCCTTCCCCCTTCTTGAGGTCCTTCCAGCACCCAAGGTCTGTCCATGAAATTTCATCACTTCCAAGACCTGTCACCTAGTTTCAGCTCCCCCCCCTCCCAGCTGCTAGGCTGGAGCAATAAAGAAGGCATGGTATTGCTATGCAGAGTTTGATGTGAACACATAGAAAGTGAAGCACTCCAGGCAAGAAAATGCTGTGACGAGCAAGCAGGTGCAGTGCAAAATTTTATTCCATGAATTTCCTTTAGCGCCTTGGCCCAACACACATACATCAGGGATGCAATGAATCTCTTACAGAAATTGGACAGTTTTAAGTGGAATGACACCTACAATTGGGTAACAAGTGATGTTACCAGTTTTTACTCCTCCATTACACAGACAATGGGATTAGAAGCAGTGAGTTACTCTTTGTCTAAACCCACCCTAGGGGATCCTGTGAACAAAGCTTTCATTTTGCAAGCTTTAGAGTTTGTATTAGAACATAATTATTTTATTTTCAACAAACAGTACTACAGAGCGTGTAGTTGCATGACTGGCCGGGGGATCCAGTGTGGAAGAGATGCATGGCGCACAGGACTAAAATCCTGTTCACATGCAGTTCTAAATACCCTCTTGCCTCAAACCAGGAGGGCGGGCACTTGTGGTACCAAAACAGTTACTTTTACATGATGGAGTACATTTTACCTCAGTCTCTTGGCCACAGATCTCCCACTTTTCCTTTGGCTCAACTCTACTTTCTCTTCATTTTTCTCATGCTGGAGTGGGGGTGCACCCCCCTTTTGAGGGTACTTTCACATGGCGGCAGCCATGACACGGTACTCAACCATCATCAACTCTAAGAGAGGAACTTCAGCAGTGGGGAGCAGGCACTGTGTGCCCAAGGCATACTTCCCACCAACTCACAATCACCAGCCTGTGCCCTCCAGCTCAGGTTGCTGACTCCCCCTCATGGAATGCCAAGTCAAACCAGCTGCCCCAGTCCTCCATGGGAATAGAGTGTGGCATGCCCAGAGGTCCATAGACACTCAAAGGAATAGGCTTCCTAAGAGGGGCTAGACACGTCCTCCTTTTGAGGCTCGATGCCCTGGCCAGCACCTTCAGGCCTCCAGGCTGCAGCCTTCCATCTAGATGCCCAGATGACAGAGAGTTTGTCATCCCTCCACCAGCCAGCCTCCAGAGGGAAATATGGCTGGTCACTATATGGGTAGTGCACTGGACATAAAACACAAAAGAAAACTGGGAGCTCCCTTAGCCTCGAGATACTCACCCTTGTGGCTCTTCTGACAGTCCGCACCCCAAGTCCCTTGAGGCACTGTGCCTAAGTGACTCAGAGAGGCACATCAGATCTACACCATAAGACAACACAATTCCTATCAGCCCACCCTAAGGTGACTAATATATAGTATCTGTACCCCACAAAATGTTACATTTTCTTACCCCACCATATCATGCAGTGACAACATAAGCAGTACATACAGTGTAAAATACGGCAATACATGCCGTGTAAAAACGCACACTACCATACTCTAAGTAGCATTTACATAAATATCCCCCTGCACTTTCGCCTGATACTCCTTCTCATTTCTGGAACTGCTAGAGAGTTTGGTTTGGTTTTATTTATTATATTGGAAAGGCATGTGAGCAAATCTGCCTGTTTTCATAAGTGTCCAGTCAAAAGACATACAGACAATCAGTAGTAGATACACTATACAATATACAGTAATCAATAGATTGAACAACTTGCAACAGTGTCTAAAAAATGAGAAAAACAGGGTGGAAGGACCATCAGTCCAATCAAAGCAGAAATAAGTACAAATACAGTATGCAAATATAGATGCAATGTGCCGAGGGGGGAAATGGGAATATGCAAGGGGGGGGTATCATGACAACAACTGTATGGTGGTAGTGCCCAGTGTTAGAGCTGCGTTTTTTTGTGAGGGAAAGCAAGCTGTAGAACAGTTGACGGGAGGAGAGTTGTAGGTGGAGAAGCTTTTGTGTGGTGGACGTTGTGATTGGCAGGAGCAGATGGAGTTGGCTAAGAGGTGATGTCTGAGCTGGGATTTGAATATTTCTAGGGATGCAGACTGTGCAATGGGGAGGAAGCAGTTAAAGAACACTGTAACCCTGGCTGCAAGGGAGTGGAGTCCTTGTGTAGGGTGTCAGAAATGAATTAGGTAGGAGATTTGGGAGGTGGATCTAGTGGTGCGAGTGCAAGTAGGCCTTTGGAATTCCAAGGTGATAGAATTAGGGAGCGGTCCCAGGTGCATTTTAAAGAAGAATGTTTTTATTTATTTATTGAATTGTTTCACCAGGAAAGGCACACTGAGCAACAAGATGCTAGCCTCCTGGTGCGACCTGGGGGAAGTGGGTACAGAGGATAGGATAACATGCAGGTTATCAAGTGAGGGACATTTAACAGTACATACACAGCAGTATTAGGTAACATTTTGTATGAGTTTACATGCGAGATCATGTTAATAACATTGGCTACAGTTAGGAGCATAATAACAAATACGTGACACAGAAGAAGTAATACAAGGGCTAACAATTGTAGACACAGACACATGAAGCACATGACAATCAGTGCGTAGGTTGGGCCGTAGCAACAGCTATGTGCCGCTGGTCAGGCGGGGGGAGGAAGCAGTCAGTGCTTGACGGAGTCATGTGCAGGAGCAATTTACAGTGAGGTAATTTGCAGGGCAGTGGATAGAGAGTGGGCAGAGGAGGAGTGGTGAATTTGTGGGGGAAGCTCATTCCAGAGCTTAGGGAAGCGGTGAGAGAAGGCTGCTTGGCTAACAGTGGTCCTCCGCCTGAGGATTAATAACTGGCGGGTGTCAAGGGATCTAAGGGCATGAATAGGGGTGGGGGCAATATCAGTATGTTGTAGTGAAATCTGTTTTTGAGTGGGAGCCAATTTGCTAACTTGTACAAGTCGCAGTGATGCGTCTGTCTAGGAAGGCCTGTGACAAATCTGATGATGTTATGGTAGGTGGCTCTTCATTTGTGGAGGGTCTTCTGGAATGAGGAGGATGAGTAAACAATGGATCCGTAGTTCAGGAGTAATGACCAGTGCCCTGGTATTGGGAATGAGGAATTTGTTAACTCTATATAACATCCCAAACCTTTGGTGTTTTTTTTTGGTTAATTGGTTGATGTGGTATTCATATGTAAGGCGGCAGTCTAAGTGTATACCAAGGTATCTGAATTCATTGATTCTTTCGATTATGCTGCTGTCATATCAGTGAGTATGAAGTTGAAGTTTTTTTTCCTCATGCCAGAGAAAATCATAGACTTAGTTTTCTTGGCATTAAGGGCAAGTCCTTGCGAAGAGAACCAGAAGTGGAGTTCACTGAAGTCGTGCTGGAGTTTGATGTGGAGAGTTTTGGGACACTTGTCTTTGCAGAACAGAACAGTGTCATCTGCGTAAAGGATTAATTTCATGTGTTCGCAGATTGTAGGGAACGAATTTATGTTGAGGGAAAAGAGAAAGGGGCCTAGGATGAAGCCTTGGGAGACTCCATATTTGATTGAACAGATATCTTAGTTTTGTCCTTTGATAATGGTGGAGTGTGATCCATTACTAAGGTAGTGCTGGAACCAGTTAAGAACATCTTCAGAAAAGTGGAGGTGACATAGGGTCCTGATGAATAATTGGTGGTCAACAAGATTTATTTATTTATTTATTGAAATGTTTCAGCAAGAAGGCACACTGAGCAACAAGTCGCTTGTCTCCGGTGCGACCTGAGAGGTAAGGGTACAACAGGGATAGACACTGAACATTCAAATTACAAGAACAACCTTAACAAAACACTTGTAGGCAGGTGGATACAAAACAGTATTACAAAAGGCAGGTGACTAAAAACAGTATTAAAGACCAAAAGCCTTGGTAAGAGCCACAAATATAGGGTCAGTGCGGAGACCTTCATTGTTGGCCTTATTAATAACATTGGTGAGCTTGACTAGGGTGATCTCTGTATTGAGGCCCAACTTGATACTGTGCTGCGATTCATTTAGTAACTTATGGGTTTCAAGGAATTTCCTGGTTTGATCATGGACAATCTTTTCTAAGATTTTGGAGAGGGGAGCCAAACAGAGGAAGGAAACAAAACAGCAGCCCACACACATACAACAGTACTATTATTTTACTATATGCCATATTAATAAGATCACATTTTTATCCATTTTATGTGTAAATAAACTGGGAAAGGTGTCACTATAGTTCATCTAAGGATAATGAGTCCAAAGAGCGAATGTCACTTTCTCACAATTGTCCCTTAATGTCACCAGGGGCTTACCCACGGGGCAACCTCAAATCCTGTGTCCCACCGAGAGAGAGAGAGAGAGAGAGAAGAAGAAAAGAAAACAAATGGGTTGTAAATCACTAGTCTGCAGTCAGGGTGGTCAGCTTCTTCCACTCTGGACCCTCCTTAGCAATGTTGGTAGCTCCAGAGGGTGCTGAAGGCTGGGCAGCAAGTCTTCATCCCAGGAAGGCTTGGTTTTGAACTGAATCTTCACAAAAACTTTGGGGCCTGGGAATCCCCTCCCCTTGTGAGGCTTGTGGGCACTGTAACAATTCCAAACTTTGTAATGGGAAGTTTAGGGAAAACTGCAGCCAGCGAGCTAAACTGGAACCTTCTGTGGAGCTTCTGTGGCATTTCAGGTAGCCAAAGGCTACCCCACCGGGCAGTCACTCACAGCACCCCCCATGAGCGGGGTGATCCAAGAAGGATGATTAATTAGAAATAATGTTGAGGGTCATGTTTAAAGCATGGCAGTCCTCAACTGTCCTTTGTCTCTGCTCTAAACTTGCTCATATTCCCACTGAGGAGTGGATGAGTGTATGGTTCAACCCCTCAAAGATACCCCAATGATGGACAGGAAAACTCTGTTTGCCTCCTCCATCATGGTATCACAACTTTTTTATGGTACTGTAATATTCAACAGCTCACTCAAAGCAGCTGTGGTTCTGAAGGACTAGAGAGTGGCAGTTGTAGTCTCACATCATAAAAGTGGTAGGGAGGAGGCTGACAATTATAGACCAGTCGGCCTCACATCGGAGGTGGAAAAGTTAATGGAATCACTGCTGAAAGAGAGGATAGTGGAATATCTTGAATTGAATGGGTTACAAGACCCAAGACAACATGGATTCAGGGGTGGGCGGTGATGTCTAACAAATCTGATTGATTTCTTTGGTTTGGTGACTAATGAATTAGATCAGGGTGGAGCGGTGGAGGTAGCCTATGTAGACTTCAGTAAGACATTCAACTCAGTTCCACATAGAAGACTACTAAGCAAGTTGAGAAGCCTAGGAGTAGGCCAAAATGTGGTAAACTGGGTAAAAAACTGGTTAGGAGATAGGTGGCAGAGGGTCATAGTAAATGGAGTTCACTCTGAGTGGGGGAGGATGACCAGCAGGGTACCACAGGGATCAGTGCTGGGACTGGTCCTCTTTAATATCTTAATAAATGACATTGCAGAGAATCTGGAGAGGAAGGTCTGCCTATTTGTGGATGACACTAAAATCTCCAATAGGGTAGATACTGTAGACGGGATAGTTGTGGAAAGGATGAGCAGAGACCTGAGAAAACTTGAGTGGTCACGAGTATAGCTGTTAGATTTTATGTGCAAAAGTGCACAAAAATGCACTTTGGGCACAGAAACCCAGGGAGAGAGTACAGAATGGATGCAGTGTTATTGATGACCACCAAGCAGGAGTCAGGCCTGGGGGTAATAATCTCTGATGACCTAAAGGTGTCCAGGTAATGCAACAAAGCAGTAGGGAGGGCTAGTGGGATGCTGGGATGAACAGGGAGAAGTATCACCCACAGAAGGAGGGAGGTATTGTTGCCTCTGTATAGATCACTGGCAAAATCTCACTTAGCATACTGTGTACAGTTCTGGAAACCACATCTCCAGAAGGATATAAACTGAGTGGAAGTGGTCTAGAGGACAGCAACTAAAATGGTATGGGGTCTGCTTAAAAAGTCCTATGAGGAGAGACTGAAGGAACTCAGTATGTACACCCTGGAAGAGAGAAGAGGGATATGATGGAGACCTTTAAATACCTCACGGGGGTAAATAAGGTGCAGGAAGGAAGGAAATATTTTTTAGAAGAAATGATACTCAAGAACAATTGGACATGGTATGAAGTTGGAGGGGTAGATTCAGGAGAGATGTAAGGAAGTACTTTTTCACAGAAAGAGTGGTGGATTCCTGGAACAACCTTCCAGCTGAGATAGTGGGGGTGAAAACAGTGGTAAGGTTCAAGAACGCACAGGATAAGCACAAGGGAATCATAGTAAAAGGAAGGGGGAGGAAGAAAAAGCTATAGATCGGGTATGGTCTGCTGTAATACTGTTGGTAGGGAGGAACAGGAAGACTGGATGGGCCAAACGATCCTTATCTGCTGTCGAATTCTATGTTTCTATGAATGCTCAGGGTAATTGGATTTCATGGTCCAATGTACAATCCTCTCCATCTGGCTCCGCTGAGAGAGTACCATTACCAAGGTTCAGGGGACTTTCCCTGGAGGCAATCAAGTATGTTCGTAATAAATCTGCAAATTCCTTGGAACTGTCTCAGTGGCAGCATCTTGGGCCCGAGGGCCTCGTATCTCAGCAGCATCTTATTGCTTTACATGGTCACGTCTTCCCCCAGGTCATCTGAGTGAACCCACAGGAGTCAGTACCACTCCTACCACAGTTTTGACAACATGGGCACAGGGCCACTTAAGGGGCACTTTCCCCTTGGTTGGCAGCACTTGCTGGTGGGCGTCCTTCTAAGGCTCTTCTTGGCGGGGATAGTGACTCATAGTCCTGTTAGTCTGACAATATCAGGAAGTGCCTTTTTATGGCTCCTAGATCCCCCCGGGGCAGGCTCTGGTTCATGTTTGCTGGCAGGTTTAGATGCACCTGGCTGCTCCCACACATTCATGACCTGCAGGTCGAAGGCATCCTGAGAGGGACAGTAAAGGTTTGGGTCCCCAGTACCTCACTCACTCTGTATCAGGTGCTCCCATGGGTCTAAAATAGATTATTCAGACTCTGCCCTGGATAACATAGCAGAGGCGTTGGCCAGCCATGTGGCTCTTCTGAGTGTGGCAATACCCCATCCTTGCTGACGGAACACAGAGAATCTAAGAAATGCCCTCCATTGAGTGGCTGCATCTGAAGCACTGCAGAGTCTGGATAGCGGTGGGGGCACTCTCCTTCTGTTGCTGGGTGAGTCACTCAAGAAGTTGCAATTGTTTTTAACTTCCAGTTCTTTGGGATACTCTGCAACGTGCTTGTTCTTTCTGATTCCCAGAAAGAGTTTAATGGCCCATGCTCTGATAATGGGGTTTGCAGGTTGGCGTCTTCCTGCGGTCTCTCAGTCCTTCTGACTACGGCATGTCTCCAGACAGGGATAGATGTACTCCAGGTGGCAGCTAATACTTTGATTTTTAATACTGCAAACAGTTTTATTTATGGGAAGAACGGTTTAGGTGATCACCAACTCCATAGAATGCAGCCTCTCACACTTTCTTTCTTCAAACTCTTTGCAACTGTAGCTCAGTGGAGTAGCAAGGCAGTAGAAAGGATTCTGAGCTGTACTCTTTTCTTTGTTTACATAGTTGAGACACTTATGGGTCTCTTGCTTTTAGTGAGACTGTAAACTTTTGCTTCTCTGCAGGGGAGACTACTGTACATTATAACATCCGGGTGCAGATCTAAAGCCACCTTAGCATTTTAAGGTATCTCCAGGGATGCAGAGCACAGTCCTACATTTCGGGGCCACTCTGTTCCCAATGCACCCCTTCACAGGTGGGTAGTTGGGTGAACCTGTCTCTTGGGGAGCACCTTTTATATGGTATTAATCACTACCAGTACCTCCCTCTCTTCTGGTTTCATTATTTATTTACCCTCTGGGCATGAGATAACAGCATGAAATATGCTCTCTACCCCATGTTTCTTACCCACAGGCAAACCTACACATGACATGGTTTTCTTCGATAACAGCCAGCCTACAGTCTCCAAACAGCAATCCCAGCACTGGTCATTTATAATCAGAATACTTCTACAAACTGAATTACAGTAATTGGATGATAGTAAAATAAGTAACAATAAAACAGTCCACTCTTGCTCCAGATTGCCGCTGGCAGCAACATAGGATGGAAAGGGTTGCTTCTAAGACTTGCACCAGCCCTCCCCTGCCACCGATACCCTCTCCGACCCTTGCACCATCGAGAAAGCACCAGACTCCCAGTGAGCCTCCTCAGCCAATGCGGAGGCTCACACAGATGTGGCACCAACAAAACGGCTAATGGGTGGTGTTTGAAAAGCCTGCCAAGATTCAAAAGGAACAGCAGCCCTGAAATAGGAGTGCATTTTTTTGTAATTGCACACTCCTGCTCCAGATCGCTGTTGACAGCAACAGTGGATTGAAAAGGCTGCTTCTAAGACTTGCACCAGCCCTCCCCCGATGCCGACTGCCTCTGTGACCCTCGCCCCACCGAGAAAGTACCAGACTCCTGGTGACCCTCCTTAGACAATACGGAGGCTCCTCACCTTTCAAAAGGCGGGCCCCCCCAAGTGATCCTCACACTGTGGACTGCAGCGCAAATGATAATGGGAGAGTCTGCCAGGAAGAGTCTCAGGTGAGACTGTCGGTTGCTGGATACACCGCCCGAACAACACAAATTAAGGTAGTGTGAACAATAATGACTTGTGTCCCAAAGGATGCTAGAAGTTTAGCAAGGTACTGTTTAGTAGTTTCTGTGGAATACTGCCTCTTTCAATTGTGGTAAAGCTGCTAGTACCTACTCATGTATGTTAGCAACTGCAAACATAGCGGTGTTCTATTTATGCTATATGTGCTTGGAGTGTCCTATACCTGTACAGAAGGTGATGCCAGTAGAAGTTTTGCATCTCACTGCTAGCCCTGCGTTTACTGAGCCTTAACATTCTAGCTGTTCTGTGTTACAGTATATGTACTAGCTCCATGCCTGCACCTTACCTCAACAAATTTATTCTGCTAGCAGTGGGCTTGTAATGTGAGCATATGAGGGCCTATTCATGAAAGCAAGCTCGGTACACGCTATTCACATGTAACCCATCCCGCATAGCTATGAGGCCCCAGGCAGGCACAAGGTGCACGGTATTCACTACTGTGAGCACCTGCAGGGCACCTGCCTGTGGCCCTTGCCCTCCGGCATGCAGCTGCGCTGGGGCAGATCACAGGACTCAGGTGTGCATCCAGTTGGATGCCCATCCTGGGTCCCGAAGTAGAACCCCTGCTGCATGCGTGCAGGGGATCCTGGGAAGGTGTGGACCCCAGGAATTGTAGTCCATTGGATGAATGCGGGAATGACTACCCCCAGCCCTCCCTGGCAGCCCAGTGGGCTGGGGCAGCAGTAGGAAGGGGGATTTCCTTTGCCACCGCAGCCAACGGGTGTCCACTGGGGGGGCACATAAAAGTTATGGCAGTGTCCCCCCTCATGTAACTTGCCCCCCCAGCCCAAAACTCTGCACCTTAGTGAATGGCGTGGAGTGCTGTCACGACCCCCAGACTGCCTGTGGTGCGTAGCTGTGCAGGCGGCCAGGGGATCCTGTGCAGAAGAAGCTGGCATCCCTGTAGTGAATGCTGCAGGGGGTCTGTGCAGCATTCCAGTCTAGGGTTGCCCACACTCAGCCTCAGATACTTGGTGCATAGGCAATCTGAACTTTCATGAATAGGCCTGATGGGCTGTACTCTGTAAGGGGCTATTTCTTTTTACTCTGAGCTACCAAAACTCTCTTATACTGACAGTGGCTGCTCTCTGCTATGCAGGGGAGAGTGCCTCCACATGGTAAACACTGCAGCAGTGCTACACAGTGTGCCTCACAATTCAGACTTCATCTTCCAATACTGTTCAATTCTATTTGCTGAGGTTGTTAATTGTGCGTTGCTGCTTAACTGATCTGACGCTGCTGCAAAGTATAACTAACTGGGGTGTGTGCATGGTGTACTAAACCCACGGTATCCCTCTATTACACTTGCCCATCCTACTCTGGGAGGTGAGTGTGTCCATCTCCCCATCCTAGTATTCGCCCTAGGCACCTGCTGCTGTGTGAGTCAAGTGCAGAAGGATTCAAAGTCAACCCACCTGGGTAGACTTTAGTATGACAGTGTACAGGTTGTAAACCCAGATGTTTCACTGGTCCTAAAAGTCTGGTATCTGTGAAAGTCAACACCGTACCGGCAGTCGGTGCCATGCACCCCTCTATCTGGACATGCCCTCCCCATGCAAAATTGCTGTTTGCCACAAAATACTACTCCTGAGTCAGCTTACACCTGGAAAGCACTGGGAGGGCAACAAGTAGTTCACGGATGCAGGTGACCCCTCTTACACCTTAATGCAGTGTTCTGTGCAACAGAAGACCCTGTTTAACCCATTAACACCCAAGGACCTCAACCCATGTTAGACACCTCTGTGGAGCAAATTATCTTAGCAACAACAGTTGAGTGCTACATCCTTACACATAGCACTCCTGGCTACAAGGTCAGCATTAAACATTACTCCCACACAAAAAAACACAAAAACACTGAGGTTAACCCCAGGCCTGAGGGATGTTAAAAATCTTATGCTTGTGCTACTCTTCTTGTCTGGTAATATCCACCTCAATCCTGGCCAACTTGGAAATAGTGGACTAGGCATCAATAATAAAAGGAAGATAAAAATAGTCTCCTTCAACATTGGTAGCCTACTCCCTAAACTCGCCCTGTTGGAAGCCTGGGTGGCACTTGTGCAACCTGATATGATATCCCTAATGGAAACCTGGCTTACCCCTAAAATCCCAGATGCTGCCCTCACTCCATTTATAGAGAACAGCCACGATAAATGTGTGTGTGTGTGTGTGTGTGTGTGTGTGTGTGTGTGTGTGTCTAATCTACCTAAGGGCTGAACTGCAGGGCTATAAAATAGAAATTGATGACCTCACTAGAAACTGTGAATGCCTGGCAGTTAACTCCTCTTAGGGAAAGGTCACAAATCCCCTGTTATCATGACAGCCTACATATCTCCAGGAAAACACCAATCTGGTCTCAAATCTTTCGGTAGGCACTTCAGACCAGTTGCAACTGAGAAAATATAGTCACCGGAGACTTCGACATTAATTGGGCAGCCAACTCGAGTGTTGCCCTGATGGACTTAATGGTTAGCGGGATCCTCATTCAAGTAGTTACTGAATGCACTATGGCCAATTATAAAATGGGATCCAAAACTTTAATTGACCAGATCCTGGCTACCCCACCTGGACAGGTTAATCGATGTTTGTGTACTAACAGATTCTATCACTGACCTCTCCAAATGGGATCCAAAACCTTAACTGACTGGATCCTGACTGCCCACCCAGACAGGTTAATCGACATTTATGTACTACCACACTCTATCAGTGTCCAATCCCCAGTACAATGTGCATGGACTGCTAAATATCCCAAGCCCCCCCCCCCAACCACCATCATCAGGGTCCTTCATAGGGATAAGATAGCAGACTTCAAAGTGTATGTGGTTCAGATAGACTGGGGCTATCTGGGTGTCACCCCTGATACTGACTCTGCCCTTGACTACTTTGTAAACAATTTCAAAGCAGGCTGTGACAAATTTGCCCCTCTGAAAGAGCACACAGTATGAGGTGCTGCTGCTAGGTGGGTCACCCCTGAGCTCTTAGCCCAGATGTGTGAAAGGTGTAACCTGTGGCATTGGGCGAGAGAAACATGCTCACCTGTTGATCAACAAAGGTACAAGGAAGCTCACAATAGATGCACCACCAGGATAAGACAGGCTAAATCGAAGTACTGCAAACATCAGCAAACTCAGAACAGTAGTAATGGGAAAATGTTTGGGATAATATATCAGAACTCCTATGAACAGTGAAAAAATTCTCCCCAAAATGCTCAAAGTTAATAGGACTTTTATTCTGGAACCAGCTGAGATAGCCAACAAATTTCATACAGCCTTCACTGACCTCAGCACTGTCCTCCCTCCCAGTTCTGTGCTAGGGACATGCAACAGTGACGGCACTGGACTAGCTGGCAGATCTGATAGAAACATAGAATTTGACGGCAGATAAGGACCGCCTGGCAGACCCAGTCTGCCCATTTCCCTACCTAATGGATAAGCTGCAGATCCTACCTAACCAACAGCCCGCTTCTTCCAACCTCCACCCCCGAGAACTCCCATGCATTCTTGAATTCCACCACTGTTTTTGACTCTACAACCACCTCAGGAAGGCTATTCCATGCATCCACAACCCTCTCCATGAAAAAATACTTCCTCACATTACCTCTGAGCCATCCCCCATCTAGCTTCAGATTGTGCCCCCTTGTTCTTGCACACCTCTTTTTTCTGAAAGATGCTACCCTCTTGGACTTTGTTGATTCCCTTGAGGCATTTCAAAGTTTCAATCATACCCCGAGGCTATACATATTAAGATCCTTAAGTCTCTCTTGATATGTCTTCTGGTGCAGACCCTGCACCATTTTAGTTGCCCTCCTCTGGACTGCCTCTATCCTGTCTATGTCCTTGCGGAGATGGGGTCTCCAGAACTGCATGCAGTACTCCAGATGGGGTCTCACCAGCTGTCTGTACAGAGGGATAAGAACTTCCTGTTTTCTACTGGTGATCAAGATCCAGTATACACCAAATTCTATTTCACATCCATCTCAACAAAAGATACTCTAAAATATGTGAAGAGTCCTAGGTAAAACTAGGGTGGAGGCAACTCCACAGACATGACGCTACTGGCCCAGGCCCTCGAGGAACTCGCCCATCCCATATCTAAACTATTTAACTTTTCTCTGTGGTATTCCCAGTTCCCTGGAGTTTAAAAAACTGCACTGGTAACACCAGTTTTTAAAAGCAGTGACCACTCCAACCTGGCAGATTACAGACCAATATCAATCCCCCCCCCCCATCCAAGGCCCTCAAATGAATAGTATCAGACCAAATAGTCACCTATCTGGGTAAACACAATACACAATGTGCACAACAGCATGGATTTAGGAATTCCACAGCACTAGCAATGCCCTTTTAGAGAACATTAACTTCTTGCACAAGGTCCTTGATGGTAGTCACCTGGTGGGAGCAATCTATATTGACCTGACGAAAGCTTTTGACCTTATCAACCATAAGCTGCTGCTTGGTAAGCTCCTTGCACTTGGTCTGTCTCAGGACACGGTAGCCTGGTTTAGCAGCTACCTCTCTGACCACTCTCAGTGGGTAAAGACTGATGTCTTCTCTCTCTCTCTCCTCCCTCCTCTCTCTCTCCCCTCTCCCCCGATGACAAAAGCTTATCTATAGGTGAACCACAAGACTTAACACTTGGCCTCCTCCTTTTGACCTGTTCATAAACAGTCTCCTGGAGTCTTTTCAGACATTCAAGGTGCATCTTTATGCTAACGATGCAGTCATCTACACCGGAAGTGCACACCAGGATAAATCATGCACTGACCTTCAAAACAACTTTGAGTCCTTGGAGAAATGGTTTACACACAACAAATTGGTCTTATACTACAAAAAACTAAGGCCATGCTGTTTGCTGGTCCACAATTACAAAAAAAAAAGTCCATCCCTAGTCATCCACTGATAGTCCATATCATATAGAGAGCATCACTGCAAACTGTATGAAGAAATTAAACGCTCACCATTAATGCAGACAAATACCTTTCAGTTAATGCAATTTGTACATAGAAACATAAAACTGGGTGCCAGAAATTCTCTATCGGACTTGTTAATTGATAACAGAACAAATAGAGGTCTGAGATCAGCTGAACAGGCCTGGTTGGAACTGCCATTATGCAAAACAGTTATGGGTCAAAAAGCCTTTTCTTATTATGCAGTAAAAAATGGAATGATTTGCCCAAGGAGATTAGAATAGCTTCATCTATCCAAGTTTTCAGTCATAAGCTGTCAGATAATTTGTCACTTACATCCCTATGCAAATGTATGTAGCTTTTTATGTAAATTGAAACCAATTGTGCAGTTTAATGTAAATGTTGTTTGTACAGTGCTGACAAATGTCTGTTTCTTTAAACTGAATCTTTGCAACATTTATCTAATTTATGTCTGTGAGGGCCAGATAGTCAGACTGCGCCTGGCAGTGGCACTAGCCTGGGCGCAGTGCAACTGGGCTGCGCTGGGACCAGAACCAGGCAATATTCAACTATAATGCACCATGGCTCAGCACCGTTGAATATGGCACAGTCGGCACACATGCTACGCATGGTGCAGTAGCACTGCATCAGTGCAAGCCACAGAGAGGGAGCACAGGGATGCGCCTGTGCAAGTGCAGTTCCGCTAGGTGCATCACTCGCGATATTCAGCCGGGGGCATGCAAATGAGGCCATAATCCATGCAAGGCACAAATGGGTCCATTTGTATGTCATCATAGCCCCATTTGCATGTGATGCACTGGGCGTCCCGACAAATTGCACCTGGCACCCTGCCAAGTGACCGACGTTGGGGGGTTGGCTCCCTGGTGGGCTACTGCAGCCCCCCTCCCGTATGCCCGATCATGGGCAGCAATATAAACATACATATGTCAATGCCCGATTGTGGGCAGTAGTAGAAATATACATAAATCAATGCCCGATCATGGGCAGTAGTAGAAATATACATGTGTCAATGCCCAATTGTGGGCAGTAGCATGAAAAAACATATTCCTATGCCCAATCGTGGGCAGTATTAAGCATAAACATAATCCTGGTGGTCTAGTGGACCCCCCCTTCCCGTATGCCCGATCGCGGGCAGTAGTACACTTGAACGTAATCATATGCCCGATCGCTGGCTGTAGCAATATGAATAATCAACCTGGTGGTCCAGTGGTACCCCCCTCCCCACCCACAGAGGCCCCCAGCCACCCAGCACCCCCCCGTCATTGGCAGATGGCAGCACCTCGCCCACCTACTGCCTGCCGAATGACAGCGCAATGTGATCTATACATCTAGTGGGCCACAGTGCTGATCAATGGGCTTACAGACCATACTGTACTACAAGGACCAGATATATCTGGTCCTGTGTAGTACAGATGGTCTAAAGCTTCCATTGGTCCACACTGTGGTTTCAATAGGTGTACAGATCAATACTGTACACTGTCATTTGGTGGGCGGCCGGGCGTACGTAGCAGGGTGCTGCTGCCCGCTGATGACGGGGTGCTGTAGCCGGGGCCCTGTGGGTGGGGAGGGGTACCACTGGACCACCAGGATGATTATTCATATTGCTACAGCCCGTGATTGGGCATAGGATTACGCTCAAGTGTACTACTGCCTGTGATCGGGCATACGGGGAGGGAGGGGGGTTCCCTAGACCACCAGGATTGTGTTTCTGCTTAATACTGCCCGCAATCAGGCATAGGAATATTTATTTTTATTTATTTTATTTAAAATTTGGTTACTGGGAAAGGCACACTGAGCCGAGGCTCGTTTCCAGGTGCAACCCGGGTACAAGTGTTCACTGAGGTATGAAAAAAAAGTACAACAGTAATTTGGAATACAGACAGTATGTACAACATCAGAAAAACAGTATAAGCATTAAATATTACAGTATGGTAGAAACAAGTAGTGGAATTATACGATTGAGAGGCATGAATTCACTTTGGGATCTGCTGTACAATAATGACCGTAGCAGTCATATGTTTATTCATACTACTGCCCGCGATCGGGCATTGACATATGTATTTTTCTACTACTGCCCGTGATCGGGAATGCGGGGTGGGGGCACTGGACTACCAGGGGGGACCGGGTGCTTGTGGATGGTGGTCCTGCTGGGCGGGTGGCCATCCACCGCTGGCGGCTGTTGTGTTGCACCTTGCAATACAGCTGCCCGCCTGTGGGTGGCCAGCTTTTGAGCCTATATTTTACGGCTCAACTTTGAGCACCAGTGTGAGGCGCAAGTAGGGGTTGTGCCAGCATATGCGCCGCACATCCCAGGCTGAATATCGAGATGTGCTGCATGTGCATGGGCATGCCCCCTGCATCTGCACCACATAGGATTACACTGCTCCCAGATGCATTGGGATTTGCTCAGTGCCGGGCAGCCTTTTCAATATCCTGCCGGGGCGCAATGCGGGGTTGTGCCAGTGCAACTCAGTTGCACCAGGCGCAACCACTTTGAATATCCCGAACTGAATGTACATGCGTCTTTGTAAGTCACTTACAAATGCGTGTCTTAAAAAAACACCCGGGTCGTGCCCGTAAACAGATCACTGGTCTGGTGTACTTACCTGGTTAACAAAAAAAATTGAACTGAATCCTCAATGATAAGGGGAACAAATTAGAACAGGTCTAAACTTTTAAGTACTTATGTGTTACCCAGGATGACAGCCTATCTTTCTCTCCTCACGTGGATAATATTGTTAGCCTGGCCAACAGAAAGTTCGGTGCACTGTGTAGGAAATTTTTTTTTTCAATTGTTTAACCAGGAGTAGCACACTAAGCTGAAAGCTTGTTTACAGGTGCGACCTGGGAGCACAGGGAAGTTAAATGACTTGCTCAGGGTCACACAGTATGTAACTTTGGGGCTGTGGGATTCAAACCCAGGTCTCCAGATTTGCAGCTCAGAGCCTTAAACCACTGCGTTATACTGCCTCCCGAGCCTGCCTGAACCTCACCACTGAAGCCAGGTGCCTTGTAGTGTCCAGCATGATTCTACTGCTCCTCGATCACGGCCTCCCAGTTTATGCAGCAGCACGTGACCTTGTACTGAAGAGAGCTAGGCTGGTGTATAACAAGGCCTGTCACTTTGTACTAGGAGCTGACATGCTTGTCCACAGCTGCTCCCTTTATACCCTAAACAACTGGCTTCCTCTCCATTGTAGATTAAGGTACCAGAACTGTCTGCTCGCAAAATTTGTCTATTCGAAATTTCTTCCACCCAGTAAGCAACCACTACATTACCAGGAGTATGCCTAGGTATGCCCTAGAAATACCTTTCTGCAGAATGAACCTGGGCAAGTGGTCCTTTGCTGAAAAGGAAACCTTGTGGCTAAACAAATTATCAAAAATCCTAGTAAGTCTCCCAAAAATTGCCCATTTCAAGTATGCGCTGAGAAAAGAACTCACTACAAGTTCCAGATGCTCCTGTTTCAGATAAGACGAACACCTAGCTTGCACTGTATCTCCTTTAATGCTGACGAAATTGACATAATTTCAGTCCAGTACTTAAGGCTTCCTATAGCTTGCGGCTGATTATGGTCCACTGAAGCTGCCGTTTCTAGTTTCTGTATTATTTAGTCATGTGAATCCTCTGTTCTTGTCTCAGACCTGGAACCTTTGTAAATAAGTACTTGTGCTCAAATGTGTTTTCTGAATGACTAAATAAATGAAACATAGAGTACTCATCCGTGGGCATCTTGAATCACTAAAAGCTGACCTGTGTAATCAGGACTGGTCAATGGTTTACACAACTAACAACGTTGACATTGCCCTCGACCAATTCATTCTTCAGTTCAGTGCTATATGCGATAGGCACGCCCCCATAAAAGGTATAAAATCAAAGGCAGCTGTAATCCCTGGTTTTCTCCAGACCTCCTTGAGGTTCTGAATGCCAGGGACCATGTATGGCACAGGTCTAGGTCCCTGTGTAACCAGGCCGACATCCAGAGGTACAAAGCGGCTAGAAACAATTGCATGAGGGCTAGTCGTGCAACTAAATATCAATATTATAAGGAAGTACTCTCTTGGACCTGGAAAGATGGCAGAAAATTTAGGACTAGCCTTAAAGAAATCACTGGGAGAGACCTCAGATCTGCCCCAACAATGCTTAACATTGATGGTGTACCCTCACTCAACCCCAAACTTATTGCTAACACTTTTAATAATGCCTTCACAGACCTGAGTGGTGTCCCGCCACCTGCCTACTTCTCTCACCCCCTCACAAGTGACTACTCTGGGAAAGAGACTCAGCACCCTTCTCATCCCCCTTTCTACTTCAAAACCCTCTCAGCCCATAAAGCCAGGAATTACCTACTCAAGGTGTTAGGGAAATCAAGATTTAGTGGTGACACCCTGGATCTTCAGTTTGTAGCCAATATGCTGGATGAAATTCTGTCACCTCCAACACATATTATTAACATATCACTTAGTTATTCTCAATTCCCTTAGAAATGGAAATCTGCCACTGTGACACCAGTTCATAAGTCAGGGGATTGCACAATCACTGGGAACTACAGGCCTATCTCTATCCTACCCCCCACTCTCAAAAGCTCTTGAGCATATATTGGTTGACCAACTGGTTGAATACTTAGAAAAATATCAGCTACAAAGCCCCCAACAACACAGGTTCAGAAATGGTCATAGTACCACTACTGCCCTTCTGGAGTTCACAGGCTTTATTCACCACTCCTTAGATCTAGGACACACGGTCGGTGCTGCTTTCATTGATTTAACCAAAGCTTTCGACACAGTGAATCATGCCCTCCTAGTTGAACAGCTTACCACCATTGGCCTAGCTCATGACAGCGTAGCCTGGTTTGAAAGTTACCTGCACAACCATACCGTAGAAAGATGGTTTCATAAGCACAAGTTAGTTATGAATTACAACAAGGCAAAAACTATGCTGTTCTCCGGCTCCCAAAATAGGCACAGAACTTACCCTTTTTCTGTCATCAATGAAGTGGGCTCTCTCCTGGAGCTAGTTCAGCTCTTTAAATATTTGGGGATTACTACTGACGGTATGATGACCTATGCCTATCACATTGACAACATTGCTAAGGCTGTTAACACCCGCATTGGGCTACTTTATAGGCATAAGCAATGTTTGACCCCAGAGGCTCTTAACCTGGCCATTCAAAGCTCTCTTGTCTCGCTTATTGATTATGGCTTACCAATCTATGGCTCAGTTACTGAAACAACTCTTCGCTGCATTATAGTTGCACTCAACAAATCATGCCGGCTCCTTACCAGCTCAGCCCATCTGTCCCATACTTGCGAAATGTATGCTCAGGCTAACTGGCTCCAGTTCAAAGGTAGACTCATGCACCAAACATGTTTACTGTCCAAAAAAGTAAGCTTAGGTAAAATGCACCCAGGAGTGCAAAAGCTTATTATTACCCCCACTATCAACCGCCGTTGCACCAGAAGCTCTACTAGCCAGATTTTTAATATATCCCATGACAAAGGTCCTTTGCCTACCGTGCCCCGCTATGGATGAACTTGCTGCACCATGACATAATTTCAGCATCCACCTTGGGCTCCTTCAAGGTTAAACTTAAGCAACAGCTAGTTGCTTATGCCAGTTGTGACTGTTTCCAATAACCTTCCTTCTTGTGACTAGCACTTATTCTAACCTTATGCTATCCTGTCCTTATGCATAACTGTTCTAATTTGCTAATCATTCTCATTTCACATTTCCTCTTGATCCCTTCCACTCTTTCCCTTCACCCCCCTATGGCTTTCCCCTTACCCCCCCCCCATTATATCTCCTGAGCTCACTTTAAAATGCTTTGTCCTATACCTTCTCACCTCTGATAAGGCCCCTGGGATGATGCCATGCCTTGCCTTGTTGATTATTAGATATTAGGCTGAGTCTGTTCTCATTTTCCAGTAAAGGGTTGTGTCATAAGACCTCACCCCGTCTAATATGACCCTTTGATTTCCAGGTTTTCATCAAATATGCACCATGGCATACAATGTACAATGCAATATGTATTGGAATTTCTCTAGTTATACACTCTTGTAATATCTTGTATAATTCCTTGTTTTATTTCTTCCTTGTCTCACACTTTTCCAATATGTATTGTTTGTCTGATGTAGAATCTATGAAATGATCTTGTTCTCAAAGATGTTATCCGAAATTTCAATAGATAAATTGCTTCATCCAGGCATACTCAAATACGCACCCTGAGTACCCTAAATCTGTCAAGCATGTGTTGAAATTAAGGGCTTGCTAGCAGGCAGCAGTTAGCTGGGCAGCAAACAGTGCAAAAAAATAATAATTAAATAAACAAAATTCATTTGTGCATCATTTTGAAAGGTATGGAGGCAGCCCTGAAATAAGATGTGTGCCAGAAGTGGAAATGTAAGGAAAATTGGGCAGCCAAATTTTGGGGACTAATGTAAGCACGTGTAATCCTGGACAGTGAGGTAGTGTAGCCTAATTTCAGCAGAATCATAAGGGTTGCAAAGTCCCATTTCAACAAAATCATAGGGGTTTCAACGCTCCAACACCCACCAAGTTTTATATAAATAAATGCAAGAAAAAAATTGTTTTAGGGGTTCTTGGAGTTGCTACAAACATCACAGGGTTACATAGAAACATAGAATTTGACGGCAGATAAGGACCGCTTGGCCCACCCAGTCTGCCCATTTCCCTACCTGATGGATAAGCTGCAGATCCTAGTTAACCAGCAACCTACTTCTTCCTACCCCCAAAGAAATCACAGGGATATCAACCACAATCCCTGGCTACCCTAAGTGATGCCCCTGATGTAACCATGTGTAAAATGCAGTATAAAAATGATACATTAAAATGTAAATAGCAATATATTTGCAACAATAATTCTAATCTTAAACTCAGAGGGGGGTGACTCTTTGGTCATCACAGATCAGTGATGAATGACATGAGTTGCATCCTAGGGTATGATTACTTCACCAGCAACCCACCCCTCACCTTGCTTATAGCCACAAGTGGGGTCTACATAGCAGGGCTGTACTTCTGCATGTTGACTAGTGCTCGCCTTGTGTGTAGTCCTTCCTGTGTCAGTTGTTTTTTTCTCGTTACAAGCGACCAATGAGGCAAGTGAGAAGAGGAGAAAACCCCTCCTACCGGTTCTTCCTCATCTGAACAGAAGCAGATCAAAACTTCACTGGAGGAGCCCTTTTTGCACACTGGCGGGTCGAAAGTAGAGGAGGTTTTGGCCCGCAAAGAGCGCCCGGAACGTAACGCGACCGTCGGACTCGGCTTCCTCCACGTTAGTCGAAGCCGAAGGTACGGAGATGGTGGCCCTAGGCCTGTTACTTTTTGAATTATAAAGCGAAATGAGAGAACGAAAGAGCAGCGAGCACATTTTTTTCCATGAAAGCACACTGCCTGGAGACTAAACGTCACTTACTATTGTGTGTGTGTGTGTGTGTGTGTGAGTGTAGGACTGGGAAGCGTGTCATTAACAAAAGGCTGACTAGCCTTCAGAGAAACTTCGCCGAATAACCGCGTTTAACCGCCCATTTTCCCGTTTCTGGCCACGGCAGGCGCCGGTGTGGGTCGTTGCGCGGGGCTGCCGGAGGTGCTGCCACCCCTTTGGTCCAGTTTTCTGACTTTGTTTTTCCCTCCAAATTTTTTCAGAGCCCTGCCAGTGAAAGCAAGAGGGGAGCGCAGAAGAAGAAAAGATGCCGTTGCTCCACAGAAAGCCATTTGTGAGTCGAAAACCTCCTCCGGATTTACGACCAGATGAAGAAGTTTTCCACTGCAAAGTTACCAATGAGGTCTTCAGAGATTACAAGTAAGGGATTCAGTGGGAGTTTCGGGGGCAGGGGTGTTAAGAGGGAGAGCTGGGAGGGACACATTCGTGCCGCCCCCCCCCCCAAAAAAAACACGACATATTTTATGGGGATTGGACAGATGATTCGGGCAGTTATAACTCTGTCTCCAAATGACAGCATATATTAAAAAAATGGAAAAAATAAAACTTATCTGGCGGATGTGGGAGGGTGACGAGAGTCGGGCCTTTCGAAACATAAGGAACAGAAAAAAACACTGTTACAGTAGCTGTATGATATTTCATTGATTACAATCATAGCCCGAGTCAGTGCCAGGAGTAACCTCATGTCAGGTAGGCCTTGTTGTAACAGAAAGCAATCTCTCCTGCTGCCATCACTGCAGCGCTGTTGTTTCTCAGCGTGACAATTGTACGAATGAAAGATAAGTTGGAGGGGTGCTAGACGGATACCATATTGCTTATGAAATGCGGGATAGTTGGTGATTATTATGGTGGTGGTAGTTGGATTTTTCTGTTCAGCAAGCAGCTTGGCCATCTCGGTAACTAACGTGGGATTATTATTGTGGTGGTGATGAGGAGGAGGAGGAGGAGGAGAGCCCCCGTGATGCTTTGAGTTCACTGTCCAGAGTCCTTAAAGCCTAGTGGCTTTTCAGATCCGTCTCAGACCCTCAAGCTAACACAGTGTGCCCTACTTCTCTGAAACTTCAGTTCGTGGTGTTCAGAGTTGAAGCCAGCTGAGAGTTCACTGAGGAGGAAAGTTTCTAAATGGCCATACTGATTTTTTTTTTTTTAATTTTTTTTTTTAGTGTGAAGTATCTTCTGTTTAGTGTACATTTTTCATTTAATATGTTGTATAAATGAACATGTTGTTCAGTATAGCCAAATTTGTTGAAGTGATTGTGTGTGTGTGTGCACACCCTATTGGAAATGTAGGTTTCATGGATGTATTTACAGTTGTGACTTATGTGATGGCAAAGGCCACAAAATCTAAGAAAGCATGTTTTTATAAATTGAATATTTAAAGAAAGAACTAGAGTATTTGCTTTTCAAAAGGTCAAATAAGTAGTAAAATTAATGTTCATATTATGTAGATTCTGGATAGTGTATGGGCAACAATGTACAACACATTTTAATCCAAGGTTGTGTAATACCACATAAACAAGGAGACCAGAGGTTGAGTGGTTCATTTGGGTATCACATAGGTGTGTGTGTGGTCGAAATTGGCATCAGCCCACTAGCCAAATGCTGGTAGATTTAATATCTGGCTACTAAGACTTTCCCTTAACTAGCCCTGTTGGCTTGTACTGGAGAAGATAGTATTTCGGTAAGTACATCAGCTGGGCCAGTGGGGCTAGTGGATTTTTGTGTTCAGTAGCCCTAGTGGCTAGAAAAGTTAATTTTAACGTGTGTGTGTGTGTGTCCCCGTCTGTATATAAAGTGTGTGTGTGTGTGTGTGTGTGTGTGTGTGTATGTATAAATTTTATTCTTGGATTACAGTAACTTTGAGCATGTAACAGCTCTTCTACAAAGGTTCCATGTCGGTGGGAAGGGTGACAGACATACAATGGATGGTATTACATAAAGGTTTGACAAAGTGTTTAAAATGACATTAACATTGCAACTAAAATTAAAACTATGAATCGGCAGGAAATCAAAAATAACCTAATAAAAAAAGGCAGCCCAAGGTGCTTCGTCAAATAGGTATAGGTAGATTTAGGAGAACAAAAGTTCAGGTAAGTGAAGATAAACAGTGGAAAGAAGGTGAAGGGCGAGAGAGGTGAGGTGAAGGAAAGATCAGGAAAGGAGGCAGGAAATAGGGCAGAGCGGTTAAGGTGAAAGTGGTCATTCACAGAGAAAGGGGGAGAAGTAGGTACACAAGGATGTGTCAGTACTGCTGAGGTAGTGCCATGTCAGTTGAAACAGTCACAGGAACTGTTAGCTGTAAGATGCTGACAAAGATTATATATTGGTTAGTGATGATCATCCACTGTGGGCAGAAGCTGTCAAACTCCATTATACACAGGTGATTATATACATGTGTAATGGAGTTTGATTATACACATGTGTATAATGGACTTTGGTTAAGCATTGCTTTGCAAAAATTCTTAATTTTTTTTTTTTTAAGAAAAATCAAAAGGAACCTGTTTATTACCAAAAAAAATGTGAGGAAGTGTATGTCAGCTCGGATTTTATGCACATTCTCAGTGTGCGATACCTTCATAAACCCCTCGAGCTTTGCTCTCTGGGCTTATGGGGCATCGCACACCTTGGGTGTGCATAAGATCCTCGTTATCCACACTTCTCCATGCATTATTCTGTATATATTGTAATTTAAGTGTGTGTGTGTAATATATATTTTTTAGGGATATGCAATGGACTAACTCTAAATATGCTATTTATCTTCAAGTGTGAGGGGGCAGTACCATAACTCGCGAGTGGCAGAGCCACGAGTGAGTTAGGAAAATGCTGCCCACTCACAAGTGATGATAAAATTGCCTATTTTTGAGTCAGGCTATTGTATAATTGATATATACACTAGTAATTGACAAGTTGTAGCTTTTAAATCTGCAGTTTATTTAAAAATGTTGCTGCTTTTCCTTAATTTTAACTGCTTGCTTCAGTGCTGCACGAGGCATTGTGACGTCAGCACTGTAGAGCTGCTCTCTAATTGGTTCAGCACTCCACTGTGATGACAGTAACTGAAAACATATCCATTGCAACAACAGTAGCAAGCAGTATGTTTATATGCACTCGACTGGCAAATGCAGTGTTGCCGGAATAGTTTGTCGTGAAAACTGGTTTGCCGGCTAACATTGGTTTTCCGGCAAACTGTGTGTTTATATGCAGGTTTTGTTACCGGGATACACCCGAAGAATTTTCAGTTTGCCGGTTACAAAAACTGCATGTTAAATGCACTAAATTATACTTTTTGATATCTTGCTGTTACTGATGTCACTAGCCTGTAAACAAGCTTTCAGCTTAGTGTGTCTCACCTGGTTAAACAATTTGGGGGGGGGATAGCTTCTTATCTTGTCATTTTGAGCCCCACTCCTGTGTGTATATACACTCATGCACGCCCCCTTCCCCCACACACTGGGTTGTTTTCATTTCAGGGTGCAAAGTTCCTCAAGCCCCCTTCCCACTCCTCCTGCCAGTACCGCATTACTACTACTGCTGCTGCTAATAGTTGCGGTGCTTATGAGATCAAAGACGTCATCAGACAGGAATTCATTATGACGTTGAAATCTCATTCAGTGACATCATCTTGTTCATCATCTTTGCCGTCCCTCAGAATCTGCACCCGGGCCCAGATTATTGTATACTCAATATAAGCAACAGTAATTCACAAGTTACAGATTTTAAATTGGCAGTTTGAAGAGTTTGCTGTTTTTCTTTGATTTTTAACAGCTGGCTTCAGCACTGTGCTAGGCATTATGATGTCATCAGCATTGTGAAAGCTGCTCTCTGGTTCAATATTTTACTGAAGCCATTGTGACAACAGTAACAACATATAGAATAGTGTATGGGCAACCGTACACAACAAGGCTGTGTTTCCATCGAGGGGTTGAGATGACGTCACAGGACCCTCCTTGTGAGGTCCTGTGATGTCATCTCAACCCTGAGATGGATACACAGTCCCTGTTTGTGTATGGTTGCCCATAAAAATTAAGTGTCTGTTTTTGGGGAGCTGTGCGACTTGCAGCTGCCGACTGCCAGTAACGAACAGTTGCCAGCCCGATCTGCCGAGACCTCGCTACTGCTCTGAGGGTAATGGATTACGGTTGACGGAGGGTACTTGTATTACCCTAACTGCTGCACCTCTGAGCCAACTCTGGAACTGTAATGACAAAGTGTGGTTCAGAGGTCAGAAAAAGTTGTACTATCGATATGACATTAGAACGGTAGTACAACTTTTTTGACCTTTGAACAGTTACTGTTATGCCACTTGTCGCTCCGCTAGTTTTGGCGTTAGTGAAGATCTGTGGACCCATTTGTACTACGTACATTCCATCTTATGGTACTCGGGGTTAGTGGTATGGCTGTGTAATCAGTTTATTTGACTTGGGGGCTGTGGTGATACTGGAGGACTTCATGCCCACTTACGCCAGAGTCTCTGTACCTATTGCATCCCCCACACACTTTTTTTTTTTTAAACAGGAAGTGTGGGGTAGAGCCCCCGAACTCAAGTAAACTAACTAAAATAACCAAATAAAAAAAACCCCACTACACAGCTATGTTTAATCTTGAGTAATGCTGCTGCTCAATCATGCAAGTAGTGTAGTGTATTGTGTCCTAAATTCTTAATGTGCCACTGCTACCTCCATGGGTCCAGAGTCCTCCAGTATGCTGCCCCCCCCCCCCCGTTTTTTTTTTAACATGGGAGTGGGGTGTGTGGGGGTGAAGCCCCCCCCCATCTCCAATAAATTGATAAACCTACAGGGTCATAACAACTAACCTGTAGTACAAGTAGTGTAAATGGGTCCATAGAGCACTAATGCTGAACTTACCATACTTCTGAAAATAACGTAAGTGGGTCGGGAATTCTCCAGTATTGCTGTCTGACCTTGTGTAACCTCATAAGCCACGAGTGATGTGCCAGACGTCAAACTGCTCAAGTGCAAATACGCTATCCAATAGTGGTTCCCACCTCATGGTGAATTTATGCAATAGTGATGATTTGGGAAACGCAGGTAGTTTTATTGATTGTGTGTTATTTTTTTGAAAAGGAAAAAAATAAATTCTGTGGACTTGTGTGTTTTGTGTTTTATTAATGTACCGTTTTGAGAGGGTTGCCATGTGTTAAGTACACAACATGATGCTGTCATGTCATGACTGTTCACTGTGCATTCCTATTGGTGGAGCTTCAGAAAATTCTGGGGGAACATGGTGGACGTTGTTAGAGTGGGCAATCTGAGAAGCACTTAATGCGAGCTTGGGTATGGAGCAAGGAAAGGAGTGCTCCGAAAATGTTTACTTACTGTTCATAACATAAAAATCCTAAAGGAACAGGGTTTTATTTATTTTTTTTTTGGGAGACTCTGCTCATAGATGGAGTGGCTGTGATTCAGTACTGTGGGTGCAGAGAGAACATACAGGCAGTCAGAAGACCAAAAACAGACTGGGTGGGATATTCAGCAACGTGTCTGTCAGGGTCGCAAGCCGGGCGCAGCACAACTGGGATGCACCAGGGTGTGGACTGGGCGATGTTCAATGGTGCTGCGCCATGGCTCAGCACCGTTGAATATGGCAACGTGGCCTCCCGCATTATGCATGATACAGTGACACTGCACCAGCGCAAGTGGTAGGAGAGGAGCAGGGGGATACGTCAGCGCAGGTGCGGTTGTGCTGGGCGCAGGAACTGCGATATTCAGCAGTGGATATGCAAATGGGGCCATTGGCATGTCATTATGGCCCCATTTGCATGCAGGTGCGCTGATCCCTGGCGACCCTACCAGGCAGCAGCTGTTGGGGACCGACGCCCCCTGCACATCGTGGAAAACTGCCCCAATGCCCGATCGCGGGCATCAGTATAAAATAATTCAAGTCCAATATCCCTGGTGGTGTGGACTGCTTCCAGACCAATCGCGGGCATCAGGATAATTAAAAACATTTTAAATTATCCTGGTGGTCAAGTGGTACCCTCCCCACCGCCCACTGGGCCGCCACCCGGTCAGCAGCTCCTCGCCAGCAAGCGCCCGCGCTGCCGACTGACTGCGTACGAATGCGGCTGTATGCTCGATGGTCCACAGTGTGGGCCAGTGGGCATACGAACCGTACCGTACTACACAGTCCCGGGCGACGCTTAGTGAGGGAAACTGCCTCCCACTGACCGGGGTGGCGGGCCTCAGAGCGCAGGTGGGGAGGGTTCCACTGGACCACCATGAATAATTTAAAATGTTTTTTTTTGTTTGTTTAAATATTTTCTTTATTAGGTTTTCCAACATATGTACACACACGTCATCAGGATTCACATAGCTTATTTCATTTACACAGTTCTTAAAGTCACAGCAAGAGTACATAAAAACTGTAGTTTACATAAATGGATCTATGCATTTCTGATTATACTTATGGGGGTTGGGTTATCAATGACTTAAGTCCCAGCTCAATGGTGAATGAGAGTTCTTTCCTAGGTCTTAAGTCCCTGTTGGATAGCCTCTAAGGGAAAAGTCCATTCTGTAGTTTATATTGATTAGTTCGGTCGGAATTACCCACTACCTAGGCCTTCATGACTTAATTGGTTGATTGACACCTGTTGGCACCTTGGTGTACTTTCTCCTCAGGCAAACCTATAAAAAAGTTATGTCTGTTTAAATTAAGTGAGTTTTCGGTCAGCAGCTCCCATTTCGGGTTACAATCTACAGGTGACCACCAGGTGTTTTTAGGTTTATCTATAGCCCAAGATCTCCCTTCCCCCTCTTTTTATAGATCTCCATCAGCTCCTTCAAAGGGTTGTTATTCTAATTTCTCATTATCTAGAGTCTGGAGTGTCCCAGAAGCAAGTGCTTCGGTTGTATCAGCCCAGGAGGGGATTTAGTTGGTTTAAATTTTATTTCCTAGGGGGTGAAAGTTGGGTCTTTTAACATATAGTATATCTGCCATCTAGCCCATCTAGTGGTAAACTTCTCTTCTTGTTCATTTAAACTGTGTGTTATTTTTTCCATGGTATAGGTCTGTCTTTGTGATGTTCCACCATTCTTGTATCGTGGGGATTCTAGAAGTCGGCCATAGTTTCGTGATTGCTTTCTTTGCTGCAGTGATGAGGAGGAGAAGTAGATATCTTGTGTTAGGGCCCCTTAGAGTTTTAGGGAGGATGAGGAACAGGAACATCTCCAACGTCAGTTGAAGTTGTGGGTCTCGTATTTCTTGTAGATGAGTCTGGAGAAGTAAGAGAAATGGTTTAAGGGTCGGGCAAGACCACATGATATGGGTGTGGTGCGCCTTAGATTATCCACATAAGCGCCAACATATTGCTGAACTGGTTGGAGAATAGTGGCTCATGACTGCCGGGGTTCTAAAGTACCTAACCAGATTCTTCCATGCGTATTCATGCCACTGGTATGAACTGGTCACTCGGGCTGAGTAACTGCAAGCTCGACGCCAATCCTTGAGCGATATCTGGTATCCCGATTCCTGGCTCCATTGTAGGCGTATATTCTTAGTGAGAGGGTCACTCTGTGTATTTAGTGCTTGATAGTATAGTGATACCAGGTGGTCTTGTTTCAATGTTTTGTTGAGGTGAGTTTGGCTGTGAATTAAGGTTGGGTATTGTTCGGGGTTCCAGAGTGTCTGTGGGAGGCTTTTGACGTAGTGCCGGAGTTGTAAATACTGATACAAATTGCCGCACCGAGATTTCTATTTTCTTTGGATATCTGCATATGACCACAGAACACCCTGTGTCATTATCTGCATCAGGTATTTGAGGCCATACTTCTCCCATTGCTGGAAGCTGTTGTCTGTTTTGTTCTGAGGGAAATCGCTTAGACTAGAGATTGGGCATATGAGTGGTTGAAAAGGTGTCAATTGCTGGGCTCTTTTGATAGATTGGCAATTCTTGAAATAATCTGCAAGCCAGGGGTTTGTGTGCAGGCGCATTCCCCTAGTTTCCACTTGTTGATGCAGAACTCTGAAGTAAGTGCGGTCATTCATCAGAGTTCTCTCTCTCTCTCTCTCTCTCTCTCTCCAGCCAGTGCGGGTTGGAGGTTCTGGTTTGCCGGGCCATTACATGCATCAGAGCTGTCCCCTGCTGGTAGAGTTTTAGGTCTGGGAGTGCTAATCCTCCCTCTTGACGGGGAAGGGTGAGAATCTTTAGGCGAACTCGGAGCTTTTGGTCGGCCCATATGAATTTTGCTATAAGACGGCTTAACTCTCGAAAGGTCTTTATCGGAAGATGTATGGGGATATTTTGAAATAAGTATAAAGCTCTTGGAAGAACAATCGGTCTGATAAGGTCTATTCTCTTGGTTAGACCTAAAGGTAGAGTTGCCTATGAAGTTAAGTCTGATTTCAGATGTGTCATAAAGGGAATATGATTATATTTGTAGTATGCTGTAGGTGTTGGGGAATGTATATGTCTAGATATTTCAGTTTTTGTAGGCTCCATTTACCAGGGATGTTGTCCTGTATGTTCGGGGGTAATGAAAGGTGAGTAGTTCTGTTTTGGCAAAGTTCAGCTTATACCCCGATACAGAACCAAAAGAGTCTAGGATTTGTTTTGCTATAGGAAGTGATTGATCAGGGTTTTGGAGGTATAAGAGAATATCATCTGCATACAGAGCGATGCGGTGCTCTGAGTCACCTATCCTTATTCCCTCAATTGCCTGGGATTCCCTAATTTGTTGCGCTAACGGTTCAATAAATGCTGCGAATAATAAAGGGGATAGTGGGCACCCCTGTCTGATCCCTCTTTGTAGTCGAAAGTAACTTGAGTGGTGTCCATTCACCTTTACGCATGCTTGGGGTGCAGAGTATATATGTTCTGGAGTACCTTAATAAGTGCAGGGGGAATCCGGATTTATGAAGCGTTGGGTATAGAAATGGCCAGGCCACTGTTATCGAACGCCTTTTTAGCGTCTAGACTAACCAATATTGTTGGGGTTTTGCTCGTTTGTGTTTGATGGACAACATGAAGGGTGCGTTTAATGTTATCGGTAGTGGTACGAGATCTGACAAATCCAGTTTGGTTGTTATGTATTAGTGAGGGGAGTACCTGATCTATACGATGTGTTAATATACTCATAAATAGTTTATAGTCCTGGTTTAATACTGAAATGGGCCTGTATGAGGCACAGATCTGTGCATTCTTGCCTGGTTTGGGGATTATGGAAATAGTTGCATATGACCAGGATGGTGGGGGAGAATTCCCCTCTAAGACAGAGTTAAACACGTTTAGGAGATTGGGAGAGACCTGCGCCCTGGTAGCTTTCTAAAACTCAGCACCGTAGCCGTCCGGTCCTGGAGATTTAAGAGACTTGGTGTTAGCAATGGTGGTTATCTCCAGTTCCGTTATTGGGGTTATAAGGGATTCCCTGTGCATCTCTGTAAGTTGTGGTAGGGTGATTGTTCGCAGATACTCCGCTATTTGCTGTGGGGATGCTGAATGTTCGTGAGTGTATAAGGCCTTATAATATGAGGTAAAAGCCTCTGCAATGTCGTGTATTTTGGTGAGAAGTTGGCCTCTTATCAGGTGGCGGGTGGATAAGATCATGGTTGCCTTTTGTTTTATGGATTTGGTAGGCCAACAGCCATGTAGCTCTTGGGCCTACTTCGTAGAACCTGTGTTTTAAAAAGGTCAAGGCTATCTTGGTTTGTTGTTGGATCAAACGATGCAGTTCAAACTTGGTTTGTTGTAATTGGGGAAGTATTGACGTGTCCCCTTGTTTGCGTGCCATTTGCAGGAAATGGAGGGTATCTTCCAACTTAGTTCTTTGCGCTGCCTTCCTAATTCTGCAGTGTGTTTTATTCTGCATCCTCGGAGCACCGTCTTAATCGTTTCCCACTGAATCGCAGGGGTGACATCTGTAGAAGGATTGTCAGCTATAATTTCGGAGATCTTTTCTGTGAGAAATTCACAGAATTGTTTAGAACGCAAATAGTATGGGTTAAGTCTCCATTGTGTCTTCTTGGGCTGAAGTCCAAAATCCCATTTGGAAACCAGGGGGGCATGGTCTGAGATAGAAATATCTCCCAACTGGGTATCTTGTAGGAATCCCAGATTTTCCACCTGGGTGTATGTGTGGTCTATGCGCGAGTAGGTGTGGTGTACCGGGGAGTAATAGGTATAGTTCCTCAATTGGGGATGCAGCCTTCGCCAAACGTCACATCATCCTACCTCTGCCACAAATTTTTTTAAAAACTTCTGGGTAGCCGTTTCCTTAGGAGGTCTCATGCTGGAGGTGTCAATCGAGGGATCTGCTGTCAGGTTAAAGTCGCCTGCCATCATGAGAACTCCCCTGGTCTTTTGTATTACCTTGTCTAACAAGGGCTTCCAATGGGAGACCAAAATGCCTGGGGGCAATTAAAATGTTTTTAATTATACTTATGCCCGCGATCGGGCTGGAAGCAGTCCACTGGACCACCAGGGATAGTGTAGCAATTGCAATGCCCGCGATCGGGCGTGGGGGGGGGCGCAACGCTGACAGACCCTGGCACCGGAGCTCTGGTGGCCACTCACAGCTGGTAGCTGCCGTGGTTTCGCCTGCAGTACAGCAGCTCACTCTGTGCGTGGCCAGCCCTTGCTTTCTATTTCTTTTGGCTCAACTTTGAGCACCAGTGTGTGCGCCGTGGGGTTGCACCCAACATGTCACGCCGCATCCAGGCTGAATATCGGGATGTGCGGAATATGCATGGGCACGCCCCCGCACTTGCGCCACATACATTACTGGTGCATTGGGATCTGCGCAGCGCAACATCCCCTTTTTAAATATCGTGCTGGTGCGCATCAGTAGCGCAACCCCTTTGAATATCCCACCCACAGTGTCTGGGGGGGAAGAAACCAGGACAAGAATGAAGTATTTAACTGATGGATGTGTCCTCCACTGCTGCTGAGAACCCCTTCTTTTTTGTTTTGTTTTGTTGCATTGAAGAAAGCAAGAGCAGATGAGAAGATAGCTGAGCAGCAGGCACAGTGTGAGATATATGAAGCAAGCGGGAGGGTGTGTGTGTGTGTGTGTGTGTGTGTGTGTGAACATTACCTCTCAAGTATCCCTCATTACGAGGAACATCCCTCATTTTACCACTCAAAATTGCCCTGTTCCTCATTTGTCCCTCATGGAAAGAGTGCTGAACACACAGAGAATGTGCTGCAAATTCAGACTTTAAAGCAGAAATGAATAATATTCTAAGATGTTAAAGAAAGAAAAAATAAACTTTGTACAAATAAAAGCAGTGGTTTGCACAGTGTTTTGAGCTTGTATCTCGATGTTTGAGGATGTGTCTCATTATGAGAGTCAGTGTCCCTCATTTCAGTGACGTGAGGTTGAAAGGTATGGTGAACATTTCAAAAAAAGAAAAGTTTGTGGTGGTGTGGTTTACAGTACACCTAAGTGAATGTTGCAGCTGGATTATGAAATCAGGATTTGAGTTTTTGTTTCTGTGGGGATGGGGAAGGTTTGTTCTATACAAACCTCCCTACACAAATGGGACATAACCTATAATAATATATTGTTATGCCTCTGCATCCCCTAAGTTAAAACATCACTGCCTGCGCTATGCAGACCTTAATTGGCCCTCTCTTATGGTCTACTGGCTCCTTGCTCTTGGGGCCCTTCTGGACGGAATCCTGAGGTCCAGTAAGTATGCCTGTCTCACTTGTCGCTGCATTCACCCCACAGACCACCTGCTATGGTCTCCATTCTGCTGATCTTTCCTTACTCCACATTCCCAGATGCAACACTTACAAAGGGAAAACAGGTTTTTCCTACGTGGCCCCCAGTTACTGGAACTCGCTGCCCCTTGAAATATTCCAGTCACCTAGCCATGCCTCGTTTAAAAAGAGGCATCACACTCTGCTTATTGAAGAACACAGTGCAGTTGTTTTAAACCACCCTAGATTCCTGACTCTCTACTGTCTCGGTGTCCTTATACCTCATAGTTTCTACTTGTCTTACCAACCCTTTCCTACCCCCACCTCTTACAAATCTCCCCCCCACCCCGGCTTTCTCCCCACGAGGTCTTACTACCTCAATCCTTCCTACCTACTTGCTCCCTCTTAGGTGTCATATTCTTTATGTTATAGGCAGTTTTGTAGAATAGAATTGATGCCTAGATTGATAATCCACTGTTATATGTGCACTTAGCTTTTGTTGTGCTTTGATATGTGAAATTACTGTATTGTCTCCTGGTTACATCAGTTGCTCAAACCGTTATCCATGTTTACTATATCCTTAAATGTTACAGTATTATATGCATTTACTTTCACTTCTGATATGAAGTACATTGGAATGTTTCTCCCGTCACCTCAAATTATCCATTTTGATTGTATCCCTAATATGTTGTACTCCTATATTGCACTGTATCACTTTTTTTTTTCTGTTGATGTTGTAACCTCCCTGGTCGTGCCTGAAAATAGTCACTTTTGTGTGTAGCGCACTTACCCAGTTATCAATCTTAAAAACAAAAACAAAAACAAACAAAAAAAAAAAAAACAAACATATATATATATATATACACTGTACTATGTATTGAATCTGAGCAAGTAGGCAAGCAGGAGATTAGATGGAAAAAAAAAATGAAAAATTGGAGGCTTAGAAGAAGTAATTGAGGCTGCATAGTAGTCATTTGGTTTAGTGAAATGTTGGTGTATACAGATGTACAGCTTAAATAAAAGTGAAAGTCTTGCACTGTACTGCAGTGTGAAAGTGAAATCTGGGAGTAGTGCTGGTTGGGGGAAGTTTGAAAGCGTTTATACAACGTGTGAAGTTTTGGATTCTATAATTGATCACACATATGGAACTAAATGGCTTTATCACATGGCTTTTGGATACACACCTAATGTATTTTCATAATACGTGTGTGTGTGCTGTTGATCAGTATAGGTATGCTATTAGTGATTAGGAATTTAAATCCATATATGTTATTATATTTTTATACTATTTGAAATTTCCTTCAATTCCGTTTAAGTTTGAAATGTTTTTATTGTAAATATCATTTTTTCAGTAACATAACACGTGTGTGTGTGTGTGTGTGTGTGTGTGTGTGTCTATATATCTATCTCCATATATTCCCAAGCCAGATTGGACACCCTGTTTAACTTCTTACTGCACTTTGGTTTCCCATCTCTTGATAAGACATCTCCTCCACTGTGCTAAATTAGTCTCCAAATTTTGGTTTGGCTCCCCTCCTTAACTCTTCCCTAACAGTCCCCGCCATCCACCCTTTCACTTGGGTCTCAGTTTCCCGTACTTTAGGTGTCCCGTGTCATAGGACTACTGTTGGCCAGGCAGCTTTCTCATACCGCTTACCACACTTACGGACCTTCTGTTCACTATGATGTAATGGAATATACATACCAACTGTAATTTCTTGCTGCCTGTTACTGCTTAATTGTTCTCTACTTCATAACGTACCCTATGCATAATTGGCACTATATACTGTTTTGTTGTTTGCCTATGACTTATTTGTATGTCTTCCAATTCCCACATATTGGCAATGTATACTGTTGTGTTCATTACATTTTATTGTATGCCTTCCAACTCCCAGGACACACCGTGATACGGGCAACTTGTTCTGTGTGCCCTTCCTGGTGAAACTCTTAAATAAATATATTGATATATAGAGTGTGTGTGTGTGTGTGTGTGTGTGTGAAAAATATATACAAAATGACACACGGCCCCACAATGCAAAGCATTATAGGCTGTACACGGAAATCACCACAGAACACCATGCTTGCCCAACTCCAAGCGTGTGCAGCCTGTGATGCTTTGCATTGTGGGGGCATGTGTGATTTTGTATTTCTTTGAAACTTGGCTTCCCAGCCAGTGCCTTTTGGGGTAACCATTGCCTTAGTGCTTGTGCACTGAGGTTCTTTGTCTTTTGACTTGTCGTTTTGTTTTGATTGTGTTCGCCACGGCATGGCCCAGACGGACCATCTTGGGGTGGCTGGTTCATTCCACTGGGGTGTCACGCAGATGAGGTACACTGAGTCCTGGTGGGATGAAGCATGTGTCTGTGTATTCTGTTGTCACCCTTTGCAAATCGTGAGAGAGGCCTTTTGGCACCGTGCATTTCTGCTTGGAGTTGGGCCAGCATGGTGTTCTGTGGTGATTTGCGCGTGCAGCCTATGCTTTGCATTGTGGGTTGGTGTGTGATTTTGTATTTCTTTGAAACTTGGCTTCCCGGCCAATGTCCTTTGGGGTAACCATTGCCTTAGTGCTTGCGCACTGAGGTTATTTGTCTTTATATATAATATGTGTGTAACAGCGTTGGAGGGCCACTTTAATGTTAAACCCCAAAGTTTGCACTTTACTAACTTCGCAACCGTTTGTCCGATTTGCTTGAAATATGCATGTGCGGCGTCCAACCGTATATCTCTGGATCTGGAAAGTTCCGTTCTGGTTGGATGTACTGTTGCGGAACTGTAGAGTGTCCAAAACGTGAAAAGTAGCCAACTTTTGTGCATTTCTTCGGTCGGGCATAATGGATTGAAGAATGTGCCTTTGTGGATTCAGATTAGCATGTTTATATGTGGCCTGGGTTAAATTAGTGCCTTTTGAAGATTTGGTGAAAAAATATTAATCCATTCAACAGTTATGCAAGTTTTTCATATCCCATTGTAGCCTATGGTGAAAATTTATATGTGCATTGCGAAAACTTTCGCAAAAACATTACATTATATGGTACAGGGATATCACACAAACATTTTTGTTGTCACAAAAGCATTTTTGTTGTCATGAAAACAATACTCCACAACATTGTCCTAAGTGTTGTTTTCTTTGTCACTTCATTGTGCCAAGGTGGATTGTACTTTTGTGCTGAAATTTGCAGGGTGGCAAGCCCTGGTCCCACAGATGTGCCTTTTGGTGGTTTGGTCCCAAATCATTCAGTGGGTCCATAGTTACAGCATTCCGGAGTTGAGAAATTTCCCATTGGATAACATTGCGACACCTTTCAGTGCCTGTATCTTGAAAATGGTTTGAGATAGGGATTTTTCGCTACTCGCAAATTAGGTGGACTAAGCCCGCGAGGAAGTTTCGAAGTCATAGATTACACCTGCAGTGAAATGTTTTTTCATAGCTGCTACGATTACTGAGATATTGGCAAATAAGTGTTACAAGGGTTGCTTTACAGTACTATGGGGCTGCTGTATGGCTCCATGTGTAAGTGGGCCCGCGCTCCCACAAACACGTACCACTAACATTACACTTTCTCAAAAAGAAGGGAAATTCATTGCAAATAGACTCCGTACTATGTAACTCCGTTAATGCATCAGGGTTGATGTCGCAGCCAGAAAAGTTCGCAAATTCGTTGTTAGGGTTACCACCCCACCCTACAGGCATGGGGCATGCCATGGGGTCGTCGGACCTAACTCTCACCCCATTCTTCTATACTGTAGAGTGTCAGCTTGTTTACACATGGAATGGGTAGGAGTTGGGCCTGATGACCCCATGGCATGCCCCAATGCCTGTTGGTACCTATAGGGTTGGGGTGGTGGGATATTGGCATATTAGTGTTACAAGGGTTGCTTTTTAGGTCTACAGGGCTACTATATGGCTCCGTTGTTATGTGTAAGTGGGAGCGCAGGGCCCGGAGGGCACGTGCTCCCACAGACGCATATCATTATGCACAAATCCCACCAGCACATACCATTTATTTATTTATTTTTTGTTTAACCAGGTAAGCATGCTAGACAGTCAAGTGCCTATTTTCAGGTGCGACCCGGGAGAATTACAAGGTACAGGCGATAATGATACAGGGTCAAGGCACAGCAGTCAACAAGGTACAGTTGGGTACAGGCAGTAACAACACGGTAACAAATAGTCGAAGCATGGCAATCAAAAAGAAATAGTCAGTAAAGCAACATATATCAGCAGGGCAGATGCAGAGTATTCCCTAGACACGCGTGGCAACTGCACGTATTCCTTGTGACACTGGGCCCACCATACAGGGTGGGGCAACTAGGAACAAGGGCAGGAGGATGCTTGCTTTAAGTAGCCCCAGAGGGAGGACCTGAAGCTGGTGTGTGAAGGGGCAGACCTTACATGGGCAGGAAGTAGATTCCATGTTCTGGGAGCGAGGACAGCAAAGGCGCGATCCCCTGCAAGGGAGCGAGTTTTGGGGACCTTGAGGGCCTGGGAGTCACTGGACCTCAGCTGGTAGACGGGGGACAGGCTTGACCTCAGCTGGTAGACAGAGGAGACAGACTTGAGCAGTTCGGCAAGTGCCTGTGGGGTGGATGTTCTGACAATGTTGTGTCTGAAGTTTCCCATGACACAGGTTTGGTGGTGGTCGGGGGTGGGGGGGGAGCCACCCAAGCTTTGAGTAGAGTTGACAGTGGTGGATGAGGTGGGGGGCTGAAAGGGCGAAGCAGCATATGTTATTGAACGCTGGGTTCCATTTAGTAAGCCAGGTTTTTGGAGCGTTCAAGAAGGAGGTGAGCCAATAGCTGAACGTGGGGAGTAGAACCCCTTTTGCAAGGGCAAGTCGGGCAGCTGGGGTGAGGCAACTTTTGGCTCTGTATGCCAGACCCAACTTGCAGTTTGTGGCCTTACATGAGTTGCGTATGTGCAGGGAGAGGTCAAGTTGAGGATCAAGGGTTACCCCCCCCAGGTACTTGAAAGAGTCAGACACTCGTATGGGGGTACCATCCGCTCCAGCGACTTTGAGAGAGGCAGGGCACGCTCTTGACTTGGTAAGGGAACCGAATAGCATGGTCTGCGTCTTCTGGAGGTTGATGACACGCTTATAAGCCTTAAGCCAAGATTGAATGCAGTCAAAGTCAGAGTTTAGTCTGGCGTTGATGACGTCTATGTCCTATGTGCTAGTTAGTAGCACGAGGTCATCTGCATACAGGCTGGCGTGTCCAGAGGCAGGGACCTAGGGCAGCTGGTTGAAGAGGGAGAACAGTATAGGGCCAAGGACAGACCCTTGAGGCACCCCATATGTAACCGGTGTAAGCCTGGAGAGGGATTTTTGGAACTTAGTGTACTGCTGCCTGCCCGAGAGGTAGTTGGCAAACCAGGCTAGGACTGGCAGGGAAAGGCCAAGGGACTGAAGGGCAGTACCCAGGAGTGTGTGGTCAACCAGATCAAAGGCCTTAGACAGGTCTATAAAGATGGTGCCAGTAAGTTTGCCTTGGTCAGTTGCAGTTCTGATTTCGGAGGTGACCTGAGCAAGGGCAGTGGAAGTGCTGTGTCCTTTGAGGAACCTGTGCTGCGCTGGGGAGAGGAGGCCGTGGGTGTGGATGAAGAGTGTGAGCTGGGAGGCCATCACCTTTTCTAGCAGCTTGTTCACAGCAGACAAGATCGCTATGGGGAGATAGTTTTCAAGAATTTTGGGGTCGCCGTGTTTGAGGACATGGACCACATGAGCCACCTTCCATATATCAGGGATTGTCCCAGATATGAGCGAGGAGTTGAGGATGTGGGAGATAGGCCCGGCCAAAAAGGGGTCCCTCAGGCAGAGCAATTTAATCTCAAGATTGTCATGTCCAGCTCCAGTGTGTGGGAAGAGTCCAGCTAGGAGCTTCCGTGTCTCACTGCAGGAGACGGTCTTAAAGTAGAAAGGGGATGAGAGGACACAGCATCGCCAGAGGGGACCCATCTCATTAGAGACAGGAGATAGGGGGATAAAGGCAGACAGGTCGGAGAACTGGGCATTAAAAGCATTGGCGATAGTTGGGGCATTGTTACAGCTGACTCCTCCAATTTGCAGGTCGGAGACCTGGGGGCTGGCAGGACCGCTTACTGTGTGTTTGATAGTGCTCCAGAAACTCCTTGGGTTTTTGGTTGAGGCTTCAAGGGAGGATTTACAGAATTTACTGTTTGACAAGCGAATAGCCCTCTTACAGGAGTTCCTGAGCTGCCTGGATTCAGCGAAGTCGGAAATTGAATTTTTACTAGCATTTATCCCTGAGTTTCATAAAGGCAGACAGGCCACCGTGCAGCCATTTAGTGACAGTACCCCTCACCCTCCTTTTTATATGAGGGGCATGCCTATCCTGAAGAGGGGCGAATATGGATAGGAAGCAGTCAAGGGCAGCTGTGGGGTCACTGGCGGCAATGACCTGGGACCAGTCGGTCCGGCAGAGGACAGCAAGGAAGTAGTTGGTGTTAAATTTTGAGTAGTCCCTCATCTGAATAACTTTTGAGGGGACCCTAGGGGTGAGGACTTTCCAAACGCAGTAGGTGGGGGAGTGGTCCGAGATGGAGGGGAGGATGGTCTGGTTGGTTCAGAGATAAGTTGGCCGAGGGCAAGGCTTGACAGTAGGGGTTCATATAACTTGGCGTTGCCACCCAGCCAGTTTAGGATGAAGTCTCCAAATGCAAGGAGTTCACTAGTACCCACCTTAGGACTGATTACATTACGCTTTTTCAAAAAGTAAGGAAATTCATTGCAAAAAAACTCCATTAATGCATCAGTTAGGGTTGATGTCACAGCGACACAAGTTTGGAAATTCAATGTTAGGGTTAACCCCCCTACCACCCCCCCCCCATCCTCCACACACCAACAGATGGGAATGTGCCATGGGAATCATCAGTCCTAATTCTCACCCCATTCTCCTATACTGTAGCTGTCAGCTTGCCTACACATGGAATGGGGTGAGTTGGGCCTGATGACTTAGGTACACCCCCTGGCGTCTGGGTGTGGGTGGGTGGTGGTGGGGGTTAACTTAACATTGTATTTCCAAATCCTTTGTTGTTGTGCATCAACCCTAACTGATGGATTAACAACGTTTTGAGTGTGTGTGTGTGTGTGTGTGTGTAATATATGTGTGTGTGTGTGTGTGTGTGTGTGTGTGTGTGTGTGTGTGTGTGTGTGTGTGTATGTATGTGTGTATGTATATATATGTGTGTATATATATATATATATATATATATATATATATATATATATATATATATATATATATATATATTATATATTATTTGTGTGTGTATATCTAGATATAGAGATATATAATAAAAAATGCTTGTGTATATAAAAATACATACACGCGTGCATGTGCTCACACGGAAATGGAGAATTTGATACCAGATAAGGACCCCTTGGCCCATCTAACCTGCCCATTCTTCTATACCTGCACTATTACCACAGATTGTACCTGAGCTACACCTCTTTCTCCCTCCCCACCCTTTCCATTATGATTCCCTTGTGCTTCTCCTCTGCATTTTTGAACCCCACTACTGTTTTCTCCCCTACCATCTCTGCTGGAAAGCTGTTCCAGGAATCCACCACTCTTTCTGTGAAGAAGTACTTCCTCACATCTCTTGTGAATCTACCGCCCTCCAGCTTCATAGCATGTTTGCCTTGTTCTTGAGCACCTTTTCTTTTGAAAAATGCTTCCCTCTTGTACCTTATTTGCCCCGTGAGGTATTTGAAGGTCTCCGTCATCCTCCTCTCTTCCACGGTGTACATACTGATGTTATTCAGTTTCTCTCGTAGAGCTTTTGATGCAGACCCTGCACCATTTTAGTTGCCCTCCTCTGGAACGCCTCCACTCTATTCGTGTCCTTCTGGAGATGTAGTCTCCAGAATTGGACAGAGCACTCTAGGTGGGGTCTTAGCAGCGATCTATATATAGGCAACACCACCGCCTTCTTTCTACTGGTAATATTTCTCCCTATGCACCCCAGTATCTCACTAGTGCTTCAAACTGCCTTTTTGCACTGTATGGCTACCTTTAGGTCATCTGATATGATTACCCCCAGGTCTCTTTCCTGCTTGGTGGCCATCAATACTACACCCATTTTGTACTCTGCCCCTGGGTTTCTGTGACCTAAGTGCATTATTTTGCACTTTTTCACATTGAAATCCAGCTGCTATATCCTTGATCACTCCTCTAGTTTTCTCAGGTCTCTTCTCATCCTTTTTCCCCCTATTTCAGATTTTGGTGTCCTCTGCAAAGGGGCAGACTTTTTTCTTTCCAGCTCCTCTGCAATGTCACTTATAAAAACATTAAAGAGGACCGGTCCCAGCATTGATTCTTGGGGCACCCTGCTGGTCACCCTCCCTTCCTCAGAATTAACTCCGTTTATTACCACCCTCTGTCGCCTGTTCCCTGACTAATTTTTTTGCTCAGTTTACCGCACCTTTGGACCCACTCCTAAGCTACCCAGCTTGCTTACTAGTTTATGTGGAATGGTGTCGAAAGCCTTACTGAAATCTAGGTAGGTCACGTCCACTGCTCCACCATGCTGTAAATCCTTTTTCACCCAGTCAAAGAAACTTACCAGATTTGTTTGTGACCTCACCTATGAACCCATGCAGCCTTGGGTCTTTTAACCCACTGGAGTCAAGATATTCCACAATCATTTCTTTCAGCTGTAATTCCATAAACTTTACACCACCGAATTTTGACTGACTGGCATATAATTGCCAGTCTCTTCTTGCTATCACTTTTGTGTAGCAGGACTACATCTGCCGTCCTTCAGTCCTCTGGAACAGCTCCTGTTTATAGTGAGCTGTTAAATTTAACTGTCGGAGGTGCAGCCAGCATTTCCCTGACCTCTTGGTACCCTTGAATGCACCTCATCTGGTACCACTGCTTTGTCCACCTTCACATTAGCGAGTCCTTTCAGGACTCTCTTCTCCAAAAAAGGACTAGTGTCCACCTCCCTTCCTCCAAAGCTTCTATTACATTTTTGTGGCCCCTTCCCATCTCCTTCCTCTGTGAACACTGAACAGAATTTTTTTGGATGTCTGCTTTTTCCTGGTCTCCCTCTGCACAGTCCCTTACCCTTACAATCCCACCCATGGTCTTTCTCTTTTTCACTTGGATACATAAATGTTTTGTCCCTTTTTGTTGCCTCCTGGGCTAGCCTCTGATCAGTTTGAGCCTTTGTGCTCCTTATTGCTTTGTGAAATATGTGTGTGTGTGTGTGTATATTTATACAGTGGCGTGGAGATATACCAAATGTGATTTATCTGAGTAACCGTGTACATAAATTTCATTTATGTATACTATACTTATGTCATCAGTCATTTATCCACACAGTGCTTATGTCATTTTAGAATGTTCAGCCTCAGTAGCAGTATTAACCATATTCAAATGCGAATAACTTTAAAACGAAAAATGATAGCATTGTACTGTGAGCACAAAAGCTGTTCAGCACAGAAATATCTACAAAATGAGTGGTGTTTCAGTTATAGATACTTTTTAGTTTTTTTCCGAATTAGCGAAAAATAGCAGAAAATTCAATTTTTGTGCTTTTTCATCAAACGAATGCAAATAACTTAAAAACCAAAAATGTTAGTATGGTACTTTGAGCACAAAAGTTGTTCAGCATAAAAATATCTACAAAATGAGAGGTGTTTCATTTCTAGATTCCTTTTAGATTTTCTATAATCAGCAAAAAAAAGGCAGAAAATTAATTTGTATTCACTTTTTTTTTTTTTTTGACAAATGCCCCCTACAAAAGCAAAAAACAAAAGAATTGCATAAATGGAACATGCAGTGGAAAACTCGTGTAATAAATTATTTATCTGCACTTGAGCAGTTTGGCAGTGGACACCTTACTTGTGGCTTACGCCACTCGTGAGGTTGCCCGAGGTCAAACTGCTCTTGTGCAGATAAATCATTTATTACACTTGCTTCCATTGCATATCCCATACATACATATACACGTATATATTATATTACATTATAGAAAAAAAGATTGATTTCAAAGGTTTTACCAGGAAAGTCGTACTGAGCTGTAGGATCTTGTTTCCAGATGTGTCCTGGGGGATGAGAGAACAGATACAAAGTACAATATGTAAAATACTACAACAATATGGAAATATTTATATCAAATGCAGGGGTCGAAATTGGCACTGGCCCACTAGTCAAATGCTGGTAGATTTTGTATCTGGCTAGTAGGGATTTTCCTTTAGCTCCGTGGGCTTGTACTGGAGAAGGTAACACTTCAACAAGTATAACAGCTGGGCCACTGAAGGTCTGTAGGGCTAGTGGATTGTCCCAGTCACTAGTCCTGCCGGCTAGTGACTGCAAAACTTAATTTCGACCCCTTGTAATAATTCAAGAATGCTGGAGAATAAAATGTCAGACAGTAAATTTCCATACAGAAAATTGTGGAACAGGGAAAAGAACCTTAACAGTAAGCAACACACCAAAACAAGATACAGGGAGAAATAATACTAGGGCAGGGGTTCTCAAATGGTGAGGCCAGCCTCCCTTGGGAGGCCCCAACCTGTTCCAGGGAGGCTCAAGCAAGTCTGAAAAAGTACTGTATTTAAATTTTGGGTTTTATATATTTTGAGTGAAAAAGAAATGAAGCGAACTGAATGAGGATAATAACAGTAGGTGAATTTTATGCATTTATTTACTAATAGGTGACAAGGGAAGGTGAATGAGCCATGGCTCATTTCAGGTGTACCCAGGAAAGGGTAGGTAGTGAATACATTTCAAAAGGTAATTGAAAAACAATCAAGAAATAATACAATTAAGCAATATTGCAAATAAATATGAACAATAAATTAATAACGAGTGGTGGTAATTGATCAATTTGTGAACTGATGGCAGAACAGCCCAAATACAAGGATTGAGCTTAGAAGTGCTAAGAGCAATAGCAGGAAGGAGCAGAGTAATCCCTGAGAAGTTGCTTAGGAGCAGGGAAGGAGGGGGAGAGGCAAAGTATGTAGGAAGGTTATTTCATATAGAGAGGAAACGGAGAAAGTAGTCTTACCTATGAAGGTACTGCAACAAGGGGTAACGATGGTTCAAAAATGAAAATAGCAGAGCAAGTAGGTTTGTCTGTGTGTGTTACAATAAGCTAAATAATATTTGTTTATTTTATTATTATTATTCAGAGAACACCTTTGAGCACAGGAGCTCTTTTTCAAAAGTTCCAAGTCAGTATAAGACAAAGAACTGAATGTGAGTCAAGTACTCAAAGGGGTTTCAATTTATTCATGGTGTACTGCGCAAAGTACAGTACGTTATTTTTCTTTAGGGAGGCCCAAGATTATTTGTTTTTGGGAGAGGCTCAACATCTTTTCCATGGATTTGGGGAGGCTCACTGTGACAAAGTCTGAGAACCGTTGTACTAGGGGAACAGGGTAGAACTGTTGACAAAGATTGGGTTAGTTAAAAAGAGAATAGATGACCCCAAAATCGGAATTAGCTGCAGGGGTGAATAGAGAACTCACGGAGGAGAGATTTCAGAGTACATAAGGAAGGAGTAGAGCGAATGGAAGGGGGAACAGAACCCCATAGTTTAGGTAAGCGGAATGAGAAGGCAGCTTGGCCAGCAGTTGACATCATTTGAAAGAGAGCAAGAGACAGAGCAGGGACTGTGAAGGGAGGAGGAAGATGAGGATGATGAAGAGGAAGATGATGAAGATGAAGATGAAGAGGAAAAAGGAAGAGGAAGATGTTAAAGGAGAAGATGGAGATATTTGGAGATAAAGGAAGCACAGTGGGTAGGGGGTGGGGTCTGGCATCAAGTGAGGAGAGGGAAGAATACAGAGTACAGTGGTGAGTATGCAGGGGTTTGTCAAGGGTGAAGCGACAGAGTGAAGGAGAGGGTCCAGACTAGCTAAAGTGGACTTTGGAGCAGCACTATAAACAATGGGGGTGATTCTAGAAGAATGGCCACCAAAGCTGACTTGCGCCAGACTGAGTTGCGACAAGGACCCTCGCCACATTCTAGAAAGGCAGGGTCCCGCAGCTTAGATTTCACGATTCATGACATGTAGCCAGGTATGCCAAACAGAGGGTACTTCCTGGCGAGCTGGCAGCCGGTGAACCACTGTCGGCATGGCGCAGGTGGCCCCCCATGCGCGATCTCCCGACAGAGCAGACAGAGCCCCGAGGGCTAGAGACCCCCCACCCACTGTCAGTGGCCCTCTGATCCCCCACCGACTCCCGAGTGGCACCCCAAGACATCTGTGTACTGTACAGTATGTACAGTTCACATACTGACAGTCCCTGGTAGTCTAGTGGCCCCCACTGCGGTGCCAATCCACCCGACCCCTCCCTGGCGGCGGTGGCACAGCCCACCTCCTCACGGCCGCGTCCACTGGAAGGCTCCGTAGGGCGGCGTGCTGTCTCTGCGCTCAGTGAACAGTTAACTCATTCATTAAGTAGCGCCAGTATACAGTACGCCGCCCCACGGAGCTCAGCTGGCAGCTGGCCGTGAGGTGAGGGTGGGCTGTGCCAGTCGGTGGGTGGGGGGAGCAGGGATGTGTCTCGCTGCCGGGTGGTGGGGTGAGGGGGCCACTGGACTACCAGGGCTAAGGGGTATCTAAGTAATAAAATAATTGCCATTTACAGGTGGCAGTTTTGTGTTCTATCACGCAAGAGATGCGTATTGCGGGAGGTGGCTGCTTGGGGATTGGGGCACGGGGGGGGGCATGAATAGCCCTGTGGGGCTTTGACACGCATGTTCAGGGTCGGGGCATGGATAGCCCTGTGGGGTTTTACTTGGTTGTTAGGTGGTTGGGGCATTCGGGGCGGGGAGTTACATGTGGCTTTGTGGGGAGGCGTGACACGGGATCGGGTGTTGGGCCAGCGGCATATACTTGCAACCCGGAGAAACGTAAGTACACTTACACCAGCTAAATGCTGGTGTAACTGTACTTTGACGGATGTCCTCCGGGGGTTGTTCTAGAATAGCAAGTATGGGGACTTTGTTGCTGCCTTTCCAGAATAGGGCGCAACAGCTGCCATAAACCCCCTAGCGCTATGTCGCGGGGGGTTTAGGGCATAACTGATGGCGTAAGTCCACTTTGCTGCAAGCAGCCTGCAGCATGTCACAGGCTGCTTTGCAGAATACCAAATGTCGCAACTGCTGGCGTAACTTGCTGCTTTGCACCTTTTTTTTTTTTTTTTTTTTTTGCGCACAAGTCAAGTTATGCCAGATGTAACCTTTTGAGAATCGGACCCAATGTCTTCCTAGTCCAAAAAAACAAAAAAAACCTACTGGAAGAAGTAGAGCTCCCTATGCTTTATCTTAGTGTCTTTCCAAGCTATTTCCCAAGGTTACTACTTATTTATTCTGTTATCTTGGGTCAGTGATAGTCAGAGTACACTAGTATTAAAAATGTTGGAAAAGCCTGTAAGTGGTGGAAAGGGATTGTATTTTGGCTTCTTCAAGGAGGCCATCTGATTCTTTCCACATGCTATAGCTCCCATCCATCTTAGTGGAGCAGTGGCCTTGATTTAAAGTTGGAGATCCGGGCCTGGACGTCGTTGAACTGGCTGGGACTAAACCTGGGGAAGACTTTGCCAGTGGTTGAGCTGGGCCGAAGGGGTAGAATGGGGGCCTATGGGGATAGGTTGGGGCTTTTTATTGGCCCGATCGAACTGGTGGCCTCCCTAAAGGTGAAGAATTTGGGCGCTCTGGACAGTGAGCCAACATTTGATGCACAGGTGTCTGCTGTTGTCCAGACTGGATTTTACCATCTCCGGAACATTGCCCAAATTACTTTTTAATTTTTTATATTAGATATTCGGAAATAACCTTTGAGCAATGTGCTGTTTTTCAAAGGTTCAACATCAGCATAAGAGAGTGACAATACATTCAGAGAACACAATACACAGTAGACAATAACATAACATTGTTTGCATAGCAATACATAGGACTCGGTGTACATGGCATTTTCAAGTAATTACAGTGGTTACAGGAAGGTAGTAGCAAGATGAGAATAAATAGAAAAGGTGTGAGGTGTAGAGAGAGAAGACCTATCTTTATACCAAGGGGCTGCAGCCAAGAAAGTAGGTTTTGTTGTGTAAAAGGCAGTGAGGCAGGTTGAGGTGGCCAAAGAAGAAGGGGTGCTAAGAGTGATTGGACAACCAAGTGAGGGGATAGTACAGGTAGAGGGAAGGGAAGGGATTGGGGTGTGGAATGATTGTAATTGGATAAGAAGAGTGCCTGGGGAGGGGGGCAGAGTAGTGGGAGCGAGTGGAGGGGCTGGCGAGGGAATGAGGAGGATAAATTAACTGGGGTATAGGTGCATGTGTGGGACGGGTGGAGGGGGACAGGCTACCATTGTCCATAGCTAGCTTGGTTTAGGGTATGTAGATGGGCAAGAGTGGAGGGGGACAGGGTCATGCGATAGCCGTACATACACACATGCTACTGTCAGCGAGATGGAGCTTAAGTTCCTTTTTGGAGGAGGGGAGGCTCTCAATGTTAAGTATATGTGTGGGCATCTCTTTGAGCCAAAGCAGGGCTCTGTAGGAAAAAGACCTTTGTCCAAGGGAAGTTCTTTTGAAAGGGACGGCCAAAGGGGGTTGATTCATGCCCCTTGTCTGATAGCTGGACTGATCTGCTTGCATGAAATCTACAATACTTGGAGGAGCCTTACCCTAAAGTGACTTTTTTCCCAGCATGTATGTTTGGAACGTTAGTCTACAATTCAGGTTCAACCAGTTAGTTTGCTTGAAAAAAGAGCATGTGTGAGTTAATCTGACCTGAGAGACAGCTTACAAGCTTTATTAAGAGCAGTCATGACACGTTTGAGAGCATTTTCAGATTCTGATCCATAGACAATTAAGCCCCTGATCCCTCCCCGATGACCTGGCCAAGCTGGTACATGCTTGTATCACCTCTAGGCTCGACTACTGTAACGCACTCTACCTCGGGGTTGGAGGTGGAGTGGTGCAGTACCTGCAGCTTCTGCAGAATGCAGCGGCCTGGTGGTTGACTGGACACTTGAGGTTCAGTCACGTTACACCGGTGCTGTGAGAACTGCATTGGCTGCCAGTGTGCCCTACATGGGTTGGGCCCGGGCTACTTGAAGGAGCTTCTGCATCCCTACAACCCCGTCTTTCTCTCTCGAATCGTCTAGAGAGGCCCTCCTGGAGGTCCCCAGGGCTAGGCTAAAATCTTCCGGGGACTGGGCGTTTGAAATGGCAGCCCTGGTCCATTGTAACATTCTGCCGGGGTACCTCCGGGAGGCGCCATCCGTGAAGTTCTTTAAAAAAAAACAAACAAAAAAAAAAACCTCAAGACCTTCCTGTTTGAGCAGGCCTTCGGGACCTGAGGAATTTATTCAGGGATTTTCAGACAGCTCGGGATTCGGTCTGTTTTGAGCTGTTAGTGGGTCTGTGTAAAAATTCTTTTTTGTATTGTATGTTAATTTCTTTCCTTGTTGCTGCATTTGTATACTTTTATAACCTATTGTAAGGGTGCCCAATATAAATGAACTCCTACTACTGTAGCCATTAAAGTGCATTTGAAAGCAATGAAATATTAGCCCCTTTGACTTCTATGGCACATACTCTTGTGTGTTCTGCGGACACATCGTAATATTCAGAGCATGGGGGCAGCTCGGAACTATAGGCGAGTGGAAGGAATCGGCTGGCTAAAATATGATCCCTTTCCACCACTTACAGGCTTTTTCCAACACTTTTAGAACTAGCGTACTTTTGAGTATCGCTGACATAAACTACCAGACTATATAAGGTGTACCTGTAGCTTAGAAGACCACTTTAAACTATATTTTTATAAAGGGGAGCTCGGGGTGGGTGGGTGGGGGGGTCATCTGTCTGTCTATTATATTTGTAGGACTGTAAACTTTATATGGCCATTTGGACATATATGCTGTACAGGCTGTTCCCAACCATAATCCTGTCTGATCAGGCGGGGGTTGTCTGCCAGAGGCAGGGGTGTTCAAATCAAAACTTTTAGGACTTGCCCAGCCATGACTGTAGCTGAATTTTCACTTGCCCCTATTCATTATAATGAAATTAGCTCTCTTTTTGTACTTGCCCTTCATGAAATGTACTTGCTCCGGACAGAGGGCAATGGAATTTGCACACCCCTGGCCAGAGGTAGACTATGGTTAACATTAGATGTACATTTTTTTTTTATCCTGGACTATGCCAGACAGCATGCTCTCCCTTTGGCCGTGCTCTGCCTTGAAGCTGAGAAGGCTTTTGACAGGGTCTTTTGGCCCTTTCTGTGGGAGACCCTGGCAGCTTTCTGTTTCTCCCCACAATTTCTGGATTGGCTGCACTCTATTTATGCTGCTCCAGTGGCTTACGTCATGGTGACTAGTTCATACAGTGACACAATATTGTTGCAACGGGGCGCTTAGCAGGAGAGTCCACTCGCCCTGTCCTGTTTGCAGTCTATGTTGAACCTCTGCCTCAGGCTGTTGGTGAGATGGAGGGCTCCTGATTGGTGGCAGGGAATTTAAGCGTTCTCTGTATGCGGATGAGGTGTTGCTAACTTTGCGGAACAAACGTTTCAGTGGATAGCAGACCACATGCCTGGAATGTTCTGTTAGAGTACGGGGCACTTCCTGGTTTCCATTTGAACCTCTCGAAAATGGAACTTCTGAGGTTTTAATTTTATTCCTACAGACGAACTGGAACAGAATGGTTATTAAATACTTGGGCATTCAAATACATCTTTATTTAGTAAATACTGAGCTCCATAACTATGAGGCACCTAACTAGCAGATTACTCGGGACCTTGATTGCTGGCATTCCCTTTGTCTGGGCTTATTTTCCCCTATCGACTCCGTACGAATGATGGTTCTCTCAAAAATTCTTTTATGTTTTACAGACCTCCCATTGACTTCCTTGCAGCTGTATTTTGCGGAATGGGACAGACTGATTTTGTGTTACATTGTCGCTGTGCACAGGCCCTGAAATTTAGTTGCACAGTACTACAGCTCCCTAACAATAAAGGCGCACTCAGTTTATTCAGCCTTAAGATCTATGCTGCATCTGTGCTGCTCCGCATTATCTGCAGTTGGCTTTCTCTATCTTGCACTTCTGGGTGGAAATGCATAGAATTTCATCTCAGTGATTTATTTGATATAGCTTGCCTGCTATTTTTGAATCCTGTCCTAGATGTGGATCTAATGCATTTTGCCACCTGTACTGCTGTTACTCTCCAGCAGTGGAAGATTTTTAATGAGAAACTCTGCACACGATAGTCTTCTCTGGTACTGCCGCCTGCTGGAGAAGGACCCAGATTTTCACCCATTACAAATGGATGTCTCCTTTCGTCACTGGAGACATCTGGGATTAAACTTCCTGTTCCAGTTTCTGAATGAACAGGGTGTTCCCGCTTTCAGGTAATTACAAGACGCTTATAGCTTCACCGGATGGGAGGTATCTTCAAATTAGGACACATCTTCATGCCTGAAGTGACCCACCCCGGATCCCTGACCAGCTTCCATTGTTACTCTATTTTTATGACATTATTGAAGTGGGCTATGGCAGCATTATTTTAAAAGGCCATTTATACAAAGGTATGCAGAAATTATGGCCTACAACTATTATGGAAGGCTGGAATTGGGAGTTACAAGCTGACTTCCCAAAGGAAACCTGGACCAGGTGCTCGCTTCCTGCTATAAAGGTGACTTCATCAGTGTTCTGGCGAGAATTTGCTTGTAAATGCAGAGTTGGATACATTGCATTCCAAATGTTCAATCAAAATAAATGGGACCAGAGTAGAATCTTCTGTCTTTCAGATGAGGCGTTAAACTAAGGTTCCGTGTGCCTGTTCTGGTGGTGGTTCAGGTGGACGTTAAAGATCCCATGGCACTGAGAGGAGCAGAGCCAGCAGCCGAGCTTTAGACAGCAGTCTTAAGAACTCTACGAGGCGATCATCCAGTTCAACCAAAATTGTCAAAATGATTTGATCTAACCTGGAAAAAAAGTTTGTTTGGGTGACAGAACTTTGTTAGCCGAACAGATAGTCCTAGCCACACTGGTACATGAGTTTACCTCAAGGCTTCACTACTGTAATGCACTCTACCTCGGGGTCAAGGGGATTCATTGCGGTGCTTGCGGCTGTTGCAGAATGTGGTGGCTCGGGTGTTGGTGGGTCTTCCGAGATCTGTCATATTTCACCGGTGCTGTGGTGCATGGTCTGTTGACCTATAAGGTCCTCCACGGGCTGGGTCCCAGCTACCTATTGTTGATCCTTCACCTTTCCGTCCCAAGACGCTTTCTCTGCTCAGCAGGGGAGGGCCTCCTGGAGGTTCCAGAGCAAGGCTGAAATCTTCAGGAGACCGGGCATTTGAAGTGGCTGCTCCGGTTCTGTGGAATGCATTGCCTGGGTCCATGAGGGTGGCCCCTTCTGTGGAGATTTTTAAGAGGGGGTTTATTTTGCCAGGCATTTGGAGTTATAAATGTTAGTTGTGGCTTGGATATGTCTAGGGAATGATATATTATATTATATTATATTATATTATATTAGATGTTATAATGTTTATTGATGTGGGATATGGTTTTAAGTCTTATATAATGGGGACATGGGCCTTTGGGGAAGGGTGCCACAGTTAACTACTTCTACTACTATAACTACCAAACTTAATGAAAAGAGCACCTGATTTAACTGATATGGTTCATCCGCAAAAAAACTACACAAGGAGGAGGGGCCCAGACCAAAGAGAACAAGCAGCAGCAGGCATCTACTTCAAAAGATCCTGGCCCTTCAGCTTTGGAATCTGAGCAAAGCCAACTGAATAATGCTGCTCTCCTTACAGCCATCTAGACCACGGATAACTGGAGAATTTCACTACCAAATTTCAAGTAATGGATACTAGGATCATTGTAGTGGAGGCAGACACTAAAGCAGCAGCTGGAGTTGCAGAGTGAGCCATGGTGACTTCAGCAGGGATGGTCAAGGAGAGTGTGCACCTCTGACGTTTTGAGCATCTCGAAAATGGGGCCAGGGCTACTAACATATGAATATTTGGGCTTCCTGAAGGTTCGGAAGGGGAAGCTTCAATAGACTTTTTCACAACATGGATTCCTTATATTTTACAAATGGAACAACCTGTAACAGTTTTTTTTTTTTTTTTTTAAGTGAAAAAGATGTTCCAGGACTAGAGGGCATGGGATGAAGTTGGAGGGAGGACGATTCATATGAAACATGAGGAAGAATTTCTTCACAGAACGGGTGGTGGACAAGTGGAACACCCTGCCAGAGGAAGTGGTGGGGGCTGAAACAATCGCAGGATTTAAGAATGCATGGGATAGACATAAAGGAATTCTGGAGGTCAGGGGTAAGGGGCAACAGACTTCTAGGAAAACATAAACTGAACTTACAAGCTCAAATGGGCAGACTGGGTGGGCCATTGGCCCTTATCTGCCGACACTGTCTATGTATCTATGTAAGTGAGCCTGCTGCATTATACTCCGGGGCTCCTGTAACACTCGAGCATCAGGAAGATCAAATCCTCTGACTGCCTTGAGTCCCTCGGTGAGCGGGATGCAATCTTACGCCAAGCAAAAGAAATATGCCCTATTACATGGCAATTGGACACCATTTATATTTTTGTGGACTTAAGCTTTGCAACCCACCAGCTCAGGAAGGCGTTTGATTGGGTAAGGGCTAAGCCGCTACAACTGGGCGTCCATCACACTCTTCTTATGCCAGCTAGTTTGAAAATAATATATGGGGGCAAAGTATACCAGTTCTCAGATCCCACAGAGGCTAGTAAGCGCCTGCATAAGCTGGAACGTGAGTTCAGTACTAGACAGGAAGACGAGAAGGGGACTATGGAGAAGAGGAAGGAAACAAGACTGAGTGCTCACAAATCCTTTTCAGAACTGTTGCAAGTGGGAGGCAGCAATGTTGATCTGGGATTTTAATTTTGGTATGACCGCTTTTGGGGCTATTGCATAATTTTTAATATAACTAAACAAATGTTGGGTCCGTTTGGAAATGGTGTTCCCCAAAACCTCCGTGTGTACAAAATGGTGCCTCATGGCGCAGCTTATTTTCTACCTCGTTTTTACCTCCTCCTTGAAGCTCGACACACAAGGCAGCATTCCTGCTCTTCTTGATGGCTTGGTCAGTTGTCTTTCATGCTGTCAGTGCGCCACCATTGTTTTTCCTGGACTGCTGGACTTTATATCCTGCTCAGATTTTATTAAGTAACTTGACATATTAGGCTATTATTAATGATTATATTGATTATTTTTTAATTGTATTTTATTAGTACTTTTACTGTTGGTATACTAAAGTTATCCAGAATTGGAATTGTCCTTGGCTCCAGGAGAGTTTGTTATTGTTAAAGCATTAACAGCATAGCATTTTGGAAAACTGTTCCACATGTTCCTATTAATTAGTTTAATAATGGTTGATCTAAGACCAAGCTAGTGAAACCCACGATGGAACTATTTGTATTATGATCCTAATAGTCTTTCTCTACTTTCCTAAGATGCACAAAGTAGACAATTTGATATCTTTTATTGGACCAACAGAGATTTGCAGAAAATCCTTAAGCTTGCACACCTACGTGGCTCTTCTTGAGAATGAAACGGCAGGTTTCTTAAAAGAGCTCTCTTTAAGGTGTCAGCGTGGCTCAGTTGGTAGTACATCCGCCTCTGGACCAGAAGGTCATGGGTTCTCGTCCACACAGGGATTGGACTTGCACCTAAAATCGCTGGCATCTGAGTGCAGTATTGGGGGTGCTGTACTGCTGGGGTGTGCCGTCTTCGGATGAGGCGTTAAACCGAGGTCCCTTCTACCCATCCTGGTGTTGTCCTGGTGGGTGTCCAGGTGGAAGTAAAAGAATCCAGGGCACTCTTCGCAAAGAGTAGGGAACATTCCCGGTGTCCTGGCCAACATTCCCCTTCCCATAAACCGGTTCATGCAATTATCCAGGCTGTGTGTGGGTGATGATGTGCGATATGGCTGCCACCACACATTCAGTCACTTCACTACCAGTCTTGCATTCCTTGTAAAGCGCTTTGGATGTATGAAAAGCGCTATATAAATGCTGATTATTCTTCTTCTTAAGTACCCATAACAATATTAGGAAGAAAACAACATTTTACACATGAATGTGACAGATTTGGAGGAGTAATTAGATAAGCAACACAACCAGAGCTAAGAAAGCATCCTTGAAACTCTAGTTGTGTGGGGGTCAAATATTACAGAATGGAATGTTATGTAGTTGTAGAATGTCTAGTAAGACATTTAACATTAGATTTATAAAGAGAAGTTGGGGTGTGTGTGTGTGTGTGTGTGTGTGTGTGTGTGTGTGCACGCGCTAAAGCACTTGAAACAGAAGTTATGCATGTGTGAATCTAAAGCCCATGAAATCACCACAGTGCATTAAATAGCTGTTATAGCATAGCAAAACGGGGTAATGCTAACCAATTTTTTTTTTCCTTTTTTAGTGACACAGTTTACAACATTAATAAAACTTTCTCTCCCCTAAGCTGGTCTTCGGGCTTCCTTACTCCTGGGCTGTACCTCCTGATGCTGATCCACAGGCAGGAATCGGACCTCTGCAGCAGGGGACATCCAGCCCTCCACTTCTTGTTCTCCTCAGTTTACTTCCTGCCTTGCAAAGAGCAGGTACTCTGCAGCAGAGCTCTGTCACTGGGGTGACAAGGCAGAAGACTTCAGGACTGTTTTTCTTATTGGATATGCACACAGCAGGGATGGGTGAATCAAGAGGCGAAGCGCGCTCTCTCTGCTCGTCGGGGGTTCCAGTCTCGGCCATGCATGCTGGACAGACTGGCCCCTCTAAGTGGCCCATAATAATGCGCTTTCTGTTTTCTCTCTAAGGACTTCCATGATAACGCTCTCGCTGCACTTAGGGGGTCCCAGTCTCAGCTGGGCATGCTGGACAGACTGGCCCCTCTCAGCTTGTCTCCCGCGCTGCTGCTGGCTCAGCACGCATTCCTAGCAGACTGGCACGCCATTTTATTTGTCCCGAGCTAACGGACTTAGCAGCGTTGCCCTCTTTCTCTCCCCCCCGGACACACAAGTCTGGTCAGAGGATGAAAGGGAATTATTAGGCAAAAGGGGCTTGCAGGCAGTGGAGCAGATGCCACATGGGAAAGCCGCCCACGATTGAAACCAGAGCACAGGTGCCATGATGGAGACCAGGGCACGCCATTGTATTTCTCCCGCGCTAAGTCTCCTGAGCTAACGGATTTAACGGCGCTGCCCCATAAGTCGGGTCAGAGGATGAAATGGAATTATTGGGCAAAAAAGGGGGCTTGCAGGCAGCGGAGGAGATGCTATGTGTGGAGTGCCACCTGCAATCGATACCAGGGCACAGGAGCGGCGATGGAGATCACAGCACAGTAGCACTCTCACGGCGGAGAGTCCTTGTGCTGTCATCCTGGCAATCGTTGAGCTCCTCTGGCTCCCAGCAGCTGGCGACGCTACTAGCAGGCAGACGCACAGTTTGTCGACGAACTAATGGGGTGACTTAAGGCTCGTCGACAGAGACCATTCCCGCTATTCAGGCCATCAGCTCCCCTTCTCTGGCGGCAGTGTGCGCAGGCTGTCTACGAGATCCTTGGGCTCTCAACTCGTCGACGGAGGCCTCCTTGTGCTAGCGGCTTTGCCTTCAGACATCTCAGAGTCTGCCCAGACCATCGACGAGCACCTGGGGCTCTTGGCTCATAGATGGGGGCCTCATTCAACTTGCATCTCTCTTAAACAGCACAGCCTGTCGATGAGCACTGGTGTCAAATGCTCGCCTACGGAGACCACTACCAGGAGCGAAGGGGGAGGCTTCCACAGGTAATTAATGGCGAGCACTCCCTACATTTTCAGCGGCGATGGCTGCGGGATAGAACCTCGGGGGGGCCCCCCGCCCCAAATAAAGGGTCTTCCATCTTGGGGCAATACCGATTTACAAAGGCCTGGTGCACAGTCTTGGCTAATACCGATTTACTAAGGCCTGCAAGCCAGAAGTCCTGGTGACCTCACACCGCGGAGTTTAATTCCCTGCTCCCAAACCCTTTTCGGTTCTGAGAACCAGTCCACAAGTGGGCCAGACCACAAATGAAAATCAGTTTCTAGATGCAGGTCCTATCCCTTAGCACTGGGACTACCGGATCTCGTGGATTATGGGACTGGCATGGGGTACCCGCCAGCAACAAGGGACGACATAACCCCAGTGTATCCTAGGATAAGCTTCCTTCCTAGACCCACCACAGTTGCCATTCTGCGCTACTCTCTGTTTATAACCTAGAAGGCATCAACCTCCAGGTTCACCAGAGTTCGGCAAAAACATTCAGAAACTGGGCCAGGCCTCCACAGAATGGGATCTCTGGTTTTGAACCCAGAAACCCTCGATCAGGTAAGTGGGGGTATCTCTAATACAGACCATTCAGGCGTCCGCAACATCACTTATGGCTGTGACGGCCAAGCTTTTCGCATTTAGCCCTATGGCCAATCCCTTCAAGTTCCAATTTAAAAAAAAAAAAAAAAAAAAAAAAAAAAAAATTTATGGCCTGGCAGCTACTTACTACCACAAAGGAGAGGCCCTCCCTCAAAGAGACGCTTTTAGTCCTCCACTCCTCCCTTAAAGCAGCTGCGAACAACCTGTTCTCAACACCACTGACGTGGCATTCCAGCGTGCTGATGAGCCACATATAAGCAAGCCCAGCCAGCCTGTTTTCCACAGGAGCCGCAATACCTTGGGCCACTATCCTAGCATTCCAGCGTGCTGACGAGCCAGGTGTAGATAAGCCCACCCCACAACGGCTTCAGAACGGGACTATTCTTGGCATTTTCAGCAGATATCTCAAAGGGCTGCCAGTTGCGCAGCAAGGGCCATGCTTTAACTCACCTCGCCTCAGCATACTTAAGGCTGCGGGCATGGCAGGCGGACAGGTCGACAAAGCTCACTGAGCGAATGCCCCCGACAGGGGAGAGCTCCCGTATGGATAGTCTTTAAAGGAGGTGATGAAAGATTCCAGAGAAGAGCCGACAGCTTAACTGTCACAATTCAGGAGCACGTACAGACCCCTGGACATGGGGATCCAGTCAGAGTATTCAAGCCCATGCATACTCTGAGGACAAACTAAATCTGCCTTGGCAGTTTTGTTCACAGCAGATCCTTCAAGGGGGAAACCTTGTCACGAGTAATTAGGGAGTTGGAAAAAGGGGATTTTTCCGGCACCCATAAATCTGCAGGATGCCAATTTGCATATTCCCATGCAGTAATGGCGCACGCACTATCCCAGATTGAGTGGGAGAGCAGTACTTCCAATTCAAACTCTGTCATTGCGGTCTTTTCACAGCTCAACCAGGCATTACAGGCAGTGGCAGTGGCAGAGGTAGTCAGGTCCCCTATGGCACATGGTTTTCCCATCAGCTGGAGAAAGAGCTCCCTAATTGCAAACCAGACCTTGATCCTCCTGGGGGTCTCGCATGATGACACAAGGTTTCTCCCCCTGAAACCTAGATTTTTGGGATCTGTAATAGCTCATCAAGGAGTTTTGCAAGCTCCTCAGCTACCTGCTTATTTATTTATTTTTTTTTCACACAGCTCATTAAGATGGATTAAGCCCTTCCTCCGTGGGGGGGTTCCAGAAGTCATGAAGGGCCACAAGTTAGACCATCTGCACTAAGTCGGAATCGCGACCAATGCAAGCCCAAGGAGCTGGGAAGGACTCGCCTGCATCAGCTGTTGGCACTGGGCAGGGGATCGCTGTTGGACACAAGGTACAGTATAAGTGTTTCTGAGGGGGGGAGCAGTAGGCCATGCCCAGAGACACACTGAGCAGCAATTCCTCAATCTGGCTAGCCTGATTCCAACTGATGATCTGGCAATGCTGACATCCGACCATCGGGGTGAAACGAGAAGCTCAAAGATGCTAAAGGAATCCCTTCTTTTTCAGTGGGTTAAGCACCACTGAGCAATGTTTGTATTGGGACAGGAAAATGTCATAGCAGAACGACTCGGTCGCAAAGTGGGTCGACCAAGGGATCGCAGCTGAAGGACAGTGCCTCCCACATTCAGACAGAATAGTGGGGCAATACTCAGACAGATATTTTCGTCTGCAGGCAGAACTCCAAGGTAAAACAATTCTGTTCCCTGGCCAAGGACGAAGCAGCGGTGGCTCAGGACACCTTTTTTCCCTATAAACTGGGATCTGTTCAGTCTCCTGTGTGCCTTCTTCCAATACCGCCTTTATCAAGAGTCCTCCACAAAGTGGCATTGGACAGGACAGTCATGATTCTAGTCTGTCTCTTATGGTTTTTCCACAGTTATTTGTTTCTCATTCATTAGTCAGGGCGACCACCTCGAGCATTCGGGTTCAGCCATGGGAATTCTCCATCAAGGTCCAGTTCTGCACCCCATTTTAACAACTGGACTCTCTCTCTAGATTGGGAAAGTGAGTGGAAAAACTTTCAAGGAGCTATGCGGTACAGCTCCTGGTATTGACACGATGGAGAACTCGTATGTCCCTTTTTCCTCCAAAATGCATTATAGAATCTGGAGGAAATTTTGATTCTGGCTTCATTCCAGGCACATACAGAACAACATAATATAATTGCCTGTACTACTGCAGTTCCTGTAAGACAGATGGACAAAGGACTGCAACCAGCCACCTTACAAATTAGAGTTCTGCACTGGGTGCACTCTTGACGGACCTGGGGAATTGTTGGTCTCATATCCCCATGTCTGGTGGTACTTCAGGCAGCAGCATTAAAACCTCTTCAATCCACCAAAGTTATCACCTGGAAGTCTTAATATGGTTCTCAAGGCTGGGACCAAGGCCCCCTTTAGAGCCTCTCAAGCCATCTATCATGCATCTCAAAATAAAGGTCGCCCCACCCCCCTTTTTTTTTTCTTTCAAAGCTATTACTCCCGCTAGGAGTTTCTGCAAACTAAAAGCATTGCTGGCCCAAGAACTGTACTCTCGTTCATCAGGCTAGAACAGTTCCAATTTTTGTTTGCCAACGTTATGTCTCCCCTTTATTACAATCAAGGGTTCATTCTTCCTTCCTTCTGTCCACTCTCTAAAAGCAACAAGGATGGAAAATGTCATACACTAGACCTGGGAAGAGGGAGAAAATGGTCATTAAGAGAGAGGAAGCAAATCGCAAAACTTTAACTGTGTTCATGCCAGCTAAAGGGAAAACATTTGGGGCAGCAAGGATTCAATAGGCTCTATAGCCAAACGGATTCTATCCGTCACCTCTACGGCGTATGATCAGGCCAGAGAACTTTCCTGGCCCAGTGAGAGTCCATGGCCCCCTTTGTGGGCGTAATTCAGAGAAGCACCGACAGCACACTTACTCTGAGTGGCCTTTTGATCATCCAGTCACACACTCTACTACAAGAGGAGGAGGGGGGGAAAAAAAAAAAAGGTTCTCACTGGAAGTGATGTCCTCGGCAGAGGCATCCTTTGGCTGTAGAGTGTTTCAAGCGGTGGTGAACCCTTACGAGCTCTTGACATTCTTCCCACCCGGGACATCTGGGGATGTTCTGCTTTGTATATCCCAGGAGTAAGGAAGCCCGGAGACCAGCTTAGGAGAGAGAAATCGAAATTTAAAAACCTGTAAAATTTTCTTTCTCAGACGGCTGGCTTCAGATTCCCTCCCAGAATGTATATACTTGGCTGGCCTCATGGCCATATATGCCTTAAAATTCTTGTGTTTTCTTCCCAAGTTCTTGTTGTATTACCACATTGGATTGCTTTAGGAAGAACTGAGGAGAACAGGAAGTGGAGGGCTGGATGTCTCCTGCTGCAGAGGTCCGATTCCTGCTTGTGGATCAGCATCAGGAGTAAGGAAGCCCAGAGACCAGCCGTCGGAGAAAGAAAATTTACAGGTATTTAAATTTCGATTTTAATTTTGCTAATCAATCTGTGCCAAGTGCTATGCATTTTCACAACTGATTAACACTTTCACGTGTCAAATTGCTGATCATTCTTTCAGCTTATTTAAAACCCTGCACCACCCACCAGTTAAAATCAAACCTATAAATGCAAAGTTATATAGAGTAGGTAGAACCATATATAAGCATTTTAAAAGTATGTAAACAAATATATGTCCACGTGTTGTACCTGAAACAAGAAAGAAACAGGAGCACTTTAGATAGATAGTGTAATGGGACATAAAACTAATGTCCACATTCAAACCATCATCAACTATATTCAGAAGAAAAAGAATTTTGACATCAAACGCTCATCTCTGTTGTGCATTTTTTTTGAAATGTCCTTTGAGAACCAGGACAGAGGGGTCAGAGATGGAGTGATTGGACTGAGAGAAATGTTGTCCCACTGTTTTTTTCAGTCTTCTTCATTTTAATATCATGTCTGTGTGAATTCATTCAGGTTCGAAGAGGTTGTCCGGCCTCCCCCACATAACCTGTTTTGTGGACATTTTTTTGCATGATAAATACATTTGCATCTCAGAATATCTTGAATTGTTTGTTTTGGGTGCTGATAATAAAGTTTGAAGTGGAAATGTGCTCCCATGTCTTTACATCTAGAACGATTGCAGGGTCTCGTGCCACCTAGTGTTGTTTTGGTCAGGTATAAGTTTGCTCCTGACAATCTGGTTAGATTGGGTGGTTGTTTTGAAAGACGGTAGAGGTAGTTCTTGGAAGTTACATTTCAGTGTGTTATCCTTACTGAACATTGGCCAGAGGTCCTTAAATAAATTTCCGTAGGGGCCCCAGATCAGGGTTGTATGTGACAATCAAGGGTATCCGGTGAGTGGTGGTCTTTTCTTTAACATACTAACATACTATAATGCCAGCAGAATAGGCCTAACGGTCTTTCGCGTCTGCTCGTTTGGTCAGCCCCCACCCTGGGAGCTGACCTTGCTGCCCCCCTCACTTTCTCTGGCTTCTCCCTTCCCAGTTCCGGATATTCTCGCTGCATTGGATTTTGTTTCCAGAACCCTTCCCTGTACCTGTCCCACCCCTCTTGAACCCCTCCACCAGCCCTAGGCAGCGCATTCCATGGCTCCACCACCCTCTCAGTGAAGTAGCACCTCCTTCTCTTTCTCCCTGAATCCCCCACAGCTTCCACCCATGCCCTCTAGTGGCCACCTCCTCCTTCCTTTGAAGCACCCTGACTGTTCCTCCCGTTTACCCGCTTCATGTACCACAGAGACCTCTATCATGTCCCCCTGATCCCTTCTCTCTTCCAGTGTGTACATATTTAGCTCTTCGAGCCTCTCCTCGTAGGTCCTGTCCCCAAGCCCCAAATCATTTTGGTTGCCCTCCTCTGGACCCTCTCCAGGAGTTTAATGTCCCTCTTTAAGTGTGGCCTCCAAAACTGCACACAGTACTCGAGGTGCAGCCTCACAAGCAGTTAAACAGAGGGAGTATCACTTCCCTCCTTCTGGAGGTGATTCCCCTAGCGATGCATCCCGGCATCCTGTTGGCCTTGGTTGCTGCCCTCCTACAAGTCTCCGAGTTGTTCATCTTGACATCCACCACCACCCCCAGGTCCCTCTCAGCTATCGAGACTTGTAGCATCCCCCCCCCCGGCTGCACACTTGGCCCGAGTTTCTGGCTCCAGGTGCAGTACCTTGCATTTCCCTGCATTGAACCTCAGCTTCCACTTTCTAGACCATTTTTCTAGAGCCTCCAGGTCCTCCTGGAGGGCCACCCTCCCCATCGAACCATCCACCACCACCCCCAGTTTTGAGTCATCCGCAAAGAGACTCCTCTCACTCCCGATACCTGTCCTTATGTCAGAGACGTAGGCGTTGAACAGGAGGGGCCCAAGGACAGATCCCTGTGGGACCCCACTAATGACCCTCCTTGGGGATGAGATGGTCCCGCCAACTTCTGGAGCCAATTGCCTATCCATCTGATTTTTCTGGTTCCCCTCCCCCCCCATTTCTTCCAGCTTATCCAACAGGCCCACGTGAGGAACAGAGTCAAATACCTTGCTGAAGTCTAGAAAGACTATGTCCACTGGTCTACACAGGTCCAAGGCACTCATCACCCAGTCATAGAACTCCACAAGGTTTGTCTGACACGATTTCTCCGGGACAAATCCATGCTGTCTATTGTCCAGGCACCCTGACTTTTCCAGATCTCCCCCTAGCCTCTCCTTGACAATGCCCTCCATCACCTTGCCCACCACCGATGTCAGGCTGACAGGCCTGTAGTTCCCTGCCACCTCCCTTGATCCCCCCCTTGTGAATAGGCACTATATGCGCCACCTTCCTGTCCTGGGGCACCCACCCTCTCCTCAGAGAGATGGTGAAAAGCTCTGCCAGGGGTTTCGCCAGGACATCTGCAAGTTCCTTCAGCACTCTGGGATGTAATTTATCCGGCCCCGGTGCTTTCTCCGTCTTAAGCGACCTGAGGGCTTCCCTTACTGTCTCTGCTGTGATTTCCACTTCCGCTACCTCTTCTCCCTGCTCAGCCTCCCCCTGCCAGTGATGCCTCCCTCTCTCTCTCCAGACCTGCCGATGGGTGAGGGTCCTCCCCTCCTCAGTATCACTGTCTCCTCTCATGTATGATGCAGCACCCCCATTTTCCTTGGTGAAAACTGAGGGTGGAAGTACTCATTAAATTACCTTAGCCTGCTCCCCCGGGTCTTCTGCCCATCTCTTCCCTGTTTTAATGCCGCTAATCTGCCCCTTCACCTTCGTTTTCCCCAGTTATCTAAAGAACCCCTTGTTCCTCTCCCTAATTTCCCTGGCCAGGTTCTGCTCCTTCCTTGCCTTGGCAGCCCTCACCACCCCTAGTGGCCCTTCTACCCATCAGCTCGTTGCTCCTCTTGATCCCTTTCACCCTTGAGCACTTGAATTGCCTATAGGCTGCCTTCTTTCCGCACCACCTCCTGGACCTCCTGGTCCACCAGCGGGATTTTTGGGCCTACATTTCATCTTCTTCTTGCACAGGTGCTGGTAGCATCCTGCCCCTCTCCTGATGATTTCCCACCTACTATCCAGCGTCCATGTCTGACCCAATCCCATCCAAATGCTCCTTAAGGATCCTTCCCATTTCCTTAAATCCACCCCCTGAAGTCAGTTACCTCCGTCTTTGTGTAGCCTTCTACCCTCCTAGGTCCAAGCAGAACCAGACAGTGGCATGGTCACTCCCTAGCTTGGTCCCTTACCTCAGGCCCCCAATCTGGTCACTGTCTGCCAGGACCACATCCAGTACCACGCCTCCCTGGTGCGGTTCCCTCACCTGCTGAGTTAGGGCAGCGTCTTGAAAGGCGTCCAACAACCTCTGTTCCTGGCCACGGGATGTCATGTCTCCCAGTCTGTTCCTGGCATGTTTAAGTCCCCAACACCACCACCCTTCCCCTGTCCAGTCTGCAGTGTCTCCCAACATCTGCCACCAGACTCTCCTCCAGCTCTTCCGCCAGTGCAGGGGGTCTATACACCACTCCTATTTTTACTCTCTTGCCCCTTCCCCTTGTTATCAAGGTGACCTAAATTGCCTCTACGGTTCCCGCTGCCTCCTCTACTCTCCCTATGCCAATGCAGTTTTTGATTATCATTGCTACCCCTTTTCCCCTTCCCTCCCCCCCTCCGTCCTTCCTGAACATAGTGTAACCCTCCGGGTTCAGGTCCCAGTCATGTCTCACGGTGGCCCAGGTCTCAGTGACCACTGCCATCCACCGCTCCCTCAGTTAACATCGCCTGGAGCTCAGGCATTTTAGTGCCCAAGCTCATGGCATTTAGCAGGACTACCTTCCACCCTATCCCTATACTTCCATTTCCCCTGCTCATGTTCCCATGGGGATTCTGTTTTCCCCTGGTCTGCACTTTACCAGTCGGCCTTTTCCCGCATTCTTCCAGCTGCCCAGGGGGGGTGGAGACAGAGTCTCTCCTTTATCGGACCCCCCTCGACAGCCTTTTCTCCCATCCCTCCCCACTTCACAAGTTTAAACCCCACTTTTCACCAATGAACCCCTCTATTTTCAATTTAAGGATTCCCCTCCCCTCCAAATTGAGATGGAACCTATCTCTAGCATACAGCTCCTTATCCTCCCAGGTCTCCCCCAATCCCCCATCAACCCATATCCTCTGGTCTCACTCCACTCCCTGAGCCACTGGTTTATCTCCCTAAACTTCCTTTTGTGTTCCCCACTAGCCCTTGGCACCGGCAGGATTTCTGAGGAAAACTGTGCATCCTATGTCTTGGCAGACCCTGGCAGCTCCTGAACCTTGCCTGTATCTCTAGCTAGCCTATTTCCCTCAATGTCATTTGTGCCCAGGTGGATCAGTATGTCTGAGGAACCCCACAATCCTTGCCAGCTGATATACCTCGTGCTTGGCCCTGTACATTGTTAGTCCAGGGAGCATTTTGTTCTAACTGGTGGGCTTCTCCTCCTATCCCATTTGATACCCCTGATCATGAATCCCCCAACAGGAGCACTCTGATCACTCCTTTCCTCCATTCCCCCCTCTTCCATGTTCCTCATCCATTCTGGCCCCTCCACCAGCCGGCTCCTTGTTCCTCCCTATCTGAGTGCCACATGCCGCCCCTCCTTATTTACCCTGGCCACCTCCACTCCGATGTCATGCCTCTCCTCCTCCAGTATCCTTCTGTACCTCGCTAACCCCCCTCACTGCTTGCGACTAGTCCTTCTCCCCCATCCACTAAACTAGCCTGGCTCGTCCTCCCTTCCTTCCTGTCTCCGTTTAGTCCCTCCTTGCTTGTCGTGCTCCCCTGGCCTAAACCCTCAGCTCCCTTTACTGCATCCTCCTTGTACTTCTGGTCCTTCTCCTTGCCCTTTCCTCCCAACTAGTCCTTCTCCTTACGCCTTCCTCCCTCTTCCCCCTGCCCCTCCTGCTCTGATTCACTGCTACCCCCCCATTTTCCAGCATTCCAGGTTCGCCCTGTTCCTCCTGCTATCCGGCCCCCTGCCTCCTGCCCCCCACTTCCTTTCCATCTCTAACCACCCCTGTCGTAGCTCATCATCCCCCATCCTCAAGCAGAAGAAGAGGATGAGCGGTTACTAAGCGTAAGTCCGATCCACCTCCCGCCTTGCTTCCTTCTGTCCAGCCCGGCCATCACCTACTACCCTGAGAATGTTGTCCCTCTGGACCCCCTTTGTGAGGGTCCCCAGTTACCTGCCTGCTTCCTTGGTAGTGTTCTCCTTTTGGGCCCCCTCTGCCAGGGTCCCTATGTGACCCCCGAGTATTCTCCTACACTCCTTTCCCTATGCCCCCGGCCCTAGTGCTTGGTGTAACCCCGTGGGAGATCCCCTGCCCCCTTCCCCAACCATACCTCCCCGCTTCCCCCAGCAGTCTCCTAATCCCCCGCAACCTCCTCCCTAAGCTGTGCAGCTGGTAGCACACTGGAAACCACCCGAACTTCAAGCCAGTCCAGTATTATGGCTGCTCCACACCCTGTACCCCACCCTCCCAAAGATGCCGGCCCTAATGACGTGTGGTCCCATCCCCCTCCAAGTAGGTTTCCTTGGGTGAGCCACCAGGTTCCCCACTAGTCCAAGATACACCCCTACTGCCTAATCAGGTCACCCCCTAATCCTAGATACAGTCCCACAGGAAACCGGTAACCCTGTTACTAGGTGCAGTACACACAGTAAACTTATAAGGGAAGTGAACAACTCCCTAAGCTCCTCTCTCCCAGCCTTTAAATCCAACCCCCAGTGGCTAGAACTACAATGAGCTGCACCTGCAGCCTTTTCCTCCAGTTGCAGGGCAGGTGTTCCCCTATAAATTAGCAGAGCTCTGGGGAGGGAGGGGTTGGGGGACGGTGGGTTTTGGGCCTACACCCGACTCTCTCTCTCTCGAGTGTATCAGCCCTATGTCTGCCTCTCCAAGCCCTGCAGCCAAAGAACCAGCCCCAAACAAATCCCACCAAATAGGTTTTAAATCAGAAGAAATAGGCCTCCACCAGCTCAGCCTGTTACACAGTGAAACATCCAACAAATGAGCCCACTTACAGCCACCAAACCAGTTTTCAAACTTCCAACAGCCCCAAAAACAATACCCTGCTAGCCCCTTAGAAATAAGAAAGAAAAGCAACAACCTTCTACCAAGTAAAATCCTCAATCACTTTATTTAACCAGGCATAAACACCATTGAGCAAGCTCATTTTCAAGGTGGTCCTGGGCATAAATACAATACAGTACACTTCATAAGATTACAATTACGGTGGATAACTGTGCAAAAAAAAAAAAAAAAAAGAAAAACATTGTGAAGGTGCCGGTCAGTATGGGTCTATACATACCGGTCAACATGATTAACATGCAAAGGTACATAATGATAAGCTTTACTGAAATGAGAAGAGACAACAATCCCATATAGTCTCCGCTCAGATGAGCTCATACCTAAATGATAAAAAATAAGGAGGTATTAAGGAATAGGGTAGAAATTGGGGTGAAAGAGTAGGCAGCCAAAAGGGAGGCCAGAATAGGTAAAAGGTAGAGAATAGGCAGGGCCATCTTGGATTAAGGGAACTAGGCTTGTAGGTACTAGGTTTCTGTTGTTAGGAATGTGGGGTGGATGAGATACTTAGGCGTAGGATTTGAGTGTGGCACCCGAGGCTTAGGGGTCATCGGCATCTGAAACAGTTGCATGATTCCTTCAGATAATCCGTTAATAGAGCTTTGAATGTGAAAATGCTTGGAAGTGAGGATAATTTTAATGAGTCTTGCGTACTGTTCCGAAGTGAGAAGTTGATTGCTGCTGAGCCAAGAGTAGTTTTCACTCTAGGAATGTGGAAGCAGATTAAGGAGAAGTGTCTCAGGCCATAGGAACCTTTAGCCCATTTGAAAATGTTCAAAATGTATGCAGGGAGGTTATCAGATAATGTTCTAAAAAACCAGAGGAGAGCATTCCTTTTTCTTCTAGTTGAGAGTGAGGTCCATCCCGAAACCTGGTATAGACGACAGTGATGTGTATTCTGAGGTAGATTTAAGATAAATCTTAAAACCCGGTGGTAAAGAATATCCCAGTTTGTTTAGCATCGTTGATGAAGCGATGACTGTAAAGGAAGTCAGCGTAGTCCAGTATAGGTAGGAATGTAGTTTGTACTAGTCTCATTCTGGCTTCTAACATGAGTAGGGGTTTAATGCGATAGAATAAACCTAATCGCTGTCTTAGTTTCTTCAAGGTTTCATTTAAGTGGCACAGAAAGTTGAGCTTGTTATCCAGCCAGAACCGTAGGTATTTAAAGGTATCAACTACTTAAAGGTGTTCATCTAAGAATGTTCGGACCTGTGTGATATGTGGACATCCGGAAGTAGACTTTGGTGAGAGAATCATTGCTTTAGTTTTTTTTGGCGTTGAGGAGGAGCTTATGAGTGAGAAGGTTGTATTGGAGGGTGATGGAGTCTTTCTGTAAGTACTCATGGGCCAGATCCAAGGATGAATTTGTGGTATAGAGTACAGTATCCTCTGCGAATAAGTGCACATTTGCTGTGCCCAGCTGCGAGTCCAGATTATTGATGTATATTGCAGAGAGGATAGGGCCCAGGATGGAGCCTTGTGGGACTCCTCGTAACAAGGATTTTTGTGGGGACAGATGATCTATGGCTGTGACTTGTTGTAACCTATTGGTTCGGTAGCTGGTGAACCATTTAATGGCAGAACTATCAAGTCCAATGTTACTCAGTGCAGTAAGCATGATGGTATGATCCACAGTATCGAAGGCCTTACTTAGATCAAGGAAGAGGGCAAATACATGCTTCTTGGAGTCCAAGGCCATTTGCTAGTCTGTAGTTACTTTGGCAAGAGCTGATATTGTACTGTGTTCGGCTCTGAAGCCAGACTGAGCCGGGTTTAGCAACTTTTGTGAATCCAAATGTTCTCTAAGTTGGATGTTGACAATTTTTTCAAGTAATTTAGAGAGGACGGATAGTATAGAAATAGGCCGGTAATTGTTCAGATCACTCGGATCCCCAGTCTTGAATAATGGTAGGATGTGGGCAGTTTTCCACAAGACAGGTAGCTCACCTTGAATCGGAGAGGTGTTGAATAAGTGTGTAGTGGGGACGGTCAGATAGGTATGGCAAAGTTTTAGGAAGTAAGGTTCAATATTATCTGCACCTGCACTCTTTTTTTTTTTTTTTGTATCCAGAGAAAGGAGGAGGTCCTCCACTTGCTTGAACGTAATTGTGTGGAAGCTGAAGGGGGTGGGATGCGGTTGGTTATGGTTGTTGTTATCAGTGAAGCCAACAGTGTAGTCTCTTGCCGGGCTAAGTTTGCTGATAGGTGAGGTGTCAAAGGCAAGCCCTGCAGTGGCAAAGTGATCATTAAGCTTTTCTAGTATATCAGTTTTGTCCGTATAGGTGGTACCATCAGACACAATTTTGTTTGGAAGGGGTGTTGCAGTGGACTGGCCTTTGACTTCTTTGAGGATGTTCCAAAATTTGGCAGAGTTGTTTTTATTGTCTTCTAGTTCTTTTTAGAAGTAACTAGCTTTTTCTGACCTAATTAGCTTGGTACAAGCATTCCTAGTGATACGGAATGCTAACCAATCAGCCTCCAGGTGGGATTTCCTCGTTTTTTTTTTTTCCACCAGTAGTCCCTATCCCTAAGTGCTTTCTTCAGGATGGGAGAGAACCAGCCAGGAGTTTTATTTTTTGACTTGATCAGTCTTAGTGGGGCATGTTTGTCTGTTAGCTCCAGTAAGAGGCTGTGAAAGATGTTAAATGCCTTGTTAAAGGTGGGGGTAGGTAGAAATCCTGCCAACGAATGTTGCTTAGATCTTTCAGGAAAGTGTACTGGCAGAACTTTTTCAGGCATCTTTTCAGTTTGAATTTGGAGGCCGTTTTTATTTGGGAAGGATATGGTGTGCAGGCAGTAGCGCCAATGGTCGCTTATTGTTGAAGAATACTCCAGTATGCGAGATAATGTGAGGTTTGTTTACTAGGATAAGGTCCAGGAGGGTGCTGCGCTCAGGGTTTTTTCTGTTGGGTCTGGTTATAGCAGTCACCATTTGTAACAGACCATTTACATCGCATAGATCCTTCAATTTCTTAGAGCTGTCATTATTCCAATTTAGATTGAAATCCCCCATTAGAATACACTCAGTATCAGCAGAGTCAAGAAGGTTTGGCGTGGAGGGCTGAGGCATCCTACCTTACCTCCTGTCATGCCGGCGACCCGTGTGAGCGGTGTAAGCGGGTTGCCGGGGGTTGGCCGGGGAGGAAGAGGATAGTGTGTCCCAGGGACAGCTCTCCTCTGGGGGAAGGTGCGATCAGTGGTCGGTGCTTGCCTGGCCACCATAGTGGAGGCTGGCAGCTGGCACACAGACACTGTTCACGGTGGGCAGATGCCAGACAGGACGCGCATGGGAGCGTGGCACTGTCATTGGCATAATTGCATGCCCTACCTCTGAGGGAGAAAAAAACCCAAAATCATCTGGCTGGATGAAGGAGGGTTTCGCAGGTCCCGCTCCTCGACCATCTGCGGAGCTGATCAGAACTAGATCTGGTCTTTGGTGGGGGCCTGGAGTACCCCCGCCGGGGGGGAGGGGCAAGCCCTGGGGAAGACTGTCAGCGTCGGCTGGTGGATGTCGGGCGGGGGCTGGGTCTCCTGCTGCACGTGGCTGGCGAGTAAAAGAGAATATAATATAAAAAATATATATGTAATCTATACTGAGAACAATTTTTTTTTTTAATAAATCTTGTAGCTGTGTTCAAGTCTGTGTACCCTTACACATATTTCAGTTTAGTTAATTTCATTTCTGTTTTACACTGGAAAGGCATGTGAGCAAAACTGGCTGTTTTCACAAGTGTCCAGTGTATCAAAGTATGAGAGAACCGTACAGTACAGGGAGCGGAATGACATAATTACAGAAAACAAGCAACATAATATGTACAGCAGAATAATATAAACAAACAGAATATATACAGATAATTGAGATAAAGTACAGGGATTAAGGTAAACAAACTGGCATTTACAAACAACTGTACAAGTCAGAGTAGGTCAAAATTACAGAAGACAAGCAGAATAATAAATACAGATACTTGATGCAAAACACAGGAATTTACAAACAGTTGTGTACAGGTTTGGGAATTATGTACAAAGTAGTTGTATTAACACCCAAGATTTACAGGATTACTATCACCAAAGTTTACAAAGCTTTGCCGGGAGACACTGGGGACTGTGGGCAGGGTGATCAGAGGGAATTGGAGAACAGGGTAAAGTAAAGACTAGGGACAGTTGTATGTTGAATTTTGAGGAGGAGGTTAGTTAAAGTGCTTTTGAAGACAGCATTGGAAGGGCACTGGGTGAGATTGTGGCAGAGCATTTAAGACTTTTGTGCTCCTGTAAGCAAGTAAGCGCTGGCTGTGGGAGGTTCGGAAAAGTGGGGTTGCAAAGTAGGTATTGGAGGAATGTCTGGGGGTGCGAGGGTGGGCAGACCTGGGGAAGAGGGAGGAGACCCATGTGGGATTTAAGGAGGAAGGTGCAGGTTTTGCTGTTGAACCTGTCTTCGAGAGGGAGCCAATTTGCTGCTCTGTATAGAGTGCAGTGATGGGTTGTCCTGGGGAGACCAGTGACAAACTGGAGGATGCTGTGGTAGGCGGACCTCGGTCTGTCAAGGTTTTTTGAGGGAAGGGATAGATTAGGGAGCCATAGTCTAGGAGGGGGAGCAGGAAACTGCTGGCAAGTCAAGCCCTAGAGTTGGGGGTGAGGAATTATTTGATATGATACAGCATCCCGAGTCTTTGGTGCAGTTTATTGATAAGAAGATTAATGTGTTTATCATAGGTGGCTGTCAAGGAAGATCCCAAGGTATTTAAATTCGAAGACTCTTCGATCAGGTTGCGGTTATTATCCGTAAAGGCGAAATCAAAGTCGGCGATTTCCCTGATGCTCAAGAAGACCATAGGTGTGGCTTTTTTGGCGTTAAAGACAAGGCCATGTGCGGAGAACCAGGATATTCGCTGGTGTCAGGGTCTTACTGTTACTGTCTTACAATCGCATGAAAACACAGCAGTTTAGAAATTTAGAGAGAACATCAGGGACAAAACTTGGATCTAAAAATGTTCCTTATAGTTTTCTTGTTGTATTGATCTGGTTTCTACCTGGTTATTTATACAATTTACTGTCCTTCAGTTTTCCTTGGCATGCTCGTAAAGAAGTCTGCCAGAAACTGTTTATTTCTTTAACCTCAAACTTTTTAATTTGATTGGAGAAAAAAAAAATACAGACCATTAATACATTCTATAAGATAGTGCATTATATTACTGCATGGCGTTATGTAGTACTACATAAAAGAAAGACATTATATTGGATTTAATATGGACTTTAAAGCACTGCGAGCCTTTTGCATTCTGGATTTGCCATTTTTATAAAGAAATCATACTTACAGTGTGCCTTATTCAGCAAACATAAGATCTGCAGTTTTGTTTGTGTTGTAATACTGTATCTATAAAACATGGGGCTAAATAAAAACTTGACTGAAACAAAATCGGATTAAACATGTGAAATTGTTTTTCTTCAAAACAGATTGTGTGATGAGCAGTCTGAGTGGTTAATGGTGTGACAGCTGCAAATATGCAACCCTGCTAGAGAGAATGAATATTATTAATCTAGTGCTCGTTTACTAACATAGTGACAACCCTGTAATTTCTAGATAAAATAACACTTTTCATAATGGATTTTCTTAAAGCAGCAGTACTACGAAAAAAAAAATTGCGCTTTTTTGACAGTTTATTCCCTGTGCCCTGCTAATCCTATACCTGGTACTCTTTCTCACCAGCATTGTACTATTGCAGAGTAATTTGCTCAATTATTCTCTGCTTTTGTTTACGTTTCTGCAACTAAGCATGTTGCACTGGAACTCCCCTCTGCTGCCAGCTGCACATGTGAATGACTTGCAGGGACATCGGGAATTGTCAACAGAGGGTTCCTTTGCTGTTGTCAAAAAACCTCGCTCATCACTTTGGCAGTTTACAGTATTTTGACCCCACATTCTCAGCATAGCCATTTATTCACACCAACTCATGAACGTGACAGCTGTCCTTTTTCAAATCCTGGCCAAAATGTGTTTTCACACCTGTGATGCAAAATGACGTTTCAGCCCGAGATTTTAACATTTTTCACCTACCGGGTTCATGAGGTGGGATCACAAGACCACCATGCTGAACATTTTTTGGGTCAGAATATGAGAGAAAAAAAATAGTTATGAAGGTACATTTTTTCAAGGTTCACTCATATATTTGGCAGTTTTCAATATTTTGACCCAAAATTTTCATCATAGTAGTGTTTTCGCACCACCTCATGAATCTGACAGCTGTCAAATTTTTCAAATCCTGGCTCAGTTGTGGTGCAAAATGACGTTTCGTCCAGTATTTTATGAATGACACCTGTCATGTTTCGGAGGTGGGGGGGTTATAAAAAAGACTATTTTGAAATTTTGGGGTCAAAACTGTTATCAAAATAAAACATGCAATAATGTTGTTTGCTGGGATGGCCATTGGCCCAGTGGGACCATGTTGCCTTCCAGTGTGAACTTAGTGAGCTGGCTGAATGGGCCAAGGCTGGGGGAAAGGTGCTGCAGCGTGCGGCACTGGTCCCGGCCTGGGGAGGGACATAGTATTGTTCTGGTGCACACATATGACACCTTGTGGCAGACCGGAGGCCTGATGGGTCCAAACACTGCATCTAGTCAAGTAGGTTATCGTGACAGTTGTAAATTGCAGTGTAGGCACAGACCTACAGTTAATAGAAAGTCAGGCTCCACTACAAATGACTCATTTCATTATGCATGCCTGTGAGAGACAGACACACGCACGCGCGTGCGCAAATATTCAGCATTGACAAATGCTTGTTTGTTATAGGTCAGGTTGACTGTATAGTAGAACATTATTCAGTGTAGAACTCCACCCTTGCAGAATGTTGCTGTACCACAGTTCAAAGGTCATGGAATGTGATTGTACTCTTCTGTGGTACAACAGAATTCTAAAACCTCTAGAGACTGCACTCTCAGTTTTTGCTGTGAAAGCTAAAGAACCACTGCACGCACATTTGACATAATACTTCACACTATAGAAAATACAGGATGAGCAAATATATGCACAAACAGTGTCTTCTGTCATCTCGGGCTTCTGATCCCCACGGATGTCTTGAGCTTTGCTTTCTAGGTCAGAGGGAATTGGAACCCCTCTGTGGCAGAACACGTTGGTTGTGCATAGTTGCCCATCCAGTATCTCCATATTCATATTTCTGATAGGGATGTGCTCCTGAGGGGAGGCAGTCAGTTGTGGCGGCTGTGGATGCTCTTCTCAAGGGATAATGCTGTGGATGAGGGGCATCACCCCATCTGCAGGATCTTGGCAGAGCTCCATGCATAGCTGGTGGCAGCAAGAGAAAAAATATCTGAGCTGTGCATCATTGGCTCAGCTGGAGCCCACTCCCCAGCTGGCCCAATGGTGCAGTAGGGGGGGAGTGGGAAGAGACTCATTGTTAGCCACAGGGAGGTTGTCCAGCCCAGCACCATCCAGAGGGCAAACTGCTCTGCACCCCTAAAGGAAGCTCTGGTACCTGTCTCCACTGGGGCGTACTCTCAGTCACTCGGAGGAAAAGGGCAGGACTGTGTGATGGCACCCAAGGGGAAGCACAGGAATAAGTCTACCAGGAGACTCTTGGTGGTTGGTGACTCAGTGATTAGGGTTGTGGAGAGGGTAGTGGGAGGGGAGCTGGATTGGAGGAGGATGTCGGGTCAGCTGTGATTTTAGATAGGATAGGGAGGATAATGGAGAGGGAGCGGGGACAGGTCACTTTTTTCAGGGCATATGTCATGCTTAAGTGACTCTAAATAAGATATAGAGAACTGGTCTCGAAACAGTGGAGTAGTACAGTAAAGGATAGTGGTAATAGATTTGGATGATTTTTATAAAAACAAATTTGGGTAATGGCAAAAAATTTCATTGTGGCGGTAAAAATAAGAGTGGTGGTGAAATAATCTAAGGAGATGTGGTCCAGTAGGCTCAAATACTGAACACTGCAACAATATATAGTGATTGTCTTAAACTGGTACAAGCAATGAACAGTTAGAGGACAAGGTTTAACAGTTTGTGTGGTACATTGCTGAATCAATTCTTTATTTACTATGCTTTGTGGTGCCGGACCCCTACAGCTCCGCCCCAGCTACTCCAGCCCCCTGCTGAATCTGTTCTGAAAGTGCATAATCGATAGTCGAGGCAGAAACAGTAAAAGTAAAAACCAAACTGAAGAGACGTATATTCTAACACGATTAATCCCTCACTGGTGCTTTACAGCAAAAGCATCATTCTCAGGCCAGAGTTTGATGCTCCGGAGATAAAACTTGATGATAATGGTGGAACTTAGAATGCAATTTCAAACTCTGCAGTGTGGTCACGTGCTCTAACATCACATTTGTTTCTTCTCTGTAGAGAGCAGCTGTCCTGAAGTCGGCTAGTGTCTTCAGACTGGTTTTAACTCAGTTTTATTATTTACTTTAAGGTTTAAAAAAAAAAAAAAAAAGTGTTTTAGTTAGTTCTTGGATAACTCTGCGTTAGTTATGGTTTTTACTTGCTGGTTAGATATATATATTTTCTTTGTGTGGTTTCTTTGGTTCCTGCCTTTGGGAGAACCGCTTATATTTCATAAGTTTATAATCGGCTGTAAAATACTGCTTTTAATGCGGTTTTTACATTGGCGGTTCCTGTTTTTAGGGAACCGTACTGGGTGTAAAGACCACTGTTGGGGTGGGGTATGTGGTATATGGGGTTTGCAGTGTCAGTGGCTCAGTAGGTAGCACACTCGCCTCTGAGGCCGGGAGATCAGAGGGCTGTGGGTTCAGTTCCCACATCTGGCACTTGGGTTAATATCCCAGTACTGACACTGTAATGCAGCATGAGAGGGGTGCTGCATTTGTGAGGTGACGTCTTTCGGACGAGACGTTAAACCGAGGTGCCATCTGCCTGGATTGGTGGTAGTTCAGGTGGATGTTAAAGATCCCATGGCACTTATCGAGAAAGAGTGAGGAATTTCCCGGTGTCCTGGCCAAATTTCCCTCATTCACTAAAAATACCACCAATAGCTTAATCTGGTTCAAGGTCAGCTAGCATTCATCTGTATCCCCTTCCCCCGGGTCATGCCTGAAAATAGGCAGGATTTGTCTAGTGCACTTACCCGGTCAACAAAAGCTAAATAAATAAATAAATGTGACTAGCAGATGATGAGATAGCACACTTCTTTTGCAGCTCTGCAACTCTGTCTCACTACTATGATTAAAACTCTTTAACTAGGTAGTAAATAGTAGTTTTAAATTATCATTTGATAGAGCAGCTCTTGGTCTACCTGTGGCAAGAGTTTGAACCTATTTAGGCATGGGGAAATCGCATCAAATGGTACAAAACAGGAGGACAGCAGAGGTAAGCCACCGAAGTTGCTTGAGGAAGGAGCGCCTGGTGGGTTTGCCCTGGGTGAACCGATATTGGGTGAAGTACTAAAGGCCGTAATAGATTTACAGGGCATAGTTGACAAAATAGACAGCTTCAGCACTAAAGTAACTCCCCTGGAAACTAGAATGGAACGACTACCGAAACCCAACAAGCCGTGACTTCAGCAAACAAATCTGCTATGGTTGTAGCAGGGATTCTGCTAGAAAACAAACTTTTACGCTTGCAGCTTGATCATTTGGAGAATGGCACCTGACTGGCGAACATATGGATTTTCGGTATTTTTGAAGGCTTGGAGGGATCGGATGGAGTGACTTTCATGGTGACTCTTTCCAAAAATACATTGGATCGATCTCTTTTCTCTGGACGGCCTGATTAAAAAGTCTACCGGAATACACCTCAGAGTCTACGTACTAACCCAGAGCTTCCTAGAATGTTGTTAGCGATTACAAGTCGTCTGCATGTTCAAGATCAAATTGTAACTGTTTCTAAACATAAAGGACAACTCCAGTTAACTGCTGATACAATAATTTTCGTCTTCTCTGATCTGAGCATTGCCATTTGGCAACACTGCAAGATGCCGTGCAAGCTGGCTTGTGTGAGTTGGGAATCTCTCGTACTCTGCAGCTCTCTGCAAGACTCCGGGTAGTGTATAGTGGAAAAACTTTTATCTTTGATGATCCGGAGGAGGCAGGTAAAAAACTGAGTAAGTTTGAGATCGGACTTTGCCAGCCAGCCGACTGAATCTGCTTCTGATGCAGCTAAATGTCTTTGGTAATGTCTTGGTTAGCTACTGTATACAAGTGAGATAACTTTTTGGCTACTAGTGTGTTTTTTTTCATACTGATGGCTCTGAGTTGGGGCTTCCATTATGCAATATATATATATATATTCTTGCTCAAGTTCTGAGGGTTGGACTGTTACCATGTTCTATTATTCCCTCCAGCCTTCTGATGGCATCTTAAACATTTGGGATGGTAACTGTGGGAGATAAGATGGCCACTGCCACTTTCCCTGGACACCTGTATGGCATTAACTGCGCCATAGCGACCTAACACTGCATATCGCAGTTACTAGCAGCTCCTCTCCTTGTTTACATGTTAGCAGTTATGCATTGTACTTTAACTGTTCTACTCTCCCTGTTAACATTATTGGCAGTTAAGTAGTCATAGATTTGTTGAAGGAGTTATAGCTCTATTCTTGCAATGTATTTAAAAGGTTCTACTTGCCTCTGAGCATGTTTCTTTTGCCCATTTTTTTTTTTTTTTTTTTTTTTTTACATTTATTCTACTTTTTCTGGCAGGACCCTCCTGTCGGAATCTGCCCTAGTCACGGCCCCCGGGACTCCCACCTACTGCCTATTGCCGTTGATACTCCCGGTCACCCCCGGAGGGTGGGGCCATGGCACCGGTCTCCGGTATTCGGTGCCACGGTGTAGTATCTAGTTGGGAGAGCTTCTGGTGGCAGAGGCTAATTGAAGTCCTGGGGAGGGCTTCACAGAGACAGGGGTCCCACCATGCTTTTTCCTTTTCCCTGTAGGCTGGGGGGAGACATGCAATGGCGCCAGTGTCTGTCCCGTTCAGAGGCGTTGATTCTGCATCCGTGCAGGCGGACAGCCTCCGCCCGGAGTGTCGCTCCTGTGCGATCGTAGTCTCTTCCCCGGAGAGGAGGCAGTCCTAGGACGCTCAATCTCCCTCTCCCGGCCCGGCCCTCCGATGACCAGAGTCGTTTTCGAACCTGGATGCGCGGCTGGCCAATAACAAACACTGCCGGTGGGCGGCCATCCTTGCCATTATATCGCTATGATGAGGCCATGTCAAGTTTTTGACTTACTGGTTAATGAGTTGGGTATTTACTAGACGGATTTGTATGCAGCATGTAAAAGGGCTTGACTCTTTTTTTTTTTTAAGGATTCGTTCCTTATACTTAAGATTTCCATGGCCCTTCATAAGTCATTGATTTGACTTCTAGAATCTGACTCATGGATAGTATATTACACATGGTGTCCATGATCTTACTGCTGCTTAAAGCTACTTTTATATAAACTATTGTTTGCACTCTTATTTTGTCATCCTGTGCTGTAACACTGACAGGAATCTCATCCTACAGAGACCTTGATTTCTATGCCCTGGAAACAAGTAACATTTTTTGTACATGCTATTCACTGTATATGGCTAAAAATAGAATATAAAAAAGGCTACTAGTGTTTTTTCACAACTGCTTTAAATTATTTAAAAAAAAAAGGCATGTTTATGATATTACAAACTGTTCCTGTTAAAGGGAACTGGATTTCTAGAAAAAAAATTTTTCCCCCCTCAGAACCATATTCGTTTACCTAGGTTCTCTGATAACATATTTTTCAATTTTTTGGTAACTGGAAGCATTTTTTTTTTTGTTTTTTTTTGTTTATTAGGTCTTCAGTGCCTGGCATGGCTCATAGACCTAAGAAAACAAAAATGGGGCCAACGTGCTCTAAAAATTGTACTAGTTGATCTTACTTCGAGGGGGCTCTTGCAGTAGGTACTAACCATTAGGACTAAGCCACCAGGCGCTAGGACCACACAGAAAACTTTAGGTAGCAGTAACTGGTGGGGGACCGGCCACCCGATGTCACGTGACCTGACATCAGCGTGACTATATAGTGAGCAGTCCCCATGCCTGCCATCGGCCTAAGCACGTCGGACCTTGTGAAGAGTGCTACTACAGTTGACCGCCATCTTAGATGAGTATTTCTACTCGTTTTTCCTTTTTGTTTATTAAAGTGTTAGAACTTTTATACCTTGTTCATGTCGCCTCCGTCGCCTTCCAATTCGCATAAAAAAACAAGTGCGACTCCTGCAGATTTCAGCTCCCTGACAAGGACTGTCATTCCCTCTGCCTCTTCTGCTTGGGCCCAGAGCACAAGACCGAGGACTGTGAGGCCTGCCAGAACTTCATCCAGGCCACACAGAAATGCCGTCAACAGGCCCTGGAAGCCCACATTTTAAAACAACAAATGGCTTCCATGGAGAAGGAGCTGCAGAAACTTGGGAGTGCTTTCTGTTTACTGGAAGGGACATCACAGGAAGGACAAGGAGACATTAGGACTGGTGTCCTCCTCACCCACGACTCCCCTTTGGGGATCATGCACTCTGAGCAGTCTTCTCTCCGGGGAAGTGCTCCTCCTGCTAAAGCTACCTCTGCTGCCACGGAGCAGCCGTCGGCGCCCCCGCCAGAGCTGGTTTTTGGTTCCGCCGGGAGTCTCCGGGAAACCGGAGACACCTACTACCCTTATACCTATCAAGGCCTCTGGGTCTAAGACGAGTAGCAAGGCCAATAAACCAGTCATCAGCTCCTCTGATGACTGCCTGGCCACTGCTAATAAGTTGAACGTCCGTTCCACTGGGAATGTCCCACCATGGCTGATAAGTCACCCGCCGGTTCCTCCGGTGAGTGCACAGCTCAGAATACTCCATCAGGCCCCGACAACAAACTTGATGTTGAGCGTCTGGATGAGTTGCCGCCTGTGCCACAACCCTCTGGAGAAGGTTCTCCCTCTCTGGAACCTTCCTCTCTGCCTCCCGTGATGGAAACTCCGGATTCCCAAGCACACATGGAATCGGAATGGGGGGGGGGGCGACTGCCTGTCGACACCATGTCGCTGCCGATGCCAGATCGCCTGACTCCAGACCCTCTGGGCCTGGCGACTACTCCTAACATTCCCCTGTCTGAGCCCATTGTCCCCCGACGGAAGTGGAGCCTGCTGGACCCCCTCTTGGAGTTCCAATGCAGGACCTTCCACTGCTTATTCCGGACAATGTGCCCTCAGCCAGGTCCCTTGACTCCGTTGTCGGGTCCTCAGCCAGGCTGCTCGGCCCCTCAGTTGGATCCTCAGCCAGATCCCTTGGCTCTCTGGGCCCTCTGCAGAACTATCTGATGCCAGGCTGCTTGGCACAAAATTACCCTTCCACGGGTCACACATTACCAAGGTTCCTGATGCCGGCTGCACGATGCACAGGTACCCAAAGCCAGGTTATCCACAATACCCCACGCCAGGGTACCCAACGTTGGGGTACACTATGCCTCAATACTCTATGCCAGGTTACCCCTCATCAGGGTATGCTCATGGTTTCCAGATGCCTCCATCTTCCCCACCCCTGCCTCAGGTGGACTTGCAGCAGATGTTGCGCTCCTGGTGGAACGGGGCCAAAATGCAATTGTCCTCTGAGCTCAACAGATGTCAGCCGGCAGCTGCTCCTTTGGTCCACTCAGAGCCGATGATGAGATCTGTCAGCGGAGTCTTGACCTTTGACCTCTGGCAGGTCTCACGAGAATGCTACGCTGCCCGACCGTCCCAGGGAACTCCCAGTGGTCATCCAAACTCCACCTACTAGGGCTAGATCATCTGACGAGAGTCCGATGTTAGAATCTAGTCAGACTCCACACCATCCGGCTTGGGTTACGAGTCCCTTATTCTGGACGGTAGTAAACCGAGGTAATCTCCCAAGTTTCCTCCAGAGGACCCTTCCGTGATGGAGCTCCTCAGAAAGATTCAGGAGGCATATGACTGGAAGACCGAGGAGCAAGATCCCCAATGTGAGAGGCTTGCTGAGCACCTTGACCTAACGGATCAGTCTCCAACACTCATTCCCCTGTGGATAGGCCCCCATTAGGACTTGGCCTGCACTATCTGGAAACAGCTTTCTTCTCTGATGGCAGTTGCCAGAAAGGCTGATAAACTCTACTGCACTCCTGAAGGCAAGGACCACCTCAGCGTCCATCCAAAAGCTGACTCCGTGGTCATCAGCGCTGGTCATGACTGCTCTGCCAAACGCAAACACCTGGGCACCTCCCTTCCAGATAAGGAGTCTAGGCAGCTCGACCAATTCGGATGCGAGTTCTATTCTTCGTCTACACTGGCCATTTGATCCCTTAAAGAGCACGTTTCATGATGGTCCGGAAAGTTACAGCTTGTCATTATATGCAGTACTAGACCTGAGAGGGTGTGTGCATTTGTTAGTTTTGGCCAAGGTTTACTCTGCCTTTCATAATTTGGATTTGTTTTTGAGCCCTGCTACATCTACCTTTGCTGTTCAGCTGCTGGTTCCTTATTACATCACTATAGGGCAGAGGAGTGACTCGTACTGTGCAGTAAAGTGCAGTCACAGCAATTTTACTAGGGAGGGAAAATACTCAGTTTACATACTGTGTTCCCCCTTCCAAAAGACACCCTGTTAGCAGTGCACTATGCCAAAATCCAAATGCCTTGTCAGTGTTCATTGTAAAACTGACATACTTCTGCCTCTGTAACAAAGCATGGGGATTGAGAGAAGATGCAGTTGCTGTCTGCACCTTTCCCAATCCTTTTGACTTTCATGCATAAATTACTCTATTTTGTGAAATACAGGACATGAAACTTGCAAGAACATGAGGCGCAGTTTTAGCTGCTAGGAAAATATATTTTATAAAATAGAGCAGTATTTTGTTGAGAGATAGAGACTGAGATTTAGTGTGTCCAAAAGTCCTTTTGACTTTCATGCATAGATTACCCCTTCTTGCATTGATTCTGAAATTGCATTTCTGTTCTCTCCTCTGCAGTTAGTTTTTGCATTCTGAGCTGCTAAAAACTGCAGGGTGTACCAGAGCTTCTGTATCGAGCTTTGTGTTTCTGTGGATACAGGGCTATACTGCTCACATAACTGTAAGACAGAGGAGTGACTCACACACATCAATTTTACGAAATACACACTGAAAAGGCATTTGGATTTTGGCATAATGTTTTGCCAACAGGTCTTGGTGAAGGGGGAACTCTGTATGTACATTAAGTACTGGTAGTTTTCCCTTGCAAAACTGCTGTGATTTCACTGTACTGCACTGCACAGTGAGTCACTCCTGTGCCCTATAGTGATGTCAGCAGTACAGTTCTGGGCCCCCAGCAACACCAGGTTTGCTATAGAACCTCTGGTAAACACTGCAGTTTTTTAGCAGTTCAGAATGCAAAAACTAACTGCAGAGGACAGTAATGAAATACAATTCCAGAATCAATGCAAGAAGGACTAATTTATGCATGAAAGTCAAAAGGACTGGGAAAGGTGCTCTTTAACTATGTGGCCCATATGGTGGTCTAACAAAAATCCATTCTGGCCAGTTGGAGTCAAAAATTGAGGCTCTGCCTGATTCTGACTTCGACAGACATTGCCCACATGGTCAGAACTGCAGGGTCAGCCAGCCGTCATGCCCTAAGAGCTACCTACAATGCGGTGGATGCTTCTGCTTGGGGTACAGTGACCGCCATAAGTCTCGGCAGACACTCATGGCTGAAGATTTCCGGATTGGCACCCGAAGTCCAATTGGCCATTCAAGACGCCCCTTTCAGGGGATGGGTTCTTTTTGGGGGCGATGTCAAGGAGATCATCAGAGACTGAGGACAAGGTCCAAGCCTTATGCTGTGTCCAGTTCATGTATAAGCCTCCCAACAAGCCTAAGCAGCCCTTTCGTTGGCAGCAAAGGCGCCAGCAAAAGCAGCAACCCAACCAATGTCAGAACAAATGGGCTCCCATGGCAGATGCAGCCCCCCCTCCACAAGGCAAAATCCCAGAGAGCCTCAGGGGTGGCAACCCCCAGTTTCCCTTCTGACTCGTGACAGATCTTCCCGCCTCCATCGTCGGTTCAGGAGGAACTGGTAGGGGGAATTTTAGCAAACCACCTAACGGGTTGGGAGGTGGTCACATTAGACTTGTGGGTGTTTCAACTAATCGCCCAGGGTCACATAATCAAATTTCTAGAGAGACCTCCTGATCTCCCCCCCCCCCCGGTCACTTTGTATCTTCTGGGACATGTCCATCTAGTCAGAGAGGAAATTGAAACTCTGCTAAGAAAAGCAGCCATAGAGACAGTTCCTCGGACGCAGGAAGGCAAGGATACTATTCCCACTTCCTCCTGGTGGCTAAAAAGACGGGCGACCTCCAACCAATCTTTGACCTGAGCAGCCTGAATCCGTACGTGGAATACAAGAGATTCCGCATGCTAAACCTTCCAGGTCTCCTTCCTTTGCTTCACCAGGGACACTGACTTTGTGCTCTGGGTATGCAGGATGCCTACTTGCATATCCCCGTTTTTCCATCCCACTGCTGCTTCCTCAGATTTACATTCCAGGGGGAGCATTTTCAGTTCAAAGCTCTCCCCATTGGTCTTTTGTCTGCACCCAGGGTGTTCACAAAGTGCCTGGAGGTGGTGGCTGGGATGTTATGCCGTCAGGGCGTCCATGTGTTCCGTACCTTGATGACTGGCTCCTGTCGGCCTCGTCAAGGGACAGTCTTGTAGCCTTTCTGTCTGCCCCCCTGGACCTTTTCAACCAGGTGGGCATCGCGGCGAATCATCCCAAGTTCCACCTGTTTCCATCAGGGCGCTTTCAATTCATAGGGGCTGTGCTGGATACAGTCCAGGGAAGAGCATTTCTCCCTCCAGACAGAGTGGAAACTCTGCATAGTCAGGCCAACTTTGTGGCCTCCCAACATTGGACTAGACCAAGGTTGGTCCTATGCCTATTGGGTCTCATGGCAGCAGCCATCCCAACTGTTCACCTGGCCAGGCTCCACATGCGAGTCACGCAGTAGACACTTCGGGTACAGTGGGATCAGAGGTCGGACAACCTAGCTCACATGATCTTGGTCTCCAGCCCTATGGCCCGAGATCTCCTTTGGTGGCAGGATCTGAACAACCTCCACAAAGGCATCCCTTTTCAGCCTCCGCCCCTCCCCCAGACCCTGATGACGGACACATCCGGGTTGGGTTGGGGAGCTCATTTAGGAGATTACAGGATGCAGGGGCCCTGGTCTCGGAGAGAACTCTCTCTACACATCAGTGTGCTAGAGATGAGAGCAAGTGCTGTACACCCTATAGGCCTTCCAGCCTCTTCTCAGACCAGGATCGCTCCTGATCCAGGTGCACAACGTGTGAGATCTGGTACCTGAACAAACAAGGAGGAACGTGCTCATACCCATTATGTTGGGAGGCGATGCGCATGTGGTTTTGGGCAGTTCAGCACAGCATTCATCTCTCGGCAGTGCATGTCCCAGCTTTCAAACATCCTAGCAGATGGTTTCAGCCCCACCCAAGCCAGAACCCACTAGTGGGAACTGAGACCGTTGGTGGTAGAAGAAATCTTCGAGCTTTGGGGCTGACCAGACCTAGATCTGTTTACCTCCCATACAACACAAAACTACCCAGTTTCTGATCACTCGTTCCAGGGTGTGATGCTTTCTGGTGAGATGCATGTCTCTTTGTTGGACGGGGAGGTTCTTGTAAGCCTTCCCTTCCTTTCCAGTGGTGCAGAGAGTGCTAATGAAACTGCAGGCGGAGGGGGCACATATGATCCTGATTGCCCCCTACGGACTTCTGGAAGTCTGGTTCTCTGTGCTTCAGCAGTTGATGGTGGAACCTCTGGTTCCTCTACCCATCTGCCAGGACCTTCTGACTCAGGAACAGGGCACCCTGGTCCATCCAGGCCTCAAATCCCTTCACCTTCACGCGTGGCACCTGCTGACATAGCTGCCTCTTGTTTTTGAGTCTGGTCCAGAGTGGCTCAGGTTCTGGTGGAGGCTAGAAAACCGTCCACGAGATCCACTTATGCCATGAAATGGAAGAGATTTTTAATTTGGGCTACATCTAAGGGTTGGGACCCCTTCTCATGCCCGGTTCCACAGGTCTTGGTGTCCATGATGCACATATCCGACCTTGGGCTGCATTATTCTACTCTAAAGGTCTACTTGTCTGCCATTTCTGCCTACCACACTCTGGTGGATGGCAAAACACTAGCTCAGTTGGAGGTATCCAAAACCTTTTTGAAAGGTTTCCACCATTTGAAACACCCAATCAGGAGCACTGCTCCTCCCTGGGACCTAAATTTTGTCCTGGAGAAACTCGCATTGCCTCCCTTTGAACCGGCCGTGAGTTGCGGCATGTGCTACCTTTCATGGAAAGTGCTATTTTTAGTTGCTATTACTTCAGCTCGAAGGATTTCCGAGCTTCAGGCTTTGATGTGTAAAGAGCCCTATTCGATTTTCCACAGAGACCGGGTGGCTCTGTGTACAAATCCTACGTTTTTACCCAAGGTGGTTTCTAAGTTTACCTTGAATCAGGCCATACACTTAACAGTGTATTACCCTGAACACTCCAGTCAAGGAGAGGCAATTCTACATACACTATATGTACCTAGAGTTCTGCATTACTACACTAACCAGGGCAGTTGTTTCTAAACTGTATTTGTCCAAATGGTTGGCAAACTGTATTCTCTTTTGTTATCTGAAGTACAACAGTTTGGGTATCAAGTGGTATACTCTTCCTCGTTTCATACCGGTAGGAAAAGGGGTGTTGCAATATTGATACCACACCATGCTCTGTTTCAGTTCTCCAGTTCTTGGTCTGATTCCTGAGGGCAGGCTCATCCTAGCCCAAAGTAGGCTCTACGATACAGAGGTCACTGTGGCTAACCTGCATCTCTCCCCGGATCCAATTCCAAAACAGTAAAGCTTCTTCTGGACAAGGTGGTCACCCACACTACGGGTCTACTAATTCTAGCAGGAGATTTCAACATTACCCCTCACCCTCGGTGGGACTCCACCAGCACCAAATACCGACCACAGCCCGCATCCCATAAGATCTTTAAACAGATCATTGGGGAGGTGGGCTGGATTGACGCCTGGAGAACACTCCTCCCCATACTAGGGGCTATACCCACTATTCTTCTGTACACAGATCTTATTCACGCATCAATCATTGCTATACCCAGCTTGAAAACCTAACCCACCTAGCAGACTGTAAACTAGGAGATATCCTATACTCTGATCATGCCCCAGTAATTACAAAATGGAGCACTGGCCAAGAATGCCACTAGGTGGTGCGTGAACCCTTACTACCTTAAGAATGAGCAATTCCGTGATTTCCGCAGGGATAAATCAAGAGATCCTTCAGGAGAATGGCTCCCCGGAGATCGCCAGAGAGATCCTCTGGGACACCCTGAAGGTGGTGTTAAGATGACACATCATCCAATGTACCTCAGGTTAAACTAAACTCCGTAACAAGAGGTAGCAGAGGTTGGAAGACACCCTGCACTTCTTGCAGCAGGCACATCAGCAGGGCGACAGTTCGTTACTACAGCAGATAAAACAAGTAAAGTCCTCCCTAGATTGATCTCTTCTTACAGCAAATGGAGCTTGCCCTGACTGTTTTACAACAGAAATACTATGAGGTGGGCCCTCTGGTGTCTCGGCTCCTGGCCTACCAACTGCGAACACAAAAACGTGCTGCTGGAATAGCCATGAGCAAACATCCAACAGGCACCCTCCACACTAAACTACATGACATAGTTAACACCTTTTAAAGATTATTACGAAGGGTTATACACTCGGACACCCGGACTCCTCGGAAGCTATCACTGACTTTCTAGCAAAAATTACTCTTCCCTGTCTTACCGAAGACCAGAAATCAATTCTGTTAAGACCAGTTCGAAAGGGGGAACTTGAGTCTGCAATAACCATCTCAGAAACCATGAAAGTACCAGGACCAGATGGCTTTAGTGCAGAATTTTATAAGATTAGTAAATACTATACAATAACCCCCTCTTACAGACCCATAATGAGATGCAACATGGTAACCCTTCCCCGCCCAGCTGGGCGCAAGCAGCTTTGCCCTTCCTATCTCCGTATTAATCGGAGTATAAATATTTTATGTCCGTATTAGCCCACAGAATAGAATTAATTGCACTAGATCAGACTGGATTCGTCCAAAAATGAACAACCACTGATAACATCAGAAGAGTGTTTTTACCTGATCCAAGAAATGCAGTCCCGCCAATCCCCATTGATGCTACTTAGTCTAGATACCAGAAAGACGTTCAGCAGGGTTTCTTGGAGTTCTTTGTACTTTACAATGAGAAAATTTGGCTTCCCCATCCCTTTTGTAAGAATGCTACAAAATCTCTCTGTAGCCCCTCGAGCATGTGTTAAGGTCTCTGGACATCACTCTGAGGACTTTGCTTTGCTCCCGGGCACTAGGCAGGGCTGCCCCATCACTGCTTTTATTTGCATTTTATATATTGAGCCCTTGGCATAGGCTATTAGGGAAGCTCCCGGGATTGCCGAGGTCCAGATGGGGGGAGGAGAACACAGGATAGCCCTCTATTCCGATGACGTCTTATTGTATCTGGAGAACCCAGTTATATCCTTACCAACAACCTTTAATATTATAGAAGAATACCGTTCCATTTCTGGCTATTAAGGTTAACACAACTAAAACTGAAGCCCTTACCTTCCGCTTTCACCCTCCACCAGCACTCATTCGGCTATTCCCCTTTGTTGGGATCTTGCAAAACTGAAGTATCTCTGGGTCTACCTAGCCCACTCCCCAGATGAAGCATACCTAAACAACTATATTCCCTTTATCATTCAGACTACTGAGGACCTCACAAGATGGGGAGTACTCCCACTCAGCCTCTCAAAAAGAATAAACTTGGTACACGTGATTCTTTCCAGGGCACTTTATCTCTTTCAGAATATCGCTATTGCTGTACCCTCACAATTTTTCAAACAAATAACTAAATTAATAACTAGCTTCATTTGGGTAAGGCAACACCCACGAGTAAAGCTATTCTCTTTATATGTCCCCAGGGAAAGAGGAGGCCTTGTGCTACAGAATCTAAAGCTATATTATTGGGCATCACGTTAGATTTATAGCACTGTGTCAAATGGGTACTCCATACTTGTACTGGCTGGAGAGAGAACAGGAGGCACAATCCTCAGCTGAGTTCTACGGTAGACTGTGTAACCCCACCCTACAGATTCCACGGGAGGATGGTTCCCCCGTGGACACTTGAGTTAGTTGAGAGTATGGTCTTCAATACAAAGGGCACTGTACCTAGCCCCGTTCTTGCCCCTGATATGTCCAGTCTCTTACCTAGAGAATTTTCTCCCAGCACTTGCAGATTTAGCTTTTCAACAGTGGGCCAGACTCTCTCTCTCTCTCATATCTCTAGAATACCTCCCCCAGCTCACCTCAGGCCCCATATTCAACATGTTTGCTGAGGTACAACAGAAATACGGGCTCCGTCAAAGCTTATCTGCGCATTCAGCACCATCCTAAAGTCAGGGATGACTGAACATCTCATCTCCCTCCTGTGTAGAGCTCTCATAGACTTTATGGAGAACCCTCTCACCTGGACCATACAAACTTGGCAGAAGGAGCTGAATATCCAGATAACCCCCGACCAGTGGAGTGTCTCTTGTGGAGTATCCTCCAGGATTACCAGCTCATCCCAGTGGAGGGAATACGCCTGGAAGCACATGATTAGATATTTCAGGACCCCAGTAATTATAGCACACTGTCAGAATGGGAACGGATCACAGTGCTGGAGGGGTTGTGGTGAACCTAGGGTGCATATCCCACTTGTGATGTGGGCATGCCCAGCTTTCCAACCCATTTTATCGGCTCTCCAGCTTGATTTGAGGAGCTTTATGGTGCGCCAGTGCCCCTCACCACAGATTGATTCCTCCTAATGAGCTTCCTCCGGGAATATTACAGATCGCTCTCCCGTTATCTTCTAGGTATCCTGCTTATAGCAGCCAAAAAAGCCATTACAAGGGCGTGGCTGACCACATTGATCCCCACTAACGAGAACGGAGAAACATAATTAAACAGATATATATAAGATGGAGAAGATCACCCATTCATTAAATGATGAAAGCGAGCTGTGTATGTCCAGATGGAGTAGGCGGTTCCTGTATGAGATGTCTCAGGATCCAGATTTCGTACCCAGAGTATGCGTAACCCCCCAATCCCTGGCCTACAGTTGCCTCCGGGGTCCTTTTTTTCTTCTTTTTTTGTAAACTTATTTTATTAAAAAGAGACAGATTTTTACTTTTGACAGACAAAACATACATATCCACAGGTACAACAGTGACAGGTTCACTTACTTACAAAAATTGATTGGATCCTATACATAGTAATCATGCTAGGTGTTATGATCTATTTCATTCGAATCATCAATTAGCTGGACAATACAGAGCTTCAATTTATAGGCATTTCATCATTACAAGTTTTCTAATCTCTGGTTGATTTGGGGTTTCCAATGAGCGGTACTATTGTTCCAGTGTATCAATGGTATCTGGTTAAAATTTGCCTTCATATTTATCCTGCTGTTGGAGGGGCAAACAAATTTAATATATTTATTTTATTTTAATTTTTAGTCCTCATCTCTTGGAGAAAAAAAAAAAACTCTTAGAAAGACCATCATTACAGTGGGTCCACCAAGGTCTCTGTAGTTGAAAGGAGATTTTGGTTATTTTATCTGATTGGTTCTCACAGGGGTTTAGATTAGATTCTCTCTTAATAACACACCCTTTCTGATTCCTGGGAGCAGCACCGTCTCACCGCCATCCCATGAAGTTTCTGTATCTCTGGGCTTTGAGTTAGTTTACAAGGTGCAGTTGTCCAGCTGGAGTCCTATAAAGTCAACCCAAAAATAATACAGTACTGTCCATTAATTATCCGTGTGTGTTCACCACCCTTTTCATATGGTGCTCCTTAGTCAGTTGTGCCTGCCACTTATTATGAGCTGTTTCTCCTCAGTGACCAGCCTGCTTCCGCCTCCACGGAACAATCCCAACTCCCCAGAGACTCCTGCTCTGTACCCTGCCCGTCAGTAACAACCTCTTATGGTACAAAAGAGTCATCCAGGGGCATATAATGTAACAGCCAGCGGGACCACCTTTCTGCAAATTTCTCCTTCCTTTCATTCAGGCTATGTGTAATTTGTTCTAACTGGTAAATCTGTTTGGTTATGCCCCACCATTCCGGTACTGTGGGTTTTTTATCCGTCAACCACAGCTTGGTGGTAGTTTTTTTAGCTGCGGTTAACAGTAGGTGTAGAAGATATCTACTATTCGGTTCCTTAACTCCTCAAGGGGTGTCCAAGAAAAGAAACATCTCCTGGTCAAATGGAGCTGAGGGCCAAATATCTTTCTCGGGTGATCCTGTAGGAGATCCTAAATGGTTCAGGGCCCCACATGACCACATGATGTGAGTGTGTGTGGCTTTGGGTTCACCACACTGTCTCCAGCACCCAGCCGAGGCCGCGAGGGATAGTGCCTGGTAATAACTGGCGCCTTGAAGAATCTAATTAGATTCTTCCATGCATATTCTCGCCATTGATGGGAGCACGTGACTCTGGCGTGACTGTCGCAGGCCCTCTGCTAGTCCTCTTGTGTGAGGGGGTTTCCCAGCTCCTTCTGCCATTGTGCTCGGATATTTTCCGTGTAGGCTTCTCCATGTGTATTTTGGTCGTAGTAAAGAAAGTAGTCTTCTTGTTCCCATCCCACCTTTATTCAATTGAAGTTGGGCCTCTAACAACAAAGGTATCTCTCGGAAGAAGGACCACCTCCGTAGCCCCTGAACATAGTGCCGAAGCTGCAAGAACCGATAGAAATCCCTGTTTGGTATATTGAATTGCTTCCGCACTTCACTAAAGGGCCACATCCTACCGTGAGTCATTATTTGGGGAAGATACTTCAGCCCATATCTCTCCCAGGTCCCGAATCCATGATCTAGCCTGTTAGGAGGAAAGTCCGCTAGGTTCGCTATGGGGCAGAGCAGACTCAAAAAAGGTTCTAACCTCTGGTTTCTTTTAGTTTGCTGCCAAACCCTACAGCGTGCGGTCAACCAGGGATCATCTGAGGCAGGGGTTCCCATCCTCGTCTCCGTATTATAAATGTATTGAAAATAATCCCTGTCTGGTATTAGAGCTTGTTCTATCTGCAGCCAGTGTGGTTGACCTACCCTGCTTTGCCTCACCATTATATGTGTCATCATAGCAGCATGATAGTATATCTGCAGGTCAGGTAGTGCGAGACCCCCGTCCTTCCGTGGAAGTGTCAAGATCCTCATCCTGAATCGGGGTCTTTCGCCCAGCCAGATAAACCTGGAGATATGCCGGTTCCAATCCCTGAAGGTTTTCTTTGGGATGTGTAAAGGGATATTCCGGAATAGATGCAAGGCCCGGGGGAGGGTGATCATTCTTATTACTTCTATCCTGCGGCCCAGAGAAAGTGGCAGCGTGGCCCATGAACCCATGTCGGTTTTAAGTTGTGATGTAAAGGGATCATAGTTATTTTTGAAGAAGTCTTCATATCTTTGGAAATATATACACCCAGGTATTTTAATTTTGTGAGACTCAGTTGCATGGAAAAGAGAAACATGTGATGAGGGTATATAATGAAATGTGAAATTTCTGTTTTTGCTAAGTTCAGCTTATGGCGGAAACCGACTAAATCGGTCCAGAAGTAACTGGATGCACGGCATGGACTGTTCGGGATTAGAGATACAATAGCACATCGTCCGCGAGTACGGCTATTCGGTGCTCACACTCCCAAATTCACACCAGTGATGTTTCCTGCTTCTTACCGACTGAGCTAGTGGTTCAATAAATGCCGCAAAGAGTAGGGGCGACAACGGGCATCCCTGCCTCGTCCTCCGCCTCAGAGGGAAGTATCCCGAATGGTGGCCTCGCACCGTGACGCGTGCTTGAGGGGCCGCGTAGATGTTTTGTAGGACCCCAGTTAGAGTCCTGGGAATACCCAGTTTAGCCAGAACTTTATAGAGAAAAGGCCATGAAACTCTGTCGAATGCCTTCTCGGCGTCGAGGCTAATAAGAACCGATGGGGTATTGCTCGTTCGCATTTTATGGGAAATATGCAGAGTGCGCTTGATGATGTCTGTTATAGAACGCTGTCTGATAAAGCCAGTCTGATCTTGTTCTATTAACTGGGGCATTATTGTGTCTAGGCGTTGTGCTAGTATGTGCATGAATATCTTATAATCACAATTCTAGGGACATGGATATGTTGTTCATCCACACTTATTGGCAGGTATCCTTGCCGCTTTAAATCTTGCCGGAAGGTCTTCAAGCTGGCTCCTCCCACCCACCCGGGTGGTATAACTCTCGGCTCCGCCCCATGACGCCAGATCTTCCTTACGCTTGAAACTAGGGTTCCCTCCTTAACGCTCTGCATTTCGCGACTGGTTCCCTATTTCTTCCGTTTTACGGGTGAAGTTTTTGCTAAAAGACTTGGTCTTGATCCCTCGCGGCTGCGATGGACCGTCGACTCCCGGTTTTCGGAGATGCCCTGCGAATCAGAAGATATGAGGACGGATCACACTCCCGCGTGTCTGCTGTTTTAGGCCTTGAAGCACGACCCGCAGAGACTGCGACCTGTGCTCTTCCTCCTCGGCTTCGTCCTCGAGACCGTGCTGCCCGATTGCAACTGGGCGTCCAGCGTTCCCTCCGATTGAAGTCTAAGGAGGCCGGTCGGCGGTGTCGCGGTGGCAGGCTCGGCGGATCAGCTCGAGCAGATGATGCGCCCTCGAAGAGGCGGTAGCGGGCCGTATCTTCCTCGACGCGGCATTTATCCACCTCTCTCTGGGTTCTTCCTACACAGCTTCATTTAAGGAGCTTTGTCAGTCCCTCTCCACTAGGGGAGAAGGACCGACGTCTACTGGACCTTTCTCGGTCAAAAGAGGACAAAAGTGAAATCCCTCCGTCGGCAGCTTTTGGGACGGGAAAGGTCCCTCTCCCGAGTAAATCGACCCGTCGACTTGATCCGACGCTGACCGACCACTGGCCTCTACGGTGCCCCGTCAGGTCAGTTGACTGAGACTCCTGTAAAGCGAAGTCGAGATTTTTCTCGACCTGTTGGGCCGGGCCTGCCATATAGAAGCCGAATTCTCTCTTCCCAGTTCCCCGAAGTTGAGGATCCCGTGGAAAGCACCTGTGCCTCCGGTTCGAGCCCTGGATGAACCCTCCGAGCGAAGAGTGCGGTTCTGCGACACTTCCCGCCCGACCTGACGAGCCGAGGCTCTGGTCTCGGACTTCTTGGCGGTCAGCGATCCCGCCGTCGCCGGCGGTCTCGATCTCGGCACCACGGTGATGGCGAAGCGTGCCGCCATCCTGTCCTCGTCACTCCTCCTCGGACGAGGAGGCTTCAGCGTAAGTTAAATCGACTACGAGGACCTCATGTGGCAACAGCTCCTCCTGACGGAATGGCCCGCAGTGACGCCTTCCCCGGCCATTAAGTGGCTGTCACGGGCTGCCGACACAACCTCGACTTACCGAGAGCCTGTACCCAGGGCAGGTTGCCGGCCAAAACCAGCTGCGCCACTGATTCCGGTGGAACCTCGCCTCCACAGCCACTATTTGGGGCTCCGGCCGAGGATTCTCGAGTCGGCTGAGGTCTACCCCTCGGCTGTCGGTTACCCTCGCCGACCGACCTCGGCAGGAGTAGGGGTGGCTCAGGCCAGAGGCAGCTCTTGAGGACTCGTCCGAGGATAATTCCTCCTTTTTCTCCAGCGACTGGACTTGGAGTCCTCAGGAGGACAGTCAATGGAGCGATAGCTCGTCCTTCCTAGGACTACTTGGCTCATCTGGAGTCACGGGATGGGCTCGAACCCGTTCCAAAGCAGGCCAGGTATCCCCTCACGGAGATTCTGGACCGAGGATTCTCCAGGCCTTTCGGTAGCCGAGGCCATAGTGGGTCCGGCCCTGGAGCCTTTAGCACCGCCTACTTCCTGTCCCTGCGCCCCGGCCAGGATGGCCAGGAAGTATCTACGGTCCCTCGGTTCCCTGTCCGGTTTTGAAGGCACCCTCTGCTGAGGGGTTGGTTACCGACAAGCGTTTTCCGGTAGCGCCGTGGCGCGCAGGGATGTGGACAAACCTCCGACAAGGGAATCCAAGAAATTGGATTATGTCCGGCGAAAAAGTCTATGCTTCGTCCTCTCTGGCCTTAAAGCCCAGGATTCGGCCCGTCCTCCTTGGACATTTTCTCATGCCCTGTTGGGCTCCCTGGATGAGGTCATTCCTCATCTCCCCCCGGATCTGCAGACTACGGTCAAGCAGGTGCGGGACCAGGGCAGGGCAGTGGCCAAACAGCAGCTCAGACTGCTTTGGATATTGGGGACTCATGTGCGGAGGTCGGTGGCGGCCGCAGTGGCTAGCTGGTCGGCGGGCTTGGCTGAGGATATCACCTTTACTCGGATACCCAGCACAAGTTGGCGGATGTCTCCCTTTTGGGGACTGACCTTTTCGGCCCTGGGGTGGAAGGTCACCTGCAGAGGATCGAGAAGTCCAATGCTACCTTGGACTCGGTCTCTTCCGCTCAGAAGGACAAAGGCGCAAACCACAGCCTAAACCCTTTCGTCTTTCTGCTTCCGGCGCGCCAGTAGCAACGTCAGAGGGCCAGCAGGCTCAGCCTGGCATCCCAAATGCAAGCCACCGCGGCTCCTCTAACAGGAGGCAGGAGAGAAAAGGCCCAGGAGTCCCTCAGCTGGTCCCTCCTCCAAGCCTGCCCAGTGACTGGCTGAGGGTGTCGCCCCCATCCCGTCCCTTACCCTGGGTCCCCGTGGGGGCAGTCATTGCTCCGTTCCGCCTGGTCCGCTGTTACCACGGACGGGTGGGTGTTTGGAGGTGATGGGAAGAGGCCTGCCTCTGGAATTCGAGCAGGCACCGCCCTTCTGAGAGCCGTCCCCCGGGGAACTTCGAGATCCCCAGCCTTGCTGGCGCCTCGTCGAGCCGACATCGCCTCCTCCTCCAGAAGGAGGTGATAAGAGGTGGAGGACCCTCCTTATGACCCAGGGTTTGGTCCAGGTACTTCCTGGTTCCAGGCAGACGGAGGGCTGGCGCCCCATTCTGACCTACAGATCTAAACAAGTTCGCGATTCTCGAACCTTCAGGATGGTCACTCTGGCTCAGATAATACCATCCTTGGAGACAGCTGTGGTTCTGCTCTCTGGATTTGCAGGGGCAGCGTTTTCACGTCCCTATCCGTCCGTCTCACCAGAGATTCCTTCGCTCCGAGCGGAAGGATCCTTTTCGAGTTCCAAGCCATGCCCTTGGCTTGTCTCCAGCTCCCAGGGTCTTCACCAAATGAATGGCAGTGGTGACAGCATTCCTGCGGCGCGGGGTCCGTGTACCCTTACCTGGGCGACTGGCTGATAGCAGCCCCTCCAGGCAGGAGGTGGAGTGGTCCAGAGATCTGGCCTCAGGTCTGCTCTCAACTAGGCCTCCTTATCAACGAGGCTAAGTCGAACACGAGCCAAGCAGGTGATTCTGTTCATCGGGCGCAGCTCGACTCTCTTCGAGCCAGAGCGCGCTCCCGGCGGACAGGGCCGAGGTTCTTCCTCCTTTGCCCAATCATTTCTGGTTGGGCAATTCGCCTGCCGGGACTTCCTGCGCCTCCTGGGTCTCATGGCGGCCTGCACCAGCGTGGTCCGTTGGGCCACGCTGGAACATCGCGACCCTTCAGTAAGGACTGGCCAGCCAGTGGTCACTAACGCTGCGATCCTTTGGACCAGCGCTAGTCGGTGACACGGGGATGTGGAACGCCTCCAGTGGTGGATCGCTCCAGGTCATTTGCAGGAGGGCATCCTGCCTCGTCCGCCCGAGCCGACGGTCTCTATCGACCGATGCCTCTCTGATGGGTTGGGGTGCCCATCTGGGGAACATCAGGCCCACGGCCTCTGGTCCCTGCAGGAGTCGATGCCACATCAACCTGCTGGAGCTCAGAGCGTCCGCCTAGCTCTCACCGCCTTTGCTCCGTTCCTCCGGGGTCAAGTGGTCCGAGTCAGGCGGACAACACCACGACCATGTACTATCTAAACCGCCCAGGCGGGGCCCGCTCCATGCTTCTATGCAAGGAAGCTCCGCATTTGGTCACTCGCGGCGCGGCCTGGGCGGATCTCTAGCCATTCATGTGGCAGGAGCCTCCAACACCCTGGCGATGCCCTGAGCGGATGGGGCTGCATCCCACGGTGGTCTCTCTCCGCGGGTAGTACAGCATCTGTTCTCCCATTGGGGCACACCTCAGGTGGACCTGTTTGCCTCCAGGGAGCATGCGAAGCTGAGACTGTTCCATGCCCGCCCCCCTCAGCAGGGCTCGCTGCAGGGGGATGCCTTCTCGAGGCAGTGGACCCCGGGCCTCTTCTGCGCCTTTCCCCCATTTCCCTTGATCCACAAGGTGCTTCTCAAGGCGAGGAGGGACAAGGCGCAGGTGATTCTGATAGCCCCAGACTGGCCTCGCCAGTTCTGGTACCGATCTCCTCAGTCTCAGCTCCAGGACTCCGCGGCAGCTTCCAGCTCGCCGGACCTGCTCTCAGTCAATCAGGGAAGGTGTTCCATCGGACCTTCAATCCCTGCACCTGATGGCCTGGTTCCTGGCGCTAGAGTTCCAGGCCTTGGGTCTTTCCGACGAGGTCCTCAATGTAGTTGAGGCGTCCCGTGAAGTCGACCAGAAAATGCTATGCCTTCAAATGGAAAAGGTTTTCCATTTGGTGTCGAAACAAGGGCTTGGACCCTTCCTCCTGTTCCTTGGCAAGCATCTTGGACTATTTATGGTCCCTTTCTAATCAGGGCTTGGGTCGGCGACCCTAAGGGTGCACCTGGCAGCCATCTCTGGCTTACCGGCGCGGGCCGGGAAGCAGTCGGGTGGCGCAGGAGAAGGTGGTCTGGCGCTTCAAAGGCCTGATCACATTTCCTCCGGTCGTAGAACCTCCACCTCCGTGGGATCTACTGCTGGTACTGGCAAAGCTCATGGGCAAGCCATTCGAACCTATGCACAGGTGTACTCTCTCTCACCTGTCGTGGAAGACCGCCTTCTTGGTGGCTATCACGTCAGCCAGAAGGAAGGAGAGCTCAGGCGCTTTCATCGAGTCTCCTTATCTGGTCTTCCACAGGACAAGGTTGTCCTGCGCCCCACCGAAATTCCTTCCGAAGGTGGTGTCGGAGTTCACCTTAACCAGGTGTTGACTCTGCGGTGTTCTACCCCAATCACACCTCGGAGGCGAACATGGGCTCATACTTGGACCCTAGAAGAGGCTCGCCTATTACAAAGAGCGCCACGGCTGAAAGTCGGGAAGGATTGCGCCAGCTGTTTGTCACCTACGCTGAAGCCGCATCTCGCAGACCTGCAGCCAAGCGACGATAAGCAGGTGGGTCACCTCCTGCATAGATCTCTGCTATAAGTTGACGGGCATGGAGCCTCCCAGAGGATAAGAGCTCATTCTACCCGCCATACTGCTGCACCGGTGGCTGCTTCCAGGGACGTCCCTATCCAGGAAATCTGCAGGGCTGCTACCTGGAAGTCAGCAAGCACCTTCATTACCCACTACCACATCGACCTTGAGTCACGCCGGGATGCTGGTTTTGGGGCCTCGGTTCTCAGTCTCTCTTTCCAAGTAAGTACTAGGGGTGTGCGTCTTGCCTCCTCCTCCCGGAGAACTGCTGGGGTCTGCCAATAGTGTGGATGAACAACATATCTATGTCCCTAAAATACAGGTTACTCACCTGTAACAGGAGTTCTAGGAATGGTATATGTTGTTCATCCACACGACCCACCCGACCTCCCCGGCTTCGACGCACAACCTGAGCTTCCAGCGGGCCAGATCTGGCGTCATGGGGCGGAGCCGAGAGTTATACCACCTGGGTGGGTGGGAGGAGCCAGCTTGAAGACCTTCCGGCAAGATTTAAAGCGGCAAGGATACCTGCCAATAAGTGTGGATGAACAACATATACCATTCCTAGAACTCCTGTTACAGGTGAGTAACCTGTATTTAAGTACCGAGATGGGTCTGTACGAGCTACAAAGCTGGGGATTTTTCCCAGGTTTCGGGATTACTGAAATAGTTGCGAATGCCCATGACGGTGGTGGAGGTTCCCCCTCAAGGATAGTTGTACAGGGGTAAGAGCCGGTTTGTTATTTGTTGCCTCAATGCCTTATAAAGCTAGTTTCCGTACCCATCAGGACCTGGAGATTTTAGGGTTTTTGCAGTGAAATCGCTTCCATTATTTCTCTCTCTGTTATGTGCGGCTCCTAGGGCTTCACTATGGTCCGCTTGTGAGTCGAGCAAGTTATCCCATTCAAATATTCCATGATCAGATGCTCAGAAGCGAGCTCTCTGGAAGTACAGATTGGAATAGTATTTTGCAAATGCTTCAGCAGTTTCATGTATTTTAGTTAAGGGTTGGCCCCAGTGGGGTGTCTAAGTGAAATGTCGTTGAAACCCTCTTTTGTCGCCTTACACCAGTCGCCAGTAATCTGGATGCTCGAGGTCCCACCTCATAGTATTTCTGTCTCAGAAATGTTAATGCTATCTCAGTCTGTTGTAATGCTAACTGGTCCATCTCCGCCTTAACCTCCTGGAGTCTGGGGAGCACTGTCGCATCTCCCATCTTGTGCGCCATTTGGAGAAAGTGTAAGTTCTCCTCCAGGGTGTTCCTATACTCCCTTCTTTTGCGTTTCAGTTCTGTTGTGTGTTGTATAATATGCCCTCTAAGGACCGCCTTTATAGTGTCTCGGTGTAATGCAGGTGCGGTGTCCGCGGGAGGATTGAATTCCAGTATCTCAGTTAGTTTATCTGAGATAAATTCACGGAATTTCTCTGAGCGTAGATAATAGGGGTTAAGTCTCCATTGTGTGTTTTTTACACAGATCCCCAGCTCCCATGTCGAGCTCACCGGTGCGTGGTCCGACAGGGAAATGTCACCTATCCATGCATTCCCCAGTTGGCCCAGATATTCCGTCTGGGTATATGTGTGTGATCTATGCGTGTGTATGTCCGATGGGCTGCTGAGTAATGTGTGTAGTTCCTTGCCCGAGGATGTAAGTGCCTCCAGACATCAATCCATCCTACCTCTTTAGTGAATCTCCTAAAAAACTTCTGTGCCGGTGATTTGCCTATGGGATCTCAGATTAGTAGTGTCCATCGTGGGATGTTGTGTCAGGTTGAAATCTCCTGCGAGAAGGAGCATGCCCTTTGTGTTTTGCAGGATTTTGTCAAGGAGCATTCTCAGCTGTGGAACCGGTATTGCAGGGGGGATTTATGCATTCGCCAGGGTGACCTGAACTCCATCTAAAGTGCCTTGCACCATTACCAACCTGCCTTCTGAGTCACGGATGGTTCTTTGATGTTGAAATGGGGTACCTGCCGGTATAATTATTGCCTCCCCCCTCCGTCTTCCCGACCCAGCCGATGAGCTGAACATAGTTCCCCTACTGAGCTTAGCCAGCTTGAGGTGTTCCTCAGTGCCCAGATGTGTTTCCTGAAGGTACACCAAATCTGCCTTGCTTCTGCGGAGGTAAGCCAGGACCCGAGACCTCTTAACTGGCGAGGTTATACCATTTATGTTCAGGGACAACAGTTTAACTGGAGAATTAGCCATTGCTTTTCAAAGGTGGCCCCGCTGGAAAGGGGGGTTCTCCCCTCGATCATCCAATCGAGCACTGTTTGCAATCATTAGATTTGTACCTGTCATTTCCAACTCATAACCATCCAACAAACTTATGAACATGGAACAAACACTCAATTCGAACATTGACCAACTATATACAGAACTGGTACTTCCAACTATAGGGAACTGCTTCAGTTCCCTTGGTGAGGAAAGGTCCTCACCTTGAGGCTTCATCATCCAAGGAGATGCCTCTTGACACCCTGAGTGTCAATTAGGGAGTAGGGAAAAAGGAAAAGGTGTCGAGTCCTCTGCATATTTACGTCAGATCCGCCTCTTTTTACTCTTTCCTGGAACGATGAGTGGGGTGATTCTATACTGTCAGGTGCGCCTGCCTATCCCTCTTTTTCTGCTCTGCTCGGCCTTCGATGTCCTCCCTCTTCAGGGGGTACATGGAGAAGTCTCCTCTGTTATTTATTACACCCTTAAGGCCTCGAGTAGACTGACGTCCCTTCAGTCCTATCAGGGAATTCTTTTCCTTGGAGTCCAGCAAAAGGGGTTCCGAGGTAGGCCCCGATACTCACATATCTCCCCTCCGCCGCTGCTGGTTGTCATCCTTCCTGAGTGGTGTGGATCAGAATCAAAGCTCCCAGCTTTACCTCACTATTCTTTAATCCTCTGTTACCTTCTGTAATTCCGATTAACCTTGGGTTCTCCACCCCACCCTCATCAATCCATCCCCCCCGGCCCCCTTTTCCCTCCCCAATCGTTCCTAATCTCCTTGTATCGTACAGATTGCCTCGCCATGGTATTATTGTTTTACCCTTCTCAGAGCCTCAATACTGAGGTCGTGTCTGAAGCATTACCTACATCCTCTCTTCTCTAGCTTACCCCTATCCGATTGGGTCCCCGTTGGCTCTCCTTCCTGCTGTATCCCCCCCCACACCTTTAGTCCTAAGTCCCTCTAATTAGCCATTACTCTGGGTTCTCCTGAGTTTGGGGGCTATGTAGAGTACCTTGTAATGAAATGTCCATGAATATTTTGCATGTCTCTCCAATCCCCCTGTATATTGTTTATTCTGATCTTAAGTATATACATAAACCCGTCTCCCCCAATCTGATAGGCCCGTGGATTGGCCCTTACTGCACCTTAATAGGACCGCCTGCCGTTCTCGTGACGTCACTCACTCCCTTGGGGCTCCCCAACATGTGTCAGGATGCGGCCTTATTCTGCTTCCAATCTAGAGCCGGAGACAGTCCATCCTGTGGGCTGCAACTGCCGGCCCCATATGTCCCGCCCATCCCGCCGACCATATGAGATCCCCAAGAGAGTGACCTATCGCCTCCAGATAGGCATACTGAGTCTGAAGCAACCTGCAGTCAGAAGTCTTAAACTCCGGAGAATATCCCTCTAAATTTGTTGTATGAGAGGGTGTTAACCAAAATAGGCCTGTCTGATCATATCACTTCCCGCCACTCAGTCGCTGCCCCCCTCTTCCCGCCCTCAACATCGTCCCGGCCTCCCCCACAGGAACGCACTGGAGTGAATCCCTGCGGCAGACAGCCGAGGCGATCTCCGCGGGTATCAATGCCCACAGCGAGGAGACAGCAGGGATCCTCGCAATTTCATATTCAAATCAGATGTTTCCTCTATGTAGACACTGCATAGGTATTACTTTTAGTTCATTGCCCCAGGATGCAAGTAGTGAAATTGTGCGGGCCCTCCCCACCCTCTGCATTCCCTCCTTTATTATGTGCTCTCTCCCCTTCCCTCCCCCTTCCTAGGTTACCCTGTAGGGTTATAGCCTATACTGGTTTCATCAGGATAAGTAACCTTATTCCGGACACTGCCCACGCCTTCCCCCAATCTCCCTCTCCTCCTCCGCCCAGCTCTAATCATTCTCTGGGAATCTCTTTGCATTCCCCCGCCATCATGCCTGGTCTGCCTATCCCATCCAGCTAACATCTTTGAGTCGATCAGACCCCCCTCCCTCTTCGCCCGCTACCCCCTCCCTTCAGGTCCCTTTCCACGTTATATTCGGTTCGTCTCTAGGAGTGTAATTGTCTGGACCATGAAAAACCCTTCTCTACCCTCCCACTTCCCAGCTCGGACAGCGTAACAGGCTGATAACTAGCCGAGCTGCTCAGAAATTTCACTTTGCATCCTCGGTTATCCTCATCCTCAGTCCGAGGCCACCCCACTGTCCCCCAGCTATATCTGACCTCTCATCCATAGTACAGCCAGAATTCCAGGTTAATTATGTAGGTATCAACTGCTGATCACTTGCTATAGGCTACTATATTGTCTAACCCCATCCCGTCTTCCTGATTAGTGTAACTGATTCACCATTATTATACTACCCCCTCCCATCTCTCTCCCTCTAGGACCATCCCCCCAATCCCCAGAAGTACAGTTATTTATCAATTACAGACGATTTCTTCTGTGCTTCTCCCCCAGTT